>CM060920.1:465508860-468008860 GCA_030737875.1 Allium sativum | reverse complement strand
TTCTCAATGCATAATACACAAATGAGCTTTTGTGATAAGCATTGTATGCAAGATAAGCACAGTATCTACGGTTACACACTGCATTACACAAATTGAATTCGCTAGTTGGAGAAATAAAATACAGACAAAGATAAATATCACAGGAACAAAGTTTGCATGTCTGTGAGGCATCTTCAACCATGCCTTCATTTAATACTTCCTCAGTCTCCCTCTTCTTGCATCTAAAAGAACCACGCTTGCATTAAATGGAAGCATGTGCCAATTTGCACGTACGTCTTCACCATGTTTGCCAATATATGTCCATATACATTACCCTTCTTCTCATGTATTCTTGACAATTCATTATTCCCTATCCACACGCAAGGCACAGAAGCCATTTTTTCTTTCATGGCAACACAACTTTTTTCCATTTCTTTCATTTCTTTACCCATCCAACACATGTTTCATTTTCCCTTTTTTGTCCATAAGGAACACGTACATTCTCAGGCAAAAATATTGAAAGTTCACTTTCATTCCAGAGCAAACAAAACATGTTTTCTTTCTTCTTATTTGTCTATTCATCTTTTCTTCTTCTCTTAAACCGAAGACACACAAAACATTTTCCACTCGTCTCTCAGCAAATATAAACACACCACTTGATATATGGTAATAAGCATGGTGCACTGGTTACATGTATATGGGGTGAGAGTGCTTCATGCATATACAAGAAGAGCGGACGTGAGCGGATTTATGCGCATATGTATGTTGTGTTTTATGAGCATGTAGATTAATTTGCAACATTATTTGACATATCTACATGGTATTTGTCTTTTATAAACATATTGTTTTTTTTATACTGACATAGTTAATGGTTCAAAAACTTAATGGTCATTATTGTTGGAGTTTGATAAGAAAAACAAGATTGAGATGAATATGATAAAAATTGGATAGATAAATTACTTGTTTTCTTTTCATAGTTTCAAATGATGGTTACAACAGTTATATATAGGATTGTTTTTGCTAATAACAAAGAGACACATTGACTACATTTATGCATTCATGAAACTCATGCTGTCCATGCGAATTTGTTATTTCCAAAGGAGTAGTTTGAAAGTCACTTTGGATACAAATTACCCATTCAACACCTCTTCTTAATTTGTAATCCGAAAGTGATCTTTAAACCGTGCAAGTGTCTCAGAACTCACAGCTTTAGTAAAGCTGTCTGCAAGTTGGTTCTTGGTGTCCACAAACTTCAACTGGATTTCTTATTTGGCCACAAGTTGCCTGATGTAGTGATGACGAATTTCGATATGTTTCGACCTTGCATGAAAAACTGGGTTCTTTGTCATTGCAATGGCAGACATGTTATCGCAAAGGATCAAAGTTCCACTGTCTTGATGCTTCTCAACATCAGCGAGAATTTTTCTTAACCACACCGCTTCACAAGCTGCTTCATTCGAGGCAATATACTCTGCTTCAGCTGATGAAAGTGAGACCATTGATTGCTTCTTTGATGACGAAGAAATGATATTAGATCCCAAAGAAAAAACAAATCCGGATGTACTTTTGCGATCGTCAAGTGATCCAGCCCAATCACTATCGGTGTAACCGATAAGCTTATTTTCTTCCTCTTTGATATACTTAATCCCAAATTTTCTCGTTCCTTGAAGATAGCGCAGAATTCGCTTTGCAGCAGCAAAATGTAACTTGCTTGGGTTATGCATGAATCTTGAGACCAAACTGACTGCATAAATAATGTTAGGTCTCGTGTTTGTCAAGTAAATCAGTGACCCGACTAAGTGTGACGAAAAGGAATTTCGCTCGGTCCGAACCAGTCGCTAAACCGACCCAGACCGCTCGAAACGCCCTATCATTTGAGAACACGACAAATCAGAACGCACACGGAAGAATATTTCATTGTATATTACAACAATACATCAGATTACAAGAATATACAGAGTATAAATGAATATTACACAGAAATATCAGAGATTTAAATTACATTTAAATACATAGCAGCGGAAAATAATACAATACACAACTAGAATGAGATATACGAATACAAAGCTTTCCGGATATCGTTCCAGCTGTAAACCAGGATCCTGTGAATATAAATCTGCAACACCAAAACTACTAGCTGCCCGTGTCAAAATAGGGGCACCCAGAGTTTAGGTTAAAACGATAAACTCCAAGTCAGTCATGTGACTGGTGCGAGAATTGAAACAGTTAATAATCTTTATTTTTAAAGTTAGGTAAATCAAGGGACCACGCCGTATAACACGGAACGGGTTTCCTCCCAAGAATACCAGTGCATAAAACAAACAGCGCAATGCTAAATAAAGAAAAATGAAGCTGTTATAAGACCCAGGTCCTATCACACAATGCAACGCAAGCCGGGGGATAGGGTTTTTACCTTATAATAGCCAAGAATGCTTGATACGTTTAAAAACAAATCATTTGATACTATTATAAGTGTATAGTGTATAAAACAACTTCAAATCATAAGTATCAATCATAGACGGCATGAATGACCCATACCACTATGTCGCCATAAATAAGTTTACAATCAAAACCGCAAGACATCGTATTGGAAGTTGGGTTATCATTTATGGTATGAACCGAGGCTAGGGGAAAGATCCTCACCGATTCGAGACGCTCTAGTCCGCCCCTCAGGAACAGCCGCAACTGCCACTTGGATCGTCAGGGTCGGTCCACCGATGTGGATTATTATGCCTGAACACTGCGTTTCCCCGCCCTTTGGGGCGTAAGCCTGGCCCGTCAGCCGACCAGAAGCATCGGCCGAAACCGATATCACGAGGCGCCTCGCTTTTCAGCAAGTAATAATAAGCAACATCCACATGAGTCAAACTCGTCAGCCAGTTCAAGCACTGACGCCACTCCTAACTAGAAAGAAACGCATGTCCTCCTTGATGTCCGTCTCCCATTTTTGGTTCATACCGGGTGTGATACTCGCGAATCAACGTTACACAAAGCTACGCCACACAAGGCCGTGCTTTGATCATCAACCACAAGACTTTGCTTTTCAACAAAAGCCTTGATCCATGCAACTCAGCATGCCACATTGTCAGTCCATACTGTACCACTGATTTCTGTCAATATATAACCTCTGGGCTCGTACGTCTCAGAGAAGGGTGTATAGCAAGAGAATAAATTCTCTGCCACCTAACAGATATATATTTAGCAGAGATCACCAATACAGTATAAAGGAATACAACGTCAGACACACTATCCATTTACAAGTCCGTTCTGGGTCTGAACGAAACCGGAGGCACCTTGTACCTCGCATATCCATCGATCTCCAAGTACGTCTGGACGATCATCAACTGTTTCTCTCCTCTTGGGTGTACAGCCCAATCAAGATCATCAGTAATTATCCAAACGATGTGAAGACCTCCGGTCTTCAACCACCGTCTTCATCTTCGACTTATCGCCGAATCAGTTATTCAGAATGGGATAAACCCGGTCTTTCCGAATAACTTGCGTATATTATAAACAAGTGTTACACAAACACAACATACGCCTCATTCCAATTTATCTGTCATTAACCGTAAATTAACAAGAGAATAATTCCCCAAATATTAACCCCGAAGGCCGAAACCAACATCAGATCAATATCCAGAAAACCATTCTGCTTAGCTAACCGACAGTTAGTTTCTAAATTTCACATTTATAGGGAAAGGTTCCCATTAATTTTATCAACGATAAATCATTAAAATTTATTCTCTAATCTTCTTTTGAATTTCGATTCAACTAGTCGGGATTAACGAACCTTACCAAAGTAATCGTTCGTTTTAATTTTCCAATCCCAACCTATTCATCCCATGAAGTAAAACTGGTAATACTTCATATCTAACACCACGGTGTTATCGGTAAATTCAATTACCATTTCACGTTCAAATCTAATTAAAGATTTAACTATCGCCTGGAGCAAAACTGGTGATACTCCATTCTCGATTATTTCAATCTAATTAAAGATTCATTAAAACTCCACTTAGTTTTAATCTGTGACTGGGTTAAAGAATCAGTGTCATTTAAAACATGGTTCACGATAAACCCAAAATCACATCACATTTCAATCAGTCCCTAATTGTAAATTAGCAAGTGAGCAATTCCCTAAGTATTAACCCCGAAGGCCGAAACCAACATCAGATCAATACCTCGGAAACTATTCAACTTAACTAATCTCCAGTTAGTTTCTGATTTTCTTAACTCCTTTAGGTCTAAGAACTGTATTATTGAAGATACCGTTCACGACAACCCAAAATCACATTTCATTAATTATCGAGTTAAAGAACGAGTGTTATTTAAAACACCATTCCCGATAAACCCAAGAATCAATTCGAATTCAATTCCAAATAAATATTATTTAATTGGTACACTTCATTAAATCTAAATAAAAAGATTTAATCTTTTCTCAACTGGGTTCAAGAACAGTGTTAGTCAAGACACCATTCACGACAAACCCAAATCACATTTGATATTAAATACAAGGCTTTGAATAGAAAATATCCCAGCTTATATTCAATATCAAATTCTACGACCAACAAATATCGTGTTGGAAATAACGATATATATATCTATAACTTTCAAATTTCCATAACAACATCTGTATGAATACGAAATCCAACATTGAAATATTCCGAAGGCAATTTCGATTCAAATCCATTCCAATGCAATCATTGGAAATTCTAGTTATTTTTGAAACCATTTCAAATTCAATTTATTTATTTAAAAATAAATAGAATTATAATTCTAGTTCAAAACTAGTTCATTCAGATAAAAATCTATTTTTATCTTTTCAAATATGGAGTTTTTCATCCCAAATCTTCACAAATCATTTCTTATGATTTTACACAAATTATTACTATTTTTAATAATTTTATCAAGGCCAGTACAGTCGATTTCCATCAACGGCCATCGAACTGCACTTACAACGACCTTTTTCAAATTTGATTTGGACATAATTCCAAATCCAACATTAGATTTCTAATTTCTAATATTCGTTAGAAAGCTCTTTTCGATACAAACCCAACGGTTTCGATTTTAGGAGAATCCGACGGTCGGATCTCCCGCAATATCCGTTCGAAGTCAATGGTCGAAATTCGCGAACTGCCGCGGCGCGGCGCGTTCTATTCAGGCCATTATATTATATATATAATATATATAATATATACTTCGTCGATTTCAATTCAAAACGTAGTTTATAAATCGTTTCAAATTCGTTCTCAAAACGGTTTCAACTTCATATTCAATTTCAAATCAAAATTGAATATTCCAATATAAATTCGTTTTAAATTCATTTCAAATCGATTTCAATTCGAATTGATTTCTAATTCAATTTCAGTTCGTTTTCAATTCAATTTCGATTCGTATTCAATTCTATTAAATTTTAATTCGAATTCATTTCTATTCAAATTCAATTAGAATTCATTTCTATTCGAATTTCAAATCATTTCAGTGTATTTCGAATTTCAAATCAATTTAGTTTAATTCGAATTTCAATTCACTTTAAATATAATTCGAATCTCAATTCATTTCAATATAGTTCGAATTTCAAATCTATTCAATATTCATTGAAGAATGAATAAAATCGATATAAATATCCTTCACGTCAAAATTGCGTCAATCTAACCAACACGGCTTCATATGTTTCTATATTCAAATATTCTATTTCAAATATTTCTATTTCAAATATTTTTATTTCAAATATTTCTATTCAAATATTTCTCTTCAAATATTTCTATTTCAAATATTTTTATTTTAAATATTTCCTTTTCAAATATTTCTATTTTAAATATTTCTTTTTCAAATATTTTTATTTTAAATATTTCCTTTTCAAATATTTTTATTTTAAAACTGGAATAAGGCCCAATCAATTACCATATAATGTTAATTATATGGATTTTCTACAACACATGTATATATCAACAACGATGAATAATCAACCATCATCCAAAGTGCATTCCACACTGTATAAGCATCAAATATAAATATTCAATGCTTATAACAGCCTGTCAATCAATCGATCGACATACAACTAAATAATCGGGATTAGTGTACGTCAAATATCATCCCAATACCCGTGTGGGGTTTCAAGAAATCAAACATAGATTTTTATTTGTGCAGTTGGGCGATGTGTAAAATTTATCGTCTCAATCAATGTCCTTCAAATAGGTGTACATAAACAAACCGTCCGGTTTGTAAATGAATATTTATTTATTCACATTCACGTTAAAAATTATATTTTTAACGATCAAACTATTTTATTCAACCTATGAATATTCTATTTGGTTCATTTATCAAATAAAATGTTATCTTTATTTTTCTAACTTATTTTAGAAAATTTTGGTGGCATAACGGCACGATACTAGAAACGGGACAAGGCCTAGCCTTATCCCTGGTCTAGTGAAGGCCCACGCCATTCACACATCAATCAAATCAATTTCATTTCACCAAACAATTCAATTCAAACCAAATAATCTAACCAACTACACAACCAAACAATTAAACAAACAAGCCATCCATGGTCTGTGGATGACGGGTGTCGGGTGCTACTAAACACCGTCTGCATCCTAGTATATATTTATATAACTAGAAAAGAAATTGAAGAGTGAGGAGTTCTCACAGAGAGCTAAACCAGACGCCACGACTCTTCTGATGTAGAACATCTTCGCCGTGCTTCTAATCGAGATCTGTTAAACACCATTTGTGTTAAAAATCACATTCTTAACATCGCCCCTATATAGATAAAAATTCTATTTTTAAATCGCTATATATATCAAAAAGATTATATTTTTAACTCGCCTTTAACACATAAAAGATTATATTTTTATATGCTACTATGCATAAAAAGATCATATTTTTATATCGCTACTATGCATAAAAAGATTATATTTTTATTTAGCTACTATGCATAAAAAGATTATATTTTTATTTAGCTGCTATGCATAAAAAGATTATATTTTTATTTTAACTAAAAATCTCGCTCTTTTCACTTTAAAAATGTCGCCTTTTATAATCCAAGAATGTCGTCTTTTACTACATAAAAATATAAACAAAATCCTATACTTCCCCTAATCAAAAATTGACTATTTTCTAATTTAAAAATCGACTCTTTACTAGTTTAAAAATCGTAGCTTTCATGTTTAAAAACGCCTCTTTAAATTATTTAAAACTGAAATCAAAACGATGTAGTATTTAAATAAATAAAAATGCACCTCTTTCTTGTTTTAAAATCTGAGGTTGGTGGGAGGGGGTTTTGCTGTCGAAGGGGAGCTGCGCGTCGGGGTTGGTAATGCTCGGACTGAGGCGGTGGAGCTGAGCATCGTCGCGGTGCTTCTGGGCATCTCGATTTGGGATTGGCACGTAGGAGGAAGGTGAGGCGAAGTTCTGGGATCTGGCGCGAGTGGAGGTGGAGGAGGAGGGAGTGGCGCTGGCCAGTGGTGGCGCAGCAGGAGGCGGGGCCAGGGTTTTAACGGTCCTCGGTTTGGGGTGGGGTTCGAAGGGAGAGAGCGAAACGGAGGAGAAGAAGGCGATGGAAGGAGGTTCGACAGGAGGAGGTGCTGGGGTTGCGTGGCTAGGGGGCGCCTCGCCGGAGCTCCGGTGGCGTGGGTGGCGGCCATCGCCTGGAGAGGGGGCGTCGCGATTTCGATTTTATATTTTTTTTTCTTTTTTTTTCTAGTTTTGACTGGGTCAACAGAAGAATGGGGGGAGAGAATATAAGCAATTTTATAATTTTATTTAATTATTATTTTATATCTCTAAATGTTGACTTTTCATCTAAACCCCAAACGAGGCCCAACGACTGTCGCCCCTAGCTAATTACCCCCATTCCGAATACAATGGGATATGTATCGTAAGCCAATTCGACTGTTTCGATAGGTTTTCACTCAAATTAAAACATAAATCAGTATATATTTAATTTTAACGCATATTTCAAATTACCGGGGTCACATACGCACTCTAAAAATTCCAGAAAAATATTTTTTAGCTTCGTGTTGACGATACGGTCCTAACAAAACTAGTTTCGTCAAATTCCGAGACCGTTTGAAAAATGACCAATTTCCAGTCGATTAAAATTAACTAGAACTGGTCAAACGCGTTTTCCTTTGCCATGCTCACATATTGATTCGAAAAATTATGAAAATTGGAATCTAGCAATAGCTTTACATCCCGGATCCAACAAAAGTGGTTTCGTCGAAATCCGAGGTCGTTTGCAAAATTTCCATTTTTAAGGGCCTGAATTCCATAGCGACTATTCAGAATTTTCAACTGGACATATCTTTTGATTCCCGCTATTAAATTTTGATTTTTCAGATTCGTTGGAAAGATATTATCAATTAGATTCCATTATTTTTGGTTTCACTAAAATCCGGATTGTTTTGCACCCGGTACATTCAATTGAAGTTTGAAATCGAATTATCGAACTACCGCGCCGTTTCCAATTCCTTTTATAATTATATATAAATATTTATATTCTAACGATGACGTATATAATATATACGTTCTAATTATATTCAATATAAATTTTTCGTCGATATTATTTAAAATAATTCATTTTAAATATCCAAAATCCGCTAAAATTGCCAAAATAAAAATTTTAAACTAGCTCAGAATTTCGGGTTATTACAATCTCCCCCACTTAAAACTTTTCGTCCCCGAAAAGGAACAAAGCCGAAAGTTGTTTAACAATTCAACTCAACTTCCATTGTTTTGATTACGGCTTAAGTTCTTCAACTTTTCAGTTTCTAAGAACTTTTCAAAAATTTCAAAAATTTGGCTAACACCCTAAATTTTCGAAAAATTTCGCCATAACCTCCCCTGCACCGGGAGCCACGAGAAAATCCCGAAATTGCCATACAGGCCTTCTGATCTCAAAAAGAAAAAGAAAAAGCCAAGCGGTTAGCCAATAGGCTCATAAAATCATCATCACCCAAACAAAACAGTAAATTATGTAGTAAACATGTACCTATTTGTCGGGCAAACAAATTTTATTCTCTGCTCTAGCCTCCTTGCTATGACCTGTTCAATGTAAGTACAAGTATATGCAAGCAAATGCGACCAAATTTCAATACAATTCATTATTTGATCAAATTAGGCATAATGGTTCAAAATTATCAAACAATTAAACAAACAACACAAACATCAATCAATTAGTTGATTAACGTTTCAAATTCATAATTTTGATACATATACAAATATCATGTTTTTGATGCCAAATCACAACAATAGGCCCTATCTAATTTTTGGTTCTCACACCAGTCAATAGGAAATATATAGATATTACACGTTCGTCACTCGAATATAAATTCTGATGATGATATATCAATCATCAGAATCACTCCCAGGCAACTAGAGTGTAATTCTATATCTATCCAGTATATTAAAACTTCAAATACACGTTTGCAAGGCGTATATGCAAAATCTGTATATACTGGACTGTCCTAATCAATATAAAATAAATAATCAAATACGAATAGTTGATTTAAATTTTCAAAACAAAAATTGTTTTCATTTTAAAAATATACCCTTCACACTCGTTCTAGGATACTACTGATCCCATCTCTAACGAGTCATTCTCGTTGGATATTACTAATCCAATATCTGATGAATTCTTTCGTATGGTTCTAATGTGCCTTGTTCTCTAGCTTTGTAAACCAAATCTCTGATACCAAATGTGACGAAAAGGAATTTCGCTCGGTCCGAACCAGTCGCTAAACCGACCCAGACCGCTCGAAACGCCCTATCGTTTGAGAACACGACAAATCAGAACGCACACGGAAGAACATTTCATTGTATATTACAACAATACATCAGATTACAAGAATATACAGAGTATAAATGAATATTACACAGAAATATCAGAGATTTAAATTACATTTAAATACATAGCAGCGAAAAATAATACAATACACAACTAGAATGAGATATACGGATACAAAGCTTTCCGGATATCGTTCCAGCTGTAAACCAGGATCCTGTGAATATAAATCTGCAAAACCAAAACTACTAGCTGCCCGTGTCAAAATAGGGGCACCCAGAGTTTAGGTTAAAACAATAAACTCCAGGTCAGTCATGTGACTGGTGTGAGAACTGAAACAGTTAATAATCTTTATTTTTAAAGTTAGGTAAATCAAGGGACCACGCCGTATAACACAGAACGGGTTTCCTCCCAAGAATACCAATGCATAAAGCAAACAGCGCAATGCTAAATAAAGAAAAATGAAGCTGTTATAAGACCCAGGTCCTATCACACAATGCAACGCAAGCCGGGGGATAGGGTTTTTACCTTATAATAGCCAAGAATGCTTGATACGTTTAAAAACAAATCATTTGATACTATTATAAGTGTATAGTGTATAAAACAACTTCAAATCATAAGTATCAATCATAGACGGCATGAATGACCCATACCACTATGTCGCCATAAATAAGTTTACAATCAAAACCGCAAGACGTCGTATTGGAAGTTGGGTTATCATTTATGGTATGAACCGAGGCTAGGGGAAAAATCCTCACCGATTCGAGACGCTCTAGTCCGCCCCTCAGGAACAGCCGCAACTGCCCCTTGGATCGTCAGGGTCGGTCCACCGATGTGGATTATTATGCCTGAACACTGCGTTTCCCCGCCCTTTGGGGCGTAAGCCTGGCCCGTCAACCGACCAGAAGCATCGGCCGAAACCGATATCACGAGGCGCCTCGCTTTTCAGCAAGTAATAATAAGCAACATCCACATGAGTCAAACTCGTCAGCCAGTTCAAGCACTGACGCCACCTTTAACTAGAAAGAAACGCATGTCCTCCCTGATGTCCGTCTCCCGTTTTTGGTTCATACCGGGTGTGATACTCGCGAATCAACGTTACACAAAGCTACGCCACACAAGGCCGTGCTTTGATCATCAACCACAAGACTTTGCTTTTCAACAAAAGCCTTGATCCATGCAACTCAGCATGCCACATTGTCAGTCCATACTGTACCACTGATTTCTGTCAATATATAACCTCTGGGCTCGTACGTCTCAGAGAAGGGTGTATAGCAAGAGAATAAATTCTCTGCCACCTAACAGATATATATTTAGCAGAGATCACCAATACAGTATAAAGGAATACAACGTCAGACACACTATCCATTTACAAGTCCGTTCTGGGTCTGAACGAAACCGGAGGCACCTTGTACCTCGCATATCCATCGATCTCCAAGTACGTCTGGACGATCATCAACTGTTTCTCTCCTCTTGGGTGTACAGCCCAATCAAGATCATCAGTAATTATCCAAACGATGTGAAGACCTCCGGTCTTCAACCACCGTCTTCATCTTCGACTTATCGCCGAATCAGTTATTCAGAATGGGATAAACCCGGTCTTTCCGAATAACTTGCGTATATTATAAACAAGTGTTACACAAACACAACATACGCCTCATTCCAATTTATCAGTCACTAACCGTAAATTAACAAGAGAATAATTCCCCAAATATTAACCCCGAAGGCCGAAACCAACATCAGATCAATATCCAGAAAACCATTCTGCTTAGCTAACCGACAGTTAGTTTCTAAATTTCACATTTATAGGGAAAGGTTCCCATTAATTTTATCAAAGATAAATCATTAAAATTTATTCTCTAATCTTCTTTTGAATTTCGATTCAACTAGTCGGGATTAACGAACCTTACTGAAGTAATCGTTTGTTTTAATTTTCCAATCCCAACCTATTCATCCCATGAAGTAAAACTGGTAATACTTCATATCTAACACCACGGTGTTATCGGTAAATTCAATTACCATTTCACGTTCAAATCTAATTAAAGATTTAACTATCGCCTGGAGCAAAACTGGTGATACTCCATTCTCGATTATTTCAATCTAATTAAAGATTCATTAAAACTCCACTTAGTTTTAATCTGTGACTGGGTTAAAGAATCAGTGTCATTTAAAACACGGTTCACGATAAACCCAAAATCACATCACATTTCAATTAGTCCCTAATTGTAAATTAGCAAGTGAGCAATTCCCTAAGTATTAACCCCGAAGGCCGAAACCAACATCAGATCAATACCTCGAAAACTATTCAACTTAACTAATCTCCAGTTAGTTTCTGATTTTCTTAACTCCTTTAGGTCTAAGAACTGTATTATTGAAGATACCGTTCACGACAACCCAAAATCACATTTCATTAATTATCGGGTTAAAGAACGAGTGTTATTTAAAACACCATTCCCGATAAACCCAAGAATCAATTCGAATTCAATTCCAATTAAATATTATTTAATTGGTACACTTCATTAAATCTAAATAAAAAGATTTAATCTTTTCTCAACTGGGTTCAAGAATAGTGTTAGTCAAGACACCATTCACGACAAACCCAAATCACATTTGATATTAAATACAAGGCTTTGAATAGAAAATATCCTGGCTTATATTCAATATCAAATTCTACGACCAACAAATATCGTGTTGGAAATAACGATATATATATCTATATCTTTCAAATTTCCATAACAACATCTGTATGAACACGAAATCCAACATCGAAATATTCCGAAGGCAATTTCGATTCAAATCCATTCCAATGCAATCATTGGAAATTCTGGTTATTTTCGAAACTATTTCAAATTCAATTTATTTATTTAAAAATAAATAGAATTATAATTCTAGTTCAAAACTAGTTCATTCAGATAAAAATCTATTTTTATCTTTTCAAATATGGAGTTTTTCATCCCAAATCTTCACAAATCATTTCTTATGATTTTACACAAATTATTACTATTTTTAATAATTTTATCAAGGCCAGTACAGTCGATTTCCATCAACGGCCATCGAACTGCACTTACAGCGACCTTTTTCAAATTTGATTTGGACATAATTCCAAATCCAACCGTTAGATTTCTAATTTCTAATATTCGTTAGAAAGCTCTTTTCGATACGAACCCAACGGTTCCGGTTTTAGGAGAATCCGACGGTCGGATCTCCCGCAATATCCGTTCGAAGTCAATGGTCGAAATTCGCGAACTGCCGCGGCGCGGCGCGTTCTATTCAGGCCATTATATTATATATATAATATATACTTCGTCGATTTCAATTCAAAACGTAGTTTATAAATCGTTTCAAATTCGTTCTCAAAACGGTTTCAACTTCATATTCAATTTCAAATCAAAATTGAATATTCCAATATAAATTCGTTTTAAATTCATTTCAAATCGATTTCAATTCGAATTGATTTCTAATTCAATTTCAGTTTGTTTTCAATTCAATTTCGATTCGTATTCAATTCTATTAAATTTCAATTCGAATTCATTTCTATTCAAATTCAATTAGAATTCATTTCTATTCGAATTTCAAATCATTTCAGTGTATTTCGAATTTCAAATCAATTTAGTTTAATTCGCAGTTCAATTCACTTTAAATATAATTCGAATCTCAATTCATTTCAATATAGTTCGAATTTCAAATCTATTCAATATTCATTGAAGAATGAATAAAATCGATATAAATATCCTTCACGTCAAAATGGCGTCAATCTAACCAACACGGCTTCATATGTTTTCTATTTTCAAATATTCTATTTCAAATATTCTATTTCAAATATTTCTATTTCAAATATTTCTATTCAAATATTTCTCTTCAAATATTTCTATTTCAAATATTTTTATTTTAAATATTTCCTTTTCAAATATTTTTATTTTAAATATTTCTTTTTCAAATATTTTTATTTTAAATATTTCCTTTTCAAATATTTTTATTTTAAAACTGGAATAAAGCCCAATCAATTACCATATAATGTTAATTATATGGATTTTCTACAACACATGTATATATCAACAACGATGAATAATCAACCATCATCCAAAGTGCATTCCACACTGTATAAGCATCAAATATAAATATTCAATGCTTATAACAGCCTGTCAATCAATCGATCGACATACAACTAAACAATCGGAATTAGTGTACGTCAAATATCATCCCAATACCGGTGTGGGGTTTCAAGAAATCAAACATAGATTTTTATTTGTGCAGTTGGGCGATGTGTAAAATTTATCGTCCCAATCAATGTCCTTCAAATAGGTGTACATAAACAAACCGTCCGGTTTGTAAATGAATATTTATTTATTCACATTCACGTTAAAAATTATATTTTTAACGATCAAACTATTTTATTCAACCTATGAATATTCTATTTGGTTCATTTATCAAATAAAATGTTATCTTTATTTTTCTAACTTATTTTAGAAAAATTTCGGCGGCATAACGGCACGATACTAGAAACGGGACAAGGCCTAGCCTTATCCCCGGTCTAGTGAAGGCCTACGCCATTCACACATCAATCAAATCAATTTCATTTCACCAAACAATTCAATTCAAACCAAATAATCTAACCAACTACACAACCAAACAATTAAACAAACAAGCCATCCATGGTCTGTGGATGACGGGTGTCGGGTGCTACTAAACACCGTATGCATCCTAGTATATATTTATATAACTAGAAAAGAAATTGAAGAGTGAGGAGTTCTCACAGAGAGCTAAACCAGACGCCACGACTCTTCTGATGTAGAACATCTTCGCCGTGCTTCTAATCGAGATCTGTTAAACACCATTTGTGTTAAAAATCACATTCTTAACATCGCTCCTATATAGATAAAAATTCTATTTTTAAATCGCTATATATATCAAAAAGATTATATTTTTAACTCGCCTTTAACACATAAAAGATTATATTTTTATATGCTACTATGCATAAAAAGATCATATTTTTATATCGCTACTATGCATAAAAAGATTATATTTTTATTTAGCTACTATGCATAAAAAGATTATATTTTTATTTAGCTACTATGCATAAAAAGATTATATTTTTATTTAGCTACTATGCATAAAAAGATTATATTTTTATTTTAACTAAAAATCTCGCTCTTTACACTTTAAAAATGTCGCCTTTTATTATCCAAGAATGTCGTCTTTTACTACATAAAAATATAAACAAAATCCTATACTTTCCCTTATCAAAAATCGACTATTTTCTAATTTAAAAATCGACTCTTTACTATTTTAAAAATCGTAGCTTTCATGTTTAAAAACGCCTCTTTAAATTATTTAAAACTGAAATCAAAACGATGTAGTATTTAAATAAATAAAAATAAATAAAAATGCACCTCTTTCTTGTTTTAAAATCTGAGGTTGGTGGGAGGGTGTTTTGCTGTCGAAGGGGAGCTGCGCGTTGGGGTTGGGAATGCTCGGACTGAGGCGGTGGAGCTGAGCATCGTCGCAGGGCTTCTAGGCATCTCGATTTGGGATTGGCACGTAGGAGGAAGGTGAGGCGAAGTTCTGGGATCTGGCGCGAGTGGAGGTGGAGGAGGGAGTGGCGCTGGCCAGTGGTGGCGCAGCAGGAGGCGGGGCCAGGGTTTTAACGGTCCTCGGTTTGGGGTGGGGTTCGAAGGGAGAGAGCGAAACGGAGAAGAAGCAGGGGAGGGAAGGAGGTTCGACAGGAGGAGGTGCTGGGGTTGCGTGGCTAGGGGGCGCCTCGCCGAAGCTCCGGTGGCGTGGGTGGTGGCCATCGCCTGGAGAGGGGGCGTCGCGATTTTGATTTTATATTTTTTTTTTCTTTTTTTCTAGTTTTGACTGGGTAAACAGAAGAATGGGGGGAGAGAATATAAGCAATTTTATAATTTTATTTAATTATTATTTTATATCTCTAAATGTTGACTTTTCATCTGAACCCCAAACGAGGCCCAACGACTGTCGCCCCTAGCTAATTACCCCCATTCCGAACACAATGGGATATGTATCGTAAGCCAATTCGACTGTTTCGATAGGTTTTCACTCAAATTAAAACATAAATCAGTATATATTTAATTTTAATGCATATTTCAAATTACCGGGGTCACATACGCACTCTAAAAATTCCAGAAAAATATTTTCTAGCATCTTGTTGACGATACGGTCCTAACAAAACTTGTTTCATCAAATTCTGAGACCGTTTGAAAAATGACCAATTTCCAGTCGATTAAAATTAACTGAAACTGGTCAAACGCGTTTTCCTTTGCCATGCTCACATATTGATTCGAAAAATTATGAAAATTGGAATTTAGCAATAACTTTACATCCCGGAGCCAACAAAAGTGGTTTCGTCGAAATCCGAGGTCGTTTGCAAAATTTCCATTTTTAAGGGCCTGAATTCCATAGCGACTATTCAGAATTTTCAACTGGACATATCTTTTGATTCCCGCTATGAAATTTTGATTTTTCAGATTCGTTGGAAAGATATTATCAATTAGATTCCATTATTTTTGGTTTCACTAAAATCCGGATTGTTTTGCACCCGGTACATTCAATTGAAGTTTGAAATCGAATTATCGAACTACCGCGTCGTTTCCAATTCCTTTTATAATTATATATAAATATTTATATTCTAACGACGACGTATATAATATATACGTTCTAATTATATTCAAAATAAATTTTTCGTCGATATTATTTAAAATAATTCATTTTAAATATCCAAAATCCGCTAAAATTGCCAAAATAAAAATTTTAAACTGGCTCAGAATTTCGGGTTATTACACTAAGCTTCGATATGTGCTAGCATCGACCTTGGCTGCGCCATCATCCAACTTTAATTTTTCATTAACAGCAAGAGGAGTGGAGATAGGCTTGCAATTATCCATTTGAAATTTTCTCAGCAATTCTCCAAGATATTTTTCTCGAGAAACAAAGATTTCTCCTTTTGATTGACGAACTTGAATTCCAAGAAAAAACTTCATCAGTCCCAAATCAGTTATTTCAAATTCTTTCATGTCTTCCTTAAACTCTTTTACCATAACAGGATTATTTCCCATGTAGATTAAGTCATCAACATAAATGCAAACTATAAGAAAACCAAGTGCACCTTTCTTTGTGTATAACGATGCTTCACTTGGACTTTGGTGAAAACCAACCTTCTTAAAATAGCCATCAATCTTAGTGTTCCAAGCATGCGGTGCTTGCTTCAGCCCATATAAGGCTTTCTTGAGACGATAAACTTTCTTTTCTTCTCCATCAACAATATACCCATCAGGTTGTTGGATATATACCTCCTCTTGTAGATCGCCATTTAAAAATGCTGACTTTACGTCTAGTTGATAAACGGGTAGCTCCATTTCAGCTGCAAGAGCAAGAACAATTCGAATTGTCTCCATTCGAACAACCGGCGCAAATGTCTCGTTGAAGTCAGTGCCGGGCTATTGAGAGTATCCTTTTGCGACTAAATGGGCTTTGTGCTTTTGGATTGAGCCATCTTCATTCAATTTGGTCTTGTAGACCCATTTTACTCCGATCACGTTTTTTCCATTAGGTAGATCAACGAGCTCCCATGTTTTGTTCTTCTCGATACTTGCTATTTCTTCGTCCATAGCCTTTTTCCAAACATCTTCTTTTACTGTTTCTCTAAAAGTTCCAGGTTCCCTTGCATAAAGAGCCACATTTGCTGTAGCATAAATGTCTGCTAAGCTACGATATTTTCTTACTAGACTTTGAGATGAATCTCCAATGGATTCTGATGAGGTCGGGTCCGGATCAGTGGGAAAAATAGGAGCTTCTTCAGTAACCTTTGGTTCTGGAAATATTGGAGAAGATGAGTGCATAGGATTCGACTTTGTTTGTTGATCTTCTCCCCAACTCCATGACTGTTTCTCATCAAAAAACACATCTCGAGAGATAACCAGGTTATTATTTTTAGGATTTAGCAACCGATAGCCTTTCGACTTGTCACTATAGCCAATGAAAATAAGCTTCTCACTTTTTTCATCAAATTTTTCTCTTTTCTGAGATGGAATATGAGAATATGCATTCGAACCAAACACTTTGAGATGTTGTACCTGCGGTTTCCTTTGGAACCAAGCTTCATATGGAGTTCGATCAGGAACCGCCTTCGTCGGAGATCGATTTAAGATGTAGACTGCCGTGAGCACAACTTTAGCCCAGAAACTCTTTGGAAGTCCTTTTTCTGCCATCATGCTACGATTCATTTCCACAATCATTCGATTCTTGCGCTCGGCAACACCGTTTTGCTGTGGACTGTACCGAACTGTAAGTTGCCTATGAATCCCTTTTTCTTTGCAATACTCTTTGAATGAGTTTCCGATAAATTCTCCACTACGATCTGTGCGAAGAATTTTGATATTCCTGCCACTTTGGTTCTCCACCAATTTTTTGAATTCAAGGAATTTTAGGAAAGCATCAGATTTTTGCTTTAAGATATATACCCACATCATCCTGGTGTAATCATCAACGAAGAGTAGAAAATATCTATTGCTGCTAAGAGAAGAAGTTTGCGTTGGCCCGCAAATATCAGCATGCACTAGCTCAAGAGGATCCTTGGCTCTATATGAAATTTTTGGAAATGGTTGACGATGCATTTTTCCAAAAATACATCCTTTACATGGACTTTCCTGTTCAACAATGTGTGGGAGACCAAAAACCATATTTTTTTCTTGAACAAAATTAATTCTTTGTAGTTTAAATGACCATACCTCAGATGCCAAAAAATTTGGTCATCACCAACGACGGTGCTTTGAAGCGCACATTCCTTGGTTGATGGCAGACTAAAGGGAAAGATCTTGTTTGGAGTCATCTTGATTTTTGCCATAGTTAGATTCTTTTCCTTGTTAATAATGGTGCAAAAACCATTATTAAATTCAACTTTGTAATCTTTCTGCAGCAACTGTCCCACACTCAATAAATTTTGAGCAAGACTGGGCACAAAATAGACATCCTTGATGACATTGATTTTTCCTTCTTTGGACTTCACTGCAATTGCTCCTTTTCCAGTGATCTTATGCCCTTTGCCATCGCCGAGCCTTACTTCAGAGGAATATGACTCATCAAGATCGACGAACATCTTTTTATTTCCTATCATGTGGTTGCTACAACCACTATCCACATACCAAGTATTTTCTCCATGTTGTTGAGAATTCAAACAGGAATAAAATAACTGCTCTACCTCTTCTTTTTCTGTTAAATTTGCTTCTTTTCTATCACCATCTTCTTGATACCAGCAATCTCTGTGAGAGTGAGTTGCATTTTTGCATCTTTTGCACTTATATCGACAATTGTTTGTGTCGTGGTTGTTCTTCTTACAGATACGGCAACATTGATTAGATTTTGGAGTGTTAATACCTCTGCATCCTCTTCCTCGGAAATTTTGATGTCTACCACGACCTCTTCCTTGAGAAAAATTTGGTGATGGTTTTTTCTTCTCTTGTTTGTCATCTTTGTTGTGCCCTTTTTGCGAGAGATTAACTTTTCCTTGAAAAGCTTGCTCAAAGTTCAGATTTGAAAATCTGCTTATTCTCTTTTCATGTGCTTCGAGAGACCCCATGAGTTCATCAAAAGATAACTTTGATAAATCCTTAGTTTCTTCGATTGCGGTGACGACATGTTCGAACTTCATTGGTAAACAACGAAGTACTTTCTCGATGATCTTCTTCTCCTCTATAGTGTCTCCGTAGCTTCTGATTTGATTTGCAATAAGAGAGACTCTAGAAAGAAAATCTTGCACTCCCTCATTTTCTTTCATCATTAAATTATCAAAATCACGCCATGAATTTTGTAGTTTGATTGTGATAACTTTTTCATGTCCTCCAAACTGACTTTTCAATATTTGCTAAGCATCTTTCGATGTCTTAGCTGTAGTAATTCGCGGAAGAATGGATCAATTTACTCCTTGGTGCATTAAAGCCAAAGCTTTTGCATCTTTGGTCTTGTTCTCCTTATGCTCCTTCTTTTGTGCATTCGTGAATGCAGCCACCTCTTCTGTAGTATGAGGCGTGAATCCCTCTTCAACAATGTCCCATAGCTCATGAGACATGAATATCGTTTGCATAAGAACACTCCACTGCTCATAATCTTGACCATTAAAGACTGGAACACCTTGTTGTGTATATGTGAATGCTAGATCATTGTTGTTGGAGGAGGCCATTGTAAGAGAGAAAGAATCCAAAGAGGGGCTCTGATACCACAAATATGTTGGAGTTTGATGATAAGAAAAACAAGATTGAGATGAATATGATAAAAATTGGATAGATAAATTACTTGTTTTCTTTTCATAGCTTCAAATGATGGTTACAACAGTTATATATAGGATTGTTTTTGCTAATAACAAAGAGACACATTGACTACATTTATGCATTCATGAAACTCATGCTGTCCATGCGAATTTGTTATTTCCAAAGGAGTAGTTTGAAAGTCACTTTGGATACAAATTACCCATTCAACAATTATTAGTTTTCTTTTAATATAACAATACTAAATCTAATTTTTGACTGTAAGCGTGCATTTAAAGCATACATGTTTCAATTTGGCAGTAAACAAATTAATGTCATCGTTATGGTAAAGTTTAAATTTAAGTTGATGGATAAACCTTTTTACCTGAAAGTTTAACTGTGGCCATGAACAAAATAATAACCACCATTGTAATTAAGCATATTATTAGCAAGATTCTACAATTAGTTGAATTTTTTTTTTACGGTTTATATCTATATTGAGTTTATTTACAAAATCAAAATTTTCTAAAATGAAAGGGAGTGAAGAAAAGAATTTATTCTATAGCAAAAATAGCTAAAATTTATGAAAAGCGCCCTTCTAAGAAATATCATTTCTCCCCGATTAAATGATGTGTACTATTTGTAACTAACAACATCCATATATAAATGGTTTGTATGTAGGCTTGGTAGTTGGAATGACAATTTACTTTGTTACTGCATGGTTATATTAGATTATTTATCTAACCGTATTCTGTTGTTTTGCTTCTCATAATTTTCCTACCCCAATTTCTAGGAAACCTTTCATACACAAAATCAAACATGCAAGGATAAATTCAAGTATACATTGTATTCTGGTTTCAAATATTACTAGGTTGGAACCCGTACTTCGCACACGTGCAGTTAGTGGGTTGTAATCTGCAAATAGAAGTGATGAATCTGTTATGTGTTTTGGGCACACCAATTAAGTGTTGTGGAAGGTAAACTCAAAATTTGGAATGTGTTGTTAAGTGTATAAGAGATGTTTGATTACTGTGTATAGCGTTTTATTTGATACATGTGATGATATTTCTGTGGTTTTGATTTTTTGGTCCAGTTGAATGATAGAATACCAAATTCATGGTATCATAGCAATTATACATTAAGTTGTATTGGTGCAAATACAATTTTGGACATATGCTTGTAACATGTATTCCAAGATGTGAGTATGAAATCTAAAATATTGTGTGTCGACGCTTTTCTGACAAAATTTGTTATACAAAAGATTTTGTAATTGAAGCCCATCCCATATTATATATAGTAAAATGCAAGTAATGCTCTTATCATCGCATTTAAAGATTGGTTAAAGCAAATTATTGTACAGCTCATAAGTATAACAAAATCCAATGATATATATATATATATGTATATATATAAACAAAAACAAAAGGTAATGTTGATTAAGAACAGTTATAATAATGTAGGAAAATTTGGCCTATTCTACTTTGTCATGTGATTAAGTATATTCTAGTAACCTATCTATATTTGAGAAATGAGTGCTTTTCTAAAATAATTTGTAAACTATGGTACAACATTAAAATCATGTTACTGTGGTCAAGAATAAGTCAGACACAAATCTTAAACTAATTTACGTGGATTCTAAAAGTAAAGCAAAAGATATTTGCATCTCGAATAAGTTGAAAAGTAGCATTTAAAACTAAAAAAACTAATGGATCCATGTTCAGTTATCCACGTACGCTTCCATTATGATATTTATCAAACATCTTATTTCTATCCATATAGACAGGTCCAGTCATGACACAAATTGTACAAAAATACAGTATATAAATTTTGCAAGAAACAACTCCTTAATCTACAATGCCATATAGATTATTATTATTCAAATTTCAAACTGATGCTGATTAATGCAAAACTAAAGGCAAAGTTTAAAGTGAAAAGAAATAAATAAATTCACTGACCCCACAAAAAGACATGGCTGACACGGTATTAGGTTCACAGAAGTTAAAAATTTAAAAATATTACGAAGAATGCTCATTCAATCTGAAAATCAAACATGTCTTCTGTTTACATGTGCTTAAGTAATTTCACACTTATTATCCAAAAGTATTAAAGGGAAAAATATTCTATTGCCTGCAGTAACTTGGAACGCCCTCTGAATTCGCTTATTGAAGCATCTTTGTCATTAGTCTGTAACCAATGTTACATCAGCAAGCTTCACGGCACTCCAATTCCAAACTGATTCCCTACCCACAGCAGGTGCATATATATTCCTAAGTATTAGCTATAAATTACACATGTAAACAAAAACATTAATTTAAAAAATAAATTACTTTATTGATAATGATTGTCAATGGCAAACACATTTATCAGTAGAACTACTTTGTATGGTTATTAAAAATTGAAAGAATACAGTGTGGCTAGCATGTCTAAACTATTCATGGGTGGTTGGTTTAAGTCCCACTGTTAGAGGAATTTTTTTTGAAGATATATTAATTCAGATATAATAGATATACTTAATTCAGAGCAGAAGCTTAAGCTTTCTATCTCATTTCCTTGCTACGTGCTTATCCTTCTCATCTGCTATTTGCACATGCTGTACATGATGATCATACAAATGCAGTCCTACATCCTTGCAAACGGACAGTTCAGTACCATGAATCACCTCAATAAATTTGTCTTAAGCTTCGGATTACCTTTTGTTGTCTTATTTCCAATGCTCATGTGATGATTGAAGCTATTCATGGGGTTGCATTATCCTCACGTAATGCCTATTCTGCTGCAACCCAGCAGCCACAACCAATGCCTATAAAGATTGATACGCATACTTACTATCTGCCTTCACATACATATTGTTGCATGCTAACTATGCTTTTGAACCTGTTGATCAGGTAATTAAGTACGGATGTTAAAAACCCTATTTATAGAACTATTGGAAACAGTGGTTCGGCTGAGTCGTGGACTAGGTCACTTTCTTGAAGACGTTTCGGCGATCTACTCAAGGTGCAAAGTAGTTCGTACTGTTCGCCGCCACCTCTGGGATAAAACAGCCTCTTCCTTGTTTTTCTTTCTATATCGGACCATTTGCACATATGAATCCGATTCAGTTTGCACTCTAAAATAATACTGCTCAAGTTTATTTTCTTTCTATTTTTCAAAAAAGAATGGTTGAGAAGAGGATAGAAAAATATATAAGATTTTTTTTCTGTGGAAGAGGAAGAGAGGGTTTTTCTAGAAAAGAGCAATGAGAAAATGTTCTGTATTCTATCTTCTTTCTGGTCTATGACCAAGTTCTTATACAGAAAAAAAAACGGTGGCTATTCTAGTGGGTGGAAAATTGAACTGAAATTAATGCCATATTTAATGAAAAACCACTCAAAGAAATTTGCAATGTGTAAATTGCATTCGTTTCATAAAGAGAAGATGAATGTTAATAAATATTTATTTATTACCATTCATTGCAATTTGTTAATGCTATTTGTATTTTGTAACAACTAAATCAAATGCATGTATACATTTATATATGTACACACTCAACTGTTATGCAAATGTAACAACTCTAGCAGAAAATTTATTGATACAAAATATAATACCGTTTATAACTTCTAACGGCTCTATGCATTAATGGCTCATAAATATGCATTAACATCTCAAAATAATGACACAAAATATGTTACCGTTATTAACTTACAACGGCTCGATTGAATTAATTGCTCAATAATAAAAATTTGGTAATGCAATTAATTCTCCTTTTTTTTAATAAATTCACAAAAAGTTCCAACAATCCCCCACTTGAATTTCTTAAAAAATATTTTTGAGCAGTTCATTAAAAAATACATAAGATTGTGCATAAACAAAGGTGTCATCTGACTTGAACCTTTGCATAGTGAATAAGATTCAGTTTTTACTAGAGTGACACGTAGTCTTGAACTCTATTCCTGACATCAAACAACACACAACCTTTCTAGAGTGCAATCAAATAAGCCCGTGCATTTATGGCCATGCACGTCTATCCCAGTTTAGTGAACGCTCTAGGAATCTTGCCCAGAACTCCATAGGAAACGACCACATTTCCACATTCACAAAGGTGAGTCTATCAAGAGTACTCCTGAAGGTAGGTACTCCACTCCAAATAGAGTATAGATCTCATTAAGAGTTTCTATTAACTCATCCTCTAATCACTTCAGGAATACATGCTTCTTGGTTTATTAAATAGCATGTTCAAATCCTATCACTACACAACTTGTTTTTACCCATTGAACCTAGTTCTTGGGATCTCCAGTCATTTAGGTCGGGTTACCATTGTGCGTGACTCATCAATCCAAGGGCAATAGTCCCATTCTTTTAGATTCATTTAGGACTTTCTTTCTGGTCAGTCCTTTCGTCAAAGGATCTGCCAAGTTATCATCACTTTATATGTGATGTTCTCTAACAATACTGTGCATACGACTGTCATTTCTTACCGATGTAATATCGGTTCTGTCCTTCTTTCAATAGTCGTCAAATTTTCATCACTATGTATGTGATGTTCTATTACAGTATTGTCCTTACGACTGTCGTCTTTTACCGTTATAATAACGGTTCAATACTTTTTGCAATAGTCGCGGTACTATCGCAATCGATTACACCATTGGTGTCTATTTTTCCCATAAAGGGATCTCAACTAGCAGATTTTTTTTAGTTCTCTGCTTCTTCACTAGATGTGGCTAGTGCTATTATCTCAGTTTCTATAGTAGACTGAGTCAAAATAGTATGTTTCCTAAAAAATTTCAAGAAACAACTTCTTTAATAATGCTAAATATATTGCCACTGGTTTCTTTTAATCATCATATAAAGTATTCCAGTCTGTATCAGAATATACTTCAAGTACAGCTGGAAACTTTTCATAATGTAATCCAAGGTTCAAGGTTTATTATAGGTATCTCATAACCCTCTCAATAGCATGTTAATGCTCTATATGTAACAACCGGGAAAATGCGAGCCAGTTTGAAATTTTTATTTTGGCAATTTTAGCGAATTTTGATTATTTAAAATGAATTATTTTAAATAAAATCGACGAGAAAATTTATTTTGAATATGATTCGACGTATATATTATATACGCGTCGTCGTTAGAATATAAATATTTATATATAATTATAAAAGGAATTGAAAATGGCGCGGTAGTTCGATAATTCGATTTCAAACTTCAATGGAATGTACCGGGTGCAAAACAATCCGGATTTTAGTGAAACTAAAAATAATAGAATCTAATTGATAATATCTTTCCAACGAATCCGAAAAATCAAACTTTCATAGCGGGAATCAAAAGATATGTCCAGTTGAAAATTCTGAATAGTCGCTATGGAATTCAGGCCCTTAAAAATAGCCATTTTGCAAACGACTTCGGATTTCGACGAAACCAGTTTTGTTGGGTCCGGAATGTCGGATTATTGCTAGGTTTCAAATTTCATAATTTTTCGATTCAGTTTGTGAGCGTGGCAAAAGAAAACGTGTTTCAACAGTTTCAGTCAATTCTGATCGACCTGAAAATGACCATTTTTCAAACGGTCTCAGAATTCGACGAAACCAGTTTTGTTGGGACCGTATCGTCCCCACATAGCCAGATTTATTTTTCTGGAATTTTTCGAATCAGTTTGTGACCCCGGCAAATTAAAATATTCGTTCAAATTTAAAATATAAATGTTTTATACTTTGATTTGAAGAATAACTGACTCTAACAGTCGAATTGGCTAACGAAACATATTCCATTGTGTTCAGAATGGGGGTAATTAGCTGAGGACGAAAATCGTTGGGTTTGATTTAGAGTTCAAACGCAAAGCAAAAATAAAAGGGATTAAATCAATATTAAAATAATATAAATACTCAGTCAAAACCCTAGTCCTATACACTATGGTCAACCCGTTCTTCAATAGCCGCCGGGTGCGAATCATTGGGCAAAAAAAAAAAGCCCCCAAGAACACGGTGATTTTTCATGAAATTCAAGAATCAATTCACAAAAACTTCAACACGAAAATATTGAGGGATGTGAGATCTTCAAGATGATGTGGGTTTACTTGAATTTCGTGACCTGGAGTCCTCGATTTCCGGCTTTGAAGCTCAGCCGTTCAAACGAGGTTTGGGAGCTAGGGGGGCTGTCGCACTTCCTCGTTTTGGGTGTGAGGGTTCGCGAGCTCGAGGCCGTCGGAGGGAGCATCATCGAGGGTGGTTCTGACCACCGTGGCAGCGGCAAAGGGGAGACCCTAGTTCAGTGGTTGGGTTGGAAGGAGGAGCGGCCTTATCCCAAGGATGAAGAACGGGACAGGAAAACTGAAAGAAGGTTAATTTTTAACTAATTATAATACTTAATTTATACAGTGTTTAGAAATTAATCGCATTGACTTTTAATTTGATTTTTGTTTTTTTTTAACAATGTTAAAAATCTGGTCTTTAATATGAAATTGAATCTATAAAAATTTGATTTTTAAATAAATGGTTTTGCTATAAAATTGAGATTTGTTTTTTAAAAAAAATATATATATATAAAGAGCATTCTTTTTTGTAAAATATAAAATTAGCATTCTTCTTGTAAAATAAAATTTTCACTGGTTTTTCAGAATATAAACATCTATGATTTGAAAATATAAAAAATGTCTTTGTTTAAAAATATAAAAATATCTTTGTTTTAGAAAGATAAGAATATACTTTGTTTAGAAAAAATAGAAATAACTTCGATTTTTAGAAATAAAAATAGTGATGTTTCTAAATAATAAATTAGAATTACTTTTAAAATGAAATTAGCGTATGGTTTTAGAAATAAAAACCAGATTTTTATAAATATGATTTTCAAAAAAATAAATAAATAAATGAAATCGCGGTGATTTTAAAATGCGATTTTTAAATAAATAGCACTGTATTAAGAATGTGATTTTTAATATAAACCGCTTGAAAACAGATTGCGATGGAATCGAATGGAAGCGAACAGAATTCAGACCGTTCAGAAATTCAAAAATAAAACTGGTGGTGTGGAAACCAAAGGTGAGAATTTCTCACCTTTCAATTTCTTTTTCTAGTTATATATATATATACTAGGATGCAGACGGTGCTTAGTAGCACCCGACACAATCGTCCACAGACCATGGACTTGTTTGTTTGATTGCATAAATTAGTTAGATTATTTGATTGAATTGAATTGTTTGGTGAAATTGAATGGTTTGATTGATGTGTGAATGGCGTGGGCCTTCACTAGACCGGGGATAAGGCTAGGCCTCGTCCCGTTTCTAGTATCGTGCCGTTATGCCGCCGAATTTTCTAAAATAAGTTAGAAAAATAAAAATATCATTTTATTGAATAAATGAACTGAATAGAAATTCATATGTTGAAATAAAATGTTTTATCGTTAAAAATATAATTTTTAACGTGAATGTGAATAAATAAAATATTCATTTACAAACCGGACGGTTTGTTTATGTACACCTATTTGAAGGACATTGATTGGGACGATAAATTTTACACATCGCCCAACTGCACAAATAAAATCTCTGTTTGATTGTTTGAAACCCCACACGGGTGTTGGGATGAAATTTGAAGTTCACTCATCCTGATTGATTAAATATGTCGATCGATTGATTGACAGGCTGTTATAAGCGATAGATATCTATATTTGTTGCTTATACAGTGTAGTGCACTTTGGTTGATGGTTGATTATTTTCAATGCTATTATATACATGTGTTGTATGAAAATCCATATAATTAATTTTATATGGTAATAGATTGGGCCTCATTCCAATTTGAAAAATAAAGAATATTATAAAATAAAAGTTCATGTGTTGACAGTACTCATCCATTGAGATTGGTCATGTGTTGAACGAAATATTTTGATAATAACAACTATTTTGAAAAAGAAATATTTGAAATAGAATATTTGAAAATGGAAATTTATGAAGCCGTGTTGATTAGATTGACGCCATTTTGACGTGAACGATATTTATATCGATTTTATTCATTTCGAAATGAATTGAATTAAAAACGATTTCGAAATGAATTTAATTAAAAACGATTTCGAAATGAATTGAATTGAAAACGATTTCGAAATGAATTGAATTGAAAACGATTTCGAAATGAATTGAATTGAAAACGATTTCGAAATGAATTGAATTGAAAACGATTTCGAAATGAATTGAATTAAAAACGATTTCGAAATGAATTGAATTGAAAACGATTTCGAAATGAATTGAATTGAAAACGATTTCGAAATGAATTGAATTGAAAACGATTTCGAAATGAATTGAATTGAAAACGATTTCGAAATGAATTGAATTGAAAACGATTTCGAAATGAATTGAATTGAAAACGATTTCGAAATGAATTGAATTCAAAACGATTTCGAAATGAATTGAATTAAAAACGATTTCGAAATGAATTGAAAACGAATTCAAATTGAATTGAAAGCGAATTGAAATGAATTCAAATTGAATTGAAAATTGAATAGAAATGAATTTTGAAACGAATTTATAAAGAAGAATTCAATTTTGATTTGAATTGAAATGTAAGTTGAAATTGCTTTTGAAACGAATTTTAAAACTATTTATATAATTCGTTTTAAATATAAATCGACGAAATATATATTATATATATTATATATATAATATAATGGTCTGAATAGAACGCGCCGCGCCGCGGCAGTTCGTGAATTTCGACCATTTATTTCAAACGGACATTACGGGAGATCCGACCGTCGGATTCTCCTGAAACTGGAACCGTTGGGTTTGCATCGAAAAGAGCTTTCTAACGAATATTTGAATTTCAAAATCTAACGGTTGGATTTGGAATTATGTCCAAATCAAATTTGAAAAAGGTCGCTGTAAGTGCAGTTCGATGGCCATGGATGGAAATCGACTGTACGGGCCTTGATAAAATTATTAAAAATAATAATAAATTGTGTAAAATCATAAGAAATGATTTGGGAAAAATTGGGATGAAAAACTCCATATTTGAAAAGAGAAAATAGATTTTTATCGAAATGAACTAGTTTTGAACTAGAATTATAATTCTATTTATTTTTAAATAAATAAATTGAATTCGAAAGGGTTTTAAAAATAACCAGAATTTCCAATGATTGCATTGGAGTGGAATTGAATCGAAATTGTCTTCGGAATATTTCGATGTTGGAATTCGTAATTATACGGATGGTGTTATGGAAATTTGAAAGATATGTATTTATATCGTTATTTCCAATACGACATTTGTTAATCGTAGAATTTGATATTGAATATAAGCCGATATATTTTCTATTCAGAGCCTTATATTGAATATCAAATGTGATTTGGGTTTGTCGTGGATGGTGTCTTCACTAACACTGTTCTTGAACCCAGTTGAGAAAAGATTAAATCTTTTTATTTAGATTTAATGAAGTGTACCAATTAAATAATATTTAATTGAAATTGAATCGATATTGATTTTTGGGTTTATCGTGAACAGTGTTTTAAACAACACTCGTTCTTTAACCCGATAATTAATGAATGTGATTTTGGGTTTATCGTGAACTGTGTTTTAAATGACACGGATTCTTTAACCCAGTTAACGATTAAAACTAAGTGGATTATTAATGAGTCTTTAATTAGATTGAAATGGTCGAGAATGGAGTACCACCAGTTTTGCTCCAGGCGATAGTTAAATCTTTAATTAGATTTGAACGTGAAATGGTAATTGAATTTACCGATAACACCGTGGTGTTAGATATGAAGTATTACCAGTTTTACTTCATGGGATGAATAGGTTGGGATTGGGAAATTAAAACCAATGATTACTACAGTAAGGTTCGCTAATTCCGACTAGTTGAATCGAAATTCAAAGGAAAATTAGAGAATAAATTCAAGAAATTATCTTGGATAAAATTAATGGGAACCTTTCCCTATGAATGTGAAATTAGAAACTAACTGTCGGTTAGCCAAGCAGAATGGTTTTCTGGATATTGATCTGATGTTGGTTTCGGCCTTCGGGGTTAATATTTGGAGAATTATTCTCTTGATTAATTTACGGTTAGTGACTGATGAATTGGAATGAGGCGTATGTTGTGTTTGTGTAACACTTATTTAAAATATACGTGAGTTATTTGGAAAGACCGGGTTTATCCCATTCTGAATAACTGATACGACGATAAGTCGAAGATGAAGACGGTGGTCGAAGACCGAAAGTCTTCACGTTGTTTGGGTGATTACTGATGATCTTGATTGGGCTGTACACCCAAGAAGATGGAAACAGTTGGCGATCGTCTAGACGTACTTGGAGATGGATGGATATGCAAGGAAAGTGCCTCCGGTTTCGTTCAGACCCAGAACGGACTTGTAAATGGATAGTGTGTCTGACGTTGTATTCCTTTATACTGTATTGGTGATCTCTGCTAAATATATATCTGTTTGGTGGCAGAGAATTTATTCTCTTGCTATACACCCTTCTCTGAGACGTACGAGCCTAGAGGTTATATATTGGCAGAAATCGGTGGTACAGTATGGACTTACAATGTGGCATGCTGAGTTGCATGGATCAAGGCTTTTGTTGAAAAGCAAAGTCTTGTGGTTGATGATCAAAGCACGGCCTTGTGTGGCGTAGCTTTGTGTAACGTTGATTCGTGAGTATCACACCCGGTATGAACCAAAAACGGGAGACGGACCTCAGGGAGGACATGCGTTTCTTTCTAGTTAGGAGTGGCGTCAGTGCTTGAACTGGCTGACGAGTTTGACTCATGTGGATATTGCTTATTATTACTTGCTGAAAAGCGAGGCGCCTCGTGATATCGGTTTCGGCCGATGCTTCTGGTCGGCTGACGGGCCAGGCTTACGCCCCAAAGGGCGGGGAAACGCAGTGTTCAGGCATAATAATCCACATCGGTGGACCGGCCCTGACGATCCATGGGGCAGTTGCGGCTGTTCCTGAGACACGGGCTAGAGCGTCTCGATTCGGTAGAGGATCTTGCCCCTAGCCTCGGTTCATACCATAAATGATAACCCAATTTCCAATACGCGTATTGCGGTTTTAATTGTAGAACTAGTATGGCGACATGATATATGGTACCCATGCCGCCTATGATTGATACTTATGATTTGAAGTTGTTTTATACACCATGCACTTATAATAGTATCAAACGATTTGTTTTAACCGTATCAAGCATTCTTTGGCTGTTATAAGGGAAAACCCTATCCTCGGCTGCGTTGCATTGTGTGATGGGACCTGGGTCTTATAACAGCTTCATTTTTCTTTATTTAGCATTGCGCTGTTTGTTTTATGCACTGGTATTCTTGGGAGGAAACCCGTTCCGTGTTATACGGCGTGGTCCCTTGATTTACCTAACTTTAAAATAAAGATTTATAACTGTTTTTAGTTCTCACACCAGTCACATGACTGACCTGGAGTTTATTGTTTTAACCTAAACTCTGGGTGCCCCTATTTTGACACGGGCAGCTAGTAGTTTTGGTTTTGCAGATTTATATTCACAGGATCCTGGTTTACAGCTGGAATGATATCCGGAAAGCTTTGTATCCGTATATCTCTTCTAGTTGTGTATTGTATTATTTTCCGCTGCTATGTATTTAAATGTAATTTAAATCTCTGATATTTCTGTGTAATATTCTTTTATACTCCGTATATTCTTGTAATCTGATGCATTGTTGTAATAAACAATGAAATGTTCTTCTGTTTGCATTCTGTTGTGGCTTGTTCTCAAACGATAGGGCGTTTCGAACGGTCTGGGTCGGTTTAGCGACTGGTTCGGACCGAGTGAAATTCCTTTTCTTCACAGTTGGTATCAGAGCGAGGTTTACAAAGCTCAGAGAATAAGACACATTAGAACCATACGAAAGAATTCATCAGATATTGGATTAGTAATATCCAATTAGAATGACTCGTTAGAGATAGGATCAGTAGTATCCTAGAACGAGTGTGAAGAGTATATTTTCCAAATGAAAACAATTTTTGTTTTGAAAATCTAAATCAACTATTCGTATTTGATTATTTATTTATATTGATTTTGGACAATTCGGTATATAAAGAATTTGCATATACGCCTTGCAAACATGTATTCAAAGTTTTAATATATTGGATAGATATAGGATCACACTCTAGTTGCCCGGGGATGGTTCTGATAATGCTGCAGCGTTACTAGCACTTATATTCGAGTGACGAAGGTGTGATATCTATATATTTCCATTAGACTGGTGTGAGAACCAAAACTTATATAGATTGATTTATATTGTTGTGATTTGGCATCAAAAACATGATTTTAGTATATGTATCAAAATTATGAATTTGAAACTCTAATTCACTAATTGATTGATGTTTATGTTGTTTGTTTGTTTGTTTGCTAATTTTTAGCCATTTAGCCTAATTGAATCACATATTGAATTATATTTAAAATTGGTTGCATTTGCTTGCATATACATATGCTTACATTGAACAGGTCATAGCAAGGAGGCTAGAGCAGAGAATAAAATTTGTTTGCCCGACCAATAGGTACATGTTTACTACATGATTTACTGTTTTGTTTGGGTGATGATGATTTTATGAGCCTATTGGCTAGCCGCTTGGCTTTTTCTTTTTCTTTTTGAGATCTGAAGGACCGGGGAAGCTATTTGAAATTCCCCGATGCTCCCGGTGCAGGGGAGGTTATGGCGAAATTTTTCGAAAATTTAGGGTGTTAGCCAAATTTTTGAAATTTTTGGAAATTCTCAAAAACTGAAAAGTTGGAGAATGAAAGCCAGACCGAACGTAGAGTTGATTGATCAAACCACTTTCGACTTTGTTCCTTTTCGGGGACGAAAAGTTTTAAGTGGGGGAGATTGTAACAACCCGGAAAATGCGAGCCAGTTTGAAATTTTTATTTTGGCAATTTTAGCGAATTTTGATTATTTAAAATGAATTATTTTAAATAAAATCGACGAGAAAATTTATTTTGAATATGATTCGACGTATATATTATATACGCGTCGTCGTTAGAATATAAATATTTATATATAATTATAAAAGGAATTGAAAATGGCGCGGTAGTTCGATAATTCGATTTCAAACTTCAATGGAATGTACCGGGTGCAAAACAATCCGGATTTTAGTGAAACCAAAAATAATAGAATCTAATTGATAATATATTTCCAACGAATCCGAAAAATCAAACTTTCATAGCGGGAATCAAAAGATATGTCCAGTTGAAAATTCTGAATAGTCGCTATGGAATTCAGGCCCTTAAAAATAGCCATTTTGCAAACGACCTCGGATTTCGACGAAACCAGTTTTGTTGGGTCCGGAATGTCAGATTATTGCTAGGTTTTAAATTTCATAATTTTTCGATTCAGTAGTTTGTGAGCGTGGCAAAAGAAAACGTGTTTCAACAGTTTCAGTCAATTCTGATCGACCTGAAAATGACCATTTTTCAAACGGTCTCAGAATTCGACGAAACCAGTTTTGTTAGGACCGTATCGTTGCCACATAGCCAGATTTATTTTTCTGGAATTTTTCGAATCAGTTTGTGACCCCGGCAAATTAAAATATTCGTTCAAATTTAAAATATAAATGTTTTATACTTTGATTTGAAGAATAACTGACTCTAACAGTCGAATTGGCTAACGAAACATATTCCATTGTGTTCAGAATGGGGGTAATTAGCTGAGGACGAAAATCGTTGGGTTTGATTTAGAGTTCAAACGCAAAGCAAAAATAAAAGGGATTAAATCAATATTAAAATAATATAAATACTCAGTCAAAACCCTAGTCCTATACACTATGGTCAACCCGTTCTTCAATAGCCGCCGGGTGCGAATCATTGGGCAAAAAAAAAACTCCCAAGAACACGGTGGTTTTTCATGAAATTCAAGAATCAATTCACAAAAACTTCAACACGAAAATATTGAGGGATGTGAGATCTTCAAGATGATGTGGGTTTACTTGAATTTCGTGACCTGGAGTCCTCGATTTCCGGCTTTGAAGCTCAGCCGTTCAAACGAGGTTTGGGAGCTAGGGGGGCTGTCGCACTTCCTCGTTTTGGGTGTGAGGGTTCGCGAGCTCGAGGCCGTCGGAGGGAGCATCATCGAGGGTGGTTCTGACCACCGTGGCAGCGGCAAAGGGGAGACCCTAGTTCAGTGGTTGGGTTGGAAGGAGGAGCGGCCTTATCCCAAGGATGAAGAACGGGACAGGAAAACTGAAAGAAGGTTAATTTTTAACTAATTATAATACTTAATTTATACAGTGTTTAGAAATTAATCGCATTGACTTTTAATTTGATTTTTGTTTTTTTTTAACAATGTTAAAAATCTGGTCTTTAATATGAAATTGAATCTATAAAAATTTGATTTTTAAATAAATGGTTTTGCTATAAAATTGAGATTTGTTTTTTAAAAATATATATATATAAAGAGCATTCTTTTTTGTAAAATATAAAATTAGCATTCTTCTTGTAAAATAAAATTTTCACTTGTTTTTCAGAATATAAACATCTATGATTTGAAAATATAAAAAATGTCTTTGTTTTAAAATATAAAAATATCTTTGTTTTAGAAAGATAAGAATATACTTTGTTTAGAAAAAATAGAAATAACTACGATTTTTAGAAATAAAAATAGCGATGTTTCTAAATAATAAATTAGAATTACTTTTAAAATGAAATTAGCGTATGGTTTTAGAAATAAAAACCAGATTTTTATAAATATGATTTTCAAAAAAATAAATAAATAAATGAAATCGCGATGATTTTAAAATGCGATTTTTAAATAAATAGCACTGTATTAAGAATGTGATTTTTAATATAAACCGCTTGAAAACAGATTGCGATGGAATCGAATGGAAGCGAACAGAATTCAGACTGTTCAGAAATTCAAAAATAAAACTGGTGGTGTGGAAACCAAAGGTGAGAATTTCTCACCTTTCAATTTCTTTTTCTAGTTATATATATATACTAGGATGCAAACGGTGCTTAGTAGCACCCGACACAATCGTCCACAGACCATGGACTTGTTTGTTTGATTGCATAAATTAGTTAGATTATTTGATTGAATTGAATGGCGTGGGCCTTCACTAGACCGGGGATAAGGCTAGGCCTCGTCCCGTTTCTAGTATCGTGCCGTTATGCCGCCGAATTTTCTAAAATAAGTTAGAAAAATAAAAATATCATTTTATTGAATAAATGAACTGAATAGAAATTCATATGTTGAAATAAAATGTTTTATCGTTAAAAATATAATTTTTAACGTGAATGTGAATAAATAAAATATTCATTTACAAACCGGACGGTTTGTTTATGTACACCTATTTGAAGGACATTGATTGGGACGATAAATTTTACACATCGCCCAACTGCACAAATAAAATCTGTGTTTGATTGTTTGAAACCCCACACGGGTGTTGGGATGAAATTTGAAGTTCACTCATCCTGATTGATTAAATATGTCGATCGATTGATTGACAGGCTGTTATAAGCGATAGATATATATATTTGTTGCTTATACAGTGTAGTGCACTTTAGTTGATGGTTGATTATTTTCAATGCTATTATATACATGTGTTGTATGAAAATCCATATAATTAATTTTATATGGTAATTGATTGGGCCTCATTCCAATTTGAAAAATAAAGAATATTATAAAATAAAAGTTCATGTGTTGACAGTACTCATCCATTGAGATTGGTCATGTGTTGAACGAAATATTTTGATAATAACAACTATTTTGAAAAAGAAATATTTGAAATAGAATATTTGAAAATGGAAATTTATGAAGCCGTGTTGATTAGATTGACGCCATTTTGACGTGAACGATATTTATATCGATTTTATTCATTTCGAAATGAATTGAATTAAAAACGATTTCGAAATGAATTTAATTAAAAACGATTTCGAAATAAATGGAATTAAAAACGATTTTGAAATGAATTGAATTAAAAACGATTTCGAAATGAATTGAATTGAAAACGATTTCGAAATGAATTGAATTGAAAACGATTTCGAAATGAATTGAATTGAAAACGATTTCGAAATGAATTGAATTGAAAACGATTTCGAAATGAATTGAATTATAAACGATTTCGAAATGAATTGAATTGAAAACGATTTCGAAATGAATTGAATTAAAAACGATTTCGAAATGAATTGAATTGAAAACGATTTCGAAATGAATTGAATTAAAAACGATTTCGAAATGAATTGAATTGAAAACGATTTCGAAATGAATTGAATTGAAAACGATTTCGAAATGAATTGAATTGAAAACGATTTCGAAATGAATTGAATTGAAAACGATTTCGAAATGAATTGAATTAAAAACGATTTCGAAATGAATTGAATTAAAAACGATTTCGAAATGAATTGAAAACGAATTCAAATTGAATTGAAAGCGAATTGAAATGAATTCAAATTGAATAGAAATGAATTTTGAAACGAATTTATAAAGAAGAATTCAATTTTGATTTGAATTGAAATGGAAGTTGAAATTGCTTTTGAAACGAATTTTAAAACTATTTATATAATTCGTTTTAAATATAAATCGACGAAATATAAATTATATATATTATATATATAATATAATGGCCTGAATAGAACGCGCCGCGCCGCGGCAGTTCATGAATTTCGACCATTTATTTCAAACGGACATTACGGGAGATCCGACCGTCGGATTCTCCTAAAACCGGAACCGTTGGGTTCGCATCGAAAAGAGCTTTTTAACGAATATTTGAAATTCAAAATCTAACGGTTGGATTTGGAATTATGTCCAAATCAAATTTGAAAAAGGTCGCTGTAAGTGCAGTTCGATGGCATGGATGGAAATCGACTGTACGGGCCTTGATAAAATTATTAAAAATAATAATAAATTGTGTAAAATCATAAGAAATGATTTGGGAAAAATTGGGATGAAAAACTCCATATTTGAAAAGATAAAATAGATTTTTATCGAAATGAACTAGTTTTGAACTAGAATTATAATTCTATTTATTTTTAAATAAATAAATTGAATTCGAAAGGGTTTTAAAAATAACCAGAATTTCCAATGATTGCATTGGAGTGGAATTGAATCGAAATTGTCTTCGGAATATTTCGATGTTGGAATTCGTGATTATACGGATGGTGTTATGGAAATTTGAAAGATATGTATTTATATCGTTATTTCCAATACGACATTTGTTAATCGTAGAATTTGATATTGAATATAAGCCGATATATTTTCTATTCAGAGCCTTATATTGAATATCAAATGTGATTTGGGTTTGTCGTGGATGGTGTCTTCACTAACACTGTTCTTGAACCCAGTTGAGAAAAGATTAAATCTTTTTATTTAGATTTAATGAAGTGTACCAATTAAATAATATTTAATTGAAATTGAATCGATATTGATTTTTGGGTTTATCGTGAACAGTGTTTTAAACAACACTCGTTCTTTAACCCGATAATTAATGAATGTGATTTTGGGTTTATCGTGAACTGTGTTTTAAATGACACGGATTCTTTAACCCAGTTAACGATTAAAACTAAGTGGAGTTTTAATGAGTCTTTAATTAGATTGAAATGGTCGAGAATGGAGTACCACCAGTTTTGCTCCAGGCGATAGTTAAATCTTTAATTAGATTTGAACGTGAAATGGTAATTGAATTTACCGATAACACCGTGGTGTTAGATATGAAGTATTACCAGTTTTACTTCATGGGATGAATAGGTTGGGATTGGGAAATTAAAGCCAATGATTACTACGGTAAGGTTCGCTAATTCCGACTAGTTGAATCGAAATTCAAAGGAAAATTAGAGAATAAATTCAAGAAATTATCTTGGATAAAATTAATGGGAACCTTTCCCTATGAATGTGAAATTTAGAAACTAACTGTCGGTTAGCCAAGCAGAATGGTTTTCTGGATATTGATCTGATGTTGGTTTCGGCCTTCGGGGTTAATATTTGGAGAATTATTCTCTTGATTAATTTACGGTTAGTGACTGATGAATTGGAATGAGGTGTATGTTGTGTTTGTGTAACACTTATTTAAAATATACGTGAGTTATTTGGAAAGACCGGGTTTATCCCATTCTGAATAACTGATACGACGATAAGTCGAAGATGAAGACGGTGGTCGAAGACCGGAAGTCTTCACGTTGTTTGGGTGATTACTGATGATCTTGATTGGGCTGTACACCCAAGAAGATGGAAACAGTTGGTGATCGTCTAGACGTACTTGGAGATGGATGGATATGCGAGGAAAGTGCCTCCGGTTTCGTTCAGACCCAGAACGGACTTGTAAATGGATAGTGTGTCTGACGTTGTATTCCTTTATACTGTATTGGTGATCTCTGCTAAATATATATCTGTTTGGTGGCAGAGAATTTATTCTCTTGCTATACACCCTTCTCTGAGACGTACGAGCCTAGAGGTTATATATTGGCAGAAATCAATGGTACAGTATGGACTGACAATGTGGCATGCTGAGTTGCATGGATCAAGGCTTTTGTTGAAAAGCAAAGTCTTGTGGTTGATGATCAAAGCACGGCCTTGTGTGGCGTAGCTTTGTGTAACGTTGATTCGCGAGTATCACACCCGGTATGAACCAAAAACGGGAGACGGACCTCAGGGAGGACATGCGTTTCTTTCTAGTTAGGAGTGGCGTCAGTGCTTGAACTGGCTGACGAGTTTGACTCATGTGGATATTGCTTATTATTACTTGCTGAAAAGCGAGGCGCCTCGTGATATCGGTTTCGGCCGATGCTTCTGGTCGGCTGACGGGCCAGGCTTACGCCCCAAAGGGCGGGGAAACGCAGTGTTCAGGCATAATAATCCACATCGGTGGACCGGCCCTGACGATCCATGGGGCAGTTGCGGCTGTTCCTGAGACACGGGCTAGAGCGTCTCGAATCGGTAGAGGATCTTGCCCCTAGCCTCGGTTCATACCATAAATGATAACCCAATTTCCAATACGCGTATTGCGGTTTTAATTGTAGAACTAGTATGGCGACATGATATATGGTACCCATGCCGCCTATGATTGATACTTATGATTTGAAGTTGTTTTATACACCATGCACTTATAATAGTATCAAACGATTTGTTTTAACCGTATCAAGCATTCTTTGGCTGTTATAAGGGAAAACCCTATCCTCGGCTGCGTTGCATTGTGTGATGGGACCTGGGTCTTATAACAGCTTCATTTTTCTTTATTTAGCATTGCGCTGTTTGTTTTATGCACTGGTATTCTTGGGAGGAAACCCGTTCCGTGTTATACGGCGTGGTCCCTTGATTTACCTAACTTTAAAATAAAGATTTATAACTGTTTTTAGTTCTCACACCAGTCACATGACTGACCTGGAGTTTATTGTTTTAACCTAAACTCCGGGTGCCCCTATTTTGACACGGGCAGCTAGTAGTTTTGGTTTTGCAGATTTATATTCACAGGATCCTGGTTTACAGCTGGAATGATATCCGGAAAGCTTTGTATCCGTATATCTCTTCTAGTTGTGTATTGTATTATTTTCCGCTGCTATGTATTTAAATGTAATTTAAATCTCTGATATTTCTGTGTAATATTCTTTTATACTCCGTATATTCTTGTAATCTGATGCATTGTTGTAATAAACAATGAAATGTTCTTCTGTCTGCATTCTGTTGTGGCTTGTTCTCAAACGATAGGGCGTTTCGAATGGTCTGGGTCGGTTTAGCGACTGGTTCGGACCGAGCGAAATTCCTTCCCGTCACACTATACTAGGTCTACTAGTAAACCTGCATAATAATCCACAACATAGGCAATGTTGGGTCTAGTACAATCAGTGACATCCGAAGGCTGTCAATGATGCTCACTTACTTTGATTGTCTTACACCTTCACCGGTGTTCTTAAATGTCTTTACACTGAGATCATATGGTGTAATTATTGGTTTACAGTCAAAGTGATTGTCTTTCTTTAGAAACTTCTCAATATAATGAGATTGATCCAAAGAAAGTCAATTTTTCGGACCTAGTAATTTTTAATACCAAGGATTGCATTCGCTTCATCTAGATCTTTTATATCGAAATTGGCACTTAATAAGGATTTGAATGAGTTTATGGCATGAATGTTAGACCAAAAAAAAATGAGTAGGTCATCTACATAAAGACATATAATAGTGCAAGTGTCATTCTTAAATTTGTAATGAATGCATTTGTCACTTTCATTAACTTTAAATCATGTGAAATGATTGAGTTATCAAATTTTTTTTAATGCCATGTTTAGGTGCTTGTTTTAAACCATATAATGATTTATCTCATTTGCATACTTTATGTTCTTGACCATGTACTACAAATCCTTCAAGTTGGTCCATATAAATTTCTTCTTCTAATTCACCGTTCAAATATGCAGTTTTAACATCCATTTGGTGTATTAATAAATTATGAATGAAAGAAAATGAGATTAATACCCGAAGGGATGTAATTCTAGCTACGGGTGAAAAAAGTGTCGAAGAAATCTATATTTTCTTTTTATTTAAAACCTTTAGCTACTAGTCGTGCTTTATATTTGTCAATAGTGCTATCAGGTTTTAATTTCTTTTTAAGTACTCATTTACAGCCTATAGATTTACAACTAGAGGGTAAATCTGTCAATTGCCAAGTCTTATTGGATTCCAGAGAATCCATCTCATCATTTATAGCCTCTCGCCAAAAATCGGTGTCTAAATAAGATAAGGCCTCTTGGAGGTTTAAGTGATCCTCCTCTATAGTAAAAGCACAAAAATCCAAACCAATTCTTTTATGGTTCTCGCTCTTTTACTTCTTCTAGGTTCAACTTCAGAACTTTTATTAAGTTCTATTCTAATAGGCATACTTGATGTGCCCCCACTATTCCTTAATTTAAAAGGAAATTTTGTTTCATAAAAAATCGGCATCATTTGATTCAAATATATTATATGCATTTATGTCATAAAATCTGTATGCTTTGCTATTGATAACATAGCCTATAAATACACATTCATATGCTCTACTTGCCAATTTTTATTCTCTTAGGGTCTAAAAGCGAATATATGCTAAACAACCCCAAGTTCTAAAATATGAGACATTGGGTTTTATGATTCTTTAAAATTTCATAAGGTGAAATTTCATTCTTAGATTTGGGGATTCTATTCAGAAAATAGCATACAGTTAATAATATTTCCCCCACCAATGTTTTGCTGCACCATAAATTAATAAGATGGCAATTACAAATTCGGTAAAGGTCCTATTTTTCCTTTACCGTTCATATCAGGTGAATAAGGTGCAGTTCTTATAGTAATTCAGAATAGAACAAGATTCATATTCTGTTCTTCTATTACTACAAAGTCCTTTATTTTTCTTGTTTGATAAATTTCAATTTCATTTTTGAACGTCTCAATCATCACTTTTATTTTTCATGAGAACTACAAATTTGAAAACAGAACAACTGTAAATAAAAGTGATGAAATAGTGTTGTCCATATCTAATCAATGTTGTTCATTTTCACATAAAATACACTCATTGATTATTAAATCTACACCATTGTCATTTCCTAATGACATTCAAAAAAAAAGATATTATGCATGTAATTAATGCCCATTTATAATGAAGGCATTTCCAAATTTGCATACAATTAATCTCAATTTGTGACATTCCCTAAATTTATGCATATAAACTTCGTCAATTTATTTTGATGCAAAAAACATATTCATCTAATTAATGTCTGTAACACCCCGAATTTTAGTTAATACTAAAATTCACTAATTACAGGATAAATAATCTCAGATGTGGGAATTAGGGGAAACGGGTTGCGTCATTACGTTCGTCTCGGAAAAATACGCGAAATAGAGTCCGAGTTTTCGAAAATCGGAGTCCGTATGGCCCAGTTATGGCCCGATGAAGTTTGCAGAAAATTCAAAACTAAAACAGATTTAAAAATTTAAAATATGCAGATTTGGAATGGGCCAGGCGGGGTCAGGCGGGAAGCTTCCCGCCCAGCCCATGTCGACAGGGCTGTCGACAGGCCTGTCGACAGGGGTGTCGACATGCCTGTCGACTTGCCTGTCGACAGGGTCCAGGCGCCCAGTGAACCTGGGTGCACCAGGTTGCACCAGGTTGGGTTTCAGGCTGGCTAGGAGGGCTGGTTCTAGAGATTTCCTAAATCTAAGGGTTCTAACCTAATCTAGGGTTAATCTAAGGGCCTAAAACACTCACCTAATCCTATAAATAAGACCCCAACCCTACCCTAATTCATTCATAATTAAGTCTTGTAACTAAACTATGGCAAAATGAAATTTGAGCATAGCCTCCACTAGTTCATGAAGGAGTTGCAAGCAAATCCCTCTCAAATCATTCTCTAATCCATTCTAAGTATCTTAATCTTCTTCATAAGGTTGCTAATCTTAAGTTTGGTGAGTTTCTATCACTTTAACATTAATTGTTAAAGTAAGTAGATTGGGTGTAATGAGACTTATGGTCTTAAATGCGGATTAGTGAGTTTAAATCATGTATGATGATATGTTACTCTATGTTGTTCTATGTTTATGCATATATGTGATAAGTTGTTTTATGCATGCTTAATAAGTTGATTTATGCATGTTTAATAAGTTGATATATGCATGTTTAATAAGTGGACTTATGCAAGTTAAGTGTATGTTTAAATGCAAGTTGAAAGTGATATGCAAGTTATGCATGCTTATGCGAGTATATGAATACTTATGCAAGATATGTATATGCTTAAATGACATGATATGCAAGTTATTCATGTTTATGCAAGTATGTGAACGGTTATGCAAGTATGTGGATGCTTATGCAAGTATATGAATACTTATGCAAGTTATGTGTATGCTTAAATGCATGTTTAACATGTTATGCAAGTTATGTGAATGCCTATATGCAAGTTCAACATGTTATGCAAGATATGTGTATGTTAATATGCAAGCTCATATGCAACATGTTATGCAAATCATGTGTATGATAATATGCAAGTTTGGGTTTATATGTAGTTGGGTTAATATATGCTCATATATGCAAGTTGACATCCTCTTAACCCATGACAAAGTTGTAAGTTAAACCCATGATGTTTGTAATGATCTTCCCCTTTGTTATGTCATGAAATGAGAACGGTTTACGTGGGGAACGATGGGGTGGTAAATATGTTAAATGAATGATTGGGTATGATTAAGCATACCATAAAAAAATAAATTACCATAAGTGGGAATTTACCTATTGAGTTAGGTCTACCCCATGGGAATTTACCTATTGAGTTAGGTCTACCCATGTTATGGAAAAACTTGATATTAATTAGGGATAATTAATATGGGGGTGATTAATTAGGTGTAATTAATCGACTAAGACACGAGGTTGGACTCATTTGTAGTGTAAAACTGCCCGGACCCGACCGGCTTAACCAGTTGCTACAAATGTCAGCCCAATGTGAGAGGTCTTAGCCATAAATTAAATACGTGATTAAGGTAAAGACACGAGGTTAGACTCTGTTATGACATAAGACTGCCCGGATTCTACCGGCTTAACCAGGCGGTCATAACAGTCAGTCTAATGTGGGAGGTCTTTATGGGAGATCACGGTCTTAATTAATTAAGAAACACTTAACCATAATAGCATGTAGTGGGACATGAGGGGTTAAGTGGGTGCCTTGGGTGGCATGAGGAAATTTTGTGATTGCCTTGGGTGGCATGTGGAATCTAGTGGGTTGCCTTGGGTGGCAATAGAAAATACGATTAGAATACTTAACCAAGAGGAAACATGTAATTAAACATGATTAAAGGGTTAAGTGGGATACACTAGATATTTGACAAGCTTAAGTGGGTAGCTTGTGGGGGCCCATTTCAACCAATATCCCAAACGTATCTTTGTGGGCTCGACCCATGTCGAGTGACGGGACACGCATATTGGGCTTGATTATAAGAGGCCAAAACGGGTTAGCGGTGGCAACGCAAGTCCAACGGGTTTCATATGCGTGTGTGGGCCCGGGCTGGTAGATAAGCCGTTGTTGCATCGTGTAGATATAAAGTCGTGCACCGTTAGTATTGGGTAGCCACTTTAGGGGAGTGATACACCCCACTGTGGGACCAGCACGGGTATCTACGGTAGGGAGCCGATCGATGGGGAGTAGTGGGTACACCTAAGGAAGATAGGGGCAGACGGCACCTATGTAGGCGTACACGAAACTACTGGGTAAGAATTACTGGGTACACCTAGTGGAGATAGGGGCAGACGGCACCTATGTAGTGGGCTAGGGGTACATGAAACTACTGGGGAAATTTTCTAAGTCCTTGGAAGGGATCAACCTTTAAGTAGGAATGACTGGTGTGGTGCAGTTAGTAATTATCCTTGGGTGGGTAGATGCGTCCTGACGATTATCTTAGTTTATCCTAAGTCTACCAAGCTGCTTAGTGTAGCCATTCATCCCCAGATATTACCGTGGTCAAGTTTATGTCTTCTCTGGTTACTTTAATGATTGTATTGTTAAAGTTATAGGACTCACTCAGACTTATGTCTGACCCCGTTGTTTTTACCTTTTTCCCAACCCTCAGGTCCTACGGTGGATCCTAGCGGTAGTAGAGCTTGATCGGATTGCTGTTCCAGTCTTGAGGAGCTTGGGTAGATGTAAAGCTCCAGTTATCCAGTTATCTTTTCTTTTCGTATGGCTATTGTATATGAGAGTGGGATTATGTACTTCTTTATTTTGACAGATGTTGTACTTGACTTTTATCATGGTTTTATGATGTAACCAGACATGTTTATTTCCGCTGTTATGAGATGATGTTTTAGAATTTCAAGTACTATTTATATCTGTCTTGTTGTAATTTTTCTGTTCTATATTCACTAAAATGCTCCACCGATGCTATGGCATTCCCTTAGTGAGTGACCCTAGCGGGCGTGGGGTGTTACACGTGGTATCAGAGCAAAGGTTACCGGAACAGATAAAATTTTTAGAAAACTATTTTTCTAAAACATTTTTGGAAAAGATATTTTTAAAAACATGTCTTTTAAGAGAAAAGTTTTTGAAAGAAAAGCATAATCCCCAATAGCCATATCTATATCCTTCGAATTCTCCGTTTTGAATCTTTCCTTTTTCGTTTCAGTATGGCCGAGAATCCTAATCTTCCGGAGGGTGTGACGGTACCAGTATGGTATAGGAGATTGATGGAGGCTAGGGCCACCACTGCGGGTCCAGCAAATATTCCTCCACCAACCGTAGCACCCGATCTTCCTCCTCCCCCTCCTCCTCGTACGGATACTTTTGCTAAGACTTGCAAGGAATTTAAAGCTATGGGAGGGAAACCTTTTCAAGGATCTGAAACCTTTGTGGATGCTAGAGATTGGCTTAAGGAGGTGGAAGAGTTGATAGATATCTTTGAGATGGAAGAAGGGAAGAAAGTCAAGTTGGCTGCTTGGTTAATGAAGGGAGAGGCCTCATTCTGGTGGGAGGTTACTAATGGAGAACGCCCCGTTGACTCTTGGGCGGATTTTAAGCAAAGATTTGTAGCAAAGTTTCTCTCAAGGGCGGAGGAAAACTTGTATATGGAAAGATTCTTGACTCTAAAGCAAGGAAATCTTTCGGTGAAGGAATATGTTAACAAGTTTAATCAATTGGCAAGGTTTGGCCTAGACATGGTGAATACACCGGAGAAGAAGGCTTTGAGGTTCGTGAAAGGCTTGAATGAACCTATGCATGGGTTGGTTATGACTCACATCCCTATGGGGGCCACCTTTGAGAAGCTAGTTGACATGGCACTCATGTTTGAGGAAGAGAAGGGTCCTAATGCTAATAAGGCACCCGAGAAGAAGGGAGATCAAAAGAGACCTCAACAACAGCAAAGCAAAGGTGGGAAAGGCAACGGTGGCAAGGGCAAGAAGAAGAAGTGTTTCAATTGTGGGACACCTGGCCACCTAAGCAAGGATTGTCGTAAGAAGAAGAAGACCGGTTGTTTCCACTGTGGCGAAGCAGGGCACTTAGTGAAGGATTGCCCTAAGAAAGGGCAAAGGACGGGATCTACCTCAGGAGGACAGGTGCAAGCTCTTATGGCACCGAGTCAGGCTAGGGGGCAAGTACAGGCTCTCGCGGTTCCACCGATTCAGGAGAGAGGTAGAACTATTTCCGTTGAAAGTCTGGTTTTTCTATCTGAACATCCTGTCCGTACATTGTTTGATTCAGGCGCATCGCATTCGTTTATTTCATCATCGTTAGTTGAGTCACTGCACCTAGACACCAGTCTGGTAGATGATCCCTTGGTTGTTTCAAACCCAATTGGGGGCTCCACTTATTTGTCCATGATATGTTTGGGTTTGAAGATTTCTATACTTAGCATCGAGTTTAGATGTGATGCTTTTGTATTGGGCTTCACGGGCTATGGGTTGATTTTGGGCATGGACTGGTTATCCAGTAATGGTGCCGTTCTTGATTGCGAAAGGAGAGTTGTTAGGCTCATGACCCGCTTGGGTAACACTCTCGAGATTTCTTGTAACCCCAGGGACTCTGTTATGCTAAGTTATCTTGAATCGCTTGACGCTTCGGTTGAGAGTTTGCAATCTGTGAGAGTGGTCCGGGAATATCCGGATGTGTTTGAGGAGGTGAAGGGCTTACCTCCGAAGCGGGAGATTGACTTCCGAATATATTTGGTGGATGATGCTAAACCGGTATCTTTACCAGTGCGCCACATGGCTCCTCGTGAGAGGAGGGAACTCCATAAGCAAGTAGGGGAGTTGCTTGAGAAGGGGTTCATAAGACGGAGCATATCGGAGTGGGGTGCTCCGGTAGTATTTGCTACGAAGGCGGATGGGTCCCTCAGACTTTGTGTAGACTATAGAGAACTCAACAAGCTCACAAAGAAGAATAGACACCCATTGCCGAGGATTGATGATCTTTTCGATCAGTTGGTTGGCGCTTCAGTATTTTCTCAGTTGGACTTAGCCACGGGGTTCCATCAGTTGAGGGTGGCTGAGGATAGCATAGACAAGACTGCCTTTAGGACTCCGGATGGTTTCTATGAGTGGCTGGTGATGCCATTTGGGTTGACGAACGCCCCTGCATACTTTGTTGATTTGATGAGTAGGGTGTTCAGGGAGTTCCTTAATAAATTTGTGGTGGTCTTTGTGGATGATATCTTAGTATTTTCTAAGAGTGAAGAAGAGCATGCCCTACATCTTGGGGAAGTGTTGAAGACTCTTCGAGCACATAGCCTTAAGGCTAAATTCTCTAAATGTCACTTCTGGAGGAGGGAAGTGCGGTTCTTGGGGCATGTGGTCTTCAAGGAAGGGATAGCTGTGGATCCCGCGAAGGTAGTATCAATTCAGGATTGGAAGGTTCCGAAGAATGCTACCGAAGTAAGAAGTTTCTTGGGGTTGGCGGGCTATTATAGGAAGTTTATCAAAGACTTCGCGAAGATATCAGCCCCATTAACCCGCTTAACAAAGAAGAATCTTGTTTTCACATGGGACGTAGATTGTGATGATGCGTTCCGACGGTTAAAGAGAGCTTTAACCACGGCTCCGGTTTTAGTGTTGCCAGATGGGAGCAAGCCATTTGTTGTCTATACCGATGCCTGTGGGACAGGACTTGGCGCAGTCTTAATGCAAGAGGGAAGGGTAATAGCCTACGGTGGAAGGCAGTTGAGGGCACATGAGAAAAATTACCCTACCCATGATCTAGAGCTGGCCGCTATTGTTTTTGCGCTTAAGATTTGGCGCCATTATCTTCTTGGTGAAAGATTCGAGTTGTTCACTGACCATAAATCATTGAAGTACTTATTCTCTCAGAAAGATTTAAACTTAAGACAGCAAAGGTGGATGGAGTTCTTAGCATCTTATGATTTCGAGATAGCGTATACCCCTGGCAAGGGTAACGTGGTGGCGGACGCCTTGAGTAGGAAGAGGTTGTCCTTGAGTCCATTATTCGTGGAACGACGAAGCTTGGAGTTTATCTCGATGTTTGATTTCAGACCTTCCATTGATTATGTACCCGGTTTGCTAGCTTCTTTGGAAGTTAGACCTACTCTTTTGGTGCGGATTGGAGAAGCACAGAGGGACGACCCACAGTTGGTTGAGTTGATAGAGAAGCTCATAAGGGGGGAGTCGTCCAGCCATTTGAGTAGGTACACCCTAGATGATAGTGGGTGCTTGCGCAGAGACGGTAGACTTTGTGTACCGCTAGATGAAGGGTTGAGGAAGGCTATTCTTGATGATGCACACCGTTCTAGGATGACCATTCATCCCGGTGGGGATAAGATGTACCAAGATATGAAAAGGGTTTTCTTCTGGGCCGGTATGAAGAAAGATGTGGCCGAATATGTAGCTCGATGCTTGGTATGTCAGCAGGTGAAGGCGGAGCAAAGGAAACCTGGTGGGTTGCTTCACCCATTGGAAGTTCCGCAATGGAAGTGGGATAGCGTCTCGATGGATTTTATTGACGGGTTACCCAGGTCGAGAAAGGGTAATACAGGAATTTGGGTGGTGGTAGATAGACTTACTAAGAGCGCCCATTTCATACCTGTGAAGAGCAAGAGGACCGCTCCATGGCTAGCTTCTGTATATCTTCGAGAAATAGTTCGATTGCATGGGGTACCCTCTAGCATAGTTAGTGATCGAGATCCTATCTTCACTAGCGAGTTCTGGAGAAGTTTGCAAGAAGCAGTGGGGACTCAATTGTGTCTGAGCACCGCATATCATCCTCAGACAGACGGCCAGACTGAGAGGGTGAATCGTGTTCTAGAAGACCTTTTGAGACTTTGTATCTTAGATTTTGGAGGTACATGGGAAGAGCATCTTCCACTGGTGGAGTTCGCATATAATAACAGCTTTCAGTCCAGTATTGGTATGGCTCCTTTCGAAGCTCTCTATGGAAGGCCTTGTCGATCACCTACATGTTGGTGGGAGTCTACGGATAAGATCTTGCTTGGGCCTGATATGGTTAGGGAGACTTCTGAGAAGATTGACTTGATTCGAAGAAGGATGAAAGCAGCACAGGATAGGCAAAAATCTTATGCGGACAAGAGAAGGACGGATCTTGAGTTTGAGGTTGGGGATATGGTTTTTGTTAAGGTATCTCCGTTGAGAAATGTTGTTCGCTTCGTATCCGTTGGGAAGTTAGCACCGAGGTTTGTTGGGCCGTTTCCTATCAAGGAAAGGATTGGACGGATGGCATATAGGGTGGAGTTGCCCGACAGACTTAGTGGTGTTCATGATGTATTCCATGTATCACATCTGAGGAAGTGCTTACATGAGACGGCAGAGGTGGTAGAGCCAAGCTTGCTTAGAGATGTAGAGGTAGAGCGTGATGCGACGATTCGACGAGCTCCTACTCGCATCCTTGGGTCAGAGACTAGGAAATTGAGGAATCGAGAGGTTCAGCTGGTCAAAGTGCAATAGGGAGAAGATGAGAGCAACGCAACTTGGGAGACGGAAACGAAGATGCGTTCATTATACCCATTTCTTTTTGGGGGTATGTCTTTGCTTTCTCCTTTATCGCTTGTCTAGTACTTATCTTATCTTTGGTATGTCCTCTCGTCAGTACCTTTGGCCTTTAGATAGGGTAAACCTATGGTTGAAACATGTGTTTGAGACATGTTATGGTTGATGGATGCAAGTGTTTGCTAGTGGTTGCTCGTGGATGCATATACACACACTCTAGGCACTAGATCGGCTCAATCACTTCATATTGCATATTGCATAAAATTGTGTGTAGGAAAATATATTTATGGATGTATAATGGTTGTGTTATCACATGGATGATGCATTTTGGTGAATGATTGTGCACTCACGTAGATATTGTATGTGTCGATAGGGTTCTCTCGCATACATAATGGATGCATGGCACTATCATGGTTTGCATATGTTCATACATTAGATAGGGAACATATACACACACTCTTTGCATATGCTCATACATCATTAGAAATTATTCTAAGGACAATGGATGCCCGTGGTTGATGGTTTGAGTAGATGGTTGTTTGGATGATAGGATAGGCATTCTCCTTAGCTTAGAGATTTCGGGGACGAAATCCTTTAAGGAGGGGAGAATGTAACACCCCGAATTTTAGTTAATACTAAAATTCACTAATTACAGGATAAATAATCTCAGATGTGGGAATTAGGGGAAACGGGCTGCGTCATTACGTTCGTCTCGGAAAAATACGCGAAATAGAGTCCGAGTTTTCGAAAATCGGAGTCCGTATGGCCCAGTTATGGCCCGATGAAGTTTGCAGAAAATTCAAAACTAAAACAGATTTAAAAATTTAAAATATGCAGATTTGGAATGGGCCAGGCGGGGTCAGGCGGGAAGCTTCCCGCCCAGCCCATGTCGACAGGGCTGTCGACAGGCCTGTCGACAGGGGTGTCGACATGCCTGTCGACTTGCCTGTCGACAGGGTCCAGGCGCCCAGTGAACCTGGGTGCACCAGGTTGCACCAGGTTGGGTTTCAGGCTGGCTAGGAGGGCTGGTTCTAGAGATTTCCTAAATCTAAGGGTCCTAACCTAATCTAGGGTTAATCTAAGGGCCTAAAACACTCACCTAATCCTATAAATAAGACCCCAACCCTACCCTAATTCATTCATAATTAAGTCTTGTAACTAAACTATGGCAAAATGAAATTTGAGCATAGCCTCCACTAGTTCATGAAGGAGTTGCAAGCAAATCCCTCTCAAATCATTCTCTAATCCATTCTAAGTATCTTAATCTTCTTCATAAGGTTGCTAATCTTAAGTTTGGTGAGTTTCTATCACTTTAACATTAATTGTTAAAGTAAGTAGATTGGGTGTAATGAGACTTATGGTCTTAAATGCGGATTAGTGAGTTTAAATCATGTATGATGATATGTTACTCTATGTTGTTCTATGTTTATGCATATATGTGATAAGTTGTTTTATGCATGCTTAATAAGTTGATTTATGCATGTTTAATAAGTTGATATATGCATGTTTAATAAGTGGACTTATGCAAGTTAAGTGTATGTTTAAATGCAAGTTGAAAGTGATATGCAAGTTATGCATGCTTATGCGAGTATATGAATACTTATGCAAGATATGTATATGCTTAAATGACATGATATGCAAGTTATTCATGTTTATGCAAGTATGTGAACGGTTATGCAAGTATGTGGATGCTTATGCAAGTATATGAATACTTATGCAAGTTATGTGTATGCTTAAATGCATGTTTAACATGTTATGCAAGTTATGTGAATGCCTATATGCAAGTTCAACATGTTATGCAAGATATGTGTATGTTAATATGCAAGCTCATATGCAACATGTTATGCAAATCATGTGTATGATAATATGCAAGTTTGGGTTTATATGTAGTTGGGTTAATATATGCTCATATATGCAAGTTGACATCCTCTTAACCCATGACAAAGTTGTAAGTTAAACCCATGATGTTTGTAATGATCTTCCCCTTTGTTATGTCATGAAATGAGAACGGTTTACGTGGGGAACGATGGGGTGGTAAATATGTTAAATGAATGATTGGGTATGATTAAGCATACCATAAAAAAATAAATTACCATAAGTGGGAATTTACCTATTGAGTTAGGTCTACCCCATGGGAATTTACCTATTGAGTTAGGTCTACCCATGTTATGGAAAAACTTGATATTAATTAGGGATAATTAATATGGGGGTGATTAATTAGGTGTAATTAATCGACTAAGACACGAGGTTGGACTCATTTGTAGTGTAAAACTGCCCGGACCCGACCGGCTTAACCAGTTGCTACAAATGTCAGCCCAATGTGAGAGGTCTTAGCCATAAATTAAATACGTGATTAAGGTAAAGACACGAGGTTAGACTCTGTTATGACATAAGACTGCCCGGATTCTACCGGCTTAACCAGGCGGTCATAACAGTCAGTCTAATGTGGGAGGTCTTTATGGGAGATCACGGTCTTAATTAATTAAGAAACACTTAACCATAATAGCATGTAGTGGGACATGAGGGGTTAAGTGGGTGCCTTGGGTGGCATGAGGAAATTTTGTGATTGCCTTGGGTGGCATGTGGAATCTAGTGGGTTGCCTTGGGTGGCAATAGAAAATACGATTAGAATACTTAACCAAGAGGAAACATGTAATTAAACATGATTAAAGGGTTAAGTGGGATACACTAGATATTTGACAAGCTTAAGTGGGTAGCTTGTGGGGGCCCATTTCAACCAATATCCCAAACGTATCTTTGTGGGCTCGACCCATGTCGAGTGACGGGACACGCATATTGGGCTTGATTATAAGAGGCCAAAACGGGTTAGCGGTGGCAACGCAAGTCCAACGGGTTTCATATGCGTGTGTGGGCCCGGGCTGGTAGATAAGCCGTTGTTGCATCGTGTAGATATAAAGCCGTGCACCGTTAGTATTGGGTAGCCACTTTAGGGGAGTGATACACCCCACTGTGGGACTAGCACGGGTATCTACGGTAGGGAGCCGATCGATGGGGAGTAGTGGGTACACCTAAGGAAGATAGGGGCAGACGGCACCTATGTAGGCGTACACGAAACTACTGGGTAAGAATTACTGGGTACACCTAGTGGAGATAGGGGCAGACGGCACCTATGTAGTGGGCTAGGGGTACATGAAACTACTGGGGAAATTTTCTAAGTCCTTGGAAGGGATCAACCTTTAAGTAGGAATGACTGGTGTGGTGCAGTTAGTAATTATCCTTGGGTGGGTAGATGCGTCCTGACGATTATCTTAGTTTATCCTAAGTCTACCAAGCTGCTTAGTGTAGCCATTCATCCCCAGATATTACCGTGGTCAAGTTTATGTCTTCTCTGGTTACTTTAATGATTGTATTGTTAAAGTTATAGGACTCACTCAGACTTATGTCTGACCCCGTTGTTTTTACCTTTTTCCCAACCCTCAGGTCCTACGGTGGATCCTAGCGGTAGTAGAGCTTGATCGGATTGCTGTTCCAGTCTTGAGGAGCTTGGGTAGATGTAAAGCTCCAGTTATCCAGTTATCTTTTCTTTTCGTATGGCTATTGTATATGAGAGTGGGATTATGTACTTCTTTATTTTGACAGATGTTGTACTTGACTTTTATCATGGTTTTATGATGTAACCAGACATGTTTATTTCCGCTGTTATGAGATGATGTTTTAGAATTTCAAGTACTATTTATATCTGTCTTGTTGTAATTTTTCTGTTCTATATTCACTAAAATGCTCCACCGATGCTATGGCATTCCCTTAGTGAGTGACCCTAGCGGGCGTGGGGTGTTACAATGTCAGTTCTCAATGACATTATCAAATAACATACACATTCTATTAATGTCAAATATTTAGTGACATTTCCAAATAATATATGCATTCTATTAATGTCAATTTTAATGACATTATCAAATAACATATGCATTCTATTAATGTCAAATATATAGTGACATTTCCAAATAATTTATGCGTTCCATTAATGTCAATTTTTAATGACATTTCCAAATAAACATGTGTATTACCATAAGCAGCCAAAAAATTAACAGTGGCTCTCATAACCAATGACCACCGTACAAAGTCTTGCTTATATGCATATAATATCATTCATTATTTTTGTTTGTCAACAAGCTATCTAGACGAGGATCTCCTTCTTCACCAAATAAAGAAATGGTTTGCATATGATTTTACCATTTGAACACAAAATTCGTGCTTTTGTATAAAAAGGGGGTAATGACAATATTCAATTTAGGACCAGTAGGCACTGAACTAATTGTATACAGATCAAATAATGACTGTTTCTCCCAATTTTTTTCATTAGAGATCCTAGTCCAAACAACGTTATTTAACAAGCGACATAAGCAGATCTACCAAAGGAAACAGCTCTTAAACTAAAACAAATAGTTTATCACTTATTTACATATGTAAATATATGTAAACAGTAACAATATGATAATAAAAATAGTACCTTTGTTATCTGAATTGTCCTTGAAATTTCCAAGGTCTTTGATGTCATAAAATTATTTTATATTCTGTACATGACAGAAATATCTCTACATACCTTAGCGTTTTGTCCAAATTCTCTCTTGAAAATACCAATAGTCCCAAGCCCGCATACACAAAACAGTGATCTCTTTCATACATTGTCAAGATTTGCAGTCGAAGCCATTGTTTTTCCGATAACGTCTTCAATTTGTTGGAAATAGTGGTTCGGCTGAGTCGTGGACTAGGTCACTTTCTTGAAGACGTTTCGGCGATCTACTCAAGGTGCAAAGTAGTTCGTACTGTTCGCCGCCGCCTCTGGGATAAAACAGCCTCTTCCTTGTTTTTCTTTCTATATCGGACCATTTGCACATATGAATCCGATTCAATTTGCACTCTAAATTAATACTGCTCAAGTTTATTTTCTTTCTATTTTTCAAAAAAGAATGGTTGAGAAGAGGATAGAAAAATATATATGATTTTTTTTCTGTGGAAGAGGAAGAGAGGGTTTTTCTAGAAAAGAGCAATGAGAAAATGTTCTGTATTCTATCTTCTTTCTGGTCTATGACCAAGTTCTTATACAGAAAAAAAAAACGGTGGCTATTCTAGTGGGTGGAAAATTGAACTGAAATCAATGACATATTTAATGAAAAACCACTCAAAGAAATTTGCAATGTGTAAATTGCATTTGTTTCATAAAGAGAAGATGAATGTTAATAAATATTTATTTATTACCATTCATTGCAATTTGTTAATGCTATTTATATTTTGTAACAACTAAATCAAATGCATGTATACATTTATATATATACACACTCAACTGTTATGCAAATGTAACAACTCTAGCAGAAAATTTATTGATACAAAATATAATACTGTTTATAACTTCTAACGGCTCTATGCATTAATGGCTCATAAATATGCATTAACATCTCAAAATAATGACACAAAATATGTTACCGTTATTAACTTACAACGGCTCGATTGAATTAATTGCTCAATAATAAAAAATTTGGTAATGCAATTAATTCTCCTTTTTTTTTAATAAATTCACAAAAAGTTCCATCAAGAATACATTGTGATAGTACAACAGAGCATTTATACACACAACATTATAAATATCAACTTGTTGCTATTTGGAGACATTATATTTTTTTTACCAAGTAATGGAATTTCCAAACGTTATCATGACATAGTAGATAATATACAAATATAAAAAAAAAAGACTTAATTTGTGAAGGCTAAAGTACAGTTGTTGGGTAAAAAGTATATGTTATAACGGAAATAGCTAGAATATGTCCAATGGTTTGTAAAACATTAAACGCAAATCATTTGTTCCCAAAAGGAGTTTACATATGATGGTAACATTAGCAGACCTGATAGCAGTTACAGGTAGAATTAGATAACATATACTGTTAAAACTTGACAGTAAATGTAGGCATCATGTGGGTGTATCACACAGTATATAAGTGTAATATTAAATTTATTGTCAACTGGTCAATTTCTGTAGTGATCAATTAAGTTTTTAGCATTTTTTGCAATATTTTTATTTCGAAAGTTTAATTTAATATACATCCAAGTCATTGAGTTTTATATCTAAACTCTGTCAATCTGCGCTCAGCTGCTTTGGTCAACATTGTTATTTCTATTCTCTATCTTTCTGTATCCAGTTAGAACTATTTTTAATTCTATACACCTGAATCCCTTATATAGTACATGACTGCATTCATAACTATCTTTTCTGAGTCCTATTTATCTCATTCAAAATAAGACTAAAAAGAATATTCAAAGGCACTATAACACGGCTGCATATTATTTCTTGCAAGGCTACAGCTGCGTATTATTTCAAAATGCATAATAGATACAATTAAATAAAAATCAAGCAATACTTATATGTAGATGATTGCCTTGGAGTTCAGCAAGTAATATATAAACCATGCTTCCTTTGAGGAATTCATTAACAAAAATAGGCTTGCATACAGAAAACGATTGAGATTAATAATTCCATTCCTAAACGTATGGGACCTTTCGATAATTTTATTAAGTGGTAACTGTGTTTATTACATTAATATCCTTAAAACCGCATAAAAATCATCAAACATTTCCAGATGAAATAAAGGTTAACAAAAATAATTTTAGTACATCTATCATGTAAAGGTATGATATTAAACTAAAAAAGATTTAATATAACCAGGATGACAGAAAATGAAGTTTAACGGTGGAATTATGAAGGCTGTATTTAATAATTGCAGCAGGAATGAAAACGAAGATAGGTCATGATTAACAAATTAATTCTTAGTTAGATGACTTAAAATTAACTTACAATACTCATTATCTAAAAATAGCAAGCACGTTATCAAATGATTAGGGAAAGCGAAACTTTCCTTGGATCTGTGAGTGGAATCTTTTATCAGTTACTTTTAAATCTCTGTGTATCCGTTTCAGGATAGCAGTATTACAGTCAACAACATATATAACCGCATACTTCATAAATTTTAGTATTCATACTGTGAACTAAGAGTTTGTGGTCAATCGATGATCAATAATGACTGGTTTGTTCATTTTTATGAAGGAAAAGTGCGCGATTATGTCGTTTCACTAAGGTAGTAAACGTCGAAGTTAAGAAACAGTGAAAAAGATGAAGAAATTGATTTTATAGTGTACCATGTACCTTCATCATACAAAATTGGTTACATAATTGAATTTTGTTATATAAAACTTGTACGACATGATATGATTCAAACATTTTCATTTACTGCTACCCAGATTTGCACATACAGCTCGAGCTTTCTTTCTAGTCTACCATATCGTTTTATACTTTAGCTCTCCATTCCTGCAACACTGTTAACATAAGTAAACAGCAAATCGAAAAAATTAACATAGTTTTGCTTTATGGATACATTGTGTAAAATGATATGCTCACAAATAAAATGATATTCTAATTGTCTTCGGGTAGAAAACGTCAACAGCAGTGATTGAATTTTTTTATTTACAAACTAATTAATTAACTATTTCTACTTTAATCAACCGATAAACTATAAGAATTATAGTTAATTTCTGCAGATTATGCAGTCCATTATAGGACGCAGTCATGTGTATACGTACAACAACATAAATTTGATGATTACATCCACTATAGATGCAGTTAAAGGAAGTTGCATGAATTGCTATGTTTCCGTCGTGCTTAAGTTCATCTACCCGTCAATGAAATAAGTGTATACAAATTTTTTCTAACAAACTAAGTGTAATTTACATGTATATTTAACTTACTGCTTCCACCGACAGTAGAAAAAGCACATTTATTGCACTTCATCCCTTCATCCTTATGTCAGAAAAAAAATTATATATCAAAGTACCCATTTGACATTTTTTCGTCCTTTTCTCCGATGGCAACGGATGCCTTCCTCTGTTAAGTATTCCTATAAGGCTATAAACATAGGTGCCTATGAGGCTAACAACTGCTTTCAACTGTCATGTAAATAAGAAACCTTCTTGTAGTCTAGCCTAATATTCAAAATCCAGTGGACTATATAATGTTGCTTAATTTTCGCTTCCCAAGGTTACACTAGATTTCGAGCACAACAGTAAAATCTTAAAATAAGACACAGTGGACACTAAAATGACTGAGCGATCCAAAAAAGGTTGGATTAACTGTATGAATCAACACAACAGTTACAGTTATTATAAAAACACAATAATTATTGATTTCCATAAACATCAATCAAACAAAAATTTAATGGAAACCTAGGCATGACAACTTCCAGAGGCCACGTAATTGTAACAATCAGCAATTCAATAACAAAGTGTTATTTGGTCAGTACAAATACAAATAGTGGACAAATACTATCATTAAAAAATAAGGATGAAGCAGATAGAAATATCTGACCGCAATTTGAATCTTTGATGATGCTAACGATCAAATGGGAGGAGATATCCACAATCAATTTTACGATATTGACATTGTTCGATTACAAAATCCAGTGGTCTTACAGGATAGTAAGTACGTCAATTGATGTAACGACCCAGAAAATCTGAACCAATTTAAAATTTTTAAATTGGCTAAAATAATGGATTTTAAATATTTAAAATAAATATTTTAAATAATGGCGATGAAAACTGAGTTTGAATCGACATTTGAAAACAAATATAACTAATTATAATTATATATAGAATTGAAAATGGCGCGGTAGTTCGATAATTCGATTTCAAACTTCAATTGAATATACCGGGTGCAAAACAATCCGTATTTTAGTGAAACCAAAAACATTAGGATCTTATTGGTAATATCTTTCTAACGAATCTGACCAATCGAAATTTGATAGCGGGAATCAAAAGATATGTCCAGTTGAAAATTCTGAATAGTCGCTATGGAATTCAGGCCCTTAAAAATGGACATTTTGCAAATGACCTCGGATTTCGACGAAACCACTTTTGTCAGATCCGCAGTGTCAAGTTATTGCTAGGTTTCAAATTTCATAATTTTTCGAATCAATATGTGAGTGTGGCAAAGGAAAACGCGTTTGACCGATTTCAGTTGATTTTAATCGACTGGAAATTGGCCATTTTTCAAACGGTCTCAGAATTCGACGAAACTAGTTTTGTTAGGACCGTATCGTCAATACGAAGCTAGAAAATATTTTTCTGGAATTTTTCTAGTTAGTATGTGACCCCGGTAATTTGAAACGTGCGTTTAAAATTCAATATAGTGATTTAAATGAAAATTCAAAAGGAAACTGATTGTAACGATCAAATCAGCTTGCGATACATATCCCATTGTGTTCGGAATGGGGGTAAAACGCTATGGACGACAGGCGGTAGGCCTCGTTTCGAGGTCGTATGTAAAAGTCAACCTTTTTGCAAAATTAAATAAAAAAAAAATAAAAAAAAAATAATATAATATAATTTCCCTCCTTTACCTTTCTTCCTGGCCCCCCCCCCCCCCCCGTTCATTTCAGTTTCAAATCGAAAAAAAAAAAAAAAAAAACCTAGCGCTATCGCCAGCCCCCCCCCCCCCTCGAGCGAACGCCGCCGACGAAGACCTCGCCTCCCCCTCCGTCGATCGAAGACCCCGTCCTCCAGCAGCCATCGCGAGTGATTCGAGCAGCCCCCTCCCCGTCTGACGACCGCCTGCCACCACCGTTCGAGACCCGAGCCGCCACCTCGAAGCCTCCCCTCCGACGAACTGCAGAACCCCCCCCCCCCCTGTAAGTTTTTTTGTTGTTTTATTATTTTATTTTTAAGGATTTAAAAACTGTTTATTTTAGAAAAAAAGGGGTTTTAAAACAGATTTTTCTAAAGAATTTTAAACTGATTTTTACACGAAATTAAAAACTGATTTTGTTTTAAAATTAAAACTGATTTTTTTAAAATGAAATTAAAACTGATTTTTTTTAAAAATGAAATTAAAACTGATTTTTTTTAAAATGAAATTAAAACTGATTTTTTAAAAAAATGAAATTAAAACTGATTTTTTTTAAAATGAAATTAAAACTGATTTTTTTAAAAAAATGAAATTAAAACTGATTTTTTTAAAAAGAAGTTAAAACTGATTTTGTTTTAAAGTAAAAACTGATTTTGTTTTAAAGGAAAAACTGATTTTGTTTTAAAGGAAAAACTGATTTTGTTTTAAAGGAAAAACTGAGTTTGTTTTAAAGTAAAAACTGATTTTGTTTTAAAGGAAAAACTGATTTTGTTTTAAAGGAAAAACTGAGTTTGTTTTAAAGGAAAAACTGATTTTGTTTTAAAGGAAAAACTGATTTTGTTTTAAAGTAAAAACTGATTTTGTTTTAAAGGAAAAACTGATTTTGTTTTAAAGGAAAAACTGATTTTGTTTTAAAGTAAAAATCAGATTTTATATATTGAAAGTCGAAGTAAAAATCATATCTTTATATATTGAATAGCATCGTAAAAATTCGATTTTTACATATGTAGAGAATACGGGCGAAAGCGACAGAAAGGCGAAGATTTCTCTAAGGAAGAGTCGTAGTTGGATAGCTATTGGTGAGATTTCTGATTTAAAAATATTATATATGTGTGAAATGAAAGTGAATTGCTATATATAAATATATATCTATATATATATACGCCCCTCGTCCACAAACCATGGACGATATTTATTGGTTGAAATTGTTGTGAAAATTGATTGATAGCGAATGGTTGTTTGGGATTGTTTGTGATTGATATTGATTTGATTGTGGTTGAAAAATACCCGTTTGTGATTGGAAAATATTTGGTTGAAACCACATAGGATTAGTTTGTGGAATTGAAATAAATATATACATGCCGCCTGCGTGCGAACTAGATGCATGATCCCCATTGTCAAAAACCGCGAGGTTTTAAGGTAGAGCGAGGAGCCGTACTAGGGACGGTCCCGGGTTAACTACCCTGCCGTTATGCTGCCGAAATTTTGAATAATATTCGTGTGTTTGAATTATTTTCATATGCTTAAACTATATTTATTCATTGAATAGAAAACCTTCATGTGTTGAATTGATATTCATTCGTTGATTAGAAATTCATGTGTTGAATGGTATTCGCGTTTTAAAATATAAAAATCACATTTTTATCTATATATAGAAACTATAGAAAACATTCATGTGTTGAATTGATATTCATTCGTTGTTTAGAAATTCATGTGTTGAATGGTATTCATATTTTGAAATAAATTGTTCGATAATAAAAATCACATTTTTATCTATATATAGAAACTATAGAAAACATTCATGTGTTGAATTGATATTCATTCGTTGTTTAGAAATTCATGTGTTGAATGGAATTCATATTTTGAAATAAATTGTTCGATAATAAAAATCACATTTTTATCTATATATAGAAACTATAGAAAACATTCATGTGTTGAATTGATATTCATTCGTTGATTAGAAATTCATGTGTTGAATGGTATTCATATTTTGAAATAAATTGTTTGACAATAAAAATCACCTTTTATCGACTATATGAACTGTGTAAAATAATCTCGTTTTAAAAGAAATTATTTTATGATAAAAATCCCATTTTTATCACCAACATGAACTATATAGAAAAATAGTGTTTTGAAATGAATTGTTTTACAATAAAAATCACATTTTTATTGTATGCATAAATCGTTAGAATGTGAAGTGTTAAAAATAGCCACTTGTTCAAAATAAACATATATGAGTTGAAATATTCATTAATTAGCTAATGAAATGATTTGCACCTATTTATGTAACCTTAGAATGAATGGTGTTTTTTTTAAACCAAACAGAAATCAAATATGAAGTTGAATAGAAAATGATAAATGATAAGAACTGTATATATATGTACATGCATATTTATTGAACAGGTTATAGCAAAGGGGCTAGAGAAGAGGAATAAAATTTTGTGCCCGACAAATAGGTACACATTTACTGTTTTGTTTGGGTGATGATTTTATGAGCCTGTTGGCTAGCCGCTTGGCTTTTTCTTTTTCTTTTTGAGATTAGAAGGACCGGGAACGCTATTTGCGATTTCCCGATGCTCCCGGTGCAGGGGAGGTTATGGCGAAATTTTCCAAAATTTTAAGGTGTTAGAAAAATATTTGAAGTTAAAACGATATGGAAATCATTGAATGAACTATATTTATATAAATATATAATTATAAATAAAATTAAAACGAAACGAAGCCGTGCAGTTCGTATTTTGAAACCGTGATTTCAAACGACTAGTGCGGGAAATCCGACCATTGGATTTTCCCGAAACCTCAACCGTCGGGTTCGCCTTGGAAATATCTTCCCAACGGCACCAGCTTTGTAAAAATCCAACGGTTGGATTGTCTGGAAAGTTTAATTCAAATCTGAAGAAAAACAGCGCCAGAAACGATTATATTTATTTATATATATATATAATTATATTTAATCGAATAACGACGCTGCAGTTCGTATTTTGAAATCGAAACTTCAAACGATTGTACCGGGAGATCCGACCGTCGGATTTTCCCGAAACTGGAACCGTTGGGTTCGTTTTGAAAAGACCTTTCTAATGATGTAAATTTTGTGAGGATCCAACGGTTAGATTTTCAGATATGTGTAAAACAAATCTAAAGAAAAACAGCGCCACGGCCGCCTTATGGCCCGAAGCGTCATTTTGAATAAAATGGCTATTTTAAAATAAATAAAAATAGCGATAAATAGTTATAAAATATCATAAGCGATATGGAATGGAAATAAACTGAATTTGCTTGATTTATGTGGCTTTTGATTGTTGAATGTGTTTGGTGTGAAAATTACATTAAAGAACACAATTGGTGTTGTCGAATAATTTAACCATTGAAATAAATTGATTTGAAATTCTAAATATACGTGAATTATTTGAGAAGGCCGAGTTAATTCTCATTTCAAATAATTGATCGACGATTGAAAGTCGAGGATGACGACGATGGTCGAAGACCGGAGATCTTCACCTCGTTTGGATGGTAACCGAGGTCCTGATTGGGAGGCATCCCGAAATATGGATAATGAGTGGTGATCGTCCAGACGTACGTGGTGATCAAAGGGTTTGCGAGGTATTTAGTGCCTCCGGTTTCGTTCAGACCCAGAACGGACTTGTAAATGGACCGTGTGTCTGACATTGGATTTTATTCTGTGTTGATTGATTTCTGTTAAATATACATCTGTTTGGCGGCGGAGAATTTATTCTTTTGCTTAACGCCCTTCTCTGAGACGCACGAGCTCAGGGGTTGTATATCGATGGACATCAGTCGCATGGCATGAATTGCCTGTGTGGCATGCTAAGATGCAGTGATCAGGGCTTCTGTTGAAAAGCAAAGTCTTGTGGTGATGATCAAAGCACCGCCTGTGTGGCGTAGCTTTGTGTATAACGTGAATTCGCGAGCCTCACACCTCGGTATGAACCTAAAACGGGAGAGGACATCAGGGAGGGCCTGCGTTTCTTTCTAGCTAGGGTGGTGTCAGTGACCTACCAGCCCTGACATTTATATACTTTTCACCTATGTGGTTGTTGCTGTTGCGAGGCGCCTCGGTTCGATCGGACGATCCGGGTCCGATGGAGTCATTCGTTGGCTCGTTTACGCCCCAAAGGGCGGAGAAACGTAGTGTTCAGGCATAATAATCCACATCGGTGGACCGGCCCTGACGATCCAAGGGCCCACCTGAGTCTGGGCCTGAGACATGGGCTAGATTGTCTCGAATTCGGTAAGGAATATCTTTTGCCTTGGTTCATGACGGAAATCCAATTTCCAAATACGACATCGTGCGGTTTTGATTGTATACCTATATATGGCGACATAGTGGTATGGGGCATTAATGCCGTCTATGATTGATAGTTATGATTTGAAATTGATTTCAAAACATATAAACACTAGCAATAATATCAAATGCCTTTGTTTTATTCGTATCAAGCATATTTTGGCCGTTATAAGGTAAAAACTCTATCCTCCGGTTTGCGTTGCATTGTGTGATGGGAACTGAGTCTTATAACGGCTTCATTTTTATAAAAAGCATAGCGATGTTTAAAAGAAAGATTTGTTTTAAAGCACTGGCAATCCAATGGAGTAAACCCATTCCACGAAAGTGGCGTGGTCCTGTGATTAGCCAATTATATATGTGTTGAGTGGATTTCTCATACCAGTCCCATGACTGACTCGTAGTTTGTTTCACTCTCAAACTCGGGTGCCCCTTTTTCTACACGGGCAGCCTTGTATTCAGGTTTAGCTGGTTCTTTCTGGATAGCTGGAGCTGAAGATGGATTCTATCATTTATTTCTTTTTATGCTGTTCAGCTCCTATTGTACATCTTTTGTTTATTTCCGCTGTAGACATTTATGTATAGCTGAACTGTATTTGTACTAAGTAAGATCCTGTATACTGTGTAACTCTGATGATTACTTTTATCCAGTATATTTTGTTGTTCATTATCTGGTGTATTTATTTAATTCTGTTCTGCTATTATCTGTTTCTGTGTTATATTCCAAAGATAACCTTGTTTCCGTGAGAACGGGAAATCGGGTCGTCTCATCGTGGTATCAGAGCTTTGGTTAAGCTTAGTTCTGGAATATAACATTTGAACGAACTCGTCAGAAATAGAACCAGTAGTGTTCTAGGACGGGTAACTCTATACAGATAGGATCAGTAATATCCTAGTATGAGTAACAGAATCAGAACAACTCGTTAGAGATAGGGTCAGAAGTGCCTCAGAACGAGACGAGAGTAATATGTTTTAAATAACGTATTTGTGATTATATATATATAGTCTGGTTTTAGAAATATAATTTTTGAATATATAAAAGATATATATTTGAAAAGTTAAAAAGTTTAAAAACAATTTGATTGGTTGGTTGTGTTGTGTGATTATGGATATATCAAACCACTTTCGACTTTATTCCTTTTCGGGGACGAAAAGTTTTAAGTGGGGGAGATTGTAACGACCCAGAAAATCTGAACCAATTTAAAATTTTTAAATTGGCTAAAATAATGGATTTTAAATATTTAAAATAAATATTTTAAATAATGGCGATGAAAACTGAGTTTGAATCGACATTTGAAAACAAATATAACTAATTATAATTATATATAGAATTGAAAATGGCGCGGTAGTTCGATAATTCGATTTCAAACTTCAATTGAATATACCGGGTGCAAAACAATCCGTATTTTAGTGAAACCAAAAACATTAGGATCTTATTGGTAATATCTTTCTAACGAATCTGACCAATCGAAATTTGATAGTGGGAATCAAAAGATATGTCCAGTTGAAAATTCTGAATAGTCGTTATGGAATTCAGGCCCTTAAAAATGGACATTTTGCAAATGACCTCGGATTTCGACGAAACCACTTTTGTTAGATCCGCAGTGTCAAGTTATTGCTAGGTTTCAAATTTCATAATTTTTCGAATCAATATGTGAGCGTGGCAAAGGAAAACGCATTTGACCGATTTCAGTTGATTTTAATCGACTGGAAATTGGCCATTTTTCAAACGGTCTCAGAATTCGACGAAACTAGTTTTGTTAGGACCGTATCGTCAATACGAAGCTAGAAAATATTTTTCTGGAATTTTTCTAGTTAGTATGTGACCCCGGTAATTTGAAACGTGCGTTTAAAATTCAATATAGTGATTTAAATGAAAATTCAAAAGGAAACTGATTGTAACGATCAAATCAGCTTGCGATACATATCCCATTGTGTTCGGAATGGGGGTAAAACGCTATGGACGACAGGCGGTAGGCCTCGTTTCGAGGTCGTATGTAAAAGTCAACCTTTTTGCAAAATTAAATAATAAAAAAAATAAAAAATTATAATATAATATAATTTCCCTCCTTTACCTTTCTTCCTGGCCCCCCCCCGGTTCATTTCAGTTTCAAATCGAAAAAAAAAAAAAAAAAACCCTAGCGCTATCGCCAGCCCCCCCCCCCCCCCTCGAGCGAACGCCGCCGACGAAGACCTCGCCTCCCCCTCCATCGATCGAAGACCCCGTCCTCCAGCAGCCATCGCGAGTGATTCGAGCAGCCCCCTCCCCGTCTGACGACCACCTGCCACCACCGTTCGAGACCCGAGCCGCCACCTCGAAGCCTCCCCTCCGACGAACTGCAGAAACCCCCCCCCCCCCCCTGTAAGTTTTTTTGTTGTTTTATTATTTTATTTTTAAGGATTTAAAAACTGTTTATTTTAGAAAAAAAAGGGTTTTAAAACAGATTTTTCTAAAGAATTTTAAACTGATTTTTACACGAAATTAAAAACTGATTTTGTTTTAAAATTAAAACTGATTTTTTTAAAATGAAATTAAAACTGATTTTTTTTAAAAATGAAATTAAAACTGATTTTTTTTAAAATGAAATTAAAACCGATTTTTTTTAAAAATGAAATTAAAACTGATTTTTTTTAAAATGAAATTAAAACTGATTTTTTTTTAAAAATGAAATTAAAACTGATTTTTTTAAAAAGAAGTTAAAACTGATTTTGTTTTAAAGTAAAAACTGATTTTGTTTTAAAGTAAAAACTGATTTTGTTTTAAAGGAAAAACTGATTTTGTTTTAAAGGAAAAACTGATTTTGTTCTAAAGGAAAAACTGAGTTTGTTTTAAAGGAAAAACTGATTTTGTTTTAAAGTAAAAACTGATTTTGTTTTAAAGGAAAAACTGATTTTGTTTTAAAGGAAAAACTGATTTTTTTTTAAAGGAAAAACTGAGTTTGTTTTAAAGGAAAAACTGATTTTGTTTTAAAGGAAAAACTGATTTTGTTTTAAAGGAAAAACTGATTCTGTTTTAAAGTAAAAATCAGATTTTATATATTGAAAGTCGAAGTAAAAATCATATCTTTATATATTGAATAGCATCGTAAAAATTCGATTTTTACATATGTAGAGAATACGGGCGAAAGCGACAGAAAGGCGAAGATTTCTCTAAGGAAGAGTCGTAGTTGGATAGCTATTGGTGAGATTTCTGATTTAAAAATATTATATATGTGTGAAATGAAAGTGAATTGCTATATATAAATATATATCTATATATATATACGCCCCTCGTCCACAAACCATGGACGATATTTATTGGTTGAAATTGTTGTGAAAATTGATTGATAGCGAATGGTTGTTTGGGATTGTTTGTGATTGATATTGATTTGATTGTGGTTGAAAAATACCCGTTTGTGATTGGAAAATATTTGGTTGAAACCACATAGGATTAGTTTGTGGAATTGAAATAAATATATACATGCCGCCTGCGTGCGAACTAGATGCATGATCCCCATTGTCAAAAACCGCGAGGTTTTAAGGTAGAGCGAGGAGCCGTACTAGGGACGGTCCCGGGTTAACTACACTGCCGTTATGCTGCCGAAATTTTGAATAATATTCGTGTGTTTGAATTATTTTCATATGCTTAAACTATATTTATTCATTGAATAGAAAACCTTCATGTGTTGAATTGATATTCATTCGTTGATTAGAAATTCATGTGTTGAATGGTATTCGCGTTTTAAAATATAAAAATCACATTTTTATCTATATATAGAAACTATAGAAAACATTCATGTGTTGAATTGATATTCATTCGTTGTTTAGAAATTCATGTGTTGAATGGTATTCATATTTTGAAATAAATTGTTCGATAATAAAAATCACATTTTTATCTATATATAGAAACTATAGAAAACATTCATGTGTTGAATTGATATTCATTCGTTGTTTAGAAATTCATGTGTTGAATGGAATTCATATTTTGAAATAAATTGTTCGATAATAAAAATCACATTTTTATCTATATATAGAAACTATAGAAAACATTCATGTGTTGAATTGATATTCATTCGTTGATTAGAAATTCATGTGTTGAATGGTATTCATATTTTGAAATAAATTGTTTGACAATAAAAATCACCTTTTATCGACTATATGAACTGTGTAAAATAATCTCGTTTTAAAAGAAATTGTTTTATGATAAAAATCCCATTTTTATCACCAACATGAACTATATAGAAAAATAGTGTTTTGAAATGAATTGTTTTACAATAAAAATCACATTTTTATTGTATGCATAAATCGTTAGAATGTGAAGTGTTAAAAATAGCCACTTGTTCAAAATAAACATATATGAGTTGAAATATTCATTAATTAGCTAATGAAATGATTTGCACCTATTTATGTAACCTTAGAATGAATGGTGTTTTTTTTAAACCAAACAGAAATCAAATATGAAGTTGAATAGAAAATGATAAATGATAAGAACTGTATATATATGTACATGCATATTTATTGAACAGGTTATAGCAAAGGGGCTAGAGAAGAGGAATAAAATTTTGTGCCCGACAAATAGGTACACATTTACTGTTTTGTTTAGGTGATGATTTTATGAGCTTGTTGGCTAGCCGCTTGGCTTTTTCTTTTTCTTTTTGAGATTAGAAGGACCGGGAACGCTATTTGCGATTTCCCGATGCTCCCGGTGCAGGGGAGGTTATGGCGAAATTTTCCAAAATTTTAAGGTGTTAGAAAAATATTTGAAGTTAAAACGATATGGAAATCATTGAATGAACTATATTTATATAAATATATAATTATAAATAAAATTAAAACGAAACGAAGCCGTGCAGTTCGTATTTTGAAACCGTGATTTCAAACGACTAGTGCGGGAAATCCGACCATTGGATTTTCCCGAAACCTCAACCGTCGGGTTCGCCTTGGAAATATCTTCCCAACGGCACCAGCTTTGTAAAAATCCAACGGTTGGATTGTCTGGAATGTTTAATTCAAATCTAAAGAAAAACAGCGCCAGAAACGATTATATTTATTTATATATATAAATATAATTATATTTAATCGAATAACGACGCTGCAGTTCGTATTTTGAAATCGAAACTTCAAACGATTGTACCGGGAGATCCGACCGTCGGATTTTCCCGAAACTGGAACCGTTGGGTTCGTTTTGAAAAGACCTTTCTAATGATGTAAATTTTGTGAGGATCCAACGGTTAGATTTTCAGATATGTGTAAAACAAATCTGAAGAAAAACAGCGCCACGGCCGCCTTATGGCCCGAAGCGTCATTTTGAATAAAATGGCTATTTTAAAATAAATAAAAATAGCGATAAATAGTTATAAAATATCATAAGCGATATGGAATGGAAATAAACTGAATTTGCTTGATTTATGTGGCTTTTGATGGTTGAATGTGTTTGGTGTGAAAATTACATTAAAGAACACAATTGGTGTTGTCGAATAATTTAACCATTGAAATAAATTGATTTGAAATTCTAAATATACGTGAATTATTTGAGAAGGCCGAGTTAATTCTCATTTCAAATAATTGATCGACGATTGAAAGTCGAGGATGACGACGATGGTCGAAGACCGGAGATCTTCACCTCGTTTGGATGGTAACCGAGGTCCTGATTGGGAGGCATCCCGAAATATGGATAATGAGTGGTGATCGTCCAGACGTACGTGGTGATCAAAGGGTTTGCGAGGTATTTAGTGCCTCCGGTTTCGTTCAGACCCAGAACGGACTTGTAAATGGAACGTGTGTCTGACATTGGATTTTATTCTGTGTTGATTGATTTCTGTTAAATATACATCTGTTTGGCGGCGGAGAATTTATTCTTTTGCTTAACGCCCTTCTCTGAGACGCACGAGCTCAGGGGTTGTATATCGATGGACATCAGTCGCATGGCATGAATTGCCTGTGTGGCATGCTAAGATGCAGTGATCAGGGCTTCTGTTGAAAAGCAAAGTCTTGTGGTGATGATCAAAGCACCGCCTGTGTGGCGTAGCTTTGTGTATAACGTGAATTCGCGAGCCTCACACCTCAGTATGAACCTAAAACGGGAGAGGACATCAGGGAGGGCCTGCGTTTCTTTCTAGCTAGGGTGGTGTCAGTGACCTACCAGCCCTGACATTTATATACTTTTCACCTATGTGGTTGTTGCTGTTGCGAGGCGCCTCGGTTCGATCGGACGATCCGGGTCCGATGGAGTCATTCGTTGGCTCGTTTACGCCCCAAAGGGCGGAGAAACGTAGTGTTCAGGCATAATAATCCACATCGGTGGACCGGCCCTGACGATCCAAGGGCCCACCTGAGTCTGGGCCTGAGACATGGGCTAGATTGTCTCGAATTCGGTAAGGACTATCTTTTGCCTTGGTTCATGACGGAAATCCAATTTCCAAATACGACATCGTGCGGTTTTGATTGTATACCTATATATGGCGACATAGTGGTATGGGGCATTAATGCCGTCTATGATTGATAGTTATGATTTGAAATTGATTTCAAAACATATAAACACTAGCAATAATATCAAATGCCTTTGTTTTATTCGTATCAAGCATATTTTGGCCGTTATAAGGTAAAAACACTATCCTCCGGTTTGCGTTGCATTGTGTGATGGGAACTGAGTCTTATAACGGCTTCATTTTTATAAAAAGCATAGCGATGTTTAAAAGAAAGATTTGTTTTAAAGCACTGGCAATCCAATGGAGTAAACCCGTTCCACGAAAGTGGCGTGGTCCTGTGATTAGCCAATTATGTATGTGTTGAGTGGATTTCTCATACCAGTCCCATGACTGACTCGTAGTTTGTTTCACTCTCAAACTCGGGTGCCCCTTTTTCTACACGGGCAGCCTTGTATTCAGGTTTAGCTGGTTCTTTCTGGATAGCTGGAGCTGAAGATGGATTCTATCATTTATTTCTTTTTATGCTGTTCAGCTCCTATTGTACATCTTTTGTTTATTTCCGCTGTAGACATTTATGTATAGCTGAACTGTATTTGTACTAAGTAAGATCCTGTATACTGTGTAACTCTGATGATTACTTTTATCCAGTATATTTTGTTGTTCATTATCTGGTGTATTTATTTAATTCTGTTCTGCTATTATCTGTTTCTGTGTTATATTCCAAAGATAACCTTGTTTCCGTGAGAACGGGAAATCGGGTCGTCACAATTGATCACATGTAAGGATGATTAATCAATATTTTTGTCTAGTTGTGCATTTGATTCATATATAGTTCGCACTACAAAGTAGAAAAAAGGGGTAGTAATTATTAAACCTTGCAACAGTGGTTGTACCACTACTATGCCTGCTTTCCAGTATAAAGAACGAAATTAAGAATTGTTAATACTGAATCAGTTATAAATCAAGCAGCGTGTGAAATTTCAAGTTGAAATTGAAAAATAGTGAAATTCAATCATCACAAAGTATAAACCGGTATGAACAATGCGAAGGTCCACATCGTTGAAATATAGTTTTAATAAAACCGAAGATGGGGATAACAGAAGCACTAACCGAACAAATTTTATTTGGTGTTATGATCACACATTCATGCTTACAGTAGTACTGGAGGTGGAGGACATCAGTTTATATAATGAATGCGCAACCTTGCGGCAAGACAACTCATTGTTCTGTGAACCAACCATGGATACGATGGTGAACGTAATTTGCAAAAAGGATGGTTAATGTAAGAATGATGGGACCGTTTAAATCAACGTCAGCATATACAAAAGAAGGCACACAGTGAATAAAAAAACTAAAGTGTGAGGACGGTCAAAGAAACAGGGCTGTCAGAGAAAATAGGTGACTCAAGGAGGCAGTCAACTAAAGTTTGTACCGCTTATGACCACGGTTGAAGCAGGGAATGGTGTCCTAGTCACACCAACACGCGATGACTATAAAACAGCGGAGAGAGCAAGAAAATGATGTAAGAGGTGAAAAAATTGTAATTCTAGTTATAGGGAATTCCAATTTTGGGTATGGAAGAAGACAGCCTGGAAAAGTAACGGCAAGCAGCTGTTATTGAAAAGGCGATTGAAAGTGGTTCCACTCACAATTCTTAATTCATGGTAAATGCTACATGTTGGATTTATGATAAAATATGGTGTGCCACATCAGCATTGTGTCTATTCTCCTTTCTATTAGATAGTAGATACAGTAGTGACGAAGATTAGTAACATGTGTTAGTAAACAGGAATATATGCACAAATTGCAAATTCTTTTGTTTACAGAAATATTAAGTAACAAACTGTTAACAATACTGAAAAGGAATAAGCTAATTAAGATTACCAATTACTGATGAAATTATAACTTGATAACTATCGTGAATCACTTAAAACTGGTAGGAACAAATTTCATTGAAATATAGCTAAAAATAAATCATATGTTTAAGTAAACGTTCTAAAATTCAAAGATTAAAAAGATAATGGTTATGACTTGCACTTAAGATTGTAAAATAACATTTTTCTTGCATAAGAATGGATTCCGTAAACAGAAAATGCAGCCCCAACAAAACATGTGTTGCACACCTTATAGCAAATGCTTTGGGCCTAATAAAAGAAGATAACATAACTATTGATAGGACAAATGAGCATATAACAGACATCTCGTAGAAGGAAATAATAATTATACACCCAAATAAGGTTCAAAGTTTAAACGTGATAAATTACGCCTTTATATAAGTTTCCTATTCCCCAAGCAGAATTTAACTAACTTTATAGACTTTTTAATATACAGCTATTTTCATCTCACTTGTTTTCGACACTCCTATTATATTTGCTACAAATGACCAAGTCAGGCACATAACACAAACTAAGGACCGCTGACTTTGTCATTGAGTAAGACAAAAATAATTTGATTTGAATTACGGTGAAAATGAATTGCTTAATTTGGGCCACTATTAGACATGCAAACATAGGCATGCCACTTTACATAAATTAGTTTCTTCGCCTCTTGTCTTGACAGTTGCTACTGGTGGAGACATGTACTGGCAATCGGTCGGAACTTCTAAATTGAAAATAATTTTGGCACAAAAATGAAGGATAGATGATAGGTGCCAACAACTTGCCATAAGATTAGCTGATAACATGACATATGCGATGTACATTAAAACGCCAGTTGAACCAACATTGATGAAATATGTTGAGAACTTACCGTGGAGATTAACTTATGGTTGGTAATGAGGAGATATGGTTAATGCATCAACATAGTTTCAACAGAACATATAAATAAGAAAGAATCATAAAAAAATTACCAACACATAGCTTAATCGCACTGCTATATTTGATCTCGTCTTTTAATAAAATTATCAACACCTGGCTCGATGGAACGTACTCTATTTGCTATTGTTCTCCTTTGTGAAATAAGTAAATTCAAACTTCTCTTAGTATTTGTAGCGCAGATGAAGATCATTGCTATCCAATCTAGTACCAAAGCAATGAAAATGGTTAAATTGACATACAGGAAGTAAAAGAATTTTAACAGTGTAATAAAAAAAATGTTCCAATGGAATCACCCAAAAAGTAACATATGTGAGTATAATCTATGATATAACTATTAGACATAATTGTGCAAGCAATCAAAACATTTAACACACTCCTTAAATTATACACCTAAAAAGAGGGAAGAACTAGATAACTATAGTCGAAATCATGTTCAAGTCAAACACAAATATATTTGCATAAAGCGTAATAAATTTTCTAGCTTTTAACTTTGAACTATTCTGCAATATTAAACCACCAGTATCGTAACACAATTTGGCAATGAGTTGGAACGAGCCAGTTTGCAGCAATCGATCATTTTTCTTATTGCAATTGAATGAAAAAACAACACACAGTCGTCGTCTTGCAACTTGCTGCTGGAGGAGCTCTACAACATCAACTAACTGCTCAAAGAGAAGTTGTATACCTGTCAGCAGGGGAGAAGATGCGTTGAGGACAGAGAAATTGGAGGGGACAAAAAACTTGTATCATAATTGCTGGATCGAAGCCGGAGAAGTTCTCTTTACAGGATTTTTGGACCAGTTTGTATTTACGATAGTGGAACGGAAGCGGTTGAAGATTAATGAGGGGTAGGCGCAGTTATAATTAAAACGTTGCTGGGGAAAGTGGGTACTCATATAAAAAACCTAGACATATGAGAGCAGAATTGTGAAATAAAGTGATTTCTAGAGTACACATAAGCAGGTAGCAGATCCTGGTTTAGTATCAACTTAGGGAGAGAAGCACTGATTGCATGTTTGCGATGATTACCATCAAAAGCTTCACCTTAAACAATAAAAAAATAGATTTAATTTGTTTTGTCGACAATACCTCAACTCATGACACTAATTTCCAAGTTCTCACAATTATATAAATGAACTTCAGCCAAAGATGGTCTTGCTATAATATCAATCGCCGCATCATAAATTCTAGCACATTCAAATTTCAAATTCATTACATGTAAATTTTTGGGAAAAACTAATAATTGTCTCAATGAGTCTATCTTTATGGGAACATCCTGAAGTAAATAAACATAAAGAAAATATAACATAATATATAAATTTCAGCCTTTGGTCATAAAATTTAGTCAAAGATGGAACCTCCTCTGGATTCCGCAGTTTTAGCATTAAAACTTGTTTACCATGCAAAATTTTGACCTTTTTTTGGGGTCATCCTACCTTTGGCCGAATTCCAGTAACAAAACATTAGTCATGTATATATGATATTATGATCGTAACAGCTACTAATCGTCATTAAAAGAAAAACAAAATGCTAAAGGCTGAAATTTCCAAAAGTGTGAAATATTTACGAATGCCAAATGTTAGATAAAACAAAGTGAGTCCATTATGAGTTTGGACATCAAACTCAGAAATAAGATTTACATATTAGATGTCATGTATAAAGTCTAAACATAACATTTCTTTACCAATCATTTAAAAACAAATGAACTAACATGGAATATGTACAACATGCATGCTAGAAGAATTGCTTACTTAATTTGTGGAGATATTTCATTTATTATTCATTAAACACCACTGAACTTATAATATATTAAATTTGTATCGTATGAATGTCATATAAATCAAGCACATAAGGTAATTAAATTGTATAACAGACTAATGAACTGAACAGAGTCCTAATTAACAATTTTTTGTAACAACGTTTGGTTAGATGGCTCCATTTGTTCCCCTGGTAACGTTGAATAGAAACTACAAAGGGAATACACACAGCTTACTAATAAAATTAAAAGGAAAAAAGTTTCTAATAATAGCAGGTACTGGTTTTCTTTAATAGTCATATTGAATATTATTCATCCATAATATACAATTCGTAGACGTCAGACGTATAGTTCCAAATCAAACAGTCCCTTATTTGAAACTGAATCAGAATAAGATACATTACTAAATCTCTCGGAATAAGCTTTGCATGCCCCTAAAAGCAATCCTGGGGTTACGTTTACATTTTTTGACATCCAAGCTTCAGAATGCCCAACATTGAAAACATGTGTATTTAACATAACGTGGCCATAACTGATTAGAAAGTAAATACATGTTAAACATCAAATACATACACATGTTTAAACAGACACATTAATTAATTAAAAAAAAAATATGGAAATCTGAATATAATTTATCCACCCAAAAAACCTAAATTCCATTGAAAACACACTCACACGGACAGTAAAATACTACTAAGGAAGCTACAACAGAATTGCAACAATACATTAAAAATAAGATTTTCGAACAAAACATGTATATTTAACATAATTGGACATCCAAGCTTCAGACTGCCCAACATTGAAAACATGTATATTTAACATAATTAGCCATAACTAATTAGAAAGTAAATACATGTTAAACATCAAATACATACACATGTTTAAACAGACACATTAATTAATTAAAAAAGTAAAATTTATCCACCCAAAAAACCTAAATTCCATTGAAAACACACTCACACGGACAGTAAAATACTACTAAGGAAGCTATAACAAAATTGCAAAAATACACTCAAAATAAGATTTTCGAACAAAATATACACCAGGATATGAAATGAATCAGCAAAAGTAAGAATCTAAAGTGCTGTAAAAGTAAGGGACTTGCAAGTGATGGCAGCGCAACAGATAGGCTGTATATCGAGATTCGAAAGGATGGTTGACAGAAAAGTTGATGGCAGGTTCAAATCCATCGCAAAATTGGAAAAAATCTCCAGTGATGTATTGTGTTTTTTTTAGGATTCCTCCATGGTTGTATGGTACTTAGTGGGTGAAGAGTATCTTAGAATAGTGAAAGCACATGATAATTTTCAAGTCATGGCACACAGTGGGTTCAGTGTGCTAACGTATTACTGTGTCGGATGACGACTCTTCACCATGTAACAATGTATTCCAAAGAGTCTTATGTACTGATAACATTTTGAAATGATACTTAAAATGGTAAAATAAAGAAGAAAAATTATAATCATAAAAATTTGTCACATGAAGATTTTTCAGCATGTAACAATGTGGTCCGGAGAGTCTTATGTATTTGTAGGAAGATTTGAAATGATATTTAGAAAGATAAACTTGGAAAGTTTATATTTTTCATTCAGCATATTCACTCAACCTGCAGATGTAATCGATTCAGCACCTACAAACAATCTGAAATCGTATATACTGGCTCATACTACAACAGACTCAAATCGGAACAAACGGTTGTAAACAGACAGCGAAAAAAAAGAAAGACGAATAAAGGGTTAGCAGTGTGTCCCACATATGATGTCAAAATTAAAGTTTGCCGGGCGGAAGAAAACGGTGGAAGAGGGACGGACGTAGCAAGAACGGCGCGGTGCTAACTTTGCTCATCCATGACGGTTACCCAATGTACGTAATTGAGGCCGATGACATATATTTGCAGATCTACTCGCCCAGATCATCACAGTGGCAAATCGTCGAGGGTTAATTCTTGAATACAAATTCGGTTTGGAAAAAATAAATTTAACGGATGTTGGATTTGGGGGTAAAGAGTGAAGGGATTAGGGTTGACGGTGGGAATAAGATATGATGGGGCAGATCAGTTATTTATTACCGTTATCGAGTATTCAGCGAAGTAAAGAACAGATTATCTGAAAGTGCTGCTAGAGGGCGCCACGTTGGATATGTTAAAAGAGGGAGCGCTCCAAGTCAGCATTTCCTCTATTTTGCTTTCTATTATAGGTAATAGATGTTGCCAGCTTAGTAGTTAAGGCGCTAAGGCACAAAAAGGCGCAAACATTGAGTCTGGGGTTTTTTGAGCCTTCGGCTTTATTGTGTGCCTTTTTTATGAGTTTGATCTGCTATTTTACTAACTACAAATTAAATTTTAAACCATATTTTATAATTCATTCAATTATTTACATATTTTATTAGTAAGATTTAAATTTTAGACCATATTTTATAATTTGCTGAACAATCAAAATTTTTATTTAACTATTTATAAATAAAATTTTGAATTTAGCCAAAAAAGAGCCTCAAACTGCAAAAAGGCGCACTCAAACTGCAAAAAAGTGCAAGCCTTGGGTTTTTTTAGCCTTAGGCGTGCCTAAGCGTGCGCCTTGAGAATTATGGTTGCCAAACCTACGACTAACTAATAAATCATCCTAAATTCTACAATATTCGAATTCCTAACAGCAAATTGAAAATCAGTGATTTACCCTTCACTGACCAATTAATAAATCGGCCCAAATCCATGAAAATCACTGACTTATTACATGAACTGTTTGGAAACCCATTTCCAGTAAACCACGAAGAAACCCACTTATAGTCTTTAAACTTTTGTTTAATTTAGAACTACTTGGCTGCTCCAGTCGTAATTCTTGAAAATTGAATCCTATTCCTTAAGGAAGAATTCTATTAAAACCAGTATATTAAATTTATATTAACACTACAAATGAAGCAAATGTAATAGTTTATGGGATTTTACTGCTCATAATAATGTCTTTGTATACAATTCATGGCTAATTGACCATCATAATACAAACTGAATGTAAATAGAGCCCTTCTACGGAGATAATCCATATTATCTAACATTAGAAGCCTATTTGCCACTGAGCATTGTGTGCAACACCTTATCAAACATATCACTAGACATTATAAGTAATGGCTGCAATCATAAGTACAAATAACAATTCCTACAGCCTAATTGTTAAATGTTGTATCTTTATAGAAAGAAGTATATTATCCAAGCTTCAATTATTACAAATTAATACTTAAATTCTCTCCTGCCTATAACGTCAAAAGGCAGTATACAAAATAGAGATTGTAATGCAAAGATCATAATCCAGGTTGTCTAAATCAAAAGCAAATCAAGTAATTGAAAAGCACGAAATATAACAGTTATAGATCGATAGAATTTACCTTACAAAGGTTGAATCAGAAAAACCCTAACCGATGCGAGAGAGTAGGAGCTAAATAATAAAAAATAACTTGATGATCTAAGAAAATTAAATCAAAGGGGATTTGAAAGAAACAAAAAATCACGATTTCACCTTTGAGAAAATCGCCATTTTACCTGAAGAGAAGAGAAAGACCGCGGCCAACAAACGTATTAGGTCTTTTTTAATGCGTTTGCATTGGTTTTGGGCCTTCTGCATTTTCAGTTGGGCTTGAAAACGGTGTAAAACAAATCTGTTTTCAGTTTTTTTGTTTAGCCCATTTTAAAAAAATGATAGATTTTTCAAAATGAATTCTTGAAAACGATAAAAGAAACCTGTTTTCATTATTTTTCAAAATTGAAAATCGAAAATGAACCGAAAATAACAAATCAAACGCACCCTAAGTTTCGACTTCCCTTTTGGTTTTCCAGTGTTGAGCAGAAATCGATAAACTGAATCGTAAATATGGTTACCAACAAAAACATGCATTTGTGGAGAACGAATTGTAGAGGACAGTATATAAAAGCATGAGACTCCATTTCTGAATATTATCCTTTTGTGTATTGGCCACAAACTATCAACACTTATGGGGTAAATGAAAAAATATTTAACATACCCGCCCTATTAACAAACAGTTTTGTGGGGTTCCTCTCTAATGGGAGGGTTCCATATATATATATATATACACACACACACATCCCTTCACGTAGTGGCACTACGAGGTACCCTAAAAACACCTTGTAGTGGCACTGCGGGGTATCATGAAGGCATCTCGCAGTGTCAGTACTGGGTGTCTTACGAACACCCTACAACGTCACTGTGAGGTGCCATTAAAGTACCTCACACTGCCACTGCGTGGTAACTAATAAATAAAACGTAGAAATTTCTTCATTGGACCTTTTTATGAAAAGGGGGGCAACTAACCATTTTAGCGTGTTTAAATGGAATTTGTCAATTTTCCATGTTGAATGTTTTAGAGAAAGGTAAGAACAAGATAGACAGAATGAACAACGTTAAAAATGGAGGAAAAACAAGGACAAAGAACTAAACTAATACAAATGAATAGGGAGAGAACAACGTGAAGTTTGGTCTAGAATAAAAATAGGCAAATGCACAAAGAACTAGACTAAATGAATAAGAAACAAAACATGAATGTAACACAAAATCCACAATGCTTCTTATTTTTTTAGGTATTAACAAAAAATAAAATAAAAGTAACATGAAAATCAATACTAAGAGCACAACTGAAAATATATTATTTTCTTTGACAATGACGCTAAAAACTAGTTTGAAAATGGTGTTTCTATCGATTAGAAAACCGCCGAATTAATTCGTAATAAAAAAGCCGCAAGCGACATACAATTGCAGTACGTGTGCAAGTATGAGTCAATTCACAAGAAAAACTTTAATCTCTAATTACCAAATTAAACAAAAGAGTTTGAATTTGTTGTTAATTAAAAAACTGTTAAAAACTAAAAAGGATATTTGTAACTAACTATGAAATTAGAAGACAATTTAGAGGCAAATCTCCTCTCATGAGTATACAAATAAACATAAAATGAAGCTATAATATCTTTTTGTAATCATTTATGAAATTAGCAGATGTATTTATTATAAATATGACCTAATAGTATTATTAACTAACACAACTTAAACCATTAAACTATAATACAATCTCTAATCCATTTGTAAACTCCTGTGAAAATGATAAGGAATTAAAATAAAATTTACTACAAGAATTCTCTGTTTGCTATTGAACTACTAACATAGAGCATCCAATCTACTTTCATTACCATAATCATATCTTGATGAAAAGGTGACTTGTGTGTTCTTTTGATTAAGCATAGCCTATTTATTATGAATACATAGGCTATCAAATTTGTTATTAAATAGCAAATTAACATAAACATCTAATTTTCCATTAAGCCACAATAAAGAGGAACATAAATGAGATCATTATGTTGATTTTATATAAATAATGAGTGCTTCATTACCTCTAAATTGAGGAGGCTTAGGTATTCAAATTTGAAAATATATAACATATTAAGATTTCAAAATAAACATAAAGGAAATGGAAAATAAGTAATGAAGATAAGACATAACTAACTTGCATAAAATAAGCTGCTAGCATATAAAGAAAAGAAAACATAAAATGAATTACTATAAAAGAACAGAACATGAAAATAACAAGCATAAAAGAAAAGAGAGATAATAAATTTAAAAATTCAATAAAGAGAAGCTTTTATTTTTTAATTTTTTATCTATTACATATGCATAAAAAAACAAGATTCTTTACATGAACATAAGAGGGTTATTTATATATGTTCTAAAACTTTAATCTCTTTAAGAAAACTACCAAAAATACCATTGACATTGTGTAGCCTTCAACTCATCATTAAAAATTAATCAATCATTCACTAACTTGTGTTTTATTTTGACTTTTACTTTTAGTTAATGTCAATCATTCACTAACTTTATGTTCGACATTCATCGTGAAATCCGCCAAGTCCATCCTCCGTCTTTAAGTTAGTCATCAAACTCCAATGTCACTCCATCTTCAAATCCATCATCAAATCCCAATGCTGATCCACTATCATATCTGTCGCCAAGCACCATTGCTACTCTATTAGCGCATCCAACCAAGTGTTTTGAAGCTCCTTCGTGAACTCATCTCATCTTCTCGAGTCTATCATCATTGCATGCTCAGTCCATATACACCAACTTGTGCATTTGAGTGATAAGCAACAAACTCTTACAAACGATATTTATCCTTATAGTAGATCGCCTATGAATGGTGTTTTAAGCTAAACTAAGAAAATAATTCAACAATCATACCAATAATCATATAAATTCCTACACTAACATGCAGACATCAACGATCATGTCCATAAATTAAATCGAACCAATCTATAGTTATCAAAGAGAAATAAATATCTGGATAGCCTAAATCTAGCAGTATGGTCGAAATAGCGTGTAATAGCGTATAAACTGGTAAAATTTATTCATTAGTATAAGATTGAATGAATCACTTTTAAATCTTGTTATATATTATTTGGTGGGTTAAACAATCCTAAGAATTACGTCTTATAAATAGAAATTGGTTTAAAACGTCAGACTTATACTGTATAAAAAAATATAGTTTAGTGAGAGACAATATCAATCACCTTAATAAAATATGTCCAAATCATCCAATGCGTAGAGCTTGCGAGTGCGAGTCCAACAGAAGAGCACTACACCAAAACAGCAATTTCGTAACACTTTTTTTTTCATTTGCCAACACTACTTGCGTTGTTGACTAATAACAATAATAAGAGTTGCTATGATAGAAATGTGTCACGAAAAATATACAGCTACAATTATTATTTTTCCCAACACATATATATGTTGAGGAATGTGTTTAAACTAAGAGCAAGTCCAACAAAAGGTTGGAAATCCAATTTTCAGAAATCTACACTCGTTTTGGCCTCCAACTGAGTTTGCAAAGTCCGATTTGTTCCGAAATCTGGGAGAAGAGTTTCGGAATGTCCAAACTCCCGAAGCAGTTGTTGAACAAACGCGTAGGATTACGCGTCTGTTGAACAAGCGCGTGCTTGTTCAACAACCGCTTGTACTCAAGCAGTTGTTTAACAGACGCGTGGAGTGTTTAATGAAAATTTTGTGATATTTATCTTCCTTCCACCGAAATTTTGACACGAAGATGTAATTAAACAAAAGCAATCAACATTTGCAAAAAAACTTAAGATACATGATTGCACTAACATTTAACGGATACATGATTTCACTAACACTTAACGGATACATAGTTTTAGATATTGATTAAACAAAAACAAAGTACAATATTAGAACTACTAAAGCAACGAAAACACAACAACCAAGGGTAAACAGTTTCACTGACTTCCAACAAAGTTCCATAAATGATTTATTAAATCTTGCTGGAGTCTTCGATGAATGTGTGCGTTACGGTAAGCCATTTGGCTTTCGACGTGAAACTCAAGCTCTAGTTCTCTTTCAATCATATTTTCACGACAAATCTCAGGTGGTGGAGCAGTGCAGTTGTAATTGAAATCATCCTCCTTGTCTCTTTCGTCCTCTATAATCATGTTATGTAAAATAACACAGGTATACATTATCCTAGTCATTTTAATTGGAGACCAAAGTCTGCATGGATTACTGACTATGGCAAATCTGGATTGTAAAATGCCAAACGCTCTTTCTACATCCTTTCTTTTCCCTTCTTGCAGTGCTGCAAACTTTGCTTGTTTATTGTTCTGTGGGTTCGGTATTGTCTTGACAATCGTACTCCATTGCGGGTATATACCATCGCCTAGGTAATATTCATGGTCATACTCGTGACCCTCTAAAGTAAAATGATGTGGAACTGATCTACCGTTCGCCAAATCGTTAGACAACGTTGAGCGTTCAACTACGTTTAAATCATTGTTCGAACCTGGCATTCCGAAAAAAGCATGCCATATGCACAAGTCGTACGACGCTACAGCTTCAAGTATAATAGTTGACGTATGAGACTTACCCTGATAAGCTCCAGCATATGCTTTAGGACAATTCTTCCACTCCCAATGCATGCAGTCTAAAGATCCTAACATCCCTGGCCATCCTCTGCTACCGTGCATATCCATTAACATTGCAATGTCGGCTTCGTTTGGTCTACGCAAGTATTGATTACCGTAAACGTCTACGATAGCTTGGCAGAAATGGTCTAAGCATTCTAGTACTGTGCTTTCTACCATTTTCAAATTTTCGTCTTGAGCGTCAGCAGGACCTCCATAGGCTATCATACGCAGTGTAGCTGTCATCTTTTGAATTCCGGTGAGCCCCATTGTCATAGAAGCATTGCGTTTGTAGATAAAGTAGGAATCGTGTTGTTTAATACATTCTAGGATTCGAAGAAACAAAGGGCGCCTCATTCGGAATCTCCTTCTAAACTCTGTACTTGTATACCTCGGATTTGAGACAAAATAATCTTCCATTAGTCTCTCGTTGTGCAATGCATGATGTCGATTTTTATATCGACGGCCTACAACAGAACCTCCATGAGATTCGCTAGATTCACCATCTCTTAATGCACCTATAAGCTGTCTTTGTCGTCGAAAATGATCATCCACCATAACATCAAACTCTTCGTCACTATCATCGAACAACAAACACTCTTCGGTGGACATTGTGGTCTTTTGAGTGTATACAGTACAAATTGTGGACTGTGTCTGAGTAGTGAATGCTGCAAGTTTTCCTCCTTATATAACATAGTTTTTCTACATTTTGGTCTTCATTGGATACCATAATGTGACATGCATTGGTTACCGCAGTATGCTTGTCATAAAGCAAGTCATGCATTGGTTACTGGAGTATCACTGACATAAAGCAAGTCGTGCATCGGTTACTGGAGTATGCTTGTCATTAAGCAAATCATGCATTGGTTACTGGAGTATCACCGACATAAAGCAAGTCTTGCATTGGTTACTGGAGTATCATTGACATAAAGCAAGTCATGCATTGGTTACCGGAGTATCACAGACATAAAGCAGCACTTCTTTTAAAACAGCATTTGCTGTATTACTGATATAAAGCAACAGTTACAGTGGTTGTATCATCTTGTACTGATTGTATTGTATTGTTATCTTTATGTCTCTTTCTGTTGTACTTTTAATTTATTATGTTATTGTTAATACTCGTATTGTTGTTTTTTTTAGAATAGCACCAATAAATCCAACAATAAACTTAGGGATACAACTATAGCACCATTAAACTTAAGGATACAACAATAAGCATAAAGATACAAAAGCTTGTAAAGACACAACAACTTACGATAGTAGTTTTAGTACGCAAACACATTAATTGTTACGCTAATTCATAGAAGTTCGAAGTCACCTAATCTCTTGTTCTAGCTCGTTTGCGTAAGAAATAGCCCTTGGAGGGAAACAGTCGTCTATCCACTCAAAATAATTGCATCCGTTAGGCCATAGCGAGCATAATTGGATCCTGCGACCAATATCCTCTCCGTCAGCCCGGACTACCACCTCTACCAGGTAACTACAGTGGCAATAAACGGGATAGGAGTTAACTTCCTGCTCGTTAGGAGACTGCTCACCTGAAACTCGTCGTACCTCTTGATGATCTACATCTGGAACAGTCGGAGGATCAGGTACTGTAGCCGCTTGTAAGCGTTCTTCATTTACAGCCTCTTGATGACCTACATCTGGAACATGAGCAACTGGTGGATGAATCGTCATGCGGGCCAACTCCAGGTAGACTTGACGCAATTCCTCGTAGTGCCGCTCTTGGTATTCGATATTCCAATCAATATCTGTTCTTGGACTTGAAGGAGGACGCTCAGGAAAATTTTGATCATAGTTCGAATCCATTGATGAGGGCCATGACCATGAAGACATTTTATTATTTTGATGAAAATTACAGTTCCAGCTAACTATAAAGTGCTAACCGTATATATTTATAGGGGCAATGTAGTGTTGTGGTAGTGTACATGTGACGACCCCTTAACTTATGTAGTTATTTTTCTTCAAGGTAATATGACACGGGGATGACCCTGGCTTTGCTTCATTAAAGGTCGACAAGTCCCCTTATTTCCGGCTTTGCTTTATTAAAGCAGTGGTCAGCTCATCTTTAATCAGTACGAGTTGTCAAGTCAAGTTGTTTGTATTCGTTGGACAACCTATAACACGTTATCCTAGTGGTGTAGAGTGTAGTAACATCAACTGTTGAAATGTAGAAACGTTACCCTATAACACGTTACCCTAGTGGTGCAGAGTGTAGTAACATCAACTGCTGAAATGCAGAAACGTTACCCTATAACACGTTACCCTAGTGGTACAGACTGTAGTAACATCAACTGCTGAAATGCAGAGACGTAGCAACTCAACTGTTGAGGACAGAGAGTTGTCTTGTCATATGTCTGTATCTTGTACTGCTGAAATAATGATGACAGAGCTTTACCAAAAAGCAACCCCCTTGTTTAAATAGTTTACACTTCGTCCCCCAATCATACCTACAGAATTGTGTGTTCTACAAAAGTCACGACGATAAGGTAAGAAACTAGTACTCTTGTTCCTTCTACGTGTTTACATATGTCTTTGTGTACATAATATGTTTCTTGTTTGTGTGTAGCTTAAATGGACGATTGGATAATAAGTGATGAACTCGTTGATAAAATGTTTGATGAGTATGAACGGAACAAGGAGGAGGAAAAAGATGGTGGTTTCGTTCCAGATACACAAGTTGAAGAGGCGGAAGAACCAGTTCAAAATGAAATTGTTCGTGGTACTCAACAAATAGTTGAAGTTCAAAAAGCAAAAGGACGTCCATGCAAAAACATAAGAAGGCAAGTGGTTAACCGTAATCGTCCCAACCAAGGTGAAGCTAGCTCCAGTGGTACTACAGCAGATTTCTCTCCTCAGGACTTACTTATACTCGTGAAATCCTATATCGAAGTTGATAAGAGAGATTTGCTGCTATTGCAAAATGGAGGAGGGCTTACCCATGAAGAATTTTGGTCTATGATAACAAGATTACATAACAATCATCGTAAATGCACCACTACACGAACTTCTACTGAAATTCATATGGCTCATCGGCGTTTCGTTGATACTTGTGAACGATACCAGAAGATTATAGAGACAGTTGAAGATGAAAACATATTTAAAACGAATCGGGCAACTTATGATTCTCGTTATCTTGCAGAGTATGGGACTGATTTTGTTGGGTACGAAGCCTACAAACTGCATTATAGTTGGATAACCCGATACAGTGCTGAATAGGCAAATGATTTTGCTTATTGCTTGTACGTGCATCATAAGTTTTAGTAGTTATTTCATAGTTATTTCTTGTAAGCAACTTTGTAGTCAAAATTTCGGTATTAAGTTATGTTCTTCCAATATGAATATAAATTAAAAACACATATGAAACAACATGTACACATATTAAAATAGTAGTACAAAATTTTAAACGAACAATATATTAAAATAGTATTAGAAATTAACATAATTATATTAAACACAATTTGTTTAAAATTAACATAATATATACACATATAAAAATAGTGGTCCCACGCGTTTGTTTAACAACCGCGTGGATCCAAAACTGTTGGGAAATTTGCCTGTTCCGATTATTCGGAGTGTAGAAATTTAGAATTCTACACCCGAACAGTTGGAGATGCTCTAAGAGTGGTTGAGTATCTTTGGGCAAAAAGGTAAATTAGTAATGCATAGCCCTAGTTCTCAGCCTCTAACGCTTACTCATGCATTTATCAACCATAGGCGGAATAAAAAAGATACTCCACAAAAATCGAAATCATGACGAAATCATCTGGTGAATCGAAGCCTTGTCTGCGAATCGAAATCGTTGCTCAAGTTGTCTATAATCAGTGCATTAACAACCAAAATCAAAGAATTTATACACCGTCTAATATCGGGTTTCGCTTTTTTTTTTACATCGGTAAAGTTGTATTTCCTCGATTGTGGAATCATACTGAATTTTGCTATTTTGGATCTGTTAGATTTTTGGTCATAAATAGTTAACATTCGATCTACATTAGTGAGAAAATGGAGCATCTTATCTGATTTAGATCCACCTTTTAAAGTGGATTCAATTTTGTTGCTTGATAATTCAATGTATGTGATTTCTTTATCAATGATGTATATTCTATAGAAGTCTATATGAACACATTGGTCATAGCTAACTACCACTATTTTTTGGAAGTTCACAGAAAACTGTAGAATTTCAACTTATACAATGATAGTAACAACACATAATTTCCCATTCAGTGGGCCACAGAATATGGTTCAGCTTGTGTAATCACTTTTATATGTCAATTTTGGGAGTGCAATTTTGATTCTTGACATCAACAAATAAAACCATGGTATTTTGTTACTAATTATCAATTGTTCAAATTGAACTGGACTGGATAATGCATACAGAAAATATGCGACATGAAATAACCGTTTTGCATAGGATTACACTATACAATTTTGCTTTTCTTATGTTCTATTTTCACTAGTTTTGTAATAACATCCTCCTAGTCTGAATTTTGTAATATTATATTGCAGATTCATAATATATGCTTTTATTACTAAATAAATCAGGCATTATCTGGACTAGATTATCAAATGTCACTTAAAGCAAAGCTGTTGGGAAACAATGCACTGAATGCTGCTTTGAATACCTAAATTTAGTTCAGATTATGGTTTTCATACTGGAACAAGGTTTACTGAAGGTTAGCTCAGTTTGTTTATTATAGATTTATATTTGACAAAAATATCATTCGGTTTAGATATACGTCACAACTTTCACTTGTTCTGTTTATTCTATGGAGCGGTTGCCATTTGTAGATTGTGGGCAGCGCGTGGATTTTAATTGTATTTTGTTGGCTAAACTTGTAAAGTACTTACCACGCATAGGCTATTTTTAGTTTTATCGCTATGCAACTCCAATTGTCTGCTCTGTTCTTCTCATTTTCCCTCGGAACTAGAACTCATTACTTTGTGAGAACAATTATGCATGGAGGTGCAGGCGTAAGTTGATTTGCTATAATCAATGATTTTTGAATTCTTTTTAATTTGTTTTTAACATATGACACGGTGATATATTTTTCCAGTACAAAGCAACTGGTAGAGGTTTCGTTGTCCACCATATAAAGTTTGCAGAAAACCGTAGAGTTTATTCTCGAAGTCATTTTGTCAAAGTGTAAGTGGATAAACCAGGTTTTTGATGAGAAGAAAAAAAAAACTTCTGAAATTCAATTTTAAGAAGCTATCAACATTATAATCTTTGTGAATTTATGTGATATATACTTGAAAATTTATTGGAGCATTATTTATGCAGACTTGAGATTACGCTGCTTCTTATAGTCTACATAGCATATGGTTACACAGACAATGGTGCATCTTCTTTTGTCCTCACTCTCAGTAGTTGAGTTCTGGTTAGTTCCTGGCTCTTTTCACCATATATCTTCAATCTCTCTGGATTTGAACGGAATTTTTTTAGTTTTCTGATATAATTATGTTTGCATGTTTTCGGTTTGCGTTTTCTACTAGATATGTATAATTGTCTAATACTGGTAAGTTTTGAAATGTCAGGATTGTTGAAGAATTTGATGACTGGAAGGCTTCTTTATAAAGGAGGAATTGGTATCAAAGGTGATAAAAACTGGGAATCATGATGGGAGGAGGAACAGGTAATTGAATTACAGAATGCCTTGTCTGACATTTTCAGTAGTAAATGACCAAAATTTTCATATTATGTGCATAAGAATTGCTAGGTTGCTATGGTCTCTTTATACTAAATGTTTCAAGTATAACAAGTATTGATTGATTTGAGTTATTCTTTATTTCCAACTGTTTATTTATATCGACTATTTAACACCGTAAAATATTCCTGGATTCATCAAAGTGTCATGTTATACAGATATTCACTATGTTTGATGTATTTAATATTACCATTATCATGTACAGTCCTAGTTGTGTTATGTTATTGCTTTATGAACATGTTTTCTTACCCATACCTGAAATTGCATGAACTCTATTGTTGTTAGCTGCAATGTAGTAGGGGTTAGAAGTAAAATAGAGTTAAAATAGAGTTTCCAAATGCTCTCACAAATATGTACATGATTATGGATAAAAAAATAGAGTTAAAATAGATACCTGAAATTGCATGAACTATACAACATGGTTGCGGACAAAAATAGATACATGATTATGGAAGTCTTTATGAATTCGAAGGACTTAAAAGGAAATCATCCCTTTATCATATCTGAAGGAAACGTGTCATAGGCAATCAAGGAGATCATTCGGTTAAACTTTGGTGCTTATGGTCTGGCTGTCTCACTTATGTCATTCCAAAGTGATTTTTTTTTTTTTTTTTTTTTTTTTTTTTTTTTGCAAATTGTTGTGTAGTATTGATCTAAATTTGTCATTATGCAGTTAGATATTTGAACCCAATAACGAAAGTAATTATATTTAGAGTTTCTCGTGATGATCATCAAAGAGTTTCCCGTAATTATAAACAAGGTTCTTGCTGCAGATATTGGTTCTCAACGATAATAATGCGTGAAAATAACTTGTTTTAAGGTTGAAATTCTGTACCTTAGCTGAAATTAGCACAGATTAATAGGAAATATCAATGAAAGTTCAAATCAATTTTTTTTTGTTTTGAAAAGTCCAAGGATAAATCATCTAAAATGGGTTCCTTCTATTAACTGCTAGTTTTGATATCCAAAATATGAAGTGTGCATCTACGAATAAAATTGAATGGACTAACCATAATCATATTAGCGCTAATAAGAAAAAGAGTTATTCTCCATTTTAGCTTAAATTTTCATCTATAGTCCTTTTAATTATTGAGCATCATATTTACTTAAATGAGATTTAATACATTATTCAAGTGAGGATATATGTATAATGGGAATCATTTAAAGTACTAAAAAAATTCAATGTAAAATCCTTTCATCATGGTGCACATGCATGCACTTCATCGCTTCTCTATGCCTTAAAAGGTGCAGTAAATCAAAACTTTTATATATCAGACCCTTTTATACTGTAATCAGACCATGTAGTACCGGAGTCAGACCCTTTTCTATGCCTTAAAAGAATGCATGCACTCCATTCTCGTTCCCCTTTTACCTACAAGGTATGCTTTCTCTTTGTATTCATCTCATGCATATTTCAAAGTAGAGTCCAATTCGTTAACAAAAATAATAGTTTTATCGGCTGCATGTTTTTTTGTTTTTGTTTTGTGAAGTAGCATTGCACGCATCATGTTTTCTTCTGTTTTAGCAGTACATCTAATATATATATATATATAAAGTACTGTTGCATGAACATTGGCAGTAGTCAAAGAGAGAAGATGGATAGGAAACCAGGAGACTGGAACTACATGTCATCCCAGCACCCGAACTTCAGCCGCCGAGAGTAATGTCAGAGATGTGGCGATCCTCGCTCGATTGTCAGCGACTTCGTCCCATCCTAAGCGGTTCCTCTTATGGCTTTGTTCCTGGGTCAGATGTCAGGCTTGGAGACTGGCACTGTCAATGTGGGACCCACAATTCCGCAAGTAGGTCTAGCTACTTTAAGTGTAATGCTTTCAAGGATGAGTATGCTCAATGTGGGTTCGAGAATGAGTACTCTTAATGTGTAATTCATTCAAGGATGAGTACGCTAAATGTGGATTCGATGTTGCCGAAGTCACTCAGTTGTGAGGATTTTCTTTTGATGGTGGTCTTAGTGGTTGGAAGTCTGGTGACTGGATTTGCACCAGGTAATATTATTAGTTATATTATAGATAGCCACATTAAGCGGCTTGATGAGGATCTTAATCAATTTGCAGAAGATTTAAAGCTAGAGGGGAAATTACCACCAGATGAGCCAGCAATACTTCCTCTATTACCTCTAGTAATTAGGGAACAGAGGAGGACATCAGGTTATGAAACCTCTCAGAAGAGGAAAGCAGCATCTTCCACGGTTAGTTTTAGCGTGTTCATTTTTTTTCCTTCTTTATTTTGAACTTTATCGGCTAAGTATGTTCTGTGTACTTTGCTTAAACCCAGAAAATTGAATTATGTGGTAGGAACCCTTCATATGAATAATATACCGTATTAATGCCTTTAATGATAAATACAATGTTATTTGAGAGAATTATTCAATATGAGTAAAAAATAAAAAACTCAGTTGCCAACTGAGTTCAGTTTTCAAACTGAGTTGCCGCAACTCAGTTTTGTAAACTGAGTTGCAAACTCGCTCAGTCTTGCAACTGAGTTGCGCAACTCAGTCTTGCAACAGCATAACTTAGAGTCGTGCAACGCAACTCAGTCGCCGGCTGAGTCACGCAACTCAGTCGCCGGCTGAGTCGCACAACTCAGTCATCGAACCGAGTTTGTCGCAACTCAGTTTTCCAACCGAGTTTGCCTACCTGAGTTTGCAACTCAGTTTGAATTTGAATGTTGAACTGGTGCATTATTTCTTTGAGCATTGATGTCTTGGCTTTAACTAATAATTTCAATGATATTAAATGCATGCAGGTACTTCCAGAAGAAGCGGAAGAAAATGGTGGTTGTAGGGGTAATGATGGAGCAGAAGATGTTGAATTTTCAGATGGAGGCTTCGTTGTATGACTCGAATTTCGTATTCGTTATTTGTAAAATTTCAACTTTAGCAACTTAATTATGTATTGAATTTAGAACTTAATTTTGTATTGTATTTGTCTGTTGTTAGCTGATATTTTATGTCATTACTTGATTATGAATGTTGTTTATTGATACTCATTGAGTTAAACTTTTTAAGCTGAGAATAGTATTGGTTTTGGATTCATATTATATTCTTCTATATTTTAATTATGTTAGTTATTAATTGTCATTTTAGCAACAATAATGGACTATTAATGTTATTAATTGATTATTCATAAGAAAATCTACCAATGTTTATAAGTGCTGCGAAAGAACATCTACTAATGCTTATAAGCGTTAAGAAGGAAGATATACCAACACTTATAAGCGTTGGGAGAGAAAATTTACCAATGCTTATAATCACTGCGAACAAAAATTACCAACGCTTATATGCGTTGGAAATAAATCTCCACACCCCCATAGCAACACTAATAAGCGTTGCTGAAATTGTTTGTGACGGTTATACTCATTGGGAATCACCTTTTTTGGTGTAGTGGAGACGGTGCCCAAATCAAACCTCGTATGCATGAGATATAAATGTTTTAATTTTATAAATTTATTTGTTATAACATGATAAATTAATTAAATAATCAAATAACTAATTTCCTAATTATTCACCATCGCCTTTCCGAAGCTTCTTCCCTAAATGTCTGTACATGCTCATAACATAAAAGCCCAACCTTGCATGCGCTACTTAAGCCTGATACGGATCAAACCATCACGAAACTGAAATATGCTTTCGCAATTGAACTCCACGTCTCAAACATGACCTATCCACATACAAAACATGATCGGTCGAGCCCTGTATCAAATCGTGACTTGTAACAACCCTGAATTTTAAGCAATAATAATTAATTGAAAAATTAATTAAATAATAAAATTAGTTTGTGCAATAGTCAGAATTTAGATATGGACGTGACACCGTTGAGTCCATGGCAATTTTCTGAGCAATTTACATATATAATTTGTCGAAATCGGAGTAAGGGTGAAAAAATTATAAAATAAATAAGAATTCTTAATTATATAGAAATTCAAACATAAGAGAGAAACAAATGTACAAGGCGAAGGTGTCCCCGAACTTACTTAAGGTTAACCCATATGCCAATCCATAAGGGACGGAGGTCGACCCGCCATTTTTGCATGGATGAAATTTCATCTAGATATGTGCCAAAGTTTGGAATTATATTTTTAACGAAATACTAAGTGTTCCTTTGCAAGATCTCATGGTTTAAACTGAGACAGTGACGTGGTCACTTTGGGTTAAATCAACTAATCTAACAGCCTGAGATCACCTAGCTCTACTATAAATAAGAGCTTAGACCTAGCAGTTCTCTTACACTCGAATATTTTCCCTTTGGGTTCCCTTTGTCTGAGGCAGAGCCCTAAATTAAATATTTCTTAGAAGAGATTTGTAAACATAAAATTTTATAATCAGCCTAAGGGTGGAATGTGTGGATGGCTTGGATAAGAGCAAAGGACCACGAATGAATGTTGTAATTAATCAGATTTTTAAGTTTTTTAAAGAAATATGGTCCTTAATAGTTTTAGTCTTTCTTACAGTTGTTTGCTGCTACTCTATAAGTTAGTTCTGTAAGTATTTTCCGACTTTTCTTATAGTTTCTTTTTAGTCAATTTCTATAATTTAGTTTATTATTCCTTTTCCCTTAAACGGTTATTTTATTCCATTCAGTTATTTATAGTTTTCTACAATTAATTACACATGTCATTAATGATGCATAGTCTATAAATGTTAGTTAAAGATGCGTAATTAATGCTCATTTTGCATGTGAAAAATAATGTAAAAAGTATAAACTTTGTAAATACTTATCAGATTAAATTATATGAAATTTGCAGCAACGATTTGTATAAATTGTAGATCTACAATAAAATGGAATCAGACTAAATTAGCCGAACTTGTAGGAATTTGCCGTAAGTTATGACAAGTGTTATAGTTTAAGCAGTAAGAAAAACGAACATCTTATTATGATAATGGAAAACTATGTTGACATGTTAAAAAATTATAATACAAGAAAAGGATAAAACCTATTATGATAAATACCATAAGCTTAGGTTAGGGACTGAGTTAATTGGTTGGGCTCAGATATGCGATTTGGACAAGAGAAATAAAACTTAGGTCATGGATTAAGTTAATATATTAGATCTAGGTCAAGGACCAAGATGGAGAGCAATATTATATCTGAGGGTCCGTACCAGCGATAGATAGATGTCAAATTATGGTAGATAACCAACCAATAGATAAGTGATAGAAGCCCATTCCAGTGGCATATTAGAAATACATATCGAATTGTGGTAGAAAACAGACAAATAGGTAAAGCTCAGTCATGGAGAGTGAGATGGGTGCACAACTAGGTTTTTGTTTAGAGGAGCCCATACCAATGGTATATTCGACGCGCATGCCGAATCTAGAAGATAAATGACTCGGGATCTATATAGTGGCGCTCATTGAGAGACACAATTGTTGAATTATAGTAGATAATTAAGCCATTAGAAGAATGATCTCAGGTTAAGGCGTACCAACGATGGCTGAGCATACAGTGCATCGAATCGTGGTATATAAGACATTGTTGGTCCTAGCTCTAGATAGTTGTCTATCTGAAGGCGAGTACGTAAATGGATGATATTAAGGATATGATCCAGTTCACATTACAGTAGGTTTGATTTCGTGTAAGGAGCATCGAATACCATTCTAGCTTGGTGGTAGAAAGAGGATGCTGATCATGGTAGAATTAGGGAAACTTATCCTAATATGATATTCATAATAGTAGAACTGTGCAAACAATCAAATAGTTATTTCAATTTGAACTAAATGGATCACCTAGTTACCTCAGAGACTACTCTAAGTTATACACATACACATTTCTTTATGACACTAGGATTAATGTTATTAAGTCCATTATTTTTATCTTGATTAATCACTTCATTCATCAGACTTTATGTTTGGTCCACTCCAATCATTTTTCTTCCCTTATTAGGCTGACATGACAAGGGTCGATTGATGCTAGCAGCTTGGGAGATTCTCGTGCAAAGACCATGATTTCCTTTCCACCAGTGTACTCTCTTTTATTTTGTCATGGTTCTTATGAAGGAAGAAGTTTTGCTGTACACTCTAATTTAGAATGAGATTATGCAATATATATGGTTTAGATTAAGACTCATTGTGTATAAAGTATTACTTTGGCAAAATAAGTTGTTTTCAAAATTAATATTTTAGCATTTTTTGTTTTATATCTTATGAATCTTAGCCTCTATGATTTGTTTCTTTAAACCTACAACACTCTATATCCCTTAATATGACCCAACTAGGGATACTAAGGGGTTTGGGGTGTTACATTTGATATTAGAGCTTAAAGGTTACAAGATTACTAAAAATTTATTTTAAAAGCAAAATATTTTTCAAAGAAAAGTAGATTTCCAAAACAAAATATTTTTGAAAAATAAAATCTTTGCAAAAGTTCTCTAAAGTCTATCTCCCTTCTTTTGCAAAGGTTCTGAAAGAACATGTGAAGCCTATCTTCTCCTTATCTTCGGGAGCGATTAAAGTTTGTTTAAGTTGGAATTATCATCAAGAAAGTAATAGAATCCATGGTAGGCTAACCACTCTATCATTTGGCCAACAAAAGGAAGAGGGAAATAGTTTTTACATGTTGTAGTATTTAATTTTCGATAATCAATGTAAACATGCCAACCTTTCTGGATACAATATGGAATAAGTTTGTTTTGTTCGTTCGTGGCAATAACGAGTCCTTATTGTCTTGGCATGAAATGAATGGGGCTGATCCATAAGCTATCAGATATGGTAGATGATACCATTTCTAGGAGGCTTAAGAATTCTCTATTGCATCACGTTTCTTGATTTAGGTTTAAGCCATCATTGTGCATCAGAGTAGGTGCTATGTCGATTAATACATGCGGTATTGGACAATTGGAGGGTCGATTCCCTTAATATCAAAAATGGAACAAATAATTGCTTTTTTTGAAAGAATGGAAAGAAGGAATGCTTATTGGTCAAGATACAGATCCTTTGCAATAGTTACGTCAACAGATTCATTTTCACTTAAGTATGCATATATAAGGTTGGATGGAAGAGGTTTGAGTTCTAACCTATGAGGCTACGTAATCAAAGAACTCGGTTAAGAGTTAAACTCATCCATGAGAAATTCAAATAACGCACATGTTCGAACTTGTTTGGATTATCATGAAATAATTTTGTATACTTGGCTTTGCATCATAATTAATATCAATTGTTTCACTATCCAAATTTTTGTAAATGAAACAGAATTCCATCATTAGGTCAAGTGGTTCACTCAGAAAATTTCTAAATTGAAAATATTGAGATATAAGGTCACGTTGTCAAAAGAAATTTTCATCAAATTGTTTTGATAATCTATTAAATATTTTAAGATGGCTAGAAATGGTCATCCTAAAATCAAAGGAATTTGACTCATAAGATTGTTCAGAGGTTGTGTTTCGAGGAAAATGAAATCGATAGGGGATATGAATTGCCAACTATAAAGGATACATCTTCAATTTCTCCTAACGACTTCTTTTTTTTAAGAGGAAGACAGGTGTGTAGCGTGACGCTACACAACCGGTTACGCGTAGATATATATAGTCCTAATAGTAATATCTGGTTGGCAGGCCCAACCAGTAGCAAGCAGAGTTTAGACCAAGAAGGTCATAATATGCAGTCTTAAGAGTACTGATAATATGTACATAAAGCAGCTACTACGCGCGCAACTAAATATTACACAACCAAAACGAAACTACATAATGAGCACCACGACCATCATCAATACGGGAACAGAGAGCTGCTACCCTGAGTACCTGGAGACTACGTCCTGGGGAGGGAGATTCTAAATCTAGCATGCGTGATGGTGCCTGTCCAAAGTTCGAATAGATGCAGGATTTGGTAACAAGTTCCCATCAAAAGCTTTTTGGGCCTACCGAAGACATGAGCATTGCGCTCTAACCAAATACACCAAGAGAAGATTGCCACCAGGGAATCAATAATTGGGTCAGGGGGGTTATGCTTCCAATAATCAAAGAAGGATCAAATTGAAGGGATAAAACCAAGAATGAATGAGCTAATTGCAGCCCATACAGTGAAAGAAAAATCACATTCAAAGAAGAGATGAGGTAGGGTTTCGTTATGGAGGTTGCAAAGAACACAGATGGAGTCAACATTAACATTGAGTCAACGGAGTCTGTCTCTTGTATTGATGCGGTTATGAATGAGTAACCATTGGAAGAAGATGATGCGGGGAGGGAGATGACATTTCCAGGTACGAGAGAAAGAATAGCAACGGCTAGGATGGATCAGGTATTTGTAACAGGCCCCAACCGAAAATTTGCCTGGTGGGCCTAAAGCCTAGAAGAAAGAATCAGGCCCATTTGATAAGTGGAAAGATTTGATAATTTCTCCGATTGAAATGAGATCCTGGAGAGTGTTAAGCCCAAACAGGGATTGAGGGAAAAGGCCCAGTGGGCCCGAATTAAAGACTTCTGCGACTGATAATGGGCTGGAAATATTAAATGAAGCAAGATTAGGCAATAAAGAGGAGAGGGGGATTTGCTTATTCCAAATGTCTTGCCAAAATAAACACGATTCTCCATTGTTTACTTTTACATGAAATAGAGGTTTAATCCTAGAGAGCGAAGCTAAAACGCCCAACCAGAATGGCGATGGTGTAGCGGATGAGCTGAAGTGGAGTATTAAGAATGGATTAGCATTATAGAGTCGCAACAAGATCCAATCTTTCCAAATAAACTGCCCTGGAGAGAGGGTACGCCAAAGTCATTTAGCTAAGAGCGCAAGGTTGAAAGTGGCAAGCTGAGGGACCTCCAGACCCCCATGGGAGTAGGGGAGGCAAACTGTTTTCCAATTGATAAGTTTTTTCAGTTTTCCACCATTCCATAGAAAAGAACTACGAATTGAGTCAATTTTATTGATAACCCAGATGGATAATTTGTGGAAAGACATCCATTAGGTTGGCATTGCTGAGAGAACATTTCTGACGAGAAAGAGATGGCCAGCTGAGGATAAGGAGTTTGCTTTCCAACTTGCAAGTCTTGATTTGATTTTAGAGATATGGGGAAGCCAATCTGATTTATGAGGTTTGGTGGGGCGGATTGGGACGCCAAGGTAAGTAATTGGGAATGCACCAAACTTGCAATTAAGGCATTCAGCAATTGAGGGACCAAGGTTAGAGGAATTTCCCAGCATGATGATAGAGCTTTTGTTGAAGTTGATGGAGAGACCAAACACGAGTTCAAAAGTGTAAAGAAGGACTTTGAGGCAGTGAATATTCGAAGGGGGTGGGAGCACTGAAGAGAATTGTGTGATCAACAAATTGTAAGTTAGAAGCGTTTAAATTGGAATATGGGAGTGATGTGCCCGTAAAAATGTTATGAGAGAGGGAAAGTTTCAACATCTGGTTAAAGACATCTGCTACCAGGACAAAGATTAATGGTGGTAGGGGATCTCCTTGCCTTAAACCTCTTTTTGATTTTATTTTACCTCCAACTTCCCAATTAATACATACAGTTGAGTAGCTAGTGGTTAAAATTTGCTTGATCCAATTGCACCATTTTAAGGGGAAACATTTATGAGACGTGAGACCCAAGATGAAATCCCAATTGACCGAGTCAAATGCTTTTAGGCAAATGCCCTCGTATTTAGATGTTAGTGGTTAAAATCTGGCATAACACTGACAATACTTTTCTGATCAACTTCCCAGACGTATCTACTAAAAACCGCGCCCTCCAACTAAAAACTCTGTCCAACCAAGATGGCGTTGTTCTCATGCGGCAAGCTTCTACACACATAGAAACCCCTGAACCTTCCTTTAAGCAAGAATCTTGGATAAAAATCAGCGGCTTTCCAGAATTTTTGAGTACCATTTCAGAAGCCATCAGAGAAGCCCTGAAGCCTATGGGTCATTTAATTGTACTAGATTCATGTGATTGGTCATTTGTTCACCATCGTTACCTTTATTCCAAGGTGCAATTATACGGGCGCATCTGCACGCCATGTACTTATATTGCTCACCTGAACATTGGCTTTAATCAGTCTGTTTTGGAAAACATACTCCCCAAAGCCATATGTAATATTTCTTGATTCTCCGCTTGATTCCTTTTTCCTTTTTGTTTGGGGAACCGATTCTTCCCGAAAGGTGTCCCCATTGCGGCATGGTTCTGTAGGCACGTTAAAACTACGGCACATATCAAAGGGTAATGAAGTGCCTAACCTCCATCTGTAACCGCAGTAGTTTCATTTGCGACTGATTTTCTCGAGTTTCTAAGGATTTCTGTGCGATCACTAGTACAAAACATGCTTGTTGCTTCGCCTCATTTGCATCGGTTGTTAATACAACTGAAGCAATTGACACTATATGCTTCAGTTGTTAATACAACCGATGCAAATGCAATGAAGCAAATGATGTGATTTCCAGGTGCTTCACAACTTTGCTTTGGTTGTACCCACAACCGAAGCATATAATGTCAATTGCTTCGGTTGTATTAACAACCGATGCAAATGAGGCTAAGCAAATATGCAAATTTGCTTCGGTTCTTCTTACAACCGAAGAAAACAGTGTTACTTGCATGAGCTCCGAAAGAACCGAAGCAACTACGGGGAAGCAAATATTCTTATTTACATCGGATTCTTAGAAGTCGAAGCAAATGCATCAAAGCAATTGTAAATCAATAAAAATGCACATATAAATAATTATAAACAATAGCTTGCATATGTTAGTATTTATAATTTATTATTATTAATTATTATCGATAAATATTTTACATCCACTAATTAATTATTATAAATAATCAATAATTACACATAGCAATTAATTAGTAAACAGATAATTAATATTAATTAATAATCAATATTAAATTAGCAATGTTTAACAGCTAAATTTTTAATAATATTATAAGTAATTTTTAATTACTCATTATTATAAATAATCAATAATTATTTTCAATAATTAATAATTTTTATAATTAATTATATAATTAGTAAATTATAGTTAATATTTATTAATTACATTTAATAATTAATAAATAGATTAATAATAGATATTAAATAAATAAATAATATATTATATAATAATTACCATTAAGTAATACTTAATTATTACTAATTAAGACTAATATTTGATAATTAATAATGAAGCTTGATACTTATGAAGTGATATTAGTATAATAATTATATTTAAATATTATTAATTAATAGTGACTATTTGAAGATTACTAATTAATAATTATTAACTAACAATTAATAAATATATAGCCCAAAAACTAGAAGTAAATTAGCAAAATGTAGTTGCTAAACTAAAATTAGTAAATAAATGTTAATAATATATATATATATATATATATATGTATATATTATTGTAAATAAGTAATAATAAATATATATAATAACTGTTTATTTTTTATAACTGCGTTTAATTAAAATGAAATAATAGTACAGAACTTGAAATACATCCAAATTTAATAATATGATACTATCAAATATTTATTAACTGATAATAACTATTAAGTAATACTTAATTATTTAATAATTAAGACTAATAATTAATAATAAATTTCAACACATATGAAGTGACATTTAGTATAATAATTATATTTAAAATATTATTTATTAATAATGACTATTAGAAGATTAACTAACAATTAATAAATCTAATTCATAATTAATAAACTGAAAGTAAGTAAGTAATAAATAATGAATAATAGCTAAAAACTAGATGTAACTTATATGTATATATATCATTATTCATAGTGTATTATAATTAATGGTTATCAATAAATATTTTATAATTATTAAATGTTATAAATAATCAATAATTATTTTTTTCTATTTAATAATTTATTATGATTAGTTATGAGTAATTAGTAAATTACAGGTAAAATTTATTGAAAAATTAAATAACTAATAAATTAATAATTAATAATCAATAATCAATATTCAATGTTCGACATGTAATATTTAATTAACATGTAATATTCAATATTAATTGTTTAACAAGTAATATGAATTACTTATTTGTTTTGTATTAATTAAATACTAATTACACATAATAAACGACTACATTTCATTAAACGAAACAGAAATTCAACTAGAATGTTGATCACTGAAATTAAAACTACAACTGACGGCGAAAATAAAACTAGTACACTGAAGTAGTCAAAGAAAATTAGCTGAAAACTGAAAAAATACGTACGCTCATATGAACAAAATGTTGAAAGTTTTTTCAAAAACTTTTGTCAAATATGAAACCTACGAAGGGGGGTCCAGCGGAGTGGCAACCACCAAAGTAGTGGTGCGGGGGAATGCCCCCGCTAACGGGGTCCAAGCTGTCTGATCAGGTCGCGAAGGTCCAGGTGGCAACGTCCCGTTCAAAACGGTACGTTTTGTTTATTGTTCCGTGACGATAATTTAACAGTTGCATAAGCGAGCTATAACACACAACATAAATAATATGTCGTCGGCGTGTGACGCGTCGGACGCTATCGATTTAATTTTCTATCGTCAAAACGACTGTTATTGAACGTGGTTTACCACATTTGCGTTGGATATGTCGGACGCAAATAGAACTATAACATAGCTAATTTTAGCCGCCAGCGGTACTTATATAACGCTTGGGCAAGAAAAAAAAGTGACTTGTTTGGAATATCGGAATAGCAAAACATAATTTGGTCTACTGGCTTAAAAGCGTCCTATCCCTCGGCTTAACTTTTGCTACTTTGCAAATAGAAAATACGTTCCCTCCGCTTAACTTTTCGTTTCCCGCTTAACTTTTCGTTTCTCGTATCTTCTTCATCCTATCTTTCGAACAAAAACCCTTTGCTTAAAATCAAATCCACTTCATCCTTGAAATGCAATTTTCGTTCTTTGTCAAATCTAAAAAGTCGATGGTGCGAGGAAGGAGAAGACCATTACCACTTCCTACTCAAGCCTGTCGCATGTAATTTGATGCTGCCCCGTCTGGATTTATTTTGCATCGTTTCTTCAACTCGCAGTGATGCTTTGTCTCATGCATTAAACTTGAGCGAGCCGCTTGGGTTGTTGTAATTGAAAGCTAATAAAATCGCAGTGCTCGGACTGAAGATTGCGACAATAAGGTAATTTTCTAAAATTGTTTGCTGACATATGTTTTCTCGACAGAGATGTAAGGAGTTGACGTGGGTTGAGACTTTGGTTATTTGTAGATGATCGTCATTTGTGTTATCGAATATGGAGACCTTCCAACTTGTGATTGAGATCTAAAACCGATGATTAACACCAAGGAATGTTTGCTGGTACATGTTTAATAATGGTTGAAGTTCGTGTAAGTTTGGAGAACTTTTCAGTCTTTGGGAAATATATCCTTCGCTTACTCATTTTCTAATGTTCTTATTGAGATAGAGGTAAAGGTTATGTTCTTATATATTGATATGTGAAAACTTGACAGATTCATAGCTTTAAATAGTAAGTTCATAAATATCATTTTTTTAATGTTCAGGACATTTAAAATCAAGCCCACCTGAATGTTAAGTAATGAACAAAGTTTTTGCTATTGGGATTAGCATAACTACTAGCTTCTACATGCTGTGTGGCTTGCTTGGATATGCAGCATTAGGTAATGCTGCTCCTGCAATTTTCTCACTATTAATTATGCTTATAGTGTCGTATTTATGCTTAATAGAACTTTAAAACCCATATCTAGATGATTATTAAATAAGCATCTATCTATGAATCAGATGGTATATGGAAGAAAGATTTCTCCCAATAACACTAGTAACACGTTGGACGTTCCAACGTTGTATTTCCCCAAAGAAGTCCTTCCGGACCATTAGGGGGAGAAGTAGCATCGGCATCCGACATGTCCAACGCATTGGAGGCGTTACACTGCTTCACCTGCATCGGTTCCTTCTCCGTCTTCCGCCTCCCCTTAGATATAATTCACCTCCTTGATCTCCATCTTCACACTTCTAGATCAACATGTCTACATGTTTTTTTTCGTTCAACGAACCGAATAACTATTCAGGTATATATTTAGCCTTTTGTCTATTTTTTCCTATGTAAATTCTAATTTTTTTCTTAATTTTTTCAAATTAAAATGTTAATACGAAAGGTTGCACATAGTTAAACACTAGGTTGAGACCCGTGGTTTGCACAGGAGAAGTTCTTGTGCTATTGTTTGGAAATAGCAGTGATGAATCTCTATTAGGTTTTTTAAGGCACACTAATTAATTATTTTAGAAGGAGGACCTACAATTTGAAATGTGTGTCCAATATAGAAGATATATCCAGCAGTTGCACACAATGTTTAATTCGATAGATGGTATGTTATTTTTGAGGTTCCTATATTTTTTATCTGACTGAATTAAAAATATTGAATGCTTTTTTTTTACAGTAGCATACATTAAACTGTGTCGGAATAAATATGATTTTGTACACACTTAGAACATGCGTTATTAAAATGTTAAGATAAAATGTGGAATATTACGTGCCCACGCTCTTGTGTGTGAAAATTTCTTGCACAAAAGACTTTGTAATTGAAGTACATCCTATACTGTATAATGGAATAAGTGCTCTAGTCCGTGCATTCAAAGAATGGATAATGCAATAAGTGCTCTGGCTAGTTAAAGAAAACTGTCAATATTAAATTTTTTACATACATCTATTTGTTTTAAGGGGGAGTTCATCCCCTTATATTCCAAATAAGAAACTCCAATCAAATTTCTGGGATTGAGACGCTACCTAGTTTTGGGGAGGTAGCAGTCACCGACATCTTTGGTTTTCCTATTTTTTTAACCTTTCAACGGATTAACAAACCATGTAATTAATTTTGATACATGAGTAGGCTTCTTTTTTTCATCTAGACTGTTGTTGATGTTAATGGAGGCGAGCAGAAAGTTTCTATATTTGAACCAAGTAATTTGAGATGGTCATAAGAATAGGTTGGCAACAAATGGAATGACCTAAAAGACGATGTAGAGTTTGTAACGGCCATGTTACCTGATATGAACATTCAGGATACATCCACGAAGACCATAGAATCCTCAAAAATATGCATTTTGGAGCCCCTTAGGACATGTAATTTAGAAAGCCCTGAAGTATGCAATGTGGAGTCCTCTGAGATATGTGATTTGAAATGGAAGTAGACCTCGTCAAAGAAAAGAAAGCGAACAAAGCAATGTAGTAAGGGAAGCATCAGCAGCAGCATCAGTCGCATCCATGAAGAGGTGCAAGAAGTAATATCCAACATTGCTTGTGAAAAGTTTACAGGACCAAAAATTAATTCTCTTCTTGCTGGACCGTCAATGGTTTTATGCTCGAACTTGGTCATGTCTCAATGACCCTTAGTCATATAGCCCAGCAGAAGAAGAAGATGGCATTGGCCGACAAGGTCAGGTGGAGGTTCCAGAGGCAGGACGCAACCGCGGTGGATCAGTTTTGCAAAGAAAAGGGTATTAAGAAGGCAAGTGCTTAAGGTGTAGATGCATAACAACAAGCATTCTACGAGGAAGCAGCGGCAGGAGCAGCTGCAACGCATCATCATTCAGCAGCATTAGCAGCAGCAACCGTCACACGTGATTCCACAGCAGCCATCTCCGGTACCTGAGCAGGTGATTCCACAGCATGAGCTGGAGCTTCCGTATCTGGTGTAGCTCAACTATTCCTTGCTTCGTTGCACCAGCTTTCCATTTGGAACTCCTTGAGGTAAGCATAATTTTCAATCAAATCGCAAGCATGGTATAACCGAGCTTGATTCACTACCTGGATACTGTTCTAACTTGGTTGTGTTGTTTTTTTGCTTCGGATTTTAATTTTTGGTTTTTGTTCGTGGTTTTCCATTGTGGTGGCAATCTTGACTTTGTTTGCTGTTTGGCATGGGCGTGTTCTTTGGTGCTGCTTTTAAGGGCGGAGTGTTGTTACGCTCTCATCCATATATTGTTCATGCTTGTTTTGGATTGCTTGTCCATCGTGATTGCCTACCAAATGATGTGAGCTATTTATAGTTGTCACTGATATTGAGCTCCACATTAGAGCAAACTATCCAAGAGCCAGGTCTTTTTAAATCATTGTTTATATGATGGAGAAATCTTCATCGTCATATATTTCACCATTATACTTTACGTCAATCAATTTAGACGTAGAATACTAAGTATATAACATATTAACGAAATATATCATCTTACTTGTATTTGCTGCTAACTTATGCATTGCAGTTTTTGCTGAATTTTCTACTGAAAAATTTAACATCAACTGCAAATAGATTTGCCTCTGCCAGGTGAACATGAATTCCTTTTTGATTAGGAATACTGCAGTTTCGTAAAGGATTTGCTTATTTGTTGTATGGTCTGCTATTTGTTGCTTGGCCAAAGTTGTCTTTGTTTTGAACTTGGTTAAATCTTTTGTGCAGCTTGGTTGATTTGTAACATCTTAGTTGATTTGTAACATCTTAGCTGATTTGTACTGAATTGCAGGGTGCCTTTTAATCAAAAAAACAGAAAGCTTGTTTATTTCAATAAAAGGTACCCTGTAATCAAGCTATTTTATTAGCCTGTAACTATATGTATCAAATAACATTAATCACAAGTACAAAGGGAAGGTACATTTTTAATTCTCAATAATTGCTCTCAGTAGCAGTAGTATGAAGTTTAGTTAGTTTATCATGCTGAACATGTTTGTGTCAAATATTTTTATCTTTTTATGTCAAATATTTGTGCATTAATTCAGTTTTATCATGCTGAAAATAGACAATACTTATTATCTTTGTTACTCCATTTTAGGTTCTTGTTTTGGACTGAAGTTGTCGCTTAGAAGGATGATATCTATGGATTGCACATTTATTATGTAATGGGTACTACATAATTATATTGGCATAGCTAACAATGCAAACTATATTACATCTTAATGATTGTACTGAAGATCTGACTCATATTACTATTTTGTATGGATTACGAAAACATTATATACTTGAAATATATTTATGTTTTATCGTTATACAAGTTCAATTTGTATGTCATTTAGTTGTATTTTAAATGATTATGCAATTATTAGCTTGTTTACTATTATATATATGTATGTGTGTGTGTATATATATATCCAACTGTATTATTTGATAATTTCGGCGATTTAGGTAGGGAAGGAGGTTTTTGCAGAAGACAAACATTTTTGCATCAGTTGTTAGATTAGCCGACGCAAAAATAAAATATCCAAAATGATATACTACTACAAAACAGGCATGTTGCTTCGCCTTATTTGTAGGGTTGTTAATTTCATACCCGACCTGTGACCCGACCCGAAACCCGCACGAAAATTAGCAGGTTAACCCGATCCATTTAGTTAGCGTGTTATTTTCGGGTCAACCCGAATTTGACCCGTTTATAAAAGGGTGGGTTTAGGGTTGACCTGCTAACCCGATTTTGACCCGCCAAACCCGATTATATATTGTAGCTCTTCCATACTATTAGTCTTTTATGTATACTATTAGTGTTAGTCTTTATGTATGCAGTAATCAGTATGCTCGTATATGTAAGCTATTATATTTTACTAATTTATTCTTATATGTTGTTAGTTATATTTTACTTATAACAACTGTATCTCTTCCATACTGGTAGTCTTTAATTTATGCAGTATGGGAATATATACTTATGTATAGAAAATGATTTTTGAATATGGGGATTTCATGCTTTATATATGTGTTGTCTGTTGGTGACTTTGCAACTTGTTGCATGTTGGTGATTATATAACAGCGTGCATGTTGATGATTTGGCTCTTTTGTTGCTTATATTAGTAGGCAATATCTATCAATGGGTCAAACAGGTAAACCCGACCCAACACGACCTGACACGAACCATTTAGTTAAATGGGTTACGTGGGTCAGGTCGGGTCAACCCGTTTATAAACGGGTCGGGTTAGGGTTAGAAAAATATGACTCGTTTAATAAACAGGTTGACTCGACCCGTTTATAAATCAACCCGAACCCGACTTGACCCGACTCGAACCCGACCCGACACGACCCATTGACAGCCCTACTTATTTGCATCAGTTGTGACAAAAAAAGATGCAAATGCAATAGTTGCATCGGTTTCATATGAAAATTTGATGCAATTGATAAGATAAAAGCAGAAGATAATACGAAATTGTAGTTTGCATTGGTTTTCTGTAAAAACCGATGAAAATACTGTAAAAACCGATGAAAATAAACAGATGCAAATAATTGTAATAACACTGGATGTAAATAAAATCGATGCTACTATATTTATTTGCACAATACAAACGATGGAATTTAAATTACATCGGTTAAAATAGGGGTACAAATTTTTATTTCACTTTATTGGCGATGGGACACGTGAAAAAGCTTTTCCCTCCTTTGCACGTTACTTCCCGCGCCTTATTTTCCGCATCATATTCCTCTTTTCCCCAAAAAAAAGCCTCGTTGTTTTTTATTTCTCCCAAAATTAGCTTGCAACACAGCAAGTAAAAAAAAAAAAGATCGGATTTTGCCAGAAGATATATCGAAACGCATTCTGTCGCTTCGCACTTCGGATTGCAGCAATTAAAAAAAGAAAAAGGAAGATCAGATTTTGCCAGAAGATAGATCGAAACGGTCGCTTCGCACATTGGATTTCACCTACAAATTGGATTTTCCCGAAGATAGATTGCTTCGCACTTCGTCGCTTGGCTTGACTACGCCAGATATCGTGCTTTTAGGGGATGATACGGTAATTTTTTTCTTAAATAAGGGTTTATAATTGCAGGTTTTAAAAATCCCCTAAAAGATATTATACCTATAACATATACTTCTAGATATATAGGTTTATAATTGCAGGTTTTTTTTGTTAATTAATGGTGTATTGGGTCAACTTTGTTGGTTATACACAGCAACTATTTCAGTTTCGATATGTACCCTGTTTAAATATGACCTAAGGTAGCTTGAAAAAGAAAGAATTGCATCATATTTGAATCAAATCAAGTCCTGTAATAGATCTGAATAAAGAAAATGGATGGAAAAAAGTGATCTAAATTTATTGATTAACCAAGCTCATTTTGAGGTCCAGTCCATTGCTTGCTCAAAAAAAAAAAAAAAAAGGTCCAGTCCATTGGTTAGAAAACACAAAATAGCAATAGCAACAGTAATAAAAAAAGAAACCATTAAACCGGTTGAGATCTCATCCAAGATTTAGGTAAACTAAGATCTGGGCGAAACTCTCCAATGTATTAACTAGCCAACTGTTGTCAAATAAATTAATTTGAATAAGGAAATACAGACAAGCTAGGAAGTGATTATTAAAACACTTAACTTTTACTTGTGTAACCTCATGCAGTTGTGCAATCTCATGTGATCGTATGACAACCATAGAAGTTTGAATTTATTTATTTTGCAATTATCTGTTGCTCTCACTTAATAGGGGTGCAATATTAAGATCAATAAAACATGATAACTTAAGGCAACCTGACAGTTGTTGATTATTATGAATGTAAGTTTGACATTAAAAAGGCGAGAAGTTTTAATCTGGCAAGTGGAAGCTAGAGATAAAAGGATATATGTAAGTTGGACAAGAAACGTAGTTGATTATTATGAATGAATATTTGAATGGCTTTGATATTTGATCCAAATCTTATGTGTGAAAAGTTGATTAATCTAATTAACCAATTACCATGCCTACCTGATAGTTGTTTGATTCAAAAGCGTTTAAAAGTTGCTTATTTACCTATAGCATGGTTGAATATATCTTCCGAATTTTGAATGATAATTTAATTCTATAGAAAAAAAGGCTTTTTTATTTTATTTTCTGACATTGTAGAGTTAAATCATGTCCGTTAGACCTTTTTTTTGTGTACTGGCGCATTCTAGGAAATTTTGAACTCTGCTTATGATCATATATATTTATGAAAGTTTGTAATGTGGATGATTCCTCTAATTGATGCTAAACAAAAGCAGCAGTGTGGCGATTTCATGTTATATAAAAATGCTATCCTACTTTACACATAAAGCATTCAACTAAAAAAATAGACAATTTATTACTTTCCAAAAATTGTCAACTTGATTTGGTGAAACTTGGTTGGACTGAAAAGTATATGCATGTAGAATTAAATAATCGCTCTATTGGAAACAAACTTACATAAATTTTATTACATTTATAAATGATAATCATATGATTTTTGGTTGGTATAGCTAGATACATCCAAGAGGAAATAATTATTCTAACAAAATAGATAATGATTTGTTTTTATTGATAACTGACTTTTCACAGTTCTATTTTGAATATAGTATTTGCCCCAAAAAGGAAATTTAATTCTTCCATAAAAATGAAAGCTTAGCATGGAGAAACTTGGCTTTGGTTATTCTTATGTTTGGGTTAGTATTACAATAAATTTTATTTCCTAAGCAAAAAAAACTACTAACATAGAGTTTTGAATAAAAAAATATTACATGATTTAGTTATCTAATCCATCCAGTTTTATACAAGTTTAGTTATTATGAAAATTTACATCCATTTTACAAGGAAAAGAATAATAGAACATTTAATTTCTATCCAAAATGATTGTTTATTAACTTTTAAATTGGTTTTGCTAATTTGGCCTCAGTTGCACTCATTTGGTAGGATTTTGGATATTTATGACAATGCGTTAGAGAGAAATTTCTTTGTATAATGGATTTATACATGTAAATAAACACCATTATGCTAAATTATCACGGAAGTATAATTTTTTTAACTTAAATGCCGTGCACCTTCATTAATTGTAATAGACAGAACTGTCATTTTTAATTTTTGTGTTTTATTAAATCTCATAATAACACCTTTTTGACATCACAGGTACGTCTGCCCTTCTTTTCGGATCATGGTTGAAAGCAAATTATACCAGATCGGAGACAAATACATGAGAAAGCGAAAGCAAAAGCAGAAAATAGGTGCAGTGGATACTCAGGTGCGTGGTTACATGTTGTTTTAGCCTCGAAATATGCAGAAAGTTTGACTGTTCTCTTTTGCACATTACATATTAAGGCACCACTCAAATTGCTAGACTTAACTTCTCCAGACAGTTAATGAATATTGACACTTCTCTTTTGCACCATCTTATATGCAGCAAGCTGCCAAAAAGGGTATCTGCAAGGCCAAGGATTTTAGTGACTAAGTGGGTGGTGATGGGAAACATGTCCATTATATACGAGAAAGTAAAAGATAATCTACTCCAAGGTTAACATCACATTGAGTTAATGTATAGAAGTTGCAAGAAGGTCTTTCTGCCCGTATATATTATATGCCTTATTGTGTGTAGGTAATAATTCATGATGTACTACACTTTAATTTTCCTGAGTGCACACCATATGTTTTAAGTTACTAAATGCCATCTATAATATATAACTAATACCAAGTTCAAATACTTTAATTTCAAGCCTTCTCATGTTTGGTTGAATTCCTTTCATCTCTAGCTCCCACTTGCCAGTTTAAAACTTCTCCCTTTTTTTTGAGAATTTGTCTTAGTGTACAACAACTGTAAACTAAATTCCATAATAATGTAAGTTGATTATCATACTTTAATTATGAATGATAATTTAAATCTCTCGGATAACGTAAGTTGGACAAGAAACGTAGTTGATTATTATGAATGGATATTTGAATGGCTTTGACATTTGGTCCAAATCTTATGTGTGAAAAGTTGATTAATCTAATTAACCAATTGTCATGCCTACCTGATAGTTGTTTGATTCAAAAGGGGTTTAAAAGTTGCTTATTTACCCGTAGCATGGTTGGATATATCTTCTGAATTTTCCCTTTTGTATTACATTGTTACCACTTGATACGGATTTTAACTTCAAGATGTTATATGTATCCCATTCCTCAGTAAATGAACCTTCGTATTCAAAGCAAACTAAGAAGATGCTTGTGGCTTAAAATGGACTTATGGTCATAATTTTTCTTTATCTTTTCTAGTTTAGAACGTGTTTTATTTTCTTGTATGTTTGGAATGCATGGCAGAAACTTGATACCATAGCCATCTTTTCAACCTCAACATGTAGTGCACTTTGTAGTGTAATTAGCAGTTTTCCATGACAAAGACATTTATACATTACTTGCACTTAGTTTCCTTTCAACTTCATGCCTATTATCGCTATTCATACTGTTGTTACACATTTACTTCATGTTTATTTTTATGTACTTAATTAATCGTTAAGCTTGTAATCTACATTTTTTTGTGTGTAGGCTATACCTATTGGAAGCAAAGACAAAATAGAACAGTGTGTTGCTATGGCCGTGAAAAATAATCAAAATCATATGAATATGATGACACTCTCGTAATTGCAGTACTTTGTACAATATGGTTCTTATAGCCGACAAGAGATGGACGAGGGTTGTGATAATTTAGCTAGTTATATTATACATAACTGGATATAGTCTTCCCATATGCTACAACATGGTGAGTTCATTTACGTCTCTTAATAACATAATAAGATATTTGAGTCTGCATATGGTTGGATAAAAGTTATTAACATATTTCTCATCCTTTTATTCATTTGGTTGCAATCTTTCACAAATATATCATCATTAGTTTTGTTTTAGAAAAGTAATGAGACGACCCGAAATCCCGTTCCGACGGAGACAGGGGTTATCTTTGGAATATAACACAGAAACAGATAACAGCAGAACAAAATTAAATAAATACACCAGATAATGAATAATAGAATATACTGGATAAAAGTAATCATCAGAGTTACACAGTATACAGGATCTTACTTAGTACAAATACAGTTCAGCTATACATAAATGTCTACAGCGGAAAAACAAACAAATATGTACAATAGGAGCTGAACAGCATAAAAAGAGATAAATGATAGAATCCATCTTTAGCTCCAGCTATCCAGAAAGAACCAGCTAAACCTGAATACAAGGCTGCCCGTGTAGAAAAAGGGGCACCCGAGTTTGAAAGTGAAACAAACTACGAGTCAGTCATGGGACTGGTATGAGAAATCTACTCAACACATATATAATTTGGCTAATCACAGGATCATGCCACTTTCGTGGAATGGGTTTACTCCATTGGATTGCCAGTGCTTTAAAACCAATCTTTCTTTTAAACAACGCAATGCATTTTATAAAAATGAAGCCATTATAAGACTCAGTTCCCATCACACAATGCAACGCAAACCGGAGGATAGAGTTTTTACCTTATAACGGCCAAAATATGCTTGATACGAATAAAACAAAGGCATTTGATATTACTGCTAGTGTTTATATGCTTTGAAAACAATTTCAAATCATAACTATCAATCCTAGACGGCATGGGTACCATATATCATGTCGCCTTATATATATACAATCAAAACCGCACGATGTCGTATTTGGAAATTGGATTTCCGTCATGAACCAAGGCAAAAGATAGTCCTTACCGAATTCGAGACTGTCTAGCCCGAGCCTCAGGACCCAGACTCAGGTGGGCCCTTGGATCGTCAGGGCCGGTCCACCGATGTGGATTAAAATTCCTGAACACTGCGTTTCCCCACCCTTTGGGGTGTAAATGAGCCAACGAATGACTCCATCGGACCCGGATCGTCCGATCAAACCGAGGCGCCTCGCAACAGCAACAACCACATAGGTGAAAAGTATATAAATGTCAGGGCTGGTAGGTCACTGACACCACCCTAACTAGAAAGAAACGCATGCCCTCCCTGAGGTCCTTCTCCTGTTTCTGGCTCATACCGGGGGGTGGGCTCGTGAATTTACATTACACACAAAGCTACGCCACACAGGCGGTGCTTTGATCATCACCACAAGACTTTGCTTTTCAACAGAAGCCCTGATCATTTGCCACTTAGGTATGTCACACTAGCAATTTATGCCATGCGACTGATGTCCATCGATATACAACCTCTGAGCTCGTGCGTCTCAGAGAAGGGCGTTAAGCAAAAGAATAAATTGTCCGCCGCCAAACAGATGTATATTTAACAGAGATCAATCAACACAGAATAAACTCCAATGTCAGACACACAGTCCATCTACAAGTCCGTTCTGGATCTGAACGAAACCGGAGGCACTAAATACCTCGCAAACCCATCGATCACCACGTGCGTCTGAACGATCACCACTCATTATCCATATTTCGGGATGCCTCCCAATCAGGACCTCGGTTACCATCCAAACGAGGTGAAGATCTCCGGTCTTCGACCACCGTCTTCATCTTCGACTTTCAATCGTCGGTCAATTATTTGAAATGAGAATTAACTCGGCCTTCTCAAATAATTCACGCACATTTAGAATTTCAAATCAATTTACTTTAATAGTTAATTCATTCGACAACAGCAATTTTGTTCTTTAATGTAATTTTCACACCAAACACATTCAACCATCAAATACTACATAAATCGAGCTAATTCAGTTTATTTCTATTCCATATCGTTTATGATATTTTATAACGATTTATCGCTACTTTTATTTATTTTAAAATAGCCAATTTATTCAAAACGACGCTTCGGGCCATAACGCGGCCGTGGCGCTGTTTTTCTTTAGAATTGATTTACACATATCTGAAAATCTAACCATTGGATCTTCACAAAATTTACATCATTAGAAAGGTCTTTTCAAAACGAATCCAACGGTTCCAGTTTCGGGAAAATCCGACGGTCGGATCTCCCGGTACAATCGTTTGAATTTTCGATTTCAAAATACGAACTGCAGCGTCGTTATTCGATTAAATATATGATTATATTTATATATACATAAAAATAATCGCTTCTGGCGCTGTTTTTCATCAGATTTGAATTAAACATTCCAGACAATCCAACTGTTGGATTTTTACAAAGTTGGTGCCGTTGGGAAGATATTTCCAAGGCGAACCCGACGGTTGAGGTTTCGGGAAAATCCAATGGTCGGATTTCCCGCACTAGTTGTTTGAAATCATGGTTTCAAAATGCGAACTGCACGACTACGTTTCGTTTTAATTTTATTTATATTTATATATTTATATAAATATAGTTCATTCAATGATTTCAATATCGTTTTCACTTCAAATATTTCACTAACGCCTTAAAATTTTGGAAAATTTCGCCATAACCTCCCCTACACCGGGAGCATCGGGAAATCTCAAATAGCTTCCCCGGTCCTTCTAATCTCAAAAAGAAAAAGAAAAAGCCAAGCGGCTAGCCAACAGACTCATAAAATCATCACCCAAACAAAACAGTAAATGTGTACCTATTTGTCGGGCACAAAATTTTATTCCTCTTCTCTAGCCCCTTTGCTATAACCTGTTCAATGAATATGCATGTACATATATATAGTTCTTATCATTTATCATTTTCTATTCAACTTCATATTTGATTTCTATTTGGTTTAAAAACACCATTCATTCTAATGTTACATACATAGGTACAAATCGTATCATTAGCTAATTAATGAATATTTCAACTCATATATATTTATTTGAACAAGTGGCTATTTTTAACACTTCACATTTCAACGATTCACGTATATAATAAAAATGTGATTTTTATTGTAAAACAACTCATTTCAAAACACTATTATTTTATATATTTCATATTGGTGATAAAAATAGGATTTTTCTTATAAAACAATTTCTTTCAAAACGAGGTTATTTTACATAGTTCATATAGTCGATAAAAGGTGATTTTTATTATCAAACAATTTATTTCAAAATATGAATACCATTCAACACATGAATTTCAATTCAACGAATGAATATCGATTCAACACATGAAGGTTTTCTATAGTTTCTATATATAGATAGAAATGTGATTTTTATATTTAAAACGCGAATACCATTCAACACATGAATTTCTAATCAACGAATGAATATCAATTCAACACATGAAGGTTTTCTATTCAATGAATAAATATAGTTTAAGCAAATGAAAATAATTCAAACACATGAATATTATTCAAAATTTCGGCAGCATAACGGCAGGGTAGTTAAAACCGGGACCGTCCCTAGTACGGCTCCTCGCTCTACCTTAAAACCTCGCGGTTTTTGACAATGGGGATCATGCATCTAGTTCGCACGCAGGCGGCATGTATATATTTATTTCATTTCCACAAACTAATCCTATGTGGTTTCAACCAAATATTTCTCAACCACAAACGGGTATTTTTAACCTCAATCAATTAATATCAACCACAAACAATACCAAACAATCATTCGCTATCAATCAATTTTCACACCAATCACAATCAATAAATATCGTCCATGGTTTGTGGACGAGGGGCGTATATATATATATTTATATATATAGCAATTCACTTTTATTTCAACACATATACAATTTTTACAACGCATATATAACTTATACATCGAACATACAACTTATACAACGCTTATACATGAGGTGTACAACGTTTATATAACTCATACATCGACTATATAATTTATACATCGTCGTTTCCCATATTGTTTTTAAATCAGAAATCTCACATTGGGTTCCACTCCACCAAAAATAGTAGAAGGCTCAGAAAAATATGCGGTCTCTTCTAAAATGTAGAAGGCGTCCACACGAGTCTACTGTTTCTTGTTTCACTGATTTTTGCCTAGATACGAAAAAGATATGATTTTTAAATGATGAACGAACTTTGCGACGGTTTTATAGCGTTGAAATCATTTCAGAAATTCAAACCCGTAAACCTGTTTGAAATCTTCGAAACTAGGTTTCGAATTTTCCCCCAAACCGTAGCACGATGTCTCGATCAGACAGCACCACCTCGGAGTGCTTGGAGAGGCGCGCTGGCGCCTGAAGCAGGGCGGAGCTCGACGCAACAGGGGCGGCGGAATCCAGGCGCGAACGGCGAGACTTCGTGGACCTCGTTCTCGAAGCTGGGGCAACGATAGGTGATGCGGCTTGTTTTGATTTGAAGAGGGAGAGGAGATCTTCAAAAACCCCAACTGGAGCCTGGTCTGAAGATGAACGTGGCGGCGACAAAATGTCCGGGAAGTTTCGAACTTCTCCCGCCGTCGATCGTATACGAGAGAGAGAGAGAGCGCGGTTTTTTTTAATTTTTTTTAATTTAATGAATGGAATTTTTCTATTGGTCGATATATATATTTATTCACAAATTGGGGTTTTCTTAAACGAACTCGTAATCAAACCCAACGACTGTCGTCCCTAGCGTTTTACCCCCATTCCGAACACAATGGGATATGTTTCGTAGGCCCATTCGACTGTTTCAGTCAGTTTCCATTCAAATCAAAATATTAAACATTCAATATTTAATTTGAACGTGTATTTCAATTTTCCAGGGCCACAAATTGATTCGAAAAATTCTAGAAAAATAAGTCTAGCTATGTTTTGACAATACCGTCCCAACAAAATTAGTTTCGTCGAATTCTGAGACCGTTTGCAAAAAGGCCCATTTTTGGTCGATCCAATTTAACTGTAATTGACCAAAACACATTTTCTTTTGCCACGCTCACATATTAGCTTCAAAAATTATGAAATTTGAAACCTAGCAATAACTTTACATCCTGGATCCAACAAAAGTGGTTTCGTCGAATTCCGAGGTCGTATGCAAAATGGCCAATTTCACGGGCTATATAAATTCCATAGCGACCTTTCTGAAAATTCATTCGGCCATAACTTTTTCTTTCTGTTATGAAAATTCGATTTTTCAGATTTGTTAGAAAGGTATTCACTAACAGATTTAAATATTTTTGGTTTCACTAAAATCCGTTTTGTTTTGCACCCGGTATAGTCCGACAAAGTTTGAATTCAATTTTTGAAACTGCAGCGCCTCTTCAGGCCTTGTTTATAATTATAATTAATTATATTCATTTTCAATTGTCGATTCAAACTCAGTTTTCATCTCTATTATTGAAAATATTTATTTTAAATATTTAAAATCCATTATTTTAGCCAATTAAAAAATTTAAAATTGGTTCAGATTTTCTGGGTCGTTACATGTAATTTGATACATCACTGTGAAATTCAAGTCACGAAGACTTGAATGAAATGTTAGTGTTATGACTGGTTAACACAATGTGGTATGCAGCATACTGATTGCCAATTTTAGAACTTATTAGACTAAATTATAAATGCTAATTAAATTGATTTATTTTCAAGTTTCAAATTTAGATCACTTAATTAATCCAAATACATGGACTTGCATATAAAATAATACAATAAAACATGGAAGATTTCTAAATTATTAAATGTTATATTCAAATATAAATGATATTGGACATAACTAGTAGAACTTTATAATAATTACTGTAATGACAGAAGGCAAGGATTTGAAAATAAAATAGGTGGAAAGAATCAAGGGAAGAAGAAGGAAAATCCTAAAATTGATAGTGAAAAAAAACTCTTGTTTTACAATGATTTATTAGATGTATTTGTAATTTGGATGAATAGAAAAATGGATGAAAATTCAATCCATAATTTCATAGGAAACAAAAAAAATGAAAGTTGGAAAATACGGGCAGTTCTTTCTTCATAACAAAACATATTCTTTATTTTTGTTGTTCCTTCCATTAATCTATTTTTTTAATATTGAAGGGATCCTAATTTCATCTTCTACCTTGTTGTCCTCAGTTGCATGTTCTTCATTAATACTTTGTTCATTATATTTGTGCTTGACAAAAGTAACATCACCTTTATCATTCAAGCTACCACTCAAGTGAATTCTTTTAATAGTTTTACATCTACTCTTGCCTCTTGCTAATATACCGCCTTCTTCTCACTATTTTCCCTTTACCTAAATAAACGTTTTTTCTGTTATCCACTCCATCCTTAGAAGTATTCACTTTCTAATTTTATTAACTGGCATTTCACTCCTTTTCTCTATCTTATCTTCACCTCTATCACAAATGGAACACTCCACAGATCCAAGATTAATAAGAATACAAAATCTTAAACTCTTAATAAAATACCACCTATGACGAACATGGTTTTGATCAGTAAAAGCATGTCGAAAATAAAGTCATAAAAATATCAAAGTAGCATGAGGGTCAAGGCAAAACAGCTTTTGTAATTCTTTTCAAAACCTTTCAAAGACCATTTGCATTGAGCTTTATTTGAAAATAACTAACAGTATTCTAACTGTGTATATTTGTAAAGCTAATTGCAGGCTATGTGTATATTTGTGAATAAATTATTCAGCATCCATGTATATGTGTATATTTGTAAAGTTATCCATGTATATTTGTGTGATACAATCATACAAGCCTTACAAGATAGAGAAAATACATTATACTCTCCTATATAAATCTAGTTCCAAAATACATTATACAAGTATTAATATTTTAATATTTCGCTGAACTATTAGTATCATCCATTCTCATTCATCCTTCTTAATATATTTTTAATGGAGGAAAATTTTCCTTTTAAATCCTTAAGAGTTGATAATCAGTGCATTAACTATAAATGTAATTGGATGTAATTTGACTGTTTTCAATTTTAACTTCTGAACTTAATCTAATATCTCAACTGTTTATAATCTATGATTACGCTAAACGTGAATTAAAACAGGTGTTGGCATGTATACGGTCTCATCTGCTGATTCCGGTTGAGTCTAACAGCTACCGCTCGGGATTGTTTAGTATTATGATCTGTATATGCATTTGCATCATGCTATTAATTATTAAAGGATGGCTTACAAGTGTTTCCATGTCAATTCTAACGTTGTGGACCCTGCATGAGTGGCTAAATGATATATATATATATATGATCGACGCTAGAAAAGCGTGATATTTTAAATAATTACTGCAAGCGTACAGGTGTGTAGCATACAGGTCGAACACAGGGAGGAAAAATTAAAAATTATTATTTATAGAATTTTGTGGGCGAGTTAGACAAATCTTCGAGGTTGGTTTTGAAAGCAAACGAAATTGAAACTGCAATTAAACTATCATTGAATTGAATCAGATCTGAATCTAATCAAATCTATATTCAATCTAGTTGACCTAAGGAAGCAGTAAAAAGAACAGAAATTAAAATTGCAGAAATTAAAAATAACAACAGGAATTAAAATTAGAATTACCGCTGAATCTAATCAGACGGTCAATCACTAATGAAAAGGTGTGCAAAATACAACTAGTACTCTACCAAACCTAATTGTGTAGATGACACTAGTTGCTATGAAAATTAAAAATACAGAAAAATAAAAGAGAACTAGAAACTTTATTGATGAAGAAGAAGAGAAAATAGGATAGGATAGGATGGTGGCTACAATGATATTACAAGGGTATTTATAGGAGATAACCAAACCCTAACCCTAATTATAAATGGGCCTAGCCATTACATCACTAATTAGTTTACAATGAGAATCTCAAATGGGCCTTAGTTAAATCTATTAAATTTTTGGCCTTTCTTCTTTTCATCTTGGTTCTTTGACAAGCCTCCTTGATTGAGATGTGCATGGCCTTTTTATCAATCTTGTCCAACAGCAACTAGATGTGGGATCTTCATCTACAATTCTTCAGAATGTAAATATATAGCAATCTGATCTCCATTTCTCTACTTTTCTGGTTGCATGCGGGCTGGGTTGGAATATCTGTAAAAGTAACAAAACAATACCCAAGTAATATTTATTTATATACAAAAGATAAGATATAAGAGCATAAAATAAACACATTTCTATGTTAATCAAATACCCCCACACTTATCTTTTACTCGTCCTCGAGTAAAACAAGAAATTAAAAACTAACTAGATAGGTCACACTTTCGTAGGAAACACGATTGCATTGAGCGTATGCAACAAGCCGTTAAACCTCTAGGTGTCCCTAGTAGGGCTAGTGGTGTCTCGTGAGGGTTTCCAGCGGATACTACCCACAAAATCCAAATGCAGTATGTGTGGATCTAATGTAACTACATGAATGCAATGGTTATATACAAAATAAAAACAAAAAAAAAACAAAAATGACAACACGACTTTTTTCAGGAAAGTGGTACAACAAATTAAGTTAACAATTTCTAGTCAGTTGATTTTATTTTAGATACCTCAACTTGTCACAAATTTTCAATATAAATCAAGTTTTCAAATGTTAAATTCTAGTTTGGCCAGTTAGTTCGGTCGATAACATAGTGCAGCCATGAAATAGATTCTTAGTTTGCTTTGCACAGTTTGCAAAGTGGTATTATTATTTTCTCATGTATGGCTAGTCAAATCAATAAGGTCAAGAAGTGTTTGGGCATCATCTCTTATTATTCATTTGATAAAATTTTAAAATTTATGATTAAGTACATACACCTAACTTAGAAGACCAAGGTTTACCACCCATGCACTGCCTCGCGGACTAACAGAGAGTGGGCAAAGAGCTTGGCAGATTGTGCAGACCGACTTTGACTTTGTCAACAACGTGTCGGTAATCCTTAGGTGTCCAATCTCATAAAATGAGACCAAGATATTCCAACGCTGACTTTGTCAACAACATGTCGGATAGAGCTTGGCGGGTTTGCACACCAACGCTAGATATACAAGCAATGTTGGATACCCTTGGATTACTATTATTATTATACAAGCACAAAAGAGAGTTACGCGAATTCAACTTAACACAACTTAGTTTTAAAGATTTTGAAAAGCCAATATAAGTGTTTTAAGTCCTCCACTTATTTAAACAAAGTCTACAATATAGAATAAATTTCATGGCCATCACCTAAGAATCTCCCTATGTACCGGTTACACTATCATCCCTCGAAATTGAACTTTTCATTATATTTCTTATTCGATCTAAGTTAAGAGAAAAAAATACTATCAACTGACTAAAAGTTGTAAATTTATTTCGTAGTATCACTCTAAAATGAGTCGTGTCTCTGTGTTTTTTTTTAAAAAGAGAACTAGAAAATGTGATGCAGACTTGACTCCCCCACACTAGATTGAGACAGTGTCCCAACTGTCTAAGGTATGCAGACCAAAACCGAAGGAAAAAAATGAAAAATAAAATAAAAAGAACGTGTACCACCTGATTTCATGGTGGATGATTAGGCTCATGAAGATCGATAAGGTCATTGGCTTCGTATTGCTCGAATTCCAAAAATGGTTTCAGTCGTTGACCGTTTACTTTGAAGACTTTTCCATCCTTGGTATTTTCAATTTCAACTGCTCCATGAGGATATACTGTTTTCACAACATAAGGTCCAGTCCATCGAGATCTGAGTTTTCCTGGAAACAAGTGAAGTCTAGAGTCGTATAAAAGAACTTTTTGTCCTACATTGAATTCCTTACGGAGCATGTTCTTGTCTGTTGGGCTTTGGTTCTTTCTTTAAAGATTTTCGCATTTTCATATGCTTCATTTCTTAATTCCTCTAATTCTGAAATTTGTAACTTCCTATGTGCGCCGGCCTTTTCTAAGTCAAAATTCAAAAGTTTAATTGCCCAAAGAGCATGATGCTCTAATTCAAGAGGTAAGTGACAGGCCTTCCCAAAGACTAACCGATATGGTGACATTCCTAGATTGGTTTTGTAAGCAGTGCGAAATGCCCAAAGTGCATCAATCAGTTTTAAGGACCAATCTTTTCTATTGGAATTCACAGTTTTCTCAAGAATTTGTTTGATTTGTCTATTGGAAACTTCTACTTGCCCAATAGTTTGTGGATGGTAAGGGGTCGACAGCTTGTGTGTGATTGAGTATTTCTTGAGCAAGGACTCAAAAGCACGATTACAGAAGTGAGTGCCATTATCGCTAATGATAGCTCGAGGTGTGCCAAAGCGCGAAAAGATGTTTTCTTTGAGGAATTTGATAACAACCTTGTTGTCGTTGGTTTTGGTCGGGATGGCTTCAACCCATTTTGAGACATAGTCTACCGCAAGCAAGATGTAAAGATTCCCAAATGAGTTAGGTAATGGTCCCATGAAATCGATGCCCCAAACATCGAATAACTCAATCACTAAAATGGGGTGGAGAGGCATCATGTTTCGCTTAGTGATTCGACCTGTTCTTTGACATTGATCGCATTTAGAGAAAAATTCGAAAGCATCACGGAAGAGTGTGGGCCAATAAAAACCGCTTTGCAATACTTTTGCAGCAGTTTTTCTTGCTCCAAAATGACCGCCACAAGCATGGTCATGTGAGAAAGAGAGAATACTTTGGTGTTCATGATCGGGTACACACCTTCGAATGATTTGGTCTGGACAGTATTTGAAAAGATATGGGTCGTCCCAATAGAAGTTTCGAACTTTAGAGAGAAATTTTTGTTTATCTTGTTTCGACCATTCAGCGGGTGTTTGTTGCGTGACAAGATAATTTACAATGTCAGCGTACCAAGGGGTGTTAGAGATGGAAAGAATTTGTTCGTCGGGAAAATAGTCATCGATTTGGGTGCCATCAATATTTTTATACACAATTCGAGAGAGATGGTTAGCTACAACATTCTCAAAACCCTTTTTATCTCGTATTTCTATGTCAAATTCTTGAAGAAGAAGGATCCAACGGGCCATGGCATCCTTTTTAGAAAACAAATATCGTAAGGCAGCATGGTCAGTGTAAACTATGACTTTGGATCCTATGAGATATGGTCTGAATTTCTCAAGAGCGAAGACAACTGCTAAAAATTCCTTTTCAGTAGTTGAGTAATTCAATTGGGTCTCATTTAAGGTTTTGCTAGCATAGTAAATGACTCGAGGGAGTTTATCGATTCGTTGGCCCAAGATAGCCCCAATCGCAAAGTCAGAAGCGTCACACATAAGTTCGAATGGCTAAGTCCAAACAGGGGTTGAATGATGGGAGTTGTGGTCAAGACTGACTTAAGAGTTTTGAAAGATGTTTTGCAATCATTGGAAAATTCAAACTTGACGTCTTTGGCAAGTAAATTCGAGAGAGGTTTTGAAATTTTCGGGAAATCTTTAATGAATCTTCTATAGAATCCCGCATGTCTAAGAAATGAACGAACATCCTTAACAGACTTAGGAGGAGGTAGATTAGCCATCAAATCGATTTTGGATTTATCGACTTCAAGGCCATCTTTTGAAACGACATGACTTAGAACTATCCCCCTTTTTACCATGAAATGATATTTTTCCCAATTTAGCACGAGTGACTTCTCCTTACAACGTTTTAGGACGAGTTCTAAATGAGTGAGACAATGGGAAAAAGATGATCCGTAGATTGAAAAATCATTCATAAATATTTCCAAGAATTCTTCCACCATATCAGAGAAAATTTTCATCATACACCTTTGGAAAGTCGCGGGGGCATTACAAAGACCAAAAGGCATGCGACGATAAGCAAAGGTTCCAAAGGACAAGTAAAGGTGGTCTTATGTTGATCCTCTAAAGCAACAGGGATTTGGTTATAGCCAGAGTATCCATCGAGAAAACAATAGTACTCATGACCCGCTAAGCGTTCGAGCATTTGGTCAATAAAAGGTAAGGGAAAATGGTCTTTTCGTGTGGCTGAGTTGAGCTTTCGATAGTCGATACACACATGCCATTTTATTTTGATTTTTGTTGGAATGAGCTCATCACTTTCATTTTTGATCACTGTGACTCCCGACTTCTTTGGTACAACTTGTACCGGACTCACCCAAGTACTATCAAAGATGGAGTAGATGATGTTATTGTCTAAGCATTTGATTATCTCCTCCTTGACCACTTCTCTCATGTTTGGGTTTAATCGCCTATGAGCCTCACGGGTCGGTTTGGCCTCATCAACTAAATGTATGTGATGTTCCACAATTGATGGGCTAATTCCTTTTATATCGCTCAGTTCCCACCCCAAAGCATCTTTATTTTCCCGCAAAATTTCTAAGATTTTTTCTTCTTGGTCCTCGGGAAGATCAGAGGCCAAGATTACGGGAAACGTTTCTGAGGAGTCTAAGTATGCGTACTTAAGGTCTTGTGGCAAGGGTTTGAGGTCTAACTTAGGATGTCCTTGAGTGTTAACATTGGTCAACATTCCTTGGTTAGATTCAAATGACGAAGGATTGGAGTCAAGAAATTCATTCAGTTCAGAAATGTATTCGAGTTCATCGAAATCGGAGTCGAAATGGTCAAGACACATTTTCAAGGCTTCAGAAGTGTCATTAGAGGTTTCATCAACTGTGGTTTGAATCATATCGATTTCATCGGTCTCAAAATCCCTAGGTTGTTTGTTGAGATTAAAGATGTTTAGCTCAATGGTTAGGTGCCCGAAGGAAAGTCGAAGTTGACCGTTCCTACAATTAATGACAGCATTTGAGGTTGCTAAGAAGGGCCGTCCTAAAATCAATGGTATTTGGACTTTGGGATTTGAGATAGGCTCTGTTTCTAAAACTATGAAATCGACAGGGAAGTAAAACTGTTCGATCTGTATCAAGATGTCTTCGATTATTCCCAATGGCTTTTTGATAGATCGATCAGCTAGCTAAAGAGTGATGTTTGTTGGTTTAATCTCCCCTAATCCAAGTTGACGATAAACAGTATAAGGAAGAAGATTGACACTGGCACCAAGATTGAGTAGGGCACGAGAGATGTGAGTGCTTCCTATTTTGCAATCAATCGTAGGGCAGCCAGGGTCTTTGTACTTGGCTGGGGTAAGATTCGAAAGAACAGAGCTTGTATTCGTGGTTAGAAAGGCGGTTTTTGGGACATTAGTCGCACGTTTTTGTGTGCACAATTCCTTAAGACATTTAGCATATTGAGGAATTTGTTCAATGGTGTCTAAAAGAGGAATGATCCAAAATTTTATCGAAATTTGCCGCTTTCTTCTTATTATTGAGTCTATGGGGAAATGGAGCTATTGGTTTTTCAACTCTGTGATCAGTTTCATCATTCGGAGAAGAAGGTTTATCCAAGGAAAAAGAAGGTGGTAAGGTTGCAGAAGATGTAATGTTGGGATTGCCAACATCGATTTTCGAAAGTGGGTCGGGTTTGCCGACACTAGGAGAGGAACCGTTGGGATTGCCAACATTTGAGGAAAATGGAGGTTTAGAAGAATTGGCATTCGAAGCCAATGGGTGATCATCAAGATTTGACATTGGGGTCGAGTTAGAAGGTTCGTCAGGGTTACCCACGTTATTATCAATCCTCTTTCCATATCGAAGGGTTGTAATAGCATTGACTGGATTATGGTTTTCGTCCTCACAAGAATTTACAGCACGAGAGTTATATTTTGGATTCACCTCAGGTTGACTAGGCAACTTTCCTTTCTCATTATTTTTCATTAGTTATTTCATCATATTCATCATTTGGTCGAGTTTAGCGTCGTGTGAGTTCATTTTAGCTTTGTGAGAGTTTAACTGTTTCTCTAATCGAACAATATCTTGTGAAGATTGACCTGATTGAGAGGATTGGTTCGATGATTGAAAATTGGGATGCCTTAAGGTTGTTTGGATTGAGATGTTGTTTGAGAGGTTTGAGAATTGGGAGGTGGAGCTTGAAAATTCGGATTTGGAATAAAGGGTTGCACGTGAGATGGGTTAGCCGAATTATTGGGGTTTGACCAAGAAAAATTTGGGTGGTTCCTCCAACCAGGATTGTATGTGGATGAGTAAGGATTATTTTGAGCTATAGCATTAGCTTGGTCTTGAGAGTAATAGTGGGGTATCCCTTCTCCGGCTTGAGGAGTTTGATTTTCTAAGAGAATTTGACTCGGGTCCACAACATGCACTCCTCTAGTAGAAGTACGAATGGGAACACGAATTGATTCCCATTGCATGTCCTTTTCAGAATAATCTTCTAAGAATTTCCAAGCTTCATCGGCCGTCTTAGACATAAAGTCTCCTCCACACATTGATTCTAATTGAGTTCTGGTCTGATAGTTTAGCCCTTCATATGCAATTTGACATAAGTGGTCTTTTAGAATTACATGGTGAGGACAACTATATAATAATTGGTTGAATCTTTCAAAGTATTTTGAAAAAGTTTCCCCCTCATTTTGACAAAATTGATTTATCTCAGTTCGAATTTTGTGAGTTTTATGGAAAGGGAAAAACTTTTTCAAGAATGCAGTGACAAATTCATCCCAACTTCTTATGGAATGTTTTGGAAGAGAATTTAGCCATCTTTTAGCACTTTCAAGTAGTGCAAATGGGATTAGCCTTAGCTTGATCGATTCGTTAGACAATTGTTGCATTTTTGTTGTGGACGCATACAATTCAAATTCACTTAGAAATTCATAAGCATTTTCAGACCCAGTAAATTTTGGTACCTCTTGAATAAAAGAATGTTTAAGCTCAAAATTGTTTCCTTCAGCTGGGGGGAACACGATGACAGAGGGTTGAACGGTCCTAGTTGTATAACATCAATCACGAAGAGATAAGGGTCTATCCATTTCGATATTGAGATTTTGAAAATTTTGATATGCTCGATTTTGATCCCCAAAGTTTGGAAAGTTTTGATTCACTCGACTTTGATCCAACTCGGTTGGAAAATTTTGGTTGATTCGAGAACCCCTAGGAGAATTTTGTTGGCTAACACTTTTTTTTACTCATTGTTGTTAAATGCACACACGAAAAAAATCCTAGACTTAAGGTTGACACAATAAGCTCCTAATCAAAATAAGTAACGAACACAAGTGTATCTTATTAGTTGATAATCTCGATTTGAAGGGGGAAGAGGGTCTTATGGCCGTTCACGTATAGTATAAATACTAAGGGATACGACCAATGTTTTACGGGTAGTATGCAACCTCTTTTGCAAAAAGTTCAATAAATTGAACTAATATATATCCGCGATCAAATCTTTGAGAAGTTCAATTTCACAACATACACTCTTGCAGTTAAATATTTTGCAAATTAAATTAAATAAATAGATTGAAAAAGTTAATTTGCTAGAATGTCGAAGAATTCCTAATGTAATACGTATCACCGTCCTTTACAAAAGGAATAGAACGAATTCCACACAGCAAAATAAATTTTTAAATCTAAGAATTTTAACCCAATTTGTTTGTCCTATTGAGCTTGAGTTTTTGCTCCTAAGGCCAACGTCTAATGAATTTTTATTTAGGTCCAAGGAGTATGCAAATGACCGAATTTAATTGTTTTGGAGCCAAGGAAAGGTAATGACTTCCTCACCTTATGTTTGTTAGGGCTGTGCTCGTAACTAAATTTATTTCAGAATGCAGGCAAAACAACAATCAAACACAAATAATTGCAGAAATTAAAAAAATTGTACAAGCAAGCCGCTGCCCCTACAGAAATTTTTACAAGCAATTTCGATATAGTTTTTTCTTTGCAGTAGAGCACCTGTAGAGTTTATAAAATTTTACAGTGGGGTACGGCAGTCCGTCCAGAGAAATTTGAGTAGCGTCGACAATTCAAACTCTGCTTGCTTTGCTTTGCTCGCTTTTGATTCTCTTGTTGGTTGCTTGAACTCTGTTCTCTTTGCTTTGATCTTTGATTTGATTCTTTTCTCCGTTTTTTTTTTGGAAAAGAAAACAAAATTAAAACAAAACTGATTCAAAATTAAAACCAAAAACTAAACTAACTAGGGAGAAGAGAACTAGAGTGAACTAAAAACAACAAAAACAAAGCTTAACAAACTAAAAAGAAGTCTAGGCTAAACGAACTAGCCAGACACCGACCCAAAACTAAAACCACGCATTCAAATATACTCAAAGGTCAAGCCATACGGACTGAAAAGAAAAAGTCAACCAAATCAAAAGAATTAGTCACCCAAATTTCAAGTCCCCTGCCCAAATCAAACTCGCCCCCTTTACTTTTCTTCTGTTTTTATATATATATATATATATAACTCGATCCAAATTTCGAACCAGGTTTCACGCAATCAGATTCCGACGTTCGAATCGGCTGTTAGAACTTCGGTTTTGTGTTTCGGTTTTGGGTGGGGCTTGTTGCGTTTGTGGTTGAGAGATTTCCGATGTCGATGAGGCAAACAGGATTCGAATCGGCTAGAGTTATGCGGTAGAGGCTATTCACGCGGTGATGGTGTTTGTTGGTGGAACCGACGTCGGGTTTTGGGTAGTCTAAGGGTGGATTTCTTGCAAGGTGGAAGTTGGAAAGAAAGATTGTGTGAATTGGAGAGGCGGTTGGTTTGTGAAGAGGTGCTGTATGGGTTGTTGAGAGGCCTGTAGCGGTGAAGGGTATGTTGAGGGTTGTGACAGTACGATGGTGAGGAGTTCTGTTGTATTGCGTTATTTTTTACTGTGAGGAGATGGATGTGGAACCAGAGTCGGTTGGTGGTTGCGGTTCAAGGGAAGGACGCAGGGGATGTTCTGGTACCTTTGTGTGTGGATGAGGGGAGAAGTGCTGTGGTATTTGAGAATGAATATGGTGGGAAGGTGAAAGTGGATATTGATGATGGGGTATTTGTGTTTATTGTGGCAGATCTGGACGTGAAGCAGGGGGTTTATGGTGATGGGGTTGTATGGGTGTGGTGTATTTTGGTCTAAAGGTGTGGACGACTTCGGTAATGGCACGATCTGCGATGATGTACTGGTTTTGGTTTGAATATGGTGTGAGTTGGTGGCAGTCAAGATTGACGAATTATGTGAAGGAGATTATGGTCGTATTTGGCAATATGGCAATTTGCAGAGAATAATACAGAAGAAAGGAACAGTAGAAAGAAAGATTTTTTTTTGAAATATGTAAAAGAAGAAAGGAAAGATTATGTACTAAAAAGAGGAAAGAAATCAGGAAACTGGCATGTATTTTTTTTTCTTATTTGGTTGATCACGGTATCATTGAACAATACCAAATCTAACCAATCAAGATTTTTTTATATATATACAACAAAACAAAAAGGAGAAAAATAAAAACTAACACGAATCAGAAATTAAATAAATAATAAAATTTAATCGTTACCTCCCCGGCAACGACGCCAAAAACTTGATCGACGCTAGAAAAGCGTGATATTTTAAATAATTACTGCAAGCGTACAGGTCGAACACAGAGAGGAAAAACAAAAAATTATTATTTATAGAATTTCGTGGGCGAGTTAGACAAATCTTCGAGGTTGGTTTTGAAAGCAAATGAAATTGAAACTGCAATTAAACTATCATTGAATTGAATCAGATCTGAATCTAATCAAATCTATATTCAATCCAATTGACCTAAGGAAACAGTAAAAAGAACAGAAATTGCAGAAATTAAAAATAACAACAGGAATTAAAATTAGGATTACCGCTGAATCTAATCATACGGTCAATCACTAATGAAAAGGTGTGCAAAATACAACTAGTACTCTACCAAACCTAATTGTGTAGATGACACTAGTTGCTATGAAAATTAAAAATACAGAAAAATAAAAGAGAACTAGAAACTTTATTGATGAAGAAGAAGAGAAAATAGGATAGGATAGGATAGTATGGTGGCTACAATGATATTACAAGGGTATTTATAGGAGATAACCAAACCCTAACCCTAATTATAAATGGGCCTAGCCATTACATCACTAATTAGTTTACAATGAGAATCTCAAATGGGCCTTAGTTAAATCTATTAAATTTTTGGCCTTTCTTCTTTTCCTCTTGGTTCTTTGAAAAGCCTCCTTGATTGAGATGTGCATGGCCTTTTTATCAATCTTGTCCAACAGCAACTAGATGTGGGATCTTCATCTACAATTCTTCAAAATGTAAATATATAGCAATCTGATCTCCATTTCTCTACTTTTCTGGTTGCATGCGGGCTGGGTTGGAATATCTGTAAAAGTAACAAAACAATACCCAATTAATATTTATTTATATACAAAAGATAAGATATAAGAGCATAAAATAAACACATTTCTATGTTAATCAATATATATATATATATATATATATATATATATATATATATATGCAGACAAATGCGACAATTGAAAACCGACGCATAAAATTATTAGCATAGCGGGTTACAGAATTTTGATGCATTGCAAATACGTAGAATGCGTGTTCCCATGTAACGATATTGAGCTATTTAGCGGAGAGTTTAAACGGAGCTGCAAGTTAAACACAAATATTTTTTACAGCTTGAAACGGAGTATTCATACGAAATATTTTAGTTGTGTATTTTAATTTAATCGAGTAATAGCTAATTAATTATTTCTTTTGTTGTTTAATATGTTAAAAGTTTTTTTTTAAAATAATATCATATATAAAGAGAGGATCTTAGGGGTGCTGATAGATGGAGACGCGGGGGCGATACCCTCAAAAACAACGTTCAACCTTCCCGATCAGTTCGTCTTTCTAAGAAGCATCGTACTGTCCGAAGTGTACATCTTCTTCACTGTTGAATCTAAATTTGAAGTCAAACAATATTAGTAAATGTTTGTCAACAAACAGTTATGTTCAATCAAAATTATAAAACAATCATCATTGGATAACGATTTCAAATAATAGTGATTCATTCATGTCTTGAAACGATAAATTTTATATGATCAAGAATATAATGTGTTTAGTTGGATTAAACAGGATAACTAAAAAGTAACTAAAAAATTTAGTCATCGGACTCTAAATGCTTGATTTCTACATGTAAGAAAATCGATCAAAATACTCGGTTTCATTGTTTGATGCATCAGATGCATCAAACATGGAAACTGTTCAGTTTAGACATTTGAACAAACTGTTATATGAGCGTGTTATATGACTTTAATTTAAACTGTTTGTAATTAAAGATTTTCTAAAATACAACGTGTTATATGAGAATTGATTTGTCTATTCTAAATTTTGATGATTCCTCGGGAGCATTTAGTATTTAACCGTTCATTTCAAATTTTCTTTAGCATTTAGCAAAATAGAAAAAATTGAAAATGAGCGGTATGCATATCAAAAGTAAAAAGAACAATTATCCCATATTTATCCGATCTGGATGATTTCCTGTCATGCTATGTTGCAATTCTATGAAAAACTGAGATACCTGCCAATTTTACCAGCCCCCAAAAAAGCCTACTACATCCCCTCGACCTTTTTTCTCTTTCAAATAGACCTCACAGCTGGCATGGTGGCGTCAAAAATACGTAGAAATCAACTACCTGAAACTATATATATAATGGAAAAAAATTCAACAATATGGATAAGGATGTTCAAGCATGAATGTACTTATAACTGTTTATTTCCCTTTTTGTTCAATAACTGGGGACTGTGAATGGTAAAACCGGTGACTGTGAATGGTAAAACATGTGACTATGAATGGTAAAGGTGAGCATAAATTGTACCCTTATGCAGAAACCGTCCACATCAAACTGTAGAACGGATGCGTAAATCCAAATAAAATATTTTATCTAAAATGTTTTTTTGGCATAATTCTGTTTTTATTAATTAATGCTAGCTCAAATGACAAATGATATTTCGCTATTGATTAGGGCTCTAAATATCTTACAGACTTATTGAGTAAATCTCACCTCTTGAACTGATACTAACTTTTGTGTGAATTTAGAAATTGGGTGATTATTGGTCTTTGAAAGGTTTTGCTGTTTAGGCGTGTTCAAAGTATTACTTTAAATAACTTGTTATATCATATTTATGCATTTTCTGTTGTATTTGTTCTCTATGCTTTATTTTATGAAAATCGTTCATGCACTACACTCTTGTCTTGAAATCATTTACATATACCCATGTCTATAGTTTTAGTCGCTAGCCATTATTTTTTATGGGCTTCTATTACAGTGGATTTCACACATTGCTGCTCTTTAACATCTTGTTTCAATGTCCTTGTTTTGTCAAGTACATTTTTGGTAGCCCCTCCTTAACACATCATTTTATTCTTGCATAATTCAAATGTTATTTGTTGACCAACCGATACAGTAATAGCTAACGTTTATGGATTTGCGTAGGGATTCGACTTACAATTATCATGCTACAGACTTTAGGTGGGATGGACAGAAGTTCAGTTGCCCTTCCTCATTCTCAGATCCAGTGAGTACCATTCATGTTTTTCACATATGTCTAATTGCTTTTATGTTACTGTTTCACATATGGGCAGTTTTAGTTTAATTTTTTTAGTGATTAATTTTTGGTTTTTACAGATAGTAAACAGTCATTAACATCTGCTCAGTGGATATGTGTTAGCATATAACCCTTTCACAAAAAAAAACAAATTTCCAAACCTCTCCATTTTGCTTCTACATTTCAGCTTTTTTTTTGCCATACAAAAAAGTACTATTGTCATGGATAAAGGGCCAAGTGTAGAAGTTTTTAAAATGGAAGAGTCAACTGGCGTCAGAAAAGGCATAATAATATACATACGTACATACATACATACATACATATATATATATATATATATATATGTGTGTGTGTGTGTGTGTGTGTGTGTGTGGAACCTATGGACACACACGGTATCATTAGTTGAACAATATACACTGATGTTAGAATATATATATATATATATATGTTTTCTTATTAATCTATGGACAAATCTACTCTGTCTTTTCATTCCAGTTGAACTATATGTTTTTTTATTAATCTATGGACAAATATATGCTCTATTTTTTCATTCCAGTTGAATTGATGCTGCCACTAGTTGAAATAATATATCCTGTCTCCATTAACTTTTACTATGCAATCACCCTTGATGCCACACCTAATCCCTAGTTGTTTTGTAGATTTTATGTGAAACCTAAGCTCCTCCTAGACAGAGCCTTTTAAAATATAATCCAGTATATATATGGAAGCTCTGTAGATTAATTATTGAATTTATTTTCTTAAACAAGAAAATCTTCTTATTGGCTGAACATGAGCATAAGACTATTTCCAGATCCTTTCTACTTCATTTTGTGCTGCACTTCACCTTTCATTTGCTTGCAGTGTTGGGTTGGTTGTATGTAATCATCTTTAAATTTTAAAACTTATCAAAGTAGTTAATGAATTCAAAACTGACTTTTGATTATGAATTTTTGATTCACCTTTTTGTATGGATTATGGACATTGTAATTGATATATATATTTTGGTATCATCTTATTCAATTTTCATTTGTTGTCAATATGTTTTATATAAATGATTATAATATTGAATACATGCAATAATATTGTTTGTTATAAGAATAGTTTTCTTGCATTGGTTACCAATATTGGAAGCAATAGATCGATGATATTTTGCATCTATATTAAGAAACAGCCGATGCAAAATAAGGATGGAGCAGATGCAATACCCCCCTATATTGCATCGGTTGGTAAAAAATAGTAACCGGTGCATTAATATACTTTTTCATCAGTTATTACCGGTAACCGATGCAACAGAGTCATTAGTTTTGAAACAAAAACCTTCTTATTGCATCGAATATTACCACAAAACCGATGCAAAATTACATTTTTTGCATCGGTTTTGAAACCGATGTAATTTTATTTGTCTTGTTGCATCGGCTGCAAATGAATCGGTTGCTGAACTGATGCAACAGGGGAGTAAACAACCGATGCAACTGGCCTGTTTTGTAGTAGTGATACTTTTTTTTAGCATCGGTGTAACAACCCGGAAAATCTGGGCCAGTTTAAAATTTTTATTTTGGCAATTTTAGTGAATTTTGATTATTTAAAATGAATTATTTTAAATAATATCGACGAGAAATTTATTTAGAATATAAATCGAACGTATATATTATACGCGTCGTCGTTAGAATATAAATATTTATATATAATTATAAATAGAATTGGAAATGGCGCAGTAGTTCGATAATTCGATTTCAAACTTCAATTGAATGTACCGGGTGCAAAACAATCCGGATTTTAGTGAAACCAAAAATAATGGAATCTAATAGTGAATATCTTTCCAACGAATCCGAAAAATCAAAAGTTCGTAGCGGGAATCAAAAGATATGTCCAGTTGAAAGTTCTGAATAGTCGCTATGGAATTCAGGCCCTTAAAAATAGACATTTTGCAAATGACCTCGGATTTCGACGAAACCAGTTTTGTTGGGTCCGCAGTGTAAAGTTATTGCTAGGTTTCAGATTTCATAATTTTTCGAATCAATATGTGAGCGTGGCATAGGAAAACGCGTTTGACCAGTTTCAGTTGATTTTAATCGACTGGAAATTGGCCATTTTTCATACGGTCTCAGAATTCGACGAAACTAGTTTTATTAGGACCGTATCGTCAATACGAAGCTAGAAAATATTTTTCTGGAATTTTTCTAGTTAGTATGTGACCCCGGTAATTTGAAATGTACGTTCAAATTTGAAAATTAAATGTTTTATACTTTAATTTGAGGAATAACTGACTGTAACAGTCAAAATGGCCTACGAAACATATTCCATTGTGTCCGGGACGGGGGTAATTAGCTAGGAGCGACATTCGTTGAGTTTGATTTGCGGTTCGTGATGATTTTTACTTTTGAAATGAATTAAATAAAATAAAAATAATATATATATTATTTTTCCACCAATCAGAAAAAAAAACCCTTTTCCCCCTTTTTAACCGTCTGGCCCCCCCCCCCTTCCAAAATTCATTTCTAAAGAAAGAAAAAAAAAAAAAAACATGGCGACTGTCGATCGCCAGTGCCTCGTCGCCCCGCCATCGCGGGCGCCTCCGCTGTCTCCTCCCACTCACGCACCGTCCTCCCCGTTCTCTCTCCTCTCCCCTTCCAGCGCTTCGCCCGAGGTCCACCTACACGCCCAAAAATCGAGAATCGAACGCGCCCCTGGACCACCGCGAAGCCCCAATCGCCGCCAACACCTGCCCCGCCGCCGTTGCTGACCCCCTCTCGCCTCCTCAACCGCGGTGAAACCCCCCCCCTCGACTGTAAGTTTTCGTTTTTATTTATTTATTAATATTTGATAACTGTTTTATATTTTAAAGATTACTGTTTTTATATTTTAAAGATTTCTGTTTTTATATTTTAAAGATTAACTGTTTTATATTTTAAAGATTTACTTTTTTTTTATTTATTTTAAAGATTGACTGTTTTTATTTTAACAGTTCTAAAACTGATTTTAGAATAAAAGTAAAAACTGATTTTATAAGATTTTTAAAACTGATTTTAGAATAAAAGTAAAAACTGATTTTATAAGATTTTTAAAACTGATTTTAGAATAAAAGTAAAAACTGATTTTATAAGATTTTTAAAACTGATTTTAGAATAAAAGTAAAAACTGATTTTATAAGATTTTTAAAACTGATTTTAGAATAAAAGTAAAAACTGATTTTATAAGATTTTTAAAACTGATTTTAGAATAAAAGTAAAAACTGATTTTATAAGATTTTTAAAACTGATTTTAAAATAAAGGTAAAAACTCGATCTTTATATATGTAGTGAAATAAAAATTGAATCTTTATAGTTGAAAAGGCGAGATTTTTATATATTGAATAGCGAAAAATAAAAATATGATTTTTATATTTTTAAAGTATTAAAAATATAATCTTTATGGTATAGAGAATATAAAAATATCATCTTTGTGTATGTAGCAAAATAAAAATCTGATTTTTATTTTCTATACGTCGAAATAAAATGTTGATTTTTATAAAGATGAAATCTTTATAGTTGAAAAGGCGAGATCTTTGTATATGGGATAACGATGTAAAAATAGGATTTTTATATAGTGAACATCGAAGTAAAAATTCGATTTTTATATATTGAACTTTGAAATAAAAATTCGATTTTTATATATTGAACTTTGAAATAAAAATTCGATTTTTATATATTGAACTTTGAAATAAAAATTCGATTTTTATATATTGAACTTTGAAATAAAAATTCGATTTTTATATATTGAACTTTGAAATAAAAATTCGATTTTTATATATTGAACTTTGAAATAAAAATTCGATTTTTATATATTGAACTTTGAAATAAAAATTCGATTTTTATATATTGAACATCGAAGTAAAAATTCGATTTTTATATATTGAACATCGAAGTAAAAATTCGATTTTTATATAGTGAACATCGAAGTAAAAATTCGATTTTTATATATTGAATAGCGAAGTAAAAATGTGATTTTTACGTATGTAGTGAAAGCAGCAACGAAGGTGACAAAAAGGCGAAACGACGAAGACTTCTGCAAATGAAGAGCCGTGGAGCTAGGATAGCTATAATGTGAGAATTTCTCACCTTTCAATTTCTTTTCTAATTATATATATATACTAGGATGCAGACGGTGCTTAGTAGCACCCGACACAATCGTCCACAGACCATGGACTTGTTTGTTTGGTTGCATAGATTAGTTGAATTATTTGTTTGAATTGAATTGTTTGGTGAGATGAAATTGATTTGATTGATGTGTGAATGGCGTGGGCCTTCACTAGACCGGGGATAAGGCTAGGCCTTGTCCCGTTTCTAGTATCGTGCCGTTATGCCGCCGAAATTTTCTAAAATAAGTTAGAAAAATAAAAATAGCATTTTATTTAACGAATGAACTGAATAGAAATTCATATGTTAAAATAAAATGTGTTATCGTTAAAAATATAATTTTTAACGTGAATGTGAATAAATAAATATTCATTTACAAACCAGACGGTTTGTTTATGTACACCTATTTGAATGACGTTGATTGGGTCGATAAATTTTACACATCGCCTAACTGCACAAATAAAATATGTGTTTGATTGTTTGAAACCCCACACGGGTGTTAGGATGAAATTTGAAGTTCACTCATCCTGATTGATTAAATATGTCGATCGATTGATTGACAAGCTGCTATAAGCGTTAAATGTCTATATTTGATGCTTATACAGAGTAGTGCACTTTGGTTGATGGTTGATTATTTTTCAAGGCTATTATACATGTGTTGTATGAAAATCCATATAATTAACTTTATATGGTAATTGATTGGGCCTCATTCCAGTTTTAAAATAGAAATATTTGAAAAAGAAATATTTGAAATAGAATATTTGAAAATAGAACTTTATGAAGCCGTGTTGATTAGATTGACGCCATTTTGACGTGAACGATATTTATATCGATTTTATCGATTTCGAAATGAATTGAATTGAAAACGAATTCGAAATAAATTGAATTGAAAACGATTTCGAAATGAATTGAATTGAAAACGATTTCGAAATGAATTGAATTGAAAACGAATTCGAAATGAATTGAATTGAAAACGATTTCGAAATGAATTGAATTGAAAACGATTTCGAAATGAATTGAATTGAAAACGAATTCGAAATGAATTGAATTGAAAACGATTTCGAAATGAATTGAATTGAAAACGAATTCGAAATGAATTGAATTGAAAACGAATTCGAAATAAATTGAATTGAAAACGATTTCGAAATGAATTGAATTGAAAACGATTTCGAAATAAATTGAATTGAGAACGAATTCGAAATGAATTGAATTGAAAACGATTTCGAAATGAATTGAATTGAAAACGAATTCGAAATGAATTGAATTGAAAACGATTTCGAAATGAATTGAATTGAAAACGATTTCGAAATGAATTGAATTGAAAACGAATTCGAACTGAATTGAATTGAAAGCGATTTCGAAATGAATTGAATTGAAAACGATTTCGAAATGAATTGAATTGAAAACGATTTCGAAATGAATTGAATTGAAAACGAATTCGAAATGAATTGAATTGAAAACGATTTCGAAATGAATTGAATTGAAAACGAATTCGAACTGAATTGAATTGAAAGCGATTTCGAAATGAATTGAATTGAAAACGATTTCGAAATGAATTGAATTGAAAACGATTTCGAAATGAATTGAATTGAAAACGAATTCGAAATGAATTGAATTGAAAATGATTTCGAAATGAATTGAATTGAAAACGAATTCGAACTGAATTGAATTGAAAACGATTTCGAAATGAATTGAATTGAAAAACGAATTCGAAATGAATTGAATTGAAAAGCGATTTCGAAATGAATTGAATTGAAAACGATTTCGAAATGAATTGAATTGAAAACGATTTCGAAATGAATTGAATTGAATATGAATTCAAATTGAATCGAAATTTGAATTGAACAGAAATGAATTTTGAAACGAATTTATAAAGAAGAATTCAATTTTGCTTTGAATTGAAATGGAAGTTGAAATAGATTTTGAAATGAATTTAAAACTGTTTATATAATTCGTTTTTAAATAGAAATCGACGAAATATATTATATATATATTATATATAATATAATGGCCTGAATAGAACGCGCCGCGCCGCGGCAGTTCGCGAATTTCGACCATTTATTTCAAACGGACATTACGGGAGGTCCGACCGTCGGATTCTCCTAAAACCGGAACCGTTGGGTTCGTATCGAAAAGAGCTTTCTAACGAAGATTAGAAATTTGAAATCTAACGGTTGGATTTGGAATTATGTCCAAATCAAATTCGAAAAAGGTCGCTGTAAGTGCAGTTCGATGGCCATTGATGGAAATCGACTGTACGGGCCTTGATAAAATTATTAAAAATAGTAATAATTTGTGTAAAATCATAAGAAATGATTTGTGAAGAATTGGGACGAAAAACTCCATATTTGAAAAGATAAAAATGGATTTTTATCGAAATGAACTAGTTTTGAACTAGAATTATAATTCTATTTATTTTTAAATAAATAAATTGAATTCGAAAAGGGTTTTAAAAGTAACCAAAATTCCAATGATTGCATTGGAGTGGATTTGAATCGAAATTGTCTTCGGAATATTTCGATGTTGGAATTCGTGATTATACAGGTGTTGTTATGGAAATTTGAAAGATATTTATGTATATCGTTATTTCCAATACGACATTTGTTAGTCGTAGAATTCGATATTTAATATAAGCCGATATATTTTCTATTCAGAGCCTTGTATTGAATATCGAATGTGATTTGGGTTTGTCGTGAATGGTGTCTTCACTAACACTGTTCTTGAACCCAGTTGAGAAAAGATTAAATCTTCTTATTTAGATTTAATGAAGTGTACCAATTAAATGATATTTAATTGGAATTGAATTGATATTGATTTTTGGGTTTATCGTGAACAGTGTTTTAAATAACACTCGTTCTTTAACCCGATAATTAATGGAATGATTTTTGGGTTTATCGTGAACAGTGTTTTTAAATAACACTCGTTCTTTAACCCGATAATTAATGGAATGTGACTTTGGGTTTATCGCGAACCGTGTTTTTAGATGACACTGATTCTTTAACCCAGTCACAGATTAAAACTAAGTGGAGTTTTAATGAATCTTTAATTAGATTGAAAAGATCGAGAATGGAGTATCACCAGTTTTGCTCCAGGCGATAGTTAAATCTTTAATTAGATTTGAATGTGAAATTTAGAAACTAACTGTCGGTTGGCCAAGCAGAATGGTTTTCTGGGTATTGATCTGATGTTGGTTTCGGCCTTCGGGGTTAATATTTGGGGAATTATTCTCTTGATTAATTTACGGTTAGTGACTAATGAATTGGAATGAGGCGTATGTTGTGTTTGTGTAACACTTATTTAAAATATACGCGAGTTATTCGGAAAGACCGGGTTCATCCCATTCTGAATAACTGATACGACGATAAGTCGAAGATGAAGACGATGGTCGAAGACCGGAGGTCTTCACGTCGTTTGGGTGATAACTGATGATCTTGATTGGGCTGTACACCCAAGAAGATGGAAACAGTTAGTGATCGTCTAGACGTACTTGGAGATCGATGGATATGCGGGGTACTAGGTGCCTCCGGTTTCGTTCAGACCCAGGACGGACTTGTAAATGGACTGTGTGTCTGACATCGGATTTCATTCTGTGTGACTGATATCGGTTGCATAGGATGGTTTGCCTGTGTGGCATGCTAAGATGCAAATGATCAAGGCTTCTGTTGAAAAGCAAAGTCTTGTGGTGATGATCAAAGCACGGCCTTTGTGGCGTAGCTTTGTGTAACGTTTACCTCGCGTGTTTCACACCCGGTATGAACCAAAAACGGGAGAAAGGACCTCAGGGAGGGCCTACGTTTCTTCCTAGTTAGAAGTGGCGCCAGTGGTTTTACACGCCCTGACGAGTTTGACTTATGTGGTTGTTGCTGTTGCGAGGCGCCTCGGATTGATCGGTCGTTCTCGAACCGATGGAGTCATTTAGTTGGCTCGTTTACGCCCCAAAGGGCGGGGAAACGTAGTGTTCAGGCATTTTAATCCACATCGGTGGACCGGCCCTGTCGCTCCTAGGGTCACTCGAGCTCTGATCCTGAGGCTGGGGCTAGGCAGTCTCGAATCGGTTGAGGACTATCTTTTGCCTCGGTTCATAGATGGAAATCCAACTTCCAAATACGTGACATGTGCGGTTTTAATTGTAGAACTAGTATGGCGACATGATATATGGTACCCATGCCGCCTATGATTGATATTTATGATTTGAAGTGTTTTATACACTATGCACTTATAATAATATCAAGTGATTTGTTTTAAAACGTATCAAGAATTCTTTGGCTGTTATAAGGGAAAACCCTATCCTCGACTGCGTTGCATTGTGTGATGGGACCTGGGTCTTATAACAGCTTCATCTTTCTTTATTTAGCATTGCGCTGTTTGTTTTATGCACTGGTATTCTTGGGAGGAAACCCGTTCCGTGTTATACGGCGTGGTCCCTTGATTTACCTAACTTTGAAAATAAAGATTAATAACTGTTTTAGTTCTCACACCAGTCACATGACTGACCTGGAGTTTATTGTTTTGACCTAAACTCTGGGTGCCCTTATTTTCGACACGGGCAGCTAGTAGTTTTGGTTTTGCAGATTTATATTCACAGGATCCTGGTTTACAGCTGGAACGATATCCGGAAAGCTTTGTATCCGTATATCTACTCCTAGTTGTGTATTGTATTATTTTCCGCTGCCATGTATTTAAATGTAACTTAAATCTCTGATATTTCTGTGTAATATTCATTTATACTCTGTATATTCTTGTAATCTGATGCATTGTTGTGATATACATTGAAATGTTCTTCTGTATGCGTTCTGTTGTGGTTTGTTCTCGAACTATCCGACGCTTTCCTTTACGGGGAAGTTGCGGGTCTTCACAGTTGGTATCAGAGCTTTGGTTTACAAAGCTCAGAGAACAAGACACATTAGAAACATACGAAAGAATTCATCAGACATTGGATTAGCAATATCCAATGAGAATGACTCGTTAAAGATAGGATCAGTAGTATCCTAGAACGAGTGTGAAGAGTATATTTTTCAAAGTGAAAACAAATTTTTGTTTTGAAAATTTAAATCAACTATTCGTATTTGATTATTTGTTTATATTGATTTTGGACAATTCAGTATATAAAGAATTTGCATATACGCCTTGCAAACGTATATTCAAAGTTTTAATATATTGGGTAGATATAGAATCACATTCTAGTTGCCCGGGGATGGTTCTGATAATGCTGCAGCGTTACCAGTATTTATTTTCGAGTGACAAAGGTGTGATTTTCTATATATTTCCATTAGGCTGGTGTGAGAACCAAAACTTATATATATAGTTAGAACACCTTGTTGTGATTTGGCATCAAAAACATGATTTTCTTTATATATATCAAAATTATGAATTTGAAACTCTAATGCACTAATTGATTGATGTTTGTGTGGTTTGTTTATTTGTTTGCTAAATTTTAACCATTTTGCCTAATTTAACCAAATATTGAATTGTATTGGAATTTGGTCGCATCTGCTTGCATATACATGTATATCATTGAACAGGTCATAGCAAGGAGGCTAGAGCCAGAGAATAAAATTTGTTTGCCCGACAAATAGGTACATGTTTACTACATAATTTCCTGTTTTGTTTGGGTGATGATGATTTTGTGAGCCTATTGGCTAGCCGCTTGGCTTTTTCTTTTTCTTTTTGAGATCTGAAGGACCGGGGAAGCTATTTGAAATTCCCCGATGCTCCCGGTGCAGGGGAGGTTATGGCGAAATTTTTCAAAAATTTAGAGAGTTAGCCAAATTTTTGAAATTTTGAAAATTCTCAGAAACTAAAGAGTTGGAGAATGGAAGCCAGATCGAACGTAGAGCTGAATAATCAAACCACTTTCGACTTTGTTCCTTTTCGGGGACGAAAAGTTTTAAGTGGGGGAGATTGTAACAACCCGGAAAATCTGGGCCAGTTTAAAATTTTTATTTTGGCAATTTTAGTGAATTTTGATTATTTAAAATGAATTATTTTAAATAATATCGACGAGAAATTTATTTAGAATATAAATCGAACGTATATATTATACGCGTCGTCGTTAGAATATAAATATTTATATATAATTATAAATAGAATTGGAAATGGCGCAGTAGTTCGATAATTCGATTTCAAACTTCAATTGAATGTACCGGGTGCAAAACAATCCGGATTTTAGTGAAACCAAAAATAATGGAATCTAATAGTGAATATCTTTCCAACGAATCCGAAAAATCAAAAGTTCGTAGCGGGAATCAAAAGATATGTCCAGTTGAAAGTTCTGAATAGTCGCTATGGAATTCAGGCCCTTAAAAATAGACATTTTGCAAATGACCTCGGATTTCGACGAAACCAGTTTTGTTGGGTCCGCAGTGTAAAGTTATTGCTAGGTTTCAGATTTCATAATTTTTCGAATCAATATGTGAGCGTGGCATAGGAAAACGCGTTTGACCAGTTTCAGTTGATTTTAATCGACTGGAAATTGGCCATTTTTCATACGGTCTCAGAATTCGACGAAACTAGTTTTATTAGGACCGTATCGTCAATACGAAGCTAGAAAATATTTTTCTGGAATTTTTCTAGTTAGTATGTGACCCCGGTAATTTGAAATGTACGTTCAAATTTGAAAATTAAATGTTTTATACTTTAATTTGAGGAATAACTGACTGTAACAGTCAAAATGGCCTACGAAACATATTCCATTGTGTCCGGGACGGGGGTAATTAGCTAGGAGCGACATTCGTTGAGTTTGATTTGCTGTTCGTGATGATTTTTACTTTTGAAATGAATTAAATAAAATAAAAATAATATATATATTATTTTTCCACCAATCAGAAAAAAAAACCCTTTTCCCCCTTTTTAACCGTCTGGCCCCCCCCCTTCCAAAATTCATTTCTAAAGAAAGAAAAAAAAAAAAACATGGCGACTGTCGATCGCCAGTGCCTCGTCGCCCCGCCATCGCGGGCGCCTCCGCTGTCTCCTCCCACTCACGCACCGTCCTCCCCGTTCTCTCTCCTCTCCCCTTCCAGCGCTTCGCCCGAGGTCCACCTACACGCCCAAAAATCGAGAATCGAACGCGCCCCTGGACCACCGCGAAGCCCCAATCGCCGCCAACACCTGCCCCGCCGCCGTTGCTGACCCCCTCTCGCCTCCTCAACCGCGGTGAAACCCCCCCCCCCTCGACTGTAAGTTTTCGTTTTTATTTATTTATTAATATTTGATAACTGTTTTATATTTTAAAGATTACTGTTTTTATATTTTAAAGATTTCTGTTTTTATATTTTAAAGATTAACTGTTTTATATTTTAAAGATTTACTTTTTTTTTATTTATTTTAAAGATTGACTGTTTTTATTTTAACAGTTCTAAAACTGATTTTAGAATAAAAGTAAAAACTGATTTTATAAGATTTTTAAAACTGATTTTAGAATAAAAGTAAAAACTGATTTTATAAGATTTTTAAAACTGATTTTAGAATAAAAGTAAAAACTGATTTTATAAGATTTTTAAAACTGATTTTAGAATAAAAGTAAAAACTGATTTTATAAGATTTTTAAAACTGATTTTAGAATAAAAGTAAAAACTGATTTTATAAGATTTTTAAAACTGATTTTAGAATAAAAGTAAAAACTGATTTTATAAGATTTTTAAAACTGATTTTAAAATAAAGGTAAAAACTCGATCTTTATATATGTAGTGAAATAAAAATTGAATCTTTATAGTTGAAAAGGCGAGATTTTTATATATTGAATAGCGAAAAATAAAAATATGATTTTTATATTTTTAAAGTATTAAAAATATAATCTTTATGGTATAGAGAATATAAAAATATCATCTTTGTGTATGTAGCAAAATAAAAATCTGATTTTTATTTTCTATACGTCGAAATAAAATGTTGATTTTTATAAAGATGAAATCTTTATAGTTGAAAAGGCGAGATCTTTGTATATGGGATAACGATGTAAAAATAGGATTTTTATATAGTGAACATCGAAGTAAAAATTCGATTTTTATATATTGAACTTTGAAATAAAAATTCGATTTTTATATATTGAACTTTGAAATAAAAATTCGATTTTTATATATTGAACTTTGAAATAAAAATTCGATTTTTATATATTGAACTTTGAAATAAAAATTCGATTTTTATATATTGAACTTTGAAATAAAAATTCGATTTTTATATATTGAACTTTGAAATAAAAATTCGATTTTTATATATTGAACTTTGAAATAAAAATTCGATTTTTATATATTGAACATCGAAGTAAAAATTCGATTTTTATATATTGAACATCGAAGTAAAAATTCGATTTTTATATAGTGAACATCGAAGTAAAAATTCGATTTTTATATATTGAATAGCGAAGTAAAAATGTGATTTTTACGTATGTAGTGAAAGCAGCAACGAAGGTGACAAAAAGGCGAAACGACGAAGACTTCTGCAAATGAAGAGCCGTGGAGCTAGGATAGCTATAATGTGAGAATTTCTCACCTTTCAATTTCTTTTCTAATTATATATATATACTAGGATGCAGACGGTGCTTAGTAGCACCCGACACAATCGTCCACAGACCATGGACTTGTTTGTTTGGTTGCATAGATTAGTTGAATTATTTGTTTGAATTGAATTGTTTGGTGAGATGAAATTGATTTGATTGATGTGTGAATGGCGTGGGCCTTCACTAGACCGGGGATAAGGCTAGGCCTTGTCCCGTTTCTAGTATCGTGCCGTTATGCCGCCGAAATTTTCTAAAATAAGTTAGAAAAATAAAAATAGCATTTTATTTAACGAATGAACTGAATAGAAATTCATATGTTAAAATAAAATGTGTTATCGTTAAAAATATAATTTTTAACGTGAATGTGAATAAATAAATATTCATTTACAAACCAGACGGTTTGTTTATGTACACCTATTTGAATGACGTTGATTGGGTCGATAAATTTTACACATCGCCTAACTGCACAAATAAAATATGTGTTTGATTGTTTGAAACCCCACACGGGTGTTAGGATGAAATTTGAAGTTCACTCATCCTGATTGATTAAATATGTCGATCGATTGATTGACAAGCTGCTATAAGCGTTAAATGTCTATATTTGATGCTTATACAGAGTAGTGCACTTTGGTTGATGGTTGATTATTTTTCAAGGCTATTATACATGTGTTGTATGAAAATCCATATAATTAACTTTATATGGTAATTGATTGGGCCTCATTCCAGTTTTAAAATAGAAATATTTGAAAAAGAAATATTTGAAATAGAATATTTGAAAATAGAACTTTATGAAGCCGTGTTGATTAGATTGACGCCATTTTGACGTGAACGATATTTATATCGATTTTATCGATTTCGAAATGAATTGAATTGAAAACGAATTCGAAATAAATTGAATTGAAAACGATTTCGAAATGAATTGAATTGAAAACGATTTCGAAATGAATTGAATTGAAAACGAATTCGAAATGAATTGAATTGAAAACGATTTCGAAATGAATTGAATTGAAAACGATTTCGAAATGAATTGAATTGAAAACGAATTCGAAATGAATTGAATTGAAAACGATTTCGAAATGAATTGAATTGAAAACGAATTCGAAATGAATTGAATTGAAAACGAATTCGAAATAAATTGAATTGAAAACGATTTCGAAATGAATTGAATTGAAAACGATTTCGAAATAAATTGAATTGAGAACGAATTCGAAATGAATTGAATTGAAAACGATTTCGAAATGAATTGAATTGAAAACGAATTCGAAATGAATTGAATTGAAAACGATTTCGAAATGAATTGAATTGAAAACGATTTCGAAATGAATTGAATTGAAAACGAATTCGAACTGAATTGAATTGAAAGCGATTTCGAAATGAATTGAATTGAAAACGATTTCGAAATGAATTGAATTGAAAACGATTTCGAAATGAATTGAATTGAAAACGAATTCGAAATGAATTGAATTGAAAACGATTTCGAAATGAATTGAATTGAAAACGAATTCGAACTGAATTGAATTGAAAGCGATTTCGAAATGAATTGAATTGAAAACGATTTCGAAATGAATTGAATTGAAAACGATTTCGAAATGAATTGAATTGAAAACGAATTCGAAATGAATTGAATTGAAAACGATTTCGAAATGAATTGAATTGAAAACGAATTCGAACTGAATTGAATTGAAAACGATTTCGAAATGAATTGAATTGAAAAACGAATTCGAAATGAATTGAATTGAAAAGCGATTTCGAAATGAATTGAATTGAAAACGATTTCGAAATGAATTGAATTGAAAACGATTTCGAAATGAATTGAATTGAATATGAATTCAAATTGAATCGAAATTTGAATTGAACAGAAATGAATTTTGAAACGAATTTATAAAGAAGAATTCAATTTTGCTTTGAATTGAAATGGAAGTTGAAATAGATTTTGAAATGAATTTAAAACTGTTTATATAATTCGTTTTTAAATAGAAATCGACGAAATATATTATATATATATTATATATAATATAATGGCCTGAATAGAACGCGCCGCGCCGCGGCAGTTCGCGAATTTCGACCATTTATTTCAAACGGACATTACGGGAGGTCCGACCGTCGGATTCTCCTAAAACCGGAACCGTTGGGTTCGTATCGAAAAGAGCTTTCTAACGAAGATTAGAAATTTGAAATCTAACGGTTGGATTTGGAATTATGTCCAAATCAAATTCGAAAAAGGTCGCTGTAAGTGCAGTTCGATGGCCATTGATGGAAATCGACTGTACGGGCCTTGATAAAATTATTAAAAATAGTAATAATTTGTGTAAAATCATAAGAAATGATTTGTGAAGAATTGGGACGAAAAACTCCATATTTGAAAAGATAAAAATGGATTTTTATCGAAATGAACTAGTTTTGAACTAGAATTATAATTCTATTTATTTTTAAATAAATAAATTGAATTCGAAAAGGGTTTTAAAAGTAACCAAAATTCCAATGATTGCATTGGAGTGGATTTGAATCGAAATTGTCTTCGGAATATTTCGATGTTGGAATTCGTGATTATACAGGTGTTGTTATGGAAATTTGAAAGATATTTATGTATATCGTTATTTCCAATACGACATTTGTTAGTCGTAGAATTCGATATTTAATATAAGCCGATATATTTTCTATTCAGAGCCTTGTATTGAATATCGAATGTGATTTGGGTTTGTCGTGAATGGTGTCTTCACTAACACTGTTCTTGAACCCAGTTGAGAAAAGATTAAATCTTCTTATTTAGATTTAATGAAGTGTACCAATTAAATGATATTTAATTGGAATTGAATTGATATTGATTTTTGGGTTTATCGTGAACAGTGTTTTAAATAACACTCGTTCTTTAACCCGATAATTAATGGAATGATTTTTGGGTTTATCGTGAACAGTGTTTTTAAATAACACTCGTTCTTTAACCCGATAATTAATGGAATGTGACTTTGGGTTTATCGCGAACCGTGTTTTTAGATGACACTGATTCTTTAACCCAGTCACAGATTAAAACTAAGTGGAGTTTTAATGAATCTTTAATTAGATTGAAAAGATCGAGAATGGAGTATCACCAGTTTTGCTCCAGGCGATAGTTAAATCTTTAATTAGATTTGAATGTGAAATTTAGAAACTAACTGTCGGTTGGCCAAGCAGAATGGTTTTCTGGGTATTGATCTGATGTTGGTTTCGGCCTTCGGGGTTAATATTTGGGGAATTATTCTCTTGATTAATTTACGGTTAGTGACTAATGAATTGGAATGAGGCGTATGTTGTGTTTGTGTAACACTTATTTAAAATATACGCGAGTTATTCGGAAAGACCGGGTTCATCCCATTCTGAATAACTGATACGACGATAAGTCGAAGATGAAGACGATGGTCGAAGACCGGAGGTCTTCACGTCGTTTGGGTGATAACTGATGATCTTGATTGGGCTGTACACCCAAGAAGATGGAAACAGTTAGTGATCGTCCAGACGTACTTGGAGATCGATGGATATGCGGGGTACTAGGTGCCTCCGGTTTCGTTCAGACCCAGGACGGACTTGTAAATGGACTGTGTGTCTGACATCGGATTTCATTCTGTGTGACTGATATCGGTTGCATAGGATGGTTTGCCTGTGTGGCATGCTAAGATGCAAATGATCAAGGCTTCTGTTGAAAAGCAAAGTCTTGTGGTGATGATCAAAGCACGGCCTTTGTGGCGTAGCTTTGTGTAACGTTTACCTCGCGTGTTTCACACCCGGTATGAACCAAAAACGGGAGAAAGGACCTCAGGGAGGGCCTACGTTTCTTCCTAGTTAGAAGTGGCGTCAGTGGTTTTACACGCCCTGACGAGTTTGACTTATGTGGTTGTTGCTGTTGCGAGGCGCCTCGGATTGATCGGTCGTTCTCGAACCGATGGAGTCATTTAGTTGGCTCGTTTACGCCCCAAAGGGAGGGGAAACGTAGTGTTCAGGCATTTTAATCCACATCGGTGGACCGGCCCTGTCGCTCCTAGGGTCACTCGAGCTCTGATCCTGAGGCTGGGGCTAGGCAGTCTCGAATCGGTTGAGGACTATCTTTTGCCTCGGTTCATAGATGGAAATCCAACTTCCAAATACGTGACATGTGCGGTTTTAATTGTAGAACTAGTATGGCGACATGATATATGGTACCCATGCCGCCTATGATTGATATTTATGATTTGAAGTGTTTTATACACTATGCACTTATAATAATATCAAGTGATTTGTTTTAAAACGTATCAAGAATTCTTTGGCTGTTATAAGGGAAAACCCTATCCTCGACTGCGTTGCATTGTGTGATGGGACCTGGGTCTTATAACAGCTTCATCTTTCTTTATTTAGCATTGCGCTGTTTGTTTTATGCACTGGTATTCTTGGGAGGAAACCCGTTCCGTGTTATACGGCGTGGTCCCTTGATTTACCTAACTTTGAAAATAAAGATTAATAACTGTTTTAGTTCTCACACCAGTCACATGACTGACCTGGAGTTTATTGTTTTGACCTAAACTCTGGGTGCCCTTATTTTCGACACGGGCAGCTAGTAGTTTTGGTTTTGCAGATTTATATTCACAGGGTCCTGGTTTACAGCTGGAACGATATCCGGAAAGCTTTGTATCCGTATATCTACTCCTAGTTGTGTATTGTATTATTTTCCGCTGCCATGTATTTAAATGTAACTTAAATCTCTGATATTTCTGTGTAATATTCATTTATACTCTGTATATTCTTGTAATCTGATGCATTGTTGTGATATACATTGAAATGTTCTTCTGTATGCGTTCTGTTGTGGTTTGTTCTCGAACTATCCGACGCTTTCCTTTACGGGGAAGTTGCGGGTCTTCACAATCGGCTATAAATAAAATTCGATGCAAAATTGTAATTTCTTTGCACCAAATTTTTAAACAACTGATGCAAAATTTAAGACTTTACAAAGCAAAAGAACCATTATCGCATCGCCTGTTGCTGAAAACTGGTGCAAAAAAGTTATATGTTGCATCGGCTGATTTCAAACATTCGATGCAAATAATTGATTTTGCATCGGTTTTATAACCGATACAACAGAAACATGTTTTTTTGCATCGTCTGCAATTGCATCGGTTGTTGAACCGATGCAATAAGAAGGTAAACAACCGAAGCAATTGATCTATTTTGTACTAGTGTTAACAAATAAAGGTAATTTTACCTTACTACCCATTTGGCCGCTTAACAAATAAAGTTAATTTTACCTTAACAAATAATGCAAGGGACATAGTAATTTATTTTTCAGTTCGCATATATCAATTTTTTTAAATCTAAAGGATAAACGTTTTCAGAGGAATAAGATCAAACTATTTTTTTTGTCGACATAAATATGGCGAATTTTATAATTATGAATGCAATGCACCGAAATAATTATTAATTTTCGACATATCATTATCGAATACATACAAAATTGATTACGTGCTACATTCGATGGTGATGAACTGCTTATTTTAATTTGGTTTCCCTTGTCGAATAAGTTTTTTTAAAATCTAATTTTAAGGGGCAATCCGGGAATATTGAGTAGTGTGAAATAATATATTTGTGTAGCCCCTTAACAATTTTTCAAAGAATGGAGTGTTTTTAAAAAATGACCCCCCATAACAATAGTTGTAATGTCAATAACAACACCCATAAGTTAAGACAAATCAATAATTAAGAAAATATTTAATGATCCATAATCAATGAAACGTACTTATATTAAGAAGTAACATTTAGCGTTTAATATTTTATAATTATAATTAACAATTAACATTTAATAATTGGTTTTTATCTAAAAAAATATTGTAGAACTTTCATTTGAAAGGTTAACATTTCTTACGTGCATTTTTTCCTTCCATATGGCTGCTTTCTTTGTTTCAATTTATTCTTCCAAATAACGAAGATAGGAAATGTGCAATGGATTAGGATTTAGGAGGGAAAACGGGTCGGACCCGACCTTGTTCACGCGTTAACAAGTTCTAGTTGCGTGCTTCCTAATCCCTAACTCTCCGTATCTTCAATAAAATAATAATTCTTATATTTTCTGTCGCCTCCATGAAATTCCTCTTTCTCGATTTCCTTTCGCCATTTTCCTTCAAAGCTCGATTCGAAGAAGAAGGCGATTGATGTTTCTCTCGTTCATCCAAATTTATGCCGCCTTGTCGATCAGGTTGGTCCTCCTACTTTTTTCATTCCATAAAAATGGAATTTCTCACAACCTACTATTAGTGGCCTAATTTTCCAAAACATTATTTACCACAGTTTGATTATTTGCGAAGATACTTCATCATGGTTATTGATTAAGCCGAAGTCGTCACCTACGTTGATTATGGATCCGAGTTCACAATTTATCAATTTGTAATTTAGGGCACTACTGCTCATGGATAATGGGAAGCTGGTACTACTGATGATGAGTTTGGCTAGGTTAGTATTAGTTTATTTTGTTGTATAGCTGGATTATTCGCCAGACTTGTTAAAATATGATTTTGGGAGTGTTTTATTTCTGGTACATTACACTATTTTTTTTTGCTTTGTTATTTATGAAGTATATATGCTTCAAAATGTAATATGAGTAATACATAAATTGTCTATTCACTATTGTATAATTTCATGAAGCTGGTTTTTTTTTTCTTAACTTGGTTGTTGTCATTATTTCTGTGTAGTGGCAGTTAGATGTAGAAAACTTTAGAAATAAAAAGCTATGTCCAGTTATGCTATTTACCCTGTTATTTTTGTATTGTCCATGCATATGATAATATAATCATACTCTGCATGTCTAATGTACAGAAAACTCAACTGCTATGCATCTCACATGCCTTTTGATATATGCACCATATATAACACCCAACGGAGGTTATCAAAGCAAGTATTTGTTATGCATATTTAGTTGATTATGGCATGTTGAATTTTTAAGTATAAAAATAGTTTTGTTGTTTTTTGCATAAAATTCATTATTAACCTTTGAGAAAGGTACCTACTGTTGTCAGAATGATTGATTGCTGTTTGAATATAGTTCCAATGTCCCTATATAATTGACCACCAAAAATATAAATTGGTTACAATTTTCTAATTTTCTTATTTTGTTCCCAGATGTGAGTTAATTGGACAAACAAAAAATATAAATTGGTTACAATTTTCTAATTTTCTTATTTTGTGCTTGTTGATCATACCGCATGTGACACTCATACCTATTTTTATTTTACTTTAGGTTGTAAGATGTTTTATATATAATTGACCACCCCAGTAGTATTAAGTTAAAAATAAACTTTGAGAAGTCTAATTTTTTTTAATTTAAATCCATAGCTCAGGTCTCAAAATATTGTTGAAATAGAAACTTCACAATGAAGTATAACATAATTTGTGTAAATGCCAAAGCTTTCTATCATCAAGAGGTGAGGTTTATTTGTTATTTTGTAATCTCTTGTTGTTGCACAAAGTCTCCAACAACGTTTACATCTTCATGTAATTGCTTTCCAAGTTAAAATAAAGAATAAAATTACAATACATGCTTCCATTCTTTATTGTGATTGCAGGGGACTCAAATTTTCACATGTCAAATACATTATTGGGCTAGACGAACAATGAAGGTCAAAGGATGAGTTCAATATGTGGATATTCTATGGCACCTATGGGTAATTCTTATATAAAAGACGCAATTAATCATCTATTTGTTCCTATTCATGACATATTAGCTAGTTAATTGAGGTTAACCCAAGCATTGTGATTTTTGTTCATGTTCTTAACATTGCATTGGCCATGTAGTTTAACCTATGTCATGTTTTTGGTATCCAAATGTGGCATGGTATATCTGTTCTGCTTATCAAGTATGTTGCAACATTGATATGACGCTTATTTGATCTTTTACCTGACCTGAATCGTTATTTTGTATCTAATACATTCAAAAACTTTATGTATTCATCCATTTATACAAGTATTGCTTTCTTTCTTCCTTCCTTTTTGTTATCCTTGTAGCCATAGTAGTTAAGGCTCTAAGGCGCAAGCATTGAGCCTGGGGCTTTTTTGAGCCTTGAGCTTTTTTGTGTGCCTTTTATATGAGTTTGATATGATATTTTACTATCTATAAATTAATTTTTAAACCATATTTTATAATTCATTCAATTATTTACATATTTTATTAATAAGATTTAAATTTTAAACCATATTTTATAATTTGTTGAACTATCAAATTTTTTTATTTAACTGTTTATAAACACAAATTTGAATTTAGCAAAAAAAGCTCCGCAAATTGCAAAAAGGCGCACTCAAACTGCAAAAAGGTGCAAGCCTTGGGCTTTTTTCGCTTAGGCACACCTAAGCGCGCTCCTTGATAACTATGCTTATCGTTGATTATTTTTGTTTTAGTTACACTGATTTACAGTCCTAGTGGCAGGACAAGACGTCGAATTTACAAGACTGTTAGACGGAAGTTTCTTGATCAATGGTTTGCATACTATTTATATGCTTCCTTTTGTTATCATTTTCCGGTTATATTACCAAATGTAAACATTAAAATATTATGCCAAGTTGAGCTCTTAGTAATAAGTTTGCATTCTTCAAATATTGAACATTTAATTATACAAATGGTTTACTAGGAAGTTCATCCAATATGCTAACTTATATATTTTTCTATAGGAATCATATGTCTTGGTTTGGAGAATTGTGATTGTGTTTGTTTTGCAGGAGCTATTTTTTCTATCTGGGAGATGACACAAAATCATAAATGAAGGATAAGAGATCCACATGTTTGACATTTTACATTTAGAGGTATGTTTAAACTATTATTATGCCTCTACGTTCTATTTTATTAAACTTGATGAATTTTTGGATACATACTTTTTCTTTGGCCTTTTAAGTTCGTACTGTTTTTTAGAAACAGTCGCCATCTACTAATTTAAACCGATCTCAGTAATTGTTGTCTTTCCCCTTCTTTCTTTTGATTTTATCCCAGTAATTTAGTATTGTATTTCACATGTATTAGTTATTGCATCAAAATCAGATAAATTGTTTTCTTGAAGGTAGGAATGCATCCATGTTTGTATTCTGCTGACTTTTCTATGTTTCAAAGGTATTCATTTACATCATTTCCAATTTCCATATTAGTCTTTGCTTGTTATCATTGCTTACCTGATCAACGATTGACCTTTATTTTGGATATTTGCTACACTTGTATGCTTGTAAAATGGGCCTATTCTGAACTGTCAATTGCACTTGCATTAAGAGGAGCATGGATTGATGTTGCAAGCGCATCACAGTTAACTAGGGTCTATTCATCCACTACTTTTAGAGAGTAGACACTAGTACAAAATATGGTTGTTGCTTCTCCTAATTTGCTTCAATTGTCTTTACAAATGATGCAAATAATGTTATTTGCATCGATTTTCGTGGAATCGATGCAAATACACCGAAGCAAATAATAGTATTTGCATCGGTTTTCCTCATAACTGATGCAAATAGCATTATTTGCATTGGTTCCTCAGGAAGTGATGCAAATGCACCGAAGCAAATAATATTAGTTGCATCGGCTCATGAGGAACTAATGCAGATGCAGTGAAGTAAATAGTATTATTTGCATCGGTTATCCTTACAACTGATGAAATTAGTGAAATTTGCTTCGACTCATGAGAAATCGATGCAAATGCTTCACAGCGAATAATGTTGTTTGCATCAGTTCTTTAAAAATCAAAGAAATTGTCGATTATTTTAATTGAAGCAAGTACACTTATCAATAATCATAAATACTCGTTCATATATGTCATTGTATATAATTTATTGTAATTAACGCTCATCAATAAAAAATTATTATAGTATGAATAATTTTTTATCAGGTAGTTTTTTATAGTTAGTTAGTATGATTTGCAATTATTATTAAGGTTTATTAATTAAAGTAAATATTTTACTAATTGATAATCAGCATTTTACAATTAATATTTAATCAATGAGTAATATTTAATAATCAATATGTCATGTTTAATAATTAACGATTATTATTTATAATAAAATTTGACTATTAATGATTAATGAGTAATATTAATAATGATTATCGAATGAGTACTATTTAACAATTAAAAATTATTATTTAACAACATCATTAAATAATTAATAGCTAACGATTAATAATTTATTATTAATTTCTAATAAATACTATTATGTAATTAGGTAGTATTTAAACAAATAAATATTAATTAATAAATAATATATAATTAATAACTATTATAAATTATCAATAATTAATAGTCAATATTCAATAATTAACATTTAACATTTAATTTTTAATAAATAATGAATATTTAACAATTAACAGGTAATATTTAGTATTTAAAAATCGATTTTCAATAACCATTAATTAATAATTACAGTTAAATAAATAACTTTAATATTTATGTAACATTTAGACTAATATTTAGTAATTAACAATAAAATTTAATACTTATGAGGAGATATCTAGTGTTTAATTATTTATTTTAAATATTGTTTAATTTATACTGATTATTTAAAAAGTTAGTAGATTTTTCATAAACAATTAGATTGGCATTTATTTATAATTTATGACTAATGATTATCAACAAATAACTTATAACTAATAGTTATTATCTATAATCAATGATATTTGTTTATATTTAATAATTTAATATAATTAATTGTTAATATTTAAAAAATTATAGTTAATGTTTATTAATTACACTTAACAATGAATAAATATAATTAATAAATCTAATTAGATGTTAACAATTAATAACTAATACTTAGTAACTTGTTAAATGATTAATATTGAAGAAATAATAATTAAATATAGTTAATAAGTAATATTTAATAATAAATATTTTTTAAAATAAAAGGGGTACTTATATTAGAGGAACAAGTTACGAAGAAAGGTTTGAACTGTACACAGATCAATACAACAACCAACACAGCTCAATCCAAAAAGAAATAGCAATCGTAAACAAATATTATACATGAAACCAACTTGCCAGACCCTAAAAAAATACTACTTATATTAGAGGAACAAGTTACGAAGAAAGGTTTGAACTGTACACAGATCAATACAACAACCAACACAGCTCAATCCAAAAAGAAATAGCAATCGTAAACAAATATTATACATGAAACCAACTTGCCAGACCCTAAAAAAATACTAAAAAAAATATACAAAGAAACAGCAAGAACCTTGCCGGGAGCCGAACTTAAAATCCACAAAGAAATAGCTCCAAAGCATCAAAATAAAATCCAAGTTCAAAACACCTGAATTAAACTAAGAGAACTAGAACAATTCATAAAAAGCATAAAACAAAATTTAAATTATCATCGAATTATAATTCAAATAGAATTAGAACTTTTAAAATTTTGATTGGTACTTTAAAAAATTAATAACTAGAAAGTAGTGTTTATTATTTACTATTTTATAACCAATAATTATATTTACAAAGCACATGTTTGCACAATCCGCATTTGGGAAACAATCCCATTATCATCGTTCCAAACCGACCAATCCAACGAACGAAAACCAGCAATGCTTATTTTTGGGATTGCCCTGCTGTCCATTCTTTTCTATTCACTTGACCCTTTCCGCTTTAGCCCTAATTCTTCTCCTTTTTCTCTTTTTTTTCTTTGAATCGATGGACCTATCTGGCAACGAATTTCGAAAATTATGGTATTGGATTGGGGAATTTCTAATTGCTATTTAGGTCTGGCTTTGACAATGTCTGACGAAGAGGAACTAACATGTAGCATTTTGGGGATTGCCAACATGCGATTTGTGGTTGTTAATTTTAGTTTAGGTTAGGGTTTCGAATTGTGGCCGAGGCGAGGTAAAGGAGTTACAGTTTTGGTTAGGGTTTGTGATTGTTGATTGGAGAAAGACAGTAAGGCAAGAATATTAAGATAACAAATAACCAACATGGTGGTTGTTTCATAGAAAGGGGGCCTTATAGAGCCAGAGGTGAGTGGTTGCACGTGTCCCCTATGCAGGCCAATATGCGACAGTTCAACCTGGAAGTGTTGATTGTTATATGCATGAGTGGCAGGATTAAAAGTCAGCACAGAGTTATCGTGCTTACTTGAGAAGTAGAAACATGAGATTTTCGTCCACTATTTAATGCTGACATGCTGGGCACGCTGCAACTGTGTCTCTGGTTCGATTGTCTTGGCGTTGACACGCCAGGCAATGGTCACTGCATTATGAGTCAATGAATTATCTGCCTGGGTGAATGTCACTACGACATTGTGCATGTCGCTAAATGAACTGTGTGTGTCATTGCAAGTCAGGTCAATTCTATCGGAACAATTTTTGTGATCTACCATAGTGTCAGGTAAGATATAACTATAGATATGGAGCAGAGTATTGGATGTAGAGGCCGGAGCACTTGAGCAACTAGAAGCGGAAATCGTTGAGGCTGACTAGCCGAAGTTGAATACGGTGAGTGCTGAATGGGAAAAGTATGGTAGGCTGATGTATTACTTGGTAACATGGGATATGGTCTACTAATGATGATGGAAGCATGGGTATGATCGGTTTGATGGTCAGAATATGTTAGAAGCTTTGGTAATGTGATTGTGTGAATCTAGTTGCGGTATGATCTCTTTCTAGTTAGAAGGAAGGGGTAGCAAAGGGGTTATTGGTTGATGGAACAGAGAGATTTTACTTTCTTTGATATGTGAGTTGTTTGATAAAATGGCATTATCTTTCTACTTGTTTAAATAGCAGCTTGTTGTTTATTTGAATACGGATTCTTCTATATTTGCCTACACCTAGATTCATTTGCCTTCTTTTAGATTCTTCAATGGCAACTCATAGTTTATTGCTTCAATGACAAAATGCCAGTAAGTTGTTTGACAAAATGTCATGAGTTTTTTGTGATGTAGTTCTTCACAGGTTGTGCATAATAATGGCTCAGTTCTGCAGACCTGAGAACTAAGAAGCCAATAGGTGCTGACCATGAGCTACACGAATTTGGCTAGGGCTGTCAATGGATATCCGAAATATCCGAAATCCGTCCGCATCCGTATCCGAAAAGCGGATAAATATCCGATATCCGGGGAAGCGGATACGGATGCGGATATAGGCATATCCGTATCCGAAAATTATCCGTTCGCTTTTTTTTTCGATTATAGCTTAAATTATGTGTATTTTAAACATAATTAAATATGCTAATTTATTAATTTGCAAAATTGAAAGTCTACTAAACGCATGTTAATTGCTCAAAATTATATATTATCATCATATTTATTTGTTTTTAGCAATTTAGTAATCAATTAGGTTGAAAAAGATTAATATTAAGCTAAAAAAATTCATTTATATTCATTGATTTATCGATTGTTGGCGGAGCGGATAATTATCCGATATCCGTCCGTATCCGCGGATACGGATATCCGATATCCGAAAATGGTTTCGGATGCGGATGCGGATATGGCACTATCCGTATCCGAAAGTATCCGTTGACAGCCCTAAATTTGGCTTAGTTAGCAGGTACTTGACAGCTATTTATATAGTTATCAAATTTTTAGTAATAGTTTTAGGCAACGTTGCTTAATATCCTTTATGTTTCTGCAGTATTATGTATATATGTTGATTCCTTTTGCTTCCGCTAGTACCTTGATTACATATAGGTCTTTCTATCTGTCATCCTGTATAAGCAGTTTAATATATATTACCCATTAGCAGTAAAATGATACCAAATATATTAACATATATCACACAACTATTGGTAGAACACAAGGCTTTATTGTTTACTACATTTGGTATTCTAAATTTTAATGTACATGATCACTGTACAGGCTTCCTGGAACCTTACGTCCACGGATCATATACTTGTTGATATATGCAGCATCTTTATTTCATGTGGGTACACATTTCACTCAGCTTCCTAGAACCTCTTTATAGTTCGTAAAATCAACTTACGGTGAACTAGTAGAAATAGTTGAACCTCCAAGAGTTGGGTTTAAACTTACCTGGAAATCTACTTTTCAAACATATCAAATGGCAAAGGTATGACTGCTTATTTTTATGATCATCATTCATCATCAACAAGAACTATAATATTAATTACTATAAATAATATAATATAATAATATTAATAATACTTGGAAATGTATAAATCAAATAACTACAATGTATTTATCCACCAAATTGATTTTAGGAGCTCTTAACATGTCCATCTCAAATTTGTTATCACTAAAAGCTGTTCTTATGATATCGCGACTAAAAGATATATTTTGGAATATTGGCATCTATGAAGAAATACACAAGCCAGTTAAACTTCTTCATCATTAAAAAGAACCTTTCTTTGCCATTAGACATGTACTTAAGCATCCTTACTAAAATAATAAAGAAACCTTTTCTTCTTCATATTTTTGGGTTGAAAGTCATCTGGAGCTTATGATCAGGCCTATGTACAGCCCTCCGTATAGGGCTGTAAATTTTGTACGAATGTCCAATGTTCGTTCGTGTCTACGACCGAAATACGGTCGTCCAAGTCCGTTCAATTCTCATTTAGGAAACGAGTTAAGACAACAAAATTTGTACGAGAAAAAACAACATCCAATCTCGTTCATATTATTATATAGTTGAGAGAAAATTTAATAAAATGTGATATAAATATCGATACCCGACCGGATCCGTTCGTGTCTGTGTACAAAAAAATATGTCTGTGTCCGACTGATTTTATGTAGGACATGGAATAAGACAACGAAATCTATTCGAGAAAAAATTTTGTTCGATCCGTGTTCAGTCCGAATTTTTTAGGAGAGAAACTGAACACACATTCGTTCTGTCCGGTCCGACCGATTTACACCCCTATCTCCATATCATGGAGCTTCTATCGTGGCTAACCATCATTAAAGACAGGTAATGTCCCTATAGTTTTTTTTGGTGTGTGTATACTGCATATTCATGCATTTCATTATGTAAAGAAAAACTGCACATAGCTTTCTATGTGTTGCAACCATTCTCTGTTTATGACTAAGTGATCACCTACAGCAGACACTTTTAATCTCTCTAAACCGTTTGATCTTCTGTTTTCCCTAAAATTGGGCTTAACACCAAAAATATGAAGAAAATGCCTCACAAAAAGAACGATAAGTGGAGCCACACAATGATTCAAATGCAAGTAGAAGACACAAAGTTTTATAGTGGTTCAATCCAATAAGGATCTACATCCACTCTCATAAGAGATTCCATTATCAATGCGCAAATTACAAGATTAACTTCTCTCTTACAACATTTTCATCACTCCCTTAATTATGAATCATGTTTAATCTATTAGTGATGATAAAGAAGTGTATTAATCAGCGAAGATATGATGTAGATGTGGTTGAATTGGAAGAATTCCTTCTTGCTCACAAGCTTCATTCAATCAATCTTCAACTCTTGAATCATTTGGATGTGTTTGATGAAGATCATGATCCATAGATTAATCTTTAATTATGATGTTGGATAGATGTATAGAATTGTTGTAGAATATTTTCAGCAGCACTTCGTGGTCTCAAGATTCGATCCCCCCTAATGAAGAAGTGAGGGGGGGTATTTATAGGAGATTTCCAGACCAGATGGCAGTTCTGTAATTATGCAGAAAAACGCCATGACTCATGTCGCCACCGACATGACTTGGACCTTCGCTATAACCCATGTCTCCAACGACATATCTCATGTCGTCTGGCGGGTTAACCCTTGGCGCTTTGAGCTTGCGACACGACATGACTCTCCTCGCCATGATTCATATCGTTCGGATGTTAGCTGTCAACAACTTGGTAATAACTAGATGCGACATGAGTAGGTCACGACATGGTTCGTATTGAGATCCTAAGTAGCAGCTTGCCCCTTATGTCGCTAAACGACATGGGGGACGGATGACATGACGTGTTTCTGGAATAAGACCTAGCTCTCTCGACATGGTTCAAGGCCAATATGAATTATTTGTACACCATGCCGCTGAACGACATGGATAACAGTTGTATAACGTCATGTCGCTGACCAACATGAATCTTAACCTTATCATATGTTATTACATCAGAGCGGCATAACTGTCAAATTCTTTAGCTTCCTTTCAATTCCATAAAGCAGACACGACATAACTTGGAGAGGACTTAACCTTCTGGGATCGCCTTGACGAGCTACGACATGACTCAAAGGACTCATGATTGCGGCATGGTGGTACATGACTTAGCTTTATGATTTGATATGGACTACGGTGACCTGACTGATACGACATAACTGAAGATGGCAAGGTTCCTTCCTTTTCTCACGACATGGCCATAGAACGACTTGGTATTTTCAAATTGAGCCCTACAACTTGATGGATAACGGCATGATTTTGATGATATATTGAACACATTTTTATGGGTTAATATTTGCCCCTCGAAGTTCATGTTTTTAGAAATAGCATGGGCTTCGAATCCTTATACCTTATGACATCTTTTCCATGTATTTTAGTTAAGTCATTAGGGTATTTTTGGACTCATGTCGCGACTTGCTTTAGCTCTCCCATGTTGCATGAGACCCTTTATGTCGTTTTGGGCTTCAATCTGAACTGAGCTTGGCCCGGTTATTCTTGCACTCCATATATTATCTCAAACCCGTGTGTTCATTCTTGTTCCTCTTCTCATTCTAAAGCTTTAACTCGTTAATGGCGGATTGGGTCAGAGAAATATTATCGCCTCTCTCATAAGCAACTTGTCTAACCAAGCTGACGTCTTCATCAAAATCATCACGACCGGATTCTAAACGACTTCGACGAGCTCCGTCAATCTGATTTGAAACCTATACTCTCGATTTTGAAGAATCCTTCCTTCGACGACCAATTGTAAGTTATTGCAAGTAATTGTTAGGTCTAAATTTCTCTTTGTTCTTTTGAATACTAGGACTTGTATAGAATCTAGGGATTTTCACACTTTTTTGATAAAGTAATGATCTCGCGAATTGATTTTGACTGTTTTGTGTTTTTGGGATGTTTGTGAATCAAAAACGAGTTAAATTAGAATGGGTATACCATGTATAAGGGCTTTAAAATGCTTTGATCTTCTTTGAGCTCTTATTCTTTATGTAATACACACGACTTGAGCTTTATGTCGTTCCAACGACATGAGTTTCAAACCGTGCTAAGCTGACTTAAATTTTTCTAACGACTTGGTTGTCACTTAATCTTGAGTACTCACATTGTTGTCACGGTTTGTTCATACGATTTGAATGACCAACGACACAATTTTAATACCTTAAAATGCCTTGTTTCCGTCTTTGACACTATGATGATCATATGAACTGTTTTTAGGACTTCATTATACTGCACACCAGTTGAAATGCCTACACCATGAATTTTTATTGTTTTGTCATTGCTGTTGTATGATTATTTTCAAGGCCAGGATCTCCGTGTTGACATTGAGTCGCTTTTGAGGTCTCATGTCGTGAATCGACATGGGTCTCATGTCATGGACCAACATGGATTTCATGCCGTAAACTGGCATGAGTTCCATGCCGTGAGCCAACATGAGTTCCATGCTGTGAACCGACATGAGTCCCAAACCGTGGTAGCGGCATGAGTTAGTCGTCGCGTCGTTGCTACGGCATAGGGGTCCATGCCATAACAACTTAAACCAAATGTCATCGAACGCCTTACTTTGATGATTGTCACCTTTGTTTAAAATGCTTTGATTTGTTTTCTTATCTCTATTCTTCAAATCTTGCTGCTAGAAAACTGAAACGTATTCAAGTATAGTATAGTTGTGTAGAATGACTACTAAAAAGCAAGCTCTCACTCAAAATGAAGAAACTTCTTTGGCTCAAACCGACCCTTCTTAAACACGGTTCCCGAAACTGAAACAGTCGTAACTTCTAGCCAAGTTTTTGCCTCCCTTACTTTGTAACTTCACCCGATTAAAGCTAGGGATCAAGAGTGACAGTCTACCACACTAACCCAGGAGCAATACAAACTATTGTGTGGTCAATATGGAATTCCTCTTACAGATGCAATATTACCAAAAGAAGGTGTCTTTGCTGACGACCCTCCTGTTGGATATGTTGCTGTAAACAAACAAATGCTAGCAGCTGGTGTTATCCCCCCATTTAATCCCTTTTTGGGGCGAATCTTAGACTATTTGCCATTGCTCCTTTCCAACTCCATCTTAATGGTTACACTGTTCTACTGGACCTTTATGTTCTCTTTATGGACTCGAAAAAACAAGAGCCTACTTTCCAGGAACTTCGTTACCTATGTTCTTTTAAGAGCAGGAAGGATACCCCCTCGATTATGCATGTTAAAGGTGCCAGAAATCAGAAACTTGTTCTCGAATTACCGGACAGTGTTTCAGGATTTTTAAACCAATTCTTCTTTGTTAGATGCCCTGAACCATTTCGAGGGCAGTGGACAGATGGAGGTACGCACAGTTTATTGAATGGCTTTGACCTTATTTTCCTCTGAGTTGTACGTTCTTACATTATCTCTTTTGAAATGCAGTACTCCCTGCCCCAATTAAGGACAACAAAGCATCCTCTTCTCTTAAGGCCACATACGAAACACTAAAAACTATTGACGAGGCGAAGAGAAGTAGAAAACTTTTAATTACGGAAAACATTCTTCGCCAATATGAACTACTTCATCCCTTGAGGAAATTCTTATGTAAGGCTGGACCTTCCACTCCTAAACCTAACCTTGCAGAGTCGGACATTGGAAATCCTGACGATCGGAATGTAACTCAAGTCGATCAAAACCCTACCATTGACCCTTCCTTGAAAAGATGTTCTAGGCTTACCAGTGGAAGAACGTTGCCCTTGTCAATGACTTTGAGCAAGGATAAAGATTCTAACCGTCGTAGGGGAGAGGATCCTACAACATCGGCCGAATTGGCTGAAAAAGTGAACAGTTCCCTGCACTCTGAGTCAGAATCAGATTCCGAACAGGTTGAAAAAGGCAATAGCGAAGCGAATCCTTCTGAATCCAACCATGGGACTAAATGTGATGGGGAAGATGTAATTGTATTAGAAAACGATCCAAATATCGGGACTATAACTGGAGATTCCCTTACTGAAAATGCAGCTAAAGAAGATTCTGCAGGTACTTTTGACAATTTGAGTGATCTCAACTCCGCTAAATATCTTAGTCAGGATGGTGCCGTTACTCAGCCTCTCACCCCACAAACCATAGAAACTGGAATTAGGGATGCAGCCACAACCGAGTCAGGAGGGCATCCTAAATCTTTAGGAATTTCCTTAAACCCAAGGGAAAAACTAGTCTGTCAATAATAGTGTCTTCTTTCTAAGAAAATACCCCTCTTGCATTTTGGTTTCTTTTCTGTCTTTGTATCTTGCCTTAGTATTCTTAGATACTTCGTTGTTTCAAATATCAAAACTCGTCCATATCTTATTTCAGGTTTAGACATGCACATGAGACGCTCGTCAGGAATCAGATCGGATTTCAGTAAAAAGAGCAAAGTTATCGATCCGAAGCACTTATTACAATTCAAATCCCAGCAATCATCGCATCACTGTGAGCAGCTCCATCCTCCTCCGCCCTTGAAACCCTCTTCTCAGTCCTTACATGCATCAGAATCTGTCCTGACTGAGGAACAGAGGAAGAAGATACGTGAGGAAGAAGAGGAAGAGGCTAGAAGACGCAGTTGGCTAAGAGAAGACACTCCCGACGAAGGGGAGCGAGGAAGGAAACGAGGAAGAGACGACTCTTATAAGCGCTCCGGAGTAGAAAAGCTGCCTATTAAGCCCCGACTTCTTTCATCGTCCGGCCCTCCATGTCCCTCACCCGAGATCCATTCGATTATTAATAAACCTCACCATACTCTTGGTTCAACAAATATCTCTTTTTCCGAAAAGCTCATAGGTTGGAACTTGAAAGGGCTTTACTTTGATCGTGGAGTAGGTATAACTGACGCCGATGATTTTCTTAAGGAGGTGGAAGAGGTTATAAGCCAAACACACACCCAATTTGATACTGCTAAGAGTCAACTTGAAACAAAATGGAACATCGTAAGAGATATTTTTTTACAAAAAGCTGCGCGGATGGGAGAAACTTGGTGACGACCTCCAAAAGCGCCATAATTCCCATCTCACAAAAATTGCCGAGTTGGAGAGTGATAAAGTCAAATGGGAAAAAGTTTTGGATGATCATGACGCTACTATCGTGATTCTCAATAAAAGATTCGCAGAGTTAGAAGCATCAGATAACGAGATCAAGAAGCTCCGGGAAGAACTCGATGCTTCCAAGAAAAAAGAAAAAGTTGCCATAACTGTCAAGCGTAATGTTGATTCCATGCTAGCTGTAGAGAAGGATTTCTCCAAACAATATCAGGAAGATGCCGCCAATCTTCCTAAGGAGGTTAAATCTCTGAAGGCTTCTAACCAGACATTGATGGCCAGGGTCGAGTCTCTTGAGAAGGACAAGATAACTGCAGAAGAAACTCACAAACAGTCTATGGACGAAGCTGATGATGACATGTTCAGCTTATATGTATACAGTGTCATGAGCCGTGGGAGTTTGCATTACTTAAGGGATAGTTTTGCGCGTACTTTGGCACTTGTTTGGGTGTGAGTGCCTGAGATTAACGGTGATGATTGTAGCGAGGACGAACTTATTGACAAACTCTTAGATGACAGGTCCAAAGAGGCTTTGGCAGTAGGAAAGGCACAACTAATAGACGAGAGGACCGGTACTTCCGGTGAACAGGTTCAAACCCAGCCTGATATCGACCCTCCTATTGGCGCCTCGATCCTTGAAGCTTCCGGTTCACAAACATTAACTACCCATGTTGATGCTTCTAAAGAGAAAGATGTTATTACTGAGGGGAACATCAGTATAGGGAATATTGTTGAAGAGCACGGTAAAGACGGTGAGGCTGATGATGGCAATCCTGATCATTGGAGAACTGAGTATAGGGATTCTCCGGAAAATCTTCCAGATACAGGTAAAATTGAAACCAACTATACCATATTATGCTTAAAGTCCATTTTCGATTCACCTGGGTCCCTTGCTTATTATGCTCGATGTTTCCATACTTTGAATTTAATTTCACCCCTGTCTTCTCCTACCATAGGCAATGCAATGACAACAAGAGCTACTAGGACTGACTCACCACTGACAACTTTCCCTCTTACTTCTATCATTACTCCCCCTCCTCCTAGTAACACACCTTTGCTTATTACAGCTCCCGGGTCTCAGGATACCAAAATCGGTGCCATCATGGATTTAGACATTGTTGACTACAGCCTTAGTGATGACCTTGAGGGCATAGAAGCAAGTGGAAGCCCCTAAGATACCGCCAAGGTTAAAGGGAAAAAGCCTGCCAAGTCCTCATCATCTAAGAAGAAGAAGAAGAAGAATATGGAGGCTGTCGCTTTATCTTCCCAAGAGAATCAGAGTAATGTGGAAAAGACCCCTCCACCTTTACTTAACAAGCCAGCTTTGAGATCAAGCGATAAGAAGAAATGATCATGCTTAGTGGTAGCTTAATCTGGTTGCTAATTACTTTCTTTTATAAGTTGTATTCAGGCCGGTTGTATATGCGGGCGCCGGTCCCCACTTATTACTCTTGTACTTGTCGTCTTTATGTACTCTATTGTCTGATACTTTGCGCTTTAACTTGTGACTTTATGATATAATTCTGCTTTTTCTGTCAGGAAATTATGTCCTGCTTTCCATGCTTTAAATTCCGCTTTTAGTCTCGTTGTACCTCTTTATTCTGTATTTCATACCTGTTTTATATTTGCATTACAGATTCTACATCACAAATTGTTTGTTATAACATGCTGAGTTAATCCAACCAACTTTATTAGATTTTCCTGATCTCGACTAACACGACACCCAAAACCCTTTCACATGGATAACCACTTTATTAGGATCTTTAATTTCATCTTAGTCATTCCAAAAAAAATATCCAGTTTTGTTGGTTGGAATGATCTAACGCCGGGTTTTCATGAAATTGTGACCGGATTGTAGTATGTTTAAGAGAGCGTTATTAGATTTCATTAATGCGATGGTAATGCCCCCATACCACAATTGGTTTCAATATTTGAAAATTAGGCATGACATCTATAGTTAAATAAAGAAGTCTGTTATTCCTGGCAACTGGGCGGGCCAGTTACTTGTAGAATTTATCAGATGATTTCGAGGAAAGTCTTTGGTTCCGTCACCAACCGAATTTGGAAGATTCGGCTTATGATCGGATGCCCTCGAAAGGATCTTTGATCCATTGTTCGTTGAGCCTGGATAATTCAGACGCTTGTTGAACTTGTTGGACGCCTCCGAAGAGGTCTTTAGGCCCGTCAGTAACTGGGTTTGGAAGACCCAGAATCAATAGCTGGATTTGGAAGATCCAACATTTGAGCGGATGCCTCCGAAGACGTCTTTGAAAACCCAGTGTTTGTATCGCTATCCAGCCATGTATTAATGGCATCGGTGATGAACCGGGTGCCCCTCAGGGAGGTCTTTGGTTTAAAACCCTGATGTTTTATCACTATCCATCCATGTATTAATGGCATCGGTGAGAAACCAGGTGCCCCTCAGGGAGGTCTTTGGTTTAAAACACTGGTTTTTGTATCACTATCCAGCCATGTATTAATGGCATCAGTGAGAAACCAAGTGCCCCTCAGGGAGGTCTTTGGTTTAAAACCCTGGTGTTTGTATCGCTATCTAGCCATTTATTATTGGCATCGGTGAGAAACCAGGTGCCCCTCAGGGAGGTCTTTGGTTTAAAACTCTGGTGTTTGTATCATGGGGCTGACGCTAGTCTATTTGTCAGATTTTCATTGTGACTTGTTAGAACTAGCATCTTGGACTCTGTTATTAGAAAGGTGCCCCTACGGTAAAATTCAAAACTTGGTTCGTAGTCTGAGGGTCGCATTGCTTTAGGTTTAGAGTCTTTGATGCCCCTTATTTATGGCTTTTTACTTCACACCCTCTGTAGCAAAAGTGCGAAGATGTTTGAGTATTAGGCAACAGGTGTGTGAGCTTTCCTGGTTGGGATGTGTTGTAGCATTTACCAGATTCTATTTGGTTTTAGATGTGCTTTTGCCTACTTAGAAAGGCCTGTAATTAAAATCGATGTTAGCAGCTTGGAATAAAAAACTTGCAAATGTACGATTTTAGACAGGTAAAGTAGTTTCTTTCATTAACTTTGAACAAATCATTCATGACATTCGCAATGCATGATATATTTACAATTCATGATGTATGTACAACGTGTAATATGTGAAAGAAACTTCAAACAAAATAACGGCGATGGTGAATGCTATTCTATGCTGGAGGGAGTGCGATTTCGTCTGTCGTTTTTAGTTCAAAGGTACCGTATGCAAGTTTCTGGCTTATCATGTACGGCCCTCCCAATTGGGTCCGAATACCCCGGTTCCTGTCATAATTTTCTTCAGGACGAGGTCCCCGACCTGGAAAGTTCTCTGCTTGACTTTTGTATTGAAATATCTGGCTACTTTCTGTTGATGGGCCGCTATCTTAAGCTCTGCTTCTTTTTGCTTTTCCTCGAGTAAATCAAGCGCCTCCAACTGCAGCTTTTCATTCTCCTTCCGGTCAAAGTAGATTCTACGGTGAATTGGGACTTCCAATTCCACTGGGATCATAACTTCTGACCCGAATGCAAGTGAGAATGGGGTATGCCCCGTAGCAGTTTTATGTGTTGTCCGGTATGCCCATAACGCAAAAGGAAGTTCATCAACCTAGTTGCCTTTGGCTTTTTCAAGACACTTCTTGATGGTTCACTTTAGTATTTTGTTGATGGCTTCCACTTGCCCGTTTGCTTGCGGATGGGCCATAACTACAAAACTCTTTTTGATCTTATATTTAGCGTAGAAGTCTAGGAATTCATTGCTTTCAAACTGGGTTCCATTATCGGTAATGATCTTTTGTGGCACTCCGAACCTGCAAATTATGTTTTTTAAAACGAAATTGATCACTTTCTTTGACGTGATAGTAGCCAAAGGTTCTGCTTCAGCCCATTTGGTAAAGTAGTCGACAACTACTATAGCGTATCTCATATTTGCTTTTGCGGTGGGTAGTATCCCAATTAAATCTATGCCCCAGACCGCGAACGGTCATGGACTGACCATTTGAGTTAACTCTGTGGGAGGTGCTCTTGGAATTTTAGCGAATCATTGGCACCTGTCACATCTCTTTACATAGATCATAGCATCCAAATTTACATCAGGCCAGAAATAGCCGTATTGCAGAATCTTCTTGGCTAATGTTTGACCATCGGTGTGTCCTCCACATTCTCCCTCATGCAATTCTGCCAATATTGCTCTAGATTCCTCTTTAGTTACACATCGCAACAACGGCATGAAAAATCCTCGTCGGTACAGCCTTCCATATTGAACGAGGTACAGAGGAGCTTTGCACAATATCTTCCTTTTCTTTTTTCGGTCCTTAGGAAGTGTCCCATTAAGGATATATTCGCTTATTGGAGTCATCCATGACGCAGGTTCTTTAGCGGTCTCCATTATCCAGTCAATACTCGCTTCTCCATGGTTGGGGAAGAAAGGACTTCGACAGGAATTAAACCCAGCAGTTGGGCATCTGATGAACTAGCATATTTGGCAAGAGAATCCGCTTTTGAATTTTGCTTTCTAGGGATGTGAGATATAACATAATGATCGAGATCGTTTAGGAGTTCCATAGCTTTGGTTAGGTAAGAAGGAAGGTTCCCATTTTTGGTTTGGAACTCTTTGCGCACTTGGCTCACCACCACTTGAGAATCGCTGAGAATATGCAAGGTTTTCAGGTTTAGCTCTTTCTCCAACTTTAACCTTGTTGTTAAAGCTTCATATTCGGCCTCATTATTAGTTGACGGAAATTCCAATCTCAAGGCATAGCATAACGAGTGACCTTCTAGGGTTTCTAAGACAATTCCGGCCCCTGAGCAATAGTCGTTTCTAGACCCGTCAAAGTATAGTTTCCAACTAGCTTTCGTTTCTGCTGGTTCTTCGACCTTTTCTCCTCTGTCTGTAAACTCAGCAATAAAATCTACTAAGGCATGGCCATTAATGGCTCTTCGAGGATGATAAGTGATGTCATACTGACTTAGCTCAATGTTCCACTTTAATAACCTTCCTGAAGTTTGTGGGCAAAAGAGAATTTGCCTTAATGGTTGATCGGTGAGAACTTTGATAGGGTGAGATTGGAAATACGGTCTCAATTTTTTTGAGGTAATGAGGAGGCAATATGCGAGCTTCTCTAGCTTAGAGTAATTTAGTTCAGCCCCGGCAAATCTCTTACTGATGTAGTATACTGGCAATTGCACCCCTGCTTCTTCTCGGATTAGGGCAGCACTCAAGGCATGTGACGAAACCGCTAGATACAAAAATAGATCTTCCCCATCTTTAGGTTTCGACAACATTGGCAGTGATTCCATATGTCTAACCTATTCCTCGAAGGCCTCCTGGCACTCTGAGGTCCATTGGAAGTCCCTTCTTCCTTTTTTCAAGGCATCAAAAACGGAATACACCGATCAGTTGCTTTGGATACGAACCGATTTAATGCTGCCACCTTTCCATTTAGGCTTTGGACTTCCTTTTTTGTTCTTGGAGCCCGCATTTCCCTTAAAGCCGCAATTTGAGAGGGATTCGCTTCGATTCCTCTAGCATTGACGATAAACCCGAGAAATTTCCCTGAAGAGACCCCGAATGAATACTTTACTGGGTTTAGTTTCATCCCATATTTTCTTAGTATGTGGAACATCTCAGCTAGATCCTCGAGATGATCTTCGACCTTCTTTTATTTGACTATTATACCGTCTATATGCACTTCCATTGTATTCCCTATTTGAGATTTAAACATGGAGTTTACGAGACGTTGGTAAGTCACTCCTGCGTTTTTTAGTCCAAACGGCATGACTTTATAGCAGTATAGCCCCTTATCCATTATGAAATCGTGTTCTCCTCATCCGGCTTGTGCATCATAATTTGATTATATCTGGAATATGCATCCATAAAAGATAGTAACCCATACCCCGCTGTTGCATCTACGAATTGGTCAATCCGGGGCAAGGGAAACTGTCTTTTGGGCACACTTTATTAAGGTCTGAGTAATCTATACACACTCTCCACTTTCCGTTGGACTTTTTGACAAGGACCGGGTTAGAAACCCAATCAGGATATGTAGATTCTCGTATGAAATTTTTTTCGAGTAATTTATCTACTTCTTCTTTTAGAGCCACAGATCTTTCTAATCCTTGCATTCGTCTCTTTTGTTTCACAGGAGTGAATTTTTGATTTATATTCAATTTGTGAACAATTACATTCGATGGGATCCCACACATATCCGAGTGTGTCCAGGCAAATACATCTAGATTGGCTTTCAAAAACAAGACTAATTCCTTTTGCAGTTTCACACCCAGCTGAGATCCTATCCTCAGGATCTGGCTGGGATCTTTATCGGATACTGGAACGGGGATAGTGTCTTCGGCCGGCATTGCTCTATTTTCCCCCATACTGTTTTACCTTGGATCAAATGCTTTTCGAGCACCACTGTGCTCTCCAGTATGGGGGCCTTGCTTTAATTGCTATAAGAGGGGTTTTTGGATGTGGAGCGACGACTCCACATCCTTCTTCAATTCCTTCTTCCTTGCCTCTGCCAATTCAACTAAATAACATTCTCTTACTTCTCGTTGATCGCCTATAATTGTGCCTATACCATTCTCTGTTGGGAATTTCATAGCGAGGCACCACGGAGCCATAGTTATTCTGAATGCTGCAAGAGTAGGTCTTCCTATGAAGGCATTATAAGCGGAGAGTTCATCAATTATAACGAAATCTTGTTCCATTGCGGCTTTCTGCCCCCTTCTCCGAGGTCCACTAGTAAACTGATAACGCCAATTGGTTGAACGGCTTGACCTGTGAATCCGTGGACCTTGTTCTGGTAAGCTTTTACGTCATTCATGGAAAGCTTCATTCTATGAAATGCGCTAATGAAGAGGACATTAACAGATGCTCCACTATCGACCAAAACCCTTCTAACTATGGCTGGGCCCAAACCAATGTTATCAGCATTGGATCCTCTGTAGGTGTTATGATCCCGTTTGGATCTTCATCTTTAAATGTGATGTCGCCTTGCGAGATTCTTGGTATTTTTGCTGATAAAGCCTCATCCGTGATCATGAGTTCACCTTTTTTTCAAAAAGTCCTTCACCTCATGAGCATACTTTACAATGTCCCCCCAGATTTTCCCAACCGGTTATGGGCCTCTTGAGATGGTGTTTATGATCATTCTTGGTATAACAACAACCGAAGCATTCTTATTCTGTTAAGGCTGTCCCGCAGAGGCTCCTTGGTCTAGAGCTCCCTAAGAATTCTGGGGGTTCTTTGTGTACTGCTGAAGCATGTTTTTTCTTATCAGCTCCTCAATTAAGCTCTTCAAATATCTACAGTCGTTTGTGCTATGCCCCGTTTGGTTGTGGAATCGACAGAGTCTGCCAGACTTTATTGCATTATCGGTGACTCTTAACTTCTCTGGTTCTGGGTATTCCTCTGTATCTTTGGTCGCAATATAAATATTTTCTATGGTATCATTAAGGGGAGTCATTTCAGAATTCTTGAAGAAACGAAGCTTTTTGTTGTTTCGATCATCTTTCCCTTCCTTCCCCCTTTTCTGATTTCCTCCAGCGTTTTTCTGTCCTCCCTGCACGTTTACGTCTTTTTTCTCTGTCGGCTCATTATTTTATGGAACTTCTAAGGTATAGGCCGGATCCTCATCCACGCCTATATATTCTTCTACCTTATCAAATAGCTCTTCGAGAATGGTAGGCTTCTTTTCCTTGATCCACTGCCCAAGTTTGGTCCTTTATTTAAACCTCCTTTTAGAGCCATCAAGGCCAAACGTGGCTCATAATTTCCAACTTCGGCCGCAGCTGTATTAAAACGAGAAAGGAAGGCTTTATTGGATTCCCCTGGCCCTTGTTCCAATTCATTCAGCTCCATTACATCACGCACCTTAGTTGCTTGAAGTCTGAATTGCTGCATAAACAGCTTGGCCAAGGTGGCAAAATCGTCCACAGACTTTGGTGGAAGCTTCGTGAACTAGAGTGAAGCTACCCCCTCCAAGTAAGTAGGGAAGTATAGACACTTGAGCTCATCAGTAGCACGTGCCCCATCCATATGCTGATCATACTTGAATAGGAACACGTTGGGATCGCCAGTCCCATTATAAGCTTGCATAACCAGAGGTTTGAATTTGTTCGGATATGGCGCCATTTTAATTCTTTCAGTAAGCAGTGTTTTTGTGGGAGCAAACCCCCATTCCTTCTCATCATCCAACTTTTTTTGGTCCTCCCTCATGATCTTTCGTATCATCCCAGATATGCGCTCCTCCTCATTGAGTTGGCCCACGGGGCAGACGCCTTCCTCTTTACCAGATGTTTGCCTGGGCAAACGGTCACGGTTCAGATTCCGGGGCCCTGGACCTCCCGAATGGGGAAGTGCCCCTTTGGTGGAACCAAACGCTTGTTGAGGAGTTGTTTTTCCAGAGTGATTATGAGTAGGGGACTTTGTTATAATCTCTTGGACAGAATTTCCTCGATTCGGGCTTGAGGAAGAAGATCCAGTTTCTTCTGTCCGAGTGGTTTTAGTTGATTTAAGACGGGCTGCACTCATGGTAATCTTACCTGTTGCGGCTTGCATAGCGAACATGGTTTCAAGTTTCTTCATCATGGCTTCATTCGCAATATCGATTCGACTTGTCAGTCCTGCTGCCACTTCATCCAATTCCCTTCTAGTTATGACGGTTAAGGCTTTAGAACTTTCGTCGACCTCAAACTGGTTAGTGGGCGGAGTGTTTTCCGTGTTAGTGGCATTATCGGCGCTTTTGCTTGTAGTCTTCTTCGGTGATCTACCTGGCTTACCCATGGCTTTGGATAAGAATTTCAATTCAGACAACTTAAATGATCAGAATGTATTCAAAATTTCAATGCAAGGCCTTCTACCCTGTGAGAGAGTGAGAAATGAATCAGCAATTCGGGCCCCACGGTGGGCGCCAAATGTTTTCCCTAAAATTGGGCTTAACACCAAAAATGTGAAGAAAATGCCTCATGAAAAGAACGATAAGTGGAGCCACACAATGATTCAAATGCAAGTAGAAGACACAAACTTTTATAGTGGTTCAATCCAATTAGAATTTACATCCACTCTCATAAGAGATTCCATTATCAATGCGCAAATTACAAGATTAACTTCTCTCTTACAACATTTTCATCACTCCCTTACTTATGAATAATGTTTCAATTTATTAGGGATGATAGACAAGTGTATTAATCAATGAAGATATGATGTAGATGTGGTAGAATTGGAAGAACTCCTTCTTGCTCACAAGCTTCATTCAATCAATCTTCAACTCTTGAATCATTTGGATGTGTTTGATGAAGATCATGATCCATGAATTAATTTTCGATTTATGATGTTGGATAGATGTTTAGAATTGTTGTAGAATATTTTCAGCAGCACTTCGTGGTCTCAAGATTCGGTTCACCCCTAATAAAGAAGTGAGGGCGTATTTATAGGAGATTTCCAGACCAGATGGCAGTTCTGTAATTATGCATAAAAATGCCTTGACTCATGTCGCCACCGACATGACTTGGACCTTCGCTATAACCCATGTCGCCAACGACATAACTCGTGTCGTCTGGCGGGTTAACCCTTGGCGCTTTGAGCTTGCGACACGATATGACTCTCCTCGCCATGATTCATATCGTTCGGATGTTAGCTGTCAACAACCTGGTAATAACTAGATGCGACATGAGTAGGTCACGACATGGTTCGTATTGAGATCTTAAGTAGCAGCTTGCTCCTTATGTCGCTAAACAACATGGGGGACGGACGACATGACGTGTTTCCGGAATAAGACCTGGCTCTCTCGACATGGTTTAAGGACGACATGAATTACTTACACACCATGCCGCTGAACGACATGGATAACAGTAGTATAACGTCATGTCGCTGACCGACATGAATCTTAACCTTATCGTATGTTATTACATCAGAGCGGCTTGACTGTCAAATGCTTTAGCTTCCTTTCAACGCCATAAAGCAGACACGACATAACTTGGAGAGGACTTAACCTTCTGGGATCACTTTGACGAGCTACGACATGACTCAAAGGAGTCATGATTGCGGCATGGTGATACATGACTTAGCTTTATGATTTGATATGGTCTATGGTGACCTGACTGATACGACATAACTGAAGATGGCATGGTTCCTTCCTTTTCTCACGACATGGCCATATAACGACTTGGTATTTTCGTATTGAGCCCTACAACTTGACGGGTAACGGCATGATTTTGATGACATATTGAACACGTATTTTTATGGGTTAACATCTTCCATACTAGAAGAGCCACTTTTCTCGTTTCAAAAATAACGGTGTTCTATTATAATTGAAACCCATTTTTTTAGAATTGGCTACATTTACTGTTATTAAGTATCAGCATTTTATGAGGAAAATTTCAGTCAACATCAGGGATATCAGTTTTCATCATCAGTTTTCATCAATCGATGATAATTGCAGGCATCACTCCTACCCATTTCCTCTAATTTTCTATACATCCATGTAAAGTTTTACCCATCTGATTTTGTCTTAACCAGCAACTTTGCTTTCCTATGAATGATTGACAATTTAGTCATGTTTAAATTTAATATGCGTAGTTGACATTCAAATTGCCTTAGTATGTAGGAACACCTGGCTATTGGAGTCACATAATCAAACAGATCTGAATGTTCACTTTCATCGGCTTAAATATGGACCAGGTTCATTCGTGAGAAGGGAATATCACATTTACATGACTTCCGATGGGTAAGAATATGATTCAGTCATATATTTGGTTATTCAACATTTCTCACTACAAACCATAAGGACTTCTATTATATCTGAACCGTAAACATTTTAATTCGAAAATCTGGCATATACATGTTAATTTCAAATGCCAAATTACATGATACATGAGGATCAACATGGAAGGATTAAGCTCTAGGACGGTTCCTCATCTTGCTGATGCAATGCATGTTGCTGTAACTACTATTAACTAGTAAAGCCTATGGACTTCTTCCTTCTTTTGAGAAGTATTTAGTTTTGACATCCTGTATGTATTTTTCAGTACCATTCGTATGATTAACGATTTATTGCATTTATCAGAATCAAGTATATCAAGACCAATTTATTGCATCTTTATTTGTATAAGTATCTCATCCCATTCATATAATTAACGATTTGAAACAATTTCTTATTATGCAACTAGTCATGTAAGTGATGCAAGTTGTATTGGCTGTAAGAGTTGTGTTGTGCCGTTTTCTCCTTGCAAACTAGTTTGCAGATTTTTTTAAGAGAACAGTCTAAAATATGTATATCTAAGTATAACTATATATAATTATAGAAAGCCGCCATATGAAATTTCATATATATTAGCTTGTTCAAACTGTGCCTTTTTTGTTCCTATTCATTTTAAACAAAATATTACATTACCTTGAAATATTGCAGTGTCCGCAACAATTTGAAGCTACAGATTGTGTATGTTATGTGATGAGGTATATGCATGGCATAGTAAAATACCACAATCAAAGCATCGATCTACAAAATTACTACTTTAATTTTTTTCTTCATCTGCTTAGCTATTATATGTTAATTACATACATTTTGTAACATTATTCTTTTATAAATTGCAGGATTTTGCACAACATGGTTACAACCAACAAGAGATAAACGAGGCTCGGGATAACTTAGCCAGTTATATCATGCATAATTGGATATAGTTATTTTAGTCTTTTGTTATGTACGTTGACCTTTATTTTGTGGTGAATTGTGTATTTTTGCCTTTTTTGGGTTTGTACATATGAACTATGTTGATTTATAATACAATTATATTGTTTGCTTGAGCAAATTCATGATAATAATGCATTTGCAAAATTTTAAATTCCATTTGATATTGTTTTAGCTTTAAAAATCTGAAATACAAGAATTTTTTTTCTTCAAATTAAATTTGCATCGGTTGCAACAGCATGTACAAGTGATGCAATATGCTAAGGTCATAACAAATGCCTTTTTTACGTCTGTTCAGTAGCATCAGTTGTTTTAAAAAGCCGATGCAATAGACTAAGCATTGAAAAGCAAATGAAGGCATTTGCATTTGCACTATAACATCGGTTGTATAGAACAACTGATGCAAATAATCGTCATTTGCATCGGTTTTTTAACTGATGCAACAGAAATTGGTCTTTTGCATCATCTTCATTTGCATCGCTTGAACAACCGATGCAACGAGGGTTTAACAACCGATGCAAATGACCTGTTTTGTAGTAGTGAGAGGTACCATGATCTTTGCATTTGAACTTTTGAACCATTTGCATGAGCAGATTTCAACTTTAATTACATCCATATGTGACTGAATATTATAACGTGATTCACTTATTAAATGATGCAGATTTTATTCCAAGTGGGTAGAATGTTAATAAGGCGCATTGCTCTCTGTTTGCTAATGAAAGGAAATGTAAGAAGATGGATGAACATAAAGTGTACTATTCTCACTGAAACTATGATATATGTATTTCACATAATTTGATTAGAATTATTATTAACTCAATTATTTACGTATTGTACTACAAAATATTGGGAACACCCATTTAACTGTGCATGTATAGTTATTTTTCCATTTTATATTGACAAGGAAATTCATATCATGCTCCAACTATGGCACTATTTATGAGTGCTTATTAGGAAAATATTTTTGTTCTTATTTTGATCTAGAAAGTTAGTTGTAGCATGGGCATTCCTATATATAATGGTTTTTTTTCTAGATCATTTATGAATATGAAATTGTGGAGATATCATATATTTATATTTATGAATTTTGTAAATATAGTTTAATGTTGTTTTAGGTTTTAAAACCTAGAGCAGTATCATTATTTTTTTGGCCTCTGTAACTCATTTGCATCGGTTGTTAAAACAACTGATGTAAAAAAGGATAATAATTTTAAAGCCAATCGTCTTTATTTGCAACAGATATTACTAAGAATCGATGCAAAATACACCTCTTTTGCATCGGTTATACAATTGATGCAACAAGTTTTGACTTATTGCATCGTCTACACATGCATCGGTTGTTAAGCTGAAGCAACAGGGGGGTAAACAACCGATGCAAATGATCTATTTTGTACTAGTGTTAGTGAAGGTTCAGTGGGGAGAAAACCCAGAGGATGCAAATTGGGAGACTGAAGACAAGATTCGTGCTTTGTACCCTTTTCTTTTCGAGGGTATGTTCTTAACTTCCTTTCCTAAGCTTTTATTTATGCGTGTTTCTATCATTTAATTTTGTCCTATCGATCGAGTCTTCGACCTTTAGGTAGGAATCCCATGGATGTAAACATGTGTTTGAGACATGTTATGTTTGATGGATGCAAGTGAATGCAAGTGTCTGCTCCCAGTTGCTCGTGGATGCATACACACACACATTAGGCACTAGATCGGCTCAATCACTCTCATGCTGCAAATGGATGTGTGTGCATTTTTCTTCTTTTAATGGATGGAAATGGATGTATCATCATATGGATGTTGCATTTGGAAGGATGATTGTGCACCCATGTACAACTTACATATTATAATAGGATTGTTGCATACATGTTGGATTCATGGCACTAACATACATTGCATTAAGGAGGTCGACTGAATCAGTAGACTGCCTGATCTTTGCATTAGTATTGGGACAGATACACACACCTTGTATATGTTCATAAAAGCATCAGAAATCTTTAAGGAATATGGATGCTTGTGATTGGTGGATGAGTAGATGGGTGATGGATGGTAGGATATGCATTCTTCTTAACTTGGAGATTTCGGGGATGAAATCCTTTGAGTATGGGGAGAATGTAACACCCCGTAATTTTAACAACACTAAAGAGGGAAAATTAAATAATAATTAATTTAATATTCAGAATTAAGGGAAACGGACTGCGCCATTGCATTCGTCTCAGAATTCTTGTCAAAATAGACACCTGGTTTGCGTAAAACGGACAACGTATGAAGAAGTTATGAAGGTTTGAAGTTTGTACGCGCGCAAGAGAATTATATATATATGTATATAATAAAATCCAGAATTCAAAAATCAGTTCAAAAATCGAATAGGAGGGGAGCCGGAAATCTCCCGCCCAGGGGTGTCGACCCCTCAAGGGGGGTGTCGACCCATGGGTCGACCCCCCTTCGTAGATCTGGGCAGAATTCCTGTTTTCGTACGTGATGGATTTATGACTTGGTTTGTTGGCTCTGAGCTGTAAATAATCCCCCATTTCTCTTGTTTCTCCACACCAAAAACAATGGAGGACTATATGTTGTCACTGCCCAGATTGAATCAAATCTTTTTCTTCTTCTGCAATCAACTTAATCAAGTTTAGAGTTATTCAACTGTAGATCTATGATTCAACATCTACTATTCTCCTTCTATTTTCTAGATCCAAAATCACTGTGAGTATATGTTACTTTTAGATCTAAATAATTAAAAGTAATGTGACATGACTATAACTTGGATCTATGCCTGTGACTGTTTGAATCATATCAGATCTGTTATATCCTATGCATCTAAGTTGTTCTGACATGAATATGAACCAAGATCTAGACTTGTACCTATTTATCATGTCAGATTTGCCATTGTTAGAAAATCTAATTCACTGTTTAGATCGCATCATGCCTGTCCCTATTATTTTAGAATCAATTGTATTGTCACATGTTCATCAGATCTATTCCTATATACCTAATTGTCACCATGCCACTATATATTTATACCTGTTTCTGCCATCGTATGTCAATTTTGATATTATGATCATTTCTGTCCTCTTCCCTCCTTCTTTTCCCTTTTTGTTTTTAAAGCTAGGCTACCTTCGAGCCTAGGCATGCCGTTGAAAATATGCGAACTCATAAAATTAGGAACGAGGAAAAAAACGTTAAAATTGGGGCATAATTTGAATTGGGAATTCAGGCATAACTTGAATGAAATATATGAATGTGAATTTAGGACATAAAAACTCATAATTAATGACCTTAAATTGGGCATATAGTTCATTATGAACATAACTTGCGAAAGGGGCTTGAAAACCTATAATGACATAAGGATAATTAATTAATAATGGAAATTCCTAGAATTATAATAACTGAAATTTAATCGTGCTTGGACACGAGGTTAGACTACACTTGCGGTGGAAGTCTGCCTGGAACCACCCGGCATAACCAACGACCACAACTGGTGAATCTAATGTGAGGGGTCTAAGTGCATAAATATGTGACGTGCTAAGACACGAGGTTAAGTCCGATTTGTGGAATAAGCATGCTCGGATCCGCCCGACATATCCAGCATCCACAAGTTGTAGGCTTAATGTGGAAGGTCTAGTGCATTACGACCATAAATGGATATATGGTAATGAATTGGAGTAAACAGGGAATGATAATAACCTATTATAATTAATTACTTTAATGAGAATGTTATATAATAGGTATGCTTGTCCTAGGGACAAGTGGAAATTATAACATATGTTATAATAAAAGGAAAGAAAGCTTATTAGTAAACCTCAGTTAAGAAAACTAAGTTAATAAGTAAGCAACATCAATTTGTAATGATATATTAAACAGAAAACGGGTGAACTGAGATGAAATATACTTAATTACATATTAAGTAAAACGTGTTATTGTAACTACAGAATCAGACAATGAAAAATACAAAGGGATTGTAAGATTACTTCCGTTAATTACAATCCAGGGGTGAAAGATTGTAAGATTTCTTCCGTTAATGGGGCTTATTAATAAACTTTAATGGATTAAGTTATATTTATATGAAATTAGTAAGCAAGTTGAATTTTGGCAAGTGAAGAGAAGTCAATGTGAATGGGGATAACCTGTTAGTCTATAATACTTAACCTAATTGAATCCATAGGGATTATATGAACATGTTAACTTGAGTAGGGGTTAAGTAAACTTTGTTGAAACAGTGGGAGGGTTAAGTATATGTGGGTGAGGTGGGTAATACTTATATATATGCCCACAAAACTTAACCGGTTGGAGTTATGTAATTAAATACACCGTTAGGTAAGCATAACCTATGGAAATGTTGGGGTTATGTAATTAAAGACACCGTTAGGTAAGCATGACCTGTGGAAATCCTAGTGGGAATGCAAGACAAATGGGAGAGCTTGCATCATCTTGTGTGTAGGACCTATTTCAGTCAGTACCCATATATAGGTATGAAACTAGTACTCCGAGCTAGGTCAGAGTCGGGGCACGCTTACTGGACTGATTGTAAGAGATCCAAACATGGAGCACGGTGTAGGCAGCGCAAACCGACCGGGGTCATGTACGTGCATGGTCCGGGCAGAGGGGGATAAGACGACCGTGACACCTGTAGATATGGTTGTGCACATCGTTAAAATGAAGGGTTTCCACTTTAGGAAGTGATACATCCTACTGTGGAGGCAACATAGGCTCTCTACGGAATAAGGAGAAGATCGATTAGGGTACATTTAGACTCCGGTATATTTAGGAGCCTGTTATTATCATAGGGGTAACTCTGGAGCATTGGGCTGCTTGTTGATTGTATGGGGGTGAAAACCTCTTACTGGAAGTACGCCTAAGTCTACCATCTTATAGTTGTTGGGATCATCTCATTTTGGTTATACTAGGGTCGGTGCAGAGTAATCATTAGAAGCGCATACACTCTATCATGTTTACCTTGTCATATCTGTCTTTCTCATCCACTTTATAACCTGTCATGATACTTTTACTTATTTATTTGCTAAAAGTAACTGGACTCGCCAGATTTTATGTCTGACCCTTTTTGTTTCCTCTTCTTTCTTCCGTTCCACCACTAGGTTCTCAGGGTGGAAATACTCAAGCCTGATCAGGATTCTGCTATCATTTTGCTGGAGTTGCTTAGATGTATTGCCCAAGCTCCTATCTTTGCTACTATGGCTATGTTTTTATTTGGGGATTATGCTTCTTTTATTTTTGCACTTTGATGTTTTTAAGAGCAAGACAGAAGTTTTGATGATGTACTGAATTTATGTATTTTCAGACGTATGATGCTTTGAGCCACAGTGCTTTATGATTAATGAAAGTTTTTAATTTTGCTGCAATTTATATCTGTCTTGTAATGTTTTTGTTTTTGTTTACCTATAACGCTTCACGAAACTTAATGCATTCTCTTAATGAGTGACATTAACGGAGGTGCGGTGTCACACCATATCTAGGGTCGATTTTCCTTGTATTATTTGGGGCCCCTATGTCATTGTTTATCAACAAGAGTGATCATATTTGGCGTCACCAAGTTTTTAAGGATGAATCCTGTCCAGAGTAATTGAGGTGCAAATTAACGCAGCCTCCTATACGTTTTATCTAGAGATGTACGGATTTGTTGGGTTGACGCTTACCCTTTCATAGTTGAAATCCATTCTCCAATACGAACCTTCAGAATTGATCGTATACCTATTACGTTGGAACGTGAGATGCAAGCATTCCGACTATTTTAATATATTTATTTGTGGATTTCAGACATTATTATAATATCACTTGTTTTATAATAAAAATTGCCTTGTTATGGTAAGGTAAAACCCGTCTATGTTTATATGCAGCGTGGTCTTATGAGATACTTTTGATTTCAAAGATTTATAAGTTAAGCAATGAATTACCTATGAGTTGAGTTTTCACATGTTAGTTTACCAGACTGATCCAAATGTTATATTTTTGTAAATACTCAGGCCAGATCAAATATATTTTCAAACTAGATTAGATTCGATTTTTGTTTAAGCTTCAGGAGAATAGCTGAAGGGGCCAAGGGCCAAGATGTATTCTTGTATATTTTCTTTATTTTTCCACTATTCATGTTGGTTGTACTCTTTAACATTGCAAGGACAAGTTGTTATAACTATATAGAATGATATATGGATTAATTCTCTAATGCATGTATTATATTTTAAATTTTTATTTATGTAAAGATTATAGTTCATATTATTGACTACTCATTTTGCTGTGAGACTTTATTTTGTATTTTCTTTACTTACCCCAAATGATCTGTCTTCGAAGACTAAATGATCAACATATGAATACCGAGGATGTATTAAGTGTCGTCTTTAATGGAAAGAAAGGCGGTTTGTTACAAAAAAATGGCTAAAAAAACCATTTTCTAACCCTATATATAGTGTTTGAAAGGATGTGCCTAATCGTGAAAAGATTTATTCAAACATCACAACTTATAAAAATCAAAGGCATTTCTTCAATAATTCACTGTTATTCAAAAATAGTATTTACTCGTAAAGATACATAACTAAAAAACAAAACTTTTCAAAGTTATAATTCATCTTTCCAACGAAATATAGGTAGACTTATACATGTTTGTGTTAAAGAATAGAAACACTTTGAAAATGTTGAAAAATTCTGAGCTAGTGTAACTATTTAAGCATAATCTCTAAAATATTTTCATATAAAAATTATTATAAAATATTTGTAAAAATAAAATTTGAAAATAAAATAAATATTTTGCCAAGAGAGTATTCAAAGAATCAAATAATCGCTATCCAAGGAATTTAACAAATTATTTTAATGTTTACTTACTATAAAATACAACCTCTGTCTTCATCTATAAATTCATGAGTCTTTTAAGCATCTTGATCATCTCTTAATATTAACATCCAGTCTTTTTAATGATTAGTCTTCAAATTCGATTATCCTGTACTTATATAAACTTGTATAATATCCTACAAAGTACTACATACATCCTGGAAAAATATTGGTACATACATCTATATAGTTGTTATCAAAATCAATAATTTTAACAAAAAAAGCTGGAATATATCTCACCTTAATGTGTTAATCGTTTTTATTTTGTGTGAGAAAATTAAGAAACAATACAAATTGAAATATTTGTCCACATACGATTGTAACCCATGTGCAGGGGAATTTGAAATATCCTTGGTCCACTTAGACAACATTTAAATGACTACCAGGTGGAAGCACACCTATATTTAGTTAGCTTTTGTAACTTGACAATTTCCCCTCAAAGGTTACGTTGGAACCATTTTTGATTTGCCAAGTGAACCACAAAAAAGCATAACGCAACCTATTAGGGTTGTCGACGGATACTTTCAGATACAGATAGTGCTATATTTATATCCATATTCGAAATCATTTTTGGATATCAGATATCCTTATCCGCGGATGCGGACGGATATCGGATAATTATCCTATCCGCCTACGATTGATAAATCAAGAAATATAAATGATGTTTTTTAGTGTAAAATGATTATTTTTCAATTCCGTTGATCACAAAAGTGTTAAAAATAAACATATATGATGAAATTAAATAGATTTGATTAGCAAATATGCATTTCGTGCATATAACATAAACCTTCGACTTGGTAAAGTAATAAATTAATCTCATTCATTGTACTTAAATACATATAATTGAGCATAATATTAAAAAAGCGGATGGATAATTTTCAGATGTAGATATCAATGTATCCATATCTGCATCCATTTCTATGTACATCGGATATTTATCCGCTTTTCGGATACAGATTTCGGATTTTTTGGGTATCCATTGACAACCCTACAACCTGTTAGGGGTAGGTTGCCATCCAACCAAAAATGGGTTGAGAATGTTGAAAGCATTTAAATGGTGAAATGCCTTTCCTCTTATTTGACCTATTATTGCTACTTTATGCATAGTCGAAGGGTCAAATAGCACGTATTTTAGTATAGCATAACATATTATTACCCATTCATGTATGATTGCCATATTATGAAATATTGCATGACATGAACGAGAGACATCACAAGGATTCACACGTACCTACTCGAGTTGCTCATTATTTTGGTGCATTGCAACTTGTAGGCTAAGAAGTGGTAGGATTTTGATGAGTAGGGTTTGAAAAGTAATGCTAGAGCTTGTGCTTGTTAGCTAGTAATATATTATCTTGTATTCATGTTTATATTGATCAAGATACATGGGTTGCCACAAGGCTCTAATACACACACACACACGCGCGCGCGCACTCGCGCATATAGTGTATTTGAAGATGATAATGCCTTTTCTATCAAATATCTCAATTAATATTTGCGTTTTTGCACGTTCATGAGTAAGAGCATTCCCAACCCAGGGTTAGTTGGAAAACAACTGACCCCTATTAAGGTGTCAATTGTGCACTTGCGAGTTGCTTGGGCATCCAAGCATTACCCAGCTAAACTATAGGCGGCTAATGCTAACCGACTATGTTTCATCCGGATATGCCACATTTGGGGCAACGATAAAAAAATGGCAGTTGTCCTTTAACCAACTATAATTTAGCTAACCAAGGTGTAATGACCTACCTTTTTGACCTCTTCAAGTCGGTAATTAAACCAACTCGAAATGTTCAAAAGACAGATAGTTACTTAGTTTATAGGGTTTAACAAAATCAAACACAAAATAACAAAGAATATCTCACAACAGAATAAATTTTATATAAAAATCAGAGTTGTACAATATTTCTATACACTGGAATTTCTAATACAAATTTAACAAGGTTGAAATTACAGAATTTACAATCTAGAGCGTGCGTGTCTTTACCACTCTTTAACCCTGATAGATGGAATCTTTAAATCTACAACACTCGTGTCTGACCCGAGCGTTCCATACAAAAATATAAAACACTAGAGTCAGGACGAGTGTTGGAGATTTAAAGACTCCAGCAATTGGAGTTAGAGAGTGGTAAAGACACGTGCGCTCTGCATAGTAACTTCTGTAATTTCAACCTTGTTGAATTTGTATTAGAAATTCCGTTGTGTAAAGAAATATTGTACAACTCTGATTTTTATATAAAATTTAATCCGTTGTGAGATATTCTTTGTAATATTGTATTTAATTTTGTGCCTGATTTTGTTAAACCCTGCAAGCTAAGTAATTATCTATCTTTTGAACGTTTCGAGTTGGTTTAGTTACCGACTTAAAGCGGTCAAAAAGGTAGGTCATTACATAAGGTCAATGTTCAATTTTTTACCATTGCCCCTCTCCGTCTTCCCTCCTCTTATTATATGTAAATATACATCCAATCTATAGAATTACACAATTTTCTTCAGTTTTCATCCTCTACAATACAAAACCACACCAAATATCAGTAATGTCAAAACAGAAGAAAGAAAAATCATTTTTGCAACCCTGATCCGATAATTATATTCCAAACCCAGCGTAATCAAAATCAGATTGATCAATCTCAGTAAAATCCAAACCACTGTCAGTCTCACTATGGTATTATTTCATATCAACCTCCACAAAATCAGAATTTCTATGGTTCCCATTAGAATTTGAACCAATACCAAAACTCCTAAAATTCAAATTACACTCAACATTCATCTTTTCAGCAAAATTGTGTTATGAATAAGAGTATGTCTCTCCTAATAGCCAACAATAAAGATCGACTCCTTACCCTGCTTAGAATTTTAATAGAAGTTTGAATAATTAATTTGGATATAACGAACGAGGAATCGAAGAAACACCATTCGAAAATGTTGAAGGCATAGAAGAAGATATCGTGGATGATAATATGTTTTCACTGCCATCCAGGAGGAAGCAAACTTCTAAAATCAACATCAACGAATTTTCTACAAAAGAATTTGAAAATCAGACGTCTAATTCTTCAAAACTCTATAAACGGTCACTGGATGAGCTAGCCTAGTTTATATATTGTAGGATTGAATGTTCAAAATACAAGAAAAAAGATACAAGCCAATGTGAGCCTTTTCGTAGAATGTTTGCACATTGTTCAACGATCGAAGTTCAAATTGTCTATCTAGAAAAGTTGATTCTTTGAAGTAGTCTTGGAAAAGAAAAAAAATTCAGTTTGTCAATGTTGGAAAGAAATAATGGTCATCTACATGCAAGACAACAAAGTGGGGATAACGATATGGATATGGTAATGAACTTATATCTTACTTATATGTCTAGTTTAAATCTTTAGTTATAAATATTACATAAAATACAACTTAACCAAGCACATGCATTGTACTTGAGAGAGCACAACAATCAACCTTTTAACATGTAATATTGCTATGATATACGGTCTAAGGACAAATGGAGTGAGTGCAAAAGGAACATTCGGTTTTGCGGTTCCAACCTTGGAAGTTGGGTGATGAATCAAGTCTTGGTAATTTAGATGCACACGAAGATACACCATTCACAACAAGTATTGGTGGCAAGCCGGGTGGGAAGTACAAAGAAAAGAAAAAAAATTCAATCCACTGATTATAGTAAACTTTGTTACTAATTCAGTAAAAGTTCGGCTAAAGCTGAACACACAACGTGGAAATACATCGAATCAAAGGAAGCAAAAAGACTTGAAAGGGATATGAAAAGACAACGACATCGTGGTGAATTACAGTAGCAATGAGCTGAAAAGTTATAGTTAAGGAGACAAGAGATGGTTCGTCAACAAAATGCCGATGATTTGTGTAACATCCATTCTCTAAAGTCGGAAGCTAAACGATACAAATGTTGCAGTCAACTCCGGTTTTGACTTTCGATAACAGAAAATCAAATGTTAATTAGCTGAAAGATCAAATAACATGGGTGTACGAATATTTTCACAGAACATTCATTGGCACAAATATTCATTCATACAGCCCATCGTAGAATCCGTTCAGATAAAATATAACTTATTCCAAAAAACTTGTCCCCTCGATTGATTAGAGTATAAATAATGTCTTTCAAAAAACATGTCGACACATACATCAAAAGATACAGCTAAACAGAACATAGAGGAACTCCTGTATAGCTACAGCCTCATGCACGTCTCCGAAAGAGAATTCGAAAGTTATACTTGAAAGACCTTAACCCTCAGCCTACTCAATTAAGTATCCGAGGTTTAAGGGGAGAAAAAAATTATGAGTCTGTCAATAAGACTAGTGTGAATAATAACTTGCTAACTGACACTAAATATATCTAACAAGATCTTGACGTATAGCGGAACTGGTTTCCCTCTTGTTAAACCCATGTTACAAAACCAGGCTAACCCTATGCCCTACACTATGATGGTTAGTTCAATTACCATAAGCATGTATAACAATAGCAATATATTTTGCTATAGATAATGGGTTCCCCATTCCCCGTTACACTGACAAACTATCTTAACGGGCATTTTACAAGTCATCAATGATTCCCATCTGTGCTTCGTGGGATCAAATCCAACTAATCACGACGCCACTTTCCTTTGTATTCATTTGGCTTCCGAATCAATGGAGCCAATTTCTTATTACCAATTCCAAATTGCGTGGAGCAATGGAATTCCCCCTTCTAATCCCCCTTTCATGCTTCATAAGATAATCCTTACTAACAATCGGACTGAAGACTTATCCTTAAATCTCTCAAACTGTGCGAAGCAACGAGTCCTTCTTGTTTAACCTCTTGTGCTTCGTAGAGTAATCCCCAATAACACGAAACCGAAAACTCAATCCTAAGTCTCCTGAACTGTGCGAAGCAACAGGCTTAGACACCATTATTTCCATTTTTATTTAATTGGTGTTTCCCAATTTTTCTTCTACCTCCCCCCCTAACGTTCCACACATATTCAATGTTTTAAACACTGGAAAATGATCAACAACATAATCATTTCAATGGGTTCACTCAATATCAAATTTACACTTTAATGGGGGCATCACCTATGTAATTCCCAATCTACTTCGGCTCCCTCATAGGCGCTAAAGCCCATATTCAATTCATTCTGAAAGGAGCAACCCTTCCGTCTTAACACAACAATCAATCATCAACGCCAGTTTTCACAAAATTGACGGCAAGTTAACCAAAAGGGACAACCCTTTTGGCTTCACACAACAATACATAATCATTGTCTATCATCATACAAATGATGGCATGCAATAGAGCAGAACTGGGATTCCATTTTAGAAAATGTTTCAATAAAAGGACATCTTGTTGTCATTATCGGCGCGATAGCTAAAGAGGTGAAGCCTCAAAATATTTTGGTTTTAGAAAAGTTCCTAGCTGACCTCATCTGTGTTGAAGGAAGTATTTTATAGAAAACATGTTTATAAAGGCATGTCCTCATAGGAAATTGCTTCGAGGCTTTCGAAAGCGTTAATATTGGTTTAGAAAACATATTTTGCATTGAGGGATCCCTTCATTAAAAAGATCGAAGGAACAGAGGAAACAACCTCAAAAGATATTCCAGGAAAAACAAGCCCCTTCCGATTCCAACGAAAGGTGCGAAAGAGAAGGCCTTTATCCTTTACAAAATTATAGTTTGTAAATCCTTTTTATAGAAAAAATTCTTTTACGGAAATGAACCCCTTTGACCTAAGCGAAAGAATCGAGGCGAAACCCCTTTATGGAGTAGCTATCTTTCAAAACCAAAAAAAAAAAAAAAAAAAGTATCACGACCAATACCGAAACTGAAAGATAAGAGGCAGAAGCCTTTAATGCTTTATATGTCATACTTGTGATATTTCAAGCATCCAACACTACCGAAGGGTGGTTCCGACCTTGTCGGAAGGTACTTCCGGAAAGGCAATGGTACTGACAGTAAATACGGACAAAGTTGACTTATTTCCTTTTAAAATGCTACTTTATACCAACTCCACCATATTTGCCAAATTCTCATTGGTTCATAAAATAAAATATTGCCATATACAATCCTTATATAGTAATTTTGTACCAGTCATGTATAAAATATTTATATGGATATAATAACCATTTTAATCAACATTCAAACATTTCCTAAGCAATTCAATCTTAGAAAATTTATAATTAATTTGTACAATCATGAAAAATCATGAAATCCAAAACCCATCTCCAAATTCATATAACAAACATTGTACCAAAATTTCAAATCAATCAAAGATGTCTAACTATAGGTTTTAGCCTACGAACCTATTCATTTTCATAAATTTCAATCATAGACATGAAACCAGTCATGAGTATTATAAAACATTCATGTAACATAATAACAATGGATGTATTGGCTATACAAAAATGGTTGAAACTACAACGGGTAGAGAATATAATTTACCTTATTTGGATAGAGATGACGAGATTTGTTGATGAAAGATTTCACGATCTAAGTTTCCTAGTTTTTTCGTTCTTCTTCTCCTATTTTCAATGGTTGGCTACTCTTTAGTTTTTTTTAGGTTCTTAGAAGTGAATTTATGAAGACAATGTGAGAGGGTATGATATATATATATATATATATATATATATATATATATATATATATATATATATATATATATATGGAGCATTCCGGGGCACCCCTATTTTGCAACATCCCTTTCGCACCTCTACCCTACCGTGAGCTACACTAATCCAATTCTAACAAGATTTTATATATATTCAATCCACATATATATTATTTATTATCTACCCAAATTTTGAGTACATTCTGACATTCGTAGAATAATACATTTGATGTTTAAATTTATCGGTTCGAATAAATGTCTGAATGGTGAATAATTGAGCTAAGATTTTGCAAATATTACGAATGTTGGAATGAACTAAATTTTTGGATAGATGATAATATGTATGTGGATTGAACATGTACAAAATCTTGTTAGATTTGGATTAGTGTAACTCACGGTATGGCAGGAGTGCTAAAGAGATGCTACAAAATGGGGGTGCCCCGAAATGCTCCTCTTTCTCTCTACCTCTCTTATAACCCCCTTTTTTATGCACATTTACTTAGTTTATTTATCTTATGACTAAACTTCTAATTAATTCATTAAGAACAAATCTCATACCATCATCCACTAGATTATTCCTATTTAATCACCTAATTAAAGTTTGAATAACGTCTTCCAAAAATTAGGGATGTTACATAAAAGTGCACTATACTAGTATCTAATCTATAAAGCAATATAAATCATACCATAAGCATATCAGGATAGGTCTCATTAATCCTGTCTACGGTTTTCCAAGTGCAGTCCCTTTCGTCAGCACTCCATTGGAGTTTCACCAGCTTAACCGTCTTATTTCTCAATTTCCTTCAATCTCTATCTACAACTCTCACTGTTTATCTTACTAAAGTCAAATCAGGTTGCACCACCAACTCTTCCAATGCCCTCGGATCCATGTCAGTATCGGGGTCATGCACATACTTTCGTAAGTGTGACACATGAAACACGTTATGGACTCCCATAAAATTTTCTGTCAGCTCTACTCTATAGGCAAGCTTAACCTCCTGGCTCGAGGAAAGAATAGGGATAAAGCAGTGTCTACTGTCAGGTAAGTCATTTTCTGGAAGTACTCAAAGTACCAGTGCTGTAAAACTCACTAAAAATCTATAATGGACGTGGTTCTCTGCCTAATGCACTAATATTCTCAAAAGCGATATAGATATGCTAAGGCTGGAGTCCTCGATTCATATATGACTAGAGGATCAAATATCAAATCCATAATGCTGCTACATATCCAACCGACAATGAGGTTGATCAATTTTAAAAGAATAGGTTACCCGTTAAATATAGAATAAACAGTCGTATTGTCTTCAAATGGTAGTTTTTTTGGCTTTGTACATGGACTAAATCTTGGATTATCAGTCTAATGTAAATAACTCGCAGCTACACTTTGGAAGACAACCCATCGTGTAAGTTAAAATGAGGCAGTATAGCTGATAAAATGTTAAAGCATTGATACTGCTCATCATAAGGTAATGTCTCCCTCAATCCTACAGGTAAGCATGGTAAAGTCTAAAGGGGTAAAGCCTAACTCTCTAATCCAAATGAAATGTACGGGTTGTCTTCCATCAATAAGCGGCTAACGCACCAGTCAATCGAATATCCAAATTTAAAACGTTTTCAATATCTAACAAATAAATTCACGGTTACATGAAGCAATCATAAAGTATAAAATAATTTAATGATAGTTAAGTGAGCACGTACTAATGAAATCTCCAAGTCCAACTTCATCGAGAAGTATGTATATAATGTCTTTTGTGTTATAATTACAAATTGTTGTATACAAACGAATAATGTTTGACCAAGAGTCACACGTTCGATTTCGTTGTACCTAGTTATAAATGGGTCGATATTTATATTTCTAATATGAAAAAAAAATACTCTTGGAAAACAAAATTAGGTAACTTACAGAATATTTGACGTGCATGCTTATGTGTTATTCGTCGTCGAGAAGTATACTGAATTTGCTCAATACTTTGTCAGGTCCTAAATTCTGATTGATACTCGGATCTAGATGTGCTTGTCATCTAGCTAGCCGTCGCTTGGCTACATCTCGTCTGGTGAGAAGTGTGGTGGTTATATTTTCTTGAACCGGGACGTCCATACTTTCTTGAATCGGAATGTTTTCTTTATGTGTCGGTACATTTCTCGCATTGTGACTTCCGCTGTCGCAATGTCCTCCAAGCTCTTCTCACATATATTTTTCTGGGTGAAGGTGACTGAAATGACATAAGAATGGAAGAGGAGGAAGGAGGGGATGAAGAGGATGAACAATGGGAGGTTGTAGTTAGCTACAGCCTGATCATTTAGTCGGCTAAATAAAAACTGGCTAAATGACCGATGTGGTTCGTAATCTACACGTGTGTTAGCCGGTTAAAACACAAAACAACACACACTGTTGAAAGCGTTGTGTTTTCTTCTATAAGGGGAGAAGAGGGGAGGGGAGGGTGGATGGGTGCAAGTTGCAGGTCAACCGAAGCGAATTTGATCCGCTACGAAATCCCCCCTCCTTACTCTTCCTCTTTCCCTCCTCGGAATGATCTTATCTCCCATTTTTTTTTGAGGACTTCATTGTCGGTAACAATTCATATTTCTTAATGGTTTACCCACATCGTTATATCACTAAGTATATTACTGTTTTATAATTTGGTTCATATTTATTCCATTGCTTGGTGTTATATGCATATTTGATTGAGATCGGGACGATATAGCTTTTTTGTCCTTGTTTCTAAAAGTTAGTATTCCATTGGATGTATAATCCTACTTGCATACCACCTCTTTCCCCACTCTAATATAGGGATTCGTTTGTATAGATGTTTAACTGTGTTTTTCATGTCAACCATCCTCAGATTACATCAATTCCTTTTTGTTATATATATTGCCATTTAATAAAAAATAAACAAAATAAAAAATAAACACCAATTCTCTTTAAGTTTTTAACATTCTATCAATTCCATCACGATTAAACATGTAAATGGAGCCATTTATTTCAATCTAAAAACATAAGCACCACGTGCATTCTTTGCTCTATTGTGCACATTCTCTATGTCCGACAAACTTGTACTAATAATTGAAACTGCAGACCTCTTTTTTTCTCATTGGTTTTGTGACACCTTACTCAGATAATCATAAGTTGAACACTACAAAATAACAGCTACAATAAAAACAATCCATTGCATCGAGCATTTGCCTTACACCAAACAAAGAAGTATTATACGCTAGAGATGAGAAGTATCGCTGAAATTTCAGAAAAATGATATAGCATAATCGCTCGTCCAAGAAAACTTATGATTTCACAGAATCTTCATTAAGAAAACATCAATTCTGTAATAAAAACATTGAACAAACTATTCTCTTAATGAAATATCATAGCAAAAGTGCACTGCTTGCAGATGACATGCACATAAAAGTGATACATCGGTTTAAATGAGCAATGAAGCATACCGATGCTTAGCAACTAACAAACTGCAACGCAGACTATCGGAAAAGCCGGGGTACCGATCTTCTAGGAACTTTTCCTTCCAGCTTCAATCTTCTATAAGCTTCTCTTATGTGACAAGGTCTTATCGGTCCACTCGTCTTCCTTTCAGCCATAACAATTCTAGCTGAATATTTTGATAAAAAGGATCATAATATGTCTATTAACACACATCAAATCATATGAACATTTTGGAACTTATAAGCATTTAGTAAATAATCTCTCTTAACCTGGCTAAGCCAAACAAGGAAAACATTGAAATTTCTGTTGAATTTTAGCAAAAAATATACTAAAGAAATACATGATATGAAGAAGAACTATGCTATAAGAAACTGTGCATTTGAAACAGATTATAAGCTTAAAAGAGGAGTATACTTGCCTGTCTCTACCAAATCCCCAACAAACATTTTGGCTATGCTAGAGACCACAATTGTCACGGGTGTGGAAATTTTTTGTGCCCCAATGATGCCAGCCAACAGCTGTATTTGAAACAGAAGCAAACAAATATTTATGACCACTAACAGTTGAAGATTGTAACTAAGAATGGTTATGACCACTAACAGTTGAAGATTGTAACTAAGAATGGTACATACTTCTATCAAAAATAGAAAAAATTACAAGACTAATACAAGCAAAGGAAGGAGGAGATCAAACGGAATCCCCCATAACTGTTTGATCAGCCTCAACCGTAAACATTATTCCTCAAATACTTGTTGATGTGGTACTACTATCGCCAAACAGCATGCTAAGTTTGATGATAAGAATTCGCATTTTATGTCATGGTTAAAGCATAATGTTCTCGTCCCTACTCATGTTTCCATTCAGGAGATTAACCAATTTAGAATTTAAATATCTCAATTATGTAGGTGTCTCATACAAAAAAACCCATCTTTGTTTGGGTGAAGTCAAACATCATCTACACTGCTAGCTTGGAAAGAATGATGGACTGCAAGGTACTATAGAACATAATTTAATCGTACAAACTATACTTTTTTACATCTTAGGAATAGAGATGTATAAAAAAATAAATGCTCTAGACAGATTGTGGTGCCAACTTCTAACTAATGGTTGGCATAATGCATATCTGCGCAAGTAGAGAAAGATAAAAATCATATAGTAGTGAAATTCAGGTGCAAAGTTAAAGCAACTATACATGCTTATTAATGTATCATATATGCCACAGGGATATTTTATATCAGAAGTGTTAACTTAGCTCCATAAATAATCTCTATAAGGCACGCATACATACCCTTTTCATATTAGCCTTTTGAAAGCCTGATCTTCTGAATGACTCGTATCGATCCATCTGCTCATTTGTAAATCGAGATAATACAGCTCTGAGGAAGAAAGAAATTACTTGAGTCATAAAAAATCTCATGGCTCATTATCATTATTTAGCCAATCACATTTACGCTATTGTTTCTAAAAACCATGGTTTAAAGAATAATAGTCCAAACACGGAATAAGATATTTTCCTGTCCTTAATAATTAAAACAGAACTTATGCATGCATACTCAGCTTCCTATGTCACACCCTGTCAGCCTTAAAGATAGGTATGCATTATGGAACTATATTTATTTTCTATTCGGTTATGTTAAAACTAATTAAAAGAGCTCCAAAAAATGTAGTGTAGACGACTTTAATATTGAACATGCAAATGCAGGGAAAAAAAGAAGAAGATGAAGAAGAAGAAAGAAAGGCTACAATACAAGCGAAAGGGATTGGATATCAAGTGAACGTGTCCATACTCATAGGAGGTAGTCTATTACTGTGTCGAAGCGATTTGAAAATTCAATAACATTCATATTTATCAGTTAGGGGTTGAACCATTTTTTGTAGGTCATTTAGGATTTCACATCTATATAGTTACTCAATAGGATAAACAATACTAATACACAATACCGAGTACACAGTATTGAAAGAAGATTTGCCAAATACCATTAAATTCAGCTAAATTTCATACATAACCATTAATCTACTACTTGAAATTCTTTAAGATCCCGGAATAATCGTGAAATGAATCCACCGCAGAATTCTAATTGATTGCCTCCTACAGCTGATTTAGCATTCATGCAATTTAAGTCTATGGCAAATCATCCATAATAATTAGCAACCCCTTGCACATAAAGCACAAAAATTCATTATACATCAACTAATCAAATAAAGAGTTCTATTCCATTCATCCAAAAGAAAATGTACCCTTCTACACTTAACCCTAGAATCTCAAAAATTAGATCCATGATAAATCAAAAAATCGGGTTTCTTAAAGCAATCAATTAAGAAATAAAGGGATAACATTTACTGCATCTTTAGAAAGTTAGGATCGGGGGAATTAGAAGCAGCATTGGAACCGGCAAAATTTCCCAGCTCGGCCTCGGCCATAGTGTAATCTTCCTCGTCATCATCGCCACCGCAAGCTTGCGTTGGAGGATCGACAGCGATTGTTTGATTCCTATCACCGTCTTCTTCCTCTTGAACAGCGGTGGAACAGGGAGATTCGGGCGGCGAACATTGGAGAATGTATGCGGCTTCGAAAGGATCCTTCATTTTTGTAGCTTTTCCAGAGGGATGAGGGAACTGGGAGGAGGGAAATATATATGGACGTCTCTTGGCTAAGTCGGTTTTGTCATGTGAATCACCGTGAGTCGTGTTAGGGTAATTAGCACAAGGCCCTAAACGGTGGAATATAGATTCAAATATCACCATAGTATATATCCATTCTCGAAGCTATTTTCGAATATTGGATATTCATATCTGATAATGTGAATGAATGCCGCATATTTACTAAATATTTTTCAACTAATTTAAAATTAATTAATATAAACAAATAGATAAAATTTTAATTTATTATAAATGCATCTTTGTACTAAAAAAAATGGAAAAAGCCAAAAATAATTGTTAGACCCAAAAGTGGTTCTAACACCCAAATTGATTTAAAACAAGATAAAATGGGATAAAAATAGAAATGAACACGCAGGATTTATAGTGGTTCGGCGAACAAATGCCTACGTCCACTTATCTTTCACTATATTCAATAACTCAGTTGCAAATACAATGTAAGATTCACTCACAACTCACTTTTGTTCACTCAATTGACTAAAACAAAAAATGAAAGATGATTTGGATTCTCCGGGAGTAATGGAGTTCGGATGATGGAGGTGATTGAATTCTCTAAGTGTTCGAAAAAAGATCCTTCTCTTTGTCTCCAGACGGGGTATTTATAGGTGTGAATTTGCTTGAGACTTGATCCGGGTCGGGCCACGTGTCATCCATCGCATTCTCTTCGGGTTCGGATGAACTATCAGGTTGACAACACATCAAAAGGGAGGACGTTAGGGGTAGGAATTAGTCATAGCCGGTCCGGTTCTCCAGGCGATTTTACAGGAGATTAACATGGATCATGGGTGCGGGTCGGAGATGTGCAGGTAAGGGGTTCGGATCGGGATACCCGATCCGAACCGGATTGGTTTGGGCGCCTCTCCTGCTCTAACCTATTCCGCTCCGCTCCAGTGTTGTGGCAAGCAGATGGCTTTCCGATCCATCCAATATTTAATTGCCTTCCGATCCGATTGGATATGCCTTACCAATCTATCCAGTAAGAGATCACCGATCCGAACAGAGAACTCTATCCGATCCGAACAGCTGCAGTTATCAATCTGAATTGTAGTGTTTTCCTTCAATCCGAACCGAAGCCTTATAATTAAAAATACCCTTCAATGTTTGGTTTCTCGACTTTGTGTTGCCTAGTTCACAAAGCAGGCTAACATTTTGCCCCCTCAAAGGATGCTTCTGTTGTATACGAAGCGTGCTTTGATGTCGTTCGAAATGCTAGTCCTTGAATCGGAACGGTCAGGAGGAATGCACAGATTTCCATTCGGTTCGGTGTCCGACTCGAGCACATCTTCTTCATTTCTGAGCAAATTTGGGGATTTTTCTCGACATATAATGCTTCTTGCAGGTATGCTCTTCCTTTATTCTCCTTCTCTTCAATTCGAGTCGAATGCTAAATTAACGTGTGAAATTTGTTCGGTTCGGATTCCGATCCGAAGCGCTTTCGTGGATTTGGTTCTTGGACATTGGGCCTTCAGGCAGAGTTGTGCTACTGGGCCTTCACTCCGGTCCGAGCGGGTGAGAAAAAATAGGAATACGAGGAGTCAACATCACCCCTTATATAAATCCGCCACTGCCTTCCTTCTTTCCTTCTTCTTTTCTGCTGCCGCTCCCAACCCTAGTATTGAAAACTTCAAAAACTCCAATATTCTGAAACCGTTCCTTGTAGATTTCTCAAATCGAACATATAGGTAGCTTTTTAATCTCGAATAACCTCGTTGTAACTGTTCTTGATTTCAATTCGTGGTTGATTGGAATGGTTTAGCCACGGGGCTTTGCTTGAACTCCACGTCGTTACTGGTGGATCCGCCATCACTTCGAGGCGTTGCGAGGCTGGAGAGGGCAAATATTTTTCCTTAACGGTAGCTTTGGTGATAGAACGGATTTGTTTGTGAGCAAGAGGGAAAGAGGAAGAAGATGAAGAATAGAGTGTGATGACAAATTGGTTCGGGTAGAAGACGAAGGAGCAAAAAGGAAGGAGAAGGAAAGGGGACCGGTTCGGGTTGCATACTTTAGAAAGACGGGAGGGAAGGAAAATGTCGGTTCGGGTCGGAGAAGAGAATGGGATAAGAGGTTGAAATAAAGGGACTGGTTAAGTGATGCTGGTTCGGTTCGGATCGGGTCACCCGATCCGACCAGATCAGCCCTGCTTCCGAACCCATTGTTTCCCTTGTCTTGAACTGACCTTGCTTTAATGAAGCATCCGAACCGACCCTATATCTGTATTTGTATTGAACCAATTATCATATGCATATCCGAACCGAACCGAACGTATCAAACTTGGCACACAAAGACTACCCAACTAATTCAACTAACATTCACTCTAGACAACAACTTCGTGGACAGTTAGGATAGTGCCTTGCGAACATAAACGAGAATTAAGAACAACTTTGACTATCACTTTCTCTTCAAAGCTTCGTCTTACATTGCTGTACTTTTATTTTGCATTTCCCATATTTGCTGCACACACTTTAGTTCACACATATACACAGGGGGGCACGGGATAATTTACTCTAATCCGTGCTATTGCTTCTTCAATAGTTCTATGACAATGAGGCCCAGACGCTCTTCCCGCCTAGCTGAGAGGAAAGAAGCTCCGGAAGCTTCTAGCAAAATCACTCTTGAGGATATATCTTCTTCATCCGATCCGGAATGGGACAGTGAGGGTCCAGATTACGAAGTTGGTCATCGGGAAAACGACGAGGTGTCTTCAGAGAATGAAGTTTCTCTGGGTTTCGAAGAGGAAGGAGGGATTGGTGATAATCGAGCACCCGATGAGTTTGAATCAGCCGTCATATTGGAATCACCCTCGGACTCCGTTGAATCAACAATTGACAACGATCGACTTATTCGAATTTGTTTAAAATACGGCATAATGAAAAGGGACACCCTAGTGCCCTCACGCTCTGACCGTCCCCACAATCCTCCAGAAGGATATATGACGGTCACTCGATTGATGTGCATGGTCGGTGCCATTCCTCCGTTCTCGCCTTTCATCGTTGATTTCTTAAGACAAATGCGGATTGCCCCCATGCAGTTGCATCCTAATTCATATGCCTATTTGCACACCTTGTACATAGCATATCGTGAAATCCTAGGCCTAGAGCTCACATTCGATGACGTTCATTTCTTTTATAATTTTAAGCATCGGACTCGAGAGACTCCATCCTTCTGCTACTTTGAATCAGTCCCAAAGAGAAAGATAATCTCTGCACCATTTAGCAGTAAAGCTGGAGATTCCAGACTAGAATGGTTCTATATAAAGCAACAGTCTGGATGCGCCAGGAGATGGACAAAATCAAGTAAAGCGTTGATTTTCTGAACCCGGACTCTATACACTTGAATCATCACCCTGACCTGTTTTCCTTTTTATTTGCAGTTGACAATCCCAAACAGATATCAGATCAGGTGTTCTTTGATCGGATGCACCATCTTCTTAATGGTGATCAAAAATTCTTGACGATCGACGAGGTCCTTAAAGATGAATACCTTCACTTTCATGGGCTGCTATCTGTTTTTCGTAGCATTGGACATGGGACGGTTCCATACGCGTACATTCCTCCAGTGGAGGTGGTCCCAGAGATAGGAGAAGGTTCAGGAATTCCTACAGCTTCTCTTCACACTTCACCTTCTCCATCTTCTACGCAAGATGATGAATTGGCTAATCTGGCCAAAAAGCATCGTGAAGGGTATATTGCCCCCGAGGAAACTACCTCTTTAGACAAGTCAAAATCTTCCCAAGAGTCGCCACTTCACGCTTCCGAAGGGGATGTTCCTAGCACTGATGAGCACATATTTCAGGGTTTGGGGGATCTCCCCTTACCTGAGACTATATATACTTCAGAGGATTTCAGGAAGGACCCTTTAGTCTTCACTTCTTCTGAAGAAACTACTCCCGCTAAGGCCAAAGAGCCTGCCCGCACCAGTCTAGCTTCAGACTCGGGTTGGTTGGGGGGGACGCACACCACTTAGGATGCACTTTACACTACAGCATTAGCATTCGTTGCACTTCTTTCTTCATGAATCCATTAATTCTAAACTTCGTTTATTTTATCGTGCAGGTACAATGTCTCGATCCTATTATGATATAAGAAAGCTTCGTCGCAGCATGTCCAATCCTCCTCAGGATGTCGAGTATGATCGCCGGGATGACCGTGGTAGGGAGGAAAGAAGACCTTATGATCCCTATCGGTCTCGGCCCTCACGCTCCCGCTCACCAGTTCGACCGGAACAAGAAAAATACAAGAGCTCTCAAGGTCGTAGGGAGGAGGATAGACCACCATCTAAGGATTCCACTTCCTCCCATGAAAAGCGGAGTAGAGAGAAAACTCCTCCAAAGGAAACCGGGTCTCGAAGTAAGCAAAAGGTCCCTACTACTAAACGACCTAGGACAGACAAGGGTTCTACAGAATCTTCTTCAGGAAGGGACACCGAATTAACAATCCTCGCTCCTCCTCCACCAGATGCGGGAACTGCAGTAAAGCTGGCATATTTAAAGGAGCAATTTCCCGAGCACTACTTCGAGACTCTGACCTTTCTACCTACCCTTGAACCTATTTCTTCTAATTGGGCAGATGAGGCCAAGGCAAAGATTGATTTGGTAGAAAAACAATATTCCGAGATGTTCAAATATTCACGCAATCTTTCTAGAATCATCCGCACTCTAATGACAAATGCTAACTCAATGCAAAAGACCGCGGAGGAGGATGCTAAGGCCTTAAAAACCTTAGGAAAAGACTTAGAAGACACTCAAGCCCAACTAGCTGTCGCTCAAAAGAACGCTTCTAATTTCAAACAACAGTTTGAGGACATGCAAAAGCGTTATCATGACTTGCTTGAGTCCCATACTCAGGAGCGTTCTGAACTAAAAAAGCAAGCTGACGAGGCCAAATCAGAAGCCGCTAAAACACACCTTGCTTATGCTGAGCTTGAACGGAAAAACGCCGAGTTAGCAAAAAGGAGTGCTGAATTAGAAAAGAAGAATGCTGACTTGGCTTCGAAGCTGTTGGAGGCAGAAAACAGGGTTGCTCTGGCCGAGGGCAATGTGGAATGTGCCATTAAATCTGCGGAGGAAGCCCGCAAGCAATTATCTGAGGCGGAGGTTGAGATTCAAGGTTTCGGCGAATTAATGATTGAATTCTTCGCACATATTATTCGTCGTCGAAACATTTCTTGGATCGAGGACTATCCATCCACTCTGGTTCAAGTATGGAACCAAATTGTTGAGTGGGAAAAAGAAGAACTTAAGGTCGACTCCCTTGATGAAGATAAGCTGATGGAGAAATACTTGAGGGACGATGAACCGGAGCGCCTAGCGGAAGGGCGCCGCCTAATTGCTGAGGCCATGGAAGAAGAGAGGCGGAAGTCTAAACAGAAAACCATTCCCGAAGCTGGCTCCTCTTCTTCTGCTCCTACAACTCCCGAAGTAGAAGGGTATGATCCCGAAAACCCGGGAATTCCCCGGACAACTTTGCTATCTCCCATTCCTGAAATAACTCCAGAGGTAGTAGTCACCCCCGCTGAAAAGTCTTCAGAAGGTATTCCTATCTTTTCTCCTCAATTTGCCAAGGCTACTACTACCTTTGGCTACGTGATTGAACGTTCGATGAGAAACCCTTTGCTTTCGCCTGAGTTGATAACCGATGCTTCTCATTCTGTAGGTGTTGAATCATCCGCAAAGGCAGATGTAGCTCAAGGAGCTACCGCTGGGACAAAGCCCGCAGATGGGGCCAAAAAAGGGGAAGACAAAGCTGCTTCTATAGACTTGGGAGAAGGAAATGAACCAACTAAGGTCACCACTCCCCATGATGAAGAAATGATCGCAGCTTTAAAAGACGACGGAGGAGACGAGGGGCATGATGAGGAACCGGAGGTTGCAATAACTGGGGAGTCGAAAAGCGCCGATGATGTTACCTTGGCGGCCATGAAGGCTGATCAAGACAAGCGCTTGCAATTAAAGGCCGAAGAATTAGACCCTGAGGTCCTTAAGCCCCTCGCAGTTGTGGATGCAGGTTCAAGGTTAGTTGTTAAGCTCTCAACTAGATCTATTACCGAAGAACTTGCTAAAAAATCTTCTCTTGATTCCAGTGCCCCGCCCTCCGGGAAGAAGTCTACTGGCTCCAGTACCGCATCTTCAGGAAAAAAGAAATCGAAACGAATCTTGACTGAAGCCGAGAAGGAAGCAAAGGATGCGGAAAAAGCTGCCAAGAAATCGAAGGCTCATTCCAAACCCAAATAGTGGGTTCCCTTGTATCTTTTTAGCATCTTTGTGAACCAATAAGTGCTGTTACAAAAACAGCTTCCGCACTTTCTTCTTTAGCTATTTCCCTGTACAAATTCATTCATTTGTAAATAAAAAATAATTCACTTTTTGCAATGTTTATTTGTTAGCAGTTCTGCACTTATGTAAAAATGCGTGTCTATAGTTATGAAACAAAGTTGTGGAGGGGGGAAATATGTGTATGCATATGTGTCCCCAGTCAATTTCCATAAGTTATTCAATGCTTAACCATGCAATCTGAATGCTCCCAATTCTCTAATGGGATAGCATTTCCTGTGTCGTCAATACCTGTTGTTTTTCCTGGCATTTCTTTTATACTCTCTCTCTTTCTCTTGAGAGTTAGAGTTCGAGCTTAGTCATCTATTCATTCCCCGGTCTCTCAACGGGAAAAGATTTCTTTCTCGGCGCTCGGTCGGAGACGCCTTTATACTCTCTTTCTCTCTGGAAAGTTAGAGTTCGGAGTAAAATCTCTTTTTCAGCGCTCAGTCGGAGACGCTTTTATACTCTCTCTCTTTCTCTGGAGAGTTAGAGTTAAGAATGTTGTTTTCTCATTCTTTTACGTCTTATTGCACAAATAATCATTGTGCTTCTTTTTATGTCCAAACTGTTTTCAACCTTTTTTAGGCTCTGAGTTATCCTGTATTTTATAATCACAACAGAACAACTAATGAATGTAAATGCATAAAAGTAAATAACACACAATATTTTTATAGTGGTTCAGCTAAGTCGTAGCCTACATCCACTTTATAGTCCTTTATTCATATCATCAAATTTTCCCAAGGCAAGGCATGTCTTGTTACAGAATTCACAGGAAAAATAACAAAAAGTATAGCATTTCTAATCCAAATATCGCATTAAGTGTTGGGCATTCCATGCTCGAGGAACTTCTTCGCCATCTACGGTCGTTAACTTGAAGGTTCCTTTTTCAAGTTTCCGTTGGATGACAAAGGGTCCTTCCCATTTTGGGCCGAGGTGAGGAAGGGATGGAAAAACTCTCTTTAGCACCAAATCTCCTGGTTCAAAAGTTCTGAGGCGAACTTTTTTGTCATAATAGCGTGCCATCTGACGCCGATGTCTTGCTGCACGCAAGTCTGCTTCGTCCCTTTTCTCTTCGACTTCATCAAGAGACTCAAGTAAAAGTGCCTGATTCGTCATCGGGTCATAATACGTCACCCTGTGGGAAGGAACTTCCAGTTCAACTGGAATTACTGCTTCTGAGCCAAAGGAGAGAGAGAAAGGGGTATGACCGGTAGCCGTTTTAAATGTTGTTCGATATGCCCACAAAGCTAGGGGCAATTCGTCAACCCATCTTGCCTTTGCACGCTCCATCCGTTTCTTGAGGATGGATTTTATAACTTTGTTTACTGCCTCTACTTGCCCATTCGATTGTGGATAGGCAACTGCAGTATATCGTTTGTCTATCTTATATCTCTGGCAAAAATTTCTGAATTCAGAGCTATCAAATTGGGTCCCGTTGTCAGTAACAATCGTCCTTGGGATCCCGAATCGGCATATAATATTTCTGACCACAAAACTTATCACCTTTCTTGTGGTGATCTTAGTCAAGGGCTCAGCTTCCACCCACTTTGTGAAATAATCCACGGCTACTATTGCATACTTAGCTCCTCCTTTAGCAATCGGTAAAACTCCAATGATATCAATTCCCCATGTGGCAAATGACCAAGGACTCACCATCGATTTAAGCTGGGTTGACGGTGCCCTGGGGATTTTGGCGAATCTCTGGCACTTATCGCAGCGTCGTGAATAATCAGCCGCATCTTTGTTGATCGTAGGCCAGAAGTATCCGTACCGCAATATTTTCTTTGCTAAAGTTTGACCTCCTGTATGATCTCCACACTCACCTTCGTGCACTTCTCTTAGTACACGCTTGATGTCGTCGTGTGCGATACATCGTAACAGGGGCATAGAAAATCCTTGTCTATAGAGAGTATCGTCTTGTATAACATATCTGGTTGCTTTGCGAACTACAGCTCTTTTCTCACTCTTCTTCGATGGAAGTGTCCCATTCTTAAGGAAATTCTTAATTAGAGTCATCCATGACTCCTTCTCTGGTTCCGCTTCAAGAGCGAATTCAATTTCCATTGACTCAAAGCTTGGCGACTCCAACGTTTCAATTGGAATTACCTCAGTCCCTTCTGGATTGTCAGAACTAGCCAGTTTTGCCAGTCTATCCGCTTTCTGGTTTTCAACTCTGGGAATATGTGTTATGTTGTACCGCTCTAAGCTATTCAATAGCTCTTTCACTTTCTTGAGGTAGGCGATAAGTCGAGGTCCTCGAGCCGCGAATTCCTCTCGCACTTGACAAACAACAATCTTAGAGTCACAAAATATGTCCATCATTTTTACCCCGAGGTCTTTAGCGAGTTTCAGCCCGGCAATCAGGGCTTCATACTCGGAGTCATTGTTAGTTGCCGAAAATTCTAATCGCAGGGCGTAATATAACGACCGTCCCTCGGGAGTAACTAAGACAATTCCAGCTCCGGACCTTCGGTCATTTTTAGCTCCATCGGTATATAATTTCCACGGATTCATCTCTAGTTCTTCCTCAGATTTAACCACTCGGTCATTGATTATTTCCTCTTCTGGAATGGTGAACTCCGCAATAAAGTCTGCTAGAGCTTGCCCCCTGATTGACTTTCATGGTTGAAAATTCAAATCAAACTGGCTTAGTTCTATGTTCCATTTGATCAACCTTCCCGATGCTTCGGGTCTCTGCAACACCTGTCTTAAGGGTTGGTCGGTGTATATGGTTATCGGATGGGCTTGGAAATAGTGACGAAGTTTTCGGGATGCGATCAGGAGGCTGTAAGCGAGCTTCTCAATTTTTGGATAGTTGCGCTCTGCCGCTGCTAATTTCTTACTCACATAGTACACCGGCCTTTGTACTTTGTCTTCTTCTCGAACCAGGGCTGTGCTGACAGCGTGAGCCGAGACTGCTAGATAAACAAATAATTCTTCGTGATCTACGGGCTTTGATAAGATTGGCGGTTTCTCTAGTAGCTCTAACAGATTTTGAAAAGCTTCAACACAATCAGGAGTCCATTGGAAGTTCTTCTTTCCCCTTTTTATTAAATCAAAAAACGGAACACACTTATCTGTGGCTTTGGAGATGAATCTACTCAACGCCGCTACCTTCCCTGCCAGACTTTGGACGTCTTTAATTCTCCTCGGTTCTTCGATGTTTCTAATCGCTGCTATCTGGCTAGGGTTGATTTCAATTCCTCGGGAACTCACAATGAAGCCAAGGAACTTTCCCGACGCCACTCCAAATGAACATTTTAAAGGATTCAATTTCATACGGTATTTTCGCAAGATACCAAACATTTCCGCTAAGTCTTGCGTATGACTGGAAGACTGCTTTGATTTGACAAGCATATCATCCACATAAACTTCCATAGTTTTTCCTATTTGATCATAAAACATTCTATTTACCAACCGCTGATAAGTAGCTCCAGCGTTTTTTAACCCAAATGGCATTACAACATAACAATATAGCCCCAAATTCGTAATGAAACTCGTATGCTCTTGGTCTGGTACATGCATAGGAATTTGGTTGTATCCAGAGTATGCGTCCATGAAAGAAAGAAGTTCATGACCTGCTGTCGAGTCTACAAGCTGGTCAATCCTGGGAAGTGGGAAACTATCTTTTGGGCAAGCTTTATTTAAATCTGAAAAGTCAACACAAGTTCGCCACTTTCCGTTTGGCTTCTTTACCAAGACGGGATTCGATATCCAGTCGGGATAAGTCGAATCTCGAATAAATCCATTTTGCTTCAATTTCTCTACTTCCTCTTTGAGAGCAGTCGACCTCTCTGGGCCCAGCATGCGTCTCTTTTGCTTCACAGGCGGATGCTTCGGATTTACATTCAATTTGTGACTGATAATGGAAGGTGATATCCCACACATGTCAGCATGGGTCCAGGCGAACACATCTAAGTTTGCCTTCAAGAAGTCCGTCAGTTCTTCTGCACGACGTGGATCCAGTTGAGAACCAATCTTCAAAACTTTCGTCGGATCAGCTTTATCAATGGGAATTTCCACTGTCGCTTCATTAGGAGTTGCATTCCTAGCCTCTGGTTCCTCGTCTTTTCTAGGATCCAGGTCTTCAGGTGTTCCGTTGGGCAACTCCTTTGGGGTCAATTTCTCTAATTGCTATGCCGAGTCCCCCTTTGAGGGAGACGAGGCATCCTTACTTTCAGCATTAACTCCTTTCATCAACATCTTCAGTTCGGCCACATAGCAGGCCCGTCCAGAAACCTGATCCCCTCTTATTACTCCAGTCCCGGCTTCGGTTGGGAACTTTAATAACAAGCACCAAGGGGCGATACAAACTCTAAATTCAGCGAGGGCAGGTCTCCCTAAAAATGCGTTATATGGCGAATCTATGTCCAATACTACGAACTGAAGCATTCGCACTCTTCTACGTTCTCCTTGCCCTAGGGTCACGGGCAACTCTATATATCCCATGGGAGCTGTCGTCGCTCCGTTGAAGCCTCTAATCCATCCTTCACAAGGTTTCAGATCTTCGGGCTCAAGCTTCATCTGATCAAATGACTTCTTGAACAAAATATTAACGGAACTTCCGTTGTCTACTAATACCTTATGGACCAAGGCCGGCCCAATGGTGGTAGTAATAACCAACGGATCATTGGTGGGAGATTGTATCCCCGTGTTGTCTCGGCTGCGGAATACCACGTCGTCGAACATGGTTTTTTGTTGTTTTATAGGGGTGACATCTTCCAAATCGTCACCTTCATTCACATCTAGATGCTTGGCAGCATTCACATATTGGTCCATTGACCTAAAACTTCGGATTGCCGGGTGAGGCCCGCCTACTATGGAGTTGATGACAATCCCTTTACCTTTCTGCTGCGCGGTAGGCTTAGGAGCAGGTAGGATCTGTTTTGGAGTCTGCTCTCCTTGCCCCCTGTCCCTCGGGGCAACCTTGTACTCATCCAACTTTCCTTCACGCAGCGGCTTTTCAATTACATCCCTCAAATGCCGACATTCATTGGTCGAATGTCCATGTGTTCCGTGAAACAAGCAAAATTTCCCTGTCGCCATTTCTTTCTCGGTCGAATCACGAGGTGGCGGTCTTTTGTACTGCAACACATTGTACGTATCCAGGTAAATATTTTCCAGGGTGTCATTCAATGGTGTATAGTTCTCGTAGTTCTGGAATCGGGGCCTTTTGTTAGGGTCACTTCCCCTATTTCTGTTTCTTCTGTTACCGTTCGAATTACGGTTGTTGTTGTTTCCCCCATTTCCAGTATTGCTGTTTCCACCTTTGTTTCCTACATTTACTTCAACCTTGCCAGAACTTTCCCCAGACTGCTTCACGACAATATTACTCTGCACATTCTCCTTTGAAGCTGTCTCAGACTTTCTCTTTCGGTTTGCCCTGGCCTCCTCTCGTCTTAGATAAATATCGGCTTTTTCGTAGAATATCGCCCTTGTGGGGGGGTGTTTTCCCAGAAAGGTAGTCTCCAAACTCGGATTCAGGATCGACTCCTTCCTTCAATGCCATCAGAATAGTGGGTTCGTGTGGGTCACTGACCTCAGTTACGGCTTGGTTAAAACGATCAAGATATGCCCTTAAAGATTCTCCTGGTGCTTGTTTGATTCTCGACAATTCAATAACACTCTTGGACTTTCGGGCATGTAGTCGGAACTGGTTCATGAAACGCTCGCTTAGTTCTTTGTAATTAGAAATTGAACGAGGAGGAAGTCGGGTAAACCAGAATAATGCCACATCTTCTAGGTAGATTGGGAATGCCTTGCACTTCACTTCATCAGGGGCAGCAGCGGCATTCATGAGCCACGAATACCGCATCAAATGCTGCCCTGGATCAGTCCTTCCGTTATACTTGTCCATTTGTGGCAAGTTAAAGCGTCGGGGAAATTGGAAGTCGAGGATATCGTCGGTGAACGGAGTATGGCTTCGTTCAATGCCATAGTCTTCATTTGTATAATTCCGGCTCTCGGACATAATTCGGCGAACCATTGTCCGTACATCAGCACTAGTTAGGGGCTGCTCAGGTTCCCTGGCCCTAGTATCCGAGTTCCTTCTGGGCTCTTGCTCAGGAGATGCCCTTCTTCTTCGAGCTGTCTCTGCTCGATTCCGTTCCCTGTGTTCCCGGTCGATCTCGGGAAGAGGGGACTGGAGTCTTTGCCCCCGAGTGGGGCCATCGTTTCCTAATGCTCGTGCGATATCCTCGCGAGATCCCAAAGATCCAAACGTCAGCTGCTCCACGTTCTGAGGTCGTTCGAGTGGCCTTCGTTCACGGGGCCTCTCTTCCTCGGAAGATGAAGATTGATCTACGGGTGTGTGACGAACCGGTGATGGAGTTCTCTGTCGACGGAGCTCATTGATCTCCCGACTCATGAGCCTCATATTTTCCTGCATCATGAGATTAGTGCGCTCATGAATTCTCATAGCTTCCCTTGTGCTCTCAAGCATGTCAAGCAAGCGCGAAAAATCTCCTTGAGTGATGGGCGCAGATGGATTGTCGTGATCTCCAACCCTGGCAGCTGGAATTGGAGCATTCGTAGGGACTCGAGTAGAGGTTCCAGCTTCACCAAGCATCGGGTCGGGTCGGAGGTAAGAGGTCGGGTCGGATCGGAGCTGGGGTGCCTGGTCGGATCGGAGCGCAGCGGGCAGTTCAGGTCGGTTCAAATTGGGGGAATGCACTGCTTCAGAGTCTCCTACCCGGATCGGATCGGAGCTCTCCCCCGGCTGGCGGCTCGGATTTCCTGCATTGATTCTTCCTGCTGCTGAACTCTGCCCCCGAGACCTTGTTACAACAGCATTTTGCTGATCTTCGCCAGCTCCATTTCCTCGAAAAGACTGAACTTCCTTGCCTTTTCCTTTGGCCATGAGTCTTTGACAATTACTCCAACGAATGTAAGAAAGCGGAGAAACTTAAGGATTCACTTCTTTGAACTCAACGGTCCAAAAAGTAGAAAGAGATCCCGGAAAATAAAGAATTTAGATGAGGATTCTCAGTGAAAGCACCAAAATGTTAGACCCAAAAGTGGTTCTAACACCCAAATTGATTTAAAACAAGATAAAATGGGATAAAAATAGAAATGAACACGCAGGATTTATAGTGGTTCGGCGAACAAATGCCTACGTCCACTTATCTTTCACTATATTCAATAACTCAGTTGCAAATACAATGTAAGATTCACTCACAACTTACTTTTGTTCACTCAATTGACTAAAACAAAAAATGAAAGATGATTTGGATTCTCCGGGAGTAATGGAGTTCGGATGATGGAGGTGATTGAATTCTCTAAGTGTTCGAAAAAAGATCCTTCTCTTTGTCTCCAGACGGGGTATTTATAGGTGTGAATTTGCTTGAGACTTGATCCGGGTCGGGCCACGTGTCATCACCCGCATTCTCTTCGGGTTCGGTTGAACTATCAGGTTGACAACACATCAAAAGGGAGGACGTTAGGGGTAGGAATTAGTCATAGCCGGTCCGGTTCTCCAGGCGATTTTACAGGAGATTAACATGGATCATGGGTGCGGGTCGGAGATGTGCAGGTAAGGGGTTCGGATCGGGATACCCGATCCGAACCGGATTGGTTTGGGCGCCTCTCCTGCTCTAACCTATTCCGCTCCGCTCCAGTGTTGTGGCAAGCAGATGGCTTTCCGATCCATCCAATATTTAATTGCCTTCCGATCCGATTGGATATGCCTTACCAATCTATCCAGTAAGAGATCACCGATCCGAACAGAGAACTCTATCCGATCCGAACAGCTGCAGCTATCAATCTGAATTGTAGTGTTTTCCTTCAATCCGAACCGAAGCCTTATAATTAAAAATACCCTTCAATGTTTGGTTTCTCGACTTTGTGTTGCCTAGTTCACAAAGCAGGCTAACAATAATAATTTAAAATAGCATTGATATGTATGTGCATATTAAATTTTTTGTACATAAATAGTAAATGACAATCATTCATATACTATAATTTTGGTAAAAATTGAATAATTATCAAATGCAGATATAAGCATTCATGCATATATATCCATTTTTGAACATTAGATGATTTTTCATATTACGAATATAGATTCAACATATTTAGGACTTTTCGAGTGCTTGTTAACAGTTATTGTAAAAGATGAAGTGTTTTCTTTTCATTGCAATGTACAATAGTTACATAGGGCAAGGCCAATATATTGCCAAAGTGAAAATAAAAGTGGTTTCAAATGCACAAAAATATAATACAAAAATATAGCGAGAATGATGAATTTAAACAAAATTTTATCTTTAAAGATATGTTTTCAGTATTTTAGCGTGCGTAGTTTTATCACGGTAACCAACCAACATGCAATTCTCTTCCTTACTACCCAAAAAACAAGGCTTTGAGATGTTATACCTTTCAAGTATTTCAAAATAAGCTTCACCACTTTCCAATGCAATTTCTCTGAATTAGTCATATTCTGACTAACCATCCCGACGGCATTTGCAATTTTGGGCCTCTTACAAATCAGGGAATACATCAAACTACAAACCACACTAGCATATGGCGCCTTTTTCATTTAAGTCTTACCTTTCTCCTAAATAAGTGATCCCTTACTCGAATGTTTCACATGCAAAGTGTAACACCCCGTAATTTTAACAACACTAAAGATGATAAATTAAAGAATAATTAATTAAATATTCAGAATTAAGTGAAAAACGGACCGCGCAATTGGGCGTCGACCCATGGGTTGACACCCACACAGGGGTGTCGACACCCACACAGGGGAGTCTACACCCCTGCAAGATCCGAGGCAGAATTCATTTTTCTGAACGTGGACCCCTTTCTTGACCAAATTCGTTAATTCTAGGCTACAAATAAGACCCTATACTCATTGTTTTATTCATTCTAAATCAATGGAGGACCAGATGTTGCCTCTGCCTAGACTAAAATAGCTTATTCTTCTTCTTCAACAGGAGTTAGACTAATTCAGAGATCTGTGATTCAACATCAGCAATCCCTCTTCTGCTTCTTAGATCCGATCATATTGCATCTACGTTATTTTTAGATCTAAATACTTAAAGTTAATCTTGACATGACTATAACTTGGATCTAAGCCTGTGACTATTCGAATCATATCAGATCTGCTATAATCTGTATTTAAGTTATTCTGACATGACTATGAACTAGATCTAAGCCTATACCTATTGAATCATGTCAGATCTATCATTATTTGTAGATCTAATTTACTGTTTAGATCTCATCATGCCTGTCCTTATTATGTTAATCAGTGCTATTGTCACAACAGATCTATTATTAGTTAGGTATCTGATTCTTTGTTTAGATCTCATCATGTCTGTTTATGATATTAGAATCAGTTTTGTTATCACATGTTCATCAGATCTGTTCCTATATGCATATCTTGTCATTATGCCCAACTTTGTCACTGTACATTTATTAGTTGCTATGCCTATTTTCTGTCATTTATGTCAACCTTGTTATTATGTTCATTTCTGTCCTCTTCCCTTCTTCTTTTCCCTTTTTTATTTTATAGCCAGGCTATCTCGAGCCTAGGCATGCCGTTGAAATATGCAAACGCGTTAAATTGGGAATGAAGGGAAAACGTTAAAATTATGGCATAACTTATATTGGGAAGTTTGGGCATAAATTGAATGAAATACATGAATATGAATTTGAGGCATAAACCAAACTTTGATAAAAGATCTGAATTTGGGGCATAAACCAAACTTTGACAAAAGATCTGAATTTGGGGCATATGATACATGATGAACATGGCTTGGGAACGGGGCATGAAAACCTATAATGAAGTAGAAATAATTGCTAAAAAATGAACATGTCTAGATTTACAGTAATTAGAAACTATAACTGCGCTTAGACACGAGGTTAGATTACATTTGTGGTAGAAGTCTACCCGGATCCGCCCGACATATCCAGCAACCACAAGTGGTGAATCTAATGTGAGGGTCTAAGTGCATAAACACGTGACATGCTAAGACACAAGGTTAATTCCAACTTGTGGAAGAAGTCTGCCCGGACTCGCCCGGCATATCCAACATCCACAAATTGTAGGCTCAATGTGGGAGGTCTAGCGCATTATAACCATAAATGGATAAATGGTAATAAATTGGAGTAAACAGGGGAGTATAGTAACCTATTATAATTAGTTACTTTAATGAGAATATTATATAATAGGTAGGCTTGTCCTCGGGACGAGTGGAAATTGTAACATAAGTTATAATAAAAGGAAAGGAAGCTTATTAGTAAACCTTGGTTAAGAGAACTAAGTTAATAAGTAAACAACGACAAGTTGTGGTGATATATTAAACAAAAAACAGGTGAAGTATACTTAATTACATATTAAGTAAACCATGTTATTGTAACTATGGAATCAGACAATGAATAATAAAAAAGGGTTGTAAGATTAAGTCCGTTAATTACAATCCAAGGGTAAAAGATTGTAGATCACTTTCCTTAATGTTAATTACAATCTAAAGAATAACATGTGATGAGGCTTATTAATAAACTTAAATGGATTAAGTTTTTTTTATATATATATATGTATATATATATGAAGTTAATAAGCAAGTGGAACTTGGCAACTTGAAAAGATGTTAATGCGAATGGGGATAACCTGTTAACCTGTAATACTTAACCCATCTGAATCCATGGGGATTACCTGAACATGTTAACTTGAGTAGGGGTTAAGTAAACTTGCTTGAAATAGTGGGTGGGTTAAGTAAATCTTAGGGTGGTGGGTAGTATTTATATATAGGCCCACAAACTTAACTTGTGGGGTTATGCAATCATTTAATCTGGTATGGCATAACCGGTGGAAAACCTAGTGGGGATGTAAGCGTAGGGGGAAGCTTGTATCATCTTGTGTGTGGGACCTGTTTCAGTTAGTAACCCATATATAGGTATCAAACGAGTACTCCGAACTAGGTCGGAGTCGGGGCACGCTTACTGGGCTAATTGTAAGAGATCCAAATGTAGGGGCGGTGTGGGCGGCGTGTTCCGACGAAGTCATGTGCGTGCATGAGTCCGGACAAGAGGTGGCTATGACACCGTGACATCAGTAGATATGGTTGTGCACACCCTGAAAACGAAGGGTTTCCACTTTAGGAAGTGATACATCCTACTGTAGAGCCAGCATAGGGTATCTACGGAATAGGAAGCCGATCGATTGGGGTAATAATTAGGGTACATCTAGACTTCGGTATGTTTAGGAGCCCGTTATTATCCTTAGGGGCAACTCTGGTATGTTGGGCTTCTGTTATTGTATGGGGTTAAAACCTCTCACTAGAAATACACCTAAGTCTACCATCTTATACATGTTGGGGATCATCTCATCCTGGTTATACAAGTGTCGGTGTAGAGAAAAGGGGAAAGTACTGTAGAAGCGCAATAAACTCTATCATGTTTACCTTGTCATACTTGTTTTTCATGATGTTATCTCTCTTATCCACTTTATATGCATGTCATGACACTTTTACTTATTTATATGCTAAAAGTAACTAGACTCATCAGACTTTATTTCTGACCTATTTTGTTTCCTCTTCTTTCTCTTCCGTTTCCCTCAGGTTCTCAGGGTGGGAATACTCAAGCTTGATCAGGACTTTGCTTTCATCTTGCTTGGAGCTGTTTTAGATGTACTGCATAATTTCATATCTCTTTATTATGGCTATGTTTTGGGGATTATGCTTCTTTTATTATTGTACTCTGGTGTTTTAAGTACAAGACGGAATTTTTAATGATGTACTGGGTTTTATGCATTTCAGACATATGATGTAACCATGTTTTGAACTACGATGTTTTCTGCTTAATAAAAATTTAAATTCCGCTGCTATTTTATATATGTCTAGTAATGTTTCTGTTTCTGTTGCCTATAACGCTTCATGAAACTTAATGCATTCTCTTAATGAGTGACATTAACGGACGTGGGGTGTAACATAAAGTTAAAGGTGTATTTGACGTATTTGCATCCTCTATGCTAAACCGTCAAAGCACTTTTTTAATGTATTCCTTTTGAGTCAATTTCAACCCAAAACGCTTTAGATCTCTTTCAATTTCCATGTCCAAAATGTTCTTTGCTACTCCAAAGTCTTACATTTCGAATTTCTCTTTTAATTTTAATTTCAACTTGTTGATTCCTTCCTTTCCGTAGAAGCAAAGAGAATGTCGTCCACATATAAGAGTAAATACACCCAATAATCATTTTTCAACTTCTTGAAATAAACACAAGTATCCTTGATGCTTCTCTCAAAACCATTTTCAAGCATAAAATGATCAAACCTCTTATACCATTGCCTAAGTGATTGCTTCAAACCATATATTGATTTCTTCAATTTGCAAACCATTTTTCACTTACCACCTACTACAAACTCTTCCGGTTTCTCCATGTAGATGTCTCATCCAAGTCATCATTCAAGAAGACAGTTTTCACATTGAGTTGCTCCAACTCCAAGTCATGAATAGTAGTTATAGTAAGCAATATCTGGATAGAATTATGTCTCAAATCAGGTGCAAAGATCTCATCATATCCTTCCCTTTCCTCTGTGCAAACCCCTTAGCCATTAGCCTAGCTTTGCATCTTCCATCATCCTTCACCTCGTATATCCATTTGCACCTAATAACATGGTTTCCTTTAGAAAGTGGAACCAAATCTTAAGTATGATTCTTCATTAATGATTTCATCTCTTCCTCCATAGCACAAATCCATTTCGAGCTATCACTCAAACGAATGACATTATCAAGGTCCATCGGCTCATCTTGGATTTCGTGAAGAGCATAGTCCAACTTATCACAAAAGCTAAGGTAGTTCCGATCACCATATCTTTCGGGTGGCTTTATATCACGACGATCGACCCATGTAGCAATTCTTTCACCCGGTCTTCCTTCAGCTCCACCTTGAACTGAATCTTCTCTAGAATCGTGAGCATCACCAATACTGCTAGAGGAACCCTGTGGACTATGTGATGTACCATCAACCACTACCTCCTCACAAACACCTCCGACTACTCTACTCTTTTTAGTCCTGAAAGTGAAAATAATTTCCTTCTCCTTTGATTCTCCATAAACCAAATCTGGAATATCAAATGAACCCTCGGTATCCTCGAACATAGCCGACTCATCAAAAGTAGCATGATGAGATTTCACAAATTTCTTCGCTTCCAGATTACAAATTCGATAACATTTAACTTCGTCTGTATTGTAACACCCTGCATTTTTAACTCAAGATAATAAAATAAGAATAACTTAATTAAATATTTAGAATTAAGTAAAACGAACTTTGTCATTGCGTCTATCTCGAAATTTTGGTCAAAATAGACACCTGGTTTGCGTAAATCGGACACCGTATGAAGAAGTTATTGAGGTTTGAAATTTGTATACGCGTAGGAAGGATATATATGTATATATTAAGTTCAAAAATTCAAAAAAGGGTCCAGAAATTCAAAAATCGGTTCAAAATTCAAAATTTCAGAAGGCGGCATATTTCCCGCCCTAGTGGGTCGACACCGGGGTCGACCCCCTCAAGGGTGGGTCTACCCACTTACGGCAGATTTTGACAGATTAGGGTTTTTGAGTTTCTGGACGATTTTGATAGATTTTGGTCAAATCTGAGGGTCTTGATTTCTCCATACACCTATAAATAAGACCTTAGACCTAACCCTAAACCTCATAATTTGGCGGCTACGCTGGAGCTCTGTCAATACTCTCTCTCCCCTCAAATATATTCAGAAATTTAGATTTATAAATTAGAAAATCTTAAATTAAGATGTAGAGGGAAGAGATTGATGTTTTTTTAGGCGTTCAGAATTACGTGAAAAGAAAGATGATGTTCGAGATCCAATCTATTCTATGTTTTCCTCCTCTTTCTTTTCCCTTTTTCTTTTAGTAAAAATAGTAAATCCATGATTATTTGGTTTTGAATTCAATTAGGGGAAAATCATGGAAGATTAGATCTGGACCAGATCCAGGATTTGGAAAGCTTACGAGGTGAGTGGATTTAAGCCGTATTATTTTAGATAATGCGTTTAGCATTCCCCTTTTTATTAATTATAAATTGTTGTTGTAATGAGCTGAAATATTAATATGAATATGTCACGAAATTCCTATGTTGAATTGGTTAAAGTATTGAATGTTTACATGTTGGAGATAATAAACTTGTTAGGATTTTAATAGTCAATTCAGTGATTGTAACTACATGATTTACTTGTGATATATTATTGAGTAATTGACATGTAACTTGCTAGATTCGAATAATTACCCGATTAAATGCTTACATGTCAAAAATTAGAATTAAATACATATTAAAAGGGACATGCGCCAAAATATAGGCATAACTTGACGACATGTAAATTGGATCACAGTAAACATATGAAGAGGATAATATGCCAAAAATTTACATGAAAAAAGGATAACTATTAGAATATGAACATGCCTAAATACACAGTAATTTGGAACCGTAATGCCTTAGACATGAGGTTAGATTGCACTTGTGATAGAAGTCTGCCCGGACCTGCCCGGCATATCCAGCATTCACAAGTGGTAAATCTAATGTGAGAGGTCTAAGTGCATAACTAAAAATGGTGCTAAGGCACGAGATTAAGTCGACTTGTGGTAGAAGTCTGCCCGGACCCGCCCGCAAATCCAGCGTCCGTAAGTGTAGGCTTAATGTGAGAGGTCTAGGCATATATATGTACATATATATAAATATATGTATATAACCAGATATGAATAAATGGTAATAATAGTAATTAAATGTCTAACTCAGAAAATAAGAAAGCAAGGGATGTAGTGGACTGAGTTAGTGTGATGCGAAGGAAAAGTGATGTATTTCCCTAAATGACCTATTTCTGAGAACGTGATTGTAAGTAAGCCACAATAAATAAAGTAAGAAAAGTAAAGAAATTACTTGCTACCACGAATTTAGATGAGAATACGTTAAGAAAATAAATTACTGATTCCTTCTATCAAACTGATAAGGTGCATGAAGTGTTTTCCTTAATTAAAATAAGGAACATATATTACAGTGAATGAAGAATACTAGAATACAACAGTAAAAGAAAATGGTTTAAAAAGGGGATGATAATCACCTATTATAAATAAATAACATTAATGAAAATGTTGTATAATAGGTAGACTTGTCCTAGGGACAAGTGGGGATTATAACTTAGTTTATAATAAACTAATAAGTAAATTGGATAACTGGTGAAAGGAGATAAGGGACACTTAATTGTAAATTAAGTAATTAGAAAAGGAGAAAACCTAAAACTAGTTAAGGAAAGGGGAAAAATATATTGTACTTAATTATAAATTGAGTAATCTGTAAACCTGGAGGTCTGAAACCTGCTGATAAGAATAGCATGTTTAGATTTGTCCTGGGGACAAGAGGAAATTATAACATAGGTTATAATAAATGGGTAGAGAAACTTATTAATGGGCCTTAGTTAATAGAAATAAGTTAATAAGTAAACAAAGATAAGCTGTATTGACAATGCAAAATGGAATTATGATTAAACGAGAAAGAATGAGGAAAACATATGAAATAAGCTATATTTAATCATAAGTGGTAAGTGACATGTTGATTGGAAAACATGTGAACTAAGAGATACTTAATAACTAGAACATGTTATTGTGAAATCAAACAAGAATATAAAAGAGATTGTGGATTACAGACCTTGGGTCATAATCTAGAGAATAACATGTTGTAGGCTTATTAATGAACTTAATGGGTTAAGTTATATGACTGAAATTAATAAGCAAGAAGAACTTGGTAACTTGATTAAGAATTCAATATGAACTGGAATAACCAAGTTAACTGGAAACCTGATGAGGTGAGGCAAGCGTGTAAAAGAATGTTTAGACATAGGGTTTAACAACATATTAAATTGAGGCACTTGGACCAGTTCGCACGTTTGAGGGTGAATAACCTAATGGGATAGATCATCGTGATGTTATAAGACACGAGGGGAGCGTACATTAATCTGATTGTTCTGACGGCTCCGAAGGTCTGGAAGGGGAAGCACGCAGCTTCCCGAGATACGTAAGGTTCTCCTAGTAGTCCTCTATGCGATGACAGATGTTTTAGGCTGTGCTCGCAGAGGTTGGGTTTGCGCGTAACTACTAGGTGGGTGGGCCTTGACTGCAGAAGTAGCTATGCAGTCAGAATGTTGTAACGTGGTGACACCAGGATGATTCGGTGGTTTCCTCAATGGAGAGGCAGAGGGTCATGACCAACAAGGATAGTAGATCGTCGGGTACCTGTCTTCGGCAGCCAATGGGATGTGAAAAGACTAGAGCTAAACCCAAGATACCATTCACCCTTCATTATCGGGGTAAGGGGTTGAGGGGAGACGCCACATGGATGTTTAGATGGTTTGCATAGAGGCAGTCGCTTAACTCTTGTAGTCTTTACTAGTTGAGGGAAGGGCCGAGGTGGGGCCATAGCCACCGTCAAAACAGACCCTAGGGATATATGTATTTCGAGGCTCTTAAAGGCGGGCCTGTACAGGTATGGAAAAGCTCCCGACCGAGTTCCGTGTTTCTTGTATCGCCCTGCCATGGAACTCGGTGCACATTAGAGGACGTGCGATTGAGGCATCGAGCTACAATTGAAGATACGTATGGTGGACAGTTTACATACATGCATGTCGGCTCTAGGTGGTGTATCGTAGACTTGAGGGCGTTACTCCAGTATGAATTCTGATTCAAACAAAGGTGGCAGTCCGTACGTTTGCATAGCATGGTAATGAAATATATATGCGAAACATAACATTGTTATATAGAGATCCGTACGTCACTACGGCGTAGGATGAGAGACCGTGTATATTTCGATAATGTTACGGTGGAGACCGTGCGAGTGGGGTACCATGGGGTGTACCTTAATATTGGGAGTAGCTACATATATACTATATTAGTTTCATCTACTGGGAAGTAAATGGGTACGACGTGTGTGTAAGCCTTGAGTGCTGATAACCCAAGTAACCTAATAAATAAGAAAATATGATTAAACAGTATATGTAGGATTATCCAAAGTGTATAGTTTAAATCCAGTCACCAGAACTTGTGTTCTGACCCCCTCCTCATAACATACTTGCAGGTTAGATTTGTGGCAGGAGCATGATAGCCTTGGATACTGGTTAGGAAGTATTATTAATAAGGTAAGGCTATATTTTGATTATATTATATTTTATCCATTCCGCTGTGAGATATTTTCTGAGCTCTGACATATTTTATGTCTCTGTCTTTTCTGCAGGATACCAGAGCAACTCAATCGAGTTTCGATAGATGGAATTTTTGAAAAAAAGATCGGTCTGTCAAAATTAAGGTTGTCACATGTATAACCAAGCAAAATCCCCTCGAAGACTCCACGAGCAAGTTTATCATTCCCAGAATCATGCACATAAACTGAACTTCCAAATACACAAAGATAACTCAAATCAATGCTCTTTTCCATCTACACTTCCTCCAGAATTTTTTTACCAATAGCGGAGCACGAAATTCGATTAACAATATGCACGGCAGTTGACAAAGCTTCGGCCCACAACCACTAAGACAAACCCGATGTCAATCTCAAGATAGAGCAGTAGAGTTTGGTTCATTCTTTCCGCTACTACATTAGATTGTGGATCCAAAGTGCAGTAAAATGCCTCTGACTGCCATGACCCTATTAAAATTTCAGAAAATCTCCGGAAGCATACTCCTCGCCATTATGGGAACTGAGAACCTTCAAAGACTTTGCACTCTCATTCTCAACAAGAGTCTTCCATTTTTTGAACCTTGCAAATGCCTCCAACGTACCCTTCATTACACACTGTAACACCCCGCCTTCGCTAGGGTCACTCGCAAAGGAATGCACTAGCTTTAGAGGGGCATTATTGGTAAACATGCACAGAAATATAACAAGACAGAACATATAAAATGGCGGAAGTAAAATCGAACTTTCATAAACATTAATAATTAAGGTCTAAAGCCTTTTACATCAGAGTACATCAAAACCTGTCTTGTAATAATAAAGAAGCATTAAGACTTTTCCATAAATTATTCCCCAAATAAAACAGTAAAGTAGCCATAGCAAAGAAAAGTCCAAGCCATCCATGATGACCTTCAAGCAGAAGAAGTCTGAACTAAACAACAGTATTTCCTCCCTGTAACCTGGGGGGGAAACGGAAGACAAGAAGCGAAAGAAAACGGGGTCAGTCATAAAGACTGGTAAGCCCTATCTACTATCAGCATATAAACTAGTAAAGTTAACTGGCATGAGGAACTGAGATGAACATAAGCATGATAACAAGATAGATAAGCTAAATCAAAATAACAGGATAACTACTGAACTAAGGTATCATGATAAACTACGGTGTCATGATAAATCAAGGTATCATATCGTCAGACTTCTATCAAGTATACTATCCCAAGGTATCTACCCCGTCGAACATTCCACGGTATCTATTCCGTATATTCTTCCTGGTTCTAACATGTATATTTGCTCTGCACCCTCCGTACTAGTATCCCAGCCTTGTTATGTGTTAACCATGAATGTCCCTTACTCAAAATCGTGTAATGGTCCATGTCAACCTAACATATCGCATATATAGGTTACTCAAATCATATGTTTCTTTCCATGTATATAAGTTCAGTCCTTTGCCGTACCTCGTACGGGCTTCCTCATGTCGTATTATCCTTGAAATCGTTTGGACTGTCACCCTTGTTCTAGCTAGGCTCTTCCATATGAATCATCGTTTGAACTACTAGGACTTACGCCACCTAGCACCACTAGGGATTACGCTTGCCTATTGCACGCTTTCGTATTTTGGTTTGGGTTAAACCACCTAGGCCACTAGGGATTACGCTAACCCTCAACCGCGCCCTTTTTCCCACGCATTCATCGTGAATCGTTTTTCTATAACTGTATGCACATGTATCACATCGTGCCATCCGAGTCCTGTCACAGGGCAAAACAAGAAATACAGGACTCGGTCGGGAGCTTTAGATTTATCTGCCGATGCAGATACTAAGGTCTGCTTTTCTACACGTGGCTATGGTCCCACGAGACCCCTCCCTCAACTAGTGAAAGGCAACACAAGAGAAAATCTTGCATGAGAACTACACTCCGGCCAGCCCACATCCTACGGCCTACCTCACCCATAATTAGATAGCAATTATGGTCTGTTGGGTGTTCCCTGCCTTTCCGTACGTACACGCTTGACTCAAGATGGTAGATGATCGACGAACTTGCTATCTCAGGCACCTTATGTATTCGTCGACTCACTGCTATCCACCCCGGTCTTTAGGTCGCTCGCATAGCAACCAAGGCATATTCTTGGTTCTTCTACCGCAGACCTCAACCTCTCGTGAGCCTAGTATAATGACCTGGCAGCTCACAGAGGGATCCCAAGAATATCCTCACGTTCCCCGAAGTCGCTGCTTCATTACCCAGTTCGCTGGAGCCTTTATCTAAATCAGATAGCCTGCTCCTACACGCATACTTAAACGTTGACCTAACGTATCGGGTTACTAATCTATCTAAGAAATGGTCCAAATTTCCTTGACTAAGAATTATTACTTAGTCTCCCTTAACTAAGGTTTACCACTTAGCCTTATTTCCATAATCCTTGTTAACTATGGTTATTTACCTAATCCTCCGAATTAGGGTTTATCTAATGGGTTAAGTGTCACTTAAGTTCATAACTTAGCCCGTCTACAAACCATGTCAAAATTGGCTAAGTATCCAAGTCCAAGACTTAACCCTACAAACCATGTGTCAAGTTGGCTAAGTATATTAAGCAATCCATAACTTAACCTCGTCTAATTATCATTTTAGATTGGTTAATTATATAAATTAACTTGACCTTGTCAAATTACCGAGTCAAATCGGTCAAGCGTATTCAAGTGATTCGTGACTTAGCCTTATCATGTTTTCACGTTAGATTGGTTAAGTATAGGTCACTTAACCACATCAAACTAACGAGTTGGATTAGTTAAGTGTAAATTAACTTAACCCCGTCCAATTACCATGTTTAGATTAGTTAGGTCTGAGTTGACTTAACCCCATCCATTAACTGTATTAAACGGTTAAGTGTTACTAAGAAAATTTACTTAACCTTATCAAGTTATCGTGTTGGATTGATTAAGTGTTGGTTAACTTAATACCGTCCCCTCGTCGTATAAAAATGGTCAAGTGTCGTTAGGCAAATCAAGTTACTTAACCTACCCAACCCTGTCATGTCGGTTAAGTGTCATTAGTCAAATTAAATTACTTAACCCATTTGTCCATGTCATATTTGGTTAAGCCTCATTAATCAAATTAACTTAACCCTATTATGTGGCATTAATTACTTAATGCACCCCAACCTCTCACATTAGACTTTGTTGTGGTTACTAGTTAAGCCGGTCGGTTCCGGGTAGCTTTACACCACAACTTGGTCTAACCTCGGGTTCAAGCACAACATGACCAACTTCTCACATTGGGTCCTATTGTTTGCAACTACTAGTTAGGCCGGTCGGTTCCGGGTAGTTTTACGTTGCAAACTCAACCCAACCTCGAGTTGGCCACTTTCATGTTTAGTCTAGTGTCATGTTCATAGTCAAGTTTTCAAGCAATTGGGTAGACCTAACTTAATAGGTAAATTCCCAATGGGTAGACCTAACTTAATAGGTAAATTCCCAAGCTTATGTTTTTATGCATACTTACATGTCAACTTCCATGTTATATTTCAAATCATGTTTTCAAGTATAAACACATGTCATATTTAACGTTACATGTTGTCATGTTTATACCCATTTACCCAAGTCATATTCATGTCATTATGTTTCCCCATAATGTGACCCCAACGCTTTTTTTAAACTAGCATATACGTTCGCAACAACGTGATGGATTAAAAGAAGAGACTTGGCAAAGGAATGACAAAAATGGGTATTAAGCCACAAGTTAATCATGGTGGCAAATGAGGCACAAATGTGTTCATTAGCTTGCATGTTACATTCTTAAGCCTCAAAAACATGCATAAACCCAAACTTGGTACATAAGCGAATCATGGTGACAAAAGACATGGAATGATGGCTAGAAACTCGCATATATCATCATATAAGGATTATGACTTCATATGCAAGGTGACATAATGATTATGAAGATTCTCATGTTGCATAATGCAACATTTCAACATAAAGGTCAAAGCTTTATGACCACAAGACCAAGGTAATGACTTTATAAGCTTGCATAAGATGATAGCATGCTACATACTAATGTTTAAACCCACTTACAACATGTCATATTAAGTTTAAAGTTCATATCTAATAGTAGGAGAAGGGCTTACATTGCTATGAAGGCCTAAATCGATTAAACTAAAGCTTGTGATGAAGCCTATGCATGCCATCACCCAAAAACCCAAAGATGGATGCTCCAAACCCACCAAAACACCATCTTTATGAACAAAGATCAAAGCTTTTGCCTTGAAATCAACTTGAGAAGCTCTCATACTAACATAGGGACTCTCTAACACTCTCATGATCATGAAACCTCTCATAGAAATGAAGTGGAGGCTAGGATAGTTGAGTGGAGGCCATGAGAGTAGAAATTTGGCCATAGTTTAGTTACATGAATGAATAATGAGGATTTAGGAGAGGGTTAGGGGCTTATTTATAGATTAGGCAAGTGTTTTAGGCCATAGGATTAAACCTAGATTCAATCCAAGCCATCAAAGCATGTCTTGGGGAAGAAGTCAAGTGTAGGAACCATCTAGGGCCTTTAGATTAAAGATGAACCATGAGAACCATTCAAATGCAAAATCTGCATTTGAGCGAATCGGCCCACGGGTTGACAGCCAAACACCCTGGATTAACCCCTAGTCGACCCAGCGGGCTCGGGTCGACCTCAAAAATCGGCCGGTTCGGTTATTCCCCTCTCTCAATTCGCTGTTTTGAACATTTTTGCATATTTATTTATTTAATTTTCAATTATATATATATATATATCAATATATATATATATTTCTCTGTGCAACCCATTTCACTTAATTAAGTATACTTTAATTTGGGAATTTTTCGTGAAACTTCGCGAGGCCATATCTTGGTCATACGGACTCCGATTTTCGAAAACTCGGACTCTATTTCGCGTATTTTTCCGAGACGAACGCAATGGCATAGCCCGTTTCCCTTGATTCAGATTTTACAGTTTAATTCTGTCTCCATTTATGTTATAACATGTTATTCAAAAATACGGGTTGTTACATTCTCCCCACCTTTTAGGATTTCGTCCCCGAAATCTCCAAGTTAGGAAGAACCTATCCTACCATCCATCATTCATCTACTCAAAACATCATCCATAAGCAACCATTATCCTTAGATGATTTCTAATGCTGTATGAATATATGCAAAACGTGTGTGTACATGTTCCTTAGCTAATGCTAATGATCAGGCCTGAATAATCTTTCTAATGCAAAAATATGTATAGTGCCATGAATCCAACATGTATGCAAATAGTCCTAGTCATATAGATACTATATGCGTGCACAATCATTCATTCATATGCAACAACCGCATGATAATACATTCGATTTCAACCATAAACAAGTATAAATACTCGTGCATATGCAATATGAAATGTGATCGAGTCGAGCTAGTATCTAATGTGTATTCGCGCATCCACGAGCAACCACTTGCAACCACTTGCAACCATATCAATCATAACATGTTTCAAATACATGTTTACATCCATAGGGTTCTACCTAGGATTCCCTGAAACAGGGTCGAGAAGATAAACAAGACAAATTCCTTACGGGGTTTGTAACAGAAGATAGGACCGAGAGGATATTCACAAAAGATAGCCTACAAGCAAGCTCTACAGGAAAACAGGGATCAAGGATATACTCTCAAAAAGAGATATCATGCGCGTATCTAGTCTTTGACCATCAAAGTCGTATCTCCTTGAGCTTAATTCCATTGTGCCTTGACCATCCTTTAACTTCGCGATTTCGTAGCTTCTTATTTCCTGTTTCCATAACATGAGTTGGAACTCATTTCCTCGTCGCCTCTCGTTCCACTTGCACACTTAGCGCAAACATGACTGCGTACTCATGATCTCATGCAAGCTTTCCAAAATTCACTAGTGAATCTCGGACCTCGTACCATAAGGTATTCCACGTAGTAGAACTTTCTCTTGAAAGTAAACAGATGCCAACCGGGTTATCAAGTGCACTTACTAGGGTGATTTCCATAACCCATGCATAAGTGAAATAAACCATCCGTCTTATCGGCGAACACCATCCGATCGGGCTTCAAATTTCCAATAAAGGCATCTAGGGATTCTAAGTAACTAATCATGACAGAACCCAAAAGGTCACGCGATACTTCAAGGGTATTACCAAAGCAAGCCAAAAGTCTAACTACCCTCCTTCTAAAACCGAGAGTGGCACCCCTTACTGGATAACCACTTCATCCCTAGAATCCATCCACAACTTATAAACATAAGCATTATTTCCAAGCTCAACACTTGATATAGACATTCTCAAATCCAAACAAGCCATGAGTAAATGGACCGATCTTCCAATAGGACTTGAGACAAAAACGGGATCCTCTACTACGCTAGTACTAAGATGCAGAGACTCAACTATCGAAGCGGACTTAAAAGATGCGGTGATCAAAACAAAGTCCTGACAGGATGATAGAGAAGAAAAGCTAAACCTTTAACAAGATCGTTACCCTCCTTCTGAGGTACCCTAGAAATGAGAGCATACTATTGCCCTCCGAATGATCTTGTCCCTGTTCCATGATACTTAACTATCCGTCCCGTTTCACCATGCCAAAGGTACTCTCTCGTCATGGGTTTCATTGTTCATCTTTCTCCCTCCTTTTAGGACTCAGCCATACCAACATGTTGCTTATCCCTGAGCTCGTATCCTTTATCCTTGTTCTTACTATCCTTTCATGCATAACTCTGCAACGGTCTCTCGAGAACCACCTCCATCGTACGGGAAACACTTACGCAGCTAGAAAGACTAGTCGCAGTCAAAACCACTGTAACTACAGATGGAGGAAAGAAAGGAAAAGAGATTCAATCAAGGAAACAAGGATAATGCTAATGGCCTTTGGGGAATAGCCTTTTTCTTTTTAAAAGAAAATTTTCTTGAAAAATGCTTCTTTGTAAACGGTTTTTCAAATAATTTTCAGAAGGTCTTTAAAAACTTTTGCCCAGTCTAGTAACCTTCTGCTCTGATACCAAATGTAACACCCCGCCTTCGCTAGGGTCACTCACAAAGGAATGCACTAGCTTTAGAGGGGCATTATTGGTAAACATGCACAGAAATATCACAAGACAGAACATATAAAATGGCGGAAGTAAAATCGAACTTTCATAAACATTAATAATTAAGGTCTAAAGCCTTTTACATCAGAGTACATCAAAACCTGTCTTGTAATAATAAAGAAGCATTAAGACTTTTCCATAAATTATTCCCCAAATAAAACAGTAAAGTAGCCATAGCCAAGAAAAGTCCAAGCCATCCATGATGACCTTCAAGCAGAAGAAGTCTGAACTAAACAACAGTATTTCCTCCCTGTAACCTGGGGGGGAAACGGAAGACAAGAAGCGAAAGAAAACGGGGTCAGTCATAAAGACTGGTAAGCCCTATCTACTATCAGCATATAAATTAGTAAAGTTAACTGGCATGAGGAACTGAGATGAACATAAGCATGATAACAAGATAGATAAGCTAAATCAAAATAACAGGATAACTACTGAACTAAGGTATCATGATAAACTACGGTGTCATGATAAATCAAGGTATCATATCGTCAGACTTCTATCAAGTATACTATCCCAAGGTATCTACCCCGTCGAACATTCCACGGTATCTATTCCGTATATTCTTCCTGGTTCTAACATGTATATTTGCTCTGCACCCTCCGTACTAGTATCCCAGCCTTGTTATGTGTTAACCATGAATGTCCCTTACTCAAAATCGTGTAATGGTCCATGTCAACCTAACATATCGCATATATAGGTTACTCAAATCATATGTTTCTTTCCATGTATATAAGTTCAGTCCTTTGCCGTACCTCGTACGGGCTTCCTCATGTCGTATTATCCTTGAAATCGTTTGGATTGTCACCCTTGTTCTAGCTAGGCTCTTCCATATGAATCATCGTTTGAACTACTAGGACTTACGCCACCTAGCACCACTAGGGATTACGCTTGCCTATTGCACGCTTTCGTATTTTGGTTTGGGTTAAACCACCTAGGCCACTAGGGATTACGCTAACCCTCAACCGCGCCCTTTTTCCCACGCATTCATCGTGAATCGTTTTTCTATAACTGTATGCACATGTATCACATCGTGCCATCCGAGTCCTGTCACAGGGCAAAACAAGAAATACAGGACTCGGTCGGGAGCTTTAGATTTATCTGCCGATGCAGATACTAAGGTCTGCTTTTCTACACGTGGCTATGGTCCCACGAGACCCCTCCCTCAACTAGTGAAAGGCAACACAAGAGAAAATCTTGCATGAGAACTACACTCCGGCCAGCCCACATCCTACGGCCTACCTCACCCATAATTAGATAGCAATTATGGTCTGTTGGGTGTTCCCTGCCTTTCCGTACGTACACGCTTGACTCAAGATGGTAGATGATCGACGAACTTGCTATCTCGGGCACCTTATGTATTCGTCGACTCACTGCTATCCACCCCGGTCTTTAGGTCGCTCGCATAGCAACCAAGGCATATTCTTGGTTCTTCTACCGCAGACCTCAACCTCTCGTGAGCCTAGTATAATGACCTGGCAGCTCACAGAGGGATCCCAAGAATATCCTCACGTTCCCCGAAGCCGCTGCTTCGTTACCCAGTTCGCTGGAGCCTTTATCTAAATCAGATAGCCTGCTCCTACACGCATACTTAAACGTTGACCTAACGTATCGGGTTACTAATCTATCTAAGAAATGGTCCAAATTTCCTTGACTAAGAATTATTACTTAGTCTCCCTTAACTAAGGTTTACCACTTAGCCTTATTTCCATAATCCTTGTTAACTATGGTTATTTACCTAATCCTCCGAATTAGGGTTTATCTAATGGGTTAAGTGTCACTTAAGTTCATAACTTAGCCCGTCTACAAACCATGTCAAAATTGGCTAAGTATCCAAGTCCAAGACTTAACCCTACAAACCATGTGTCAAGTTGGCTAAGTATATTAAGCAATCCATAACTTAACCTCGTCTAATTATCATTTTAGATTGGTTAATTATATAAATTAACTTGACCTTGTCAAATTACCGAGTCAAATCGGTCAAGCGTATTCAAGTGATTCGTGACTTAGCCTTATCATGTTTTCACGTTAGATTGGTTAAGTATAGGTCACTTAACCACATCAAACTAACGAGTTGGATTAGTTAAGTGTAAATTAACTTAACCCCGTCCAATTACCATGTTTAGATTAGTTAGGTCTGAGTTGACTTAACCCCATCCATTAACTGTATTAAACGGTTAAGTGTTACTAAGAAAATTTACTTAACCTTATCAAGTTATCGTGTTGGATTGATTAAGTGTTGGTTAACTTAATACCGTCCCCTCGTCGTATAAAAATGGTCAAGTGTCGTTAGGCAAATCAAGTTACTTAACCTACCCAACCCTGTCATGTCGGTTAAGTGTCATTAGTCAAATTAAATTACTTAACCCATTTGTCCATGTCATATTTGGTTAAGCCTCATTAATCAAATTAACTTAACCCTATTATGTGGCATTAATTACTTAATGCACCCCAACCTCTCACATTAGACTTTGTTGTGGTTACTAGTTAAGCCGGTCGGTTCCGGGTAGCTTTACACCACAACTTGGTCTAACCTCGGGTTCAAGCACAACATGACCAACTTCTCACATTGGGTCCTATTGTTTACAACTACTAGTTAGGCCGGTCGGTTCCGGGTAGTTTTACGTTGCAAACTCAACCCAACCTCGAGTTGGCCACTTTCATGTTTAGTCTAGTGTCATGTTCATAGTCAAGTTTTCAAGCAATTGGGTAGACCTAACTTAATAGGTAAATTCCCAATGGGTAGACCTAACTTAATAGGTAAATTCCCAAGCTTATGTTTTTATGCATACTTACATGTCAACTTCCATGTTATATTTCAAATCATGTTTTCAAGTATAAACACATGTCATATTTAACGTTACATGTTGTCATGTTTATACCCATTTACCCAAGTCATATTCATGTCATTATGTTTCCCCATAATGTGACCCCAACGCTTTTTTTAAACTAGCATATACGTTCGCAACAACGTGATGGATTAAAAGAAGAGACTTGGCAAAGGAATGACAAAAATGGGTATTAAGCCACAAGTTAATCATGGTGGCAAATGAGGCACAAATGTGTTCATTAGCTTGCATGTTACATTCTTAAGCCTCAAAAACATGCATAAACCCAAACTTGGTACATAAGCGAATCATGGTGACAAAAGACATGGAATGATGGCTAGAAACTCGCATATATCATCATATAAGGATTATGACTTCATATGCAAGGTGACATAATGATTATGAAGATTCTCATGTTGCATAATGCAACATTTCAACATAAAGGTCAAAGCTTTATGACCACAAGACCAAGGTAATGACTTTATAAGCTTGCATAAGATGATAGCATGCTACATACTAATGTTTAAACCCACTTACAACATGTCATATTAAGTTTAAAGTTCATATCTAATAGTAGGAGAAGGGCTTACATTGCTATGAAGGCCTAAATCGATTAAACTAAAGCTTGTGATGAAGCCTATGCATGCCATCACCCAAAAACCCAAAGATGGATGCTCCAAACCCACCAAAACACCATCTTTATGAACAAAGATCAAAGCTTTTGCCTTGAAATCAACTTGAGAAGCTCTCATACTAACATAGGGACTCTCTAACACTCTCATGATCATGAAACCTCTCATAGAAATGAAGTGGAGGCTAGGATAGTTGAGTGGAGGCCATGAGAGTAGAAATTTGGCCATAGTTTAGTTACATGAATGAATAATGAGGATTTAGGAGAGGGTTAGGGGCTTATTTATAGATTAGGCAAGTGTTTTAGGCCATAGGATTAAACCTAGATTCAATCCAAGCCATCAAAGCATGTCTTGGGGAAGAAGTCAAGTGTAGGAACCATCTAGGGCCTTTAGATTAAAGATGAACCATGAGAACCATTCAAATGCAAAATCTGCATTTGAGCGAATCGGCCCACGGGTTGACAGCCAAACACCCTGGATTAACCCCTAGTCGACCCAGCGGGCTCGGGTCGACCTCAAAAATCGGCCGGTTCGGTTATTCCCCTCTCCCAATTCGCTGTTTTGAACATTTTTGCATATTTATTTATTTAATTTTCAATTATATATATATATATATATATATCAATATATATATATATTTCTCTGTGCAACCCATTTCACTTAATTAAGTATACTTTAATTTGGGAATTTTTCGTGAAACTTCGCGAGGCCATATCTTGGTCATACGGACTCCGATTTTCGAAAACTCGGACTCTATTTCGCGTATTTTTCCGAGACGAACGCAATGGCATAGCCCGTTTCCCTTGATTCAGATTTTACAGTTTAATTCTGCCTCCATTTATGTTATAACATGTTATTCAAAAATACGGGTTGTTACACATACACCCAAACTTTTCGAGAAAAGTCATCTTTAAATGAAATATAATATCTTACTCCTCCCAAAGAAGCTACTGGTTCCAGTCCCCAAACATTGATGTGCACATACTCAAAAATCCCTCCTTATTCTTGTTTCCTTCATCGAATGTTACTATAGTTTTCTTGAAAGAGACTTAGTAGTAGGATCGTATAATATGGAATATAACCAGAGTAATGTGCAGATAGCAGAATATCAGCAATAAGTAAAAGTGACACCAAAATTTTTATACTGATTTGAACCTTTGTTCTATGTCCAGTCCCAGACTCTCTTCGGGAATTTCAACTAACCACCCCCACTTCACCCGGAGGAATAGGTTTACGAATACCCGAACAACCGAACGGGATTTCATGCCTCAACTGTAGAAGAGGACTTTGACTATACAAAATTTTGATGACTATTTGTGTTCTTGATAACACCGATATGTAAAATTAAAGTACACCCTTCATATAATATGTCCATGATGATAATAGTGTAGTTCATGAAATAAGAAGGAAGATTGAATTGATTTGTAATCACAAAAGTGTGAAAATAACGTGATCTTGTAAATCAGATTGCAATATATTAGATAGAAAGAATTAGAATAAAATGCTATGAAGATATTGATTGTTTGTAACTCTATTTATAATATACAAATAGTTGCAATCATTCATGAATGGATTTGATGATTGGATATGAATTAAGAGTTGTGTCCCTTCACTGAAAGGTTGCATTTATTTGTATTCAGAAGTCTGAATAAAAATTTCAGAAATCTGTTTTTAAACAAATTTATATTTAGCAAGCAAATAGGTTATTTCAGACTATATTCAGACGTCTGAAATATTTAAATAGATTTCTGAATATTATGTTGATTATATATTTTATTTCAGTAGACAGACGTCTGAATTTTATGATTCAGACGTCTGTTTGTTGTTCTGTTCCTATTTCATGTGCATGTTTTATAAGAAAATATATAATTTAAAATGTGTGTGTATCATCAAGGGAGATTTTAACAATATCTATACATATACATACAGACTCTAAACATGTATAATCTTTAATTGAGCTCTTGGAATATGTTGTAGTGTTTCTTCCTGCAAAACAAAGTTAGTCGACACTAATATTTATGCATGTATAGCTATTATGATCAAAATGCTATAAGGTGAGATTCAACATTCTCCCCCTCTTTGAAAATGACAACTATATATGTAACTCCCCTTGTCAATATGATATATATCCATATGTTTCTCCCCCTTTTGTTATTGACAAAAAGGAGATACTTATATAAGTAGAAAAATGCAATACACACCAATATGCACCACGAACAAGACATACATACCAAGCACAAATATTTTCAAACAACCACACACATGATAACATAGTAGCAATGCACATAGTAACATTTTGTGCGCACATAACCTAAGTACCAAAAAATTAATACAAACCATATATAACAGAAGTTTGTTAAATTGCAAAATAAAGATCATACCATTAGATTTCACCAACTTTCGATAGAAGACATGATAGGAGCAGTGCTAGCATCACCACCATTAGGATCATCGTTACCGGAGCTTGAATTTGGTGCTTCTTCATTATTGGAACTTGATGACCACTGAAATGGAGATGGTTCACAAGATTGACAGGATTGAGGTCCCGTGCAATAATTTTTGTCCCAAATTTTGTTGAGGAAGCCTTTGATTGAGTTAAACTTTTTATTGGTCGTATGCTCAAACTTTTGTAAGTCATTGTGAAGTTTAGATTGATTCCAGGAGAGCGTGACCAAAGCTTGTTTAGGCATGAGATCAGGAGTGACAATTTTAATGCCCTTTTTCCTTCCTGTTCAAGTCGATGACGACAATGAGATGATTTTGCTATTGGTGCTGCTAGTTGAGATTGTTGTTGAGCCATGTTTTCTTTCCATTGATGGCTTGGGACCGATGTCCATAAGTCCTAAGGTTTTTGGACCGATTTTTTGATGCCTAAGAAACTGGTATCAGGTATTTCAATTCCACTATCAAGAAATATGCGTATTATATACCCACATAATGAATCATTTTATATTTCCTCTTGTGTGTAATATCCACCCATTCATCAAGAATGATATTAGCCCAATTTAATTGTTTGTTAGAGTAAATAGCATACAAAGCTTGGAAGTCACGTTTATATACTTCTTCATAGCTTCCCTTCCTTGTTTGAATGGTTAGGACTAAGATTTTTCAAAAGACATACTTGGGTACGAGACTAGTGGATGTAAGATCTTTCATGTTAGTTAATGAATCAGACAAAAACTTATGGGACACTTCATCTCTTTCCTCCATATTGACTTCAATAGTTTTATTATCAAGACCTTGCTAAGCACAATGTAAGTTTTACCCTAAACGTTGGATGGGTACAAGAATTTGTTTTCCACAAACTAAAGACCAAACACAATCTTGGCGATTTCTAGGAGTTTGGTGATCTAAGTCCAAATTTGCTAAGAAGAGTTTAATGAGCAAAGGGAAAATTTTCACATTATTGACTTTGTACTCAACCACAAATTCAAAATTATGATGTCTAGCATATTGTAGAAGGCGATAATGAGAGAAAACATCGAATTTCACAAATTCTCCTTCGGAAATTTGGTATTTTTCATGGATTTGTATCTTTCCTTAGCAATATCATTCCAAAGCCATTATTGAATTTGATCGTCGGAAGGAGGTTCGGAATCTTGTTGTCTTGATCATTTTAGCCTAGATGCCATTGATTTTGAGTGGGGTGAAGTTTTGATTTTGTGATTTTTTGAAATAATGGAGGCTAGGGTTTTTATTTTGAAAGGGGAAAGTGAAAAATGAATGGAGGAGATGAAGTGGTGGGTTATAAAGTGGGCTCATGCCTTTTAAAAAAGAGTTGTAACAGTATTCAGACGTCTGTATGAGATTTTCAGACGTCTGAATTTGTAAAAATTTTAAACAAAGTGGAAACAGTTCATTTTTGCCCCTTTTCAGACGTATGTTTTAATTGATTCAGACGTCTGAATCTGGAATGAAATATTTGTATACGTGGGTTTTCAGACGTCTGATATTATAGTAACAGACGTCTGTTTCCTGAAGAAAAAAAATTCATGTTTGCATTTGTAAAAGAATCCTTTATATAATTAAATTTATTACAAACTTATGCATGTGAGATCCATCATATATATATATATTAATGAGATTTGGAAGGTTTCTCATCAACTTTTGTATCTTCTACCCAAGGCTTTAACGGTGACCAAATGTTAGCTTGCTTATATGGTTCAGGTGATACCTAGGTTCTTTAGATCATTAGCCATACGATATGAAGATGATGGATCAAGAGGATTAACTGGACGTGGTAAGGGTTCACATACGTCTTGTTTCTTTGAGCTACAGAATTTTAATGTTATTTGTTCAAAGAAGCTAAGACGTGTTGTCGTCACCTTTTGTTCGAAGTATAATCCCCTTTGAAGATTAAGGTGTTATTGCTGATAATGATGAATCTCATCTATCTTCTTTTTTGTATTCGGAGAAACGAATAGTGTGCGCTTAGTTTTCTTAGCTTCTGGTGTAAAACCCATGCGGTAGTTTGCCCGTTTATAAACTGATTCATGAGACAGTGTTGGAGTAGGAAGACGTGGTGATTCAACAGAACTATCGGTTGATTTGAAAGGAAAACTTGTGAATTTGAGTTTAACATTAACAAGTAATATATATAGGCTAAAACAAGTTAAACAATTTTGTGGTGTTGGACCAGAAAATTAGAGCCTATAATTGAATTAATGGTTTATAATTGATGTTTAGATGAATGGTTCCATGAGAGTTAAGTTTAAGTGGTAATATAATGTAAGCAATTCAAGTACTTACCTCAAATGGTTAAGACATCATACTTATAATCAAGTGACCCAAATTCAAATCTCATCTTTGTCATGACACCGAAATATTTTCATTTTTGCAAAAAAAATTATATTTTATTGTTATGTACTTTATTATGTTCTTATGTAATATTTTTTTTAAACATCTTTAAGTGAGATTATAAAAGGTGGTGCCTAGCGCAACGGTAAGGTTACCCGGCTGGTAATCTGGAGCGCTCAGATTCGATCCTCGGTCTCTTCACACTGTGAGGGAAAGGCTGTGCGTGCTAACTGATCACCCCAGAGCCCAGAAAGTCGTGAGAGTAGTATTAAAACAGGAGACTGATCTAGGAAGTCCTCACGCTTGAGTACGAGAGCCTTTGGCACTGGGTATCCACCATCTTTAAGTGAGATTATACCTAATTCTCGATGTAGTTTTGATAAATGAACTTTCTAATAATGGTTTAGTAAAAATGTCAGCTATTTGATTCTCAGTAGAAATATGTTCTAAATTAAAATTTTGTTTTTCGATGTTGTCTTATAAGAAATGATAATGAATATCAATATGTTTTGTACGTGAATGATTTACTAAACTTTTAGATAAATTTATTACACTTGTATTATCATAGTAAATTGTTGATTTAGGTAAATTTATTCCATAATCTCTGAGTGTCTGTTGCATATATATAACCTGAGCATAAGCTAAAGCTACAAATATATATTCTGCTTCACATATTGAGAGCAAGACACAATTTTGTTTCTTACTAAATCAAGAGACAAGTGATTTACCAATGAAATGGCACGTACCACTTGCACTTTTTCTAACAGTCTGAGATCCACCGAAATCAGCATCGCTGAAAGATATGAATTCAAATGGACATTCCTTTGGATAGAAAAAACCGAAGTCCTTAGTAGTATTAAGATATCGCGGAGTACATTTTACCACTCTTAAATGTGGTTGTTTAGGATTTTCTTGGAATCTATCACATAAACATACACTCATCATGATGTCTGGTCGACTAGCAGTTAAGTAAAGTAAAGATCCTATCATACTTCTATATATGTTTTGGTCAACACTTTTGTCATTGTCATCTCGATCAAGATGAGTTGTTGTACTCATATTAGTAGGTTTTCCGGAAGTGTTTTCCATTCCAAATCATTTAGTTAAATTATTCCAATATTTTTCTTGATTTATAAATATACCATTCGATAATTATTTGATTTGTAGTCCGAGAAAATATGATAATTCTCCCATGTGTGACATTTCGAACTCCTTAGTTGTAACATCCTGCATTTTTACATATCGGAAGATCATAAAATATTTTTATTTTGTTCCCTGAGGGTTGGATCATTCTCATATTTTAACATGTTACTTATGGGGATGTGAGACATGTCCATAATTTTTACTGATTTTGTTTGTGACCATTTTGCCCCTGTCAGTCTTGCACATGGCATACTTTTGACTCAGGTCGAATCAGAGGGTGAGATCTATGCCATTGGAAAGGAAATGATGATTGTCTTTCTGTAGAGTGGTTACATTATAGATTTGGCTCAGCGGTTTGGGAGGAATCACTGTTTTAAGGTTTTTAAGTTAGCTGTTCAGGTTTGGAGAGCCATATAGTGTGAAGATTTGGGAAGGACCATTAGTGGGCTAGTGGAAGGGTATAAATAGGGGGTGGGAGGTATCAGAAATGTTTTAGTTTCTCTATTATCTCATAAGGTGACCTATGTTCCTCCTTCCTCTAACACCTTTCCACCATTAAAAATCAAAATCCAAGGAGGGAAATCATAGATCTACACCATTGGAGGCTAGATCTACATCAATTGAAGAAGGATTTCATCAGATCAAGGGGTTTGGTTCGAATTACTTGCTGTCCGGAATCTTATCGCATTGATTTTAGCTTATTTGGGAGAATCAGTGAGTGATTTGCATCTCTCACATGAATTCAATGAGGTAAATGAATGTTTGACATGTTTTTCATCAAATTCAAGTGTTTAACCATAGATCTAACCATTATAAGTCCATTTTCATATGAATCACCCTATGATCCATTTAGCAAGTTTAGATTGATTATTTCTATGTTATTTCATATGTATATGCAAGTTAGATCTATAGTTTTGTTCATATGATCATTCATCATGATTTTGGGATAATTTGCATATTTTTGTGATAATCGTCGTATTCATGTTGTTAGAAACTTTATGACATGTTTATGATTGTATTTGGTGAATTGGTTGAGTTGGTTTCGTCGATTGTATCGATTGATGAAGTTTTGGTCAAAATTGGAGTTGCATTGGAGTGGTGTAGGTTTTGGGTCGCACGTAGGGGGGTCGGTCACACCAAAAGTGTGGATTTCTTGGGAAACAAGTCAGATCAGGTCGGTCGCTCCTAACTGGGTCGGTCAAACGTGCAGGAGTGGATCAGTCTAGTAGGGTACAGGCCGGGAAGTTTGGTGTGGTCATGGCTTGGGTCGAGTACACACTGGGTCGGTCGAACAACAATTGGGTTGAGCAAAGCAGGGTCGGTCGCACCTTGTTGGGTCGAGCAGCAGGGTCGGTCGCACCTTGTTGGGTCGAGCAGCAGGGTCGATCGCACTATGTTGGGTTGAGAATAGAAGGGTTGGTCGCACCATGTCGGGTCGGTCGATTGAGCAAGACATGGTCGGTCAGTTGAGCAAGACAGGGTCGAGCAGCAGCGCAGTGATGTAATTTGGCTCGGTGATGGTGTGACTTCGAAGTGAATTCAAGTAGGAAGGTTCGAAGTGTTGAATGTGTTCGTTGATCGATGTAGTACAATGAATGAGGTGACAACTCAAAGGTCGTGAATTGGTGAATAATGATTACTTGAGAAGGTTGCTTGAGCTATGAAGAGTCATCGGGTTGGATGACTAGAGATGCGAAGGCTGAGAGATTATTGTTGTCGTAAGTTCTAGTAAGTCTCGCAGCAGGGGTACACTAGAGACGTCTAAAAGACCAGTTGTAGGTCGAGTACCTTGGGTATCATTGAAAGGCCTAGTTGTCAAGGTTGGACATACGTATCGTTGAAAGGCGTATGGAGTTTATGCTAGAACTGGGGTAACCATTAACCCTTGACATGCGACAAGGTTGGTCGTCTTACGATTAACGATGGTTTCAAAGCAGGATTGGTGGTGATAGCCAGAGTCAGTCATGGATGATTGGTTTTCTGTTTGTACCGTCTCATATGGGTTGTCCAAAGTCGAAGGAGATGTTCCTTGGGTGCATGTCTGATATTGGTTTAGGCCTCTGGAGCTTGTGCTTGAGGGATGTTGAATTCAATTAGGATGGTTTACATGAGATACATATAATCTGGATGTTATGAATGCTTACCATGGTTGAATTAGTGTTCTGGTTTCCATGGATGAATGGTTGAATTATTTGTCGTAAAGGCTATCATTGTCCGATGTGGGGAAGATAGGGTTGAGTTCTTCTCTGGTGTTGTGGGTAGATTAGTACTTTTATCTATCCATTCTTGTATACTTTATTGATGAAGTTTGTTAGATGTTTTATCGCTCACTAAGACTGTTTCTGACTCAAGATTTTATGTTTCCCTCTTATTACCTTGGGTTGTTTATCCGGTTGTGGATGGGCAGACTAAGTAGCAGGTGACAGGTGATTAGCGAGGACGATGCTGCTGTGCGAAGGTGGGCTAGAGGCTTACGTACCAGTTTTATTACTATCTAGTATTTTTATTTCCGCTGTTTGAGTGCTCTATGAGGGTTGTAGTGAGGCCTTACGTACAAATTTTGGTATAAGTTGGATAACCCTTAGGATGTTGAGAAAGTTTCAAAAGTTTGTTATGTGATGCTTCACTATTATTACATGTTGTATATTTTCTACTATACTTTATCCTTGCGCTATGAGTTCTACGATAGGCTCCGCTTGTATTAACATACCATGATGATCATCCACAACTGCGTGGCACACCTTTCAGCGCATTATTCCACTTGTTTAGTGCAGGGGTTATGGGCGGTCGTCACGTCAGTCATTATATTTGAAAATTCCTTACATAAATTTTTGTTAGTTGAATCAAATATAATGTCATCTACATATATTTGAATAATTAAAATATCTTCATTAGTGTTTTTAGTAAGTAGAGCTTGGTCTGCTTTTCCAACTTGAAATCCTGAGTTAAGTAGATAACTCTTAATTCTGTCATACCAAGCACATGGTGCTTGTTTTAGACTATATAGTGCTTTCTTAAGTTTATGCACATAATCCGGATATTTTTCGTGAATAAAACGGGTGTTTTCGACATATACATTTTCTTTTATAAATCCATTCAAAAACGCGCTTTTTATGTCATTTTGTACAGCCAAAAATTATGAAAGCAAGCATATGCTAATAAATTACGTATTGCTTCTAGTCTTGTAATAGGAGCAAATATTTCTTCGTAATTGATTCCTTCCTCTTGATTATAGCTTTGTGCTATTAATCTTGCATTATTTTGAGTAATATTTCCTAGTTCGTCTGCTTTGTTTTTATAGACCCATTTGGTTCCAATAACTGGATGATCATCAGGACGAGGAACTAATTCCCAAACATCGTTTCATTCGTGATTTAACTCTTCTTGCATTGCAATGATCTAATAGTTGTCTGTTGGTGCTTCTTTAGGGTTTTTAGTCTCAATAGTCCGAAAAAAGCAACATGTCCCATTTGGTTTAGTTGACTTCTTGTTTGAACTTAGGAATCAATTTCACTAATTATATTTTGTGCAGGATGATCACGTAAGATTCTAAGAGGAGATCTTAATTTATTATTATTGTTATAAATAATATCTTCACTATTTGCAAGATTCGTGTTTTCTGTGTTAGTTATGAATTCCTCATTATCTTTGATAATTGAATTTTCATTAAAGTTCTCATCAAAAGATACATGTAATGTTTCTTCTATAATCAGGGCCGGCCCGGAGAGTTATGCGGCCCAAGGCGAAATGTGATAATGGAAGGGGAGAAAAAACGCATTAAGGCCTTCAAAATCATCACATCTCGGAATCAAGCCCAGCACAGCACGAACGAGGTATGCCCCCGCTAAAGTCCCGCAAAATCCTCGCTATAGCCCATAACGCTCTCTAGCCGCTACACTATTTCAATTTAGCGTTAATGAACAATACCTCCGCTTTAAGCCCCACAATTTAAGGTTGCACCCGCTAAATCAATGCTGTTTAGCACCCGCTTTAGTAATATTAGTATATAAACGATGATCTGACCAGTTCTCTTTTAAAATAAATCAATGTAAAGAGCTAATTTTAATTCATATATGACTTGTATAAGATAGAAATCTATATTAATCCTCGAATCAAGTGTGCATAACCTTGATATTCTTTGATTTTGTTAAATAATATTAATTAATATTCATTTCTTCTACATAAATGATGCAAGAATGATAATTAATTAATTTTAATTATATAGTTTTACATCTAATTAACATTTTTGCACATCCGCTATAGCCCCGCTATTTCCCCGCTTTATCCCCTCTACATCTTTTTACATCTCTACCGCTATAGAAACGCTAAGCGCTTTAACTGCACATTACAAGGCCCGTGCACTAACCACCCAGCCACTTTTCCTTTTGAAAACCAAGAACCGTTACAATATATAAATACACATCAAGAAGGCCGAGGCCCACTTCCAGCCGAAGGCCCTAGGCGGCCGCCTAGTGGGCCTATGGCCAAGGCCGGGCATGTCTATAATATTTATTTTTTTAATTAAAACATGATATGTCTTACATCGTTCGGAGTATCCTACAAATATTCCATGATCGGCTTTTGGATCAAATTTTCCAAGTTGATCTTTTGCAACTAGTATAAAACATTTTGGCCCAAAAATATTAAAATAAGAAATATTATGTTTTCTTTCGTTAAAAGTTCATACAAGGTATTTTTAGTTAGAGGTCGTATGGAAATATGATTCAATACATAACAAGCAGTTACTACAACTTCTGCCCAAAAATATTTTGGTAAAGTACTTCCATTTAACAATGTTCTTGCGCATTCTTGTAATGTTCTGTTTATCCTTTCCACAACTCCATTTTGTTGAGGAGTTCTAAGAAATGAAAAATTATGATTTATTCCTTTCTTTTTACAAAATAATTCAAAGGATTCATTTTCAAATTCACCTCCATGATCACTACGGAGCTTCTTTATTTTTAATTTTTTAGTATTTTGAATTCTTTTAACAAAAGTTTGAAATGATCAAAAGTATCACTTTTGTTTTTCATAAAAATTTTCCATGTATATTTAGAGAAGTCATCAACTATTGCAAATACATATTGATTATGATTAAAAGATTGAACCTATGTCGGTACGAACAGATCCATATGTAGTAGTTTCAGTGGTTGTTCAGTTAAATGACTTTCTTAGATTTAAAGGATGATTTTGTTAATTTTCCTAATTGGCAATCATTGGAAAGATTATTTATTTTAAAATTCATTTTTAGCAAACCTTTTACTAATTCATTTTTCAGAAGTTTTTGTATAGATTTAATATTAATATGACAAAACCTTTTGTGCCATAACCAAGGATCATTATATTTGGCTATTAAACACATATCTTTATTATAATTAATTTTCATATTTAAAACAGATATTTCTACATCTATTTCCTTCAACAATAAGATTTTGTTTTAGATCAAAAATACTACATTTATTTTCTGAAAATGTTATTTTAAAACCTTTATCGCATAGCTGATTAATGCTTAATAAATTATGTTTTAAATTTTTAACTAGAGAGACATTTGTAATAAAGGGTAAATTTGATATACGTAGTTGCACACATCTCCTTTGCCAACGATATAGACTTTTTAGTTATCTCTGAAAGTAACAGAGCCACCACCAAAGTATTTAATGTTTGTAAGAATATCTTTGTCTCCGGTCATGTGTTTTGAGCAACCACTGCCTAATATCAATTTTCTCTTTTTGAGTGGGACCTACAAGAAATTTTTACAAATACATTTGTACCCACCTTTTAATAAGATCCTAAGAGTTAGATCTTAGGAAACCAAACCCAAGTGGGTTCAGTATCCCTCTTATAAATATAGTCTTTATCGTTATGATAATAGTGTTAATAAATAATTTGATATATTTGTTCCTAATCAAACTATTGTTTGTTTTTGGAACCCATATTTTGATTTCTGTTTTCCTTTTAGTATGTTTTGGTGTACTTAGCGATACCTTATTTTTTGATCGATATTATATTATGTTTTGAATCATTATTCCTCTTAAGATTAGCATTTTTCTTTAAAGAAACTTTTGACTCATTTTTGAAACCTAAGCCATTTTTATCTGAAGAAGATTGAGAATTTTCTATAATTTAATATAAATTCTCTCTTCCTTTATTAAAATTAGAAATATTTGTAGTAGTGATATCTAATCTATGCCATTTTTATTTGAAGAATATTAAGAATTTTCTATAATTTTAGGTAAAATTTCTTTTCCTTTATTAAAGTCAGAAATATTTTTAGTAATGTTGTCTAATCTGGTTTGAAGAATGGTATTTTCTAAGTCTACTTGTTTAATTTTAGTTTTTAAATTGTGATTTACAGAAATTTCTTGACTCAAATGTGGAAGTTGTGTATCTGAATTAGAGAAAGATTCTTGAACCTTTTCAAGTTCTTCTTCAAGAATTTTATTCTCGTCTTTCAGCATATCCCTTTCAAATTCTGCTTTACTCTGATTTTCACGAGCTTCCTTAAGTTTCTTTTTGAGAATTTTTATAGTATTTAACATTTCAATGTTTGCTTCAATTAAGTCATCATAAGATAAATCACCAATCTCAGTGTCTTGAGCCATGAAGTACACATTTGCTTGTTCGTTGTCGCTGTCAGTATCACAAGCTAATGAAGATGAATCTGAGTTGTTCCATGTTATAGAAAAAGCTTTCTTTTAGAATTTATCTTTCTTGTTCTTGGTGTTGAAAGTTTTCTGAATTTCTTTCTTTTGTTCTGGACTTTCTTTGTGCATGTGTCCTTTCTTGTGACAATTGAAACAGTCTATGCTTGAGGATGAAGATTTTGAAACTGTTTTTTTATTTCCTTTTCTGTATTTATATGAATTTCTTAAAAAAATTGGCGATAAATGCTAGATCCTCGTCTTCTGATTCTGATTCTTCCTTTTCAGCGTGAAAAGCTACATTTTTTTCTTTCTTGTGCTTGATCCCTTTTAGCCTGCATGTTAACTTCATAGGACATAAGATTTCCAATTAAATCTTCTGGCTTCATTGTAGAAAGATTGTTTCACTCCTCGATTGCTAAGACTTTTCTTTTCCATTTATCAGTTTGTGAATTTAGGACCTTAGATATAGTGTCAAAATCCGTGTATTTTTCTCCTAGTCCTATTAAGGCATGAAGAATGTCTTGAAATCTTTAATACATAGCGTTGATGGTTTCATTTTGTCTCATTCTAAATTTTTTGGAATTGGTTCTTTAGCATTGAAATCTTTATTTGTTGACCTTGTTTGTACCTTCATGTATGGTTTTGAGTGTTTCCCATATCTGGTGTGCAGTAGTGCGGATGTTAACACGATTGAATTCATTTCTATCTAAAGCACAAAATAGCATATTCATAGCTTCGGCATTTGCGCTTGCTTCATTTTTATGATTAATTGTCCATGTAGAGTAATCAATTGTAGGTGTTGTGAACTCCGTTTTAGTTGCATTCCAAGCATCAAAACTAGTAGCTTGCATATATATCCTCATTCTTGTAGCCCAATAATTGTAGTGTAAGCCATTAAACAGTGGAGGTTTTTAAGTAAATTATCCTTTAGCAAAGGTAGAACTATAGGTAGTGGTTGTGCTGATGCTTATATTATTTTCCATATTATCAATATATCGAATAACGGTGTTACGGTTATAGGACGTCCTTGCTATGATACCAATTGAAAGAGACTTAGCAATAATAGGACCGTATAATATGGAATATAAGCAGAGTAATGTGCAGATAGATAAATATCAGCAATAAGTAAAAGTTACACCAAAATTGTTATACTGGTTTGAACCTTCGTTCTACGTCTAGTCCTAGACTCCCTTCTGGAATTTCAACTAACAACCCTTACTTCACCTGGAGGAATAGGTTTACAAATACCCGAACAACCGAATGAGATTTCGTGCCTCAACTGCAAAATAGGACTTCGACTATACAAAAGTTTGATGACTATTTGTGTTCTTGATAACACTGATATGTCAAATTAAAGTACACCCTTCCTATAATCTTTCCTTGATGACAATAATGTAGTTCATGAAAGAATATGGGAGACTGAGTTTGTTTGTAATCAGAAAAGTGTGAAAATAGTGTGCACTTGTAAATCTGATTGCAATAGATAGATGGAAAGAATTAGAATAAAATTCGATGAGGAAATTGATTGTTTGTAACTCTATTTTTAATATACAAATAGTCACAATCATTCACCAATGGATTTGATGATTGGATATGAATTAAGAGTTGTGTCCCTTCGCTGAAAGGTTGCATCTAATTGTATTCAGAAGTCTAAATAAAAATTTCAGAAGTCTGTTTTAAAACAAATTTATATTCAGCAAGCTAATAGGCTATTTCGGACTATATTCAAAATTCTGAAATATTCAAAACAAACGTCTGAATATTTTGTTTCAATTGACAGATGTCTGGATTTTATGATTCATACGTATGTTTGATGTTCTGTGCCTATTTCCTGTGCATGTTTTATAAGAAAATATATAACTTAAAATGTGCATGTGTGTGTATCATCAAGGGAGATTTTAACAATATCCATACGCATACATACAGATTCTAAGCATATATAATCTTCAATAGAGCTCTTGGAATCTATTGTAGAGTTTCTTCCTGCAAAATAAAGTTAGTCGACACTAATATTTGTGCATTTATAGTTGTCATGATCAAACACTATAAAGCGAGATCCAATATTTCTTTCCTATGACACATTCCTCACATAACTCTGGCTCGTTGAAACTCTCCTCATCAATCATATCCCTTCTATGAAGAACATCCAAACTCTTCTCTGAGACATGACCTAATCTCAAACGCCCCAATCGTGTCCCACCCAAACCACGAGAACTATCAACACCAACACAAGTTTCACCTTCTGCGGTCACTCCTTGAAGAAAATAAACACCGTGAGTTCTAGCACCTTTCATAATCATAAGTGCACCCTTCAAAACCCTCAATCTATCACTCTCAATAGTGATCTTGCCCCTTAAAGAATCCAGCTGTCCCAAATAGATAAGTGACTTCCATAGTCCCAGAACATAGCTCACATTAGTGAGAGTACGAACCACTCCGCCAAACATTCAAATTTGCAAGGACCTAATTCCCTTTGAATTACAAACAACATTGTTTTCCAAAACAACTGAATTTCCTTCTTTAATAACATATGAAGAAAATTAATTCATATTTGGCGTAAGGTGATATGAAGCCCATGAATCAAGCACTCATTAACTACCTGAAACATCTTATGCTACCACCGACAAAACATCTACATCTCCTTCTCTAACACCACACTCCACTGCAACTAATGAAGATGATACTTCCTTTTTACCTTTCCCCTTTTTTGGACACTCATTTTTCCAATGAACAAGTTTCTTATAATTGAAGCACTTGTTATTTCTTTCTTTTGACTTTCCTGTCCAACCGGGCTTTCTAGACTTAGAGGGCCCCCAATTTCTCTTTTTCTCATATCTTTCCTTTTCCACAAATAAATTATGACCATTACCTGCACCACTATTTCCATTGCTCAGCTCCTTCATCTGATCTCGCAATTCATCACTTAAAAGATCTATCTTGACATCATCAAGAGTCAATGTATCCTGGTCATAGATCAAACTTTTTGAGAAACCCATGTAATGGTCCAACAACATCGTCGCCTTCTATTCTTCCTCAATCCTCAAATCTACTGCCTTCATATTCGTTATTAAATCTTTAAACACATTCAAGTGCGTGTTTAATGAAGTTCCTTCCCTCATCTTGTAGGTAAAGAAAATTCACAACAAGATCAATTAGTTTGTGAGCGATTTCTTCGTATACAGCTCCTCTAACTTATCTCAAATATCCTTAATAGTCGTCTTACCACTAATTTCGAAGATAACATTCTCCCACATTGCAAGCTGAAGTGTAGTGAATTCCAACTCTTCCGTTTCCTCTCTCTCGACATCAGAGATGTCTGCCTCGATGTATCCGATTCCGCCTAAGAACCACTTTCATCTTCCATTGCCATTTTTCAAAATCATTATCGTCATTTCACTTTTCAATAACCAATTGTGACCCAAATGCTATGTAATAACCACTACATAAGAAGCTACACCTGTTGGACCAACTATTGAGACACTATTTGAGTTTGATACTGGCATTTCTACAACTATCTACCTACATCGAATGCTCTAATACCAAATGTTGTGGAGAATTTCGATTCAAGATCGCTCAAACAAATCCTCAAAAAGAGGAAGAGGAGATCGTGGTAAACGTGCAAAAACAACCAATCAATATCTCACAACAATCTCAACCCAATCCGATAACCAATCACAATCCACTACAAGAAAATTGATTTTTTGTAGCGCCCAAAAAACGCTACCAAGTATTTTTGGTGGTGTATTGATAATCGTTATGAGAAATCATGCAACTAAAAATCCTTGAGTACTAGTTGCACTTTTTTAAACGTCACTATATATTTATTTTTAATAGAATTTTTTAAACGATACGAATGTTATTTGTTGCAGCATTTATATAACGCCACCAAAAAGGGTTTCTTCACTACGTTATTGGTTTTAATGGCGTCCGCTTTTTTGTAACGTTTAGTAAATGCCACCGCAAAGGTTCTTGGTTACTTTAATCACTGGTTTGTAGTAGTTTTTAAATGCTACAAACAAATATATTCCATGGCAGTATTTTTCACCACCGTTTGTTCCCAATTTTTATCATAATATTCTGGACTTACCCATAATTTTGCCTCCAATTATATAATAACATAATACACAAACACTTACACTTTTGAACATAACATATTAAGCAACCGCAAAATACATACATTCAAAGATCCATAGGATACATACACATTCACAACATACATAAGTGTCAAGACAAAAAGTTAGTCATTCATTTACACAACCAAACTACCATTAACAATGTCATAACTAAACTGTATGCTGCCAAAGTACATTAAACACTAAAATAAACATTTGAAATAACCAAGTTACCGAGCAAATATCATTAAGTAGTGCTACTATTGCTGATATTTTCAAAAAGGTTGATCTACCTGTAAACAAAGTACCAAACAAAAGACTGAGAAAATAATGACAAGTAATTACTAAAGTAAATAACAAAACATAACTTAAGGAAAAGAAAGAGCAGGTCAAAGCCTGAACGTAACACTATGTAACATAACTTAAAGATAAGTACACACTTTTTATGCTTATTGTACGTTATGGTTTTAACTGTAGAATAGGTCAGGGCTTTGAAGAGTCATTACTTCCAAAATACACAATGCCGCTTTGTTGAAACTAATGATATTATTGTTATATGTTATTATAGAGATGAAGGCCTGACTATAAAACTGATACTAGGAAAATACTTGAAATATTTTTTGTTAATCTAAACCTAGCAGTTCCAAATAGCCTTTTAATGAATAATAATGTTTATGAAAATAGTGGTTTTGAAATCATGATAAGCACAACGTTACCAAAGTTACAGTACTCAATAATATTTTTTTACATTACAAGTATTTCAAAATGAAATAGCTTACCTGAACAGCTAAAGGTTTTTGAATCGAAGGTACGGGTAAACAGAGATTTCTAGTAAGAATTTTATATTTTCCATAATTTAGGAATTCCTATAAAAAAATTTAGAAAATACAAGAATTAAAAGGGCAAACTAGTTATAGCCAAATGCCAATAAGCTATTTTTTAGAACCCCGGTATTTAGAGATACACAAATACAGAGTAACAAGTGCACGAGTTTACAATAAAAAACATGTATCTCCTTTTTCAAGTCTTAATAGCAAAATAAGTTTCTTAAAAAAATGAAAGCATTTTCATTTTTCAAAGTAAATTTAGGAAAAAAGAAACACTGACATATGTATCACATAGTTAACAGTGTTATTAAATGGATTCATTTGATTTCTTTCCTCTGAAACGACAAGTTGATGCTTATCAATTTGAACTTGGACAGATTACCAGCATTTGGAATTTCCATACCACATACTTCAATAACTTCCTTTCTCAGCTTATCTTGCCATTCTAAATTTGTACTCAACAAAAACAGAGTCCATGTCAGTAAATTAGCAGTTCTGTCATGTCCTGCAAAGAAGAAAGCTTTGCATTCATCGATAATCTCATCTATGGTGATTCCTCCTGCTTCTTTTTTATTTTCTTCAATCATTAATCCAAGCAAGTCGTGACCATAATTTGAATAAGTGGAATCTAGCCTAGTGCTGACAATTTTTATCAATGTTTCCCTCATTTTCTTCCCTAATTTCTTTCTTTGTTGACTGCAAAATAGTACATCTTAATTAAATAAGTATATATTTAACTAATGACAATAATGCTAGAGTGAAGATAAACTACTCGACTCCAGGTATCCTGGAAAAAGAGGCTGTTAGAAGCATTGTAACAAGTTCCTTCTGTGACAAAAAGGCAGTTTTTCCCTCATCATAACTGCTTCCAAAAGCAAAATGAGAAATTATATCCGCTGTCACTTAATAAAAATGTAGGTGCACATGTGACAACCGCCCGTAATCCCTACACTAAGCAAGAGAAATAATGCGCTTAAAAGTGTGCCAGGCAGCTGTTGACGATCATCAGAGTAGGTAAACACAAGCGGAACTTATCGTATAACTCACAGTGTAAGATAAAATATAATAGAACATATACAACAGGAAGAAATGGTCGAGTATCATATGACAAACTTTTTAACTTTAATAACATCCAGAAAGATCATCCATACATTAACTAGATATAACATTAAAGTATGTACATGAAGCCTCACTACAAAACTCATCAAACAGCGGAAACAAAAATACTATATAGTAGTAAGAAACAAGTACGTAAGCCTCCTTCCCGTCATCGTACAGCAGCATCGTCTTACCAAGCAATCACATGTCACCTGCTACTCAGTTTGTCCATCCACAACAGGATGAATAGCCCAAGTTAATAAGAGGGAAACATAAAACCTTGAGTCAGACAACAGTCTTAGTCAGCGATAAAACAACTATCTAACATCATCAATAAAGCATATAAGAATAGGCAGATTTACAAACCACTACCCAACACCAGAGAAGAACCCACAACTGCCTTCCCTGCATCTGACAGTGATAGCCTTTCCAATCCAACAATCAAGAAACAACAGTTCAACTATGGCAACCAGAAGTGACCAAGTAATGTCAAAGCAACTATCACTCGATAGCAATCAAAGCAACTAGTTATATCTCACGTAATCCATTCTAATCGAGATCAACATCCCCCAAGAACAAGCCCTAGAGGCCTAAACCAATATCAGACAAGCACCTGAGAAACTTCCTTCGATGTCAGACAACTTATGTGAGAAGATACAAGCAATACAACTAAACACCCATGACCTGGCTATCACTGTCTTTCTTGCTTCGAAACTATCGTTTATCATATGACGACCACCATCCATATGTCAAGGGTTAATGGTAAACCCCAGTTCTAGCTAAAACTTCATACACCTTCACGACTCGTATGTTTGTCTTCTCAAGACAACTACGCCCTTCACGACTGCCCAATATACAAGTCCCTTCACGACTGCCAAAGTACCCCTGCTTTGAGTCCGCTAGAACTTACGACAACAATAATCTATCGGCCATCGCATCTCTAGCCATCAACCCTGATGATCATTCACAAATTCAAGCCCCCTTAAGCATCCATTATCCACAACTCAACACCCTTGAGTTGTCTCCACATTCGTTGCTTTACACCGATCAACAAACACATCCCATCACTTTGAACATTACCACCCGAATATACATCGAAGTCATAACATCACTGAACCAAACAACAATCAATATAAGGTCCAACATAACATCACTCAACCAAACAACATCCAATAGTGACTCATTATAGTTAGGTCATCCTTCCCTAGGTCGCAAACGACCTAACTCCCCTGAACTACTCCACCCATTTTAACGACCTAACTCCCCTAAGCCACTCTACCCATTTTAACGACCTAACCCCCAGGCCGAACAATGATCCAGTGCCATTAACTCACTTAGGTCGTCCCACGACCTAAGTCTCCTAAGCCCTTGGTCCATCACACTGACCCATCACGGCTCCTCTACTCAGGGCGACCCGACCTTCCTACGACCTAGCTAGGTCGTTCTACCTCCTTTCCATCCCAACGCCGCTAACGCTCCAGCAATCTTGAGCCATCAACGACCTGACCGAAAGACGACGACACGACCTATCTTCACCATGATCTGAAGCACCGACGATCTGACCCCATTTCGTGTTCTCCAAGCCACGATCCAACATAGCCACTTCAGCATAGACCTTGGTTCCAATGACCCAATTCACCAAAAAACGACATGACTTCCGGGTCTGACTAAAACAACTTCAAACTCGACCAAATATTTGCCAAATGATAACATCGAAGAAATCAACTCATCCATATTATCCAATACGACCATAAACATTTTATGAATCCATGAACGACACCAAAATGACAATTTCCACCAATAATCATATAAAATTCACTAAAATTATGATAAATGAAAATAGTGGGTCTAACTTGCATAAACATATGAATTAACATAAGAATTACCTGTTTTGAGTTGTTAGATTAGATCTTATGGCAATTTACATGAAAATATACATACCACGAAATAGATCAAGGGGAAAGCGACTTGAAAATAATGAAATTATGGTCAAACAACTCATATACTTGGTTGAATCCGTCTGAGGGATGCATATCACTCACCAGTTCTCCAAAACAACACAAAATCACCGATTACTCAATCCGAACAGTGAAGAAAACTCTTCAAACTTTTCGATTTGATGAAATATCTCTTCGATTGGCATAGATATAGCTTAAAACGATGTAGATCTTCGATTCTCTTATGTAGATCTAGATTTTAATGGTGGAAAGGTGTATTTGACTGAGCAAGGAGTATCACGAGCTCAACCAAATGAGAGAATGAAGAAAGTAAATTGTTCTCCATGCCTCTAATCCCTTATTTATAGCCTCCCACCAACCCACTTATGGGCCTCTCCAAATCATCCCAATAATGGTTCAAAAACCTAAACATCAAACTGTGAAACAGAAAACAACGATTCCTCCCAAATCACTGAACCAAATCTTTAATGTGACCACTTTACAGAATTGGCAACACCATTTCCTTTCCAATGAGATTGATCAGCACCTGATTCGATCCCAGTCAAAAGCTATGCCCTATACAAAACTGACAGGGGAAAATGGTCATAAACAAAATTGGTAAAAATTATGGACGTGTCTCACATTCTCATAAACAATATACCAAAATATGAGAATGATCCAACCCTCAGGTAATTAAATAAAAACATTCTGAGATCCTCCGATACGTAAAATGCGGTTTGTTACATTCTCCCCTCCCCCTTTAGGAATTTGTCCCCCGATATCCCCACAAACACAGGCAACCAAAACAATTCTGCATGCTTATTGTTCATGAGCAACCAACTTACCATCCAAACTAGCAACCATCAAGCCATTCATCTGTAGCCTTATCCTAGCACGTAGAATTCTAACAACAACAACCATACTAGTACAAGTTACAACGGGGTAAGAATGACATGCCACTTATGGGTCATACCGACGAAGAGTTCTGGATGGGTCACCTTCATACTCTCTTCCGTCTTCCATATAAAATTGTCATCATTCTCACTCCATTGTACCTTGACCAACTCAACCGTCTTCCTCCTAAGCTATTTCGTGTCATTCCCCATAACACGAAGCAGCTTACTAGGTCTTGTAACTACGGACTCGTCTTATAGGTCTTCCTACTTCTCTTGAGATACCACTGCATTCGAATCGTGCACACACACTTCCGAAGAAATGACACATGGAAAACATTATGCATACTTGACATCTTCTCGGGTAACTCCAACCTATACGCAAGCTTTTAAATCCGCTCATCTATCTGAAACGGTCCAACGAACCTAGGAGATAACTTTCCTTTACTTCAAAACCGAGCAACTTGCTTCAATGGCGAAATCTTCACGAAAACCATGTCACCAACGTCGAATTCCAAATCTTTTCGACGCTTATCAACATAGCCCTTCTGACGATTCTGGGCTGCCTTCATTTGTTGTCGAACGATCTCGATACAATCTGAGGTTTCTCTGATCATCTCAGGCCCAAGTATCAACTTATCTCTAGTTTCTAACCAGCATGCCAGAGAATTACACAGTCTACCATACAACGCCTCATATGGTGCCATCCCAATGCTCGACTAGTAGCTATTATTATATGCGAATTCATCTAGAGGTAGATGGTCCTCCCATGATCCTCCGTAGTCTAATACACAAGCTCTTAGGAGACCTTCCAAAATTCGATTAACCCTCTCGATTTGACCATCAGTTTGGGGATGATAAGTCATACTCAAACACAACTCGGTTCCCAAAGTATCTTGCAAACTCTTCCAAAATCTGCTTATAAACAATGAATCTCGACCACTCATTATGCTCTTCGGGATACCATGGAATCGAACTATCCATTTTCTATAAAGCTCAGCCAACTTCGATGTTGTCCTAGTTGATTTGACATAAATAAACCTTGCACTTTTTGTCAAGCGATCCACATTGGCCCAAATTTCTTCATTTCCTGCCTTGGTTCTAGGTAGTCCATCGACAAAATCCATCGATATCTGCTCCCATTTCCAAGTAGGAACTTCCAACGGTTGAAGCAATCCACTCGTCTTCTTCTGTTCAGCTTTCACCAACTGACAGTTCATGCGCTTGGAAATAAACTTTCTAATATCTCTTTTCATTCCTTCTCAATAGTAGGCTCACTTTATGTCCTGATACATCTTATTACCACCAAGATGAATTGTCAACTTTGAGTGATGACATTCCCTCAGAATCTCATCTCTCAATCTGTCGATATCAGGAGTTGTCCTTTCTTTTGAAGCCAATCTTCTCAATTGACCTCAAATTCTTTATCTTTTGGTTTCAACTTCTGGATAATCTCGATAAGCTTCGCATCACGCTTTTGGCCCTTGCAAATCCTTTCGATAAGAGTAGGTCTTATCGACAAGCTTGCCAAAATTTCAGGTTCCAACTCACACCTTGGACTGAAATCAAATCCTGCCAAGTACTCGAGAATCTTCCATTTTGAATACATCGCTCCCAAACTTGCTTGTCTTCGACTCAACGCATCTGCCACTGCGTTACCTTTACCAGGAGTATAGGCTATACCAAAATCATACGATGCTAGAAACTCTATCCACCGTTTCTGCCGAAGATTCAAATCCTTTTGGGAAAAAAGTTACTTCAACGATTTTTGATCTGTAAACAACTCGAATCGAACTCCCAACATGTAATGTCTCTACATCTTTAGAGCAAACATGATCGCTGCCAACTCCAAATCATGGGTTGGATAATTCCTCTCGTGTGGCTTCAGTCATCGACTCGCGTAGGCCACAACTTTATCCTTCTGCATCAGCACTGCTCCAAGTCCAGTACCACATGCATCGGTGTATACCAACATTTCTTTATTTCCACATGGAATCATTAAAATAGGAGAACTCGTCAGTCTCTCTTTCATGATTTCAAAGCTTGCTTACACTTTGCATACCATGTGAACACTTGGTTCTTCTTCGTCGATCCTATCAACGGTGCAGCTATCTTGGACAAATCCTTGATAAACCATCGGTAATAACCAGCCAACCTAAGAAAACTTCTCACGTTCATTGCGTTCGTAGGTTTATTCCAGTCCTGGATTACTGCCACCTTAGCGGGGTCAACCACTATTCCATTACCGGAAACAACATGGCCTAAGAACCCCACCTCACTCTTCCAGAAGTGACACTTCAAAAACTTACCTTTCAGCTGATGCTTTTGCAATATTTCCAAAACAACTCGCAAGTGTGTCTTATGCTCTTCCTCATTCCGAGAATAGACCAGAATATCATCCACGAACACAAGCACAAACTTGTTCAATTGATCTCTGAAAACCCTATTCATAAGAACCACAAAATATGGTTGTGCATTAGTCAATCCAAATGGCATCACTAACCATTCGAGGAAACCGAATGGTGTCATAAAAGCAGTCTTCGGCACACTATCCTTATCCACCCTCAACTGGTGAAATCCCGTTGCTAAATCCATCTGAGAAAACATCCTGGCTTCGTGAAGATGATCGAACAAGTCATCCATCCTCGACAACGGATACTTGTTCTTCTTGGTCACCTCGTTCAGCTCACGATAATCCACACACAATCTCAATGAGCCATCTTCCTTGGTTGCAAAAACAACTGGTGCACCCCATTCAGATACGCTTCTCCGAATGAATCCTTTTCCCAAAAGGTCACGAACTTGCACCTCTAACTCTCGATGTTCCTTAGGCGCCATCCGCCTAAGAGGCATAACGATAGGTCCAGCACCCTCGGCCAAACTGATTCTGAACTCAATCTCACGATGCGGCGGTAAACCTTCGACCTCGTCAAAGACATCCTCAAACTCACTTGTGATCAGCACCGATGGCAAGTCTTCCTGTGGAATCACAAGCGAATATAAGTAGCTCACGAATACCCTGTCTTCGGGCTTACATTGAATCAACAACTTTTGCCCTTCCATATCCCTGACTCTCACCTCTAGCTTCTCGCAATTCACTCTTGCCGCATACCTCTTGAGCCAATCCATACACAAGATGATCCCAAACCCAGCGAAGTTCAACACAAAGCAATCATACTCAAAAGATCAACCATAACTCGATAAAACTAGACCACGACAAATCATACAATGATTGGATGAACCCCCAACTAGATTAGTCACAACAAAAGGTCCATCACAAATCTCGGGTTCCAAACCTAAGTGGCACACAAGCTCATTACAAATGAATAAATGCGATGCTTCAGTATCAAACAACACACGAACTGAAACACCTCTAACCGAAAGAGTACCTTGCACAACGACACCCTTTCCCTTCTCCTCTGCAGTAGGAGCTCTTGAAGACGATGACACTGCTTCCAAAGCATATGCCTTCACTATCTGCTTTCCCTTAGTCGGTTCCGAACAGTCCTTCTTGAGATGCCCAGACTTGCCAAAGTTGTGACATTTCCTTTCAACCTTCGGGTTCTTACACTCATTAGCAAACTGGTCCTTCTATTGGCAGTTAAAGAAAACGACCTCACTCTTTGGTTTCTTCTGGCCATTTTTTCCTTTCTGCTGTTGCTTCTTCCTCTTCTTGTTGTTACCACCCTACTGTGGCTTCTGTTCTTTCTTAGATGCAACAACAAGCTCTTTCTTGGGAAACAGGCTTTCATGCCTCAAAGCCTTCTCAACGATCTTCTCATAAGTGTCATTTAGATGATCTACAAGCTAATTTCCAAGATATTCGTCCAATCCCATAACAAACTTCTCGTTCTTCTGGTAAGGAGTATCCACATATGAACGAGCATACTTCGACAAAGCTTCAAGTCCGAAACGTAATAAAGCACTGGTCGACCATTCTGTTTAAGCTCGACAAACCTCTTAAATAGGAAAGACTTCTGCACAGTAAAGATAAACTTTGCCTCGAATTTGACTTGAAACTGCTCCCATGAAATATTATCTTCAAGGGTCACAAGAGTGATAGAGTTCAACCATTCCATGGCTCTGCCCTACAGCTGCCTTGACGCAAATTCTCTTAGCTGCATCATCTGTGCCCAAGTCTCGAAAAATACGAATACAAGTATCTAACCACCTCTGAACCTCTTCAGTTGAATTAGTCCCTTTAAACTGCTTTCCTCATAGAAATAAGGGTGGGCATTCTTTGGTTCGAACTGAAATAACCGACCGAACCGAATTAGTTTGGTTAATTTGTTTTGGTTTTAACGATTAATTGGTTGAGTTTGGTTTTTGTTTTACGTTTTATTTGGTTATCGGTTCGGGTTTGGTTTCAGATAATGGATTTTGGCCTAACCGATATAACCAAATAAATTAAACAATGAAACCGCACTTATTATTTATTTCGCTCTTAATATCTGTCATTTGCGTTTTTCAAGGGATTGGTAAGGAAACGAGGAGCCTTATCTCAGGAATCAAGGCATCCTTCCAATTTTCCCGTGTAAATTAAATTTTACTTCTCAGTCTCGCATAAAGCCACAAACATAAATTAAAGATCGTATTTTTCTTCTCAGTTTGTAACGACCCGTTTTTTGTCGACTTTGGTTATCGCCATAAACTCAATGATGACTAAACAAACATCGAAAAATACCAGATGGTTAATGAAAGAAATTAGAGGGTGGGGAAAGATAAAATAGAAACTTAGAATAGAAGAAGAAGAAGAACTTACAACATCAGAGTAAACACGAATCTCACAGCGGAACGAACAAAATATAATAGATACATATCTTTGAAATGAAATCAGTATATGTATACAGTAGTATTATCAGAGTACAACACTTACAACCCAACGGAAATAACTATAGCTATATAATCCTGAAGCCTCCTGCTCCAAGATTTCCATGTATATCTGTAAAATCCTGACTACTTGACTGCCCGTATAAAATGAGGCACCCAAGAGTTTAGGGAAAACAAAACAAAATATACTCCGGGTCAGTCCTGGGACTGGTGTGAGTAAAACAGTTTAAAACAGTTTGAGCCATTAAACGATATCTCACAAGACCACGTCGTATAACGGAACGGGTTTTTCCCTTATGAAAATCCAAAATATCTTTATATCAAAAACCTTTTGATATTATAATAATGTCTATCAACCACAATATAATAATCATCTAGCAGAAACGCTTTCATCTCACGTTCTACAAATATAGTATACAATCAAAACCGCAAACACGTATAGGGTAATGGATTTCCAACTATGACAAGGTATAGAACCACCTTTCGCTAGTGTACCTCTAGAGAGGAATACACTGGGTTCAACAAGAACATCTTCCAACCCGGCCACACATGACTGACCACTCATTTCTTTTGAGTGTATCGAATGTATTTCACCAACGGTTAGGATCAGCAACCGTTTTCCCGAATGGGACAGCATCGACAATAGATTTTTAGAAGTAAATGAAACTCTAGATCAGGTGATTATACACCCTAATAGGTGCGACCTACATAGCCATGCTGCCTGCTCGATTTTTGTCATCTACCGGATGTGAGGCTAGAAGCTACGCTTATCTTTTACATGTCACATCTTCATTCACTTAGAATGTCACATCGCCATATCCGCTAAATCACAAATTGATTTCCCCAAAAATACCACAGGTATACGGTTAAGAGAAACAAAATCCTTCGCCACCAAACGTAAATACGTTTGAAGAGATCAACTTACGCGATCTATTAAATATACTCTATCAGACATTCGTCCATACAAGTCGTCCAGGGACTGGACAAACCGAAGGCACTATTCGGTATATCCATCTTAGGCAATTATTATCTAAGAATTATACAATAGCCCTTGCACTTTACTCCGTCTTCAATATATTCAGCATACTTGATTTGCAATGCTTATGCCAATACGGAGTGGTTCTTCAGATAATAATCGAACCGGTCTCTCCATATTAACAACGCTAAAATGGTCAAAACTTTGATAGTCTATGATTTAACTATCAAAGAAAAATACATGTGCAAACAACGATCTTATTTCCAAATGGAATTATCGATCCAATCATCAAAACACACACATATATATATTTCCTCATTTTCTATGTTTAGAAAATATACGTTATTAACACTGGAAAACATTTCCATGGCTTAATTACGTATCCCTATTCTTCCACATCTATCAGACTCTAACTAGAAACCAACAAGAGAACAACTTCCTAAGTATAAACCCCGAAGGCCGAAACCAACATCAGATCGATACTTAGGAAACCATTCAACTTATTAATCTCTAGTCAGTTTCTAATTTTTGTTTAACTCCATTTTGATAAACTATGTTCGATTAACTCCTTTCGAATACTGAATTCGATTAACTCCTTTTCATTAACTCTACTTATTTTCCCAATAAATATTCCTTTATTCTATTTATTTTCTAAATAAATATTCCTTTATTCTATTTATTTTCTAAATAAATATTTCTGTTCACTTCTGTTTACTTTCTAAATAAATATCCTTCTTACAAAATCCTTTTCGTTTTATAAATATTTCCCTTTATACTATTTTCAAAATATTTCCTTTTATAAAATCGGATTGATTTTATAAAATTCCTTTATTTCAATATACATTGAAATATTTCTTTTCACATCCCAGGGTTTCTTATGGTATTAAAAATATCGAATAACATCAACATCATTCTTACACACATAATCCATAACAGATTATATATCCCATCATATATCAAAATATATGAAAAACAGTAAAATAAATGTTGAGGAACCCAGTTGGATTCCTCCAACCTATTTCCCTGCATCACAGATGTTAAACAAAACAATTAACATTGATAATATTTCGCTACGAAATATTCTGCTAAACAGAATCGATATTAGATTAACTATTTATACATACATCGTTATCTATAATTTCAACCAGTACATAAGCAATTCAACCAAACAGTTAACACACAGCAATCAACAGATAATTAACAGTTCTAAATATACGTTATAAAAATATAACTGTTCAGAGTTGATGAGTTTTACTCACATTGGCAGTTCATCGTTAAAGAACGATAAGCTGTCTGTTTGATTTGAATCAAACACTTTATTTCGCCATAAATTCAAACGAGCTTCAATCCACTCCCAGTTAGTTCCATTGTGGATCTTGTCCATACGGTCCCAATGGATCCGACCGTTCGTGATTCTGATATCGTATGGTAAAGATATTAAGTTTACAATTTAATACACTATTTAAAAAATTAAAATAAAACTCGATTATTTTAAATAGGCTTAACTTCTATTTCTCGGCCCACTACCACCTTGAATCACAACCGCATACCCTATCCCAGCCTCATCCTTCTTCTCATTTTGACTACCTGTGCAAAACTCTAGGCTAAACAACAGAGATCCAAACTCCCTCTTCCACTCGTATTCTCCTTCACTCGGTAAAAACAAAAACCCCATCTTCACCCTTAATTAACACCATTAAACAAATCATTACCCCTTACTTCCTCAACTCACACCATACAAGCAGACATCGACATCTTTTTTTCCCATACAATCTCAGAACTCCTCATAACAATAACTTACTCACCAACAACACCAATTTCGGATTCAGTTTAATTACCAATTCATTAAGTAAATCACGGTATTAACCTCAGTAGAAATCGCGATACAGGCAAAACTTGGCACTGATACTTTCCACGATCGTTGCTCCGTTCTGACAACGCCGGACCACCCTTGCTGACATCAGCTCCGACCGCCCTTCTTTGCTTTACCAAAAACCCCTAGCTTTAACCCATCTCATCGCGTCTATTATCAGTATTTCCCCCAAACCCGCGCCTTAATTGACAGTGATTTCCAGCTGTTGGCCATCACCGGAATTAAATCACTGACGGTCGTAGGTTCGCCTCCTTATGGTGAATGTATTCCCTTCAGAAATCATCATGAGCTATAGTTCATAGGAGGAGATTGAATCGATTTTTGGTTTTTTGCTGTGAGGAATTTCTGGCGGCTCAAAATGTTTGGTTGACCAGAAATGAAAATGAGATTAGGTTAGAGAAGTTAAGGAGTACTTATAGGAGTTTTTAACATATTTTTATTTAATATTATATTCAGCTTTACTCCATCGTTATTTGCATTTGTCTTCTAAAAATCCATACGATCACATACAATACCCAAAAATCACGAAAATTAGCATACACCTTCAGTTCGACACTACGGACCCACCGAAACTGGTTTCATCGAATTCCGACTTCGTTTGCTCACACAGCGTATTTTTAACTATCGAAATACCGACTGTTTTTCACATTAAAAATCCGTACGGCCACACAGTGACTTCAAAAATCACGGAAATTGAAATCTAGTAATAATTTGATGTTGCGGATCCAAAAAAATTAGTTTCGTCGAATTCGGACTTCATTTGCAAAAGTAGCTATTTTTAAAGCTCTACATAACCCGTTTAAATATATAAATATATTTAAAAAAAAAAAATTAATATCTAAAAAAAATATTATCGTATATATTCACAGCAGAATATCATACTGCTCCACTGGGATTTATAACTCGACATTTCAAATCCCGATATAAATCGATATTCGATTTATAATGAAATTACTTTTATAAATATAAATAAATCGTAATAAATTATAAAGGAATTCCACAGCGACTTTTCTAGAATTTGATTTGGACGTAAATCAAAATCTACACGACGAAATCCCGATTTTTCTCTTCCATTAGAAAAATATACTTCACTAGCTCCTAACGTTTCTTGTTTCACAGAAATCCGGCTTAAAACGAATTATGTATTCCCAGTTGAAGTTCAAATCGCCAAATCGCGAACTGTCGCGCCATTTCGAGCTCGATTTTAATTATAATATAATTATACGTTCAAACTTCGTTCAAATAATATATTCATTATTATAATTCAACTCTAAACTGAATTATATACTTTGAATTGTCCAGTTCACACAATATTGTGAATTCCACTAATTCTGATTATTCCTGAAATATATTATTCTATTATTTATATTAATTAAATATAATTATTATTTAATTCCAGTTATCGATATCGCCAACTCGATATTTAATAATTATATTAATAAATTGTTCAATAGTAAAAATGCGCGTCATTACAATCTTTCCCCCTTAAAATAATTTCGTCCTCATAATTGCTAAGGTAGAAATCAAACCCCTATTGACTGCTTAGAACTTATTTGTTTACTTCTAACTTCGGTTTCAACTGAGCCAATTTAATTTCAATTAAATATTAATTAATTCTTGTCAACAAAATTTTCAAAAATCCTGGAAATTTTCTAACACCCGATATTTCTGAAAAATTTCGCCCGCATCTCCTTTGTACTGGTCAATAGGTCAAACTCCAACTCGCCTCTCTGGGTCATCTTCAACCCAACAGAAAATCCAATAGCCAAGCGGCTTGCCAATTCGGCTCATAAATCTCATGCTTATATCAAATATAAACTTGTACCTTTTTGTCGGGCATATCACTTTTTCCTTTGCATCTATTACCATTTCAACATATACTAATGTCATCTCAACCAATTTCCAATTTGTTCTTATCCACCAATCCAACAATTCGCTTATACCTAAGCCGAATTCCATTCAAACTCAAATTCCAATCTCAATTCAAAATTCTTACCCAACACTTCATCTTACTCGGTATCTTTTATATTCTAATTCACTTCAATTTTCACATAATTGATTTAAATTTAGTTCCAATTGCTTTTCCAACTTTCATTTCAAATTGGTTTAACTCAACAATCTTTTCCTCGGAGTTTTAAACAGCTTTGTTTCTCTCAAAAATCAACTTTCCTTTTCAGGATTTAATAGAACTTATTTTCCACAAAACAATTCAAAACCAATATCTTTGGTAGTAATCCATCACTTATAACTCGAAAATGAACACCGATGATGGTCGACTTCATCATCGGAATATATTTTCCAGCGATCGAAGTGAGTTCAATACTATATCACTTTCAAAATCATTCTTAAACACTTTTATTTTGAAATCAGCTCAAAATATCATTCACGAATGCTTGGAATACAATTTAAAATCTCTCAGGATCTTAAAATTTACATATATTTAATCCAAGTCTATTTACAAACTCTGTTCCAAATTTCTAGGGTTTTAATTTCAATTCTGATTCGAATTCAGATTTAATTCATCTGATTCCATATACTATACTTATCTGAATTCTGACTGGTTATTTACATAACCCTTTTATTTATAATCTTACTCGATTATAATAACAACCAATATATCCAACATATATATTTTCTCTATATCAAAATATACTTTTGGGTAAAATTATTTCATTTACCCTTTTTCAAAGCATACCGTGTCGACCCATCGTATTCGAGTGCTTAGAAACTCCAACCGATACAGTGGATCAAACAGATCGACCAGAACTTATAAACAACTCAACCAATGAATCTCCCCAATATAAAACCACTTTATAGCAAATAACAAATACGCTCTCTTGTACATATACACTCAACTCAATCTAGGTTACTACTAGCCCTATCTCTACCGAGTCACGCCACAGAGCCAAGGTAATTCGCTTAACCTTATGCTCTTATACCAACTGTAACGACCCGGTTTTGTCGACTTTGGTTATCGCCATAAACTCAATGACGACTAAACAAACATCGAAAAATACCGGATGGTTAATGAAAGAAATTAGAGGGTGGGGAAAGATAAGATAGAAACTTAGAATAGAAGAAGAAGAAGAACCTACAACATCAGAGTAAATAAGAATCTCACAGCGGAACGAACAATATGTAATAGATACATATCTTTGAAATGAAATCAATATATGTATACAGTAACATTATCAGAGTACAACACTTACAACACATCAGAAATAACTATAGCTATTTAATCTTGAAGCCTCCTGCTCCAAGCTTTCCAAGTATATCTATAAAATCCTGACTACTTGACTGCCCGTATAAAATGGGGCACCCAAGAGTTTAGGTAAAACAAAACAAAATAAACTCTGGGTCAGTCCTGGGACTGGTGTGAGTAAAACAGTTTAAAACAGTTTGAGCCATTAAACGATATCTCATAAGACCACGCCGTATAACGGAACGGGTTTTTCCCTTATGAAAATCCAAAATATCTTTATATCAAAAACCTTTTGATATTATAATAATGTCTATCAACCACAATATAATAATCGTCTAGCAGAAACGCTTTCATCTCACGTTCTACATATATAGTATACAATCAAAACCGCAAGCACGTATTGGGTAATGGATTTCCAACAATGACAAGGCATGGAACCACCTTTCGCTAGTGTACCTCTAGAGAGGAATACACTGGGTTCAAAAGTAACATCTTGCAACCCAGCCACACATGACCGACCACTCATTTCGCTTAAGTGTATCGAATGTATATCACCAACGGTTGGGATCAGCAACCGTTTTCCTGAATAGAACAACATCGACAATAGATTTTTAGAAGTAAATAAAACTCTAGATCAGGTGATTATACACCCTAATAGGTGCGACCTACATAGCCATGTTGCCTGCCCGATTTTTGTCATCATCTGGATGTGAGGCTAGAAGCTACGCTTGTCTTTTACATGCCACAACACATCGTCATACCAGCCAAATCACAAATTGATTTCCCCAAAAATACCATAGGTGTACAGCTAAGAGAAACGAATTCCTCCGCCACCAAACGTAAATACATTTGAAGAGATCAACTTACGCGATCTATTAAATATACTATGTCAGACATTCTTTCATACAAGTCGTCCTGGGACAGGACAAACCGTAAGCATTATTCAGTATATCCATCTTAGGCAATTGTTATCTAAGATTTATACAATAGCCCTTGCACTTTACTCCGTCTTCAATATATTCAGCATACTTGATTCGCAACGCTTATGCCAATACGGAGTGGTTCTTCGGATAATAATCCAACCGGTCCCTCCATATTAACAACGCTAAAATGGTCAAAACTTTGATAGTCTGTGATTTAAATATAAAAGAAAAATACGTGTGCAAATAATGATCTTATTTCCAAATGGAATTATCGATCCAATCATCAAGCGCACACACACACACAAATATATATATATATATATATATATATATATATATCCTCATTTTCTATGTTTATAAAATATACGTTATTAACACTGGAAAACATTTCCACGGCTTAATTACGTATCACTATTCTTCCACATCTATCAGACTCTAACTATAAACTAACAAGAGAACAACTTCCTAAGTATAAACCCCAAAGGCCGAAACCAACATCAGATCGATACTTAGGAAACCATTCAACTTATTAATCTCTAGTCATTTTCTAATTTTTGTTTAACTCCATTTTGATTAACTATGTTCGATTAACTCCTTTCGAATACTGAATTCGATTAACTCCTTTTCATTAACTCTACTTATTTTCCCAATAAATATTCCTTTATTCTATTTATTTTCTGAATAAATATTCATTTATTCAATTTATTTTCTAAATATATATTTCTTTTCACTTCTATTTACATTCTAAGTAAATATCCTTTTTATAAAATCCTTTTCGTTTTATAAATATTTCCCTTTATACTATTTTCAAAATATTTCCTTTTATAAAATCGGTTGATTTTATAAAATTCCTGTATTTCAATATACATCGAAATATTTCTTTTCACATCCCAGGGTTTCTTATGGTATTAAAAATATCGAATAACAATGATCAACATCATCCTAACACACATAATCCATAACAGATTATATATCCCATCATATATCAAAATATATGAAAAACAGTGAAATAAATGTTGAGGAACCCAGTTGGATTCCTCCGACCTGTTTCCCTGCATCACAGATGTTAAACAATATAATTAACATCGATAATATTTCAATATGAAATATTCTGCTAAACAGAATCGATAACGATTTATATATATACATCGTTATCTATAATTTCAACCAATACATAAGCAATTCAACCAAACAGTTAACACACAACAATCAATTGATAATTAAGAGTTCTAAGTATACGTTATAAAAATATAACTGTTCAGAGTTGGTGAGTTTTACTCACATTGGCAGTTCGTCGTTAAAGAACGATAAACTGTTTGTTTGATTTGAATCAAACAATTTATTTCGTCATAAATTCAAACGAGCTTCAATCCACTCCCAGTTAGTTCCATTGTGGAGCTCTTGTCCATACGGTCCCAATAGATCCGACCGTTCATGATTCTGATATCGTATGGAAAGATATTAAGTTTACAACTTAACACACTATTTAAAAATTTAAAATAAAACTCGACTATTTTAAATGGGCTTAACTTCTATTTCTCGGCCCACAACCACCTTGAATCCCAACCGCATACCCTTATCCCAGCCTCATCCTTCTTCTCGTTTTGACTACCTATGCAAAACTCTAGGCTAAACAACGGAGATCCAAACTCCCTCTTCCACTCGTATTCTCCTTCACTCGGTAAAAAACAAAACCCCATCTTCACCCTTAATTAACACCATTAAACAAATCATTACCCCTTACTTGCTCAACTCGCACCATACAAGCAGACATTGACATCTTTTTTTCCATACAATCCCAGAACTTCTCATAACAGTAACTTACTCACCAACAACACCAATTTCAGATTCAGTTTAATTACCAATTCATTAAGTAAATCACGGTATTAACCTCAGTAGAAATCGCGATACAGGCAAAACTTGGCACTGATACTTTCCATGATCGCTGCTCCGTTCTGACAACGCCAAACCACCATCGCAGACATCAGCTCTGACCACCCTTCTTTGCTTTACCAAAAACCCCTAGCTTTAAACCATCTCGTCGCGTCTATTATCAGTTTTCCCCCAAACCCACGCCTTCATTGACAGCGATTTCCAGCTGTTGGCCATCACCGGAATTAAATTACTGACGGTCGTAGGTTCGCCTCCTTAAGGCGAACGTATTCCCTTCAAAAATCATCGCGAGCTATAGTTCATAGGAGGAAATTGAATCGATTTTTGGTTTTTTTCTGTGAGGAGTTTCTGGTGGCTCAAAATGTTTGGTTGACTAGAAATGAAAATGAGATTAGGTTAGAGAAGTTAAGGAGTACTTATAGAAGTTTTTAATATATTTTTATTTAATATTATATTCAGCTTTACTCCATCGTTATTTGCATTTGTCTTCTAAAAATCCATACGATCACATACAATACCCAAAAATCACAAAAATTGGCATACACCTTCAGTTTGACACTACGGACCCACTGAAACTGGTTTCGTCTAATTCCGACTTCGTTTGCTCACACAGCGTATTTTTAACTGTCGAAATACTGACTGTTTTTCATATTAAAAATCCGTACGGCCACACGGTGACTTCAAAAATCACGGAAATTGAAATCTAGCAATAATTTGATGTTGTGGATCCAACAAAATTAGTTTCGTCAAATTCCGACTTTGTTTGCAAAAGTGGCTATTTTTAAAGCCCTAAATAACCCATTTAAATATATAAATATTTTTAAAATAATTAAATTTAATATCTAAAAATAAATATTATGGTATATATTCACAGCAGAATATCATACGGCTCCACTGGGATTTATAACTCGATATTTCAAATCCTAATATAAATCGATATTCGATTTATAATGAAATTCCTTTTATAAATATAAATAAATCGTTATAAATTATAAAGGAATTCCACAACTACTTTTCTAAAATTTGATTTGGACGTAAATCAAAATCTACACGACGAAATCCCGATTTTTCTCTTCCATTAGAAAAATATACTTCACTAGCTCCTAACGTTTCTTGTTTCACAGAAATCCGGCTTAAAACGGATTTTGTATTCCCTGCTGAAGTTCAAATCGCCAAATCGCGAATTGCCACGCCATTTCGAGCTCGATTTTAATTATAATATAATTATACGTTCAAGCTTCGTTCAAATAATATATTTGTTATTATAATTCAACTCTAAACTGAATTATATACTTTGAATTGTCCAGTTCACACAATATTGTGAATTCCACTAATTCTGATTATTCCTGAAATATATTATTCTATTATTTATATTAATTAAATATAATTATTATTTAATTCCATTTATCGATATCGCCAACTCGATATTTAATAATTAAATTAATAAATTGTTCAACATTAAAAATGCGGGTCATTACAATCTTTCCCCCTTAAAATAATTTCGTCCTCGAAATTGCTAAGGTAGAAATCAAACCCCTATTGACTGCTTAGAACTTATTTGTTTACTTCTAACTTCGGTTTCAACTGAATCAATTTAATTTCAATTAAATATTAATTAATTCTTGTCAACGAAAATTTTCAAAAATCCTGAAAATTTTCTAACACCCGATATTTCTGAAAAATTTCGCCAGCATCTCCTTTGTACTGGTCAATGGGTCAAACTCCAACTCGCCTCTCTGGGCCATCTCCAACCCAACAAAAAATCCAACAACCAAGCGGCTTGCCAATTTGGCTCATAAATCTCATGCATATATCAAATATAAACTTGTACCTTTTTGTCAGGCATATCACTATGTCCTTTGCATCTGTTACCAATTCAACATATACTAATGTCATCTCAACCAATTTCCAATTTGTTTTTATCCACAAATCCAACCATTCGCTTATACCTAAGCCGAATTCCATTCAAACTCAAATTCCAATCTCAATTCAAAATTCTTACTCAACACTTCATCTTACTCGGTATCTTTTATATTCTAATTCACTTCAATTTTCACATAATTGATTTCAATTTAATTCCAATTGCTTTTCCAACTTTCAATTCAAATTGGTTTTAACTCAACAATCTTTTCCTGGGAGTTTTAAATAGCTTTGTTTCTCTCAAAAATCAACTTTCCTTTTCAGGATTTAAAACAACTTAGTTTCCTTAAAACAATACAAAAGCAATATCTTTGGTAGTAATCCATCAATTAGAACTCGAAAATGAACACCGATGATGGTTGACTTCATCGTCGGAATATATTTTCCAGCGATCGAAGTGAGTTCAATACTATATCACTTTCAAAATCATTCTTAAACACTTTTATTTTGAAATCAGTTCAAAATATCATTCACAAATGCTTGGAATACAATTTAAAATCTCCCAGGATATTAAAATTTACATATATTTAATCCAAGTCTATTTACAAACTCTGTTCCAAATTTCCAGGGTTTTAATTTCAATTCTGATTCAAATTCAGATTTAATTCATCTGATTCCATATACTATACTTATCTGAATTCTGACTGGTTATTTACATAAACCTTTTGTTTATAATCTTACTCGACTATAATAACAACCAATATATCCAACATATATATTTTCTCTATATCAAAATATACTTTTGGGTAAAATTATTTCATTTACCCTTTTTCAAAGCATATCGTGTCGACCCATCGTATTCGAGTGTTTAGAAACTCCTACCGATACAGTGGATCAAACTGATTGACTAGTACTTATAAAAACTCAACCAATGAATCTCCCTAATACAAAACCACTTTATAGCAAATAACAAATACGCTCTCTCGTATATATACACTCAACTCAATCAAGGGTACTACTAACCCTATCTCTACTGAGTCACGCCACAGAGCCAAGGTAATTCGCTTAACCTTATGCTCTTATACCAACTGTAACGACCCGGTTTTTTTCGACTTTGGTTATCGCCATAAACTCAATGACGACTAAACAAACATCGAAAAATACCGGATGGTTAATGAAAGAATTTAGAGGGTGGGGAAAGATAAGATTGAAACTTAGAATAGAAGAAGAAGAAGAACCTACAACATCAGAGCAAACACGAATCTCACAGCGGAACGAACAATATATAATAGATACATATCTTTGAAATGAAATCAATATATGTATACAGTAAAATTATCAGAGTACAACACTTACAACACAGCGGAAAAAACTATAGCTATATAACGCTGAAGCCTCCTGCTCCAAGCTTTCCAAGTATATCTGTAAAATCCTGACTACTTGACTGCCCGTATAAAAATAGGGCACCCAAGAGTTTAGGGAAAACAAAACAAAATAAACTCCGGGTCAGTCCTGGGACTGGTGTGAGTAAAACAGTTTAAAACAATTTGAGCCATTAAACGATATCTCATAAGACCACGCCGTATAACGGAACGGGTTTTTCCCTTATGAAAATCCAAAATATCTTTATATCAAAAACCTTTTGATATTATAATAATGTCTATCAACGACAATATAATAATCATCTAGCAGAACACTTTCATCTCACATTCCACATGTATAGTACACAATCAAAACTGCAAGCACGTATTGGGTAATGGATTTCAAACTGTGACAAGGTATGGAACCACCTTTCACTAGTGTACCTCTAGAGAGGAATACAATGGGTTCAACAAGAACATCTTGCAACCCAGCCACACATGACCGACCACTCATTTTGCTTGAGTGTATCGAACGGATATTACCAACGGTTGGGATCAGCAACCGTTTTCCCGAATGGGACAGTATCGACAATAGATTTTTAGAAGTAAATGAAACTCTAGATCAGGTGATTATACACCCTAATAGGTGCGACCTACATAGCCATGCTGCCTGCCCGATTTTTGTCATCTACCGGATGTGAGGCTAGAAGCTACGCTTATCTTTTACATGCCACATCTTCATTCACTTAGAATGTCACATCGTCATACCAGCCAAATCACAAATTGAATTCCCCAAAAATACCACAGGTATACAGCTAAGAGAAACGAATTCCTCCACCACCAAACGTAAATACGTTTGAAGAGATCCACTTACGCGATCTATTAAATATACTCTGTCAGACATTCGTCCATACAAGTCGTTCTGGGACTGGACAAACTGAAGGCACTATTCAGTATATCCATCTTAGACAATTGTTATCTAAGATTTATACAATAGCCCTTGCACTTTACTCCGTCTTCAATATATTCAGCATACTTGATTCGCAACGCTTATGCTGATACGGAGTGGTTCTTCGGATAATAATCCAACCGGTCTCTCCATGTTAACAACGCTAAAATGGTCAAAACTTTGATATTCTGTGATTTAACTATCAAAGAAAAATAGGTGTGCAAATAATGATCTTATTTCCAAATGGAATTATAGATCCAACCATCAAACATATATATATATATATATATATATATATTTCTTCATTTTCTATGTTTAGAAAATATACGTTATTAACACTGGAAAACATTTCCATGGCTTAATTACGTATCACTATTCTTCCACATCTATCAGACTCTAACTATAAACTAACAAGAGAACAACTTCCTAAGTATAAATCCCGAAGGCCGAAACCAACATCAGATCAAAACTTAAGAAACCATTCAACTTATTAATCTCTAGTCAGTTTCTAATTTTTGTTTAACTCCATTTTGATTAACTATGTTCGATTAACTCCTTTCGAATACTGAATTCGATTAACTCCTTTTCATTAACTCTACTTATTTTCCCAATAAATATTCCTTTATTCTATTTATTTTCTAAATAAATATTCCTATATTCTATTTATTTTCTAAATAAATATTTCTTTTCACTTCTATTTACTTTCTAAGTAAATATCCTTTTTATAAAATCCTTTTTGTTTTATAAATATTTCACTTTATACTATTTTCAAAATATTTCCTTTTATAAAATCGGTTGATTTTATAAAATTCTTTATTTCAATATACATTGAAATATTTCTTTTCACATCCCTGGGTTTCTTATGGTATTAAAAATATCGAATAACAATGATCAACATCATTCTAACACACATAATCCATAACAGATTATATATCTCATCATATATCAAAATATAAGAAAAACAGTGTTGAGGAACCTAGTTGGATTCCTCCAACCTGTTTCCATGCATCCCAGATGTTAAACAATATAATTAACATTGATAATATTTCACTATGAAATATTCTGATAAACAGAATCGATATTATATTAACGATTTATATATACACATCGTTATCTATAATTTCAACCAATACATAAGCAATTCAACCAAACAGTTAACACACAACAATCAACAGATAATTAACAGTTCTAAATATACGTTATAAAAATATAACTGTTCAGAGTTGGTGAGTTTTACTCACATTGGCAGTTCATCGTTAAAGAACGATAAACTGTTTGTTTGATTTGAATCAAACAATTTATTTCACCATAAATTCAAACGAGCTTCAATCCACTCGCAGTTAGTTCCATTGTAGAGCTCTTGTCCATACAGTCCCAATGGATCTGACCGTTCGTGATTTTGATATCGTATGGTAAAGAAATTAAGTTTACAATTTAATACACTATTTAAAAATATAAAATAAAACTCGATTATTTTAAATGGGCTTAACTTCTATTTCTCGACCCACTACCGCCTTGAATCCCAACCGCATACCCTTATCCCAGCCTCATCCTTCTTCTCGTTTTGACTACCTGTGCAAAACTCTAGGCTAAACAACAGAGATCCAAACTCCCTCTTCCACTCGTATTCTCCTTCACTCAGTAAAAACAAAAACCCCATCTTCACCCTTAATTAACACCATTAAACAAATCATTACCCTTTACTTCCTCAACTCGAGCCATACAAGCAGACATCGACATCTTTTTTTTCCATACAATCCCAGAACTTCTCATAACAGTAACTTACTCACCAACAACACCAATTTCGGATTCAGTTTAATTACCAATTCATTAAGTAAATCACGGTATTAACCTCAGTAGAAATCGCGATACAGGAAAAAATTGGCACTGATACTTTCCACGATCGCTGCTCCGTTCAGACAACGCCGGACCACCCTCGCTGACATCAGCTCCGACCGCCCTTCTTTGCTTTACCAAAAACCCCTAACTTTAACCCATCTCGTCGCGTCTATTATCAGTATTTCCCCCAAACCCGGGCCTTCATTGACAGCGATTTCCAGCTGTTGGCCATCACCGGAATCAAATCATTGACGGTCGTAGGTTCGCCTCCTTATGGCGAACGTATTCCCTTCAGAAATCATCGTGAGCTATAGTTCATAGGAGGAGATTGAATCGATTTTTGGTTTTTTGCTGTGAGGAGTTTCTGGCGGCTCAAAATGTTTGGTTGACCAGAAATGAAAATGAGATTAGGTTAGAGAAGTTAAGGAGTAATTATAGGAGTTTTTAATATATTTTTATTTAATATTATATTCAGCTTTACTCCATCATTATTTGCATTTGTCTTCTAAAAATCCATACGATCACATACGATACCCAAAAATCACGAAAATTGGCACACACCTTCAGTTCGACACTACGGACCCACCAAAACTAGTTTCGTCGAATCTGACTTCGTTTGCTCACACAGCGTATTTTTAACTGTCGAAATACTGACTGTTTTTCACATTAAAAGTTCGTACAGCCACACAGTGACTTCAAAAATCACAGAAATTGAAATCTAGCAATAATTTGATGTTGCGGATCCAACAAAATTAGTTTCGTCGAATTCCGACTTCGTTTGCAAAAGTGGCTATTTTTAAAGCTCTAAATAACCCATTTAAATATATAAAATATATTTAAAACAATTAAATTTAATATCTAAAAATAAATATTATCGTATATATTCACAACAGAATATCATACAGCTCCACTGGGATTTACAACTAGATATTTCAAATCCCGATATAAATCGATATTCGATTTATAATGAAATTCCTTTTATAAATATAAATTAATTGATATAAATTATAAAGGAATTCCACAACGACTTTTCTAAAATTTGATTTGAATGTAAATCAAAATCTACATGATGAAATCCCGATTTTTCTCTTCCATTAGAAAAATATACTTCACTAGCTCCTAACGTTTCTTATTTCACAGAAATCTGGCTTAAAACGGATTCTGTATTCCCAGTTGAAGTTCAAATCGCCAAATCGCGAATTGCCGCGCCATTTCGAGCTCGATTTTAATTATAATATAATTATACGTTCAAACTTCGTTCAAATAATATATTCGTTATTATAATTCAACTCTAAACTGAATTATATACTTTGAATTGTCCAGTTCACACAATATTGTGAATTCCACTAATTATGATTATTCCTGAAATATATTATTCTATTATTTATATTAACTAAATATAATTATTATTTAATTCCAGTTATCGATATCGCCCACTCGATATTTAATAATTAAATTAATAAATTGTTCAACAGTAAAAATGCGGGTCATTACACAGTTCTCACTTCTCACCTGAAATTCTCTACAAATCCTTATTTGAATCTTGAAGCTTACTTTGCCCCAATTTTCTCTCCTTCTTTTTCTTTGGGTCTGAGAAAATCAAATTATTTGGGTTTAAGAGGATCTGAATTCATGGAAAAACAAAAACGAGTTTCGATTTGTAGATTTCAACAGTGCTACCCTTGCTTGTTCACCGCTTATGTTTACGAGGAAATTTAGGTTTGTTTGATTATTCCTTTCTTTTCTTTTTTGGGTTTGAAATTGGGTGCTTTATGTCTCAAAATTTCACTGTTTCTACTCCATTTGTCTTGCTGATTCTACTCTACCTTATCTTTGCACTGCTAAATTCTTTTTTGTTGGTGCTAGTGCTACCTTATCTATGTTTTTTAAGTAAACAATAAACTTGCACCTCTCAAATAAAAATAGTGCAAAGAAGATCCCTCGTTTTACATGAATAATTTGTTGTTCATCAATGCTATATATTTTTTTTTGAGTCATCAAATAGTCTAATATTTTTGTCTATTTTATAGTGCAAATATTTTCATTTCCTTTGTTAGATATATGATAGACAAAATATTGATACTGTTGCGAATTTTGAATTGCAGTTCATTTTTGAAACAGGAGATAAGAGAACTACCATCATGTCCATACAAAATAATTTATCTGCAACATTTATCCCTTCCAAAAATCTAGATGCAAATTAAACTTCATCCGATGTAAGCCTTTTATGAGTTTTCATTAAAGTTCATTTTTGTTGTTCGGTCGTATTGATATTGCTTAATTTATTTCAATAGGTTAATCCTAAGGGAGCGGAAACAAGTAAGCCAGCAACAGATTCTCAAAGTGATTCTTCAAAATTTGGAACAAAATGGAAGGCACTTATTACATCAAAAAAAAAAATGGAAGGCTCTTAAGAAAAGATCTAAAGTGGGGGATCATTTCACTTCCTTCATAGACGAAGAAGGTAAACCAAAGGCCCATTGCAGTTATTGTAAAAAAGAGTATTTTTCAGATTCTAGTAAAAATGGCACTTCAAGTTTAAAACCTCATATGGTTGTTTGCAAGGATTTTCCTCATAATAATGATACAACACATGCTCAAATAAATTTTAATATTGGAGAAAATGATAGTGTTAGTTCTTTAAAAACATGGAAATTTGATGCAAATGAAGTTAGAAAGGCTATATCATATTATTTTATTTTGGGCGAGCTTCCATTTAAATCAGTTGATGGCATTGGTTTTAAAAATCTTTTATTTAGGGCACTTGGTTCTCAATTTCATCGTCCATCAAGATTCACTGTTCAAAGAGATTGTTATGAAGTATATATTGAGGAAAAAGATAAATTAAAATCAATTTTGCATGACAAATATCAATGATATGTCTTATCACTGATACATGGACATTAATACAAAGGATCAATTATATGTGTCTTACCGCTCATTGGATTGATAATAATTGGAAACTAAAAAAAAGAGTTTTAAATTTCTGTCCAATATCTAGTCATAGAGGTGAAGATTTAGGTAAAGCAATAGAAAATTGTTTAATGGATTGGGGTATAGATCAGATATTTACAATAACAGTTGACAATGCCAGTTCAAATGATGCCATGATTTGTTATTTGAAACGTAGATTTAATAATATGAAAGGAACCATTTTAGAAGGAAAATACTTTTATATGCATTGTATTGCACACATCATAAATCTAGTCATAAATGATGGACTTAAAGAGGTTGGAGAATCTATAGCATGTGTATGAGCAGCAGTTAGATATGTTAGACACTCTCCTTCTACATTTGAGAAATTTAAAAGTTATGTTTCAATCAAAAAATTAGATTATAAGAGTGGATTATGCTTAGAGTTCCAACGAGGTGGAATTCCACATACTTAATTCTTCATGAAGCACAACAATATGAGCAAGCCTTTGACAGATTTGATCTTGAAGATCGATTTTATAGGAGTGAGTTAGAAAAAGGAGGAGGAGTGCCTATGGAGGTAGATTGGGAAAATGCTCGAAAATTATGTCGTTTTCTTTGTAAGTTTAATGAACTAACATTACATGTGTTCGGTTCTTCGTGTGTTACTAGCAACTGTCATTTGCATGAAATTAGTAAAGTGGTTGAAAGCTTGGATAAAATGCAACTTGGTAGTAATGTTCGATTACAAAACATGGCAAAGAAAATGAAAGAAAAGTATGATAAATATTGGGGTTGTTGGGATAAGATGAATATGTTAACATACACAGCTATTGTGCTTGATCCTCATTGGAAATTTAGTTTTATAGAATTTTCATTGGAAATATTATATCCTTCAAGATATGCTGAAAAGATACAAGCTGTTAAAGATGCGACTTTTCAGTTATTTAATGAGTATAAATTAAAATATGGAAGTCCCAATCGGTCGAATGAGGCAGAAAATATTATAGAGAATAAAGAAGATGCGGGAGATTTAAGAGCACGTTTTAAAAGATTGAAAGCATTAGATAACTTTGGAATAAGTAAATTGGAATTAGACAAATATCTCAACAAAGACAATGAAATTGATCTTATAGATGATGTGCTAGAATTTTGGAATATCAATAGCTTAAGGTTTACCATCATTTCAAAAATGGCACGTGATCTTCTAGTAGTTCCTATATCCACTGTAGCTTCGGAGTCTGCATTTAGTACAAGTGGAAGGGTTCTCGATCAATTTAGAAGTTCACTCACTCCTAAAATAGTTCAATCTCTAATTTTATGAAAGATTGGTTGCGTGCTTCTTTTTCTGCTAATAGAATTGACTTAGAAGAAGACTTAAGTAATTTGGAGCAGCTAGAGGCAGGTAACAAATCTTTTAATTCCGTTTTTTATTGTACATAAGAATAACAAAAGCAACTTGTTTTGTTAATTATTTTATGTTTACCATTTTAACATTTATACTACTATATGCAGATGTAAACAAACTTGCTTTGGATCCTATTGATGACATATGAAGTTCAGCTTGATATCCTAAAAAAAGGTAAGCAAATTGTTTTCTTGTTGTAGCTATCGGTTATTTTATTTGCATAATAGATCTTCTTTTAATTATAGTAGCTTGATATCCTAAAAAAGGTAAGCAAATTATTTTGATATCCTAAAAAAGGTAAGCAAATTATTTTGATATCCTAAAAAAGTTGCATAGCAGCTAGTAGTAGTTAAAAGATCTTCTAATTCAGTTTTTTATTGTATATAAGACTAACAAAAGCAGCCTGTTTTGTTTATTTTTCTATGTTTACCATTTTCACATTTATAATATTATATGGAGATGTAAACAAACTTGCTTTAGATCCTATTAATGACATGTGAAAAAGTTGAATAAATTTAGCTTGGTATCCTAAAAAAGGTAAGCAAGTTATTTTCTTGTTGTAGCTTGATATGCATTTTAGCTTTGATCATTGCATTATGTCCTAATTCAGTTACAAATTCTATTCCAGTTAAGTTTTAGCTCTATAGAACAATGATAAGATGAACATAAATTGCTAGCATCCATTTCATCTTTCACTAGTTAGCATTTTTGAAGCAGCATACATATGATGCGTCTTTAAACATATTTATGTGTTTCTTGTCCAATTTGTTTAAATAAGTCTTCATAGGTTTATGTTTATGAAACTGGCATTTCGTTAACTGAGCAATTTTTCTCTTTGTGCAATGCAGTACATTTACATAAATGGTTTTTGCAATTTCTAAAGATATGTTATCATTATAAGATTGTTGTGAGCATGTATGTGTTAACATAATGCCTATTGTAAATTTTATGCAATTTTACTTGTTGGAAGAAAAGCCTGTCATGTATATTGATTTGGGAATGTAATTCGATTTGGGAATGTAATTCTTGAGAGCAGTATGACTTCAATATTTATGGCTTTAATATTTATGTTTTTCCTTTGGAACAGGCCCTGGTATGTTAAAATTTTGGGAGCAGCTTGCTAGATGGTTTGGCATTGTGACAACAAGATGAAAGATAGAAGATTTGTCCATTTTTGTGAATGAATTGCAAGTTGTTTTTGTTGCTATTTTCAACTTGCATTTGAAATTGGAACTGTGACAGTAGGACCGTGTATTACACGTTCCATTCCAATATTTTTCAGGTCATATCTCATATGTTTTGTTTTGTAAATTGGAATGTGTATCTTACTAAAGGTGAACTTATAGAACTATGAGTCAGTAGTTGCGGTTATATTCTATCATCAGTTCATCACGTAGAATTGTTGTCTTGCAGCAGTGTTTGCTTATTCAGTCTCTAATTTGTAGCTATAGTACTTGCTTTGTAGTTTGAGTTTGATAAAATTTCATAACTGAAAAAGGAAACTGAACCGAAGCGAATTAGTTTGGTTTGGTTCCGGTTTGGTTTTAAATTGAATCGGTTTGGTTTGGTTCAGTTAATGTAACAACTGGTTTCAGTTTGGTTTTCAGTTTTTTACATATAACCAAACCGAACCAACCGTTTGCTCACCCCTACCTAGAGATGTGAAGTCTTTACGCAGCTTCGCGAAATCCACAGCCCTAGGCACCTGAACCCTTACATCTACTTTGGCTGTTTCTAGAGTGGGGGCCCTCCTCATGATCGCTGCCGCCATAGCCTCGAACATAGCTGGGTAGTCTGGTATACCTCCATTTCTCCCTCAGGCACAGTCTCCTCCCTAGCAGCGTGTCTCGATGCTTGATGACTCTTTCTAAATCTGCAATATAGAATGATTAGCCACTAATGAGAAAAACTGCTAATAGGGTTCAACCGCTACTATATTATATACTACTATATAGTATACACCCATCAAAAATCTACAAATACATCTCTCATGCATAATTACGTCCTTGAACTTTGGCTAACATCGATAACCAGAGCTCTGATACCAAATGTAATGACCGCCCATAACCCCTGCACTAAACAAGAGGAATAATGCGCTGAAAGGTGTGCCAGACAGCTATGAACGATCATTAGAGTAGGTAAGCACAAGCAGAACCTGTCGTATAACTCACAGCGTAAGGATAAAATATAATTGAACATATACAGCAGGCTGAAGTAGTGGAGCATCATATAACAAACTGTTAAACTTTCATAACATCCTGAAAGATCATCCATACATCAACTGGAAATAACATCAAAGTCTGTACATGAAGCCTCACTACAACACTCATCAAATAGCGGAAAAAAAAATACTAGATAGCAGTAAGAAACAGGTACGTAAGCCTCCTTCTCGTCATCGTACAGCTGCATCGTCTCACCAAGCTATCACCTATCACCTGCTACTCGGTCTGCCCATCCACAACAAGATGAAAAACCCAAGGTAATAAGAGGGAAACATAAAACCTCAAGTCAGACAATAGTCTTAGTGAGCGATAAAACAACTACCTAACATCATCAATAAAGCATATGAGAATAGGTAGATTTATCAACCACTACCCAACACCAGAGAAGAACGCACACCTGCATTCCCCACATCTGACATTGATAGCCTTTACAATCCAACAATCAAGAAACAATAGTTCAACCATGGCAACCAAAAGTGACCAAGTAATGTCAAAGCAACTATCACTCAATAGCAATCAAAGCAACTAGTTATATATCACGTAAGCCATCCTAATCGAGATCAGCATCCCCCAAGCACAATCCCCAGAGGCTTAAACCAATATCAGACAAGCAGCCGAGAAACGTTTCCTTCGATATCAGACAACTTACGTGAGAAGGAAAAAGTAATACAACCAAACACCCATGACCTGGCTATCACTGCCCTTCTTGCTTCGAAACTATCGTTAATCGTATGATAGCCACCTGCCATATGTCAAAGGCTAATGATAAACAACAGTTCTAGCAAAAACTCCATACGCCTTTAGGACTCGTATGTTTGTCTTCTCAAGACAACTAGGCCCTTCACGACTGCCCAAGGTACAAGGCCCTTTATGATGGCCAAAGTACCTCTGCTTTGAGCCCGCTAGAACTGACGACAACGATAATCTCTCAGCATTCGCATCTTTAGCCATCAATCTTGATGACCATTCACAAACTCAAGTCCCCCTTGAGCAACCATTATCCACAACTCAACACCCTTGGTTTGTCTTCACATTCGTTGCTTTGCACCAATCAACGAACACATCACTTCGAACATTCCCACCCGAATATACATCGAAGTCATAACATCACTGAACCAAACAACAATTAATATAAGGCCAACATAACATCACTCAACCAAACAACATCCAATAGCGACTCATTATAATCAGATCATCCTTCCCTAGGTCGCAAACGACCTAAGACCCACAACCTAACTCCCCTGAGCCACTACACCCATTTCAACGACCTAACCCCAAGGCCGAACAATGATCCAGTGCCATTACCCCACCCAGGCCGTCCCATGACCTAACTCTCTTGAGCCCTTGGTCCATCACACTGACACATCGTTGCTCCTCTACTCAGGTCGACTCGACCTAACCTTCCAATGACCTAACTAGGTCGTTCTACCTCCTTTCCATTCTGCCGCCAACGCTCCAACAATCCTAAGCCATCAATGACCTGACCGAAAGACGACGACCCGACCTATCTTCACCACGATCCGAAGCACCGATGACCTGACCTCATTTCGTTTTCTCTAAGCCACGATCCAATAAAGCCACGTCTGCACAGACCTTGGTTCCAATGACCCAATTCACCGAAAAACGACCTGACTTCCAAATCTGATCAAAACCGCTTCAAACTCGACCAAATCTTCGCCAAACGACAACATCGACAAAATCAACTCATCTAAATCATCCAATACGACCATAAACACTTTATGAATCCATGAACGACACCAAAATGACAATTTCCCCCAATAATCATATAAAATTCACCAAAATTATGATAAATGAAAATAAGGGATCTAACTTGCATAAACATATGAAATAGCATAAGAATTACCGGTTTTAAATTGCTAGATTATATCCTATGGCGATTTACATAAAAATATACTTACCACGAGATAGATTAAGGTGAAAACGACTTGAAAATGATGAAATTGTGATCAAACAACTCATATACTTGGTTGAATCTGTGTGAGAGATGCATATCACTCACCAATTCTCCAAAACAACACAAAATCACCGATTACTCTATCCAAGCAGTGAAGAATACTCTTCAAACTCTTCGATTTGATGGAATCTCTCTTCGATTGGCGTAAATATAGCTTCAAACGATGTAGATCTTCAATTCTCTTATGCAGACCTAGATTTTAATGGTGGAAAGGTGTACTTGATTGAGCAAGGAGGATCACGAGCTCAACCAAATGAGAGAATGAAGAAAGTAAACTATTCTTCATGCCACTAACCCCCTATTTATAGCCTCCCACTAGCCTACTAATGGGCCTCTCCAAATCGGCCCAATAATGGTTCAAAAACCTGGACAACAAACTGCGAAACACAGAAACAACGATTCCTCCCAAACAGCTGAATTAAATCTTTATTGTGACCACTCTACGGAATTGGCAACGCCATTTCCTTTCCAATGAGACTGATATCAGCAACTGATTCGATCCCAGTCAAAAGTTATACCCTGTACAAAACTGATAGGGGTAAAATGGTCACAAACAAAATTGGTAAAAATTATAGACATGTCCCACATTCACATAAACAACATATCAAAATATGAGAATGATCCAACCCTCAGGGAACTAAATAAAAATATTCTACGATCCTCCGATACTTAAAATGCGGGTTTTTACGTCACATCTATCGAATCGTTCTGGGCATCTAATCTAAGTATTTCTTCATGCCAACTATCCATCATTGATTTAGTGCACATTGAAATGTCTCTTGTCCTTGCCTGCAAAACCAAAACATATAAGTAAATATCCCTACAACTTCTTATTCCAAATTTGGTGATGCTATTACGATGCAATGTAAATTTAAACATGCTTGATTCTTATAAATTTATGTCAGTGCACACAGCTTTATGATTTATGAACGAACCATGATATCTGTTTTTAACCAAAGCAGGGAAACACCAGTCATTAGATTTTCCATTGAGTAAATATTCAGCCGTGCACTTCAGCATGATTAAATCTACTAAACTTCATCATCGATCCAAATTCATACATAGTTCATCAATAAAACCAAATTCGTTGATGTTTCTCATGTTTGATTTTAGATCCCTATTTCATCATGATTTTGCAATATATTAGAAGCAAAAACATGTTTACTTCATCCAGATTCATTGACTTCAACACACAATGCAACTCAGCAGTACTGAATTTGATAATATGCATTTTCAATTTGCCAATGATCCAAATTTACTGATGTATTCCACCTTTGGTTTTAAACCACAGCAGATGATACTATTAGATAGTCTTTGTACTGACCTTTAACTTATCCATTGTAGAAATAGGACTGACAATTCTTCGGTGCGTAGCCTAGACTGAATTAGGATCAGATGAAGTTCTTAGGGGAGACTGTCACAGCAAGGAGATCCGATGCTTCTATTTTATCTACCATCTGAAGCATGCTGTATGTAGACTGAGACAAGGATGGATCAGATAAGACATATGCCCATACTAAAAAAAAAAAAAATTTCTAGAAAGAAAGCTGGTTTGGCTGTTAAAAGAGAAATAAATAATACTGGCTCAAAAAAACATCAATTCCGTTCTTTTACAAATAAGGAATACTAGAAATTATAGTTAATTGATTCATTTGAAAATAGCAACACCCAAATCCAACATGGAATGAAATTTTCTATTTCAACAAATTTTCTCTGTCCATTTGGTATTTCCAATAATACATGGAACGATGAACAAGAACAAATAATACTGATACAAACATAATACAAACTGACCATCCGCTATTCTTTTGGAAACATATAATACTGACAACGATGATCAATTTCATATGTACTTGATTATAAGGATATTCCATATGATGTATTGTTTTTATTGATGTTCATCGATTTAAGCATACAATCTCTAGAGGCTTATCCAAGTAGTTGTAGGAAGAAAAAGGGTATTTCTTATGTATTTCTTGCTAAGATCAAAATTGTTAGGGATTTCCAGTAAGAATTCAAAGTTTTCATTTATGATGCAAACCAAACAGATCCTAGAAAAGCCAACATTTTATTCAATAACCCCAATACAACATGTGACACAATATATTTTCCAGGTTTACGACTAGTATACAATATTCATACGTGGAAGCTTATTTGAATGTTAATGAAATTTGTAACAATATCAATAGAAAGAATTTATCCATTCGCACACATGATAAGATTAAAGCATAAGATGTTGTCCAAAAACATTGAACACTGATGAGTTTAAACAAAAGATTAAAGATAGACACTTAACATTAGGACCCCAACCCAAATATTGTTAAGTAATGCCAATGGAATCACGAGCAGCAATAAAACTATTATATCTTACATCTAAAAGAACAAATGAAAACATGCCAACAAAATCTTTGCCATACTCCTCATACTATTATACCAAATGAAATACGTTAATAACCCAATATCAAATGGTACACACAAAAGATTCATATGTACAAACATCATATTGCTTACAAGATGTGCAAGAACTTCACAGTCACATCTAGCATTTTATTTGTGAGACTTACATGTTGATGATTAAAGGTTTGACCTCAACTGCTCATGGTTGTATATCTCTCCATTTACCTAAGTCAGTAATAACATAATTAAGCTATATAGTAGGTAGATCAACTTCATTAAAAATGGTAACTTTGAAAGTTCATGGGTGTTGTACTTTGTGAATGTTAAATCACTGTCTGCATGAAAGAAAAATGTATTCACAAACACATAAGAGTATTTCAATTGAAAATATGGACTGGAGTATGGTATCCAAATCGGGTTTGTATCGTGAATTATATACTTTTTTAAGTTAAAAACAGATTATGTTAATAACCTTAGATTTGAAGGGTTCATGTTGCAGTCAAAGACCTCTAGCTCAAATGATTAGAGCTATGACAATTTAGACAAAGATTTTAAAGGTCGTGGATTCGAGCCTTTGATACATCATAATGAGTGTTCTGCTTGAATAAAATATCACTCTTGTTATAAAAAAGGGGATTCATATCATCGTATGCATATTAATTTATATATTATAAATTTGCTTAGTTATCAAATGACATGCATCTAAAAGGATAAATTTTCGTATATCAGTATATCACTCTTATTATAAAAAAGGGGATTCATATCGTAGTATGCATACAAATTTATATATTATAAAGTTGCTTAGTTATCTAATGACATGCATCTAAAAGGATAAATTTTCGTATGCCAGTTTCTTGAAGCAATAAAATTTGAAACATAGGCTCGAACTAGTATCTTGATATCTTTTATTTTGATATAATATGGACTAGTTGATTTTATTTTGATATCAAGTAAAAGTAGGACTTACCAGATTGTTTTCCTGACTTGCACCCTATTAGGATGTGTTTCCTGACTCGATGCATAAGGGTTCATTGCCTAACCTGATCCGTAAGGGTTCATCGCCTGACCAGCAGGTCCCCCAAAAGGGCTGAGTACTTGACCTGACCCATAAGGTGAAGTGGTTTGTGGTATGGATCAATAAGGAGCAGAACCTGCTGTGTTTCCAGCAGATTTAGGTGCTTAAGGCTTGATAGCAGCATCATAATTTGTAGAAGCATGAGCAATTTGGCCTTTAGAAAGATCAGAGCCACCACTGCCTTTGTTTTTCCATAGCCAATTGTTGTATATTTGGAAGGATCATATCCAGACTGAGATTGTCCATACATAGCTGCTGTACCAGTCTGAAATATTTCCATATAAGTAAATGTATTAACCATGAACTATGTCAAGGAGACTACAACCGAGTTTAATAAAGCACTAAAATTACCAGAAGATTTGACAGCTTTGTTAAATAAATCTAGCTTGGTTTCTTTGTCATTATAAGTAAGAAAAAACACTATGTTAGAATAACTAAATTTCAATTTTCACCTGCTGAGATGTTATTTTTTTTTTTATCATTTGACAAGTTGGAATAAGACAACAAAATTCCTTGTAAACCATTTTGCATGAATTATCATGGTACAACCTTAGATCTACAAAAGAACAAGCCAACAAAATTCCATGTAAACCAATCTTTTGTCTTGCCTTCAATATTCATCAATCTTATAAAGCATTCAATATAATTTTATTTAGTTGCAGCTTACAAGTACCCTTCAGTAGTGGCTTGGATTTTTGGACCTTTGTCTGGTCGCAAAAGATTAAAAACAATACAGAAAATAAAAATTATTACTTTATTTTGTATGCCTCCATTGAGCAAGCTTTTCTCTTACATGCTCTGCAGGAAGTAGGCCTATAAAATTTATTACTTCACTAGTTTTTCTGGCCTGCTTTGCAGGGCATTAAAATTTATGTTATTAAAAAAAATTGTAATGATTAAATATCAAAAATAAAAGAAAAATAAAGTATCGTAATTATATTAAATAGTTATATATATATATATGGCATTCTAAACAATGTATGATTAGTTGTTGCTCAATCTATGATTTGTTATTAAGTTTTAAATAGATTTTTTTATGTATAAGAGGCATTCTAACTTAAAAAAAAATCAAATTACAACATAAAAATAAACATCCATATCAGAAAAATACATTAATCAATAGTAGTTTTCAGAGCAAAATAAATATAAGATCATGAGTAGTTTTCATTCCAAACAAAATAAATATGAAAATCAGAGCAAAATAAATATAAGATCATGAGTAGAAGTATCTAAAATCTCCTGCCAATATCAAAGCGGTTATCCACATAAAATACTTAGAACCGGAAGAACGTAACATTGAGATATCACGTTATTTAGATGTCTTTATAGACAAAAAAGTACAACAAAATTAACACATATCTTACAAACTATAAAAAAACTTCTTCATACACCACATTATCAGTAATTGTTGTAGTTGCTCCTTCTTCTTTCTCAATGAAAATAACTAAACCAGCAGGAGATGTTACCCGACTGATAGCAACATACAATTGGCCATGACAAAATACAGGCTCTGGCAAATACAAACCTACACGCTCTAGAGATTGACCTTGTGCTTTATTGATTGTCATAGCAAAACAAAGCTGCAACGGGAACTGAACTTGGACCAAGTCAAATGGTAAATTTGAATCACTTGGAGACATTTCAATTCTAAGTATCAAGTGTGTTGTGTGTGCGTGACTGCCACTAATAATTTCACATACCACTGTGTGTTTTAAACACCTCCTGACAGCCAAGCGAGTACCATTACACAATCCAATAGCCTGGCTCAAATTGTGCAACAACATTACAACAACACCCTCTTTCAAAACCAGCTTATGGGGAGGAATACCAGAAACTTAATGGAATTTAGATATTCAACAAGAAAAGAGGCACTGAGTTGATCATCATCACCATCACGACATTTAACTGAGTCAGAACTCAAATATGTGAATGCCTTACCAGGTATCTTATTAAGAATCAGGTTGTTTACATGATCAACCACCCTATTTCTGGGAGTCAATATTGATCTTTCACGTAAATACTCATCATTGGTGTATGATATCTCCAAGTTTGGAAAAACAGTATTTATAAATTCATCAATGTTATTTGATTCTGATTGAATACAAAATTTTGGTGGAATATCAATTGAACAATCATTTTGAACCACAGGAACTTTACCCTCACCAATATCTAGTATCCATTTACTAAATGCTTCTATATGACGTCTTTCACCATCATTATTTCCTTCATTTAGCCTCATGTTGTGTGTTAATTTAAAAACCCGACATATGGACCAAAGTTGAGATCTAAAAATACATGCGCTAACAATGTCACTTATATTATCTTTATAAATTACAGGCAAAATCTGTCTGAAGTCACCCCCCAACACCACAGTTTTCCCACCAAAAGGTTTATCAAAATTTTCACTACTAACTGACTTCATAATATCGCGTAATGAACGATCTATAGCTTCAAATGCGAACCTGTGATGCATTGGAGCTTCATCCCAAATAATAAGCTTTGTTTACCTAAGGAGTTCTGCAATATCAGAATTCATATAGATTGAACATGTAGAAGAATCATCTAGCTTTAGTGGGATTTTGAATCTCGAGTGTGCGGTTCTACCTCCCGGCAACAAAATAGCAGCAATTCCGGATGAAGCCACATGTAGAACAATTAGATACTATGATCTTAGGCGGGAAATTATAGTCCTCCAAAGAAGTCTTTCCACAACCTCCACTTCCATACACAAAGAAGATACCTCCATTATTGTTATAAACAGAACTCATGACTGCATCGTAAACACGCTTTTGTTCAACATTTAACTTTGAAAACAAATCCTTGTGTTCATTATATGTTTGATTTGTGTCATAACTCCTTTCTTCTAAAATCAATATGTTATTGAACTTATCCAAATAGAGGCTGGGTGGCATTGGAATAGTGGGAAAATCCTTCAGTAATTTACCAATTGTGTTCAATATTATCTCAATTTCTATACAGAAAAAATATTATGTTTTAGTTAAGATTGTAACATCAGAATACAATATTTTGAATATAGTAAATTATGTAAGAATGTAATGGTTACTCAATAAACAATATTAAAATTTAATAATGAAATATACATAATATATTGGATAAAACATAACATACCAGCCAGAGCATGATTTTGTAATTGTTCATCACTCAGCTTTAAATTAGGATTTCCAGTAAGCACCTTCTGTTTATGTGAGATATCATCTGCCATGCATTCCCAATGAGAAATCCACAACTTATAAACATCGATCACCTGACAGTTTGTGATAATATAGACAAACAGTGAGCGCAATTGCCATAAGAATGCAGATGACTTATTTTCCGCAAAAGCCTCATGCCACTCATTATCATCATTCAATAAGCCTAGTGCATCATCAGTTTCATGATATGTATTGTAGATGGTATCTCCAACCCAACGTAAATCTTCAAAACATGTAGGTCCAGTTATCCTTGTGAGTAGCATACGTAAGTACCATACTTCTCCGGCGGCATAATGTGATGGATTTAATCTACCTACCACCCGTCCTCTTTTTCTAGGTCTCCATTTATAAATATCAGAATCCCAAAAAAAATGTTTTGGTACTTCTTGGTAAGTGTAACTTCTCGCATCAACATTTTCCTGATAAAGTTTAAAGAATGCTTCCAACTTGGAACTTTTTTCAGCTGCTTGTTTAATAACATGATCTATGTTGTCTGTTGATTTAAAAGTAACATACTTCTCATTTCCAAATGGAAAGGTAGTCCATCTACATACATACTACGATGGTGCACATAAAATCCAAAGATTCTATGAGCAGCCTTTGGACCACATACATACCTACATTTAGGTTAACATGTCATTTAATAGCATTTTATCTGTAACAAATATGCAAAATAAAAAATAAAAATAAAACTCTTTTAGTAAAAATTACCTCCCATCTAAGTATTTTTTAATCTCATTTACTGTTTTCTTCTCCCCAGATTGTTGATCTTTTCTTTTTTCTGACTGTACTAACACAGTGGCACGGTCATGACCCTTCAGACAATATTTGAAAAGATATTTCATGCAACGCCCGTGATTACAGATCCCAACATTAATGTGACACTGGTATCAAACCAAAAGATCCCTATTATAAGGAACCACCCACTGGTTATCTAAATCTGTATTTCTAACTCTGATAGTATGTTTGGTTTTTCTTCTCCTGTAAATTGGAAATCTGTAATCATCAAACATTGTACTTGAACAATACCTGAAAAAGAACAAGAAAAACTAGAGTTAAATACAAAAAAAAGTAATTTATATTTTAGAGTTGAATAAAGTTTTTGATCATACTTTTTTGGGAATTTCCTTGTACATTTAGAACCCTTAATGCAAGGTGATTGAAATCCAGGTCCGCAAGGACCATGTATCATAAATTGTTTAACAACCGCATATCCATATGGATCTTTCTGTTCATCAGGGATCTCTGCACATACATACTTATCAATATTGCTCTTCAAATCCTTCTTACCACTTTCTTCCAACCATATTAACATATGTGCATGAGGGAGTCCTCTTTTTTGATACTCAACAACATACATAACTGAAAATTAAAATTTTGCCAAAACATTATTAATATGAATTGAAAGGAAATAATAGCCAGCATGATAAATAATTTTAAATTATGAAATACGTGATAATATATTTATGGGAGAAAACAAACTTGGTGCACATGGTCCAATTTTTTTTTTTTTTATTTTTTTTTATTTTTGATATCATCATATAATTGATCAAGTTTCAACTTAAAAACTCTGGCAATTATATCTGGGCAATCCGATGGAGTTGTTGCTGGCAAAAGTGATATCATTTGTAAGACTTCATCACACATAGGGTTAAAAGTCATGGTAAAAAATATATCTGGATAACCAATTTTTCGACATAAAGCAAGTGAATCCAAAAAATTTTGTTGCATATATCTTGCAGATCCTACAAAAGAAGCTAGAAGAATATATCCTTTACCGACGTTTGAAGGATCTACAGAGTCAGAACTTAAAAGCATGTCACATAAATAATGATACAGTTCATTTCGAAGAAGTTGTTAGTGACGACCCACAATCTCGATTGTTCAATGGCGGAGAATGCGTCCACAATGTATTACTGATATAATTTTCCTCCAAGCCTCTTTGTATCATCTTTTACATAAAAAATATCAAAAAATATTATATTAAGTATTTTCAAGGAATGTAGAGTGTGCGTGTGGGTGTATGTAATAAACTTCTAAATAAAAATAAAAAGGGAAAAAAATAATATGCTCCAACCTTGATTAGTTCTAACTTGATTCTGATATGAATAAAATTCCTTCATTGAAATCTTATCCCTTTTTTTATCTTATTGTCTGAATTGACAAAATATAACTTTTCATGAAACCCAGCTCACACTGCTCAACAACTTAAGAATTAAAAAAGATATTGTAATTAAAATTCAAGCAATTAATTATGATAAAGTAGTTGTAAAGAATATATAGTATATGTATATATATATATAATGAACATTTAAAAACTTAAAAACAATGGAAAAGAATACTATTACTTAACCTTGGTCTGTCTCAGCTTGATTCAGATCCCTTTTATTTTTATTCCCATTATCTGAATTGACAAAGTACATTTCATCATGAAAGCCATCTTCATCGTTTGGGAATAAAAGAGGATATTGCAATGCCATCAGTTTTGGATGCATGAATGTAATCCTTTGCAGATCTCCACTCTTGCTTGTAATGAGGATGTCCCGTTGTCCACATGTATATCCCTCATCTCCCACAATTGGTGTAGCAACTTGATCATCTGAATTTGTGACATGATTCTCACGACCATTTTGAGCTCTTGACTCTTTGAACATGATCTTCATATCAACAATATTATCATTCTTAAAACGATCACGTGCCTTGCGAAAATATTTAACCAAGGGATTAATTTCATCCAACATTTACACCAGACCTTCTAAAACCACCGGATCAATCTGATTAGATTTTTGGGCATTAATAACTTTCATACGGTTAGAAATTTCATCTTCCGTGTCATATATGTATAACCCAGTGCCAAAGGCTCCCGTACTCAAGCGCGAGAGGACTTCTCAGGTCAGTCTCCCGTCCTGGTACTATTCTCACGGCTTTCCGAGCTCTGGGGGTGGTCGATTAGTGCCAAAGCCTTTCCCTCACATATGTGAAGAGGCCGGGACTCGAACCTGCGCGCTCCAGATTACCAGCCGGGTAACCTTACCGTTGCGCCAGGCACCACCTTCGTGTCATATATGTATAGCTGACAAAATTTTGGTATTTCGCCCTCGGGCGGAAATAGACTTCCAATCTCATGATGATTAAGTCCACCTAACCTATAAATAGATGGACTCCTTGACTTATTGATAGAATGATCAATCTTTCCACCAGTAGATGTCATGGATAAGGCACAAATATATGATCGTTGTGATTTGCGGAATGTAGGTCCTTTCTCTTTGTCAAAATACACACGATGTAGATAATCAGGAGTTGGGGGATTCTTTTCAAGCTTGATTTTTTCCTTTGGCACAACAAATTGAAAATACTGGCTCCTCTTTCATATTATTCTTATATACTCTTTCTTCATTCCACATAGTTGCTCCACAATATTTACATGTTTTTGATGGAAACCCAAGAGATCTGTACTTAGGACAAAGTGGTATATTCTTCTTACCTGCATGCTCAACTTGAGTAGAAGAAATATTTTGCATGTCATAAACCACATCATCAAAGATCATGTTTTCATTTGGATCATAATCAGAAATGTCATCTTCTGAGCTCGAGATATAAGTTCCCACACTCTTTGTAGATTGTATTAAATATTGCTAAGATTTTAAAATGAAGAAAGATGAAATAAAACAACATTACTTGAACAAAAATATTTTAAATACAGTTCCATTATTCTCAAACTCCTTTAACTGGTGAGACTTATTTGATAAGTAACCATTGCAGGCGTAGGCATTAGAACTACTTTCTGGAGAAAAGCAGGAGATGAATTACAAAGCACTCCAAAAATTATAAAAAATAAAACCTAGTTTCTTGAGATAAACCAAATACCTCCATCAAATTGAGCTCGTAATCTCACTGGCTTCACATTTCTTACCAGCTTCACATTTCTTAATATGCTACCTGTAAAATAAGAAAGTCATACAATATGATACCAAAAATCAAATAATAATATACTAAAATATTAGATAATAAATCCATTTTAATGAGTTATACACACTAAATATAACATATCTAAATTGGATGCATGTTATAAAAATTAAAATACTAAGGATTTTAACTTATTTCGCATATAGATAAAGAAATTATAGTAAATATAATTAACTAAAATACATAGGAAACATAGAATATGAGAACTTTGTTAAATTAATTAACAAAAACATATGGATAAAGAAATTATAGTAAATATAATACATACTCATAACACATGTAGGGAATTGAGATTGGAAACTCATGTTCTTAATATACCTGGACTGGAACTAATATCAGCAAGAGGTTGTTTTGTTTTTGTATTTACATTATTTTTATAAACACAACCACTACTCCATTCTGGAATGCTAGATCTCCTGGTTTGATCCAAAGAATAAGTTCCTACAAAGACATATCCCATGAGAATTTTATTAAAATAACAAAATAAAAACACACAAAAAAAAATTATGGTAAAGATAATACACTTATAATACCTGAAGTATACTGAGATTGGGAATTGATATCACTAATGATTCTTAATACATTGCCTGTAAGATAAGTAAATTGAGTGTATATTTTAAAAATAACACCCATAATATTTTGAAACACCTTAAATGTAGTATACCTGGAGTGTTAGTAATATCACCAAGAGGTTGTTTTGATTTTGCATTTATATCATTCTTTTCAACACAACCACTACGCCATTTTGATATATTAAATCTCCTGGGGTGATCTGTGGAAGAACTTCCTGTAATGGACATGTCCGTTATCTATGATGTTATATTAAACAATATATGTACTCAATACCTATTTGATATACTAAAGCAAATTAAGATCTAAGTTTTGTAATATGATGACAAAGTTGGTGACACTTTCATTTCTTATTTTACTACGTGAAAGGTAGCAAATTGAGATTTAAGTTTTGTAACATGATGATCAAAGTTGGTGACACTTTCATTTCTTATTTTACTACGTGAAAGGTAGCAAATTGAGATCTAAGTTTTGTAACATGATGATCAAAGTTGGTGACACTTTCGCTTCTTATTTTACTACGTGAAAGGTAGCAAATTGATCCTATAATGGCCATCTCCCACACTGCGCTGGACCTCAGGTGACATTTGTATATTTTCTCTATTAATTATGTCTTGAAAAGTATTAGGAATAATGTTCTGTTCAAGAACACTTCCACTTCATTTCTTACAAACTGATACATGAGTATGTAAATTAAAAACTGTAAGTGAATATAAAGAACCAAAATGCTACACAATATGATGTCGTTATATATGGACCAAGTACCAGATACTGAATTTGCTTTTAATTTTGGTGGCCTTCCACGTTTTCCACTTCGAAACGGACTAGAACTTTCACCTTTAAAGCAACAAATAAAATTTTGTATAAGTAATCTAGCAACCAGAATATAACTTCGAAACCACTTTTGAAGTTCAAAATTTTATGCTATACTATGAAACAAATAATAATATAACAATACAAATTTATTCAATACACACACACACATATTTAAACGTATTTCTCAATACTTATAACAAATTTGACGACGGAAATAAGAAAACAAACCTGTATAATAAGTATTTTTCTTCAACTTCAGCAGTATATTGTTTTTCAACCATAGATGATTGCAAGTTGGTTGAATATACTTTCATAATAGCAGCAGGAACGTTTTCAATTTGTTCAATCTCTATTCTTGGGTTTCTTTCTTGTTGATAAGTATGAGATTCATGGGCTGTAATATTTGGTTGTGCTTCTAAAGATGCATTTTGAGATCTTTCCCTTCTTTATTGATATGTTTCACGACGCCGAGCTAGGTAACTTTCTCATTGTTCTTGACTCATACCTCTTCTTCTTTCTCTATCCCTCATACGGCGCATTTCTCATGGTTCATCATTTAAAATGTTAGAACTTCTATTTTGTCTCCTTTGATTATTCATCTTTGGTGCATTGCCATCTTAAAAATAAATATCGTTTGATTATTAATATTATATTATAACCATAAATCATTTAACTACAATAATAGCCAAGTTAAGCAATAAATAAGCAAGCAACATATCACCATAGTTCAGTGTAGGTTCTATCATACTTGGTACAAATGTCCACCGATTATATTCAAACACCCTTAAAGTCAAGCTGGTATTAGGTTCATATCTCAGGGGGAGCTAAAAAGAAAAGGAAAGAAAAAACTACAAATGCATCCTGTCTATTCAAAATCCATAAGTTAAATTCAAGAGTAGTAACTAAATCCATAAATTAAATCAATAAGCTGATGAGGCATAATAAGGAAAAAGTAATTAATTACCTAACTATCTATATCTATCAATGCATTTAATATTTATTTCCTTCTAAAAGGCAGATAATAGGACACATCAAGATTAGTAGCATGAAAGTTAGCAAAATCATTAAAGAAAAGATATAGTTTATTATTATTCCCAAAAAGGATTATGTAACATAATCAATGTATAAAACAACCACATTTAAGTTTGAGTTTCAAAAGTTGGAGTATAGGGAAAAATGGAGTAAGAATGCAATAATTATAATAGAAAATTTTCAAATTTCTTTTAAGGAAAGAAACAGAAGATACCCGAATTAAATTTAAGTAAAGAAATAGAAGGTAACCGCTAAAACTATTTGCCTTAAGATCTCTTACAATTAGCCTTTTCAAAGTACAAAAAAATTATGTATATGTTAGGGTATTTTATCATTACATTTTAGGCAATATAATTAATAACCATATAAAAGCCACTGTAATATTTAAAAACAATATCAATGACACAACATTAAACACTTGGGAATCTGAAGCTACAAATCTTGTAGTGGTGAGTAGTGACCTTTGTTTTTGTATCCAACATAATAAAATTAGGTAGATGTTCACATGTTGGTTTGAAAACAACAAATATTCAATAAATACGGAATTAAAAAAAAAAGCGCCTGCCATCAATCATCAAAACACGCAAATAGTTAAAGCATTATTCCAGTATAAAATAAGAAAAATAAAAAGTTCTCTTACAAAAAAGTCACACGTTTGGCATTTAATTTTATAATTAAAGCATGACTGAAACAAAGTAAAACAAAGATACTTGAATTTAGATACAGAAAATCTTGAGATGTTCATTATCAAGATTGCAAAATTGGACAGAAATGAAGCAGTTGAGTGGAATATCTTCACGTCAGAATGCAAGTAAATAGTTAGTATGAACAAAACAACTTAGCAACATTAGCCAATAGTCTAAGCTCGGTTTGCATCTAATATTCTTTAACTTGCCGTAAACAAACTACCACAAATCCAAACTCTACGATCTATTTGTTGCCTTCATATGAATCTTCCAAGTGATTTCAGGCCAAGAATCTTAGAGTAGCAGTGTTATCAGATGCTGCAGGCAAAAAAAAAAAAAAAAAAAATATATGTGAGAGCAACGATCATGTTGTAAGTCTTAGTAGATCCAAAGATATCAGATATTCAATAATGAAGATAGAAACAAAATTTGTTTTCTGTAGTAGATCTAATCCAGTCATTGAAGAAAGAAATAGTGAGAAGATAAAATTAGTTTGAATTTTTATCTAAGAAAGCATCAAAATGGGTATTTAATAATTAACAAAATAAGTAAAAGGGCTAGATTAACTCACCATGTTGTTCAAGGATAAAATCCTTGATTATGTTTGTATTATTAATGCACTGGCTGATGGCGATTACAGTTTTGAATCTTAAAATGGGTTTAACGTGCCTAGATAATCTTACCAGACGTGATAAATATTCACAAAGAATTAAAAAGGAAAACAATCACAAAATAAATAAGAGATCCGTATAATTGAGTCATTAAAATGTTAAAAGTATGCAACATGAATAATAGTTAACTGCAATTTACAACATCGGTGAATGAAATAAAACATTTACATATATAAAACAACCACATTTAAACTTGAGTTTCAAAAGTTGAAGTACAGGAAAAATGGAGTAAGAATGCAAAAATTGTCAATTAAATTTCCAAATTTCTTTTAAGGAAAGAAACAGAAGATATCCAAATTACATTTAAGTAAAGAAATAGAAGGTACCCACTAAAACTATTTGCCTTAAAATCTCTTACAATTAGCATTTTCAAATAACATAAAAATTATGTATGTTAGGGTATTTTATCATTACATTTTAGGCAATAGTTTAATAAAATCAGACAATACATTTATCATACATAATATTATGTGTGTGTATATATATATATATATATTTATGTGTGTGTGTGTAATACAACGATATATTTATGTATGTATGTATGTATGTATATATATATATATATATTTATATGTGTGTGTGCGTGTGTGTAATACAATGATAGTACACAATATGAACATCTACATGTTGGTCCACTAATATAGAATTAAATCTGGTTGATTTAATTAACAATTTAATATGAACATCTATATGTTGGTCCACTAATATGAACATTTACATGTTGGTCCACTATTATAACATGAATAGTACATTTAATAGAGAGAGAATTTAGAAACATAGAAAGGTTAATTGACAATTTATCATACATAAAATTTAATTGACAATTATCATACATAAAATTATCACTAAATTATCATACATAAATTACCACTAAATTATCATACATAAAATTATCACTGAATTGACAATTTATCACTAAATTATCATACATAAAATTTAATTGACAATTTAGAAGGTTAACTGATAATTTAATAGAGAGAGAATTAGAAAAGGTTAACTGACAATTTAGAAACGTAGAAAGGATAGCGTAAGTAACGTATATAAGATAAAATTTGAAGCTAATATGATTTAATTAAATAAATAGATTAATGGACATTTCATGTCTCATATAAATCGGTCGTTAATCAACTAGTCAATTTAATTAAAGGGAAGGAAATGTAAAGTTTTCTATCTCCAAATATTAATATCATTTGCCATCCTTGTCAGTTTGAAATAAGTTAAATGAAAAAAACGAAAATTTTCATTCCTTAAATTTATATACACATTAAACTATAATAAAAATTTATTTGTGAATCTATAATAAAAATTGTCAATTAAACTATAATAAAAATTTATTTGTGAAACTAAATAAAATATTGCTTTTATTTAAACGAAACTTAGAAAAGTTCTAAATGAATCTAGATTAATTAATAATTATATCGATATATGTTATGTTATTTTAATTTGTTTAGGATAACGTAAGTAACGTATATAAGATAAAATTTGAAACTAATATGATTTAATTAAATAAATAGATTAACGGTTAAATAATTTGAATCGTTATGTCAAACCTTTTAGACTTTTTTGTTGAATATTTATTTATGTATTTAATATTTGCATGTGCTTGATTAGTTAAAATAATTATTCCTAATTTGTTACAATACATGTAATTTTTTTAATATATTGTCATTCGTATGTAGTTTCAAATAATTTAAAAAACTACAATAAAATAATATTTTTAATTAATTTTATGGCATTACAAAGTTGGAATAATTAAAAATTAGTGGGAATAATTCAAGGTCGGACCAAAGGTTAGAATAATTAAATGACCTTGATAAATATGGGCAATTTGGGTATTTTACGGTCGGACCAATTAGTAATCATTAAAGATTAGTGGGAAATATAATATAAATAGATTATGTAAGTTCTAATATGTATGAAAAAAATAACAATACAATATATGTTTAGGCTAATCTTTATTGTATGGTTATGGTGTGTTAAATTTTGGGGTGTTACAACACTTTCTTCTTTCCTTCCCGTCTCAAGGTCCTTTTCAACGAACCACGCTTGCACATGTGATCAAATCAAAAGAATCCATGAAGGATACTCTTCATTACTCGCTAAAATACATCAGATGCAACTACGTATGGCAAGAGAACAAGAGAAAAAATGGAAAATCGTTAGTAATATACAAGGTTCGTAATGGATGATCATTCTAATCCAGTTGCGATATAAGAAGATTCATCTAATATTCAAGTCCATAACCCTACGGAATATGATTATGAAGAAGAAGTTGAAGAAGAAGAGGAAGAAGAAGATCAAGAATAGGAAATGGGTGAAGATGATCCAATAATTTGCGTTGGCAAAAGTGTGTTTTGATAAGGAAGGAAATGTAATCGAACAAAATGGAGAATTCTGCCTCCATTATTCAAATTGTCCAATTTACAAGTACCTAATTGTAAAAATATATATTTAGTAGTTAGTTATTGCTTGTTCGTTAGTATTCGTTGTATAATATGTACAGTACGCTAGTACTTGTTATTAATTGTTGTATGGTCTAGTGTATTATATCTTTAACAAAAATTATAAATATAATGTATATTCTTGTGTTTGATCATAGAAGTTATCTAAATTATTAATACATTAGATTTAGGGAAAGTATTAGATATAAAAACCATTTATAGATTAGTTTTAAATACTTGGTATTAGAATTGTACTAGAAAATAGTTTTAGGGGGAGTATTATACGGTAATTAGAGATGTATAGGTTTTTGTTGATGACAAAGGGGGGTAATTATAAAATAGGGCATTAGAGTAAGGGGGAGTTAGTAGTTTCAAAGGGAGATAATGAAGTAGGGGGGAGCAACGAGAGAATCAAGACATCATGTATGAATATTTTATAAATTAAGGTTGTCATCATAAAAAAAGGGGAGATTCTTAAAGATTGAGATGTTGATGATGGTGGTTTTGATGACAACAACCTTGTTTTAACTATTATTCTTATAAAATATATGTTAATACTATTCTCTAGAATATATATATATATATATATATATATATATATATATATATGTGTGTGTGTGTGTGTGTGTGTGTGTGTGTGTGTGTGTGTGTGCGTATACACGACAGGCATTGATTATTGAGGATTGTACAGTTTAAAGATTCAAGATTTAAATAAAGAAGAGTTCAAGATAGAAGACTCACGAGTAATATGAATTCAAGAGTTCAAGAAATAAAAAGTAATAGAGTCTATATTTCTTGTTAAAACTCTGAAATAGCATTGAATCCTTATTTCAATCTTTCCCACTATTTTTTTATCTTATTTTCAATCTGATTTCAAAATTACTTCTTTATTTCAAATCAATATTTCTTGGTTCCTAAATTTATTTTAACTCCTGATTTTATATACCCTTTATTTCTTAAAACAGTCTAACTCCTAATTCAAATATCTCTTATATGATTATTACTAATTTTGTAGTAACTTGTATTTAACCATTTAAGTTTTAAATTTCCTTTACTTATATTTATATATTTAGTTTTAAAATGTTTCTTATATTTGCATTCATAGTTGTGTGCTTTAATATCATTTATTATAATTTTTAAATCATTTTCATATATGTTTTTAAATCATTTTTAAATATGTTTTTAAATATATATTTTGTATTTCAAATACTCAATTTTAATGTATGGGAAAATAATTGTTTTAACTCCAGATTCACTAGAATTTATTTAAATAATACATGCCTTGATTTGAAAATTTTATTTTTCAAATTTTCTTAAGGCATGTCGACATGGTAACCCCTCATGTCGACATGGTGCTCGTTGGATTTCAAATTCAAAATTTGAAAAATTATGTCTTTTGATTTCAAATCTTTTCTAAAAGGTTTTGATTGTTGGGAGATTATAAATAGGCTTTCAGAAACGATTATTTTTCAATCAATTTCATTATCTTCTTCGTTCTTTATCTTCTCTCCATAAAAACTCTTAATTTCTTAAATTATAGAACTTATACTGTCAAATTTCGAAGAGAATCACATCAAACTTCTTCTATTTTGATTCTCTATCACTTTCTCTCAAATATTCAAGTGCTACTCAAGAGTTATAAGGTTTTTATAATCAAAGATCGCAAGATCAAGTTCTATCGAGTCTATCTACAAAAAAATGATACTGAAAAGATGTGGTCGTAGCCCGTACATATCAACGGGTGTGATTGTAGCCCGGAAATCAATCGAGTTTCCCTGTACTTCGGGAATATGCGAGGTGTACCTCTTGGCCTTAAAATCGTGGGATTGTAATTTGGATATTATTATTGAAAAGAAATCTGCATCAACCCAGACTTGTGTGAGACTAGATGTAGGGTAACTCCGAACTAGTATAAAATTTCAGTGCGTTATTTCCTTTTACTGCTTTTTATTTATTATTATCCGAATCTGTGTTTGAATCTTTGAACATCACATACGTGTGATTTGTATTTCATTCTGAATAACACAAAAGTGATTTCAAGGAATTTTATAAAATTCGTTAAACACTATTCACCCACTCTAATGTTTAATTTGCCTTAAGATCCTTAATCCGCATTCCTCAACACCCATCCCGATCAACCTAAGAGCGCTTTAAATTGTTTCATTTGTTCTTTGTTTATGTATAACACCAATCATTGTTCAATGCATTGTGAAATGCGCTCGTCACCGAAGCACAAAACGAGCCCATCGATTTTTATTTCTTATTTGGTAAAAAGTTCATGCACAAATTTATGAAAATTCTCCCTTTTTTAACGTATATAAAGTAATAGGTTGAACGCAAGTTGAAAATCCGGGCACCATGCCAAAAACTGAAAATTACAAAACAAAGCAAAAAGTTGGTAGAAAACATTATGTTATAGATTGAAATAAATAAACACAAAAAATATGGAAAACAATTTGAAAATAAAATCGAAATTTGCTGTAGAGTATGAAAAGGGTGCTGTGATGTTTTGATTGATTGTTGGAGGTGGAGGTGTATAAATAAATGGAAAGAGAGAAAAACATTGGAACCATTGATCTATGTCTCCCACGATTGATTATCCATTTTTATCTGTTTAACCATGGTTGTTTAGTAGACATTTAGTTGTCTAGGTCAATATAAAAGCCCATAACCAAATTAGATCTACTCGGCCCAAACAATATTTACATAAACCGATATAAATTCTCCTTCCCCTCTTCATCTGAAAATTAGGGTTAAGGTCCGCAGCCGCCTCTGAAAGAGTTCGCCATGGTTAAATTCCTAAAACCAAACAAAGCGGTCATCCTCCTGCAAGGCCGATTTGCTGGCCGTAAAGCGGTCATTGTGAAGAATTTCGACGACGGAACTCGTGACCGCGCCTACGGTCATTGCCTCGTTGCAGGAATACTCAAATACCCCAAAAAGGTCATCCGAAAAGATTCGGCCAAGAAGACAGCTAAAAAGTCCAGAGTGAAAGCTTTTATCAAGGTTGTGAATTACAGTCACATCATGCCGACGAGGTACACGCTTGATGTAGATTTGAAGGATGTTGCCACTCTTGATGCTCTGCTGTCGAAGGATAAGAAAGTTGAAGCGTGCAAGGAGGTGAAGAAGCGCTTCGAGGAGAGGTTCAAGACTGGAAAGAACAGGTGGTTTTTTACAAAGTTGAGGTTTTAAATGTTTTATCAATTAATGCTTAGTATTTGTGTGTTTCCGAGTCGGACTATTTAATATTCAGAGTTTGAATTCTCATTTTGTTTCGTGAGTTTAAGCTATTGTTTTATGTTCCTTGTGTTTGTTGCAAATTTCATTTAAGTTATGCTAGTCGTTTTGCAGTTATAATTTGGAAAATCTGTTTCTATGAGCTCATTGAAAATTATGACGATTTGGTTGTGTTTATATTCCTACAGTTGGTTTGAATCGAACATTTGTTTATCCTGATTTGAAATCTTTCAAAGAAAGCAGGCGTGGTAACTTGTTGCGATGGATGTCTACTTTTAACCCATGTTAAATATCATGAATCAGATTCCAAAATTATCCCAAGCTATACATGAATGTCTATAGTTTGGTTTAGAGCTTAAACTGCAACGCTGTTGCCGAACACTCAAAAGCTACTTGTTAGCTATCTTAACCCATAAAGTGGCTTCATATTTGCTGATTGTTATATTGGTTGTATTTAAAGCCTATGGTCATACTTAAGAGGCATTGTAATGATGCTTCAATTTTGAACACGTGTTATTTTTTAAGGGAACAACACTCAATTTTGAATTATTAAGGTGATTTGAGGTAGTTTAGATGAAATTACCCCTAATCTATTTAACCTTATCTGTGATTACTTTAGATAATACAAGAGGTGGCAGTGTTTTCGTAGTTTAAATAGTAAAATGATGATCTGTTGTCGCAAATAAGTTTGGAAAACGGGCAACTATGGCTGTTTGCCTGTTGCAGTATTTTTTTAAATAGGATACGATAGCGTTTGGTCGAAGTTAATAGGGTGAAACGCTGAAGGGTGATCATTTCACTGTTGATTTTTATTTTTAAATGTGTTTGGTGGTATGTGGTTGAAAATTAGTCGTGTAAACGGATATTTTCTTGCTGTAAGAAAAATAACATATAGCACCTCAAGCTATATGTATTTTAATGTATTATTAAGGGATGGCTGTTTTCAAACGTACCCTCCATTATAATTCAGAAAAAAAATGTCTGTTCCTTGTTCAAAATTGGAGTGTCTTTCTTTATCAATGGTTCTTCTTAAACCACCTCCAGCGGGTTCAACCCTGAATAAACCAGTCATTGAATAGTTAGGGCTGAATATTCCAGCTAATGTCTAGAAACATGAATGTCTAGAAACATGACGCTTATTTAATAAGTGTTAGAATCTGGATGATTATTGATAATCACTTATGTTTGAGGTGCTTATTTAAAGAACACACTACTATTGGGCGCTTATCAAAACATATGCTCGAGGTAGTATGCATAAAAATCCTGAGCCCTAACCATTTAGCAGGGCGCTTATTAAATATGCGACCGACCAACATAGAACATTTATTGGGTGCTTATTTTAAAAATAAGCGTCCTGATCAAGTTAGAATATTGAATTAGTTTTTGAATATTCAGCTGAGTATGAACTGTGCAATTTTGATTTTCAATTCAAGATATTCAGGTTGAATATTGGATTGATCAAGATGCTCCTATGTGTAACAGTGTAAGTTCATTTTCGAATGATAGACATTTTAGAAGCTTGGGAACATTTGTTATCACACTTATAGATACCTCTTAGGTGAGGTTTATGCAGTTTTTAGTGGAAATGTTGGGATAATATTCTAAAGATGATGTATTTCTTTTTTACCCATTGATTCATTTGGTTTAAAGTTTGAAACAAGTGGGCCTATACCATTTATTTGGGTTTTTAGCTAAACAAGTAGGTTTGCATAACCAAATGTTTTGTAAAGCCCAACTTTAAATAGCTTTGTAAAGCTACTGCTTATGGATAGAGCATGTACTTTAACAATCTACTTCCTGATTCCCTGGACTGTTAATTGCTGAAAATGATTTCTTATCTCAGTTTTAGATTATAATTATATATCAAGAGCATGTTTGGCATCCATAAGTAGCCAAAACTACTTATAAGCCACCTATATTAATTTTATTGTTTGACTACTTGCTGTAAAGAGCTTACAAAAGAGACTAATAGTAAGTAGCAATATGAGAGAAACTGCCTTTTTTATTGTGGTCTGTGAACATATTTCTCAACTAATTAAGACAAATTATTATTTTTATTTCAGTTTGATAGTGGATTGTTTTTTTTTTCCCTTCTGAAAAGTTATAAGTGACCATTTAAAACTAATAGTGTGTTTGTGGGCAAATTGGAGGGTTGAACGTTAATGCATTAGACGTCACATTTTTTTGTTGTGATATCAAAATTTACAAACCTTAAATAATAAATATGCATTAAACTTTAATGCAGTGGACTTCCATTAGGGATGCTCTAATAACATCTAGTGTTTTTGTTGTGTGCTCAGCTCAACAGTTTGTTGAAAATGATGCCTGTTAATATTTGCGGAACTTTAGTTGGATTTTTTCACTTTTATGTTTTTGGCGGTTGATGTGTTTCATGTAGTAGGGTGTCAATGGGTTGGGTTGGATCAGGTTTCGAGTCGGGTCAATTCGGGTTTGGGTTGATTTTAAATAGGTCGGGTGAAGTCAGTAAGAATTGTAATAATCAAATCATGATATCGCTATGAATCATAAGTAGGAACGCAAAAATCATTAGTAGGATAGTCGTGCATGTTGATGCAGTGCCAGTGTATCTATTGTATGCCCACTTATGCAGTATCTTCTACCTCGATCATTTCAAGAATCATATAGGTTCCCTTATGATCATTTCTTTTATAGCTCACCATAAGCCATGTCATGGTTGAAGCTTTCATCGTCTTTCCTCTTTCATCGTCGACCATAGCTCACCATAAGCCATGTCATCAGACCTATTTTTCTTGCATGTACTCGAGCTCTCTTCGGCAAGGTCACCTAAACAACACTGGGTTTCAACTCCACGACTTCATGCCTTTCGGCTTGGGTTCTTCATTGACAAGCTTTGGTTTTAATGAGGATTGGCTTCGATGAGACAGTTCCAACGAAGGATCACATTAGTCATGCTTGGACATTCAAGTAGATTACTAAGTCAGTGCTTCATGTTACAACACAGTTTAGTATCCTTGCAAACAAGGCTCCATATTTACTCGTCACAACGATTTCATTGTCGTTTACCCTGCGATAGCGTATAAGATTCGACATACCATTTCTTTTGTGCGAACAATCTACACCTACACGCAGATTGTTATGCATACTTCGGTGCTTTAGACGTAGGATGCACGTTGCATAGATTAACGCACCACACCAGTCGACGTTCAGAACCAAGTTAGTCAACTCACACATTTGTTGGATTCTGCATACAAGGTTATGTTTGCTATTAAGCTATCAGTTTAGAATGTCCAGGCAATCTCCTTGCTTTAAAGTTAGCTTTGATCCTTCTGCTGCTCCTAAGGCTAGTTCTTCGACCACTCAAACTTCCACGTCTACTTCGTTTGGAATGAGATATTCTGTTATTGTCAAACTTTAAGGCTAGATCATTACCTTTTGATCAATCTCCTTCGTTGAACAAGCAACACGCCCCAAGAGTCTTAGAATATCATCTTAACCGTGCAATACTTCGTGGAATCACTTTGTTCTATTTATCTTCGACGTTGAATTATCCTCCCAATTTTAAAGAGCTAACACATCTTTTAAGCTTCAGACAATGAGTAAACTCGTCTTCTATGCTAATTATTGAGGCTTACGATTGCTGTGATATCATATGAGCTGCAACACACTATATTTTGTAGAGTACATGATATAGAGAACTAACTAAACTAACATTAATATATTACTAAATGTTAGAGAATGCGGGATGCAGATCTTAGGGCAAAACAAACACTAGAGGTGGATGAATAGTGTTTAAAGAATTTATGAAAATCTTAAACTTATATGATCTACTATATGAATCACACACAACAGAGATGACCACAGACACAATCAAACTCAAGCACAAACACAGAAATAGATAAATATAAAATGCAGAAAAGGAAAGAATACATCGGATTTTATATTGGTTCGAATTACTCTTACGTTCAGTCTCACGCAACGCTGGATTGTTCAGAGTTTTATTATTATCAATGTATAAGTACAATCTCCTTGATTTCATGGCTACAAGGTTATGTGGTTAACACCGCTCCAAACACCTTTGATTTCACGACAACAAGATTAATCCCGCTCTCTTTCCTTAATTTAAGGGCTACAAGGAACACATCCTTTCCCAAACAATTCTCAAATGGTTACAACAACCTTATAACTTTTCAATAGCACTTCAATTCAGAGAATAATGGATAGAGAGTGAGAAAAATAGTTTTATATAATTAGAGTAAAAATAGTTTTATATAATTAGAGTAGAAATTGGCAAAGTAGAAGTGTGGAAATCAATAAGATATGAAATATTAATGGTAGGGTGAAGAGGGGTGAAGATGGAGAAAAAGAACGAATAAAAAATTCGAAATCAACCCATATTTATAATATTTAAATGATTGCAACGCTTCTGAAATGTTACAAATTGTGAAAAGACACTTACTTTGAAAATTGAATTTCTGACAGTTGTATGTCGACATGCCCTTCTATGTATCTCGACATAGGCATGTTAAAAATTTGAATTTTGAACTTTTTCAAATGTTCAAACGTATATACTATTCTGGAAATTCTTGAATTAAAACTTAGTGATATAAATGAGTATTCTAAAATATAAAACCATATGAAATCATAGTAATTTATTATATAAACATATTTATAAATTTATAAAGTTCAAAACTATAAAACTATAAAGCTATAAAATTATATAACTATATAAACTTATATATTAAACTTAAAACATATATTTGAAATCATAAGGTAGAAAACAATTTGAATTTTGAAAATTAGAATTTAAAAATTAGGATTTGAAAAACAGAATTTGGATTTGAATTTGAAGTGCTATTCAGAGTCTTACATATAAACTAGACTTTATTACTATATTTTTCTTGAACTCTTGATAACTTGATTACTCATGAGTCTTGAATATCCTCTGAATTCTGAATCTCTTGAAACTCTAAAACTGTACAATTTTCAGTATTTAAGTTCTGTATACAAATCCTGCATATATATGTGTGTGTATATATATATTCTAGATAGAGATGTTAGTATATATTTTGTAATCAATGATAATTGAAATAAGGTTATTGTCATCAAAACTCCATTCTCCAACAATCTCTCCCTTTTTGATGATGACAACCTTGATTTATAAAATATTCATACCTGATATTACATGTTGACCTGATTCCTTGATTACTCTCCATTTCATCATGAATTTATAATAACTCCCTCTTAAACTATGCCTATCGTAACTATATTCTATTTTATAATTTCTCCCCCTTATCATTATCAAAAAGTACAATATACAAGACTATACTATGCTATACCTATAGTAGACTATACTAAACTAAACTAAGTTATACTCCCCCTAAATCTATGTTATAAATGATCCTAATGACTATATAATGCCCCCCTAAATTGAATAACCTTATATTTCCCTCAAAATCTATGATTTTAAACTTAAAGTATTATAACTCCTCTTAAAATTATGAATATACTAGTCTAATAAACTAAGCAAAACTAATCAAGTTTTATAATCAATTCAAACAAGCAAACCAATCCAAACAAGCGATACAAACAAACAATCTAAACAACCAAAGCAAAAATATATGTCAATTCAAAAACACTTTGAAACTTCAACTAATCCTTAGAAACTATAAAACTCCCCCTTAATCTAATACAAGGCTAAACCTAGCCTAAACTCTAATTCCCTTAAAACTATAATAAGACTTTAATTTAAATTAAAAAATAATTCTGATAAGATATCCTTAAAACTGTGATATAAGTTAAGCAATTTAATCCAAACAATCAATCATTTTATGTTTCGTTGTCACAAAACATCAATTCAAATAAATTCAAGCATAAAACCAAACAGTTCTTGTAACTTCTATTTATCCTAAAAACCTATAAAACTCCTATTAACCACAAATGCATAAGTATATTTCTAACATACCTATCAACCAGCAATGAAATTCAACCATGTCAAACAAGGTTAACCAAGTTATTCATGTCAAACGAATCAGACAAGTCAATTAAGTCAAAGTAAATATGTTATGTATTTGATTAATAATCCTATATATTTCTAATTAGACAAAAAATCCTCTTACAATATACTTTTTATGTGTGGTGTTAAAGTTAGTATGTAATGCAGTGTGTTGGTTATAATGCAATATGTCATATGCAAAGTTATATGAAGTATATTGAATGAAATGCAATTTGTGATGTGAACGATTTTAATTTGAGATGCACTGTAATTTATAATAACGATGAAATAAGATGGGTAATGATAATATGCAGAATGATTTGGTGATGATATCTATTTTGGTAATAGATATTCAAAATTCTACATATATTATAAATCGTTTCAATCAAACAAAGGTAATATTAATTTCTAGACTTAAGTTAATGATACCAATGAAAGAAATTAAGAGTTTAATATATTCATGATAGGTAGCAAATTTAATTATGGAGTTAAATAATATTAGTAGGGTAAGTATTGTAAAAATTGAAGATCTTTTTAATGAGGATATAAAATTGTATCATATAAAGTAAACTATAAACATATATTCATAATAGTATATATAAAAGCTGATTTTAAAAGAACTTAAAATTCAATTTATTACGAGATATACATTAATCTTTTTGATACAAATCATTTTTAAATTTAAACTTAAGAAATCCAAACATATTAATTTGCTAAAGAACCATTTATATGTTAAAACTTTAAAAGAAATCTATGTTTATAACAAAATCGTTTTAATGAAATCTGGTAACTTCTTATATTAAACTACATATTTAAGACATACAAATCATATATATATATATATATATATATATACACATATATACATACATACATACATACATATATATATATATATCTTTACACCCAAATATTAACTTAAATATACAAGTTTTACAAAGTTTAATAAAATAAGAAATCAAAATTAGTATTAAGTTACAAATAGTATTTATGATAATGAAACCCAAAATTGTTATGAAATTATATGTGGAAAATATGTAAGTTAAACTATGTATGTTTAAACTATATATAAACTATATATAAATTTATATTTTATAACAATATCAAATGTTTGAAAATTTTGAATTATTTCAAGCATATTAACATATCTGTGTACTATAATTTCAATATATATTTTTGAAACAGAATATATGAAACATAAGTAGATAAGCAAAATTGATAATTAGAGTTTGAACTGACATTTTCGTATTGAAAAGATGTCCTTTCAATTTTTCAAAACCAAATCAAAGAGTAATGAAATTTAAATTTAGAATAAGAAAAGATTTAATTAAATTGGTGTATCGTGATATGAACCAAAATGTCTAAAATTATAAATTTCTATACCTAACTATGTGCATAGATGTATATTCCTAAATGTAATGATAATTATGAAAATATTGTAAGGCATACCTCTTTTTGCAATCCTCAATTTTGTTGTCCTTCCATTGTTATGAACCACACGTTCACATCTTTCAGAACTTGACAATGAGATCTGCTCTATTACGACGGGCTAGTTTTTCTGATCAACATAGTATATTTAGTTGCTGAATTTGAAGCCCGTATAAGAAAGATATTGATGATTTAGTAGTTCAACCAACTTGTCGCCAAATCCTTGAGTTTTGAATTTCAAATGAATGGACACTTCATTCTTTTATAAATAGACATAACGACCACTTCCTTTCTTAAACTCTCTCTTCTTCCTCTTTTTCCTAGTTTTGTTTTTATATCAATCTTTCAGAAGCCATATCTCCCTCATTTTTCAACAGAATTAGATGAAACTAGTGGCAAATCAAAGAGGAATGCAAGGGCTACGATCTAGTAACAGTTTAGGGATGAATTTGGATGGTATTAGGATGTAGCAAGTCAAAACAGTAGGAGAGATGTAAGAAATCCCATACACAATTTTTAGTTTTGCATACCCAACTTCAAATAATCATATCTCACTCAATTTTGATCGGAATTTGACGATCTACCCATCAATATGACCACAAGAACAAGAACTACAATTTGGAAAAGGATTTGGGACAAAATATCTAATTTGTGGATGCAGTTTGAAGATAATCGTCGACAGTTTTGGTTTCCTTCTCTCTTTATTCACCAAAACTTCATTTGATCTTTACTTGGTCAATTCTTGACGGATTCACATGAAACCAGCAGCATTACGAAGCAAATGAGGAGAAGTACAATATGAAGTTAAGTTGTATATGAGAATCCAAAGTTGTAAATTGATCTGGGACCCATTTCATTATTGATTTATATTATATATATCCATTTCTTCCTCTTGATGTCTTTTCACCAACCGTCATTACTCTTCTCCTATAACTTTTCAACTTTTCAAATAATCAAAAGACTTTTCAAAATAACCAACTACAATTTTAAACAATAATACCATAATGGTTTTGTAACATATTCAAATTAAAAATTTCAAAATTTTAAATTTTAAAAAATCAAATTTCAATAATCAGATTATGAGTATAAACTAGTGTTATGAAACATTTCAAACTTTGCCTTTTAATATTTCTAAAAATCAGATTATGAATTTTTTGAAAACCTATGCTTTGATAACAATTGTTAGGGATTGCGGAATGCAGATCTCAAGGCAAAACAAACACTAGAAGGGGGGATGAATAGTGTTTTCAAAAAATTTATGAAAATCTTAAACTTATATGATTTACTATATGAATCACACACAACATAGATGATCACAGGCACAGAATCAAATACAAACACAGAAACTGATAAATATAAAATACATAAAAGGAAAGAACACACCGGATTTTATACTGGTTTGGATTACTTCTATGTCCAATCCCATGCAACGTGGATTGAGCAGAGTTTTATTATTATCAATATCCAAGTACAATCCCCTTGATTTCACGGCTACAAGGTTAACACCGCTCTAAACACCCTTGATTTTACGGCTATAAGGTTACCACCGCTCCCTTTCCTTAATTTCATGGCTACAAGGAACACACCCTTTTCCAAACAATTATAACACCCCTAAAACTCTTCAATAGTACTTCAATTCAGAGAATAATGGATAGAGAGTGAGAAAAGAAGTTTTATATAATTAGAGTAGAAATCGGCAAAGTAGAAGTGTAGAAATCAATGAAATATGAAATATTAATGGTGGGATGAAGAGGGGTGAAGATGGAGAAGAAGAATCAATAAAAAATTCGAAAACAACTCCTATATATAAGATTTGAAAGGTTGCAAGCTTCTAAAACGTTACAAATAGTGAAAAGACATTTCCTTTGAAAATTGAATTTCTGACAGTTGCATGTCGACATACCCTCCTATGTATGTCGACGTAGGCATGTTAAAAATTTGAATTTTGAACTTTTTCAAATGTTCAAACGTATATACTATTCTGGAAATTCTTGAATAAAAACTTTGTGATATAAATGAGTATTCTAAAGTATAAAACCATATGAAATCAAAGTAATATATTATATAAACATATTTACAAATTTATAAAGTTTAAAACTATATAACTATAAAACTATAAAGCTATAAAACTATATAACTATATAGACTTATATATTAAACTTAAAACATATATTTGAAATCATAAGTAAGATAGAAAAACAATTTGAATTTTGAAAATCATAATTTGAATTTTGAAAATTAGAATTTGGTTTCGCCCTGGAGTACTATTCAGAGTCTTACATATAATCTAGACTCTATTACTGTATTTTTCTTGAACTCTTGATAACTTGATTACTCATGATTCTCGAATCTCCTCTGAATTCTGAATCTCTTGAAACTTTAAAAATGTAGTCTTCAGTATTTAACTCTTGTGTACAAATCCTGCATATATGTGTGTGTGTGTATATATATTCTAGATAGAGATATTAGTATATATTTTATAATCGATGATAATTGAAATAAGGTTGTTGTCATCAAAACTACATTCTCCAACACTAAAGAGGAGAATATGTCAAATTTGTTTGCAAGGAATGCCTAAAGGAGACTTGACTACTTAAGTGTGGGACGCTTCAAAGCTTTATTGAATATTCCCAGGCATTTAGAGAAATTAACACCAAAACCATCATTTAACAACGCTTTGAGTCGTTTCAATAGAACTTTGCAATGCCTTTTAGTCGGTGCGAAAGCGGGAGTGGTTAAATTTGGCAACGGACCATAGCTGTTGCGAATTTTAATTTTGCAACGGATTAAATTCGTTGCGAAATATTATTTTGCAACGGCTGTGCTCCATTGCAAATTTTTGTTCGCAACGGCTGTGCTTCGTTGCTATATGGTCTTCTAATACATTGCTTTACTGGCATATATATATATATGAATAAGTTTACATTAGCAACGACTAAGGTCCGTTACTATTTTTTCCTTGGTAACAGTTTTAGACCGTTGTGAGTTTGATGTTTTTATTTAAAAAATCTTCTTTCTTGACTCTTTCTAGCATTTTATATACAATAGAAATGTTTGTATATTTGATATAAATACCTCAACAGTTAATATTCAGTACAAAGGTCAATAAACAAAATATTTTCAATATATTCAATATAAACAAACTTTAAAGTTCTAATTATATTTCTGTGCATTACAAAGTCCAACATTAGTAACCAAAATAATATTACAATATTACACTACATTTCAAGTTCACCAAATCAATATTACAACACCCATACAACAAGTACCTTCATAAAGTACAAATATTGCACACATACGTGTAGGATGAAAACACGCATAAGCTCAAATGTACAACTACTCTTTTTGAGACCAACTCTTCATAGCTCCAGACAAGAAAATGAGAAATCCAATAACCATGTCTGCATAAACAAAAATCCATTAGCAGCACAGCAAGTGGTTGTGGCAACGGAGATTGAAGGTAATATCAATACAACATGGACTTTAACAAAAATTAGTAGCAATCTCAAAGATTTCTATATGCTCAAGCTTATGCATGCATGCAACAACAAACCACATTTAGGACAACGAAACTCAGGTCGGTTAGGACTAAAGACAAACACACTAAAATTACAACCAAACCATATCTGAAGCGACACTACACAATGCAGGTCAACCTGACTTCTAAATTGAGTCAAACTTAGTTTAAAAACAGTTTAAAAAACTCAGTTCATAAACCAAGTTATAAAATCTCAATTTTAACTGAGTGAGTTCAACCCACTTTTGGTATCGACTTCTACTAAAATTTCGGTTTTCAAACTATTAAGCAAGAGACGTGCTAAGGAATTGCAAATGTATAACTACCTTCATTAATAGTAACAAACTGTCCCATGAACCCTATTTAAAGTCAGATACATTACATGAAAAATGTTTTAAAGTATTTATTGCAGCTGCCAAGTTTTATGTAAAAGCAGCGGCAAATATTTAACATAGAATGGGAACAAACGTAAATATACTAAAGTATTTAATTGTTGTAGCATGGTAAATTTATGGTTGTACTATATTTATATAGTTTAGTTAAGTTGTATTTTTCTTATTTGATATCCTATGGGATTTCCGTTTCCATTTAATTGTATGATATTTATTCACTCTTGAGTCTCGTTCCTCATTTCTATCAACCCTTCGTCGCTATTCTCAAAAGCTTAGACCTAGACATATAAAAGTAGCATGCTTGTTTGCATATACAACGATTCGTTCTTGTTGGCTTGCCACCGTTTTTAACCTAAAGAAATTATCCAACTTGCTTAAGTCAATGGAGAAAGCTATGGAAAAATAGTATCAACAACAACAATATTATCCTCAAAACTGCAATGATGTAGATCAACATGAACAAGTTTACAAAAGAAACAACAATGTCAGGTCATAAAATCAAAATGATTTAGCCGTCTAGGTAAAACAAGAATGGTCAGCAAATCTTAATGTACACACATAAGGCCAGACATAGCTTAGCTTAGTGAACTTGCACCCGACTAAATAACCAAATAAACAAGTTCAAGTCAAGGCAGAAGCATAGCAAACAGAACTAGGCAGGGGGATACAAACAAGAGTAACGAATCAGCAAACTGAAGTGCACATGGTCGAACCACATGAATAAGTAAGTACATAACAATATTTCTTATTCCAATTACATTGCATCATTGTCTATCTATTAAAAAGTTAAATACATACATGTGCTCCTGCGTCTACAGATATCGAATAAGACTCTACGGATGGCACAAAAAACCGTCAACTCCAACTTCTTCAAAAGTCGTAGTAAGAGGATGGTTTTGCTTAGTTGTGTTTTCATCTGGCAACATATGCTATCCATAACCAACTTCTCAGGCGTTGGCAGTACAACTTTTCCATGTATAATTGAACCCATCAAACTTTTGCATACTGAACTTGTCACAATGACCTCCAGATTAAAGTTCAAGATTTCACACTTCAGACTTACCGAATTGGAAGAATTATGTAGGTTGTCAATGTCATTGTCAGACACTCTTCCAATAACATCATGATATGCATTACTTCCTCCTTCATTCGAACCATTGTCGGGTATTTGCTTCTCAGGTTGTCCCTTAACCAAGTCCGCTAAAGTCTTCAATGTACCCTCTACATTGGTCATCCTATCTTCCATGTTTTTCAACCCTTGTTGAGAAATTTTAAGTTGTTTGCGTGCAATATTGGATGCCTTAACTTGGGTCCTTGGTGTCTTGGTTCCAATACTATGAGTCCAACAACTTTTATCCTTTCCACAAACTTGTGACAGGATGTCTTCATCCAACGACAACTCCTCTTCCTCACGGTCTTTGATTACTTTGCCTTCACAATTTTATCTTGAGCATGAAGTATATATATATATATATATATATATATATATATATATATATATATACACACACACACACACACACACATACAAACATATATGAGATAGGATCCAGAGCACCCCAAATAGTGCAGCACCCCCTTTAGCCCCTGATTTCCACCACACATTTCTATTTCTCTCTCCCCCCACTAATTCTCTCTCCCCCCACTAACTTTTTTTAATATAAATATGTGGCTAGAAATGAGGTGCATTTGGGGTGCTCTCAAATAAGGATGCCACAGAACCCTCCTCTACATACACACACACACACACACACACACACATATATATATATATATATATATATATATATATATAATTAGCTAGTTAGAATGACTTTTGAAATTGCAAACCAAAAAAAGCAAACTACACAAAAGTTGACGATTGTATAAATTGAAATAGTGAATAATTCAAATAAGCAATTATTTGGCTAACTTACAAAGTATAGAGAAGTCTAATCAGATATGCTTCCATCCTTTTTTGGTATGAGTTTTCTCTCATGCTTCACGACGTGTTATTCTTTTTGTGGATTTGCATTGGCCTGCAATCAAATAGGGAATATTATTCTTATGATGTCTCATGATGATTGTAATGCACATCATGTAAAAAAAAAATTTAAAGCACTATTCATCTTACAAAAGAATAATGTGACACAAAACTATTCAAAGTTAAGCTTTAGACCATTAGAGAATCATTTATCATTGCAAGATCAATTGATAATAAGAAGAATCATACTCTAGTATTTATAGAAGTATCATGAATATATTATGGCAACGTGGGACTATTAATTTAGTATACAAGTGTTCTTTTTCCTCTTCCACCCCGTCTCTCTATCTTTGGTATCTACAAAAGATATCCATAATCCACCATCCAAATAGGCGTATACCTAGAAACTGGAAATATATGCAGTGGGAACTTGAGAAGTGTTGATTGAAAAAGTTGCAAAAATATTAATTTAAACCCAATAAATGGAGAAATTACCATTTTCTATTATTTATCGGTAAATATAGAAGTATTGTTCATACATCAGTTCATTACAAAAGCGAACCATAGTCCAAATTTTATGTTCATATGGTTGGGATATGAATTGATGAGCCATAACATATAAGACGAATAAGGTAAAATTTTAACTACTTGCTGGAGTAAAGCATCTACAAGACTACCGTGTAGACCCAAGTGTTACAGTATTAAAATGGGAATAGAGCTAAAAATTAGAAAAGCATGGTTGGAAGTAAAACAAAGTACCAACTACAAATTCAAAACTACTTGAATGATGAATTATTTCTAAAAATAGTATTTAAGAATGATGTTACATGGAAGAGATAAAATAAGGAATTTGAATGCAATAAGATTACAGTTTAAATTTTAGTCACTTATATTATTATCAAGTAGATGTTTCTAATTTTAACTAATGATAGTTGTTAGAACCCCAAATTATCAAAGAACCAATTGGCACGGGTGGACTCTTAATATTTATACAGAATTTATTTTATAAATTCCCCGATGTGGGACTTGTCTCAAAAGACCCCCACACATGTGGTGTATTATGAGCCTAACACGTGGATCTTATTGGGTGACATGGACAAGTGTGAAAGTTATGTGCACATGAATTAAACCTGCTCTAATATCATGTCAGGGAACCCAAAATTATCACAAAACCAATTGACAATGTGATGGGTGGACTCTTAATATTTATACAGAAATTATTTTATAAATTTCACGACATGGGACTTGTCTCAACAACATTTAAGTTGTAATAAAAACCTTTTTTCAGTATTTGTATTTGCTGCAACTATTTGCATTTTTTTACTGTAAATAACTAAAATTTTGAAAGTATAACTACTTGCATTTTGGTTGAAACAAAAAAGACGGGTGCTTTTTTTATCCTGTCTTTCAGATGGGACGACCATACATTTCAAACATAAAAATGTGCTTTGTAGAAGCTCTTTTAAATATCCTCCAATCCCATGGCCTTAGATAATTATATCTATATAGTGCATTCCGTTTCTATTTCTAGAAAAAGTTTATTTTTACGGAGTAAAATAAACCATTCGTGACAATCATAATTGTCCAAGTGATTTAAACATTTGACATGTTGTAAGATGTAACGAGATCAAATCCAATCCTGTCTTGCAGGATTTATTCAATTTTTAATATACTATGTCATATACTTGTTTGGAGTAAAAGATTTGAACTAGAGAAAAAAATGAAATGGAACCCAACATTTTTTTATGAAGTAGCTAGATATGAAAACTAAAAGTGAAAAACATACCATATCATGTTTTACGCCAGCATGACTTGTTCGACCGGTGTGATGACCATAGCTGTATACTAATGTTTTTCTTACTTAGCTCTCTTAGCTCGCTTACGCCGGGTTTCTCATCGTTCTTCAAAATTCCTCCCAGCTGTCTTGACTAATAGTGGGTAGAGAAATTTTCAATTTATCATCGTAATTTTTGAATTTACTTTAAATATTGTAATTTTTTAGTCTATCATTGTAATTTTGTATATCTATTTAAGCATGGTAAATATATATCTTAAACATAGCAATGCTTAAGAAAACCTATTAAAAAGTAATTTGAAATAATTTAAACAAAAATATAATATTTAGAGAAAACTATATATAACCAATATAATAAACTTTAAATATAAACCTAAACAATAACAATAATAATTAATAATTATTATGTTTAAAATCAAAATCTAAAATATAATTAAAATCAAAGAGTAAAGTATAATATTAAAATGAAAGTATAATGTAAAAAAAATCAAAATAAAAGCATCATATTAGTATAAATGTAAAACCAAGTTAAGTACTTCGTTATCAAAGTATAATGTAAAAAAACAAAAGTATAAAAGTAAATGTATAATATAAATATAGATATGAAACCAAAGTCGGTAATTTGAAATCAAAGTATAATGTAAAAACCAAAATATATGTTTATAAATATAAAAGCCAAACTATAAGTATTTGTAATCAAAATCTTCAAATTAAAGTATAAGTAAAAGCGCACAAATTTAAAATCTAAATTATAATAAGTATTTTGTAGTAAAGATATTAAAACATAAATTCTACTAAACATACTTTGAAAAATCATTTTGAAAACTAGGGTTGTTAGAAAGCAATTTTTAATGATATTTTGAAAATAGGAATGCTTTTGAAAACATTTTGAAAATATATGAAGAGAGATCGATATAGTATAGGTTGAGTTTTAACATTAAATCTAATACTAAATAACACTTAAAATCTTGAAATGTTCAATACCGATGAGCCCTGGATCTTTAATCTTGATACTATACAGTTTTCATTATCAATACTTGTCTAATATCCTACATTATATACAATTTATATCTAAATAATAATTAGTACATGTATAAGTACAAAATATATAATTACTTATGGTTTTATCGTCAAAACTTCCATCCATGATACTAACATAATCAGGACCGCTGGTTCACGATAAAGGTAGACGTTGACGTTAGAGGTCTTCGTCAAGGATCGACAACGAAGGATGATTAGAGGTGATGTTGGAACCGCATGGATCGCATGGAGGAAGAATGGTTCAAACACTGTGGAAGTCGATGTAAGAAAAAGGTGATTGATTAAAGAGTCTGACCGAACTTTATAGGGGTAAGACATTTTTTTAAATATATTTTGAGCTAATGGAATGGCATCGATTCATACCATATGGATCGGTAGCGATCCATCTTACTAATAATTTTGGATGCTAAATTTCTTACACTCACTTATTACACTTCTATGAAGCACTTGGTAAATTTCTAACTCAAAATACGAAGTTCATGGACAAATTTGCATTTTAACTTAAGAATTCAAGCTATAATTGGATAAGTAAAAACAAGCCCTCAGAAATGCTAACTATATGCTCAAGCCAACCAGATTATGAAACTCGAAGATAAACTAGTATAGATTACATCTTGTTCACAACTGAAATGCACTTTGGGAGGCATGGTTTTTAACCTAAAAGGAAGATCCATATATATATATATATATATATATATATAAGAAATCAATATGAACTTCAGTTCAAGTCAAACTCATCATGTAGGCTCAAATGAAGGAATGCAGAGAGTTCATAAAGTATGAACTCAAAATACTCTAAGTGTATTGACCGACACCGATCCTTGCCCTATGGATCAATATCGATCCATATTCATGAGAGATGGTGTGTCAACATCTATGTCATCATGACCCTAAGCCCTCTATAGCTTCTACACTAAGTTTGACAACAACTGGGTCGAAGATACTTGATGAACTAATCTATTTGAAGATAGATAAGATAGTTCGATTCAATAATATAAACAAATGGAGTTTACACATTATTAAACTTTGTATGTAGCATCACAAGAAGATAAGACAACCAAACATCAGAAGACACATTAATTTGGCTATGGCTATGGATTAGTAATGGATTTGGTTGACCTATGATCAATGCATATGGATCAATATTGATCCATAGTCTATGGATCAGTACTGATCCATATGCATTGATCGAATGACAACTAGACTTTGAGCAAGATTTAATGATGCTGCGATGGACCTTTCATGGAGCAACTCAACATAACTCGCTTTAGAACATCTATAAATACTCTTATACCTCCTTCATAGAGAGGATCTGATTTCTTCTTTTCGAAACTCTACCTAATCGCTCTATCAATTGCAACACCCTCTAGAGATAGCAAAAACTCTTCACCAGATCGAACTACCATAACCTAATCCGATAGTTCATTGCACTTGTGATTCTTGTACTCTCTACTTTGAGGATTAGTTCAACTGCTTCTATAAAAACTATTGCAATTAGCATGCAGAATCTAATGATAAACATGTTGAAAGTGGATATAGGCCTCCTTAACGGCTGAACCACTGTAAAAATCTCGTGTCCTCTCTTTCTGCTAATTTTTTCTATTTCCATTAATTTTTGTATTAACCTTATTGAATCTGTGTTTTTTTTCAAAAATGGTGGTGCTTTTATACTATTTCGGCGTTAGTGTCATTTTTACGTTAACAATACATGTGCGCATCTAATATCTAAATGTATTTATATTTTGATTAATAAAATTTAATGGGGAATACATGTTGCAAGTGCAAAATCCCCCCTTTCTCTGATTATAGAATCTTTATAGCAATTTGTTGGTGGTGGATATTATAAATCCTTATCCAGATTGCTTTGATGTATGGTCGAGAATGTGATGGTGGTGGATCTAGTAAATTCGACAACGCAGTCCAATGATAAGTAATCAAAAATGATATGCTATTTAGGATATCCAGAGTTACAAAAATGTGAATATTAGGGAAGGGTCTCTAGAATGAAACTTAATTCAAAGTGGATCCTCAAAGTTTCAATGTAAAGCGAGTTTCTATTTTATAATAGCAACGTGTTTTGTAAAATTTTGTGTCACTGCCTATTTTTTTTGAAAAGTTATAAAAATTAAATGGAAGATTAGGGAATAAGGAAAAAAATGCTGAAATATCAACATTTATTGCGAAAAAGAGCAAACATATTAACAATTATTCAATAACGTAGTTTTGATACTGGAAAAGGGAAATAATCTGCTGAATATCTGCAGTTATTATGCAAAAATACAGAAATATCAGCAACTATTCAATAGTTTACTACAAAAAGGAAAATAAGTTGCTGAATGTCATCACTTATTGTATATAAGTGTTGACATATCTACGAGAATGTCACAGTGTTTTATAGACGTGCTCAATGTATCAAAAAACTGCAGATATGTCCAGGGATGGCAATGAGGGCGGGTCTAGGGTCCGAACCTGCTTGACATGCCCCAGTTTTGACCTATTTAGACCTGTCCCATTGGGTCTTTAGGGTGGGTCGACCCGTGACCCGCTTTTGGAGGCCCAAGTCTAGGTTCAGGTCTTGGGCATGGCTAACCCGCCCTAACCCGGCCCGTATGATTGAAACATCATTAAAACACTTTATAACTATAATGATGACTTGTTTAGGTATGCATGGTTGTAACTTGTATATTATATTATTTTTCAATCAACAAACTATAAAATTTTCATATTATTAAGTTGCATCAATGATAGTCATATAATAACAAATGCATTCATTTTGAATTAGTATAACTCATTTTATTAAATTCTTTTATCATTGTGAACACATTATAATATATATATAATTTATCATTTAGTGATAAAAAATGTCAGTATACAAATTTGTGCATATTAGAAAACAATATCACCGGGTCGTGGGGCAAGTCGGGTTACCCTGGCCCGTACGGGTTTCGGGTATGGGGCGAAATTCAAGATCCGCACCAGGTCTACGGGGCGGGGTTTTAAAGTCCGGGTCGGGTCTAAGGCACGAGAAACCCACCCAACCCGCCTTATTTCCATTCCTAGATATGTCTACAATTTTTTTGTATAGTTGTTGTTATTTCTGCAATTTTACTAAAAATGATGTATTTTTCATTTGTATGTAATGAACACAATTTTTTTGATGATTTTTCTACAATAATGTGATGTTTCAATAATTCAGACATTGAATTGACAGTTTGAAGCAAAGAGCAAAAATTACATAAAACCATGTATTTTTCGATATAATTGCGATGCTGCTGCAGGTTTTCAAAAAATTGTATTTTTTCCTGCATTTTCGCTAAAGCAAGATTTTTGTTGTTGTTATTGAAGTATTTTCTGTACTTTTCTTGAAAACAAAGTTGAACAAACATTGGATTAAATTTTGAAGTTTGGTAGTATCTTATGTTGATATTTTACATTTTATACACCTAATTTACAAAGTTTTAAGATAGATATTTTTTTGTATATTTTGAAAAGTAATTGAGGCCTTAGCCAAACCATTCCTAAAAAAATGTAGTCGGATGTGTATTAATTGCACTTTCAATAATCTTAACTGTATGTTAATCATGCATCTGGGTGTCTTCTTGTTCTATCCACGCTTTAAAAATAAATTAGTGGGAAGTCAAGGTCTAGCTTGTTGAGAATTGGGATATTAAATTACACGTCTTTTGAAGTTGGCTATGTATATTAGTTTTGGAAGTAGCTTCGTGATAAAGAAGATGATTCACAAATCAGAGCTTGAAGGAGGAAGTTATGGTGAAGTACTGAGCTTTTAGTTTGGATTTTCCTAAGACTCGGCTCAGACGTCTAGGGATGAATCCAAACGTATGAGAATTTGGTTTGGAACTTCCAGAATCTTAGCTCAAATGTCTGGTCATTCATCTCAGATGCCTGAGATAGAAATATTTGATTTTGACATCGTTTTTCTTAGTTTTGTTTTGTGATATTTCTGTGTGGCAATTTAGATATTTGCCTAGGTTTTCTATTCTCGTATATAAGCTACCTTTAGGGTTGTATCAATATGTGGCATGCAACTGAAATTAGACATGATAAAGGGTTAGCCGTCGTTCTTCATGGATCTTCTTCTCCAACAATAGACATTCTTCCAATTTGGTTATTGATTAAATTGTATTTTTTGTATATTTTGGCTTTATTCCATTAAGTATAGGCTAAATTTTAGTGAATCAATAAAGAGGATGGTTGGATCGGAATTTTTTTGTTTTTGTTACATATCCATCTTATTTTCAATCCATGTTATCTCTATGTGATCTGGATGACAAAGACCATTGGTATGAGGCTTCTGCAAAGTGCAACCCTTTTTGGGGTATAATATTTAATATCAAAACATAGATAATCGCAAAACTTAAAGTAATTTTGGTTAAAAAATTTAATTTTTTAATAATGAATATGATTTCATTTTCGATGATAAGTATTTTTCGTGGAAAAAATTGAGGTATTTGGGAGCCTAAGATGGAGGATGTTTTGTACCTCAATGATCTTCATGGTCCGATTGATGGAGATGGAAAAAAGCCGTCTGATGTAGATGAGGGAAAAGGAAGAAGATGATTAAGAAGGCTTGCTTTGATTCATCGGTACCTTGATGATTAGAGTTTCCATCAATTTGCTAGTTGTGAATCCATGAAGAATTTATGGGATAAGTTGGTATATTTGTATGAGTCAAGGAGTACTACTAGTATGGCTTTTCTGGTTCGAAAGTTGGTACAACTGAGATCGAATGAAGAGAAGTCTATTGCAGAGCATATGAATGATTTTCAAGATGTAGTAAATCAATTGAAATTTTTTAAGGTCAATTTTAATGATGAGTTACACACTTTTTTTCGATGAGTCCGCTTTCAGAAAATTGGGAAACTTTATTTGTTTCATTGAGTAATTCCAATACTAATGGAACTAATTCATTGGAAACTATACGAAACAACCTTTTGAACTAAGAGTTCAGGAGAAAAGGGCCGGGTTTGAAATCAATTCAAAGTGAGGCTATGGTGGCAATGGACTCAAAGAAATATACAATGTGAAAGAAAAAAAAGGAAGTTAATGGTGAATATGCTATCATCTATCATTACTGTAATAAGAAAGGTTACATATGCAGCAAGTATCATGCTTATAAAAAAGTCAAGAAAAAGGCTACGCAGGATGATAGCAGTGATGATGCACAGGTAGATTTTGTTGAAGGTACGTATAGTAATGTTTCATGTGATGTTCTTTTTAGTGAAGATAAGTCTTGGAAGATGGATTCGGGAGCTAGTTTCCATATTTGTAGAGATGAGAATTGTATCTCTTCTTATAAGAAGAATGTCGACATTATTAGGATGACCAATGAAGTAGAGCTATCATTTTGTGGTATTAGACCTATTCGATTTCGTATGCATGACGACAGTGTGGTTAAAAAAGTTTTTAAAGTCAGAAATGTACCAATTTGTTCATATAATCATATTTCTCTCGGTCAGTTGGATTGCCGTGGTTTCACTTATGGGGCTCAAGATGGAGTTTTGAGAGTAAAGAAAAGTGATAACGTAATAATGATGAGTTTTGGAAGAAGGAAACATTCACAGATTGGTTGGTTTTGTAGCCGAATAAAGAAATTGAATGTTAGTTGAAGGACCTAGTCAATAACAAGGTGGGTAGGTTAACGTGATCACTGCTCATAATTCTGACATTAAAGAATATATTTTAGACAGGGTCTTCATGTTGATGATGCTCGAGGGATCCACAATGATCATGTTAAAGGCTTAAGTCAAGCGATAGACAGGTGTTGAGTTGAAAAATCCATAAAGATAAGATGGATATTTTTTGGTATTACAATTTTTTTAGAACGGTTTTGTATGGTGCACCTCATGAGAGAGATGCATCATTTGCAGATGGTGGTTGAAATTTATAACGTAGTTTGGTTGAGATTTGATGGTTTTGTGAAAGAGCTTGTGATGACATGATTGTTGAAACATTTGATGTGATTTCATATCAAGATAGAGTGGTGAGAGTTGCAATATTAAATCATATGTCCATTGAAGTCGGCTATGTGTTAGTTTCGGAAGTACCCGATTTGCAAATCGGAGCTTGAAGAAGTAAGATATTGTAAAGTGTTGAGCTTTGGGTTTGGAGTTTTCCTTTGACTCAGCCCAGACATCTGATGGTGAGTCCAGACGTCTGAGAAATTGGTTTGGGATTTCCAGAACCTTAGCTCAGACGTCCAGTCCTTTACCTCTGACGTTTGAGCTGGATATATTTGGGTTTGACTTGGTTTTTCTCAGTGTAGATTTATGATATTTCTATGAGATAATTTGGATATTTACCTAGATTTTCTTTTCTTTTGTAAGCTACTGTTAATATTTGATCAATAGTGGCATGAAACCGAAATTAGACGTGATCAAGGGTTAGCTGTTGTTTTTCATGGTTCTTCTTCTCCAATGGTATTACTCATCTACTCTTGCTCAATTTAGTTATTGATTCAATTGTATTTTTATTTATTTCGGCTTTATTTCATTAAACGTAACAAAATTTTGATGAATCAATAAAGATGATGACTGAGTGTAACATTTTGTGTTTTTGTTGCATATTCATCTTGTTTTCAATTCGAGTTATCTTTTTGTGATTTTGGTGGCAAAGATCCCTTGGTCTAATGCATCCGCGGAGTGCAACCTCTATTTTCGGGTCATAACATAGTTTATATGTTTTTGGTTTTTAAATTAAGCAATTGACAACAAGTTTCGCATTTCGGTGTAATTATATTATATAAGACTTTCCAACCAGCTTTGTAGCGTTCATTCTCATCATGGACGACATGTTATATCCAAAGATAAAAACAGGGCAGAAAAGATTTTGCACAGAAATAAAATTTGAAGGACAGAGTTCTACCAACTATAGCATCATAAATTTATTTTAAACAAGAATTTTCTGACAGTTTCTTTGCCAACATATTCTGAGTACGCTGAAAACGAAAACGAAAACCAGCACTTCATAAAAACGAGTTCCAGGTAATATCAAGCAAGTATCTGTTTGAAAACCACATATCAAACTGTAACAAAACCTGAAACACTAGTTGATCATGTTACATAATGTCTGGCAATAAGCTGTATAAAATATCAGCTAATGCTTCCATATGAAATTCAAAATCTTGTCTCTGTTACATAAATATTACATATCATCTAATTCTTGTTTATTGTATAAAATGATAAAAGAGTTACAAGTATGCCTCATCTTGATTACAGACTTTGTTTGATCCTCATTAACTAATGGAAGGACTTGTATATAATATATAGTTGTCTATTCTAGCCTCTGACTTTCTTGAATTTTGCAATGAAATCATCGTCGTCGTCGTTGTCACTGTACTCAACTCTTTTCTTGGCTTTGCTGTCTGGAACTTTTGAAGCTTGCGGTTTCTTCGAGCTTTCGGGCCTCTCTTGTTTCACAGTTCTCTCTTGTTTCACAGTTTTAACTGGAGTACCTGTTTTCAATTGATGTTGTCTTTTTTGTTTTCTCTCGTATGCTTTCTTTGCTTTGTCGGGAGGTAGCAATCCGTGTTCCATCATCCTAAATATACATAAAAATTCACGTCAGCTATGGCATTGCTAAAGAAAACACGATGGAGCAAACTGAAGTCCAAAAACTTCAACCTATATGTCAAATGTAGAAAGTACATAGGCGGAAAAGAAATGGGGTGGACAAGGAAAGGAGACGAAGAAGGGAGGTGGGGGGGGGGGGGGGGGGGGGTAGGGGGATGCAAGGAAATACATAAGCGAACATTTTTTTTATACATACAAGTACATATGACAAGTTGGCAGCTCTAAATCTCTAAAAGTTTACAGACCTTACATTATAATGTTTATATGACCCGGAAAGTGCAAAAAAATATTTAGGCTAAAAATGTTCGACATACCAAAATTCTGCCATTTCGCTAGTTGGGATCTGATTATACAAAGATTCATAGAATATCCTTGATGGTTCTCTCTGTCAAAGAACAAAACTCCATGATGACAATGTAGAAAATAATTCTGGAGTAATTGAAAACTTGTTTGCATAAAACAAATATATTTAGCACAATATCAAAACAGTGAAGTTCAGATACCTCTTCAGGAGGATCACGCTTCTGACCCGGCAAAGTATAGACTTTCTTCTCTGTTTTAGTTCGCACAGTTGACGTTTTAGTAACGGTCTTCGTTGAACTGGATGATTTTCCTTCTACCTATGTTGAAGAATGGATAAATATGAGAAGAAAAATCAAGAATAAATATTCATCAGGTTGATACATATGATGTGAATCAACTACTTAGCAATTTTAGATGATTACATTCAATTTGTGTATCATCAAAACTAACATACACAAAAAGACCTAACAGTCGTGCCAGTATGCAAATTGCCATCAAATATAAAATAGAAACAAGGTAAACATTTAATTATATGCATCTTTTTACAGTACCACCGCTTTGTGGGTTTCGCTTGTTCAAGTTGGTGTACTACCAACGTAAGTTTCTGAACTTGAGACCAACTCACACAAGAGAATAGCACATTTGCCATCTGATTATGGAGCAGAAACGTAACTAAAGTAGAGTTCAAACGCTTATTAAGCACAGAACATTTTCTATATAACCCGAAATTCGATTTGCAACGATAAATACTGAACTAATTATGGAAAAGTCCATTTAGATACAAAACAATGACACAAAATTGGACATAAACAAAACCATTAGATCTCCCGTTGAATTCCATTCAACACAAAAAGACAAATGAATCCAATTGTTCATAATTTTTGTCTTTTAATCTTGTGTTTAATTTTGTATCGGAATACTCGCTTCCATTAATTATAACCTCAGTGCGCCAATTAATTGAACATTACATTTGATGGCAAAATACCATTTGACATCTTGCCTTGTGAGTTAACATGATGCAAGAATACTCTCAAAATGGCAATTAACAACTTGACTACAGATAGAGTATCCAAAGATTCCAAACTTAAAACATAAAAATCCAGGTCAGGTTAAGCTTCACTGAGCAGCTGGGGGTTTAAGGAGAGTTGGATGCCGTTTATGAATTGAAATCAAAGTCGTAAACATGCCCTACCATCCTTGGATGAGTAACATAACTTTCCAATAGGTGGGTTATAGATGTTTTCAAATATTTTTATTGTTTTAATCGTTTATTATTATCATTATATAAAAATAAAAATAACTGGCTGATTCTCAGCAATGAGCCTATTATGATAGATGGTTTGCTTCTAATTGATCATACAGCTTGAACCTATAAAATTGGGAAAATTAGGAGTATATTCTTATAATTATGTGAAACATAATTCATCATGAAAATTAAGAATTTATTTCGCTAAAGTATTCAATTATAATTTGGGCAAATAATCATACAATTCCTAACAAAACTGAACAGACATCCTACTAGGAAAATTCATGAACAAACAAGAATATTGAAAACCTTAGAAACAACTGTTACAGATTTCTTCTTATCATCAGATATGGCGACGCCTTTCCCTTTTACTGCCGCCGTAGAGGACATATCTGTTTCAGATCTGATGACGCTGATTGATTTTATTTTTATGTTATCTTCTTTCTCGTCCTCCCAGATCTAAAGTAAATTCCGTATGTTTATTTTAAAAGGCGGCTTGGAGGGTAAAACCGTTAAAAAATTATAGACATCAAAAGTTCGGTTTCACTAAAAAGTAACAAATTGGTCAAGGAAGGTATAATTTAAATGGACTTCTTCCTACTTTTTAGTAAACATACTAAACTATCTATGGCTATCTATGTCTATCACGTGTTTTGGTAAACCTAAACTTCCAAATTCTTCGCAGTTCGATCAAAAGGAATCCACGTTCCTAAAAATCAAAAGAAATTGTGCACTGATCATTACCAACGCGCGAATTTGTACCAAGCCTGATCGCTGGCCAAATAAGTTCAGGCGTAGATATTGTAGCGTATACACTATGTCGTAATGTATGTACATAAACACCAGCAGCACAAAACAACCAGCCACAAACAATACAACATACGAGCCAAGGTACAAGGCTCCATAACATAACTAAGAATAGCAAGCCAAAAATCTGGTTTCATAGCACAAGAAGTACTGCAGAGCGAAGCACATGAGGAATTCACCATGGTCGTGGGAATGATCTAGGCTGACGCAGTCCCTCTGCCTCCGAGCTTCCCTCTGATTCATCCCAGATGATTGCAGGATTATATGATTAATATTGGAATTTTATTTATATGTTTAAAAGAAAGCTAATTTATTTTGTATCCCCCATAACGATTGTATAACAATTTAAAAAATATAACCCACTTTAATCGAAAGTTGAGTCCCTTTAACAATCCCCTTTAAAAATACAATGTTAAAAAGATTTCAAAAATTTCTAAAACAATCAAGCTTTGAGTTTCTAAAACCAATAATACCTTGCTTCGAAATAAGTATATAAAACCATTTGAAGAAACAATACGCAAGAATAAAGATTTTACTTTTAAAAGAGATTCTGAAGCCACTTGTGTTGGGTTTCCTATGACCTAACTCTTAAGACCTTAACAAAAAGGTGAGTACCAATGTCGTATTTAAATTTTTGCAGGTACCAAAAAAAGTAGAAGAGGAAAATGAATTTTAAATATTGATTGGTCAAAACATATGACAGGAAACAAGGACATGTTAACAAGCATTATCTACTTAGATGGAGGTTATGTCACTTTCAGAGACAATTCCAAGGGTTATATAATCAGCATAGGTGATGTGAGCAACAACATTACATCTAGTTTACCTCTCATTACAAATGTCCTATTAGTTAAAAAATTAAAACAAATTTACTTAGTATCAGCCAACTATGTAATAAAGAATTTAATATGTCTTTTTCTTGAAAATAAATGTAATATTTTTTATCAAAGTAAAAATCTTATTTTTGGAGGATTTATAGATAAGAGCATACATGTTTTAAATACGAATATATCGTATGACTTAATTATGTGTCTAATAGCAAAAGAGAATAAACCTTGATTATGGTACAAAAGATATAGTCACATCAATTTCAAAACGGTACACAAATAATCTAAAAGTGAATTAGTAAAAGGCTTACCAAAAATGAAATTGAAATTGGATAGTATTTACAATGCTTGTCAATTAGGTAAATTATCAAAATCATCTTCCAAATCAAAGAAAGTTATAACTATGGTATAACCACTTGAACTATTGCTCATGGATCTTTTTGGACCAATGCAAGTTTAATCTATAAACCATAGTAAATATGTGTTTATAATTATAGATGATTTTTCAACATATACTTGGGCTATGCTTTTGAAAAATGAAAGTGACACTTTTGAAGATTTCAAAATATTTGTCAAGAAAATTCAAAATCTAAAAAACTTGAAAGTTAAAAACATCAGAGTGATCATAGAAATGAATTTGAAAATGAAGTTTCTAAGCATTTTTGTAATAAAAAGGGAATCAATCATAGTTTCTCCATTTATTAAACGCCACGATAAAATGGAGTTATAGAAATGAAAAATAGAACATTATATGAAACTGCAAAAAAATTATTATCTAGAAGTAATTTATCAAAATTGTTTTTGGCAGAAGCAGTAGCAACTGTTTGTTACATTTTGAATCGTGTTTCCATTCGACCTCTAACAAATCACACTTCAAATGAACTTTTTACATTAAGCAAACCTAATATTTTGTGTTTTAAAGTATTTTGTTCAAAATATTTTATTCTAAATATAGAAGATCAACTAGGTGAAATCGATCCAAATCAAATGAAGGAATATTTGTAGGATATTCAGAATGAAGCAATGATTATCGAATTTTCAATAAAAAAATAACAATTGAAGATACAATTCATGTTTCATTTGATGAAAATTTTCGTTATAAAAATTATTTTTATAAGGATGAGATAATTACTAAAACAATCTCAAATACTAAAAATCAAAATAATTCTAGAAAAAATGAAAATATTATTCATAATTATAGGGAAGATGGAAATATTTTTCATAATTCAAGAGAAGATGAAAACACAATTCATAATTCTATAGAAGATGGGAACATTATTCATAATTCTAAAGAAGATGAAATATTATAATGACATTGGATTAGATTTCCTCCTAACATTTAAGGGACCATCCTATACAAAATGTTATTGGAGAAATTAATTCTAATGTCACAAGAAGAAATCATCTTAATCAAATAGGTCATGTAGCATTTCTGTGACACCCCACGTCCGTTAATGTCACTAATTAGGAGAATGCATTAAGTTTCATGAAGCGTTATAGGTAAACAGAAATAGAAACATTACAAAACAACTTTTATTAACCGTAAAGCATAACTTCGTGGTTCAAAACATCATAAGTCTAAAAATACATAAACCCAGTACATCATCTTAAACATTTATGTCTTGTACTTAAAACATCAGAGTACAATAAATAAAGAAGCATGATTCCCCAAATAAAAACATAGCCATAGTAGAAAGGATAAGAGATCGAGCAATATATCTAAGCAACTCCAAGCAGATGAAAGCACAATCCTGGTCAAGCCTTGAGTATTCCCACCCTGAGAACCTTGGGGGGGGGGGGGGGAGGATGAAAGAGAAAGAAGAGGAAACAAAATGGGTCAGACATAAAGTCTGGCGAGTCTAGTTACTTTTACCATTTAAATAAGTAAAAGTATCTTGACAGGCATATAAAGTGGATAAGAGAGATAACATCATAAAAGACAAGTATGACAAGGTAAACAAGACAAACATGATAGAGTATACTACGCTTCTCTAACGATTTCTCTGCACCAATACTAGTGTCTTTTAAACAAGATGCAAGGTTTTAAATCTCGGATATCCGTTGCGTTTTGTCTCGGGGATTTTATAGACTCTGTCTCGTATCAGGGGAGATCTCGGATGAGATGAGTCTAACTCGAGATTTCATCTCGGATTTTCATCACGGGTCTGAAAGTTCATATTGGACCAATCTCGGGGTACATGATATGTTAAAAATGATATTTTAACAAAATGATTTTTATGAATGCTATTAAAAACATAGTAACTTAAACTTAAAATGCAAAATAACTTTATTATTCTTTATTTTGCGAAAGATCATACATACTCTAAATCATAATATGCTTAAAATAGAAATATTGTTAGACAGGAAACATTAAAAGGATTCAAAACATTAAAAAATTCAGCATAAATAGACCATAAAATACATAATTTCATAAGTAACATGTATGTAAAAAGACGAATATGAAAATCTTAAGCATTTTAAAACATATATGAACATACAATATAGTCATTTAACATGCAAAATGTAAAATAGCAAAAGATTGTTATGGCAAGATTTGAGTTTTTTAAATATAGTTTCAGTTCAGGCACAAATTTAAATTTTAACCAAAAAACTAAGATCTCGGATGATATTCCAATATTTCGTCTCGGCCGATATATTGTTCGATATTGCAATGTCTTGGGCGATACATTCGAAAGGAGATTTAGAGTGATATTTGCTGTTTCGTTTCGGAAAGAGCCCAAAACGAGATCTCGGAGGCGATCTCGAGCGATATTTGCGAGATTTGAAACAGTGACAAGATGATACCCAACAATTATAAGATGGTAGACTTAGGTGTACTTCCAGTGAGAGGTTTTCACCCCATACAATCAACAAATAGCCCAACATGCCGGAGTTACCCCTAAGGGTATTAACGGGTTCCCCAACATGCAAGACTCTAGGTGTACCCTAATTACTATCCTAATCGTTCGGCTCCCTACTCCTTAGATACCCTGTGTTATCCCCACAGTAGGGTGTATCACTCCCTAAAGTGGCAGCTCTTCGTTTTCAGGATGTGCACAACCATATCTATAGGTGTCACGGCTTCTAAACCTCCTCTGCCGGACCCATGCACGCACGTGACCCCGTCGGAATGCGCTGTCAACACCGTCCCCCACGTTTGGATCTCTTACAATCAGCCCAGTAAGCGTGCCCCGACTCCGACCTAGTTCAGAGTACTCATTTGATACCTATATGACTGAAACGGGTTCCACACACAAGATGATACAAGCTTCCCCCTGCGCTTGCATCCCCACTAGGTTTTCCAAAGGTTATGCCATACCGGAGTAAAAGATTGCATAACCCCACAGGTTATGTTTGTGGGCCTATATCTATATAAATATTACCCACCCACCCAAGAATTACTTAACCCACCCACTGTTTCAAACAAGTTTACTTAACCTCTACTCAAGTTATATGTTCATCCCTATGGATTTGACTAGGTTAAGTATTCCAATTCATTACCATATTCATTTATGGTTATAATGTACTAGACCTCCCATATTAAGCCTACCACTTGTGAATGCTGGATATGCCTGTCGATTCCGGGCAGACTTTTTCTATAAGTCGGACTTAATCTCGTGTCTTAGCACATCTTGTGTTTATGCACTTAGACCCCTCACATTAGATTCACCACTTGTGGTCGCTGGATATGCCGGTTGGTTCCAGGAAGACTTCCACAACAAGTGTAATCTAACCTCGTGTCTAAAAACGGTTACAGTTTCTAATAACTGTAATTCTAGGCATTTCCATTATTAACCAATTATTCCTATGTCATTATAGGTTTTCACGCCCCTTTCCCAAGTTATGTTCATAATGAACCATATGCCCCAAATTAAGGTCTTTAATCACAATTTGATTTATGCTCCAAATTTACATTCATATATTTCATTCAATTTATGCCAAATTTCCAGTTACAAGTAATGCCCTAATTTTAATGTTTTCCCCTCGTTCCTAATATAACGCATTCGCATATTTCAGTGGCATGCCTAGGCTCGAAGGCAGCCTTGCTATATAAAAAAATAAAAAGGGAAAAGATAGAGGAAAGAGGACATAAATGATCATACTAACAAGGTGGGCATAAAATGGAAGAAATAGGCATAAACATATAACGACATAATAACAAGATAGGCATATAGGGACAGATCTGATGAACATGTGACAATAGAATTGATTCTAACATAACAGGGACATCATAAACAGGCACGATGAGATCGAACAATGAATATCCAACTAGTAACATATTTGATTTAGCCACACACATAATAGGATCATGCATGTGGTGATCTAAACAGTGAATTAGATCTATAAACAATGAAAGATCTGACATGATAAATAGGTATAGGTTCAAATCTTGTTAAATTGAGGAGATTATATTCTGATTCGAATGTCAGTAATAAAAGGGCAGTAAGATAAGATTCCCGAACACTTTGATGCTCTAAATACCGTTATTAACTGTGAGTACAAGGATGTGGATCTTTAGTTTCAGCTGGAAGGTGGTTTACCGGTTAATGATGGGTTGGTAAATAAGTTCAAGCCAGTGGTAAATATGGGTACCAATTCAAATTTGGTAGATATTGGTGGGGCATTGCTTGAAGGGGAGATGATGGATAATATTGGTTTATGTTGGTCTTCATGGAGTGATCCTATGTTCTTAGATCCGTTTGTAATGAAATGTATGGGACTTTGTGATGATGCTTGGATTAATGAGGGCTTTAATGGTGGCTTTAATGGGAAGATTAGAGAAGTGATGACAGGGGTGGACGAGATGGACATGGGTGGTTATGTGTATGATGGTGTCACTGTGATAGATCATGATAGTGTTTCAGGTGAAGTGGAGGGGCCTGTCTGGTTTGTGGCTAACGATGTGGTTCTCTCGAATAGCTTTGAATTGCTGGGTGATGGTGTTGATAGTTTGAATTCGAGGATGGAGGAGAAAGTTAACGTTAACATGGTGGAGGGTTCGAAGCTTGGTTCTTCGTCGAGGAAAGGTTTTAGGGTCGGAAAGATTAAATGTGGTAGGTTTTTTCATATGAAGGCTTTGAGGAATATAAGGCTGGTTCGTGACAAGGAGGTGAAGGATTTTCACAATAGTAAGGGTAAGGGATTATGTTGTAACGTTAATAATGATGTTGTGGATGTAGAGCAAGTGGTAAGTTTCTTGGGTCATGATCTCATTGAGGAGGAAGAGGCGAGTAGATGGGCAGGTCATAGAGGTATGGTTGCGAAACTGAAGAATGGTTCAGTTATCAGTTTGGATGGTTTGATTCCTGTGGTTAACGGTTTAGCAGATTTTGACCCTATGTTAGACTGGCATACGGGTGGTTTTATATTCTCATGGGCCAATGGTTCATGCACTGTGGTTGTGTGTGAGATGGGTACGAAGCTTCTCTCCTTGTTTTTGAGGCCGAGTCCTTGTTTTTTTAGTTGGGAGGACGACTTATTTCGCTCAGAGCATAATACTGGAGTTGTTTCTATTTCCTCGTGTGGGGAAGGATTGTTGGAGCCTAGTGAGATTTTTTTTAGAGTAGGAATGTTTCCTCTTCTTCGTCTAGGAGGGGGAGGCGCAAGAGAGTAGTCCCCAGTTCTCGATTGATTCGTCGCAGTGCTAGGATCAGAGCTAGTTCCTCTCCTTTTAAAGGTAGGTCCCCGAGTCCGAATGCTAGCAGTAGCAATTCGGATTTGGGCTCAGGTATGACTTCTGTTTATGGTAGTGATTACTCTCCTTATGTCTTAGGTAGCCTTTCGACAAGTCAGTTATTTCAGCTTGCCAATGATACTGCCTTTATTTTTACGGATATTGAGTTAGATGCTGATTTCGTTAGGAGTAGGGAATTGGAGAGAGTGTCTTCTTTGAGTAGATGAGGATTGTTAGCTGTAATATTAGGGGTCTAAATGATCCTGATAAATGTGCTAAGGTGAGGACTTTCTTTGTAGATTATCACATTGATATTGTATTGCTTCAAGAGACTAAAATTGAGAGTCCTGATTTTATTTTTTATGCTAGGCTAGGTGGATCCCTATTTCGTAATTGGGCCTGTCTCCCTGCAATTGGTACTGCCGGGGGGGGGGGGGGGCTTATGATTGGTTGGAAAGATAATCAATATAGACTTGTGCAGGAATTTCCTAAGTTACATTCTCAGCACATTATATTAGCTTCTCTTATTGATAATTCTTCCCTGGGCATTACTAATGTGTATGGCCCTCACACCAAGTTATAGAGGAGACTCTTGTGGGATGAATGTTCTGATTTTAGGAATCTCGCCCCAACCTTTGGATTGTGGGGTGGGGGATTTTAATGTCACTAGGTTTATAGGAGAGAGATCCCCTCGGGAAGGAGATTTCTCTGATATGGAGGAATTTAATGATTTCATTTTAGATAATAATTTGATTGAGATTCTGCTTAATAATAGATTATTCACTTGGTCTAATGTTAGAGATAGTCCGTCTTTTGCCTTATTAGATAGATTTTTTATAAGTACTGAGGTTGATGATAGATTTCCTATTTGTAAAGTAAAGGGTTTACCTTTTTTGTATTCGGATCATTGTCCATTAATCCTTTCGTGTGAATCGAATATTTTGATAAGTAACAGTTTTAAATTTGAAAAGATGTGTCTTTTAGACTCTAGTTTTACTAAACTTGTCACTGTTAAGTGGGATTCTCTATTTTATTTTAATAATTTGTACAAAGGTAATTCTGTGAAGATTTTTGTTTCAAAACTTGGTAAATTAAGATTTTTTCTTAAGAGGTGGAATAAAATTATTTTTGGAAGTGTTAAAATTAAGAAAGATTAGATCTTATGTGAGATGTTAGATTTACACAAGTTGAGTGAGGTTAGGACTCTTAATCAAGTCGAGAGAGATAGACTTGCAACCTTAGAAATGATTTCAAACTGATTTTAGAAAAGAAAGAAATCATGTGGAAGCAAAGATCCCGTATTCAATGGATTAAGGAAGGTGATAATAACATGAAATTTTTTCATAGCGTGGCTAATAAGAGGAGACGGGATAATTTGATTAATTCTATTTTTTTAAATGGTGAGGAATTGACTGTTCAGCGGGATTTAAATGAAGCTTTCACTAGTTATTATAAACAGATTTTTGGTACTAAGATTAAGAGAAGAATTGACGTAAGATGGAAGGATATTTATCCAAAAGACACAAAGGGTGAGTTAGTAGATTCAGACAAGCCTTTTTCCGAGCAGGAGATTTGGAAGGCAATTAGTGATATGCCTTGTGACAAAGCACCTGGGCCTGATGGTTTTTCTGTTCTTTTTTATAAGCAGTTTTGGGAGGTATTGAAATTTGATTTTATTAATTTATTTAATGATTTTTATAGTGGGAATTTGTGTTTAGGTAGTTTTAATTTTGCTAATGTTATCCTTATTCGAAAGAGAGAGGATGCTAAATACTTAAAGGATTTTAAACCTATTTACTTAATCAATGTTTCTGTTAAAATTATTTCTAAAGTTCTAGCGAATAGGCTAAGTAGGAAGATGAATGATCTTGTTGATTGTTCACAATCTGCTTTTATTAAAGGTAGAAACATAGTGGATGGAGTGGCAGCGGTACAGGAATATATTAATGTATGTTGTAAAATGATTTTACATGTGCTATTTTGAAGTTAGATTTTGAGAAGGCTTTTGATTCCATTGATTGGGATTTTATTTGCGAATTGTGTCTTGCTAGGGGTTTTAGTGTCAGATGGATTAACTGGATTATGCTCCTACTTAGGTCTGGTTGTTCTAATATTGTTGTTAATGGGGTTGTGGGTTAGAAGATTCAATCTAAGAGAGGTCTTAGACAGGGTGACCCCCTATCTCCTCTCTTGTTTAATCTAGCGGCTGATGTTTTTTCTAGAATTATTAAGAGAGCTGCGAGATTAGGAATATTAGGTAATATTGGTAATGAGGTATTAAATAATGAACTATCTTTACTCCAATTTGCAGATGATACTTTATTATTTTCCTCTCATTTACCTAAGCACATTATTGCTCTTAAGTTTATTCTTTATTGTTTGAGATGTTATCTGGTCTTAGAATTAACTTTGAAAAAAGTGCTATTATGGTCATTAATGATTTTGATAATGTGGAATCTAGGGTTGCAAGTACATTAAATTGTTCTATCATGAAATTTCCTTTTCATTATTTGGGTTTTAAAATTAGACCTTTGAAGCTCAAGAAGGATGACTGGTTAGTTATTATTGATAAGATAAATAATAGATTATCAAGTTGGAATAATAGATTTCTGTCTAGAGTAGGTAGATTAGTGCTTGTTAATTCGGTCCTATATGCTATTCCTACTTATTAGATGTCTATGCATAGAATTCCTCAATGGGTTATTGAGAAAATTGATAGAATAAGACGTAATTATCTCTGGAGTGGTGATTCTATTTGTAGAGGTTATAAATGTTTAGTCAACTAGGAGGTGTGTTGTAAGTCTAAGAAAGATGGGGGGGGGGGGCTAGGGATCATTAATTTATATAATTTTAACTCTTCCTTATTAGCCAAATGGTTATGGAGATTTAGGTGTCCTGAAGTGTTGACTACCTGGAAGGTTATTATTTCCAAATTTTACTATTCAGGTGGAGAGTACATTGTAGGATCTAGTGTTAGTTGGTTTAATAGATTATCTTACTTTTGGAAGTCTGTTTTAAAGTGTTTTGATTTCTTTAATTTAGGTTGTAAGGTGATTGTTCATTCGGGAAATCTTACTTATTTCTGGCATGATGTGTGGATTTCTCGTTTACCGCTCAAAACTGAATTTAGTGAGCTTTATAATAATTGGAGTTTTAAAAACGTTTTAATTAAAGATGTTTATAGAAGGGGTTTAGATCCTCCATGGGATTTTTCTTTTGATAATATTTTAGAAGAAGGAATATTAAGACAATTAGCTTTACTCAAAGCTAAGTTAGCTTTGTATCATATGGATGAGAATAGTGATTCTATTAGTTGGGGGTATGGGTAAGAGTTCAGTTTTTACAGCTAATTCTATGTATAATTTTATAAATTTTTCGGGGGTTTATCATAGGACTTTTAAGTTTATTTGGAAATCTAATTCGCCTCCCAAAGCTAAGTTTCTCACGTGGTTAATAGTTTAAAAAAAGCTTAACACGATTGAGCTTTTAAAGAAAAAGAAAGTTATTTTAGACGTTAAGTGCTATTTTTTTATCTTTTGAATGAAGATGTTGACCATTTATTTTTCACATGTATTGTTACAAATTTTATTTTTAATATGGTTTTAACGATATTTGTGTTTGTATGGCCTAACACTTTTTGTAGTTGTGTTAATTATTGGGATTCTTATAGATTTGGCTATAACTCAAGACAAAGATATATATTAGATTCTTTAGTTACTATTATAAGTTGGTTCATATGGTTTGAGGTGTCGACACCCCCCTTGAAGGGTCGACACCCCAAGGCAGGAGATTTCCCGCTCACCTCTTTTTATTATTATTTTTGAACAGATTTTTGAGATCTAGATTTAAATATATATATATATATATATATACACACACACACACACACATACATTCTTCTTGTGCATATACAAACTTCAAATCTTAATAACTTCTTTATACGGTGTTCGTTTTATGCAATCCAGGTGTCTATTTTGACCAGAATTCCGAGATGAACGCAATGGCGTAGTCCATTTCACTTAATTCTAAATATTAATCAATTATTCCTTAATTTATCATCTTTTAATGTTTTTAAAATACAGGGTGTTACATTCTCCCCTACTCAAAGGATTTCGTCTCCGAAATCTCCAAGTTAAGAAGAATGTATATCCTAACATCCACATCCATCTACTCATCCACCAATCATAGCCATCCATTGTCCTTAAAAGATTCCAAATGATTATACGAATATGCAAAGGTGTGTGTATATTCCCAATACTAATGCAAAGATCAGACGGTCTACTAATTCAGTTGACCTCCTTAATGCAATGTATGTTAGTGCCATGAATCCAACATGTATGCAAATAATCCTATTATAACTTGTAAGATCTATATGTGTGCACAATCATTCGTCCAAATGCAATATCCATATGATGATACATCCATTTCCATCAATACAAAGAAGAAAAATGCACACACATCCATATGCAGTATGAGAGTGATTGAGCAGATCTAGTGCCTAATGTGTGTGTATATGCATCCACAAGCAACCACTAACAAACACTTGCATCGACTTGTATCCATCAAACATAACATGTCTCAAGCACATGTTTACATCCATGGGTTTTCTACCTAAAGGTCGAAGATTCGATTGATAGGATATACTTGAATGATAGAAACAAGTATAAATAAAAGCTTTGGAAAGGAAGTTAAGAACATACCCTCAAAAAGAAAAGGGTATGAAGCACGGATCTTGTCTTCGATCTCCGAAGTTGCATCCTCTGGGTTATCTCCCCACTGAACTTTCGTCAACTTGACTTCTCTATTGCGTAGCTTCTTAACTTCCGATCTAAGAATACGGGTAAGAACTCGCCTAACTATTACCTACCGTTCCACCTTTACTTCGTCTAATATACTCGGCTCAACTACTTCTGCAGTATCATGCAAGCATTTCCGCAAATGAGAAATGTGGAAGACATCATGAACACCAGACAGTCTCCCTGGTAGCTTTACTCTACAAGCCATTTGGCCAATCCTTTCTGTTATAGGAAATGGACCTATGAATCTTGGTGCCAATTTCCCTAAAGATCTAAAGCGAAACACATTCCTTAAAGGTGGCACCTTGATGAAAACCATGTCTCCCACCTCAAACTCAATGTTAGTCCTTCTCTTGTTTGCGTAGGACTTCTGCCTATCCTAAGATGTCTTCATTCGCCATTTAATAGGATCAATCTTTTTGGACGTCTCTCTAACATATCTGGTCCAAGTAGTAGTCTTTCTGTGGATTCCCACCAACAAGTCGGTTATCTATAGGGTCGTCTGTACAATGCTTCAAAGGGTGCCATGCCAATGCTAGCTTGATAACTGTTATTGTAGGCGAACTCCACTAAAGAAAGATGCTCTTCTGAAGTCCCTCCGAAGTCTAGGATACACAGCCTTAAAAGATCCTCAAGAACTCTATTCACCCTTTCTGTCTGTCCATCGGTCTGTGGGTGATAAGTGGTGCTCAAACACAACTGTGTACCTAATACTTCTTGTAAGCTCTTCCAAAATTCACTAGTGAAAATGGGGTCACGATCACTTACGATGCTAGAATGTACTCCATAAAGATGGACTATCTCACGAACGTAAACTGCTGCTAACCATGTTGCCGTCTTCTTACTCTTAACTGGAATGAAATGAGCGCTCTTAGTAAGTCTGTCTACTACGACCCAAATACTGGTGTTGCCTTTCTTTGATTTAGGCAAACCATCTATGAAATCCATATAGACACTCTCCCACTTCCACTGCGGGACCTCCAAGTATGAAGTAAACCACCAGGCTTCTTTTGCTCAGCTTTAACTTGCTGGCAAATCAAACATTGAGAAACAAACTCTGCCACAACTTTCTTCATCCTAGACCAAAAGAAACCTTCTTCATATCCTTTACATCTTATTGCCACCTAGATGAATAGTCATCTTAGAATGATGGGCTTCCTCTAGGACTATCTTCAAAAGACTCCCAATTTGGGGAACACAAAGCCTCCTTTCTCATCACAACCACCCTTTATCGTCTATGGAATATCCACTGAGGTGACTAGTAGTCTCCCATTTACTGAGCCTATCTAAGATGTCTAAAATCTGTGGATCCTTTCGCTATGAAGCTCCTATTTGATCCTTGAGAGTAGATCACACATCCAATGATGGAAATAAGCCAGGCAAAAACTCGGTGGAAGGTCTAAAGTCAAAAATTGATATAAACTCCAAGCTTTTCCTTTCCACAAACAGAGGGCTTAAGGCTATCCTCTTCCCACTCAGTGCGTCTGCCACCACATTACCCTTGCCAAGGGTATAAGCAATCTCGAAGTCTTATGATGCTAGGAACTCCATCCACCTTTGTTGCCTTAAATTAAGATCCTTTCTCCAAGAAAATAATGACCATGTCTTAAGTGCGAATACTATGGCAGCTAGCTCTAATTCATGGGTAGGGTAATTCTTCTAATGAACCCTTAGCTGTCTAACCCTAAAACATACTACCCTTCCCTCTGGCATCAGAACCGCACCAAGCCCTATACCACACACATCAGTGTAAACTGTGAACACTTTGTTTCCATCGGGTAAGGTCAAGACTGGGGCTGTTGTCAGAGCCCTTTTTAATCCCTGGAAAGCAACATCACAATCTATCTCCCATGAAAACGTCATATTCTTCTTCGCCAGCCTGGTGAGCGGGGTTGATATCTTTGCGAAGTCCTTAATGAACTTCCTATAATAGCCTGCCAATATAAGAAAGCTTCTCACTTCCATTGCATTCTTAGGAATTTTCCAATCTTGAACTGCAAAAACCTTTGCAGGATCTACTGCTATCCCACCTCTAGAGACAACATGCCCGAGAAATCTCACTTTTTTCCTTCAAAAATGGCAGTTGGAGAATTTCACTTTAAGCTGATGGGCATGCAGAGTTTTCAAAACCTCTCTCAAATGTTGGTCATGCTCTTCCTTGCTCTTTGAGAAGATCAAGATATCATTAACAAAGACCACGAGAAATTTATTTAGAAACTCCCGAAAAACCCTACTCATAAGATCAACAAAATAGACGGGTGCATTCATCTACCCAAAAGGCATAACGAGCCATTCAAAGAAACCATCTGGAGTCCTAAAAGTGATCTTATCTATACTGTCCTCGGCCACTCTCAACTGATGAAACCTCGTGTCTAAGTCTAACTGAGAGAATAGTGATGCACCAACAAGATGGTTAAACATATCATTTATCCTCGGGAATAAGCGCCTATTCTTCTTTGCAAGTTTGTTCAACTCCCTATAATCCACACATAAGCGAAGCGAACCAACTGCCTTAGTTGCGAATACCACCAAAGCACCCCATTCAGATATACTTCGCCTAATGAACCCTTTCTAAAATAGCTCCCCTACTTGCTTACTAAGCTCCCTCCTTTCTCTTGGAGCCATATGGCACACAAGTAATGCAACTGGCTTTGCATTGTCTACCAAGTATATGCGAAATTCGATCTCGCGCCTCAGAGGTAAGCTACGAGACTCCTCAAAAACATTAGAATACTCACGGACTACTGGTACAGATTGCAGATCATAAATAGATGCATCAAGAGACTCTAGGAAACTAAGCATGACAGACCCGTTAGGGTCACAAGAAATCTCGAGGGTCCTCCCATGGCAAGTCAAAAGTCTAACGACCCTCCTCTCACAATCAAGAATAGCACCATATCTGGCCAGTTAATCCATCCCTAGAATCAACCCATAGCCCATAAAACCGAGCACATATGCGTCGCACTCAAACTCGACGCCTAACATAGATATTCTCAAACCCCGAAAAATCATGGACAAATGAGCTGAACCACCAATGGGATCCACTACCATACTAGTATTAAGGTGCAGAGACTCAACAACAAAATTAGATATAAATGAATGCGAAGCACCAGAATCAAAAAGAGTTCTAATAGGTTGATTGGAAAGAGAAATCAAACCTTCCACAGAAACTTTCTACCTCGATCTGGAGCACTGATCGCGAGAGCATGCACTTTCCCTCCAGAAGCTCCTGCCCTTTGACCTTGTCCTTTCTTCTTTGGGCATTCCTTAGAAAAGTGTCCGACCTCTCCACAACTGAAATAAGCATTCTTCCTTCTTTTTTAGTCCTTGATCAAATGACCCTCACGTCCGCAATTATGGAACTTCCTCTTATCCTTAGCCTTGTCATTCTTTCCGCCTTTCTTCTGTTGTTGCTGTCGTCGTCACTTCTTGGGCCATGCTTTCTTGTTTTGTGTTTCCTTAACCTTAACTTCTTTCTTGTCAGCTTTATCTTCCTCATGCATCAAGGTCATATCAACTAGCCTTTCAAAAGTTGCTCTCATTGGAATATGAGACATAGTTAACCCATAGAAGGGTTCATTTAGTCTTCTAGCAAACTGCAAAGCTTTCTTATGAAGAGTATCCACTAGCTCGAACCCAAATCTCGCTAGTTGGTTGAATTTGTTAACATACTCTTTGATAGTCATGCCTCCTTGTTTGAATGCCAGAAATCTTTTCATTTGCATGCTTTTCTCAGCTTGAGAAAGAAACTTCATTTCAAACCTTTGCCGAAAATCATCCCAAGTCTCCACTGGGCGCCCTGCTTGCATCACTTCCCACCTGAACGAAGCTTCATCTTTCAGTAGCCAGGCGGCTAACTGAATATTCCTATGATCGTCCACTTCGAAAATCCCAAATAGATCCTCCGTCTCTTTGAGCCAATTTTTTGCCTCTACGAACGTCTCATTTTCACAGAATGGCTTTCCTCCCATAACACAGAAATCTTTGTAAATCTTTGAGAAATTATCTATACGTGGAGGAGGAGAAGGAACGGCGGGTGCAGCTGGGGGTGGAACATCTGCTTGACCATGGGCAGGCGTCGTGGCCTCTAGATAACTACTGAACTAGCTTGGTATCATAACACCCTCAGGAATATTAGGTTCCCTGGACATGCAAAAAAGAAAAAAAGAAAGGGATTCAGACAAAGGACCGAAAGATATTGCATATGGCTTTAGGGAATATGTTTTTCAAAACAGACTTTCTTTTAGAAAATGCTTTCATTTAAAACCTTTTTGAAAATAATTTTCTAAAACTTTTATCTAATTTGGCAACCTCGCTCTGATACCAAGTGTAACACCCCACGTCCGTTAATGTCACTCATTAAGAGAATGCATTAAGTTTCATGAAACATTATAGGTAAGCAGAAACAAAAACATTACAAGACAGATATATAACAACAGCGGAATTAAAAACTTTTATTAATCATAAAGTATAACTTTGTGGTTCAAAACATCATAAGTCTGAAAATACATAAACCCAGTACATCATCTTAAACATTTTTGTCTTGTACTTAAAATATCAGAGTACAATAAATAAAGAAGCATGATTCCTCAAATAAAAACATAGCCATAGTAGAAAGGATAAGAGCTCGAGCAATACATCTAAGCAGCTCCAAGCAGATGAAAGTAAAATCCTGGTCAAGTTTGAGTATTCCCACCTTGAGAACCTTGGGGGAGGGACAGAAGAGAAAGAAGAGGAAACAAAATGGGTCAGACATAAATTCTGCCGAGTCCAGTTAGTTTTAGCATATAAATAAGTAAAAATATCATGGATGACATATAAAGTGGATAAGAGAGATAACATCATAAAAGGCAGGTATGACAAGGAAAACAAGACAAACATGATAGAGTATACTATGCTTCTCTAATGATTTCTCTGCACCAATACTAGTGTCTTATTAACAATATGATCCCCAACAATTATAAGATGGTAGACTTAGGTGTACTTCAAGTGAGAGGTTTTCACCCCATACAATCAACAAACAACACAACATACCGGAGTTACCCCTGAGGGTATTAACGGGCTCCCTAACATACCGGAGTCTAGCTGTACCCTAATTACTACCTTAATCGATCGGCTCCCTACTCCGTAAATTCCCTGTGTCGGCCCCATAGTAGGGTTCATCACTCTCTAAAGTGGCAAACCTTCGTTTTCAGGCACAACCATATCTACAGGTATCACGGCGTCTAAACCTCCTCTGCCGGACCCATGCACGCACATGACCCTACCGGAATGCACCGCCCAAACCATCCCCCACGTTTGGATCTCTTGCAATCAGTCGAGTAAGCGTGCCCCGACTCTAACCAAGTTCGGAGTACTCGTTTGATACCTATATATGGGTTACTGACTGAAATGGGTCACACACACAGGATGATACAAGCATCCCTCTACGCTTGCATCCCCACTAGGTTTTCCACAGGTTATGCCATACCAGAGTAAAAGATTGCATAACCCCATAGGTTAAGTTTGTGGGCCTATATCTATATAAATATTACCCACCCACTCTTTCAAAAAAGTTTACTTAACCCCTACTCAAGTTATATATTCATCTCTATGGATTCAACTAGGTTAAGTATTACAATTCATTACCAGATTCATTTATGGTTATAATGTACTAGACCTCCCCCATTAAGCCTACCACTTGTGGATGTTGGATATACCGGTCGGTTCCGGGCAGACTTCTTCCTCAAGTCGGACTTAACCTCATGTTTTAGCACGTCTCGTGTTTATGCACTTAGACCCCTCACATTAGATTCAAAACTTGTGGTCGCTGGATATGCCGGTTGGTTCCGGACAGATTTCTACCACAAGTGTAATCTAACCTCGTGTCTAAGCACGGTTACAGTTTCTAATTACTGTAATTCTTGGCATTTCCATTATTAACCTATTATTCCTATGTCGTTATAGGTTTTCATGCCCCTTTCCCAAGTTATGTTCATAATGAACCATATGCCCCAAATTAAGGTCTTTAATCACAATTTGATTTATGCCCCAAATTAACATTTATATATTTCGTTCAAGTTATGCCAAATTTCCAGTTACAAGTTATGCCTCACTTTTAACTTTTTTCCCTCGTTCCCAACTTAATGTGTTCGCATATTTCGGCGGCATGCCTAGACTCGAAGGTAGCCTGACTATATAAAAAAATAAAAAGGGAAAAGATATAGGGAAGAGGACATATATGATCATACTAACAAGGTGGACATAAAATGAAAGAAATAGGCATAAACATATAATGGCATAATGATAAGATAGGCATATAGGGGTAGATCTGATGAACATGTGACAATAGAACCGATTCTAACATAATAGGGACATCATATGCATGATGAGATCTAACAATGAATATCCAACTAGTAACAGATCTGATTTAGCCATAAACATAATAGGAACAGGCATGAGGTGATCTAAACAGTTAATTAGATCTATGAACAATGAAAGAACTGACATGATAAATAGGTATAGTTTCAGATCTAGTTACATAGTCATGTCAGAATAACTTGGATAACCAGGTATAACAGATCTGATATGATTCACATAGTCATAGGCATAGATCCAAATTTAGTCATGTCAATATTTACTTTTTAATTATTTAGATCTAAAATTAACATGGACTCACAGTGTTTGGATGTAGAAAAATATAAGAAAGGATTGCTGATGTTGAATCACAGATCTCTAAACTCTATTTGATTACTGAAGAAGAAAAGGTTTTACTCAATCTGGGCAGAGACAACATCTAGTCCTCCATTGTTTTCATTGTGGAGAAACAAGAGAAATGGGGTCTTATTTATAGCCTAAAGCCAACGAACTAGGTCAAGAAAGGTGTCCACATTCAGCCAGAATAATCTGCTCAGATCCGATGCAGGGGGGTCGACCCCCATTATAGGGTCGACCCATGGGTCGACACCTCTCTTGAGGGATCGACACCCCAGGGTGGGAGATTTCCCGCTCACCACTTTTTTTCGATTTTTGAACAGATTTTTGAGCCCTGGATTTAATTATATATATATATATATATATTTATTCTTCTTGTGCGTATACAAACTTCGAACCTTAATAACTTCTTCATACGGTGTTCGTTTTACGCAAACCAGGTGTCTATTTTGACCAGAATTCCGAGACAAACACAAAGGCGCAGTCTGTTTCACTTAATTTTTAATATTAAATTAATTATTTCTTAATTTATCATCTTTTAGTGTTGTTAAAATATGATGTTACAATTTCTTTCTAATATAGAACCTAAAAGTATTAAAGAAGCCTTTGCTGGTGAATATCAGACTATAGCTATGCAAGAAGAGCTAAACCAATTTGAAAAAAAATTGGGACTTAATAACAAGAGAGAGTAATTAAACTGTCATTGGTACTAAATGGGTTTTAAAAAATATTTTGATAATGATGAGATAATTACTCAAACAATCTCAAATACTAAAAAACAAAATAATTCTAGAGAATATGAAAATATTATTCATAATTGTAGGGAAGATGAAAATATTGTTCATAATTCAGGAGAAGATGAAAACATTATTCATAATTCTAGAAAAGATGAAAACATTATCCATAATTGTAGAGAAGATGAAAACATTATAATGATAATGAATTCGATTTCCTCCTAACAGTTAAGGGATCATCCTGTACTAACTGGAGAAATTAATTATAATTTCACAAGAAGAAATAATCTTAATCAATAGGTCATGCAACATTTCTTTCTAATATAGTACCTAAAAATATTAAGGAAGCCTCTACTGGTGAATATTGGATTATAGCTATGGAAGAAGAGCTAAAACAATTTGAAAGAAAAAAATTGGGACTTTATTCGAAGAGCAAGTAATCAAAGTGTCATTGGTACTAAATGGGTTTTAAAAAATTATTTTGATAATGATGAGATAATTACTCAAACAATCTCAAATTTTAAAAATCAAAATAATTCTAGAGAAGATGAAAATATTATCATAATTCTAGGGAAGATGAAAATATTGTTCATAATTCAGGAGAAGATGAAAACATTATTCATAATTCTAGTAAAGATGGAAACATTATCCATAATTCTATAGAAGATGAAAAAATTATAATGATAATGAATTAGATTTCCTCCTAACATTTAAGGGACCATCCTGTACTCGGAGAAATTAATTCTAATGTCACAAGAAGAAATAATCTTAATCGATAGGCCATGCAACATTTCTTTCTAATATAGAACCTAAAAATATTAAGGAATCCTCTGCTAGTAAATATTGGATTATAGCTATAGAAGAAGAACTAAAACAATTCAAAAGAAAAAAATATGGGACTTGGTTCCAAGACTGAGTAATCAAACCGTCATTGGTATTAAATGAGTTTTCAAAAAATAAAGAAGATGAACATGGAAGTAAAACTAGGAATAAAGTTGGATTAGTTGCATAAGGATATAATCAAGAAGAAGGAATCGATTTGAAGAAACGTTGGCTCATGTTGCTCGACTAGAAGAAAAATGAATCATACTGTCCTATGCATGTTTTCATAATTTCAAACTCTATGAAAGGGATATTAAATGTGCTTTTCTAAATGGACATATAAAAGAAAATGCTGATGTTGAATAACCTTCCCTTTTTGTATATGAAAATTTTCCAAATCATTTTTATAAATTCAAGAAAGCTCACAAACATCTCATGCTTAGTATGAACATTTTAAAAGCAACATCAAAGATCCTATTTTTACAATCGGACAGGTTGATCAAACTATTTTTATTAAACAAACAAAAAATATTATTTTAATTATACAAATTGATTATATTATATTGGTTCCACTAAAAATAAGCTATGTTATGAATTTTCAAATATAGTAACCAAAGAATTTGAAATGTCATATATAGGAGGACGAATAAATTTCCTTGGCCTGCTAATTAATTTAATAATGAAATTTCTATTAACTAAGAAAAATATTGTAACACTCTTATTAATTGATTTGGTAAGGAAGGTACTTCTGCCAAACCAAACCTTATGAGTACAACAGTCCATTTTGATCGAGATGAAAATGGCAAAAGTGTTGACAAAAAACTATATCGAAGTATGATCAGATCGTTACTATATTTAATTGCAAGTAAACCTCACATAATGATGAGTATTTATTTATGTGTTATATTTTAAGCAAATCCTAAAGAATCACATATGCGGGTAGTGAAACATATATTACAGTATCTAAGCAATGCCAAAAAATTTGGGTTATTTTATCGGAAAGTATGTCCTTTTGAATTAATGTCATATAGTGATGGTGATTTTGGAGGATGTCGATCAGATAGAAAAAGTTTGAGTGAGACCTGTCACTTTATTGGACAATCCTAAGTATCTTGGTTCAATAAGAAACAAAACTGTGTTTCACTTTCGACGTGTAAAGCATAATATATTTTAGTTGCTTTAGCTTGTGCTTAAGTCAGGTGCATGCAACAAACACTTCAAGAATTTGGATTTAATCTATCCAAATCAACTATATTTTATGATAATACAAGTGCTATTAATTTATCTAAGAATCCTGTTAAATATTCATGAACAAAATGTATTGGCATTCGTCATCATTTTCTTTGTGATAATATTGAAGAAGACTTAATAGAATTAGAATATGTATCATTTGAAAACTAGTCGGCTGATATATTTACAACACTGTTAATGAATATATTTATATAGTATTATGATGAGAACGGGGTATTCTGTCTTTAATTTTTTTTATTATAATTAATACATATATATATATTCAAAAATTGGAGCAAATAACACTTGAACTTTTGTCTCTTGGCTAGGATTCATGTATCATTCCATATTGCTATTTATCCTCACATTAAATACCATGTATAAGTTACTTTTATTATGATTCTTCGTACTTGTAACTGCAATCAATCATTTTCAAAAAAAATCTTGATACATCAGTACTTTTCTGGTTAGAATTCATTTTACCACTATTATTTTTTTCTTATTTTATTCTTCCTGACTCTTGTATAAAGTCTCGTACTTCCTCAAAGCATTTCATATTCAAAGTCAAAAGTTATCATTTCGTATTTTTCTATCATGTCTTCTAAAAACGATTCCTCTTACACTATAATTGACCGTTCTTCTCCTTGTTCAGATTCACCTATTGCAACACCCTTGCATGAATCTATTCAAACAACACCTTCACCAAATATTCATACTAGATACACACACAAAAAAAATGCATGCATCGAATTTAATCTTCAGATCTCCATCTATAAAAGATAAGATAGAAGATATTCATCACTATCAATGAGAAATGCTTGAATTGCAATGTGAAATGTACTATGAACAAAAGATGACTATAAAAAGACTAAGCTTTTTGAAAAAATGAGCGTTAAAAATTTGTGCTATTTTACTAACGAATACTAACATATGTATATCATCTCCTTAATGACCTCCATCTTCTCCAAATGCTTGGGATCGTTCTACAATTTAATAGGCATAAGAAAATACTAAAATCGAGTTGAAGAATTGTATAATACCACCAAAATCCACTGATTCCTCTACCTAATTAGATTTATATTATTCTTTTTAAACCAATAAAGCTTTATATTATATAAACTGGAAAATAGTGTGAAGTATAAAATGAACGAAAAATTATTCCATAAGGACAAGGGGCAAAAAATTTGTCCATAAGGACAAATTTTTGTGTAAAGGGAGGAATTATAATGGGCCCCTGAATTCCTCCCTTTACACTAAAATTTGTCCTTATGGATAAAATTTTAGCCCCTTGTCCTCATGGAATAATTTTTTGTTCATCTTGTCCTTGAGGCTAAAAAACCATTATATAAATCTATATTTAATTTTGCTTCAATTTATATATATGTATATATGGTTTCATACTGGGACCGATTCACTGAATATATACTATAAGTTAACTAAATACCCTACAACTCAGTCGATTGACTCTTGAATTCAATTAAATGAATCCCCTTTTTTTGAACTGAAATCTTTCGAAAAGAAGTTAGTTAAGTGAATAACTATGGTTGCCAACTGGTCCTTAGATGATCATTATCTCTGAGCCAAGAAATTTAATTTAATCGACTTCCTTTGAAGTTTCAAACACTTAAATTTAAAAATAACTAATTTTCAACTTCCACATCACTTCATTTTTGATCAACCTCTTTATAAATCGTCTTTTACTTTCACTTTTTACTCCACCCTTTCGAAATCTGTTTAAATTCTATTCTAAAATTTTATCTTGTAACTTCAAAAATCTCAAATTTTATTGCACAAAACCCTAATCTACATGCAACAAAAAAGAAAAAGAGCATTATTTTCATGTGTTGATCTATTTGACTCACAAATATAAAAGTGTCTACATAATGATAAGGCTATTCTAAGGTTCAATAAGATAGACAAACTGACATCTTTGAACACTCATTTGCTAAGCATCCTGATTTTCCTTCTTATGTCATTCAAGATCTCGCTAAATGAAGTGGCTTGGAATCTCTACTTGTTTTTAGTTCAAAGAACTTAAAAATTAATCACCTTCTAGTCAAATTTTCCTATGCAAACGTCAACCAATATCATCACCTAGTTCAAAACCTTGGAACTACATATAAACTGTAATGACCTGGAGGAATTGGACGTCCAAATTTCGAAAATAATACATAAAACCGTATTACTTGCTAAAACCCAAGTATCGAAAACACCAGATAGTTAATAGAAAGAAATTATAGGATATAAAATGATGTTTCTGAAATAACGGGGATAGAAAGAGATTTTGAGAAAATATAACAATTTTATTGAAGTAAAAGGGATTTAAGAGATAAGTTGAATGGGTTTATTCAAAAGGGGATAAGTGTAAGTTATTATTTTCAAGCAATGAAACTAAAAGAGATTATGTGACGATGTTTACGTGAAATGGTTGAAACCAAAGTTGGTAATATATGATTTAATTCTTATGCATTTAAAATGGTTTTGAGAATACTCTTATAATATAATAAGAAGTAAATACCGTATTTTAAAATATTGAAAGTGTAACAACCTAGAATTTTGGCAATATAAATTAATTTTTATAATTTCAAATATAGGAATTTCTACAAACGATAGAATTTAGCCATGAAACTTCAATTGATGCGTTCGTCTTGGAATTCCGGTCAACTTTCATGTTTGGAGTTTCGCGAACGGAGTCCATATGAAAAAGTTACGGACGAAATAAGAAAATGGATGAAAAATAAATAAATTATAATTTTTAATTATATATTACCTTATTTAATCAAGCCGACCTGGGCACCTGAGGCCCAGGCGGTCGAACGGCAATCGACCACCACGGTCGACCTACTGGGTGTCAGTTTGCCTAGTGGCGGCTAGGTTTTTATAAGGTTAGGTTATAATATTTATATAACGAATGGACGGATATAACTTAAAACTAATCCAATGGTCCTAGGCCATTTCCACCCCTATAAATAAATGGGTAAGGCCTCATTATTTGCCACACAAATCTGTAGAGGCAGCGGAGCTCTGCCATTTTCCTCCTTCTCCAAACCTAATTTCTTAATCTAGAATATATTCATACAAACAAATCAAATCCAATTCATATGAAATTGAGAGAATTAACAAATCTAATGGAAAAGAATGCAAATTGATGCTGCAAATCATATTCTCCCCTCCCTCCATGTTCTCTTACATCTCTACAGATTTGGAATTTCCCTTCTCTAGATAAATTGTAGATTTATATGAATTTGGGGATTGTAGGCTTAAAGGGTTCAAACTTTGGATTTAGAGGCTGTAAGGTGGGTGAGAAATTTACGAATACAGTTATGATAACTTATCTATTTCATTTAAATTAGATCTATGTTTTTATGCCTATTCCCTATCAGACCTGTTCATTTAAGTATTGTGAATTTATTGACAGCCATCAGATCTGATTATAAATATGGTTAAAACATGTGAATTGTAAGTTGTGGTTAGGCATAATATCAATTTTAGAATTCTTAAACTTGTTTACACATATTCCTATAGTTATGTTATGAAATATACTGCAATTATATTGTAGAGTGTATTGTGGACATTGTATAACACTGTAGATCTAGAAATCAGTCACATTAAACACCATTTAGATGTAGTTACATTCCAGATCTCTAGCTTAGTGATGAATAACGTAGTTTTGGTAAAAATGTGAAATTTGTAAATTGTGTGACTGTAATGTTAAAACAAATATGCCTTTTTGTATTCAATATTGTTGGATTTTGGCTTGATAGTTGTAAATATGTCATTTTCCTCCTTTTGAATAAAAGTGCATTATTTTGAAATCATAGGAGATATGATAAGAAGGATTAAAAAGGGAAAAGTGGTGCAAATGTACGTTTAAATATAAATATAAATATTTGTGCGTAATTTGCATCAACTATTCCAAATTATATATTTATATATATTTCTTGTGATTTGGAAATATGTCAATCCACTAATTAGGCATTATTTACAATGATTACGACTATTAGTCTTTTATAAGATTTGAATCGCTTTGGCAGGATTGAATGCAAAAAGGAATGTTTGGTTATTGATTAACCAAATCATTTAATTTATAATAATAACAAAAATAAAAATAATAACTATGTTGAACGCACGAAAACATAAATATAAATATGCAAATATTACCCGTCCAAATCAGCGTAAAACGGTAAAATACACATTGTAAGGAATGTTGATTGTGTGGACAAGGTTCAATTATGGAATTATATATAAATGTAATCCATATTGAATTAATATATATATGGTGATCATTTGTAGCAGTTAATATAATTAATTTCTATAAATAGATCGCAAATCAATAAATAACAATTGTGGCCAATGTGGATTGGGGAAAATAAATATAATTGGATAATGGTATAATCCTAAAATTAATTAGAAGCAACATTGTACACCCCAAATTTGAATTATAACCACATTTAAACACGAAATTAAGCTCAACTTGTGGTATAAGTCTAACTGGAACCGACCGACCGATAAATCCAGCAACCACATGTAGTCTTCTTAATGTGAGCGGTCTAATGCATAAATTTACTAAGGCATGAGATTAAGTTTAAATTGTGGTAGAAGTCTGCCAAGAACCGACCGACACCATCATCCATAAGTTGCCAACTTAATGCGAGAGACCTAGTGTGTGTATGTATGTATATATATATATAACAGTCAACTAATAAACAAACAAATAAATGAATGAATAAGAATAGTAATTGTCTATTGGGGTACAACAAATAGATACCTTGGGACTGATAAATAGTTGCCTTATGAAAACATGACCGTTATGGTCGTAAAGGGCAGTAAGGATAGAAATAAAAGAAAACGGGTGTTATACGGGGATTAATGGATTCTGATTGTCATTTTAATACTAAGTGCTAATTAGGGAAGAAAACAAATAAATATCATAGAGAAAAAGGGGATATAACCTTCCTTATTTATATAAATGAATATAGAACTTATAGTTAAAAATAGAATTGGGCTTAGTAGGTTAATAATGGAAAAATATTATTAACCATAATAACCCATGACGATAATAAATCGCGTGGAGAGAGAGACTAAACAGAAAGAGCGTAACAACATAGCCTACTTTATCCAAATTTGGAAATGTATCAAGGGCTAATGGGGGACAAACCTAATAACCTTCGCGTATAGTCCGCTTCCTTTGTCTTAAGTGGCAAGGGTCGGAGAGTCCACCTGGGGATAGACCCTTCAGTATAAGGGTCTTAAACAACATGTGTGAGTATTTCCTGCCCAAATCTGGAAATTAAAACGTCAGATATGGCTACATACCATACGGGAAGTAGTAAGCGACTAAGGGGGTTATCTAATAATGTCAGCTAGAGGTATAGCGAACAATAAATTACCATTTCTCACCTTATACATGGTAAGGGTATGTGCGTGAATAACGGAAGCCTTAACTAGCAGGGTCTGTAGCTATTTATCTCTATTTCATAAAATAATGGAATAAGTTATCGAGAGGTATTAAGTCACCAATAAGTCTGCCAACCAATGAGTCCGCCTAGGGTCTTAAGTGATCGGGAGAATCCACCCTATTTGTCGTTGATAGTGAGGCGGAATATTGTAAAGGGAAAGTGGATGGAAAGGTAAATATGTACGTGAAGACTCCACAGTTAGGGGTTCGCTTCTCGGTCTAAAAATCAATTAAATTATAATATAAAAAGAGGGCTTCCTAAATATATGCGTAAACATTCTGTCTCGATATCATATCTCAGAATACAACTTTGGAAAGAGTGATAGAGTCATGCGTAAACATTTATAAGGTTATGCAAGAATGGTTAACCTTTTTAGGCATGCATCTTGGGTTGAACCAAACATGATACATTTGTGTATTATAATCTTCTTTGTACATTTCTTAGTCACCAGAACTTGTTTTTCTGACCCTCATCCTCATTACAACCTCCCAGGTTGCCTAGAGAAGGTCATGTTCTCACAGATGTTTAAGTCTGGCTTTCGTTTCTCGTTCTCTCTCATGTCAGTATTGGAAAAGTGACTTGCTTCGAGAAAGGTAGTTACTTAAGTTAATACTAGTTATCCTATTCTGTTTCCATTGTTAGTTTTCTTTTATCGTACTCTGATTATGCTCATGCTCATTTATTGCAGGTACCAAATATACATGCTCCATGCTTGGATGTGTGCAAGTATCAATTTTTATCGAAATTTGGATGCTGAAAAGTGTGTGGTGTTACATTTGGTATCAGATATTAGGTCAAACAATTAGATGAATTAGGACTCGTGAGAGAACATAATTCGATTTTCTTTTCGACTTTTCTTCATCTTTCTTACTCGACTTAAATTTATTTCGATGATGAGATAGCCATGGCCTAAACATATAAAAAGGGGCTTTAAGCGATTAAGAGTTAAAATATGTTGAGTTCGGGTTTCTAGCCAATTCTGTCTTACCCCACAATACGTTGGCAATCTCGTCGTGAAGAGCATGAGGATGACATGGTAAGGGAGAAGGGGGAACAAGCACACTTGAAGAGCGCAGTACAACGGAGATAGTCAAAATTCATGTTTGGTTTCGTTGGTAGTTTCGATTTAGACCGTTACTCGATCCAAAATGGAATAAGTCCACGTTAGTATGTTGTTTCCTTTTCGAAAATATTATTACGAGGTATATCCATTCGTTACTTTGTTGAATTTCCGAAATCTACCTTTGTTGGAATATTCAATTGAGTCTTCGCCTTGTATTCGAGGAAAATTTATTTTTAAAACTACTTGAAAAATAAAAATGGGTTCTGAAATATGATTTCAGAATGGTTTTATAACACCCTAGTTTTGTAAAGATATTGTAACAACCCAGAAAATCAGAACCAATTTAAAAATTTTATTTTGGGAATTTTAATGAATTTTGAATATTTAAAATGATTTATTTTAAATAATAACGATGAGAAATTTATTTTGAACAGAATTAGAACATATAAATTTATTCAAATCAAAGTCAGAATATAAATATTTATTTTAATTATAAAAGGAATTGGAAATGGCGCGGTTGTTTGAAAATTCAATTTCAAATTTCAAATGAATGTACAGGATTCAGAATAAACCGGATTTTAGTGAAACCCGAAATATTTGAATCTATTTGAAAATATCTTTCTAACGAATGTGAAAAATCCAGATTTCATAGCGAGAATAAAAAGTTATGTCCAATTGAAAATTCAGAATAGCCGCTATAAAATTTATATAATATATAACCCTTAAAAATAGCGATTTTGCAAACGACCTCCGTTTTCGACGAGACCACTTTTGTTGGATCCAGAATGGAAAATTATTGCTAGATTCCAATTTTCATAATTTTTGGAATCAATATATGAGCGTGGTGAATTTAAACGTGTTTGGTCGATTCAGTTTGAATTTAATCGACTGGAAAATGACCGTTTTTCAAACGGTCTCCAAATTCGATGAAATTAGTTTTGTTAGGACCGTTTCGTCAAAACATAGCTAGATTTATTTTCAGAAATTTTTGGAGTCAGTATGTGGCCCTCGGTAAATTAAAATGTATGTTTGAATTTAATATATATTGATTTATATTTTAGTTTAAAGGAAAATTGATCAAAACAATAGAATTGTCTTACGAAACATATCCCATTATGTCCAGAATAGGGGCATTTAGCTTGGGGCGACATTCATTGGGATTCGTTTGGAGTTCGTAACATTTAACAGGTAATTTACGAATTAATTATTCAAATAATAATAAAATAAAACTATATAAACCTAGGAAAGAAATCTGTAGCCCCTCTTTCAGATTTCTGCCGCCAGAACTTTCCAAGGGCCGATATTCTTAAAGAAAAAAAAATCCTAAAATCGCCCCTCATAGAATACGAATTAAATCATGATTCTTAAGCCAACTTTGTAGAGATTTTCATCATCATGAAATCAATACGGTTTGATTAAATTTCGTTTGGTAAATCATGAAGAATCGAAGCTCAAGCAGGTGGTTTTAAAACAAGATTTGCAGGGTCTTGGGGTGCTCGAATTCGGTGCCTTGGACGGCGGTTGGTGGCGACGTTGGCATGCTTCTCGGGGTGATCGATGATTCAGTCCAGGGTGCTCCAATGGGCGGCACTGATCAAGGGACGAAGTCGAGATTTTTCTGACGGTCCTAGAAACTAAACGATGAAGATGATTAAAGGGTTTAATTATTTTAATTATTTATTAATTAGTAAATGTAATAAATGTTTAAAGACTTGTATCTCGTTCAAATTTAATCATATTTGGATGATTTTCGAAGTGTTGGAATCGTGAAGACGAGAGCTACGCTATGGAACAAACCAGAACTAAAACAGAGGCCATTTGGATTTTTGATAAAATTAAACACGGGTTTAATTTTATTAAAATAATCATTATTCAACGATTTCAGAACCGATCACTGTGAGAACTTCTCACTATAATTTCTTGTATAGTTATTTATTTTATAACTGCATACATGAACTACTTCCCGTCGTCCACAGACCATGGACGGCTTGTTTGATTATATTGTGTTGTGGAAATGGATTGTACTGTGATTGTTGATTGTATTGTGTTGAATAAAATGTTGGAATAATAAAAATATCATTTTTATTGAATGAATATAATATATAAAATATTCATGTATGGAATAAAATATTTGAGCTATAAAAATATCATTTTTATTGAATGAATATAATATATAAAATATTCATGTATGGAATAAAATATTTGAACTATAAAAATATCATTTTTATTAAATGAATATAATATATAAAATATTCATGTATGGAATAAAATATTTGAACAATAAAAATATAATTTTTATTGGATATATGAACCATATAAAATGGTCATGTGTTGAAAATAAATATTCGTTTACAAATCAGACGATTTGTTTATGTACACCCATTTACGTGATACTGATTGGGACGATATATTTTACACATCGCCCGACTTCACAAATAAAATCTTTGTTTGTTAATTGAAGCCCATCACTAATCCCAATTGTTTAGTTGTATATCAGTCGATTGGTTGACATACTATTGTAAGCATTAATTATTTACATTTAATGCCTATGCAAATGTGTGATGCGCTCTGGATGATGGTTGACTGTGTATAATTATTTTTGTGTACACGTATGTAAGAAATCCATATAAATAACATTATATGGTAACTGACTGTATCTGATTCCAATTCAGAATTAACGAATATTTTTAAAATAATATTCAGTGTATAATCAAAATCAGATATTTTGAAAATATTATCATTTTAATATTATAATGATAAGAAATATTCAAATTTAATTTGAAATGAAATCGAAATTGTTTTAAAATGAATTTAAAACGAATATATTAAGGAATATTCAAATTTGATTTGAAATTTGAAATGAAAGCGAAATAGTTTTAAAATGAATTTAAAACGAATTTATTAAGGAATATTCAAATTTGATTTGAAATTTGAAATGAAATTGAAATCGTTTTAAAAGGAATTTAAAAACGAATTTATAAAGAAATATTCAGTTTTGATTTAAAATTGAAAATGAAGTTGAAATTGTTTTTAAAACGAATTTAAAACGATTTATAAAATACGGTTTAAATGGAAATCGACGAAGTATTATATATATATATATATATATATATATATATATATATATATATATAATGGCCTGAATAGAACGCGCCGCGGCCATTCGCGAATTTCGACCATTGACTTCAAATTGACAGTATGGGAGATCCGACAGTCGGATTCTCCTAAAACTGGAACCTTTGGATTCATATCGAAAAGTGCTTTCCAATGAATATAAGAGATTTGAAATCTAACAGTTGGATTTGGAGATAGGTCTAAATCAAATTTGGAAAAGGTCGTTGTAAGTGCAGTTCGGTGACCGTTATTGGAAACCGACTGTATGGACCTTGATAAAATTATTAAAAATATCAATAATTTGTGTAAAATAATAATAAATGATTTGGAAAGAATAAGGATAAATTTTTCCATATTTGCAAAGATGAAATATATTTTTATCGAAATGAACTAGTTATTGACTAGAAATGAATTCCAATAATTTTTAAATAAATAAATTGGATTTGTAAAGGGGTTTTGATATAACCATAAATTTCCAACATATAAATTGGAAAGGATTTGAGTAAGAAATAATCTTTCGAATATTTCGATATTGGATTTCGTGATTATACAGATATTATTATAGAAATTTGGAAGATATATTATATCGTTGTTTCCAATACGATATTTTTTGGTTTCAGAATTTGATATTGAATATAAGCCAATATAATTTCTATTTAGAGCCTTGTATTTAATATCAAATGGAATTTTGGGTTTGTTGTGAATGGTGTCTTTATTAACAATGTTCTTCAACCTAGTTGAGAAAAGAATAAATCTTTAATTTAAGATTTAGTGAAGTTTTCCTATTAATTAATATTTAAATGGAATTGAATAAAAGAATTGGATTTTTGGGTTTATAATGAACGATGTTCTAAACGACATTTGTTCTTTAACCCATTTAACCGTGGAATGTAATTTGGAATTTATAAATCATTTTATTAAGATTTAATGGAAATTTTCCAAAGTAAAGTTTTCCAATTTAATAACATAAATTGGAATGGAATGGAATTCTATTTGGTAATAATCGAAGTGAGCTTCTATGGAGAAAAACTGTTAATATATATGGAATTTAAAAGACTTGTCGTTATTCTATTTATACTATTAGTCAGATACGGAAATTGATATTGATTATATATATATTGATCTGTTTTCCGTGAAGATTCCATAATTAATGGAATGGGATTTTGGGTTTATCGTGAACTGTGTTTTAAATGACATTCGTTCTTTAACCCATTTAAAGACATGATTACATGTCTAACATTGTATTTCAAACGGTATTTGTTGATCTTTGCTAAATATATATCTGTTTGGTGGTGTAGAATTTATTCTCTTGCTTAACACCCTTCTCTAAGATGTACGAATTTAGAGGTTATATATCGGTAGAAATCAATAGTACGATGTAGACTGTCAATGCGGCATGTTGTGTTTCCAAAGTTAAATAATCATTAATATTGATTTTTGGGTAGATTAAAACTAATTGGAGTTTTAATCAATCATTAATTAGATTGAAGGAGAATGTGATAATTTAAATTACCAAATTTGGGGAAATGATCGAGGATGGAATAGCACCAGTTTTACTCCAAGCGATAGTTAAATCTTTAATTAGATTTGAACGTGAAATGGTAATTAAATTTGCCGATAGCACCGTGGTGTTAGATATGGAGTATTATCAGTTTTGCTCCATCGGATGAATAGGTTGGGATTGAGAAATTAAACAAATGATTACTTCGGTAAGGTTTGCTAATCCCGACTAGTTGATAAACCTTAAGTTGGTTTAGAATTGGTATCCAAAAGAAGATTAAAGAATAAATTTAAAGAATCTAGCTTTGATAAAATTAATGGGAACTTTTTCCCAAAAAGAAAGAATATTTGAATAAAAGAATATTCTGGATTGGAATGAGGCATAAGTTATGTTTTTATAGCACTTGTTTATAAAATACGCGAGTTATTCGGAAAGACCGGGTTTATGCCGCTCTAAATAATTGATACGACGATAAGTCGACGATGAAGACGGTGGTTGAAGACCGGAGATTTTCACATCGTTTCGATGATTACTAATGTCTTGATTGGGCTGTACACCCAAGATAAGGTAATAAGTGGTGATCGTCCAGACGTACTTAGAGATCGACCGGATATGCGAGGGCATCTCTCCTGTATTGGACATATGGGACGAGGAATAAGGTGCCTCTGGTTTCGTTCAGACCCAGAACGGACTTGTAAATGGATGTGTGTCTTACATTGGATTTTATTCTGTGTTGATTGATTTCTATTAAATATATATCTGTTTGGTGGCGGAGAATTTATTCTCTTACTTAACACCCTTCTCTAAGACGAACGAGCTTGGAGGTTATATATCAATAGATATCAGTCGCATGGCATGAATTGTCAGTGTGGCATGTTGAGATGCAAAGGATCAAGGCCTTTGTTGAAAACCAGAGCCTTGTAGTTGATGATCAAAGCACGACTTTAAATAGAATAGCTTTGTGTAGCGCTAATTCGCGAGCCTCACACCCCGGTATGAACCAAAAAGGGGAAGACAGTAGGGAAATGGATATATGTTAGTTCTAGCTACTAGTAACGTCATGGTATGGAGCCCAGGCTGTTTACTCATGTGGATGTTGCACACTATTATTACTTGATGGGAGACGAGGTGCCACGGATATATCGGCTCATCTGGGCTGATGGATATTATATTGATCACTACGGGACTGATGGATGTGATCGACATACTGACCATTTTAGAGGTTCGATAGAACTGGCTAACATATAGTTTATGTTATAATTAATCATCGACGGATGACCGGCCCTACCGATCCGGATGAAGTTGCGACTGAATTCTAAGGCACTTGCTAAGGTGTCTTGAATGTGCACAGGATGATCCCTTGCCTCGGTTCATAGATGGAATCCAACTTCCAATACTACATTGTGCAGTTTTAATTGTAGAACTTGTATGGAAACGTAATATATGGCTACCTACGCCGCCTATGATTGATACATTTATATTTGAAGTTGATTTCTTCACTTATAGTAATAATAAAATATGAAATTTCACGTACCAAGCATTTTTGGCTATTATAAGGTAAAAACTCTATCCTCCGGCTGGCGTTGCATTGTATGATGGGACCTGAGTCTTATAATAGCTTCCTTTTTCTCTTTAGCATTGCACTGTTTGTTTTATGCACTGTTATTCTTGGGGGAAAACCCGTTCCGTGTTATACGGCGTGGTCCCACGATTTACCTGACTTTAAAATCAAGCTAATAACTATTTTAGTTCTCACAACAGTCGCATGACTGACCTGGAGTTTATTGTTTTAACCTAAACCCTGGGTCCCCCTATTTTCCACACGGTCTGCTAGTAGTTGGGTTTTGCAGATGTTATATTCACAGCATTCTAGTTTACAGCTGGAGCTTTATTCGGAACGCTCTGTATTCGTGTATTTCTTACAGTTGTGTTATGTAACAACCCGTATTTTCAATAAACTGTTATAACATAAATGGAGGCAGAATTAAACTGTAAAATCTGAATCAAGGGAAACGGGCTATGCCATTGCGTTCGTCTCGGAAAAATACGCGAAATAGAGTCCGAGTTTTCGAAAATCGGAGTCCGTATGACCAAGATATGGCCTCGCGAAGTTTCACGAAAAATTCCCAAATTAAAGTATACTTAATTAAGTGAAATGGGTTGCGCAGAGAAATATATATATATTGATATATATATATATATATAATTGAAAATTAAATAAATAAATATGCAAAAATGTTCAAAACAGCGAATTGGGAGAGGGGAATAACCGAACCGGCCGATTTTTGAGGTCGACCCGAGCTCGTTGGGTCGACTAGGGGTTAATCCAGGGTGTTTGGCTGTCAACCCGTGGGCCGATTCGCTCAAATGCAGATTTTGCATTTGAATGGTTCTCATGGTTCATCTTTAATCTAAAGGCCCTAGATGGTTCCTACACTTGACTTCTTCCCCAAGACATGCTTTGATGGCTTGGATTGAATCTAGGTTTAATCATATGGCCTAAAACACTTGCCTAATCTATAAATAAGACCCTAACCTATCCTAAATCCTCATTATTCATTCATGCAACTAAACTATGGCAAAATTTTACCTCTCATGGCCTCCACTCTCTTCATAAAATTTCTAAATGGTTTCTATGAGAGATTTTCCATGCATACAAGTGTTTTCAAGCTTGTATGAGTGTCATTAGCTTGCATTCAAGTCAAGTTTCTATCTTTGCATCATAAAGCAAGGGTTTTGATCATTTTGGCTCAAGGGTTTTTATGTTAGAGCTTGCATTTTGGGTCTATTTGATTGCATAAGGGCTTTGTCATATCTTTTGTGCCTTCATAGCAATGTAAGCCCTTTCCCTACTCTTAGATATTAACTATGAAGTTAAATGTTCATGTTGCAAGTTTGGGTTTGATCATTGAGTATGATACATGCTATCATGTCATGCAAGTTTATGAAGTCATTATCTTGATCTTGTGAGCTAAAAGCTACAACCTTTATGTTGAAATGTTGCATTAGGCAACATGAGAACCCTCATAACCTTTATGTCAACTTGCATATGAAGTCATAACCCTTATATGATGATATATGCGAGTTACTAGTCATCATTCCATATCTTTTGTCACCATGATTCGCTTATGTGCCAAGTTTGGGTTTATGCATGTTTTGAGGCTTAAGAATGTAACATGCAAGTTAATGAACACATTTGTGCCTCATTTTCCACCATGATTAACTTGTGGCTTAATATCCATTTTTGTCATGCCTTTGCCAAGTCTCTTCTTTTAATCCATTACGTTGTCGCGAACGTATATGCGAGTTTAAAAGCGTTGGGTTATGTTATGGGTAATTTCTAATGACATGAAAATACAACTTGAAAACATGACTTGAAATATAACATGGAAGTTGACATGTAAGTATGCATAAAAACATAAGCTTGGGAATTTACCTATTAAGTTAGGTCTACCCTTTGGGAATTTACTATTAAGTTAGGTCTACCCAAATGCTTGAAAACTTGTAACATGTTTTGGGAAACATGATGGACATGACACTTAGATAATATAAGTGTGGCCAACTCGAGGTTGGGTTGAGTTTGCAACGTAAAACTACCCGGAACCGACCGGCCTAACTAGTAGTTGCAAACAATAGGACCCAATGTGAGAAGTTGGTCATGTTGTTCTTGAACCCGAGGTTAGACCAAGTTGTGGTGTAAAGCTACCCAGAACCGACCGGCTTAACTAGTAACCACAACAAAGTCTAATGTGAGAGGTGAAGGTGCATTAAGTAATTAATGCCACATGATAGGGTTAAGTTAATTTGATTAATGACTCTTAACCAAATATGACATGGACAAATGGGTTAAGTAATTTGATTAGGCTAATGATACTTAACCAAACATGACAAGGTTGGGTAGGTTAAGTAACTTGATTTGCCTAATGACACTTAACCATTTTTATATGACTAGTGGATGGGGTTAAGTTAACCAACACTTAATCAATCCAACGCGATAACTTGGTAAGGTTAAGTAAGTTTTCTTAATGACGCTTAACCGAAAAATACGGTTAACAAATGGGGTTAAGATTAGACTCAACTAGTCTAAACATGGAAATCGGATGGGGTTAAGTTAGCCTAGACTTAATTAATCCCACTTGGTAGTTTAATGGGGTTAAGTTAAACACTTAACTAATCTAAACATGATGAATTGATGTGGTTAAGTGACCTATACTTATCCAATCTAACTCGTTAATTTATTGTGGTTAAGTTAACCAATACTTAACCAATATAACGTGAAAACATGATAAGGCTAAGTCACGAATCGCTTGAATACACTTGACCGATTTGACTAAGTAAATTGATAGGGTCAAGTTAATATATACTTAACCAATCTAGAATGATAATTGGACGAGGTTAAGTCGTGAATTGCTTAATACACTTAACCAACTTAAGCATGGTTTGTAGGGTTAAGCCTTGAACTTGGATACTTAGCCAATTTTTGACAGGATTTGTAGACGGGTTAAGTCATGAACTTAAGTGACACTTAATCCATTATGTAAACCCTAGTTCTGAGGATTAGGTGGATAACCGTAGTTAACAAGGATAACGGGAACAATGCTAAGTGGTAAACCTTAGTTGAAGAATAACTAAGTAATGATTCTTAGTCAAGGAAATTTAGACCAGTTAATAGATAGATGAGTAACCTGATACGGTAGGTCATCGTTTAAGTATACGAGTAGGAGCAAGTATCTGATTTAGATAAAGGCTCCAGCGAACTGGGTAACGAAGCAGCGGCTTCGGGGAACGTGAGGATATTCTTCGTATCCCTCTATGAGCTGCCAGGTGATTATACTAGGCTCATGAGAGGTTAAGGTCTGCGTTAGAAGAACCAAGAGTATGCCTTGGTTGCTATACGAGCGACCTAAAGACGGGGATGGATAGGGGATAGTCGACGATACACGGTCGTACCCTAGATAGCATTTCGTCAGACTACCTACCATCTTTGGTCAAGCGTGTACGTACGGGAAGGCAGAGAACACCCAAAAGACCATAATTGCTATCTAATTATGGTTGCGGTAAGGCTTGGATGTGGGTTGGCCAGTGTTGTGTTCTCATACAGGATTTATCCTGTCTTGTCTTTCACTAGTTGAGGGAGTGGTCTCGTGGGACCATAGCCACGTATAAGAAAAACAGACCTTAGCATCTGCATCGGCAGATAAATCGAAAGCTCCCGACCGAGTCCTGTATTTCTTGATTTGCCCTGTGACAGGACTCGGATGGCACGATGTGATACATGTGCATACAGTCATGGAAAAGCGATTCACGATGAATGCGTGGGAAAAAGGGCGCGGTTGGCTGTTAGCGTAATCCCTAGTGGCCCTAGGTGGTTGAACCCAAACCGAGATACGAAAACGTGCAATAGGTAAGCATAATCCCTAGCAGCCCTAGGTAGCATAAGTCCTAGTTGTACAAACAATAATTCATGTTGGAAGACCCTAGCTAGGTTTAGGGTAACAGTCCAAACCGATCTTAAGGATCATGGAACTATGTTAAAGTAATATAGAATCTCATGGGAAAGCCCGTATGGTCTACGGCAAGGGACTGAACATTTACATGGAATAAAACATACAAGTTGAGTAACCTATATATGCGATATATTAGGTTGACATGGACCATTACACGACTTTTGAGTGAGGGTCATTCTTGGTTAACACATGACACGGTGGGGATACTAGTACGGTAGGTGCAGAGCTAAAATACAGGATAGATATCACGGGGCGTTATACGTGACAGATATCTTGGGGATATTATACTTGATAGAAACCTGACGATGTGATACCTTGTTTTATCTTGACATCGTAATTTATCATGACACCTTAGTTTATCTGAGTTCAGTAGTTCATCCTGTTATTTTGATTTAGCTTATCTATCTTGTTATCATGCTTATGTTCATCTCAGTTTCTCATGTCAGTTAACTTTACTAGTTTTTATGCTAATAGTAGATAGGGCTTACTCAGTCTTTTTGACTGACCCGTTTTGTTTCGCCTCTTTTCTTCCGTTTCCCCCCCAGGTTACAGGGAGGAAATACTGTTGTTTAGTTCGGACTTCTTCTGCTTGAAGGTCATCATGGATGGCTTGGACTTTTCTTGGCTAATGGCTACTTTACTGTTTTTACTTGGGGAATAATTTATGAAAATGTCTTTATGCTTCTTTACTATTGCAAGACAGGTTTTGATGTACTCTGTTGTAAAAGGCTTTAGACCTTATTTATTCATGTTATGAAAGTTTGATTTTACTTCCGCTATTTTATATGTTCTGTCTTGTGATATTTCTGTGCATGTTTACCAATAATGCCCCTCTAAAGCTAGTGCATTCCTTTGCGAGTGACCCTAGCGGAGGCGGGGTGTTACACGTGGTATCAGAGCAGAAGGTTACCAGACTGGGCAAAAGTTTTTAAAGACCTTCTGAAAACTATTTGGAAAAAAAAACCGTTTACAAAGAAGCATTTTTCAAGAAAATTTTCTTTTAAAAGAAAAAGGCTATTCCCCAAAGGCCATTAGCACTATCCTTGTTTCCTTAATTGAGTCTCTTTTCCTTTCTTTCCTCCATCTGTAGTCACAGTAGTTTTAACTGCGACTAGTCTTTTCTACCTACGAAAGTGCTTTCCATACGATGGAGGTGGTTCTCGAGAGACCAGTGGCCGCGTTATAAGAAAGGATCGTGAGAAAGAAGGATAAAGGATACGAGCTTAAGGATGAGCAACTTGTTGGTATGGCTTAGTCCTCGAAGGAGGGAGAAAGATGAACAATGAAACCCATGACGAGAGAGTACCTTTGGCATGGTAAAACGGGGCGGATAGTTAAGTATTATGGGACAAGGACAAGATCATCGGGAGGGCAGTAGTATGCTCTCATTTCTAGAGTACCTCGGAACGAGGGTAACGATCTTGTTAAAGGTTTAGATTTTCTTCTCTATCATCCCGTTAGGACTTCGTTGTTCGTATCATTTAAGTCTGCTTCGATAGTTGAGTCTCTGCACCTTAAGTACTAGCGTAATAGAGAATCCCATTTTTGTCTCAAAGTCCTATTGGAGAATCAGTCCATTTATACATGACTTGTTTGGATTTGGGAATGTCTATGCCAAGTGTTGAGTTTGGAAATAATGCTTATGTTTATAAGCTATGGATGGATTCTAGGGATGAAGTGGTTATCCAGTAGGGGGTGCCACTCTCGGTTTTGATAGGAGGGTAGTTAGACCTTTTGACTAGCCTTGGTAATGCCCTCGAAGTATCGGGTAACCTTTTTGAGGTTCTGTCATGACTAGTTACTTAGAATCCCTTGATGCCTTTATTGGAAATTTGAAGCCCGATCGAGTGGTGTTCGCCAATAAGACGGATGGTTTACTTCATTTATGCATGGGTTATAGAGATCACCCTAGTAAGTGCGCATGATAACCTGATTGACATCTGTTTACTTTCAAGAGAAAGTTCTTCTACATGGAATGCCTTATAGTATATAAACGAGATCCAAGATTCACTAGTGAATTTTGGAAAGCTTGCATGAGATCATGAGTACGCAGTCATGTTTGCGTCAAGTATTCTAGGAAAAGGATAAGTGCAAGTGGAACGAGAGGCGACGAAGAAATGAGTTCCAGCTCATGTTATGGAAACAGGAATAAGAAGCTACAAAATCACGAAGTTAAAAGACGACTTTGATGGTCAAAGACTAGATACGCGCATGATATCTCTTTTTGGGAGTATATCCTTGATCCCTGTTTTCTGTAGAGCTTACTTGTAGGCTATCTTTTGTGGACATCCTCTCGGTCCTATTCTCCGTTACAAACCCTGTAAGGAGTTTGTCCTGTTTATCTTCTCGACCCTGTTTCAGGGAATTCTAGGTAGAACCCTATGGATGTAAACATGTATTTGAAACATGTTATGATTGATATGGTTGCAAGTGGTTGCAAGTGGTTGCTCGTGGATGCGCGAATACACATTAGATACTAGCTCGACTCGGTCACATTTCATATTGCATATGCACGAGTATTTATACTTGTTTATGGATGAAATCGAATGTATTACCATGCGGTTGTTGCATATGAATGAATGATTGTGCACGCATATAGTATCTATATGACTAGGACTATTTGCATACATGTTGGATTCATGGCACTATACATATTTTGCATTAAAAAGATTATTCAGGCCTGATCATTAGCATTAGCTAAGGAACATGTACACACACGTTTTGCATATATTCATACACCATTAGAAATCATCTAAGGACAATGGTTGCTTGTGGATGATGTTTTGAGTAGATGGATGATGGATGGTAGGATATGTTCTTCCTAACTTGGAGATTTCGGGGACGAAATCCTAAAAGGTGGGGAGAATGTAACAACCCGTATTTTCAATAACCTGTTATAACATAAATGGAGGCAGAATTAAACTGTAAAATCTGAATCAAGGGAAACGGGCTATGCCATTGCGTTCGTCTCGGAAAAATACGCGAAATAGAGTCCGAGTTTTTGAAAATCGGAGTCCGTATGACCAAGATATGGCCTCGCGAAGTTTCACGAAAAATTCCCAAATTAAAGTATACTTAATTAAGTGAAATGGGTTGCGCAGAGAAATATATATATTGATATATATATATATATATATAATTGAAAATTAAATAAATAAATATGCAAAAATGTTCAAAACAGCGAATTGGGAGAGGGGAATAACCGAACCGGCCGATTTTTGAGGTCGACCCGAGCCCGCTGGGTCGACCAAGGGTTAATCCAGGGTGTTTGGCTGTCAACCCGTGGGCCGATTCGCTCAAATGCAGATTTTGCATTTGGATGGTTCTCATGGTTCATCTTTAATCTAAAGGCCCTAGATGGTTCCTACACTTGACTTCTTCCCCAAGACATGCTTTGATGGCTTGGATTGAATCTAGGTTTAATCCTATGGCCTAAAACACTTGGCTAATATATAAATAAGACCCTAACCTATCCTAAATCCTCATTATTCATTCATGCAACTAAACTATGGCAAAATTTTACCTCTCATGGCCTCCACTCTCTTCATAAAATTTCTAAATGGTTTCTATGAGAGACTTTCCATGCATACAAGTGTTTTCAAGCTTGTATGAGTGTCATTAGCTTGCATTCAAGTCAAGTTTCTATCTTTGCATCATAAAGCAAGGGTTTTGATTATTTTGGCTCAAGGGTTTTTATGTTAGAGCTTGCATTTTGGGTCTATTTGATTGCATAAGGGCTTTGTCATATCTTTTGTGCCTTCATAGCAATGTAAGCCCTTTCCCTACTCTTAGATATTAACTATGAAGTTAAATGTTCATGTTGCAAGTTTGGGTTTGATCATTGAGTATGATACATGCTATCATGTCATGCAAGTTTATGAAGTCATTATCTTGATCTTGTGAGCTAAAAGCTACAACCTTTATGTTGAAATGTTGCATTAGGCAACATGAGAACCCTCATAACCTTTATGTCAACTTGCATATGAAGTCATAACCCTTATATGATGATATATGCGAGTTACTAGTCATCATTCCATATCTTTTGTCACCATGATTCGCTTATGTGCCAAGTTTGGGTTTATGCATGTTTTGAGGCTTAAGAATGTAACATGCAAGTTAATGAACACATTTGTGCCTCATTTGCCACCATGATTAACTTGTGGCTTAATATCCATTTTTGTCATGCCTTTGCCAAGTCTCTTCTTTTAATCCATTACGTTGTCGCGAACGTATATGCGAGTTTAAAAGCGTTGGGTTATGTTATGGGTAATTTCTAATGACATGAAAATACAACTTGAAAACATGACTTGAAATATAACATGGAAGTTGACATGTAAGTATGCATAAAAACATAAGCTTGGGAATTTACCTATTAAGTTAGGTCTACCCTTTGGGAATTTACCTATTAAGTTAGGTCTACCCAAATGCTTGAAAACTTGTAACATGTTTTGGGAAACATGATGGACATGACACTTAGATAATATAAGTGTGGCCAACTCGAGGTTGGGTTGAGTTTGCAACGTAAAACTACCCGGAACCGACCGGCCTAACTAGTAGTTGCAAACAATAGGACCCAATGTGAGAAGTTGGTCATGTTGTGCTTGAACCCGAGGTTAGACCAAGTTGTGGTGTAAAGCTACCCGGAACCGACCGGCTTAACTAGTAACCACAACAAAGTCTAATGTGAGAGGTGAAGGTGCATTAAGTAATTAATGCCACATGATAGGGTTAAGTTAATTTGATTAATGACTCTTAACCAAATATGACATGGACAAATGGGTTAAGTAATTTGGTTAGGCTAATGATACTTAACAAAACATGATAAGGTTGGGTAGGTTAAGTAACTTGATTTGCCTAATGACACTTAACCATTTTTATATGACTAGTGGATGGGGTTAAGTTAACCAACACTTAATCAATCCAACGCGATAACTTGGTAAGGTTAAGTAAGTTTTCTTAATGACGCTTAACCGAAAAATACGGTTAACGAATGGGGTTAAGATTAGACTCAACTAGTCTAAACATGGAAATCAGATGGGGTTAAGTTAGCCTAGACTTAATTAATCCCACTTGGTAGTTTAATGGGGTTAAGTTAAACACTTAACTAATCTAAACATGATGAATTGATGTGGTTAAGTGACCTATACTTATCCAATCTAACTCGTTAATTTATTGTGGTTAAGTTAACCAATACTTAACCAATATAACGTGAAAACATGATAAGGCTAAGTCACGAATCGCTTGAATACACTTGACCGATTTGACTAAGTAAATTGATAGGGTCAAGTTAATATATACTTAACCAATCTAGAATGATAATTGGACGAGGTTAAGTCGTGAATTGCTTAATACACTTAACCAACTTGAGCATGGTTTGTAGGGTTAAGCCTTGAACTTGGATACTTAGCCAATTTTTGACAGGATTTGTAGACGGGTTAAGTCATGAACTTAAGTGACACTTAATCCATTATGTAAACCCTAGTTCTGAGGATTAGGTGGATAACCGTAGTTAACAAGGATAACGGGAACAATGCTAAGTGGTAAACCTTAGTTGAAGAATAACTAAGTAATGATTCTTAGTCAAGGAAATTTAGACCAGTTCATAGATAGATGAGTAACCTGATACGGTAGGTCATCGTTTAAGTATACGAGTAGGAGCAAGTATCTGATTTAGATAAAGGCTCCAGCGAACTGGGTAACGAAGCAGCGGCTTCGGGGAACGTGAGGATATTCTTGGTATCCCTCTATGAGCTGCCAGGTGATTATACTAGGCTCATGAGAGGTTAAGGTCTGCGTTAGAAGAACCAAGAGTATGCCTTGGTTGCTATACGAGCGACCTAAAGACGGGGATGGATAGGGGATAGTCGACGATACACGGTCGTACCCTAGATAGCATTTTGTCAGGCTACCTACCATCTTTGGTCAAGCGTGTACGTACGGGAAGGCAGAGAACACCCAAAAGACCATAATTGCTATCTAATTATGGTTGCGGTAAGGCTTGGATGTGGGTTGGCCAGTGTTGTGTTCTCATACAGGATTTATCCTGTCTTGTCTTTCACTAGTTGAGGGAGTGGTCTCGTGGGACCATAGCCACGTATAAGAAAAACAGACCTTAGCATCTACATCGGCAGATAAATCGAAAGCTCCCGACCGAGTCCTGTATTTCTTGATTTGCCCTGTGACAGGACTCGGATGGCACGATGTGATACATGTGCATACAGTCATGGAAAAGCGATTCACGATGAATGCGTGGGAAAAAGGGCGCGGTTGGCGGTTAGCGTAATCCCTAGTGGCCCTAGGTGGTTGAACCCAAACCGAGATACGAAAACGTGCAATAGGTAAGCATAATCCCTAGCAGCCCTAGGTAGCATAAGTCCTAGTTGTACAAACAATAATTCATGTTGGAAGACCCTAGCTAGGTTTAGGGTAACAGTCCAAACCGATCTTAAGGATCATGGAACTATGTTAAAGTAATATAGAATCTCATGGGAAAGCCCGTATGGTCTACGGCAAGGGACTGAACATTTACATGGAATAAAACATACAAGTTGAGTAACCTATATATGCGATATATTAGGTTGACATGGACCATTACACGACTTTTGAGTGAGGGTCATTCTTGGTTAACACATGACACGGTGGGGATACTAGTACGGTAGGTGCAGAGCTAAAATACAGGATAGATATCACGGGGCGTTATACGTGACAGATATCTTGGGGATATTATACTTGATAGAAACCTGACGATGTGATACCTTGTTTTATCTTGACATCGTAATTTATCATGACACCTTAGTTTATCTGAGTTCAGTAGTTCATCCTGTTATTTTGATTTAGCTTATCTATCTTGTTATCATGCTTATGTTCATCTCAGTTTCTCATGTCAGTTAACTTTACTAGTTTTTATGCTAATAGTAGATAGGGCTTACTCAGTCTTTTTGACTGACCCGTTTTGTTTCGCCTCTTTTCTTCCGTTTCCCCCCCAGGTTACAGGGAGGAAATACTGTTGTTTAGTTCGGACTTCTTCTGCTTGAAGGTCATCATGGATGGCTTGGACTTTTCTTGGCTAATGGCTACTTTACTGTTTTTACTTGGGGAATAATTTATGAAAATGTCTTTATGCTTCTTTACTATTGCAAGACAGGTTTTGATGTACTCTGTTGTAAAAGGCTTTAGACCTTATTTATTCATGTTATGAAAGTTTGATTTTACTTCCGCTATTTTATATGTTCTGTCTTGTGATATTTCTGTGCATGTTTACCAATAATGCCCCTCTAAAGCTAGTGCATTCCTTTGCGAGTGACCCTAGCGGAGGCGGGGTGTTACACGTGGTATCAGAGCAGAAGGTTACCAGACTGGGCAAAAGTTTTTAAAGACCTTCTGAAAACTATTTGAAAAAAAAAACCGTTTACAAAGAAGCATTTTTCAAGAAAATTTTCTTTTAAAAGAAAAAGGCTATTCCCCAAAGGCCATTAGCACTATCCTTGTTTCCTTAATTGAGTCTCTTTTCCTTTCTTTCCTCCATCTGTAGTCACAGTAGTTTTAACTGCGACTAGTCTTTTCTACCTATGAAAGTGCTTTCCATACGATGGAGGTGGTTCTCGAGAGACCAGTGGCCGCGTTATAAGAAAGGATCGTGAGAAAGAAGGATAAAGGATACGAGCTTAAGGATGAGCAACTTGTTGGTATGGCTTAGTCCTCGAAGGAGGGAGAAAGATGAACAATGAAACCCATGACGAGAGAGTACCTTTGGCATGGTAAAACGGGGCGGATAGTTAAGTATTATGGGACAAGGACAAGATCATCGAGAGGGCAGTAGTATGCTCTCATTTCTAGAGTACCTCGGAACGAGGATAACGATCTTGTTAAAGGTTTAGCTTTTCTTCTCTATCATCCCGTTAGGACTTCGTTGTTCGTATCATTTAAGTCTGCTTCGATAGTTGAGTCTCTGCACCTTAAGTACTAGCGTAATAGAGAATCCCATTTTTGTCTCAAAGTCCTATTGGAGAATCAGTCCATTTATACATGACTTGTTTGGATTTGGGAATGTCTATGCCAAGTGTTGAGTTTGGAAATAATGCTTATGTTTATAAGCTATGGATGGATTCTAGGGATGAAGTGGTTATCCAGTAGGGGGTTCCACTCTCGGTTTTGATAGGAGGGTAGTTAGACCTTTTGACTAGCCTTGGTAATGCCCTCGAAGTATCGGGTAACCTTTTTGAGGTTCTGTCATGACTAGTTACTTAGAATCCCTTGATGCCTTTATTGGAAATTTGAAGCCCGATCGAGTGGTGTTCGCCAATAAGACGGATGGTTTACTTCATTTATGCATGGGTTATAGAGATCACCCTAGTAAGTGCGCATGATAACCTGATTGACATCTGTTTACTTTCAAGAGAAAGTTCTTCTACATGGAATGCCTTATAGTATATAAACGAGATCCAAGATTCACTAGTGAATTTTGGAAAGCTTGCATGAGATCATGAGTACGCAGTCATGTTTGCGTCAAGTATTCTAGGAAAAAGATAAGTGCAAGTGGAACGAGAGGCGACGAAGAAATGAGTTCCAGCTCATGTTATGGAAACAGGAATAAGAAGCTACAAAATCACGAAGTTAAAAGACGACTTTGATGGTCAAAGACTAGATACGCGCATGATATCTCTTTTTGGGAGTATATCCTTGATCCCTGTTTTCTGTAGAGCTTACTTGTAGGCTATCTTTTGTGGACATCCTCTCGGTCCTATTCTCCGTTACAAACCCTGTAAGGAGTTTGTCCTGTTTATCTTCTCGACCCTGTTTCAGGGAATTCTAGGTAGAACCCTATGGATGTAAACATGTATTTGAAACATGTTATGATTGATATGGTTGCAAGTGGTTGCTCGTGGATGCGCGAATACACATTAGATACTAGCTCGACTTGGTCACATTTCATATTGCATATGCACGAGTATTTATACTTGTTTATGGATGAAATCGAATGTATTACCATGCGGTTGTTGCATATGAATGAATGATTGTGCACGCATATAGTATCTATATGACTAGGACTATTTGCATACATGTTGGATTCATGGCACTATACATATTTTGCATTAAAAAGATTATTCAGGCCTGATCATTAGCATTAGCTAAGGAACATGTACACACACGTTTTGCATATATTCATACACCATTAGAAATCATCTAAGGACAATGGTTGCTTGTGGATGATGTTTTGAGTAGATGGATGATGGATGGTAGGATATGTTCTTCCTAACTTGGAGATTTCGGGGACGAAATCCTAAAAGGTGGGGAGAATGTAACAACCCGTATTTTCAATAACCTGTTATAACATAAATGGAGGCAGAATTAAACTGTAAAATCTGAATCAAGGGAAACGGGCTATGCCATTGCGTTCGTCTCGGAAAAATACGCGAAATAGAGTCCGAGTTTTCGAAAATCGGAGTCCGTATGACCAAGATATGGCCTCGCGAAGTTTCACGAAAAATTCCCAAATTAAAGTATACTTAATTAAGTGAAATGGGTTGCGCAGAGAAATATATATATTGATATATATATATATATAATTGAAAATTAAATAAATAAATATGCAAAAATGTTCAAAACAGCGAATTGGGAGAGGGGAATAACCGAACCGGCCGATTTTTGAGGTCGACCCGAGCCCGCTGGGTCGACTAGGGGTTAATCCAGGGTGTTTGGCTGTCAACCCGTGGGCCGATTCGCTCAAATGCAGATTTTGCATTTGGATGGTTCTCATGGTTCATCTTTAATCTAAAGGCCCTAGATGGTTCCTACACTTGACTTCTTCCCCAAGACATGCTTTGATGGCTTGGATTGAATCTAGGTTTAATCCTATGGCCTAAAACACTTGGCTAATCTATAAATAAGACCCTAACCTATCCTAAATCCTCATTATTCATTCATGCAACTAAACTATGGCAAAATTTTACCTCTCATGGCCTCCACTCTCTTCATAAAATTTCTAAATGGTTTATATGAGAGATTTTCCATGCATACAAGTGTTTTCAAGCTTGTATGAGTGTCATTAGCTTGCATTCAAGTCAAGTTTCTATCTTTGCATCATAAAGCAAGGGTTTTGATCATTTTGGCTCAAGGGTTTTTATGTTAGAGCTTGCATTTTGGGTCTATTTGATTGCATAAGGGCTTTGTCATATCTTTTGTGCCTTCATAGCAATGTAAGCCCTTTCCCTACTCTTAGATATTAACTATGAAGTTAAATGTTCATGTTGCAAGTTTGGGTTTGATCATTGAGTATGATACATGCTATCATGTCATGCAAGTTTATGAAGTCATTATCTTGATCTTGTGAGCTAAAAGCTACAACCTTTATGTTGAAATGTTGCATTACGCAACATGAGAACCCTCATAACCTTTATGTCAACTTGCATATGAAGTCATAACCCTTATATGATGATATATGCGAGTTACTAGTCATCATTCCATATCTTTTGTCACCATGATTCGCTTATGTGCCAAGTTTGGGTTTATGCATGTTTTGAGGCTTAAGAATGTAACATGAAAGTTAATGAACACATTTGTGCCTCATTTGCCACCATGATTAACTTGTGGCTTAATATCCATTTTTGTCATGCCTTTGCCAAGTCTCTTCTTTTAATCCATTACGTTGTCGCGAATGTATATGCGAGTTTAAAAGCGTTGGGTTATGTTATGGGTAATTTCTAATGACATGAAAATACAACTTGAAAACATGACTTGAAATATAACATGGAAGTTGACATGTAAGTATGCATAAAAACATAAGCTTGGGAATTTACCTATTAAGTTAGGTCTACCCTTTGGGAATTTACCTATTAAGTTAGGTCTACCCAAATGCTTGAAAACTTGTAACATGTTTTGGGAAACATGATGGACATGACACTTAGATAATATAAGTGTGGCCAACTCGAGGTTGGGTTGAGTTTGCAACGTAAAACTACCCGGAACCGACCGGCCTAACTAGTAGTTGCAAACAATAGGACCCAATGTGAGAAGTTGGTCATGTTGTGCTTGAACCCGAGGTTAGACCAAGTTGTGGTGTAAAGCTACCCGGAACCGACCGGCTTAACTAGTAACCACAACAAAGTCTAATGTGAGAGGTGAAGGTGCATTAAGTAATTAATGCCACATGATAGGGTTAAGTTAATTTGATTAATGACTCTTAACCAAATATGACATGGACAAATGGGTTAAGTAATTTGGTTAGGCTAATGATACTTAACAAAACATGACAAGGTTGGGTAGGTTAAGTAACTTGATTTTCCTAATGACACTTAACCATTTTTATATGACTAGTGGATGGGGTTAAGTTAACCAACACTTAATCAATCCAACGCGATAACTTGGTAAGGTTAAGTAAGTTTTCTTAATGACGCTTAACCGAAAAATACGGTTAACGAATGGGGTTAAGATTAGACTCAACTAGTCTAAACATGGAAATCGGATGGGGTTAAGTTAGCCTAGACTTAATTAATCCCACTTGGTAGTTTAATGGGGTTAAGTTAAACACTTAACTAATCTAAACATGATGAATTGATGTGGTTAAGTGACCTATACTTATCCAATCTAACTCGTTAATTTATTGTGGTTAAGTTAACCAATACTTAACCAATATAACGTGAAAACATGATAAGGCTAAGTCACGAATCGCTTGAATACACTTGACCGATTTGACTAAGTAAATTGATAGGGTCAAGTTAATATATACTTAACCAATCTAGAATGATAATTGGACGAGGTTAAGTCGTGAATTGCTTAATACACTTAACCAACTTGAGCATGGTTTGTAGGGTTAAGCCTTGAACTTGGATACTTAGCCAATTTTTGACAGGATTTGTAGACGGGTTAAGTCATGAAATTAAGTGACACTTAATCCATTATGTAAACCCTAGTTCTGAGGATTAGGTGGATAACCGTAGTTAACAAGGATAACGGGAACAATGCTAAGTGGTAAACCTTAGTTGAAGAATAACTAAGTAATGATTCTTAGTCAAGGAAATTTAGACCAGTTCATAGATAGATGAGTAACCTGATACGGTAGGTCATCGTTTAAGTATACGAGTAGGAGCAAGTATCTGATTTAGATAAAGGCTCCAGCGAACTGGGTAACGAAGCAGCGGCTTCGGGGAACGTGAGGATATTCTTGGTATCCCTCTATGAGCTGCCAGGTGATTATACTAGGCTCATGAGAGGTTAAGGTCTGCGTTAGAAGAACCAAGAGTATGCCTTGGTTGCTATACGAGCGACCTAAAGACGGGGATGGATAGGGGATAGTCGACGATACACGGTCGTACCCTAGATAGCATTTCGTCAGGCTACCTACCATCTTTGGTCAAGCGTGTACGTACGGAAAGGCAGAGAACACCCAAAAGACCATAATTGCTATCTAATTATGGTTGCGGTAAGGCTTGGATGTGGGTTGGCCAGTGTTGTGTTCTCATACAGGATTTATCCTGTCTTGTCTTTCACTAGTTGAGGGAGTGGTCTCGTGGGACCATAGCCACGTATAAGAAAAACAGACCTTAGCATCTGCATCGGCAGATAAATCGAAAGCTCCCGACCGAGTCCTGTATTTCTTGATTTGCCCTGTGACAGGACTCAGATGGCACGATGTGATACATGTGCATACAGTCATGGAAAAGCGATTCACGATGAATGTGTGGGAAAAAGGGCGCGGTTGGCGGTTAGCGTAATCCCTAGTGGCCCTAGGTGGTTGAACCCAAACCGAGATACGAAAACGTGCAATAGGTAAGCATAATCCCTAGCAGCCCTAGGTAGCATAAGTCCTAGTTGTACAAACAATAATTCATATTGGAAGACCCTAGCTAGGTTTAGGGTAACAGTCCAAACCGATCTTAAGGATTATGGAACTATGTTAAAGTAATATAGAATCTCATGGGAAAGCCCGTATGGTCTACGGCAAGGGACTGAACATTTACATGGAATAAAACATACAAGTTGAGTAACCTATATATGCGATATATTAGGTTGACATGGACCATTACACGACTTTTGAGTGAGGGTCATTCTTGGTTAACACATGACACGGTGGGGATACTAGTACGGTAGGTGCAGAGCTAAAATACAGGATAGATATCACGGGGCGTTATACGTGACAGATATCTTGGGGATATTATACTTGATAGAAACCTGACGATGTGATACCTTGTTTTATCTTGACATCGTAATTTATCATGACACCTTAGTTTATCTGAGTTCAGTAGTTCATCCTGTTATTTTGATTTAGCTTATCTATCTTGTTATCATGCTTATGTTCATCTCAGTTTCTCATGTCAGTTAACTTTACTAGTTTTTATGCTAATAGTAGATAGGGCTTACTCAGTCTTTTTGACTGACCCGTTTTGTTTCGCCTCTTTTCTTCCGTTCCCCCCCAGGTTACAGGGAGGAAATACTGTTGTTTAGTTCAGACTTCTTCTGCTTGAAGGTCATCATGGATGGCTTGGACTTTTCTTGGCTAATGGCTACTTTACTGTTTTTACTTGGGGAATAATTTATGAAAATGTCTTTATGCTTCTTTACTATTGCAAGACAGGTTTTGATGTACTCTGTTGTAAAAGGCTTTAGACCTTATTTATTCATGTTATGAAAGTTTGATTTTACTTCCGCTATTTTATATGTTCTGTCTTGTGATATTTCTGTGCATGTTTACCAATAATGCCCCTCTAAAGCTAGTGCATTCCTTTGCGAGTGACCCTAGCGGAGGCGGGGTGTTACATGTTATGTATTATTTTTCCGCTGCTATGTATTTAAATGTAGTTTAAATCTCTGATATTTTATGTTGTAAATTATTCATTCAGACTCTGTATATTCTTGTACTCTGATGTAAATTGTTGTAATAAGCAATGAAATGTTCTGTCATTTGTGTTCTAATTTGTCGTGTTCTCAACTCAATCCGGGCTTTCCCGTAAGGGCGAGTTCGGGTCATGTTTGTTTGGCATCAGAGCTTTGGTTTTACAGAGCTCGAGAACAAGATACATTAGAACCAAACGAAAGAATTCATCAGAGATTGGATTAGCAATTTCTAATGAGAATGACTCGTTAGAGATGGGATCAGTAGTATCCTAGAACGAGTGGAAAGAGAGTTATTTTTAAAAAAAAATATGAAAACAAATTTTGTTTTGGAAATATAAATCTTATTATACATATTTGATTATTATATTTTAAATTGATTTGGACAATTGAGTATATGAAGATTTTTATATATGCCTAGCTAGCGTGTATTCGAAGTCTCAAATATACTGGGTAGATATATATAGAATCACACTCTAGTTGCCCGGAGACGATTTGGATGATAGTCTAGACATCATTAGCATCTATGTTCGAGTTTTGAAAGTGGGATTTCTATATATTTCTGTATTGACTGGTGTGAGAAATAAACTAGATAGGGTCTATTGTTGTGACTTGGCATCAAAAAATGGATTTTTATATATATAAAAGCTACGTGTTTGAAATGATAATCAACTAATTGATTGCTGATTGCGTTGTTTGATTATTGGTTTGATTAATTAAAATTTTGAACCTTTAAGCCTAATTGAGTCAAATATTGAACTAAATTGAAAATTGATTGAAATTGCATGCATATACATGTATATACATTGAATAGGTCATGCAAGGAGGCTAGAGAAGAGGAATAAAATTGTATGCCCGACAAATAGGTACATGTTTACTATTTCTTGGGTTTGGCTGATTTTATGAGCCGACTGGCTAGCCGCTTGGCATTTTCTTTTTCTTTTTCTTTTTGGATGATGAGGGCCTTGCGTGGCTAGTTAACGTTTTAAATCTCCCCATACAAAGGAGGTCATGGTGAATTTTTTCAAAAATTTAGGGTGTTAGCCAAATTTTTGAAGAATTTGAAAATTCTTAGAAATTGAAAAGTTGAAGAATGAAAGTTGAGTTGATTAGTAAAACAACTTTCAACTCCATTCCTTTTCGAGGACGAAAAGATTGTAACAACCCGGAAAATCAGAACCAATTAATTTTTGTTATTTTGGCAATTTTAATGAATTTTGAATATTCAAAATGATTTATTTTAAATAATAATTACAAGATATTTATTTTGAATAGAATTACAACGTATAAATTTATTTAAATCACAGTTAGAATATTAATATTTATTTTAATTATACAAGGAATTGGAAATGGCGCGGTAGTTTGAAAATTCAAAATAAATCAGATTTTAGTGAAACCAGAAATATTTGGATTTGTTCGAAAATATCTTTCCAACGAACATGAAAAATTCAGATTTCATAGCGGGAATAAAAAGTTATGTCCAGTTGAAAATTCAAAGTATTCGCTATGGAATTTATATAATATATAGCCCTTAAAAATATTGATTTTACAAACGACCTCCGTTTTCGACGAGACCACTTTTGTTGGATCCGGAATGTCAAAGTATTGATAGATTCCAATTTTCATAACTTTTGGAATCCGGAATGTACGTTTGAATTTAATATATATTGATTTATATTTTATTAAAATAAAACTTATCAAAACAATAGAATTGGTTTACGAAACATATTACATTGTGTCCGGAATGGGGGTATCTAGTTAGTGGTGACATTCGTTGGGATTCGTTTGGAGTTGGTGACATTTAACAGGTAATTTACGAATTAATTATTAAAATAATAATAAAATAAAACTATATAACCCTAGGAAAGAAAACCCTAGCCCCTTTTTCAGATTTCCACTGCTAGAACTTTCCAAGGGCCGATATTCTTCAAGAAATAAATCCCAAAATCGACCCTCATAGAATACGAATTAAATCATGATTCTTAAGCTAACTTGATAGAGATTTTCACCACCTTGAAATCAATACAGTTTTGATTAAATTTCGTTTGGTAAATCATGAAGAATCGAAGCTCAAGCAGGCGATTTTCAAACGAGATTTGCGGGGTCTTGGGGTGCTCGAGTTCGGCGCCTTGGACGGGGGTTGGTGGTGACACTGGCACGCTTCTCGGGGTGGTCGCTGATTTGGTCCAGGGTGCTCCGATGGGCGACGCTGCCCAAGGGATGAAGTCGAAATTTTTCTAAGCGGTCCTAGAAACTAAACGGTGAAGATGATTAAAGGGTTTAATCATTTTAATTATTTATTAATTAATAAATGTAATAAATGTTTAAAGACTTATATCTCGTTCAAATTTAATCAGATTTGGATGATTTTCGAAGCGTTAGAATCGTGAAGACTAGAGCTACGCGATGGAACAAACCAGAACTGAAACAGAGGCCATTTGGATTTTTGATAAAATTAAACACGGGTTTAATTTTATTAACATAATCGTTATTCAACGATTTCGAAACCAATCACTGTGAGAATTTCTCACTATAATTTCTTGTACAGTTATTTATTTTATAACTGCATATATGAACTGCTCCCCGTTGTCCACAGACCACGGACGGCTTGTTTGATTGTAATGTGTTGTGGAAATGGCCTGTATTGTGATTGTTGATTGTATTGTGTTGAATAAAATGTTGGAATAATAAAAGTATCATTTTTATTGAATGAATATAATATATAAAATATTCATGTATGGAATAAAATATTTGAACTATAAAAATATCATTTTTATTGAATGAATATAATATATAAAATATTCTTGTATGGAATAAAATATTTGAACTATAAAAAAAATCATTTTTATTGAATGAATATAATTTATAAAATATTCATGTATGGAATATAATATTTAAACTATAAAAATATCATTTTATTGAATGAATATAATATATAAAATATTCATGTATGGAATAAAATATTTGAACTATAAAAATATCATTTTTATTGAATGAATATAATATATAAAATATTCATGTATGGAATAAAATATTTGAACTATAAAAATATCATTTTTATTAAATGAATATAATATATAAAATATTCATGTACGAAATAAAATATTTGAACAATAAAAATATAATTTTTATTGGATATATGAACCATATAAAATGGTCATGTGTTGAAAATAAATATTAATTTACAAATCGGACGATTTGTTTATGTACACCCATTTATCCGATACTGATTGGGACGATATATTTTACACATCGCCAACTGCACAAATAAAATCTGTGTTTGTTGATTGAAGCCCACACAGGTATTGGGATGATATTTGACATACACTAATCCCAATTGTTTAGTCGTATGTCAGTCGATTGGTTGACAAACTGTTGTAAGTGTTAATTATTTACATTTAATGCTTACGCAATCGTGTGATGCACACTGGATGATGGTTGACTGTGTATAATTATTTTTGTGTACATGTGTGTATGAAATCCATATAAATAACATTATATGGTAACTGACTATGTCTGATTCCAATTAAGAATTAACGAATATTTTTAAAATAATATTCAGTGTATAATCAAAATCAGATATTTTGAAAACATTATCATTTAATATTATAATGAGAAGAAATATTCAGATTTGATTTGAAATTTAAAATGATATCGAAATTGTTTTAAAATGAATTTAAAACGAATTTATTAAGGAATATTCAAATTTGATTTGAAATTTGAAATGAAATTGAAATCGTTTTAAAATGAATTTAAAATGAATTTATTAAGGAATATTCAAATTTGATTTGAAATCATGAGATTGAAATCATTTTAAAAATGAATTTAAAACGAATTTATAAAGAAATATTCAGTTTTGATTTAAAATTGAAAATGAAGTTGAAATTGTTTTTAAAACGAATTTAAAACAATTTATAATATACGTTTTAAATGGAAATCGATGAAGTATATATTGTATATATAATATAACGGCCTGTATAGAACGCGTCGCGCTGTGCCGCGGCCGTTCGCGAATTTCGACCATTGACTTCGAATTGACATTACGGGAGATCCGACCGTCGGATTCTCCTAAAACCGGAACTGTTGGGTTTGTATCGAAAAGAGCTTTCCAATGAATATAATATATTTGAAATCTAATGGTTGGATTTGGAGATACGTCCAAATCAAAATTTGAAAAGGTCGTTGTAAGTGTAGTTCAGTGGCCGTTATTGGAAACTGACTGTACGTGCCTTGATAAAATTATTAAAAATATCTATAATTTTTGTAAAATCATAATAAATGATTTGGAAAGAAATGGGATGAAAAATTCCATATTTGAAAAGATAAAAATATATTTTTATCAAAATGAATTAGTTATTGACTAGAAATGAATTCCAATAATTTTTAAATAAATAAACTGGATTTGGAAAGGGGTTTTGACATAACCATAAATTTCCAACATATAAATTGGAATGGATTTGAGTAAGAAATAATCTTCGGAATATTTCTATATTGGATTCTGTGATTATACAGATATTGTTATGGAAATTTGGAAGATATATTATATCGTTATTTCCAATACGATATTTGTTGGTTTCAGAATTTGATATTGAATATAAGCTGATATAATTCTATCCAGAGCCTTGTATTTAATATCAAATGGGATTTTGGGTTTGTCATGAATGGTGTCTTTATTAACACCGTTCTTCAACCCAGTTGAGAAAAGAATAAATGTTTAATTTAAGATTTAGTGAAGTTTTCCACTTAATTAATATTTAATTGGAATTGAATAAAAGAATTGGATTTTTGGGTTTATAGTGAACGATGTTTTAAACGACATTTTTTCTTTAACCCGGTTAATCATGGAATGTAATTTGGAATTTATAAATCTTTTTATTAAGATTTAATGGAAATTTTCCAAAGTAAAGTTTTCCAATTTAATAAAATAAACTGGATTGGAATGGAATTCGATTTGGTAGTAATCGAAGTGAGGTTCTATGGAGGAAGACTGTTTATATGTATGGAATTTAAAAGGATTGTCGTTACTCCATTTATATTATTAGTCGGATACGGAAATTGATACGATTATATATATTGATCTGTTTTCCGTGAAGATTCCATAATTAATGGAATGGGATTTTAGGTTTATCGTGAACTGAGTTTTAAATGACATTGGTTCTTTAACCTAGTTAAAGACAGGGTTACATGTCTAACATTGTATTTCGAACTATATTTGTTGATCTCTGCTAAATATATATCTGTTTGGTGGCGGAGAATTTATTCTCTTGCTTAACACCCTTCTCTAAGACATACGAGCTTAGAGGTTATATATCGGCAGAAATCAATAGTACGGTGTAGATTGTCGATGCAACATGTTGTGTTTCCAAAGTTAAATAATCATTAATATTGATTTTTGGGAAGACTAAAACTAACTGGAGTTTTAATGAATCTTTAATTAGATTGAAAAGAGAATGTGATAATTTAAATGATCAAATTTGGGGAAATGATCGAGGATGGAGTAGCACCAGTTTTACCCCAAAAGATAGTTAAATCTTTAATTAGATTTGAACGTGAGAAGGTAATTTAATTTACCGATAACATCGTGGTATTAGCTATGGAGCATTACCAGTTTTGCTCCATGGGATGAGTAGGTTGGGATTGAGAAATTAAACAAATGATTACTTTGGTAAGGTTCGCTAATCCCGACTAGTTGATAAACCTTAAATTGGTTTAGAATTGATATCCGAAAGAAGAATAAAGAATAAATTTAAAGAATTTATCTTTGATAAAATTAATGGGAACTTTCCCCAAAAAGAAAGAGTATTTGAATAAAAGAATATTTTGGATTGGAATGAGGCGTATGTTGTGTTTTTATAGCACATGTTTATAAAATACGCGAGTTATTCCGAAAGTCCGGGTTTATCCCATTCTGAATAATTGATACGACGATTAGTTGACGATGAAGACGGTGGTTAAAGACAGGAGATCTTCACATCGTTTGGATGATTACTGATGTCTTGATTGGGCTGTACACCCAAGACAAGGTAATAAGTGGTGATCGTCCAGACGTACTTGGAGATCGACCGGATATGCGAGGGCCTCTCTCCTGTATTGGACATATGGGATGAGGAATAAGGTGCCTCCATTTTTGTTTAGACCCCGAATGGACATGTAAATAGATGTGTGTCTGACATTTAATTTTATTCTGTGTTGATTGATTTCTATTAAATATATATTTGTTTGGTGGCAGAGAATTTATTCTCTTGCTAGATACCCTTCTCTAAGACGTACGAGCTTAGAGGTTATATATTGATAGATATCAGTCGCATGGCATGAATTGTCAGAGTGGCATGCTGAGATGCAAAGGATCAAGGCTTTTGTTGAAAAGCAGAGCCTTGTGGTTGATGATCAAAACACGACTTTAAATAGCATAGCTTAGTTTAGCATTAATTCGTGAGCCTCACGCCCCGGTGTGAACCAAGAACGTGAAGGACGGTAGGGAAATGGACATATGTTAGTTCTAGCTACGAGTAACGTCATGGTATGGAGCCCAGGCTGTTTACTCATCTGGATGTTGCACACTTTTATTACTTGATGGGATACGAGGTACCTCGGGTATATCGGCTCATCTGGGCTGATGGATATTATATCGGTCACTATGGGACTGATGGATATGGTCGACATACTGACCATTTTAGAGGTTCGATAGAACAGGTTAACATATATTTTATGGTATAACTAAACATCGACGGATGACCGGCCCTACCAATCCGGGTGCAGTTGCGACTGAATCCTGAGGCACTTGCTAAGGTGTCTCGAATGTGCACAGGATGATCCCTTGCCTCGGTTCATATATGGAATCCAACTTCCAATACGGCATTGTGTGGTTTTAATAGTAGAACTAGTATGGCGATGTAATATATGGGTACCTACGCCGCCTATGATTGATACATTTATATTTGAAGTTGATTTCTTCACTTATAGTAATAATAAAATATGAAATTTTACGTACCAAGCATTTTTGGCTATTATAAGGTAAAAACTCTATCCTTCGGTTTGCGTTGCATTACGTGATGGGACCTGAGTCTTATAATAGCTTCAATTTTCTCTTTAGCATTGTGCTATTTGTTTTATGCATAGGTATTCTTGGGAAAAACCCATTCCGTATTATACGACGTGGTCCCATGATTTACCTGACTTTAAAATCAAGGTAATAACCGTTTTAATGCTCACATTGGTCACATGACTGACCTGGAGTTTATTGTTTTAACCTAAACACTGGGTGCCCCTATTTTCCACACGGGCAGCTAGTAGTTGGGTTTTGTAGATATTATATTCATAGGGTTCTGGTTTACGGCTGGAGCTATATTCGGAATGCTCTGTATCCGTGTATTTCTTACTATTGTGTTATGTGTTATTTTTTCGCTGCTATGTATTTAAATGTAATTTAAATCTCTAATATTTTTGGTTGTAAATTATTCATTCAGACTCTATATATTCTTGTACTCTGATGTAAATTGTTGTAATAAGCAATGAAATGTTCTTTCGTTTGTGTTCTGATTTTTCATGTTCTCAACTCAATCCAGGCTTTCCCATAAGGGTGAGTTCGGGTCATGTCAGATATAGTTTTTAAATTTTAATTGTTACTACCAAAGTTAACTCAAAGACTAGCTGGTGGTGAAGGGGTGTCGGAAGAATACAGGCGCAAGAAAGTATCCCGAAGGCAGAAAGCCAAGCAATAGGTTGAACCAAAAGCCAGAGAGAATGGTTGAAAAGCAGCACGAACCGACACCTTCTTGGAGGGAAGAAGCACAAAGCCTGCAAAATGCCCACAAAGCGCATCCAACAGGACCTATTCGACAAGAGATTTCGTAGCGAAAGGCCACCTAAGATAGGAACTAAGAAATAAGAAGGCATAAGCTCCCCTCCTTTAAACCCGGAAGGGTTATCGATATTAACCTGCCTAAATACCGATACATCTGAAGGCAAGGGCATCAAAGGTGCTAAACTAGGAGAACGCAAGGATCATCCAGAACCATCTTGCGAAGCACCTACCGTACGAATACCGAAAGGCTACATTCACAAATAACAGAAACGTCACCGGAAGCCACCCTCCGGAAAACTAGGCTACAACAAAAGCTCCATTAAAAGGCTAACCGGGACCCAAGCGAAGATATAGGTTACCCATACTGATCTACCTAGTACAGAAACCCACAGCGGCTTCGAACCGGCAATTTTCTCTAGATTTCCTTAGTTTGTTCTCCAACTAGTCAATCTGTTGGTTTAGCCTACCCACCTCCACATCAGGATTATCAGAAAACTTTGTCGCTAGCCTATGCTGCAAACCATAGATAATCTGGTCTTTCTCCTTTAGTTGTTCTTCCAAGGAGGACACTTGTTCCCGGAGATTTGTGGCAACTACCTTTTGAAGATAATACATCTTTCTATAACCCGAAAGAGGAGTGCTCTAAAAAATATCTTGGTGACCAACAATGGCCGAGGTTTCCTCCCTAAAGTGAGAAGAAGGGGTCTGAAATAGGTCCTCCTAGTCACAGACAAGATGAAATATTGTAACGTGTAGAGCACAAACATCAAGTATACATTAGTAATATCATGCATCCATAGAAAGACAATCATTAATTCATACACACGAACACATAACGTCCACACTAACTTACAAGTACAACATCGTAAACCACCAAAATGTCAAAAAACCAACACTAGTCACGGGCAAAGTAAGAGAGAATGTATACTTCATACAATAATATTGAAAATCTCTTATTTTTTGTTGGTCTCACTAGACCAAATCCCTGGAGAAATTTCCCTTGTTTTCAAACGCGGAGGCAAAGCATTACTATAACTTACACCTTCAAAGGGGCAGAGAACTACTATGACATGAGAAGGCTAGTTACTAACGAAATTCAGGAAGAAGGAAAGTACTTCGAAAGCGAAAGCAATACCTGTGAAACATTGATATTAGACCGATCAGGAGTCTTATTCCTCTGGGAATCTGAAGAACCACCTTCCTTGGAGAGTGATCCCTTCGTCGTGGGAGAGGATACTCTGTCGCCCCTTCCAGACCCACCATGGTGATCCGTATTTCCTCCCACCTCTCCTTCTACCGTGTTCTCTTCCTCTATCTCTTCCTTGAAATCCTCAGAAAATTCATCAATAAACAAAAGCGATGCAGGATTTACCTTGTTTATTGAAGGAACCTTATGCTCTCGTCTCACTTGCTCAATCTTCTCTAAAACTTTATCTCGGACAGAGGGATCTATTGAAAAGAAGTTAAATTCTAAAAGCCTTTCATAATTGTCTGAGAAAGCAAGGATGAGGGCATCTTTGTAATACTCCATAGCTATGTTGTTAAGATGGGCGTTCAGAAAATTGGAAATTCTATCACCAGCCTCATAAATGATTCTTTTTGCGGTGGAGAGCTGAGTGTTCATCTTGTCCACCTCGGTAGCATAATCAATCTCTAGCTCCAATTTCTCGGTCGTAAGGTCTTCGACCTACTTCACCAACTCCTCTTTATCCTTTCTCTTCCCCTCTAATGAGGCTGCCAACTCCCTGCGTTCGTTATTTCCCTCAATCTTCTCCCGCAACAAAACATTAACCCTATTCGACAACACCCTGTTCTCCTCTCTCAGAGCGTTGACCTCAACCGCCGAGGTGGAGGCTAATCCCCGGGAGGCATACCAAGTTTTCATCATCTAAAGAAGAAAGAGCCAATTCTATAAGCTTATCAAAATATGAGACTGGCAGAGGAGGTACGGAAGAAGAAACAGGCTGAAAGGAGGAAGGTGACGGAAGATCAAGCCTTCTCCCAACTATCTCACCAAGAGCATCAAAGAGGACATGGCTGCATATAGGTTTAACTTTCGAAGAGACTTCGGGGGAATCATCAATATCAACCACCTGTTCATTAACTATAGTAGAAGGATCAAAAGTCCACCTTGTTTTCGGAGTAGCAGCGGTATCTCCTGAGAAGCCAACTGACTCATCACACTTAGACTTATTCAATTGAGGATCAAAGGTGGATTGAGAAAGCCTCTTCATGGCATGGACACTGGACCGGCTATAAGCGGCAATAACATTTGCGTCCTGAGGGGTTGAAGATCCTAAACAAGAGAAGGATGAATTAGAGAATGCAACAACCGGAAAACAAAAGAAAGAATGACGGATGTTACCGAAACAAATGAACAAGTCTCATTCAAATTACCTGGATAGATGGGAGATCCTACGTTAAAGGAATTAGAGTTCAACAATAATCCTTTAGATCCAGAGAATTGGATGGGGGGTTGCCCCAATATCTTCTGTTCAGAAGGAACCAATCCATATTCACGAAGCCTATTAACGGTCAAGAGAAATGACCGGCACATGTGCTTCACCGGAACTTTGAAGATAGCCTTGACCACTCGAGCCACCTTTGGGGCTAAAATCACATCTTTCGAGGGAGGTTCTGCGATAAGAGGAGGATATAGATAAACTAAAACCACAAGTAAGGGACATTTTGCCTTCTAATACAAAGAAACCTACCGTCATCAACAAATTTGCCTGATATGTCAGGGGGCATTTGACAAGGAAATATTGGTCCTCCCATGGCCTAGTTTTGTTAATACTATCACTAACCAGTCTCCTCACGAGATTGTCCTTCCATATCGGCGACTCAGAGCTCTTTAAAAATCGGATCATATGACGGATGAGTATAGGGCTTAAAGAACCCTGACCTGAAATGAGCGCTAGAGCCTCCAAGCACAGGAGGGTTGTGTATGTATTAGGTGGAAGCTGAATAGGAGCAACTTTCAAGTCAACCAAGAGCCTATGTATAAAAGGAGGAAAAGGAAGAAAGCCTTCGTGGCAAATATGAATGGCCGAATACGCAAAATACCCTTCTGGGGGATTCTTGAGGAAATTCGGAGAAGCAGTTATCGTAGCATCTGTATCCGCTATGGCAAAGCTATCCAATATAGCATCTACAGAATGTTGAGAAACAACCAAGGATGACTTGGGCACGAATGCCTTCTTAGGATGGGAGGCCTTGGAATCTTGGGTCTTCTCCTTGGCAGGGCTTTTGTTAGACATGATTCTACCAGGTAACATCATTCCATAACAATACAATTAGTATGCATATCTTTTACCCAAATATACGTATCACAATCAAATACTAATGAGTACCATCACATTTTGTTCAACACAGTGGTCAGTTGAACGAAAATCCAAGTCAAATCCAAATAGGGGTATTAGGAGCATTATACCTATTATACCTTAGCTAACATATGACCAAGCTAAACATAATCACCCCAAAATCTAGATAAATCAACACAATCAATGAAGGAAAATCAGCCCTAATGATATTAAAACCATTTCATTTTGTAGCAATGGCATAGAACTTTGATTTGTGAGAAAACATTTCCTCCTTACCTCGTGAGGTGTCTTATATTTTCCTAAGCGGGGCAACCTATGAAACAGGTAACCACTAATATCGAGAATTAAGCACTATAATAGAAATATTGATACCTAAACCTATTTTATAATCAGCATGATCCTAACCAGCTCTCCTGTCAATTTTGATGCATAATTAAGATTGGGATTAATATAAGAAGTAAAAATACTCACTAATAGTCAAGCTTGGATCTTTAAAAATGAAAATTTTGAGCAGCTTTTTAGGGGAGCAGCAATCTTGTTTGAGGATTTAATTTGCAGGTAAAAGACGGGAATGAGGGAGAAGAAGAGTTTATGTTCAAATTTCAAGATCAATCTGGGCCGTATAGGCGAAGATCAATCAATGCTTCTGATCGAGGGAGATCAAAAGACCCTGAAGTGAAACTTCGGAAAAGACAAAAAAGGTTGACTTGAAAAGTCCAAAATCAACCCTTCACTGGGGGGGATGTTACTACCAAAACTAACACTAAGACTAGCTGGCAGTGAAGGGGTGTCAGAAGAATGCAGGCGCAGGAAAGTCTCCCGAAGGCAGAAAGCCAAGCAATAGGCTGAACCGAAAGCCAGAGAGAATGGTTGAAAAGCAGCATGAATCGTCACCATCCTGGAGGGAAGAAGCTCAAAGCCTACAAAATGCCCACAAAGCGCTTCTAATAGGACCTATTCGACAGGAGATTTCCTAGCGAAAGGCCACCTAAGACAGGAACTAAGAAAGAAGAAGGCATGAGCTCCACTCCTTAAAACCCGAAACAGTTATCGGTATTAACCTGCCTAAATATCGATACATCTGAAGGTGAGGGCATCAAAGGTAATTAACCAGGAGAACGCAAGGATCATCCGGAACCAGCTTTCGGAGCACCTACCATACGAATACGAAAGGATACATTGACAAATAACAGAAACGTCACTAGAAGCCAACCTCCGGGAAAACAGGCTACCACAAAAGCTCCACCAAAAGGCTAACCGGGACCCAAGCGAAGATACAGGTTACCCGTACTAATCAACCTAGTACTGAAGCCCATAGCGGCTTCGAACCGGTAATTTTTACGTACATCATGAGGGAAGGCTCCTCTAAGTATTCACGATAAAGCCGGAAGCCTACATCCAAAAACTTACGTCCGAAAGCCTACACTAAAAAACTGTTACCAAGGGTTCAAATACCATCCGAAGTCCACCACATCGACAAGCCCTTATGTATCCCAAAGTTGCCCCAGCTGACCGACACTCCCGCTTCGAAGACCATGAATGATACTCCAAAGAAGGTCAGAAGCCAAGAGCCCGATACCAAGAAAAAAGCGGCCGGCAAAGGCCTCCGTAGTCCCAATAGCCCAACGGTGGAAGGGGCCCAAAACCACTATAAATAATACCCCAGGGGTAACATTTGAGGGGGACTGAATCAATTTTCCTACACTCTTACTCTTCCAAAAGCTTAATACTTAGATAAATCGGAAAATTTCTCCCATTCCATCATGTACTCCAAATCAAAGCTTAATAAAATGTGATCAACATATAGAAAATTGTTTTGTGAGTTCATCTTATTATTTCCAATTATCACTGCTGCAATTTATGGTTCATTTTCCAGGTAGACATGGATTCTCGTCCCAATCTATCCATGAATAGGAGGATATACATCTTTTCCCGAGTTTAGACCTATTCTGGCAGTTTTTAGTGATCCCACTCCTCCAGACCTCGATACCTAGGAGTGGTGATCCAATTTAACTCACAAAAGTCGAACCACCTGTTTTTTCCCGTAGGTCCGCCCAAGTTGACCTGTTTCTGGTGTTAACGAAAAATATCGTTAACATTAATCTATTCGTGTTTCAAAATTATAGGGCTATTGTGTAATTTTAATAGATATAGTCTGATTGGTAGGAAAGATGGAACTAGAAATAACAAGGAATATGTCACTAAACTTGAAATAATAAATATATATTCCTTGTTACTTTTAGTATACCTCTTCCTATATATATTTGATAATTTATTAGAATTATCACGACTAATCCTTAAGACTTTAAAGCTCCAACTTTTTAGGACATGAAAAGGTTTTCCCAGTTTGAAATATAAACTGGAATATAAATAATAATAATATGGATTTATAAATAAGAAAATGTTAGTTTATAATAAAATCCCATTCTTGGAAAAGTTATAAAATTTTCCTCGGAGAGGCTAAGTAAAATCCTTCATCCTAATTTTGGAGTACTTGATTTTGAATCGCTTGGTTTATGTCAGCTAGTAAGGGGATTTTTTTTTTTTTTGGGAATTCTGGCTGATTCGTTCGTTCTGGTGGTCGCTAATATTTTTAGAGGTAGGGAAAAGGTGTTGGAAAATTAAATTTCTTAACTCGACGAGTGGTGGAAGTCTCTACGAGAATTCAGTTGGGAGTATAAGTTGTTTTGACCTAATAGAAAATTTTAATTTTAATTTATATATAATTTAAATGGACCTTTGGGCTGAGGTTCAAAATGCGCCTATTATAGGGCAACCGGTCAACCGCATAGCGATCGACCGGCGGTCAACCACCCTCTTAGGGTCAGGTCGACCGCTACGCCATAGTGAGTGTGGCCTGACCTGACTCGAATCGACAGAACGATATAGGATAGGCTGAATGATATATATATATATATATCATTCAACCGATCCTTTCTTCCCCAACCCCAAAATTTTCACCGTACCCAAACACTCCTCCTTCCCAAGCACCAATCTAAGAACCCCCGCTCCATTTTGCCTCTAATTACCACCAAAATCCTTCATATTAGGTCCCTACCGAATTATACTCTAGACTTGAAATTTCTCTTGCCCAATTCACCGATTCCTCTATGGAACCTCGCAACCAACACTCCGGTCTCATGCCTTCGGGAGCCGCTTGGTTAGATCGCGATGAGGCGAATATTAAGCAATACAGCCACGGCTAGTTATGAGATTCAGATTGGTCGACCGGTGATGTTCACCGACTTCGCCGCATTTGGTATGGAGGAGCTTTTTGTCGCCGCAGGCCTAGCACCGATTTTGCACTTCGATACTTTTGAGAGCGACCTGTATCCGTGCTGCGTCCATTTGTTTGATGCTCAGATTGATGCTGACATCGATGATGAGTCCTATGTCATCAGATTTGAGGTCATGGGCACCTACATCGAGTTCACTAAACCTGACTTGTCTCAGATTTTGGGTATCTTAGAAGTTGGAGCTGAGCTTGATGTTATTAATATGGAGGACCCTCAGATCCTTCAACGTATCTTTGTTTGAGAGCCCGGAGCATGGACTACCGCCAATCTGCGACCAATAGCCCATGTAGTTGTGTTCATCATACAACACAACATCACCCCGAAGACGGGAAGCTTGGAGCAGATTTATCCTTCTGTTAGCCACGCCACCTATGCTATCCTTGGCGGCATAGCCGTTAACTAGGCACAATACTTATGATCCATCTTAATGAGCCCTTTGGCGGCACCCCGTAGAGCCATTTTCTATATAGTCATCTTCTCACCCGTGTCTTTCGACACTTCCAGGTAAGAATTTCTGGGGAGACACTGGTGAGAAAGGCGCCTACTTCCATTAATCGCGCCACTCTCCGGAAGATGGGCATTCAGCTGCACGATGCTCCTGCACCCGCACCACCCGTTCTAGCTCACCAGCCTTAGCAGCCCTAGCAGCCCTAGCAGCCGGTCGTGAAAACCTAGAGCTCACTACCATCCCTTGCTATGCAGGATGATCTCTGAGAGGTTCGCGACGAGCAGCGCCAACAAGCGCATGAGATTGGCTGCATCTCCGCTATACTACGCTCCTGGCGCGAACGTGGTAGTGGATCAGGCTCCAACCACGGAGGTAGACTAGCCTACAATGGGTAGTTGTAGTCGTCGTTGTTGTTAGTACATGCCTTGGGCATGTTGTATCTTGTACCTCGTGTTTCCCTTTCCAACATTTTTCTTTTTCTTCGTTATAGTGTTGTGGTTGTAAATGCTAGTAGTGAAAATTCGCACGACTTTGGTTAATGAGATTTCTTGGTTTAAAATTTTGGTGTCATTCACGCATATTTATTTGAATGGTATCTAGTTCATAAACTAGAAATTTGTTTTAGAGCAGGAAATAATAGAATTTTGTGTGGATAAATTTTATGTAAAGGACCGGTTCTACGTCAAGGGTATATAAATAAATAAATCACCGTTCCTTCTTAAAGCTAAAATTTATTTTGGTCTTTTTGTGTGTGATTTCAATTTTCACATTTTTGGCGTAACTGGATTCCTTCTTCGCCAACACGTAACTTGAATCATTTAAGCTTCCGCAAAATACATTTTTGAAGTTTTTGGAAAATTTTGTTCACAAAAAAATCATTATGTTATTTTGTAGGAAAGTGAAGTGGATTTGAAAATAATTTTTCAAAATAGACATGACAAGTTTTCAGGTGGAAATTTATTTTTATGAAAATTTTGATTTTTGGTCAAATGAATGGCGTAAGGAAGATTTTTTTGGATGGTTTGTGTGCACGTTTTTTTAGTGCAATAGGACCGACAATACGATAAAAACGTTAACGGTAACAAGAAAAAGGCTATTTTACCCTTGGAGACGTTGTTTCCATACCTTGTCAACGATGTGCACGAGTGATTAATTAACTCGTTTTATGTTTTAGATCTTGTTTTAAGCCTCCTTTACAGTCTACAGATGGAAATTTCAGAGTATTTTGGGTAGCTGAGGTGAAAATTCCAATGTAGGGTGGGAAATGGAAGATTTGTAAGCGAGAAAAATGTTAAAATACTTCGCTTTGATTTCCTTTTTTCAGTTTAGGAGAAATTAAATAAGAAACAGTTAGATTGCATGACATTTTAGATGGTAGGGTTTGGATGCAAAAATTGGTTACTTCACACTTTTATTTGTAATTGTGTGAGGGTAATGGATGAAAAAGAGTTTTTAAAATTTGCAATCATTATTGAACTGTCAGTATATTTAGGATGTTCTGCATCATGTTTTCAAAAGTATTTCAAAAATTTAGTGCAAACATGTGGGAAGATCCGATTAGAATCATCTTGCATGCATATTTTATGGTTGAATTGCATTATGTACACCATGCACATATAAACATGGTTGCAAAGTGGATGTACACAAATTGGCCATCTGGCATAGGACTATAGACGTCAAATTTTCGGGACGAAATTCCTTTTAAGGAGGGAAGAATGTAACCACCCCAAAATTTGGCAATATAAATTGATTTTTAGAATTCAAAAATAGGAATTTCTGCAAGCAAAGGAATTTGGCCACAAAACTTTAACCAATGCGTTCGTCTTGGAATTCTGGTCAACTTTCATGTTTGGAGTTTTGCGAATGGAGTCTATATGAAAAAGTCATGGACGAAATACGAAAATGGATAGAAAATAAATAAATCAGAATTTATAGTTATATATTACCTTATTTAACCAAGCTGACCTAGGCATCTGTGGCTCACGTGGTCGACTAGTGGTCGACCACCACGGTTGACTACTGGGCATCAGTTTGCCTAGTGACGGTTATGTTTTTGTAAGGGTAGGTTGCAATATTTATATAATGAATGGACGGATATAACTTAAAACTAATCTAATGGTCCTAGGCTATTTCCACCCCTATAAATAAAGGGGTAAGGCCTCATCCTTTTCCACCCAAATCCGCAGAGTCAGCGGAGCTCAGCCATTTTCTTTCTTCTCCAAGTCTAATTTCTTAATATAAAATATATTCTTACAAACAAATCAAATCCAATTCATATGAAATTGAGAGGATTAGCAAATCTAATGGAAAAGAATACAAATTGATGCTCCAAATCAGATTCTTCCCTCTCTCCCTATTTTCTTACATCTCTACAAATCTAGAATTTTGCCCTTTCCAGATAAATTGTAGATTTATAAGAATTTGGGGATTGTGGGCATAAAGGGTTTAAACATTGAATTTGAAGGCAATAAGGTGAGTGCGGAATTTATGAATACAGTTATAATAACTTATCTATTTCATTTGAATTAGATCTATGTTTTTATGCATATTCCCTATCAGATATGTTCATTTAAGTATTGTGAATTTATTAACAACCGTCATATCTCATTATAAGTATGGTTAAAACTTGTGAACTTAAGTTGTGGTTATGCATAATATCAATTGTATGATTATTAAACTTGTTTACACATATTCCTACAGTTATGTTATGAAATATGTTGCAATTATATTATAAAATGTATTGTGGACATTGCATAACACTGTAGATCTGGAAGTCAGTCCCATTAAACACCATTTAGATGTAGTTACATTTCAGATTTCTAGTTCAGTGTAGAATAATGTAATTTTGGAAAAAATGTGAAATTTATAAATGTGTGATTGTAATGTTAAAAGAAATATGCCTGCTTGTATTCAATATTGGTTGGTTTTTGGCTTGATCATTGTAAGTATGTCGTTTTTCTCTTTTTGAATAAAAATGCACTATTTTGAAATCATAAGAGATATGATAAAAAGGACTAAAAAAAGAAAAGTGGTGCAAATGTACACACACACACACACACACACACACACACACACACACACACACATATATATATATATATATATATTTGTGCAAAATTTGCATCAACTATTCCATATTATTTATTTACATACATTTCTTGTGATTTGGAAATATGTCAATCCACTAATTATGCATTATTTACACTGATTATGGCTTACGGTCTTTTATCATATTTGAGACCCTTTGGCAAGATTGAATGCAAAAAGGAATGTTTAAATATTTATCTAACCAAATCATTTAATTTATAATAATGAAAAAAAATGCGTTGAACACTCGAAAACATAAATATAAATATATGCATATTATCCGTCCAAATCAGCGTAAAACGGTAAAATACACATTGTATGGAATGTTGAATGTGTGGATAAGGTTCAATTATGGAGTTATATGTAAATGTAATCCATATTGAATTAATATATTTGTGGTGACCATTTGTAGCAGTTAATATAATTAATTTCTATAAATAGGACCGCAAATTGATAAATAACAATTCTGACCAATATGGATTGGGGAAAACAAATATAATAGGATAATGGGTATAATTCCTAAAATTAATTAGGATTAATATTGCACACCCCAAATTAGGAAATTTGAATTAGAACATCATTTAGACACAAGGTTAATCTTAACTTGTGGTATAAGTCTTTCCGGAACCGACCGGCAAATCCAACAACCACATGTAGTCAGTTTGATATGAGAAGTCTAATGTGTAAATGTACTAAGGCACGAGGTTAAGTTTAACTTGTGGTAGAAGTCTTCTCGGAACCGACCGGCAATCCAGCATCCACAAGTTGTCAACTTAATGTGAGAGGTCTGTTACATACATACATACATACATATATATATATATATATATAACAATCAACCAGTAAATAAATAAATGAATAAGAATAGTAATTGTCTATTGGGGTACAAAAAATGATACCTTGGGACTGATAAATAGTTGCTATAGGAAAATATGACTGTTATGGTCGTAAAGGGAAATAAAGACAGAAAATCGGTGTTATATGGGGATTAATGGAATTTGATTGTCATTTGAATACCAAGTCCAAATTAGGGAAGAAATCAAATAAATATCCTATAGAAAAAGGAGATATAACCTTCCTTATTTATATAAATGAATGTTGAACTTATGATTAAAAATAGAATTGGACTTAGTTGGTTAATAATGGAAAAATATTATTAACCATAATAAACTGTGACAATAATAAATCGTGTGGAGAAAGTGACTAAACAGAAGGGGCATAATAGCGTAGCCAACTTTATCCAAATTGGGAAAGGTATTAAGGGCTAATAGGGACGAACCTAATAATCTTTGTGTATAGCCCGCTTCTTGGGTCTTAAGTGGCTGGGGTCAAAGAGTCCATCGGGGGATAAGTCCTTTAGTATAGGGGTTTAAACGACATGTGTGAGTATTGCCTGCCCAAACCTGGAAACTAAAAACATCAAATATGGCTACCTACCCTACGGGAAGTAGTAAGCAGCTAAGGGGGTTATCTAATAAGGTCAGCTAGAGGTACATCGAATGATAAATTACTATCACTCACCTTATATGAGATATGGGTATTTGCGTGAATAGCAGAAGCCTTAACTAGAAGGGCCTATAGCTAGTGCTCTCTAGTTTATAAAAATATGGAATGAGTTATCGAGATGTATTAAGTCACCAATAATTCCGCCAACCAATGAGTCTGCCTAGGGTCTTAAGTGTTCGGGAAAATACACCCTATCTATCATTAATAGTAAGGCGAGAAAGTATAAAAGGAAAGTTGATGGAAAGGTAAATATGTATGTGAAGACTCCACAGTTAGGGGTTCACTTCTCTGTCTAATAATCAATTAAATTATAATATTAAAAGGGGGCTTCCTAAATATATGCGTGAACATTCTATCTCGATAATATATCACTAATCTTGTTAGACATAAATCTTGGGTTGAACCAAACGGGATACATCTGTGTATTATAATCTGTGTTGTACATTTCTTAGTCACCAGAACTTGTTGTTCTGAACCCCCTCCTTATTACAACCTCCCAGGTTTCCTAGAGAAGGTCGGGTTCTCACAGATGTTTAAGTTTGGCTTTTGTTTCTCGTCCTCTCTCATGCTTGGTATCAGCAAAGTGACTTACTTCAAAAAAGGTAGTTACTTAAGTTAATACTAGTTATCCTATTCTGTTTCTGCTGTGAGTTTTCTTTTATCGTAATATGATTACGCTCATGCTCATTTATTGCACGTACCAAATATACACGCTCCATGCTTGGATGTGTTCAAGTTTGATTTTTTCGAAATATGGGCGCAGATAAGTGCGAGGGTGTCACAGAAAGACTAAGTAGTTTAATTAGTTTAAATTAAAAAGGCCAAGTGTTGTTGAGTACTAAACCAATGAATCTATTTTATTTTCTTGGTTGAATCGTTGTTTATTTGATAACTAGATAACCGACTATCAAATCTAACCTATACGATTGTTGGTACAGAAAGACCGAGATAAAATTAATATTCCGAACCAGCAAATATGAAATCGTAAAAGATGCAGATTGAAGACGAAGCAGTTGAATGCTATGGTTCATAATTGCAGCTAGAGAATTTAGTGGAATTTCGGTCGTGATAGAATCTGCAGATTTGCAAAGAACACTAATACAGATCCATAAGGTAATTCAACGATGCGGTAGGAGGGTGCCTTTGGTTTGTCTTGTCCCAGGACAACTTGTATGGGAGGATTTCGGACAGAGTATTTCCGAAGGAATCATGTACGTTGACTTCTTCAAACGTACCATAGTTGATAGTGGAGAAGGGCACTTCTTTTTGCTCAACAACCAGAGTATTTTTATGCAAATCAATTGGCGATTTCAGAAGGACCTGACGATGTGGCATTCCAAGTGAATGGTGGTGTGCTATCTTAAAAAGGAAATTTAAACCTCAAGCCTCTTCAACTGGGAAATAACAAAAATCGGGTAGGCACAATAACTAAGTACGTCGCTCCCAATTAGGGTGTATTATTACCTATCTAGAGGAAATCCATCTCCTTCTTTATTTCATCGGTGTTGTCCCTTTTTTGGGAAACGACGAGTATCTCCCAACCGTTTTTGATACACATTCGATACACTCAAGCAAAATGAGTGGTCGACCATGTGTGGCTGGGTTGCAAGATGTTTTTGTTGAACCCAGTGTATTCCCCTCTACAGATACACTATCAGAAGGTGGTTCCATACCTTGTCATAGTCAAAATCTAATCTCCAATAAGCTCCCGTGGTTTCGATTGTATGCTATATATATGGAGCGTGAGATGCAATTGTTCCGCTAGATTGCTATTTATTTGATTTAGACACTATTATAATACCAGAATAGATACGATTTCAAAATGTTTTGGGTTATCGTAAGGTAAAAATCGTCAGTGCTTATGTGTGGGCGCTGATCTTATGATTATCCTTTTCTTTAAGAAAATTGGTTCACTTTTATTATCAACTAAAAAAACAGTACAAAAAGAGGTTAGCATACCAACCTTTACAAACATAAACCGAAAGCATAAAAACAGAAAATACAAGGAAATATAAACCTAACTATTATAATATTGCCCATGATTAGGCCTTCATAGGCCTCCAACCCACTTGAGTGCAACTCGCTACACCATATCCGAGCCAAGGGCTCCTCTTGTGCATGATTATCCTTTTCTTTTGAAAAGAAATGTTTTTGACTTTAAAATCAAGTTGGATGATACCTTAAAATTAGTGGGATTTTTCACTCTGGTTCACCAGACTAATCCTGGCGTTTGCAATGCTCCGGTCAAACCGAGTTTTACATGTTCAGGTTACTGGATGCCATGAAGTCCAGAGATAAGCTGGAGGGGTTCAGACGTATGAGACGTATTAGTATTTGTAACAACTCGAATCTCGACAGACCGATTTTTTTTTCCAAATTCTAATCCATCGAAACCCTATTGGTTGCTCTGGTATCCTACAGAAAAGACAGAGAGATAAAATATATTAGAGCTCAAAAAATATCTAACAGCAGAACGGATAAAGTATAAAATAATTAAAGTATAGCCTTACCGTAGTAATGATACTGCCTAATCAGTATCCAAAGCTATCATATCTTTGCCCCAAATCTAACCTGCGAGTATGTATTGAAGAGGGGGTAAGAACACAAGTTCTGGTGACTGGATTTAAACTATACACTTTGGATAATCCTACATATACCGTTCAATCACATTTTCTTATTTATTAGGCTACTTGGGTTAACAACACTTAAGGCTTACACACACGTCGTACCCATTTACTTCCCAGTGGATTAACCTAATATAATATATATGTAGCTACCCCTCCAATATTGAGGTACACCCCATGGTACCCCACTCGCATGGTCTCCACCGTAATGCCACAAAAATGTACGCAGTCCCTCAACCTATGCCGGAGTGACGTACGGATCTCTACATAACAAGATTACGTTCCGCATATATCTGTCAATACTATGCTACGTAAGCATACAGACTTCCACCTTTGATCGAATCAGATTCCATACCAGAGTAATGTCCTCAAGTCTACGATACACCACCCAGAGCAGACATGCATGTATCTAGACTTTCCCACGTATGTATCGTCAATCGTATTCGACGCCTTGAGCGCACATAATGTCCACCAAGCTCCGTGGTAAGGCTATACGAGAAACACGAAACTTGGTCAGGAGCTTTTCCATATCTGTACAGGCCTGCATTTAAGAGCCTCAAAATACAGATATCCCTCGGGTCTGTTTTTCATGGTGGCTATGGCCTCACCTTGGCCCCTCCCTCAACTAGTAAAGATTACAAGAGATATGCGACTTGCCCCTAACAAATAATCTAAACATCCAGTTGGCGTCTCTCCTCAACCACCGTACCTCGATAGTGAAAGGTGAATGGTCCATTGGGTTTAGCTCTAGTGTTTTCGCATCCCACTGGCTCCCGATGACGGGTACCTGATGATCTACTATCCGTGTTGGTCCTGACCTCGCCTCTCGTTGAGGCGATCGCCGAATCACCCTAGTGTCACCTCTTCACAGCATTCTGACTGCAAAGCTACTTTTGCAGTAGAGGCCCACCCACCTGGTAGTAACGCGCAGACCGAACCTCTACGAGCACAACCTAAACATATGCCACCTCACAGAGGACTACCAAGATCACCTTACGTAACTCAGGAAGCCACGTGCTTCCCCTTCCATTCCTTCGGAGCCAATAGAATAATAAGATGAATATGTGCTCCCCTCGTGCCTCATGACACAATGATGATCTACCCCGTTGGGTTATTCACCCTCAAACGTGCATATCGGTCCAAGCGCCTTATTTTAATATGTTATTCGACCCTATGTCTAAACATTCCTTTACGCGCTTGCTTTACCTCATCAGGTTTCCATTTAACTTGGTTATTCCCATTCACATTGACTTCTTATTCAAATTACCAAGTTCTTCTTGCTTATTAATTTCGGTCTTATAACTTGACCCATTTAAGCCCATTAATAAGCCCACAACATGTTATTCACTAGATAATGATCCGAGGTCTTATTCCACAATCCCATTATATTCTTGTTGATTTCAAAGTTACAATAACATGTTCTACTAAATATGTAATTTAGAATATCTCAGTTCACATGTTTTCTATTTAACATGTCACTTATCATTTATGATTAAATATGACTTATTTCATTTCATAAGTTTGCCTCACTCTTTCCTATTTAACCATAATTCCATCTTATACTATCATTATAACTTATCGTTGTTTACTTATTAACTTATTTCTCTTAACTAAGGTTCACTAATAAGTCTCCTTTCCATTTATTATAACATATTTCATAATTTCCTCTTGGTTTTAGGATAAGCCTTAACATGGTATTCTTATCAGCATATTTCAGATATCCAAGTTTTCAAATTACTTAATTTATAATGAAGTACAACTTCTTTCATTTCATAAATTTTCCCCCATTTGCTGATTAACTAATTTACGATTAAGTACCATTTTTCTCATTACACAAGTTATCTCATTTTATCACTTGTTTATTATAACCTAAGCTATAATATCCACTTGTCCTTAGGAAAAATCTACCTATTATATAAGATTCACATTAATGTAATTTATATATAATAGGTTATTATCATTCCCCGTTCATTCCCTTTCCTTTACTATTGCAATTATCTTTCATAAATTCCATTTATTTCCATTAATTATAATTAATGTTGTTTATTAATCCAGTTGTCACCACTAGTCCTAGCTATGTCCCAACCATTATTCCAAGATAATTCTCACTATTTTCTTCATAGCCTCAAAACTTTTCCCGTCCTTCGTAGGCACAAATCCTTACCTATTCCACACTTTTTAAAACACGGTTTGTCCCTTTTCATTTAAATTTTCTTCCAAAAATTTAGAAGTGTCAAAGTTTTATTTTCCTCATGAAAAATTACTTTTTCCAAACCCTAAAACATGTCATATATTAAAATGTAAATCATTTTTTTTTCAAATCACAAAAACTGGAGTGGATAAGGAAAACTATTTCTCAATCGGGTTCACTTTTTCTTGCCTATAAGGTCAGTTTAGTCTCTTACTACAAGGTGCAAGTATCCACTCTATTCTTAATTTCTACATCTTATTTTGTCCACCCAAAAAAAAAATTCTCTTTTAAATTTTTTATCAAAAAGGATTGTCAAAAGAATAGAGACTTCAAAACTTTCTGTATTAGAAAGTCTTGTATGGAATATAACAAGAAAACTAGCGAGCAATACATGCTCTATAATATGCACCTTTTTACTGAGAGAATTTTACTTAAGACAAAATTTTCGCAAGAAATCACTATTTACAAAATATACCCCATTTTACTTTAAAACTCAATATGTGTCCTTTACATATTTAAAAGTATAACATTTAAGATTAAAACTAGAAAACGTCATAAACCACTTTCCCAAAACTTTTACAGTTTTAAGTTCTTAAAAGTTAACAATAGGTTTAGACTCAAAGCTGATTTCCAATTTTTCTAGGCTTTCCTAGACACTCCCACAATGTCAATTCTCTCAACTATATGTATTCCTAATCCATTTTTCTTTTTTCAACCTTTTCCAATTTATAAGGTTTTACTGCCAAACCCACTAACCCAAAATACAAATCATATAGGATTCACCTTCCTTCCATACAAAGTACGTTGTACACTTTCCATCGAAATTACGTAAGGGTCTCAAATTTCCATATTCAATCCTTTAGTGTACAAAAAAGTCATCCTAATTCTTACCATATTATACTCTTTCTATTTAGTGGGTTCCTCTATGGACCTAGGTATAAATATATATAATATTTATATTTTTAGAAATACAAACACATTCACTCAATATTTATGCAGGAATCCTAAACCTAAGCTCTGGTACTAGATGTAATAACCCAAATCCTGATAGACCGATTTTTTTTTTCAAAATTTTAATCCATCGAAACCCGTTTGGTTGCTCTGGTATCCTACAGAAAAGACAAAGAGATAAAATATGTCAGAGCTTATAAAATATCTCATAGTGGAATGGATAAGCTATAATATAATTAAAGTTCAGCCTTACCTAGTAATGATACTGCCAAACCTGTATCCAAAGCTATCATATCTCTACCCCAAATCTAACTTGTGAGTATGTTATGAGGATGGGGGTCAGAACACAAGTTCTGGTGACTGGATTAAAACTATACACTTCGAATAATCCTACATATATCATTCAATCACATTTTCTTATTTACTAGGTAACTTGGGTTAACAACACTCAAGGCTTACACACACGTCGTACCCATTTACTTCCCAGTGGATTAACCTAATACAGTATATATGTAGCTATCCCCCAAATATTGAGGTACACCCCATGGTACCCCGCTCGCACGGTCTACACCGTAATGCCACAGAAATGTACGCAATCCCTCATCCTATGCTAGATGACGTATGGATCTCTACATAACAATGTTACGTTCTGCATGTATCTGTCATTACTATGCTACGTAAGCGTACAGACTACCACCTTTGAACAAATCAGATTCCGTACTAGAGTAATGCTCTTAAGTCTACAATACACCACCCAGAGCAGACATGCATGTATCTAGACTTTCCCACGTACATATCGTCAATCATATTTGATGCCTTAACCACACATAATGTGAACCGAGTTCCATGGCAGGGCTATACAAGGAACACGAAACTCGGTTGGGAGCTTTTCTATATCTGTATAGGCCTGCCTTTTAGAGCCTCAAAATACAGATATCTCTCGGGTCTGTTTTTCATGGTGGCTATGGCCCCACCTCAGCACCTCCCTTAACTAGAAAAGACTACAAGAGCTAAGAGATTTGCCCCTAATAAACAATCTAAACATCCAGTTGGAGTCTCCCCTTAACCATCGTACCTCAATAGTGAAAGGTGAATGGTCTATTGGGTTTAGCTCTAGTCTTTTCGCATCCCACTGGCTGTCGATGACGGGTACCTGACGATCTACTATCCTTGTTGGTCCTGACCTCGCGTCCCGTTGAGGCGATCGCTGAATCACCCTAGTGTCACCTCATCACGGCATTCTGACTGCAAAGCTACTTTTACAGTCAAGTCCTACCAACTTGGTAGTAACGCGCAGACCAAAACTCTACGAGCACAGCCTAAACATCTGCCACCACACAGAGGACTACCAAGAGCACCTTACGTATCTTAGGAAGCCGTGTACTTTCCCTTCCAGTCCTTCGGAGTCGACAGAATAATCAGATGAACGTGTGCTCCCCTCGTGCCTCATGACACCATGATGATCTAGCCCGTTGGGTTGTTTACCCTCAAACGTGCGGACTGGTCCAAGCACCTTATTTTATTATGTTATTATACCCTATGCATAATCCTTTAAGTGTTTGCTTTACCTCATCAGGTTTCCATTTAACTTGGTTATTCCACTCACATTGACTTCTTATTTAAGTTACAATTTCCTCTTGCTTATTAATTTCGGTCTTATTACTTAACCCATTTAAGCCCATTAATAAGCCCACAACATGTTATTATCTAGATTGTGATCCAAGGTCTATATTCCACAATCCCTTCATATTTCTGTTGATTTCAAAGTTACAATAACATGTTCTACTTAATATGTAATTAAGTATATCTCAATTCATATGTTTTCTATTTAACATGTCACTTATCATTTATGATTAAATATGACTTATTTCATTTCACAAGTTTGCCTCACTCTTACCTATTTAATCATAATTCCATCTTACATTGTCACTACAACTTATCGTTGTTTACTTATTAACTTAGTTCTCTTAACTAAGGTTCACTAATAAGTCTCCTTTCCATTTATTATAATCTATGTTATAATTTCCTCTTGTCCCTAGGACAAGCCTTAATGTGGTATTCTTATCAACATATTTCATATTTCCAAGTTTTCAAATTACTTAATTTATAATTAAGTACAACTTCTTTCGTTTCATAAATTTCCCCCATTTTCTGATAACTTAGTTTACAATTAAGCACCATTTTTCTCATTACACAAGTTATCTCATTTTCTCACTAGTTTATTATAACCTAATTTATAATATACACTTGTCCCTAGGACAAATATACCTATTATATAACATTCTCATTAATGTAATTTATTTATAATAGGTTATTATCATTCCCCATTCATTCCCTTTCCTTTACTATTGTAATTATCTTTCATTCAATTCCATTTATTTCCATTACGTACAATTAATGTTGTTTATCAGTCCTGCCATATATATAATATATATTCATGCATTGGACCTCTCACATTAAGCCTATACTTGTGGATGCTAGATTTGTCGGGCGGTTCAGGATAGACTTCCACCACAAGTTGGCTTAGCCTCGTGTCTTAGTGCCACTACGTGTTTTATTTATGCACTTGGACCCCTTACATCAGATTTACCACTTGTGAATGCTGGATATGCCGGGCAGTTCCGGGCAGACTTCCATCACAAGTGTAATCTAACCTCGTGTCTAAGCATGATTACACTTTCCTATTCGCTGTAATTTTTCTATATAATTTTGGCGTTTCCATTCTTTCAAATCTATATTTTACATGTCATCATATTAAACCAATTTTATGTCGCATTTTCTTTCTAGCATACAATAAATTCTATTCTAACATGTAATCGTTTAATCATGTAATTGTTCAAATCAAACAAACTAACATGTAATGTTCTCAATTTCTTCCGTTAATGGTCCAGGTACATAAATGTCACGAATTAACATGGAATTGAAACAACAGTAATTACTACACATATTTCGATAAGTTTATATTTCAACATATGAATTTTCCAACATATTAATATCTTAGAATATTAATATTCCAACAAGTCATATTCGTCAGTTTAATCTTTTTATCATATGTTTAAACATTTCAACATATCTTATTTCAACATGTCATATATAACGGGGAATGTCAAACGATAATATATCATTATAAAAAATGATATAACTTAAATCCACTCATCTAATTTGATTTCCAAATCCTAGATTTGGTCTAGATCTAGCATTCCATGGTTTTCCCCTAATTGGATTCAGAACCTAACAACCATGGATTTATAATTTTTACTAAAAGAAATAAGGAAAAAAGAGGAAGAACACCGAATAGACCAGATCTAGAAAATTACCTCTCTTCGAATATGTTTCTGAACACCTTCTAATTAATATTCATTCTTTTCCTCCAGATCTTGATTTAGAATTTTCCTAAATTAATTATCTTATTTTTCTTAAGAGATTTGAAGAGGAGAAAGAATGGAAGAGCATAGAAGTCGTCTCAGAAATGCGAGATTTAGTTAGGCTCTGCTATCCTAGTTATAGGTGTTCAGGAACTTATCGTACATGTAGCGCTGTGTTAGCATTGAACTTGGTTAAGAAAACAGTCCAAATACACCAATGAACCTGACTAAACATATAGTGGGTCGAGTCTAGGGTCGACCCATGGGTCGACTCCCCATGCCTGGGTCGACCCTTGGGTCGACCCCAACTATATTTTTTTCCTTTTTCTTTTTCTTCATATGGTCTTCAGTTTGAATTGATTTGAATATGTTCATATATAAGGTCCTTATATGTATACAAAACTTGTAATGACCATTTTATGCATATATATATACGCACAACATTCGTTTCATTTTCAAAATTCAAACGGTATTGCATCGTTATTTGATTTTTTTTCCATATTTCTATGATTTTAGCCTTATCTTGAATTTTATCTCTTATATATATATATATATATATATATATATTCCTACACATCTATATGTGTATATTTTCATATACATATATACATATATCTTCTTTACTTCCTTATATGTACGTTTATACATATTTTCCCTCATGAACATGTGGCATTTCAGCCATTCCCTTAAAACAAAAATATGACGGCGGCAGGGATCGAACTCTGTACCTCTTATAGGCAAGTCACATGCTCTAACCAACTAGGTTTCTAAGCCTTGTGTTAACAAGACTTTGAAAAATGGTAATTATTGTTCTCTTCTTACTTCTCTTTTTCATGTTTGTTACAATATTTCATTACATGAATCTTTTTCTTTTATTTCTCTTTTATTATTAATGCATAATTAGTGCATGTAACACATTTACACCGCATGCAACCAATCCTTTCTTTTAATGCGTGCGTTACATTTTTATTTTATACTTCATATATACATTTATGTCTGTGCATATATATGCATTTTTTAATTATTAAATTGTCATAAAATGCGGGGTATTACAGTATTTATTCTGCTCTAAGTTGTATATGAGGATAGGTAGTTATAACTATCCAAGTGTATTGATGTACTCTGATGATTGTAAGTTTTACTTCAAGCTCTCAATAAACATTTGTTTCTATATTATATTTTATTCCGCTATGATATGAGACTCTGATTATGTTATGTTATTCTTCTATTATAATATTTCTTTCTTTTAACTGTCTAGTGTTATCGATACTTGGGTTTTAGCAAATAATACAGGTTTATGTATTATTGTCGTACATCAAGTTCCTCTGGGTCGTTACAGTGGTATCAGAGCATAAGATTTAGTAATAACCTTAGCTCTATGGCGTGACTCGATAGAGATGGGGCTAGTAATACCCTAGATTGAGTTTGAGTGCATATATATGAGAGCGTATTTGTAAATTCTATTAAAAAACGTTTTATATTATGTTATTTGATTAGTTTAATTTCGAACAAGCAATTGACATAGTATAGTTTTGTAAAGAGGGTAAATGAAATAATTTATCCCAATTTATATTTTTGTATAGAAAATAAATGATTTTATCAAATTATTAAGATATTGGTGTATTTGATTGATTTGAATGGAATTCAAATTGAATTTAATATTTAAAGTGGTTTAATCTGGCAAAAGAAGATTTCAGTGTGAAATTAGTGAAAGAGAAAATTAATTTGGAATGAAAATGAAATAGAATTGGGATTTTATAATCAAAGTAAACTAATTTTGAAAATTAATTAGTTAATTGAGTATGAATTTGAACTTAACTTGGTTAAGTCAAGTTGATTTAAAAATGGATATTGGAGTGAAAATGGATATTGGAGTTAAAATGGATACATGAATTAAATAAAATCTATTTGGAAATTGGAAACTGAATGAAATATAAATTGATTAGTTTGGTTAAGTTGGTTGTGTATGATTATTGTTGTGCATTGTTTGTTTAATTAAATGGTAAATTCATTGAATAAAATTCATCAATGGTTTGATAACAGTTGAAGGAATTGGTTTTCGATTTGAAATAAATGTGGTTTGGAAAGTTAATGGGATTATAACGTTTTTCTTACCTTAGTAATTTCGGGGACGAAATTCTTTTAAGTGGAAAGGAATGTAACATCCTGTTTTTTCGTTAATCAGATATTTAATTTAATTTATTATTTTAAATATTGATTTAAAATTATAAATCGATTTATAATATATGTTTCATATATTAAAACTAAGTTTGGACGATAAATTTATATTTAATTATAAACGAGCTCGTAACGTCACGGTAGTTCATAATTTACATTTTGAACTTCAAGTGAATATACATGATCCAATATAAGTTGGAATTCTATGAAACAAGAAACATTTGAATCTATTTGATTATATTTTTGTAATGAAAGAAAAAAAATCGAAATTTCATATTATAGCTTGTAAGTTATGTCCAACTCAAATTTTCAAATAGTCACTATGAAAATCTTTTATAAACGATAACGTTTATTTAATAAATTATAAAAGGAACTTCTATATTATTCAAATATCATTTAACTTAGAAATATTAATATTGAGTTGTAATTCTATATTGATTGGATTTGAAGTGTTATATCATTTTTTTTGGATGTATATGATGGTGATAATTTATTAAATTACAATTTAATAGTTTTGGAATTAAATTACATTATATTGATATATTATTATATAAGCCTTTTAAATAGCTATTTTCCAAATAACCTCCATTTTGGACGAAACGAATTTTATTGGAATACATATAGCTAGTTATTGCTAGATTTTCAGTTTGGAGCCAATTGGAGTTCTTTTATTTGTGCTTGCAATTTAAAGGAAAACAGATAAATAAATTTGAATTAAAATAACATCGTTGTGCAAATGGAGTCGGTTTTCAATGAAATTAATTTTGTTGGGATCAGAATGTTGAAATGTAGCGGTGTATCCATTTTCATTTCATTCTGAATTTGCGTGTGACAGTACGAATATAACGGTTAGCGGTTATAAGCAGTAGGGTTTAATACTGTACGTATAAAAATAATAAAATAAAAATAAAACTTAACGTCTGAGTAATTGAAAACTAGCTTAACCTAACCTACCATCCACCTAGCCTCTATTTTCTGTTCATCTGCACATGTTATACCTTCACTTCACCATCATACAGGCTATAAAAACTCAATGCAACTACCTTCTTTATACTTTCACCTACACATGCTATTATGATAAATGATTTTACGTTGTTCTTATCTATAGTGCTTCTTGCTCTATAAATACCTTCATTCGTTATTTATTTTAATCCCAGTGGGATCAATGGAAGCCGAATCCCCATTAACAAATTAAGACAAACTCCCCTTTGCCATATTTAACACACGCAAGCTTTTGATAATTTCAAACAAAATGAAGATCCTCCTTCCCATAATAATGCAAGGTCCATTTATAAAATACAATCAGATAGTTTACCCACGACCGAATATGGAAAATGAAGGGGAAGGTTAGCGCATGTCTTCTGGTGAGGTGGCTGGAGGCAAATTCGCAGTCGCGGTTTGGGGTGAGCCGCTTGTGTTGGTAGTCATGGTTCCCATGGTTGGAGACGTGTACAGTTTGTGATAAAGAAAGCGTGGGTGCAAGGGGTTGCGAGATGGGACCGGGGTACTAAAGGGTCGGACGACAGTCGGTGGATGAGCCTGTCTGTTTTAGCATGAAGTGCGTGGATGGGGAAGGTGTTCAAAATAATATATCATCTTTCGAAATAAAGGAAGGAAGATGTACATTGTTCTTATCTTACCAGGGTAAATATATTATCGTGCAAAATTTTGTTTTCATATGCCTAATCCATATTATATACATGCCTATCCATTTTATTTAAAAGTGCCTAAACATAGATTAAGTGCCTAATTATAATTTACGTGGCAAATCCTATATTGCGTTGGCAATTATGTACACAACGGGTAAGAGGAACTAAGATCATATATGCCTAATATACACAGTGCCTACCCGTATGTTTAATATGACCTTCAAATATAAAAATATAAAAATATAAAATTATGCCTAACCCAGTTTCAAGTGTGGCTATATGTTTATAAGTATAACGTGGACAAAATATGTTTTGTGTCTAACCGTGTTTAGAAATGCCTAAATATAATTACAATATGCCTAATCTAGTTAACCTTTCAAGTGCCTAATCTCTCCTAAGTTAAGATCTAGTTAATTATATATTAAGTTATAATGTGACCTTATATATAATGCCTAATCCATTCAAAATGCACCCTACCCTATTTATTTGTGCCCAATATTATTTTATTTATGCCTAGAAACTTTCGTGCCTATTCATGTTTTCAAACGCCTAATCATTTTTAATTGTGGCTAGTCCCTACTGATTTTCCCTAACCAAGTGTAGAACACGTAGAATAGAATTTCTTGGGTAGAAGTATATCGTATGCCTAAATAAGCTAAAAAGGTACCTAATGTGACTACAAACGTGACCGATTTATTTAGTGACATAAGTAAATGTTAACTGAAATTTGATTAAAGTTTTATTATTTAAATTAAAAATCGATAACGTATAAGTTGTGTAATGTTCTTATATGTTAACAAAATCAGACCAAACAAGAAGACATTGGAACCGTATCGACGGGCGTGACAATTTGAAGCTAGATTGGACGGAGTTGAAAGCAACTGAGATTTTCAGTGAAATTAAATGCTGATTTAATTTAACTGAAACAAACCATTTGGACGACGAATGGAAACCAAGATGAGTACAACTCACTTAGTTTTTTATCCCACTTATATTTTATATAAGTCAGGTTTATTATTTGTGTCCTGTGGTTGGTTATTATAGGATGTTTAGTGAATTTATTATTTTATATTGACTGAACCGATTAAATTAAATGTTTGTTTAATTTAAATGAAATCAATTGTTTTTTAAATGCCTATAAACAACTGAGGTAACTTACCTTGTTGGTCACGTTTATAATAATTTAAACGTATAAAATTAATAATTAGATGTTTGAATTACTGTTATTTGTTGATTGTTAACAATTATATCTGTATATTGAATTAAATGATTTTATTTGAGGTAACCTATTTGGATGTAGAGAAAAACAATGTAACATCCCGTATTTTACGTATCGGAGGATCGTAAAATAATTTTATTTAATTCCCTGGGGATTGGATCATTCTCATATTTTGATATGTCGTTTATGGGAATGTGAGACATGTCCATAATTTTTACCAATTTATTTATGACAATTTTGCCCCTTTGTACAGGGCATAACATTTGACTAAGATCAAATTAGGTGCAGAGATTGATTTCACTGGAAAGGAAATGATTTTGCCAATTCTGTAGAGCAGTCACATTAAAAATATGGTTCAGCGGTTTGGGAGGAATCGATGTTTTAGTGTTTCACAATTTTCTGTTCAGGTTTTGTGAGCCATCGATTAGCTGATTTGAGGAGGCCCATTAGTGGGCTGGTTGGAGGCTATAAATAGGGGTTAGAGGCATGGAGAATAGTTCACTTTCCTCATTCTCTCCTTTGGTTGAGCTCATGATCCTTCTTGCTCAATCAAATAGATCTTTAAACCATTAAATTCTAGATCTACATGTGAAGATTAAAGATCTACATCAACTGAAGCTAGATCTACGTCAAGTGAAGAGAGATTTCATCAAATCGAGAGGATTGAAGTTCATTCTTTGCCATTAGGATTGGGAATTCAATGATTTCGAGTTAATCAAAAGAATTGGTGAGTGATAAGCACCTCTCACATGGATGCAATCAAGTATATTGGTTTTTTGATCATAATTTCATCACTTTAAGTTGTTTTCACTAGATCTACATCATCGTAAGTATATTTTCATTTGAATCACCATAGGATCTAATCTAGCAACTTAAAACCGGTAATTCTTATGTTAATTCATATGTTTATGCAAGTTAGATTCATTATGGTTGCTTATTCATTGATTTATCATGAATTTGGTTAATTTTATATGACTATTGATGAATAATTGTCATTTTGATATTGTTGATAATTTCATAAAATGGCTATGGTTGAGTTGGACTATTTGGATGAGTTATTTGAATCGACGTTGTCATTTTGTGATGATTTGGTCAAGATTGGAGCTATTTTGGTTAGATCTGGAGTCAGGTCGTTTTTCATAGGTCGGGTCATTGCTTGTTCCCCAAAACATGGCGGGTCGTGGAAGCTTGGGTCGTTGGCATTAGGTCATGTCGGTGGTGACGTGGTAGAATTTGGGACTGTGTTAGATAAAGTCAGGATGTTAGGGTGCTGGATCATGCATCATCCTAGGTTGTAGGTCGTTGTTCTTCTGGATGGAGCGGCTCATTCTACCTGGATGTAAGGTGGTTCGTTGCAGCTCCCACAAGGGTCAGGTCGTTGGGGCTTTGGAATGGTCTGAAGGAGTTGGGTTATAGAGGCTTTTGGAGTTAGGTCGTTAAAGACCTAAGGAAGCAAGATAGGTTGACGTCAGACTGTGTTGTGTTCTAGGTCGTTGGGCAAACCTAAAGTAGCTAGGTCGTTGAACGACCTAAGGTAGATATGGTAGCATTTATAAATGTTGTGAATGGAAGTTAAACACTGCGTTTTTTTCACAGCAGGATGACTGAAGCGCTATGAAAAGGAATATTGATTAAATGAATCTTGTTTTGGGTCGATGATGTATGTTGCCTCGAAGTTTATCCAAGTGGGAATGTCAAAGTGATGTGATGTGTTAGTTGATCGTCGAATTACAACGAATGTGAAGAGGACTCAAAGTGGCGTGTTGATGGATAATGGTTGCTCGAGAAGGATGCTTGAGCTATGAATAGTCACCAGGATGGATGGTTAAGAGATATCGAAGGTTGAGAGATTATAGATGTTGTAGATTCTAGCTGGCTTAAAGCATCAGTATAATAAGGGCATCTAAAAGACTGGAAGGTTTCTAGTCGAGTACCCTGGGTATCGTTGAAAGCCTAGATACGTATCGCTGAAAGGCGTATGGATTTTTTGCTAGAACGGGGGTTACTATTAGCCTTTGACTTATGGCAAGGTTGGCCGTCATATGATAAACGATGGTTTCAAAGCAAGATAGGCGGTGATAGCCAGAGTCATGAATGTTGGTTGTTTTGTTTGTACCATCTCATGTAAGTTGTCTGACATCGAAGCAGATTTTTCTTGGGTGCTTGCCTGATGTTGGTTTAGGCCTTCGGGGCTTATGCTTAAGGGATGTTGATCTTGATTAGGATGGTTTACGTGAGATATAACTAGTTGCTGTGATTGTTATTGTCTGGTTACTTCTGATTGCCATGAGTGTACCGTTGTTTCCAAATGATTGATGTAAAGGCAATCGCTGTCAAATGTGGGGAAGACAGGTTTAGGTTCTTGTCTCGTGTTTTGGTAGATTGGTTGGTTAATTTTCCATTTCTCATATACTTTATTGATGATGTTAGATAGTTGTTTTATCGCTAACTAAGACTGTTGTCTGACTCAGGTTTACGTTTCCCTCTGATTACCTTGGGCTGTTTATCCGGTTATGGATGGGCAGACTGAGTAGCAACCAACAGGTAGTTGACCTTGGTAACGACAATGCTGTTGTGCGATGACGAGCTGGAGGCTTACGTACCAGTTTCATACTACTATCTAGTATTATTATTTTGATGTTTTCTTTGGGTGTTGTAGTGAGGCTAATTTGTATAGACACTTACGTTGTAATCCAAGGGTGTATGGATATTCTTTCTAATTGTTATGAATATTCAAGTTTCTTCTCAGATATGCTTCACTGTTATAGCCTATTGTATATGTTCTGTTATATTTTTTCCTTGCGTTGTGAGTTATACAGCAAGTTCCCCTTGTATTATCCTACCCTGATGCTCGTCCATGACTGCCTGACACATTTTTAAGCGCATTATTTTCCTTATTAAGTGTAGGAGTTGTGGGTGGTCGTCACATTTGGTATCAGAGCTCTGGTTATCGATTTTAGCAAAGGTTCGAGGACGTAATTAAGTATGAGAGTCATATTTGTAGATTTCTGTTATATACTATATATTAGTATATAGTATAATAGTGTTTGAACTCCATTTGCAATTTTTCTTGTAAGTGGCTAGTTATTCTATATTACAGATTTAGAATGAGTCGTCGACCATGAAGACACGCTGCTAGGGAGAAAACTATTTCCAGAAGGGGAAATAATGGTATACCAGACTAACCGGCTATGTTTGAGTCTATGACGACAGCAATCATGAGGAGGGCTCCCATTCCAGATACAGCCACGGCTGATGTAGGAGTTCGAGTGCAGGTACCGAGAGCTGTGGACTTTGCGAAGCTAAGCAAGAACTTCACATCTTTGGGAGGAAAACTGTTCAAGGGGACAGAGCCAACTGAAGAAGTTCAAAGGTGGCTAAATGCTTGTGTACAATTTATTTGAGACTTGTGTATAGATGATGCAATGAAAAGGAAGCTTGCATCAAGAAAATTACAGGGCAGAGCCATGGATTGGTGGAAATTTGTCACGCTTGAGACTCCAGAGGAAGAGTTTCATGGGAAAATTTCCAAGTTAAGTTTGAGATGAAGTTTATCTCTACAGCTCAGAAGTCTGTTCTATTCAAAAAGTTTGTGGAGCAGAAACAGAATGGTTGGCCCATGCAAGAATATTTTTCTAATTTTGAGGCCTTGTCCAAGTACGCTCCTTCGTATATTGAATCTCCTTATCAAACGAACGAGAAGTTTGTTATGGGTTTGGATACCAATACAGGGAGGCCATTGGTTGATCATTTGGATGACCGTATGAGAAGATTATGGAAAAAGCTGTGAAATATGAAAGCTTGTTTCCTAAAGAAGAAGCTATTGTTGTTGCAACCAAGGAAGCTCAGAAACCACAACAGGGTGGTAATAACAATAAGAAGTGGAAGCAACAAGAGAAGAAAGGAAAGGACTGCGAGAAGAAACCTAAAAGCGAGGTGGTTTGCTGCAATGACCAATAGAAGGGGCATTTTGCTAATGAATGTAAGAATCCTAAAGCTGAGAAGAAATGTTTTGAGTGTGGAAAATCTGGGCATGATAAGAAGGATTGTCTGGCTAGTGAAAGGGAAGTAGATTGTGAAGGCGTATGCTTTGGAATATGTGCCATTGTCTTCAAGGGCTCCTACTGCAGAGGAGAGAGGGGAGGATGTCGTCATCCAAGGTACTCTTTCTATAAGAGGTGTTTCTGTTTGAGTGTTGTTTGATATTGTAGCATCGCATTCATTTATTTGTAATGAGCTTGTGTGCCGCTTGGGTTTGGAACCCAAAATTTGTGATAGACCTTTGATTGTGTCCAATCCAGTTGGCGGTTCGTCCAGCCTTTGTATGCTTTGTCGTGGCCTTGTGTAATCGAGTCATGTTTGCTCCTTTCTGTGTGATTTCTTCGTTTTGAACTTCGTTGGGATTATCTTGGGCATGGATTGGCTCAAGAGGTATGCAGCAAGAGTGAATTGTGAGAAGCTTAAGGTAAGAGTCGGGGATGTGGAAGGTCAAAAGGTTTTGATTCGATGTATGCCCGAAGATGGTATCTTCATGAGATTTTTATATTCTCTTGTGATTCCATAGGAAGAATTGTCATTTGTGTTGATCGCTAATGAGTTTGAGGATGTCTTTGAAGAGGTCAAAGGGTTGCCGCTGCATCGTGAGATTGAGTTCAGAATTGATTTGGCTGAGGGTGCAAGACCGATCGTCATTCCTCTTAAGTGGATGGATCCTTAGGAACAACGAGAATTAGAGGTGTAAGTTTGTGACCTTCTGGGAAAAGGATTCATTCAGAGAAACATGTCCGAATACGGTGCACCAGTTGTGTTCGCAACGAGGGCTGATGGCTTGTTGAGATTGTGTGTAGACTATCGTGAGCTGAACAAGGTGTCCAAGAAGAACAAGTATTCGTTGCCGAGAATCAGTGACTTGTTCGATCAGCTTCACGTGGCTAAAGTGTTTTCTCAGATAGATTTGGCAACGGGATTCCACCAGTTAAGGGTGGCAAAGGATAGTGTACCTAAGACTGCTTTTAGGACACCATCCTGTTTCTTTGAATGGTTGGTGATTCCATTTGGATTGACTAACGCGGTAACGTATTTTGTGGATCTTGTGAATAATGTTTTCAGAGATCAGTTGAACAAGTTTTTGCTTGTTTTCGTGGATGATATTCTAGTTTACTCCCGGAATGAGGAAGAGCATAAGATGCACTTGCAAGTTGTTTTGGAAATCTTGCGAAAGCATCAGCTGAGAGATAAGTTTTTGACGTGTCACTTTTGGAAGAGCGAAGTGAGGTTCTTAGGCCATGTTGCTTATGGAAATAGGATAGCAGTTGACCCCACTAAAGTGGCAGTAATCCAGGACTAGGATAGACCTAAAATGCACACGACGTGAGAAGTTTCCTAGGGTTGGCGGGATATTATCGCTATTTTGTAAAGGATTTCTCCAAGATAGCTGCACCATTAACAGGTTTGACGAAGAAGAACCAAGTGTTCACATGGGATACGAAGTGTGAGCAAGCTCTCAGAATCCTGAAAGTGAGACTGACGAGTGCTTCTATTTAAATCATTCCTAGTGGGAATGAAGAAATGGTGGTATACACCGATGCATGTGGTACTGGACTTGGAGCAGTGGTAATGCAGAAGGATAAGGTCGTGGCTTATGCAAGTCGACAGCTGAAGTCGCACGAAAGGAATTACCCAGCTCATGATTTAGAGTTGGTAGCAATTTGTTTGCTCCAAAGATTCAGAGATATTACCTGTTGGGAGTTCAATTCGAGTTGTTTACGGATCATAATTCGTTGAAGTATCTTTTCTCCCAAAAGGATTTGAATCTTTGGCAGCAACAGTGGTTAGAGTTTCAGGAATCGTATGATTTTGGTATAGCCTATATTTGTGGTAAAGGTAACGCAGTGGAAGATGCATTGAGTCGAAGACACGCAAGTTTGGGAGCGATATTTTCGGAATGGAAGCACCTCGAGTGCTTGACAGGGTTTGATTTTAGGCCACGGTGTGAGTTTGAACCTGAAATGTTGGCAAGCTTATCGATAAGACCTACTCTCATCAAAAGGATTGGCGAGAGCCAAAAGCAGGATGCAAAGCTTGTCAAGATTATCTAGAAGTTGGAGTCAAAGGATAAAGAGTTCAAGGTCAATCAAGAGGGTTGGCTTCGAAAGAAAGGATGACTGATTGTTCCTGATATCGACGGATTGAGAGATGAGGTTCTTAAGGAATGTCATCACTCGAAGTTGACAATTCATACTGGTGGGAATAAGATGTATCAGGACATGAATCGATCTTACTACTGGGAAGGTATGAAAAGGGATGTTAGATAGTTTATTCCCAAATATACAAACTGTTAGTTGGTGGAAGCTGAATAGAAGAAGTCGAGTGGATTGCTTCAGTCATTGGAAGTTCCTATGTGGAAGTGGGAGCAGATATCGATGAACTACCTAGAACCAAGGCAGGAAACGAAGGAATTTGGGTCATCGTGGATCGCTTGACACAAGTCCAAGGTTTATTCCTGTTAGATCGACTAGGACAACATCGAACTTGGCTGAGCTTTATATTAAATGTATAGTTCGATTACATGGTATCAAAAAGAGTATAGTCAGTGATCGAGACCCATTGTTCATGAGTTCATTTTGGAAAAGTTTGCAAGAGACTTTGGGAACCGAGTTATGTTTGAGTACGGCTTATCATCCCTTGACTAATAGTCAAATCGATAGGGTTAACCAGATTTTGGAAGATCTTCTAAGATCTTGTGTATTGGAGTTCAGAGGATCATGGGAAGACCATCTACATCTAGTTGAGTTTTCTTATAATAATAGCTATTAATCGAGCATTGGGATGGCACCATACGAAACGTTGTATGGTAGACCGTGTAATTCTCTGGCATGTTGGTTTGAAACTGGAGATAAGTTGATACTTGGGCCTGAGATGACCAGAGAAACCTCGGATTAAATCGAGATTGTTCGGCAACGAATGAAGGTAGTCCAAGATCGTTAGAAGAGTTACACAGACAAGCATCGAAAGGATTTGGGATTCGACGTTTGCGATGTGGTTTTCATGAAGATTTCACCGTTAAAGCATGTTGTTTGGTTCAGAAATAAAGGAAAGTTGGCTCCAAGGTTTATTGGACCATTTTCGATAGTCAAGAGAATTGGAAAGCTCGTGTATAGATTGGATTTACTAGAAAAGATGTCGAGTGTGCATAATGTTTTTCATGTGTCATTTCTACAGAAGTGTGTGCATGATTTGAATGTGGTAGTACCACCGGAACAATATGAAGACCTTGAAGTAGAGACCATAGTTACGAGACCTCGTAAGACGCTTTGTGTTGTGGGGAATGACACGAAACAGCTTAGGAGGAAGACGGTTAAGTTGGTCAAGATATAGTGGAGTGAGGATGGTGACGATTGTACATGGGAGACGGAAGAGAGTATAAAGACGAACCATCCATAACTCTTCGTCGGTATGACCCATATGTGTTGTATCATTCTTACGCCGTTATAACTTGTACTATTGTTGTCATTGTTGATGATAGAATTCCACATGCTAGGGTAAGGCTATTCATGCATGTTCTAATGAACACTAGTTTGGATGGTAAATTGGATGCTTATGGATGATAGGCATTCAAAATATTTTTGTTGCTTTTGGTTGTTGGGATTTAGGGAGCGAAATTCCTACAGGGGCGGGCGAGAATGTAACAACCCGCATTTTACGTATTGGAGGATCATAAAATAAATTTATTTAATTCCCCGAGGGCTGGATCATTCTCATATTTTGTTATGTTGTTTATGGGGATGTGAGACAAATCCATAATTTTTACCAATTTTATTTATAACCATTTTGCCCTTGTCAGTTTTGTATAGGGCATAACATTTGACTAAAAACGAATCAGTTGCTGAGATTGATTTCATTTTAGAGGAAATGGTTTTTCCTATTTCGTAGAGTAGTCACATTAAAGATTTGGTTTAGCGGTTTGGGAGGAATCACTATTTTAGTGTTTCAAAATTTTTGTTTAGGAATTATGAGCCATTAATGGGATGATTTTAGGAGGCTCATTAGTGGGTTGGTTGGAGGCAATAAATAGGGGGTTAGATGCATGGAGAATAGTTTACTTTCTTCATTCTCTCATTTGGTGTAGCTCATGATCCTCCTTGCTCAATCAAATACACCTCCCACCATTAAATTCTAGATTTACATGTAAAGGTTGAAGATCTACATCAATCGAAGCTAGATCTAAGTCAAGTGAAGAGAGATTTCATTAAATCGAGAGGTTTGAAGTTCATTCTTCGTTTCTTGGATTGGGAATTTAGTTGTTTCGAGTTAATTCGAAGAATTGGTGAGTGACAAGCATCTGTCGCACGGATTCAATAAAGTATATGGGTTGTTTGATCATAATTTCATTATTTTAAATTGTTTTCACCTAGATCTATATCATGATAATTATATTTTCATTTGAATCACCATATATTCTAATCTATCAACTTAAAACTAGTAATTCTTATGGTAATTCAAATATTTATGCAAGTTAGATCCATTACGTTAGCTTATTCATTCATTTATCATGATTTTGGTGAATTTTATATGATTATTGATGAATTATTGTCATTTTGATGTTGTTGATCACTTCATAAAGTGGTTATGGTTGAATTGGATGATTTGGATGAGTTGTTTGAATCGATGTTGTCGTTTGGCGATGATTTGTTCAAGATTGGAGCTATTTTAGTCAGATCTGGAGTCGGGTCGTTTTTCATAGGTTGGGTCGTGGCTTGTTCCTCAAGACAAGGCGAGTCGTCGTGGAAGCTTGGGTTATTAGCACTTGGTCAAGTCGGTGGTGATGTGGCAGAAGGTGGGACTATGTTAGATAAAGTTAGTACATTGGGGTGTTGGATTGTGCATCACCCTAGGTCGTAGGTCGTTGGTCTTATGGAGGGAGCGGGTTGTTCTACTTGGATGTAAGATGGTTCGTTGCGGCTCCTACAGGGGTCAGGTCATTGGAGCTCTGGAATAGTCTGAAGGAGCTGGGTCGTGGAGGCTTTTAGAGCTAGGTCGTGGGTGCTTGGTCGCGAACGACCTAAGGAAGCAAGATGAGTTGATGTTAGACCGTGCTGTGTTCTAGGTCGTTCGGATGACCTGAAGAAGCTAGGTCTTTGAATGACCTAAGGTAGATATGGTAGCGTTTATAAACATTGTGAACGAAAGTTAAATGTTGCAGTTTGTTTTTCATAGCAGGATGACTGCAACACTTTGAAAAGGAATACCGACCAAATGAAGCTTGTTTTAGGTCAATGAAGAATGTAGCTTCGAAGATTATCCAAGTGGGAATGTCGAAGTGCCGTGATGTGTTCGTTGATTGTCGAAATGCAACGAATGTGAAGATGACTCAAAGGGGTGAGTTGATGGATAATGGTTGCTCAAGAAAGTTACTTGAGCTGTGAGTAATCATCAGGATGGATGGCTAAGATATATTGAAGGTTGAGAGATTATCGTTGTCGTTGGTTCTAACTGGCTCAAAGCAAGGGTATAATAGGGGCACTTAAAATATTGGAAGATTGCTGGTCGAGTATCCTGGGTATCGCTGAAAGGCCTAGATATGTATTGTTGAAAGACATATGGGTTTTTTACTAAAACCGGGGTTACTATTAGCCTTTGACGTATAGCAAGGTTGGCCGTCATATGATTAACGATGGTTTCAAAGCAAGATAGGCGGTGATAGCCAGAGTCATGAATGTTGGTTATTTTGTTTGTACCATCTCATGTAAGTTGTCTGACATCGAAGCAGATTTTTCTTGGGTGCTTGTTTGATGTTGGTTTAGGCCTACGTGGCTTGTACTTGAGGGATGTTTATCTCGATTAGGATGGTTTACGTGAGATATAACTAGTTTCTATGATTGCTGTTGTTTGGTTACTTCTGATTGTCATGAGTGTACCATTGTTTTCAAATGATTATTGTAAAGGCTACCCCTGTAAGATGTGGGGAAGACGGGTTTGGGTTCTTCTTCGGTATTTTTGTAGAATGGTTGGTTAATTTGTTTATTCTCATACACTTTATTGATAATGTTAGATAGCTGTTTTATCGCTTACTAAGACTTTTGTCTGACTCATGGTTTATGTTTCCCTCTTATTACCTTGGGATGTTCGTCCAATTGTGGACGGGCAGACTGAGTAGCAAGTAATAGATAGTTGACCTTGTTGAGGACGATGCAGCTGTGCGATGATGAGATGGAGGCCTACGTACCAGTTTCATACTGCTATCTAATATTGTTGTTTCCGCTATTTGATGTTTGCTCTGAGTTTTGTAGTGAGGATAATTTGTACTGACACTTATGTTGTAATCCGAGGGTGTATGGATGTTCTTTCTAGTTATTATGAAAGTTCAAGTTTCATCTCAGATATGCTCATTGTTATAGCCTGTTATATATGATCTATTATATTTTATCCTTGCGCTGTGAGTTATACGACAAGTTCCGCTTGTATTATCCTACCCTGATGATCGTCCATGACTTCCTAACATTTCTTTCAGCGCATTATTTCTGTGACACCCCACGTTCGTTAATGTCACTCTTTATCAAAATGCATTAAGTTTCGTGAAGCGTTATAGGTAAGCATAAACATAATCTCACAAGACAGATATAAAAATAGCAGAGGAATTTATAACTTCAGTACTTAGTATAAAAACAACGTAGCCAAAAAAAAAAAAACCAGTTACAACATCAGGCTAGAATACTAAAACCAAATACATAAAACCAAAATATATGTCTTGCGCTAAGAGCCATCATAGTACAGAAATGTAAAGTCATAATCGCAATAATAACCACAATAAAGTAGACAAGTAGCCGAAGTGATACATCAAAGCAGTTCCAAGCAGAAACAGAAGAGAGAATCCTAACCAAGCTTGAGCGTTCCCACCCTGAGAACCTTGGGGGGGAGGGAAGGAGAGAGCAGATTAGACAGATGCATCACACTCGAACTCGACGCCCAACACAGATATCCTCAAATCCTGACATATCATTGACAGATGAGTTGTGCCCCAATGGGTTTTGAGACAATAACGAGATCATAAACAATACTAGTACTGAGGTATAAAGACTCAACCATAGAATCAGATATAAAGGAATGAGAAGCGCAAGAATAAAAAAGAGTCCTAACTGGATGATCGGGAAGAGAAATCAAACCTTCAAAAGAAACATTCGTACCTCTATCCGGTCTACTTGCCTCTAGAGCATGTACCTGCCATCCGGAAGGTCCTTCCCTTTGCCCTATCTTTGCTTCTTCGGGCACTCCTTATTATAGTGTCCAATTTCCCCACAGTTGAAACAAGCATTCTTCCTCTTTCTGCAGTCTTTGACCAGATGACCCATGCTACCACAACCATGACATTTCTTCTTTCCCTGATACTTGTCGTTCTTTCCGCTCTTCTTTTGCAGTTCTTTCTTGGGCCACGCTTTCTTGTTCTGTGTCTCATCGGTCTTTGCCTCTTTCTCCTCTCCTTTACCCTCTTCGTGCATCAATGGCATATCAACTAGCTTCTCGAAAGTTGCCCCCATCGGAATATGAGACATTTGCAATCCATGGAGAGGTTAATTCAATCCTATCGCAAATATCAAAGCTTTCTTGTGCGAGGTACTTACCATCTCCAGACCAAATCTTGCCAATTGATTGAACTTGGTGACATATTCCTTAACATACATGCTTCCTTGCTTAAGTGCTAGAAACCTTTCCATTTGCATACTCTCTTCTGCCTGAGAAATAAACTTCATCACAAATCTCTATCAGAAATCATCCCAAGTATCAACTGGACTCCCTGCTTGTTTCACTTCCCACCAAAACGATGCCTCGTCTTTAAGCTGCCATGCTGCCAACTGTATCTTTCTATTGTCATCAACATCAAAACGCCCAAACAAATTGTCTGTCTCACGCAACCAATTCCATGCTTGCACAATGCTTTCCATTCTACGGAATGGTTTTCCTCCCATAGCACAGAAGTCCTTGCACATATTAGAGAAATTATCTCCTCATGGAGGAGGAGGAACAGCAGCCGTAGCTGGGGGAGGGGCATTTGTGTAATAACCCGGAAATTCTGAGCCAGTTTAAAATTTTTATTTTGGCAATTTTAGCGAATTTTGAATATTTAAAATGAATTATTTTAAATAATATCGACGGGAATTTTTTTTTGAATATAAATCGAACGAATATATTTATACGCGTCGTCATTAGAATATAAATATTTATATATAATTATAAAAGGAATTGAAAATGGCGCGGTAGTTCGATAATTCGATTTCAAACATCAATTGAACATACCGGGTGCAAAACAATCCGGATTTTAGTGAAACCAAAAACAATAGGATCTAATTGATGATATCTTTCCAATGAATCCGGAAAATCAAGATTTCATAGCGGGGGTCAAAAGATATGTCCAGTTGAAAATTCTGAATAGTCGCTATGGAATTCAGGCCCTTAAAAATAGACATTTTGCAAACGACCTCGGATTTCGACGAAACCACTTGTGTTGGGTCCGTGATGTCTAATTGTTGCTAGATTCCAAATTTCATAATTTTCGAATCAATATGTGAGCGTGGCAAAGGAAAACGCGTTTGACCAGTTTTAGTTGATTTTAATCGACTGGAATTTGGCCATTTTTCCAACGGTCTCAGAATTCGACGAAACTAGTTTTGTTAGGACCGTATCGTCAATACGAAGCTAGAAAATATTTTATAGGAATTTTTCTAGTTAGTATGTGGCCCCGGTAAATTGAAATACGCGTTCAAATTCAATATATAGAGTATATGTTGATTTTAACGAAAACTGATCGAAAAAGTCGAATCAGCTTGCGGTACATATCCCATTGTGTTCGGAATGGGGGTAATTAGCTATGGACGACAGGCGGTGGGCCTCGTTTAGAGGTCGAAAATAAAAGTTGCTTTTTAGTGATAAATAAAATAATTAAATAAAAAAAAACCCTCTCCTTAACTACTCAGCCCCCCGTTACAAATCGATTTTCAAAAAAAAAATAGTGAAAAGAAGGGCGCGGAGGAACCCTAGCCGCCGCTACCGATGTCGCGGCCCCCACCGCAGCGCCTCCACAGGAGGTGGCGCACCCCTCCCCTTCCCCTCCTCTTCTCCTTCCTTTCCCCCTCTCCTGATCGAACCCGACGCAACCCAGTCCCCCCCCCCCCCCGTCCCTGCTGAGTCGCGACATGACACCCCCCCTCGTTCGAAGGCCGACGCATCCGAACCCCACCCCGACATCAACACCCCCTCCTTCCTTATACAGTGAGTTCTTTATGTTATTTTCGTATTTATTTTACTTCGTTTTTTTTGTGATTATAATCCTTAAGTAAAACCTGATTTGCAAGCCTATAAAAGTGATGGTCTTTCGAGGTGTAAAGATTGAATTTCTTTTTATATATACATGAATTGAAAGAAGAAAATAGGATTCTTATATATATGATAAAATAGAAAAGATTAAATCTTTAAATTTGAAAGAGGGGCGATAACTTTGAAAATAAAAAGATGAGATATTTAATTAGCTAAAGATACGATTTTTAATTGTTTAAAAATATAATTTTATCATATGTAAAGATGGAAAATATAATTTTCATATTAAATAGATAGTAAAAATATAATCTTTCATATTGTAGAAGGATAAAAATATGATTTTTACATAGTGGGAACTATAAAATTATAATCTTTATAGGATAGAAAATATAAAAATATCATCTTTGTATATGTAGCGAAATAAAAATCTGTTTTTTATTATATATACGTTGAAATAAAGAGGTGATTTTTATAGTGATGAAATCTTTACATTTGAAAAGGCGAAATCTTTTTATATAGTAGCGGTGTAAAAATAGGATTTTTATATATTGAATAGCATAGTAAAAATTTGATTTTTATATATTGAATAGCATATTAAAAATTTGATTTTTATATATTGAATAACATAGTAAAAATTCGATTTTTATATATTGAATAGCAAAGTAAAAATTCGACTTTTATATATTGAATAGCATAGTAAAAATTCGATTTTTATATATTGAATAACGAAGTAAAAATTCGATTTTTACATATGTAGTGGCTACGGGCAACGAAAGTGATAAGAGGTGAGGACGACGAAGATTTCTACTTAAGAAGTGTCGTGAAGTTGGGATAGCTTTCGGTGAGAATTTCTCACTCTTCAATTTCTTTTCTATTTATATATATATACTAGGATGCAGACGGTGCTTAGTAGCACCCGACACAATCGTCCACAGACCATGGACTTGTTTGTTTGGTTGTGTAGTTGGTTAGATTATTTGGTTTGAATTGAATTGTTTGGTGAATTGAATGGATTTAATTGATGTGTGAATGGCGTGGGCCTTCACTGGACCAGGGATAAGGCTAGGCCTTGTCCCGTTTCTAGTATCGTGCCGCCGAAATTTTCTAAAATAAGTTAGAAAAATAAAAATATCATTTTTATTGTGTAAATAAACTGAATAGAAATTCATCTGATGAAATAAAATGTTTTATCGTTAAAAATATAATTTTTAACGTGGAAGTGAATAAAATATTCATTTACAAACTGGACGGTTTGTTTATGTACACCTATTTGAAGGACATTGATTGGGTCGATAAATTTTACACATCGCCCAACTGCACAAATAAAATCTGCGCTTGATTGTTTGAAAACCCCACACGGGTGTTGGGATGAAATTTGAAGTTCACTCATCCTGATTGATTAAATATGTCGATCGATTGATTGACAAGCTGTTATAAGCGTTAGATATCTATATTTGATGCTTATACAGTGTAGTGCACTTTGGTTGATGGTTGATTATTTTTCAATGCTATTGTATACGTGTGATGTATGAAAATCAATATAATTAACATTATATGGTGAGTGATTGGGTCTCATTCCAATTTAGAAAATAAAGAATATTATAAAATAAAGGTTCATGTGTTGACTGTACTCATCCGTTGAGATTAGTCATGTGTTGAACGAAATATTTTAATAATAAAATTTACATCTTTATCAATATAAAATAAAGGTTCATGTGTTGAATGTACTAATCCGTTGAGATTAGTCATGTGTTGAACGAAATATTTGAAATAGAAATATTTGAAAACGAAATATTTGAAATAGAAATATTTGAAAACGAAATATTTGAAATAGAAATATTTGAAACGAAATATTTAAAATAGAAATATTTGAAATAGAATATTTGAAAATAGAAATATATGAAGCCGTGTTGATTAGATTAACGCCATTTTGATGTGAACGATATTTATATCGATTTTATTCATTTTAAAATGAATATTGAAAGGTGATTTCAAAATCGAATATTTTGAAATGAATTTGAATTGAATCGAATAGAAAACCAATTTGAATTGAATCGAATAGAAAACCAATTTGAATTGAATCGAATAGAAAACCAATTTGAATTGAATCGAATAGAAAATCAATTTGAATTGAATCGAATAGGAAACCAATTTGAATTGAATCGAATAGAAAACCAAAATGAATTGAATATATAACAAATTCGAATTGAATTGAATATATAACGAATTCGAATTGAATTGAATAGAAAACGAATTCGAATTGAATTGAATTGAAAAAGAAAACGAATTCGAATCGAATAGAAAACCGATTTGAATTGAAATCAAATAGAAATGAAAATAAAAAGGATTTAAAATAGAAAATTCAATTTTGATTTGAATTTGAAATAGAAGTTGAAATTGTTTTTGAAACGAATTTAAAACAATTTTTAAAATTCGTTTTAAATAAGAATCGACGAAATATATATTATATATATAATATAATGGCCTGAATAGAACGCGCCGCGCTGCGGCAGTTCGTGAATTTCGACCATTAACTTCGAACGGACATTACGGGAGATCTGACCGTCGGATTCTCCTAAAACCGGAACCGTTGGGTTCGTATCGAAAAGAGCTTTCTAACGAACATTAGAAATTTGAAATCTAACGGTTGGATTTGGAGATACGTCCAAATCAAATTTGAAAAAGGTCGCTGTAAGTGCAGTTCGATGGCCGTTGAAGGAAATCGACTGTACGGGCCTTGATAATATTATTAAAAATAGTAATAATTTGTGTAAAAACATAAGAAATGATTTGGGAAAATTTGGGATGAAAAGCTCCATATTTGAAAAGATAAAAATAGTTTTTATCGAAATGAACTAATTTTGAACTAAAATTAAACCCGTTTATTTTTAAATAAATAAATTGGATTTGAAACGGATTTTAAATAGAATTGATTTGTGGGTTTATCGTGAACTGTGTTCTAAATGACACTAGTTCTTTAACCCAGTAAAAGGAGTTTTAATGAATCTTCAATTAGATTGAAATGGGAATTGATAATTTAAATTATCAACTTTAGAAAACGAGCGAGAATGGAGTATCACCAGTTTTGCTCCAAAGCGGTAGTTAAATCTTTAATTAGATTTGAACGTGAAATGGTAATTAATTTTACCGATAACACCGTGGTATTAGATATGGAGTATTACCAGTTTTGCTTCATGGGATGAATAGGTTGGGATTGGAAAATAAAATAAATAATTACTTCGATGTGGTTCGCTAATCCCGACTAGTTTGGAAAACCATAATTTGGTTTGAAATGACATCCAAAGGAAGATCAAAGGATAAATTTTAAAGAATTTATCTTGGATAAAATTACTGGGAACCTTTCCCTAAAAATGTGATTTTATGAATAAAAGAATATGAATTGGAATGAGGCGTATGTTGAGTTTGTGTAACATTTGTTTTAATATACGCGGGTTGTTCGGAAAGTCCGGGTTTATACCCATTCTGAATAACCGATTCGACGATATATCGAAGATGAAGACGGTGGTCGAAGACCGGAAGTCTTCACATCGTTTGGGTAATTACTGACGATCCTGATTGGGCTGTACACCCAAGAGGATGGAAATAGTTGGTGGTCGTCCAGACGTACTTGGAGATGGATGGATATGCGAGGAAAGTGCCTTCGGTTTCGTTCAGACCCAGAACGAACTTGTAAATGGATTGTGTGTCTGACATTGGATTTTATTCTGTGTTGATTGATTTCTATTAAATATATATCTGTTTGGCAGCGGAGAATTTATTCTTTTGCTTAACGCCCTTCTCTGAGACGTACGAGCTTAGAGGTTATATATTGATAGATATCAATCGCATGGCATGAATTGCCTATGTGGCACGCTGAGTTGTATGGATCAAGGCTTCTGTTGAAAAGCAAAGTCTTGTGGTTGATGATCAAAGCACGGCCTACATGGCAGCTTTGTGTATAACGTGAATTCGCGAGCCTCACACCTCGGTATGAATTAAAAACGGGATACGGACCGCTGGGAGAGCACGACGTTTCTTTCTAGCTATGGTGGTGTCAGTGACTTACCAGCCCTGACATTTATATACTTTTCACCTTTGTGGTTGTTGGAATGAGGCGCCTCGATTATAGGTCTGTAAGGACCGGGAAACGTGTGTTCAGGCATAACTAATCCTCTAACATAAGTGAGGACCGGCCCAGCCGAATCCGGGGTTGCCCAGAGTGTGTAGTCCCGAGGCATTTGCTAGAGTGTCTCGAAGCGGAGAGGAGCTTGCCCCTTGCCTCGACTCATGACGGAAATCCAATTTCCAATAAGTGTATTGCGGTTTTAATTGGAGAACTAGTATGGCGACATGATAGATGGTACCCATGCCGCCTATGATTGATATTTATGATTTGAATTGTTTTGACACTATACACTTATTATAGTATCAAATGATTTGTTTTAAACGTACCAAGCATGTTTGGCTATTATAAGGGAAAACCCTATCCTCCGGCTTGCGTTGCATTGTGTGATGGGACCTGGGTCTTATAATAGCTTCATTTTTCGAAAAAGCATTGCATTGTTTATTCTATGCACGGGTATTCTTGGGAGTAAACCCGTTCCGTGTTATACGGCGTGGTCCCTTGAATTACTCTCTTTTAAAGTAAAGTTTTAAATAACTGTTTTAGTTCTCACACCAGTCACATAACTGATCTGGAGTTTATTGTTTTAACCTAAACTCTGGGTGCCCCTATTTTCCGCACGGGTAGCTAGTAGTTTTGGTTTTGCAGATTTATATTCACAGGATCCTGATTTACAGCTGGAACGATGCTCGGAAAGCTCTGTATCCGTGTATTACTTTCAGTTGTGTTTTGTATTATTTTTCCGCTGCAATATTGTATTTAAATCTCTGATATTTATAGAATGTAATTTATTCATTTATACTCTGTATATTCTTGTATCTGATGGAATTGTTGTAATAGCAATGAAATGTTCTTCCGTTTGTGTTCTGATTTGTCCTGTTCTCAAACGATCAGGGGTTTCGAACGGTCTAGATCGGTTTAACGACTGATTCAGATCGAGCGAAATTCCTTGCCGTCACATTTGGTATCAGAGCTTTGGTTTACAGAGCTCGAGAACAAGACACATTAGAACCATACGAAAGAATTCATCAGATATTGGGTTAGTAATATCCAATTAGAATGACTTGTTAGAGATAGGATCAGTAGTATCCTAGAACGAGTGTGAAGAGTATATTTTTCAAATGAAAACAATTTTGTTTTGAAAATTTAAATCGTTTTATACGTATTTGAATATTTTATTTGTATTGATTTGGACAATCTAGTATATAAAGGTTTTGCATATACGCGTCATGAACGTATATTTGAAGTTTTAATATATTAGATAGATATAGAATCACACTCTAGTCGCCCGGAGATGGTACTGATGATAGCACGTGCATCATCAGTATTTATGTTCGTGTTTCGAAGGTGAGATATCTGTATATTTCCATTAGACTGGTGTGAGAACCAAAACCAATATAGTTAGAATACATTGTTGTAAATTGCCATCAAAAACATGATTTTCTGTATATGTATCAAAATTATGAATTTGAAACTCTAATTCACTAATTGATTGATGTTTGTGTTGTTTGTTTATTTGTTTGATAATTTTTGAACCATTTAGCCTAATTGAATCAAATATGGAACTATATTGAAATTTGGTCGCATTTGCTTGCATATACATGTACTTATATTGAACAGGTCATAGCAAGGAGGCTAGAGCAGAGAATAAAATTTGTTTGCCCGACAAATAGGTACATATTTACTATAATTTACTGTTTTGTTTGGATGATGATGATTTTATGAGCCTATTGGCTAGCCGCTTGGCTTTTTCTTTTTCTTTTTGAGATCAGAAGGCCTATATGGCAATTTCGGGGTTTTCCCGTGCTCCCTGTACAAAGGAGGTTATGGCGAAATTTTTCGAAAATTTAGGGTGTTAGCCAAATTTTTGAAAATTTGAAAATTCTCAGAAACTGAAAAGTTGGAGAATGGAAGCCAGATCGAACGTAGAGTTGATTAATCAAACCACTTTCGACTTTGTTCCTTTTCGGGGACGAAAAGTTTCAAGTGGGGGAGATTGTAATAACCCGGAAATTCTGAGCCAGTTTAAATTTTTTATTTTGGCAATTTTAGCGAATTTTGAATATTTAAAATGAATTATTTTAAATAATATCGACGGGAAATTTATTTTGAATATAAATCGAACGAATATATTTATACGCGTCGTCATTAGAATATAAATATTTATATATAATTATAAAAGGAATTGAAAATTGTTAGATCGAAATTTGGACCTAACACCCAAATTGTTATGAACTGTAGAGAATTTTAAATGAGGAACGAGGAAAAGGAAAATAACACTCAGAATTTATAGTGGTTCGGCGTTAACGAGCCTACGTCCACTTTATATCTTATTGATTATGCTTTAAAAGCTAGTACAACAGTGATTTCTCTCAATATTTCAGTGGTTTGACAACAATGGCGGATTCAGTACTCAATATTGCCAAAAGGATCCCGAAAAATGCCAAGCTCTGGGCTATTTATAGCTGATTTTGTCAGGCGGATCATGGACACGTGGCACGAATCCCGAGAACATCGGATCGCATCGCCACCATTGAAGAAATAGTCAAACTAGCCGTTGTGAACAGGTGTCGTGATTTGCTTGAAAATCGGATCGTGCAGATGGGGAGAATTGGTCCAGATGACGGTTAGGAACACGTGTCGCCAGATCCGTGCGGTTCGGATCGCTGAAGACCAGCTCGTGATTGAATGGGTCAGAGGGTTCGGTGCGCACCAAGGGATCGGATCGGTTCGCTCTGGGCAACGATATAAGTTTGGATCGGATCGCCTGGATGCATCGTTCGTTGATGAGATGAGGGCGAGACGATGGCACGCGATCCGACGGTGGGCGAGACTATGGAGTGCGATCCGACGGTGGGCGAGACGATGGAGTGCGATCCGACGGTGGGCGAGACGGTGGAGTGCGATCCATTCCTTCACATTATTGGAGAACGTGATGTCCTGCTTTCCTTTTATGAATGATCCTGGGTGGCTTGGTCAAAAAGCGAGCCAACATTTTGCCCCCTCGAAGTATGTTTTATCGATGATGGAACATGCTTCGAAGATTCCAATCTACCTTTTCCTGATGGGATGTAAATCAACAGTCGCATTGGTTCAAATCAACGCATGCATAAATCGGATCGCCATAAAGCGCCACGGTCTGAGTGTTCACGTGCTCGTCTCGAGCTGAGTATCCAGGCCTCTGTACGAAACGAGGCGGACTTTCCTTCGAGTCGTGTCGGGCTTTGAGTTTGGTGGGCCATCGTTTGAAGCGGTCCGTGGGCTTCTATGCGATACAAGCTTTGAATCGTGGCCTTCATGACGTTTCGTGGACCGAATAGGACAAAGGAAGGGAGATAAACGGTCACCCTCTTTGCCTATATAAGCCGACCCTCTCCTCCTCATTCTCCTTCTTCTTTCTCTCTGCCGAATCGTCTCGCGTTATCAAAGAACGAACCCAAATTTTCCAAACCTTCAAGAATCCGAGCATTCTCTCAATTTTTAGAAAGGTAACTCCACAGAAAACATTCTCATTTGTAAATGTAGCACCTTCCCGAATTTTTAAGACTGATTCGAGGAAGAAACGATGGGAATCCAAAATTTTCTGAAGAAACCACCAAGTCGCCATGGCCATCGGGCGCAGAGCTCAGAATTTGAGGATGGGAAGGAGAGGAGGAAAACGAAGGAGGCAGAAGGAGAAGGCAAACCGTCTCGGATCGTGGTCAAGGATAGAAGACGAAAGCGAATGACGAGACGATAGATCGAGGTGGAGGCAAAGGGACGTATCGTGGGGTCGCAACGGTTCGTGAAGGAGCGATCCCTTCGGCCGGCGATTCGATGGGGGCGATCCCCCTGTCCTGCGATCCGAAAAGGGGCGATCCCTCTGCTTCGCGATCCGACTCATAACTGACGATACGGAGGAATTTCAGACTTTAATCAACGCCTTGTCACTATAAAACTCTGAACAGTTAGGATAGAGCCCTGATATTGGACTTTCTGGACTAAATGACCTCATAATTTGACGGCATACGACGATTAATGCTTTGATGATCTTGATTGCTTTCACGCTTTATTTTTAATGTACACACGAGTACACACACCGACACTTGCACACACGGGGGTCGGGTAGTGTTAATCTTATTGTTCACATTTTCTCGTCCCAGCAGCGATGTCGAACGATAACTCTTCTCCAAGATCCGTAGCAGAAGCAGAATCCGAGACTCCTGAACAGTACAATCCCTAAATTCCTCCAATCAATCCGGGAGGTGAGGATTCTGGATCTGAGTATGAAGCTACAGAATCAAATCCGACAGAAAGTACTTCATCCAGAAACAACTCCGAGTCTGACGAGCGAGCTCCGGACGAAATTCCAGGCGCAGTCGGGATAGATAAATTCTCTGATTCTTTAGCGTCCAAGCTTGACGAGATAAAACTCAAGAGAATCTACTTAAGACACGGCATTCCTTGGGACGATGTCTTGACACCTGGAAGCGAAGATAGACCCCATCTAGCACCGGAAGGGTACCTGTCGATCAGTCGAACAATGTGTCTAGTAGGAGCTATTCCTCCATTCCCTCCGATTGCCATTGAAACTCTAAGACGACTAGGCATTGCTCCGATGCAGCTTCATCCAAACGCCTACGCATCTCTATACTCTTTATATGTTGCTTATGCGGAGATCTTGCATGCTGAACTTAAATTCAGAGATCTGGTGTTCTTCTTTCTCTTCAAGCACCGTTCTTCTGCAACTCCAAACTTTTCCTTTTTTGAATCAGTGGCGAACAGGAAAGTTCTGTACGACGGATACAGCAACATCGGGGATCCTAAGTCCGACTGGTTTTACATAAGAAAACAGGCTGGATGCTCACGGAGATGGCTCAAATCAAGTAAACTTTGATCGCCTAGTCGAATATCTTGCTTAAGGAGTCTAAGTAATAACATTCTTCCGCTTTTTCCTTTGTCTTAAACAGATCATGTCTTCCCGAAAACAGAGGGTGCATTATACAACAACCGGTTGTCCATTCTTTTGCAAAGCAAATCCGACTTTTTAAGGATTAAAAAATGCATTACTGATGACAACCTTCATAAGCATCGCCTTCTGGATAGACAATTTGGACTTGGGACCGGCGGCAAACCTTATAAATATGTGCCCCCAACGGAAGGAGAGGGAACTTCACAAGCGGTGGAAACAACTAAATTTCGCAAAAGTCCTTCTCCGATAGTCATCCAAGACGACGAAGACTTGAATATATACAGAGGGCATGAGTCCCGTGGTGATGTGTCGAAGGAAATCCCTACCTCTGCTCCAATGGAAACTGTTGGTGATGACGACTTGACAGAAGAACAGTTATTCGACGAGCTGAATAAAATCCCTCTACCCGACATTGAATACACAGAAAAAGACTTCGGCGAGGAACCTTTCTTTTCTGCTCCCGAAGAGGCGACTGATTCAACAAGGGGACGAGAAACGGGTCAGATGAGCCTGTCTCCAGGCCCGGGTTTGTTAGGGGGAATTATATGGGATGCACACCTCACACACACTGTCTGACCTTACACTCTAACTTTGCGGGTATTCAAAGTTTTAATATATTCTTTTCTCTTTTTGCAGGAACGATGTCGCGCAGGAAATCTTATTCGTACCGTTCTCTTCGCGAAGGCACCCCCAGCCTTCGTCCGGGTACTGAGCGCCCTCGCGGTCCCCCTCATAGGCCGAGCTCTTCGCAACCTCGATCTCCACCCAAATCAACCTCTACCAGGCCTTCGAGTCATCCGACAATTCCGACCGGGGGAAAGACACTTCCAAAAGAGTTGACTCCTCCAAAGAGTGCGCCTTCCCACAGTCGGTCGTCCAAAAGGCGTCACGAATCCAAAGATGGGGACAGAGATTCATCCAAAGAAACTGAGCAAGAGAGAAGTAACATTGTCCCCACCAGCCAACCGGAGTTAGCTGCCTCCGGTTCACGGGATTACGTTCACGGTCCCGAGATCCAAGGTAGGCTGGAAAAGCTACGGGAGCAATTTCCAGGAATGTTCTTTGATAGGATGGTCTTTGTTCCTGCCTTGGAACCGGTCCCTAAAAATTGGGATGATGAAGTTATCGAGCGCATCCAGCACGCAGCCAGACAATACGAGATGATGAAAAAACACGCAGCCAATCTTTCGGAAGTCGTCCGAAAACTCGAAGTAGAAGCACATAGGTCTAAAGCAAAACTTGAAAACAACGAGAGGGCTAGGACAAAATTGGTGAAGGACCTGGAAGACGCTCAAGCCCAGCTCGCTTTGGCACAGAGAGACGCTGCAAACTATAAGACTGAATTAGAGAATGTCAAACAGCGATTTCATTCTGAGCTGGACTCCAATAGCCAAGAAAAAATGGCTTTAAAGAAGGAGGTGGAAGATCTAAAAATGGCCAACGCCGAGTTGAAAACAGTGCAAGGCCATTTTGAAGCTGAGAGAGCTGCCTGGGAGGCGGAAAAAGCGAGTCTAAAAGAAAGTTTGGCTCTGGCAGAAACAGAAAAGGTGATTTTGAATGACCAGGTTGCAGACGCAGAGAGACGGGCAGCTCTTGTCGAAAAGAACGTTGATAGTGCCATTGAAATGGCCACTGCCTCCAACAACAAACTCCTTGAAAGAGAGAAAGAAATCGAGGGGTTTGAGGAGATGATTTTTGATTTCCTTGGCCAGGTTCTCAAAACTCGCAATATCTCATGGATCCCGGATTATCATGTTACTTTGGCCAACTTATGGGATGCCATCGTGGAGGGCGAAAAACATAGACTGGGGGTCGAAGAGATCAATGAAGATGAATTGATGAAGAGCATCCTAAGAGACAACGAGCCTGAGGATCTGGCAGAGGGTCGTCGCTTAATCCTGGCGGAAATGGAGAAGGAGAGAACCATGGCTAAAGGTAAAAGCAAAATTGATGAAGGTTCCAGCTCCGCCGCGAAGTCTAAAACCTCCGAAGTTGAGGAGTACCATCCTGACGATCCGCTAATCCCCTTAGGTCTAACTCCCGTGGTTGTTGGAGCATCCGGATTTACTCAAGAGGGAGTATCTGCTGAAGGTATCTCTCTCTTTTCCCCGTAATTTGCTAAAGCGATTGCGAATTGTCGTCGTCTAGCAGGACAACCCATTGAATTAGTAATGTGTGTCTCTCGTAATGCAGGTGGCGAGCCCGTCGACAAGGGCGCTGGAAAAGAGAGAGAAGTGGAGGAGGAGACTGCCCTGCCGGGTGCTGATATCGATGTTTCAGAGCGAGTCGAGGTCACAACAGCAGAAGGAAGCATCCCGGTGCCTAGCGCCGATGTACCCAAAGATGTTGAGACTATCGAAGCTTTAAAAGACTTGGATGGTCGTCATGTGGATGACGAAGAGGATATTACCGGCACCAAAAAGGCCGACGATGATGATGATGATGAAGAGCCCCTGGCCAGCCGGAAAGCCAGACAAGAGAAAGGGTTGGCTTCAAAGAAGGTGGGGGATGAGGCTTTGGACATAGTCCCTCTTGCAGAATTCGATCCCAAAATTGGGATGATTGTGAAAATCCAGTCCAAGTCCATCAGCCGGGAGCTTCACTTCGCAAACCCCGATGACTTCCCGACTTCCCTCTCCAGTAGAAGCAAGAGAAAAGAAGGGAAAGAGGAGACCTCAGAGGAGTCAGATGCTCCCCTTGTGGACAAGCGGAAGAGGAAGAAGGGGGATCCATCTGAAGCCGACAAGGAGAGGCTGGAGAGGCAGAAGCAAGAGAAGAAATCAAAGCACAAATAGGATGTTTGTTGATATTTTGTCTTTAGGTTTCCCACTGGCCAGGAAGTGTAATTGTGAGACTGGTCCTCACTTTTGTTTCTAGATTGTTTTCACTTTGTTGATTCGCAGTACATAAACAAGGATTTGTTTCTCCTTACATCATTGTGTACCTGTATTCATAGAAACTTTCCACGTTTAGTCGTTAGCCAACTATTAATAATTATAAGTCAGTCAATCAACAGGAAGAAGAATGTTCATGCTATGTTACACTGTTATATCAAAGTTTAGTGTTTGCATAGGAGTGCCTGGTGCCCCCCAATCAGTTGTTAGAGTTTTACGCTTAGCGATTCGTTCGCTCCCCGATCCTTCAGCGGGGAAGGAGCTATTTCTCAGCGCTCAATCGGAGACGCCTTTATACTCTCTCTCTCTCTGGAGAGTTAGAGTTCGAGCTCAGCGATTCATTCGCTCCGCGATCCTTCAGCGGGAAAGGAGCTCTTTCTCAGCGCTCAATTGGAGACGCCTTTATACTCTCTCTCGACTCTGGAGAGTTAGAGTTCGAGCTCAGTGATTCATTCGCTCCCCGATCCTTCAGCGGGGAAGGAGCTCTTTCTCAGCGCTCAATCGGAGACGCCTTTATACTCTCTCTCTCTCTGGAGAGTTAGAGTTGGGACTCAGCAGTCTGCAATCATGCACGCTCATCAAACTCGTCTTAGGTTTACATTTTAATCCAAGCTCCGAGGATTAAAATCAGTCGGACAAGCAGTTGGAGAATTTACCAAGGCTTTGGGTTCCTCTGATTAGTTTACGAGAGGAACTGTTGGCACCGGACTTCGGGTACCTGCATTATTCACACTGATTTTCATAGGCAAATAAATAAAGATGCAATAAAGGTAAATGACACACAGTATTTTTATAGTGGTTCGGTCGAATCATGACCTACGTCCACTTTATAATCTCTTGCTTTAAGGAATCAGACTGTTCTAGGCAAGTCATGCCCTGTACATAGTTTTTTAACAAAGCAAAAGAATAAATTTGAAACTTCTCATGTTAGATATGGCCGTAGATGTTGGGCATTCCACACTCTGGGGATTTCCTGTCCATCTACGGTTGCCAGCTTGAAGGTTCCGTTATCAAGCTTGCTGAGAATAGAGTATGGTCCTTCCCACTTCGCTCCCATATGAGTTGGGGGTGGAAAGACACGTTTCAGAACCAAGTCTCCGGGTTCCCAGGTCCGGGCTCGAACCTTTTTGTTGCAATATCTGGCGACTTGTTGCTTGCATCTCAGAGCACGCAGGTTGGCTTCATCCCTCTTTTCTTTGATCATATCCAGGGACTCAAGGAGCAATTCATTATTGGTCATTGGATCATAATAGGTCACCCGATGAGAAGGTACCTTTATCTCAATCGGGATGACTGCTTCCGTTCCAAAAGCGAGGGAGAACGGGGTATGTCCTGTCGCTGATTTATATGTCGTCCTGTAGGCCCATAGTGCCAAGGGCAATTCATCAGCCCACATGGCTCTAGCCCGCTTCATTCTTCTTTTCAGAATGGACTTAATTACTTTATTTGCAGCTTCGACTTGCCCGTTCGATTGTGGGTGTGCCACGGAGGTGTATCGATTCTCGATGTGGTATTTTTGGCAGAAGTTTCTGAATTCAGCACTATCAAATTGAGTTCCGTTGTCTGTTATCACAATCTTTGGAATTCCAAATCGGCAAATGATGTTTCTCACAATGAAGTTGATCACTCGTTTAGTTGTGATTGTAGTTAGTGGTTCTGCCTCGACCCACTTAATGAAATAATCTATGGCCACAATAGCAAACTTTGCTCCGCCCCTTGCTATGGGGAGACTTCCTATGATATCAATTCCCCATATAGCAAATGGCCATGGACTCATCATTGTTTTTAATTGTCTTGGAGGCGCTCTAGGTATCTTTGAAAATCTCTGGCACGCATCACATCGTCGTGCATATCTTACTGCATCCTTGTTTATGGTGGGCCAGAAGTAACCATGTCGCAATATCTTTTTCGCCAAAGTTTGCCCTCCAGTGTGGTCGCCACATTCGCCTTCGTGGACTTCTTGCAGCACACGTTTGATGTCATCGTGGGCTATACAACGAAGGAGGGGCATTGAAAACCCTTGCCTATAAAGAACTCCGCCTTGCAATACGTATCGGGTGGCTTTACGAATCACTTTACGCCTCTCGCTTTTCTTGGTCGGAAGCGTTCCATCCATTAGGAAATTCTTTATAGGGGTCATCCAGGATTCCCTTTCTGGTTCCGTCTCTAGTACTAGGTCGATTTCCATCTGATCAATGCTGGGGGACCGAAGTACTTCAACGGGGGCTAGCGCAATCACTTCAGGATCGTTAGAACTAGCCATCTTTGCCAACTTGTCTGCCTGCTGATTTTCCGACCGCGGAATATGAGATATGCTGTAGTGATCAAACTCATTCAGCAGTTCTTTCACTTTCTTTAAGTATAGAATAAATCTTGCACTTTTAGCTTGGAATCTTCCGGTGACTTGATTCACAACTAACTTGGAGTCGTAGAAGATGTTCAGCTTTGTGACTTCTAATTCCTTTGCAATCCTTAATCCAGCTATCAGAGCTTCATATTCAAAATCGTTGTTAGTGGCCTGAAACTCCATTCGGATGGCATAGGTTATCAATCGTTTCTCAGGGGTTTCAAGCACTATTCCAGCGCCGGATCTTTCGTCATTCCTAGCACCATCAGTATATAATCTCCAGACATTAGGGTCGAAAAGTAGCTTTGAGGGTTCCACTTCTTCGTTTGCTATGTCTTCTTCAGGAACAGTGAACTCTGCTATGAAGTCGGCTATCACTTGCCCCCGAATTGATCGTCTGGGCTGAAAGTTCAAGTCAAATTGACTTAACTCAATATTCCATTTGAGTAACCTTCCAGATGCCTCCGGTCTCTGTAAAACTTGCTTGAGTGGATGATCAGTATATATGGTAATAGGATGTGCCTGAAAGTAGTGCCGAAGTTTTCTGGAGGTAATCAGTAAACTATACGCCAGTTTTTCTATCCGTGGATAATTACGCTCTGCTGCTGTCAATTTTTTGCTCACATAATACACAGGTCTTTGGACCTTTTCCTCTTCCCTTACCAACGCTGAGCTGATTGCATGAGATGATACTGCCAAATACACGAATAAATCCTCGTGGTCTATTGGTTTAGATAGAATTGGGGGTTTCTCCAAGTGTCTGAGCAAATTCTAAAACGCTTCTACGCAGTCAGGTGTCCATTTAAAGTGGCGTTTTCCTCGCTTTATTAATTCGAAGAATGGGATGCACTTATCCGTGGCCCTGGAGATAAATCTGCTTAGTGCGGCCACTTTTCCGGCAAGGCTTTGCACATCCCTAATTTGCCTAGGTTCCTGAATGTTCCTGATTGCCGCGATCTGGTCCGGATTAATCTCGATACCGCGCGAACTGACAATGAATCCTAAGAATTTTCCAGAAGCAACACCGAATGAACATTTGGTGGGATTGAGTTTCATTCCATACTTTCGAAGAATACCGAACATCTCTGCCAAGTCAGTAGTATGTTCAGAGGATTGCTTGGATTTAACCAACATATCGTCGACGTATACTTCCATTGTTTTCCCGATTTGGTTATAAAACATTCTGTTGACCAAACGTTGGTACGTAGCGCCTGCGTTCTTCAAACCAAAGGGCATTACTACGTAACAATATAATCCCAGATCAGTGATGAAACTAGTATGCTCTTGGTCTGGAATATGCATTGGAATTTGGTTGTATCCTGAATAAGCATCCATGAATGAGAGAAGCTCATGACCTGCCGTCGAGTCTACCAACTGGTCAATTCGAGGTAATGGGAAACTATCTTTTGGACAAGCTTTGTTCAAATCCGAGAAGTCGATACACGTTCGCCACTTCCCGTTGGCCTTCTTTACCAGGACTGGATTTGAAATCCAGTCCGGGTAGGTTGAATCTCTGATAAACCCGTTACTTTTTAGCTTTCCAACCTCTTCTTTCAAGGCAGCGGACCTCACCGGGCCCAACATTCGCCTTTTTTGCTTTACTGGAGAATGTTTGGGGTTAATGCTCAAAGAATGGCTCATGATTGATGGAGATATCCCGCACATGTCTGCATGGGTCCAAGCAAATACATCCAAGTTGTTCTTTAAGAAATTCGTCAATTCTTCAGCAAGATTTGGACTTAACTGGGATCCAATCTTAAGGACCTTCTCCGGGTCACTGTCATCGATTGGTACATCCACAGTTGCCTCGTTGGGAGTCGTCGTTCTGCCCCCGGGTTCTTGATCCTCTCTGGGATCTATATCCTCGGGCACCACTCTAGGCAACTCTCCAACAATTATCCTCTTTGGTTGCTATAAGGTTTCCGCCCCCAAAGGGGGAGGAGTGCCTTTAGTTTCGATATCCCCGCCGTTGCAAAGCAACTTTAGTTCGGCAACATAACACGCTCGCGCAACAACTTGATCCCCTCTGACGATACCAATGCCAGCTTCTGTGGGGAACTTCAATAGCAAGCACCAGGGGGCTATACAGGCTCTGAACTTTGCGAGGGCCGGTCGGCCCAAGAAGGCATTGTATGGCGATTCGACATCCAAAACCACAAAGGGGAGGATTCTCACTCTCTGGCGTTCTCCTTCCCCAAGTGTGACTGGCAATTCTACATAACCCATAGGTGCGGTGGATGCTCCGTTGAATCCACGGATCCATCCTTGGCAGGGCTTCAAGTCTTTTATCTCAAGATTCATCTGGTCAAAGGCCTTTTTGAAAAGGATATTAACGGAACTCCCGTTGTCCACCAGGACCTTATGAACAGTGGCTGGCCCAATGGGTATCGTAATTACAAGTGGATCTTCAGTTGGAGCATGGACTCCGATGCTTTCTCGTTCTCGGAAAACAACGTCATCAGTCATCATCTTCTGCTGCTTCACCGGGATACTGTCCTCGGGGTTGCTACATTCCCCCACTTCGAGGTGTTGTTTGGCTGCATTGACGTATTGATCTAAAGCTTTGGAACTGTGCCCAGCAAGATAAAGTCCACCGATCACGGTATTGATAACAATATTCTTTCCCTTTTGCTGAGCAGTTGGCCTAGTAGCAAGTTGATTTTGGTTCTGATTCGGGGCCTGCACTGCTTGCCCCCTGTCCCTAGGCGTTACTCTGTATTCATCTAGCTTCCCTTCTCGAAGCAGCCTTTCGACTACGTCCCTCAGGTGACGGCATTCATTTGTCGAATGGCCGTGGATTTGATGAAAGAGACAAAACTTCCCTGTCTCACGCTCTTTCTCTGTTGACTCTCTAGGAGGTGGCCTCTTATTCTGGAGGACTTCATACGCATCCATGAAGATATTTTCCAGAGTATCACTTATGGGTGTATAACTTTCAAAGGCCCTGGGACGAGTCCTTCTCTGGGAGTCGTTCCCTCGGCCCCTCTTCCGGTTGTTGCCGTTAGCATTGTTATTGTTGTTACCTGGCTGGCGACCACCCTGATTCTGATTTCCGACGTTAACTTCAACTTTCCCTGAGCTGTCTCCAATTTGTTTGATGGCGACATTGCTCTGAATTTCCTCCTTATCAGTTGTTTTAAGCTTTCGGTTTGCGTATACCTCTTCCCGGCGTAGATGTACATTGGCTTTCTCATAGAATAACTCTCTGGTATGGGGCGGTTTGCCTGCCAAGTACCTCCCGAATTCAGTGTCCTTATCCACTCCATCAATTAGTGCTGCGACAATGGTCGGCTCATGAGGATCTTTAACCTCAGTGGCGGCCAAATTGAAACGATCCAGGTACATCTTTAGACTTTCGCCTGGTCGCTGTTTGACAAGGAATAAATCGATCACGCTTTTCGTCTTCTGTGCGTAGATACGGAATTGTTCTACGAACTTCTCGCTTAGTTCCCTGAAGCTAGAAATCGATCTCGCTGGCAGGCGAGTAAACCATAGCAAAGCCACGTCTTCCAGGAATATGGGAAACGCTTTACACTTAACCGCGTCAGAAGCGGTAGCAGCAGTCATCGACCAAGAGTATCTCATTAGGTGCTGAACAGGATCAGATCTTCCTGCATACCTGTTCATTTGTGGCATGTTGAAACACCTTGGAAAGGTCGCATCCAAAATATCGTCAGTAAAAGGGGTATGACTGCGGTCAATCCCCCAATCTTCGTTCCGCTGTCCACGGCTGTCGGCCAAAATCTGGTGAACCATGGCTGCAACGTTTGCACTAGTCAAAGGAGGTTCAGGGTCAGTGCCTCTGGCCCGACGAGGTTCTCTGATCTCTCTTCGGGGAGTAGCCACAAAATCTGGGGCTTGGACGGGGCTTCGCTGCCCCCTGTTATCATGAGTATGCGTGCGGCGACGGGGCTGAGGTGGTCTGTTATGTACAGGACTGTTCACATTACGGTTTATGGGCCCCACCCCTAGTTCTTCTTCTTCCTGTGAGGGCAGGGTCCCGAACCGAAGCTGTTCTATGTTTTCGGCTCTCTCATACGGTCGCCGTGGAGGTCTCGGCGATTCTTCAGATGAAGAGGAATATACTGGGGTGAGTGGACGAACCGGCGATGCTCTTTGCCTTGCTAGGTCATCAAGTCTTCTATCCATAGCCGTCAGATTTTGCCGTAGGATAGAACTTTCCTGCCTCTGGGCGGCCAACTCATCAAACAACCTATCCCACATTTCGACGAAGTGAGAGAGATCCCCCTCAGTGACAGGAGCGGCAGGATCATAGTGGTCATCACCATTCTCTCTTATGCGCAAAGAGCTCGAACCGGGTCGAGCAGAGGTTCCAGGACGATAGGAGTGGGTCATAGGTTCTTTTCCAGGTCGAGTTGTATTCTGACCATCAGTTCGGGTAGCTGCGGTTCGTGGAGGGCGGTTCGCTGCGCCCCCTGAGATCGACTCGTGGTCGTGGTACGCGGAGGCTGTGAGGTGTTGCCCCGGGATCGAGTTACAACCCCTTCAGTAGCACGGATCGTTTCGTTCTCATCGACTCGGAACGAGGTATCTTCGTCGGATCGGATCGCCCCCTGCGCTCCGCGATCCAGAATTTCTTCGTTGCCCAGTTCGTGCACACTCTCCTCAATCGTTTCGTTGGTCTGCGAAACTTTAGATCTTTTTCCAGCCATGATATCCGAATCGCTGGAATCCTCAAAGAAGCGAATAGTGAAACTTTAGGACTGAGTTCTCAGTGAAAGCACCAAAAATGTTAGATCGAAATTTGGACCTAACACCCAAATTGTTATGAACTGTAGAGAATTTTAAATGAGGAACGAGGAAAAGGAAAATAACACTCAGAATTTATAGTGGTTCGGCGTTAACGAGCCTACGTCCACTTTATATCTTATTGATTATGCTTTAAAAGCTAGTACAACAGTGATTTCTCTCAATATTTCAGTGGTTTGACAACAATGGCGGATTCAGTACTCAATATTGCCAAAAGGATCCCGAAAAATGCCAAGCTCTGGGCTATTTATAGCTGATTTTGTCAGGCGGATCGTGGACACGTGGCACGAATCCCGAGAACATCGGATCGCATCGCCACCATTGAAGAAATAGTCAAACTAGCCGTTGTGAACAGGTGTCGTGATTTGCTTGAAAATCGGATCGTGCAGATGGGGAGAATTGGTCCAGATGACGGTTAGGAACACGTGTCGCCAGATCCGTGCGGTTCGGATCGCTGAAGACCAGCTCGTGATTGAATGGGTCAGAGGGTTCGGTGCGCACCAAGGGATCGGATCGGTTCGCTCTGGGCAACGATATAAGTTTGGATCGGATCGCCTGGATGCATCGTTCGTTGATGAGATGAGGGCGAGACGATGGCACGCGATCCGACGGTGGGCGAGACTATGGAGTGCGATCCGACGGTGGGCGAGACGATGGAGTGCGATCCGACGGTGGGCGAGACGGTGGAGTGCGATCCATTCCTTTACATTATTGGAGAACGTGATTTCCTGCTTTCCTTTTATGAATGATCCTGGGTGGCTTGGTCAAAAAGCGAGCCAACAAAAATGGCGTGGTAGTTCGATAATTCGATTTCAAACATCAATTGAACATATCGGGTGCAAAACAATCCGGATTTTAGTGAAACCAAAAACAATAGGATCTAATTGATGATATCTTTCCAACGAATCCGGAAAATCAAGATTTCATAGCGGGGGTCAAAAGATATGTCTAGTTGAAAATTCTGAATAATCGCTATGGAATTCAGGCCCTTAAAAATAGACATTTTGCAAACGACCTCGGATTTCGACGAAACCACTTTTGTTGGGTCCGTGATGTCAAATTGTTGCTTGATTCCAAATTTCATAATTTTTCGAATCAATATGTGAGCGTGGCAAAGGAAAACGCGTTTGACCAGTTTCAGTTGATTTTAATCGACTGGAATTTGGCCATTTTTCCAACGGTCTCAGAATTCGACGAAACTAGTTTTGTTAGGACCGTATCGTCAATACGAAGCTAGAAAATATTTTTTAGGAATTTTTCTAGTTAGTATGTGGCCCCGGTAAATTGAAATACACGTTCAAATTCAATATATAGAGTATATGTTGATTTTAACAAAAACTGATCGAAACAGTCGAATCAGCTTGCGGTACATATCCCATTGTGTTCGGATTGGGGGTAATTAGCTATGAACGATAGGCGGTGGGCCTCGTTTAGAGGTCGAAAATAAAAGTTGCTTTTTAGTGATAAATAAAATAATTAAATAAAAAAACCCTCTCCTTAACTACTCAGCCCCCCCCGTTACAAATTGATTTTCAAAAAAAAAAAAAAGAGAAAAGAAGGGCACGGAGGAACCCTAGCCGCCGCTACCGCTGTCGCGGCCCCCACCGCAGCGCCTCCACAGGAGGTGGCGCACCCCTCCCCTTCCCCTCCTCTTCTCCTTCCTTTCCCCCTCTCCTGATCGAACCCGACGCAACCCAGTCGCCCCCCCCCCCGTCCCTGCTGAGTCGCGACATGACACCCCCCTCGTTCGAAGGCCGACGCATCTGAACCCCACCCCGATATCAACACCCCCTCCTTCCTTATACAGTGAGTTCTTTATGTTATTTTCGTATTTATTTTACTTCGTTTTTTTTGTGATTATAACCCTTAAGTAAAACATGATTTGCAAGCCTATAAAAGTGATGGTCTTTCGAGGTGTAAAGATTGAATTTCTTTTTATATATACATGAATTGAAAGAAGAAAATAGGATTCTTATATATATGATAAAATAGAAAAGATTAAATCTTTAAATTTGAAAGGGGGGCGATAACTTTGAAAATAAAAAGATGAGATTTTTAATTAGCTAAAGATGCGATTTTTAATTGTTTAAAAATATAATTTTATCGTATGTAAAGATGGAAAATATAATTTTCATATTAAATAGATAGTAAAAATATAATCTTTCATATTGTAGAAGGATAAAAATATGATTTTTACATAGTGGGAACTATAAAAATATAATCTTTATAGGATAGAGAATATAAAAATATCATCTTTGTATATGTAGCGAAATAAAAATCTGATTTTTATTATATATACGTTGAAATAAAGAGGTGATTTTTATAGTGATGAAATCTTTACATTTGAAAAGGCGAAATCTTTTTATATAGTAGCGGTGTAAAAATAGGATTTTTATATATTGAATAGCATAGTAAAAATTCGATTTTTATATATTGAATAGCATATTAAAATTCGATTTTTATATATTGAATAGCATAGTAAAAATTCGATTTTTATATATTGAATAGCAAAGTAAAAATTCGATTTTTATATATTGAATAACATAGTAAAAATTCGATTTTTATATATTGAATAACGAAGTAAAAATTCGATTTTTACATATGTAGTTGCTACGGGCAACGAAAGTGATAAGAGGCGAGGACGATGAAGATTTCTACTTAAGAAGTGTCGTGAAGTTGGGATAGCTTTCGGTGAGAATTTCTCACTCTTCAATTTCTTTTCTAGTTATATATATATACTAGGATGCAGACGGTGCGTAGTAGCACCCGACACAATCGTCCACAGACCATGGACTTGTTTGTTTGGTTGTGTAGTTGGTTAGATTATTTGGTTTCAATTGAATTGTTTGGTGAATTGAATGGATTTGATTGATGTGTGAATGGCGTGGGCCTTCACTAGACCGGGGATAAGGCTAGGCCTTGTCCCGTTTCTAGTTTCGTGCCATTATGTCGCCGAAATTTTCTAAAATAAGTTAGAAAAATAAAAATATCATTTTTATTGTGTAAATGAACTGAATAGAAATTCATGTGATGAAATAAAATGTTTTATCGTTAAAAATATAATTTTTAACGTGGAAGTGAATAAAATAAAATATTCATTTACAAACCGGACGGTTTGTTTATGTACACCTATTTGAAGGACATTGATTGGGTCGATAAATTTTACACATCGCCCAACTGCACAAATAAAATATGCGCTTGAATGTTTGAAAACCCCACACGGGTGTTGGGATGAAATTTGAAGTTCACTCATCCTGATTGATTAAATATGTCGATCGATCGATTGACAGGCTGTTATAAGCGTTAGATATCTATATTTGATGCTTATACAGTGTAGTGCACTTTGGTTGATGGTTGATTATTTTTCAATGCTATTGTATACGTGTGATGTATGAAAATCCATATAATTAACATTATATGGTGAGTGATTGGGTCTCATTCCAATTTAGAAAATAAAGAATATTATAAAATAAAGGTTCATGTGTTGACTGTACTCATCCGTTGAGATTAGTCATGTGTTGAACGAAATATTTTGATAATAAAATTTACATCTTTATCAATATAAAATAAAGGTTCATGTGTTGACTGTACTCATCCGTTGAGATTAGTCATGTGTTGAACCAAATATTTGAAATAGAAATATTTGAAAACAAAATATTTGAAATAGAAATATTTGAAAACGAAATATTTGAAATAGAAATATTTGAAAACGAAATATTTGAAAACGAAATATTTGAAATAGAAATATTTGAAAACGAAATATTTGAAATAGAAATATTTGAAACGAAATATTTGAAATAGAAATATTTGAAATAGAATATTTGAAAATAGAAATATATGAAGCCGTGTTGATTAGATTAACGCCATTTTGACGTGAACGATATTTATATCGATTTTATTCATTTTAAAATGAATATTGAAAGGTGATTTCGAAATCGAATATTTTGAAATGAATTTGAATTGAATCGAATAGAAAACCAATTTGAATTGAATCGAATAGAAAACCAATTTGAATTGAATCGAATAGAAAACCAATTTGAATTGAATCGAATAGAAAACCAATTTGAATTGAATCGAATAGAAAACCAATTTGAATTGAATCGAATAGAAAACCAATTTGAATTGAATCGAATAGAAAACCAAAATGAATTGAATATATAACGAATTCGAATTGAATTGAATATATAACGAATTCGAATTGAATTGAATAGAAAACGAATTCGAATTGAATTGAATTGAAAAAGAAAACGAATTCGAATCGAATAGAAAACCGATTTGAATTGAAATCAAATAGAAATGAAAATAAAAAGGATTTAAAATAGAAAATTCAATTTTGATTTGAATTTGAAATAGAAGTTGAAATTGTTTTTGAAACGAATTTAAAACAATTTTTAAAATTCGTTTTAAATAAGAATCGACGAAATATATATTATATATATAATATAATGGCCTGAATAGAACGCGCCGCGCTGCGGCAGTTCGTGAATTTCGACCATTAACTTCGAACGGACATTACGGGAGATCTGACCGTCGGATTCTCCTAAAACCGGAACCGTTGGGTTCGTATCGAAAAGAGCTTTCTAACGAACATTAGAAATTTGAAATCTAACGGTTGGATTTGGAGATACGTCCAAATCAAATTTGAAAAAGGTCGCTGTAAGTGCAGTTCGATGGCCGTTGAAGGAAATCGACTGTACGGGCCTTGATAATATTATTAAAAATAGTAATAATTTGTGTAAAAACATAAGAAATGATTTGGGAAAATTTGGGATGAAAAGCTCCATATTTGAAAAGATAAAAATAGTTTTTATCGAAATGAACTAATTTTGAACTAAAATTAAACCCGTTTATTTTTAAATAAATAAATTGGATTTGAAACGGATTTTAAATAGAATTGATTTGTGGGTTTATCGTGAACTGTGTTCTAAATGACACTAGTTCTTTAACCCAGTAAAAGGAGTTTTAATGAATCTTCAATTAGATTGAAATGGGAATTGATAATTTAAATTATCAACTTTAGAAAACGAGCGAGAATGGAGTATCACCAGTTTTGCTCCAAAGCGGTAGTTAAATCTTTAATTAGATTTGAACGTGAAATGGCAATTAATTTTACCGATAACACCGTGGTATTAGATATGGAGTATTACCAGTTTTGCTTCATGGGATGAATAGGTTGGGATTGGGAAATAAAATAAATAATTACTTCGATGTGGTTCGCTAATCCCGACTAGTTTGGAAAACCATAATTTGGTTTGAAATGACATCCAAAGGAAGATCAAAGGATAAATTTTAAAGAATTTATCTTGGATAAAATTAATGGGAACCTTTCCCTAAAAATGTGATTTTATGAATAAAAGAATATGAATTGGAATGAGGCGTATGTTGAGTTTGTGTAACATTTGTTTTAATATACGCGGGTTGTTCAGAAAGTCTGGGTTTATACCCATTCTGAATAACCGATTCGACGATATGTCGAAGATGAAGACAGTGGTCGAAGACCGGAAGTCTTCACATCGTTTGGGTAATTACTGACGATCCTGATTGGGCTGTACACCCAAGAGGATGGAAATAGTTGGTGGTCGTCCAGACATACTTGGAGATGGATGGATATGCGAGGAAAGTGCCTCCGGTTTCGTTCAGACCCAGAACGAACTTGTAAAGGGATTATGTTTCTGACATTGGATTTTATTCTGTGTTGATTGATTTCTATTAAATATATATCTGTTTGGCGGCGGAGAATTTATTCTTTTGCTTAATGCCCTTCTCTGAGACGTACGAGCTTAGAGGTTATATATTGATAGATATCAATCGCATGGCATGAATTGCCTGTGTGGCACGCTGAGTTGCATGGATCAAGGCTTCTGTTGAAAAGCAAAGTCTTGTGGTTGATGATCAAAGCATGGCTTACGTGGCAGCTTTGTGTATAACGTGAATTCGCGAGCCTCACACCTCGTTATGAGTTAAAAACGGGATACGGACCGCTGGGAGAGCACGACGTTTCTTTCTAGCTATGGTGGTGTCAGTGACTTACCAGCCCTGACATTTATATACTTTTCACCTTTGTGGTTGTTGGAATGAGGCGCCTCGATTATAGGTCTGTAAGGACCGGGAAACGTGTGTTCAGGCATAAATAATCCTCTAACGTAAGTGAGGACCGGCCCAGCCGAATCCGGGGTTGCCCAGAGTGTGTAGTCTCGAGGCCTTTGCTAGAGTGTCTCGAAGCGGAGAGGAGCTTGCCCCTTGCCTCGACTCATGACGGAAATCCAATTTCCAATACGTGTATTGCGGTTTTAATTGTAGAACTAGTATGGCGACATGATAGATGGTACCCATGCCGCCTATGATTGATATTTATGATTTGAATTGTTTTGACACTATACACTTATTATAGTATCAAATGATTTGTTTTAAACGTACCAAGCATGTTTGGCTATTATAAGGGAAAACCCTATCCTCCGGCTTGCGTTGCATTGTGTGATGGGACCTGGGTCTTATAATAGCTTCATTTTTCGAAAAAGCATTGCGTTGTTTATTCTATGCACTGGTATTCTTGGGAGGAAACCCGTTCCGTGTTATACGGCGTGGTCCCTTGAATTACTCTCTTTTAAAGTAAAGTTTTAAATAACTATTTTAGTTCTCACACCAGTCACATGACTGATATGGAGTTTATTGTTTTAACCTAAACTCTAGGTGCCCCTATTTTCCGCACGGGCAGCTAGTAGTTTTGGTTTTGCAGATTTATATTCACAGGATCCTGATTTACAGCTGGAACGATGCTCGGAAAGCTCTGTATCCGTGTATTACTTTCAGTTGTGTTTTGTATTATTTTTCCGCTGCAATATTGTATTTAAATCTCTGATATTTATCGAATGTAATTTATTACTTTATACTCTGTATATTCTTGTATCTGATGGAATTGTTGTAATAGCAATGAAATGTTCTTCCGTTTGTGTTCTGATTTGTCCTGTTCTCAAACGATCAGGGGTTTCGAACGGTCTAGATCGGTTTAACGACTGATTCAGATCGAGCGAAATTCCTTGCCGTCACAATTTGATTGGCCTCCGGCAGCTCAGGAATATTCGGTTCCCCTGACATGTTGAGAAGAAAAGGATAAGGGAATTCAAACAGAGAACTGAAAGATATTTTATATGGCTTTGGGGAATATGTCCTTAAAAAAAAACTATTCTTGGTAAGTACTTTATTTTTGAAACTTTTTGAAAATAATTTTCAAAACCTTTTATCTGATCTTGTAACCTTAAGCTCTGATACCAAATGTGACACCCCACATCCGTTAATGTCACTCTTTATCAGAATGCATTAAGTTTCGTGAAGTATTATAGGTAAACAGAAACAGAATCTCACAAGACAGATACAAAAATAGTAGAGGAATTTAAAACTTCATTACTTAACAGAAAAACATCATAGTTTCAGAAACCGGTTACAACATCAGGCTAAAATATTGAAACCAAAACATCCGTCTTATGCCAAAAGCCATCAGGGTATAGAAATGTAAAGTCATAATCCCCAATAATAGCCATAATAAAGTAAACAAGTAGCCTAAGCGATACATCAAAGCAGATCCAACTCCAAACAGAAACAGAAGAGATAATTCTGATCAAGCCTGAACGTTCCCACCCTGAGAACCTAGGGGGAAGGAAAGAGAGAAAAGGAAACAAAACGGGTCAGATATAAATTCTAGCAAGTCAAGTGACTTTTAGCATATAAAGAAATAAAAGTATCATGACAGGAATATCCATCGGATGATGGGTAACAGTAGGATATGATAGGTATAAACAGACTGAACATAATAAACAGAGTGGATTATGCTTCTTAGATAATTTTCTTTGCACCAATACTAGTATAACAGATATGAGACAGGATTAGGTATCCCCTAATTACTTTAATGAAACATAATGATCCCCACAAAAATATAATGGTAGGATTAGGTGTACTCTAATAATGTGTTTTACCCAAACAAAATAATAGGCAACTCAACAAAAAATACGGGTGTTACCCCAAACAGAAAGAACATGTACCTTAAAAAGAAACAGACAAGCTAAGACCAGACGTACTCTTATTAATACCCCCAAGCGATCGACTCCCTAACTCGTAAAAACCCTGTGTCGTCCCTAGAGTATGGTGTATTACTCCCTGAAGTAGCAACCTATAGAAGGACACATACCTATTTACAGGTGCTACAGTGGCTTATTTTCCTAGGAAAGCCAGACCCATGCACGCACATGACACTGTTGGAACGTGCCAGTACACACTCCCTTCAGATGAACCTCTTTTAATCAGTTCAGTATGTGTGCCCTGACCCCTTCCTAGTGCGGGGTCCCCGTTAAATACCAGAATGGGTTACTGATTGATAAGGGTCCCACATAGTAGATGACATAAATCAACCCCTGAATTTGTGTCCCTCAACCAACCATGATTTTTAACGGGTTAATCCTAATATTAACAGGTTCGCCTAGCCCCCCACAGATTAATAGGTTAAGTTTCATTGGTTAACAGGTTTATTTTACCCCAACAGATTAAACATGTTTACATAACCCCAATGTATTGAACTGGTTTACTTAACCCCAAAAGATTAAACAGGTTTTCTTAACTCCAACAGATTAAACAAGTTTACTTAACCCTAACAGATTAAACAGGTTCACTTAACCCTAACAGATTAAATAGGTTTACTTAACCTTAACAGATTAAAGAGGTTTTATAGGTTCTTTATAGTTCCATTAACATGTTTTGCTTAATCTTAAATTAAGCCTATAGATTTATATGCATTTAAACTTTCCGTATAATTCAGAGTACAAGATATGCCCCCAAATTTTAGTCATATTTCGTAGTATAGGTTATGCCCCAAATTGTCAGTCTCAATCATTCCTGTGACACCCCACGTCCATAAATGTCACTAACTAAGAGAATGCATTAAGTTTTGTGAAGCATTATAGGTAACCAGAAATAGAAATATTACAAGACAGATATAAAAGCAACATCAGAATTTAAATTTTTATTTCAAACATAAATCATAACATCATGGTTCAAAATACCATGAGTTTGAAACTACATAAAACCCATTGCAACAATATAACTTCTGTCTTGCACCATCAGAGTACATAAATACTTAAAAAGCATAATTCCCCAAAAAGAGACAAAGCCATAGTGGAGATAAGAACTTGAGAAATACTTCAGAAGCTGCTCCAAGCAAGAAGATAACCGAGTCCTGACTAAGCCTGAGAATTCCCTCCCTGAGAACCTGGGGGGAAACGGAAGAATGAAGAGGAAACAAAAAGGGTCAGCCATAAAGTCTGGCGAGTCCAGTTACTTTTAGCAAGTAAATAAATAAAGGTAGCATGATAGGCATAAAAAGTAGATAAGGAAGACAACATCATACAAGGCAGGTATGACAAGGTAAACAAGATAAATACGATAGAGTATGTTGCGCTTCTCTAATGATTTCTATTTCTCTGCACTACTACTAGTATATCCAGAATAAGATGATCCCCAACATGTATGAAATGGTAGACTTAGGCATACTTCTTGTGAGAGGTTTTAACCCCATACAATCCACAGGTAACCCAAATAACAGACTCCTAAACTTACTAGAGTCTAGATGTATCCTAACTACTGCCCTAATCGATCGGCTCCCTACTCCGTAGATACTTCGTAGATACCCCGTGCTGGCCCCACAGTAGGATGTATCACTTCCTAAAGTGGCAACCCTTAGGGCTGTCAATGAATACCCGAAAAATCCGATATCCATCTGAATCCGTATCCGAAATATCCGTTATCCGGCATTATTCGAAAAACAGAAAAATAGAGTCAGTAATTATTTTGTAACTGTTAGATGTTACTATGATATAAATTTTTGTCTATTTTCAGTGAAAAATGGTAGTCTTAATGTTTAATTTTCTAGTTTTTATAAACATTAGTAACAAATTTATTTTATGCTGATCCAAACTTTTTTATTTATACTATTTAAAGTTCATTAATTACTGGCAGAGCGGATAAATATCCGATATCCGTTCGTATTCGAAAATTAAGTGGATACGGATATCCGATATCTGAAAATTAAGCGGATACGGATACAGATATGGATATGGCACTATCCGTATCCGAAAGCATCCGTTGACAACCTTGGCAACCCTTCATTTTCAAGATGTGTACAATCATATCTACTGATGTCTCAACGTCTTAATTCCCATAGCAAGCCGAACCCATGCACGCACATGACTCCATTGGTTTCCTGCGCTGTTGACACTGCCCCTTCGTTTTGGATCTCTTATAAGCAGCCTAGTAAGCGTGTCCCTACCCCGACCTAGTTCGGAGTACTCGTTTGATACCTAGATGGATTGCAGACTAAAACGGGTCCCACACACAAGATGATACAAGCTCCCCCTAGGCTTGCATTCCCACTACTAGGATTTCAACTGGTTATGCCTAACAGTCCATCAAGTATAAAATAGGTTAAGTTTGTGGGCCTATATATATAAATATTACCCACCACCACAAGATTTACTTAACCCACCCACTGTTTCAACCAGGTTTACTTAACCCCTATTCAAGTTAACGTGTTCATACAATCCCTATGGATTTAACTTGGTTAAGTATTCCAATTCGTTACCATGTCCATTTATGGTTATAATGGGCTAGACCTCCCACATTCGGCCTACAACTTGTGGATGCTGGATATGCCGGTTGGGTCCGGGCAGACTTCTTCCCCAAGCATGGCCTAACCTAATGTCTTAGCCCATCTCGTATTTGTGCACTTAGACCCCTCACAATAGATTCAACATTTGCGGTTGCTGGATATGCCAGTCGGGTCCGGGCAGACTTCCACCTTAAATGCAATCTAACCTCGTGTCATAAGTGTCATTGCAGTTTTCTAATTACTGTAATCGTAGGCATTTTAATTATTAACCAATTAATTATACCTATGTCTTTATAGGTGTTCATGCCCATTTACCCAATTATATGCATAATGGATTATATGTCCAAATTCATACTTGTCATTCAAGTTATGTCAATTCTAACGTTTATCTCCATTCCCTAACTAACGAATTCACATATATTTGGCGTCATGTCTAGGCTAGAAAGTATCCTAGCCATAAACAATAAAAGGGAAATATGACAATGGTGATTATTTTAACAAAAGTGACATAAACATGTAATTGGCATAGTGATAAGGTGAACATATAAAAATAGATCTAGTGATCATGTGATAATAAAACTATATCTAACATACCAAGGATGTCATAATAGGCATGAATAAATAAGGATTCATATTTCCAATTAATGATAGATCTAAATTAATCACCATATGATAGGTAAAGTTTTAGATCCACAAATGTGATATGATAAATTAACCACAAGCGAATTAGATCTATAAAGGTAGATCTAGCATGACATGATAAATTAACCACAAACGAATTAGATCTATAAAAGTAGATCAAGCATAACATGATAAATTAACCACAGGCGAATTAGATCTAAAAAGATCTAGCATGACATGATAAATTAACCACAAGCGAGTTAGATCTATTAAGGTAGATCTAGTATGACATGATAAATTAACCATAAGCGAATTAGATCTAAAAAAGGTAGATCTAGCATGATAATAATTTAAGATCCATAATTGTGACATGACAAATTAACCACAGGCGAATTAGATCTAAAAAGGTAGATCTAATATGATATGTACAAGGTGATAAACTAGATCTGATTAATAATTTAGATGTCGACATAATTCAGATCCAATAGTTAAAAATAGATCTAACACAAATAAGGTCAAGATCCACATCATAGAACATCATAGAAGTTACAATACATCTGATAAGATAAGGATTGAGATCCAAATCCTAACCAATTCAGAATGTCATATATTCACAATTTATAATGGATATGTTATAATTTAGTCATATAAACAAATCCAAACTATAGTCATATCAAGTTTACTTTTACATATATAAATCTAAAAGCAATTAGGAATTCACAGTGTTTGGATTAGAAAATAGAAGAAGAATTGATCTTAAATCTCTAATATTTTAATTGTTTGCAGAAGAAGAAGATATATTTTTGATTTAGTCAAAGCACCAACAACATTTACGCCTCCATTTTTTTTCAGCGTAGAAAATAAGAGAAATGGAGCCATACTTATAACACAGGGTCAATGAATCAAGCCACACAACAAGTCCAAGTTCAAAAGCTATGCAATGTTTGTAACGTTTAAATTAAAACATTTAATTACTTTCTCCTTTTTATTAATTGGGCACCTTATATATATATATATCTATATAATAAAATCTCTTGGTTAGACAAACCAAAAGACAAAGAGCGGTGGAGATTTGCTTTATGTAAATATATCAGGCGGCTCACAATTGGATACGAGGACTGCTTTTTCTACACGATCTCTTATCATGCTTACCACGTTAATAGTCGGTACCGATTTTCAATGCGTCTTCCCAAACATTAATTTATGAACAGGAATCAGTTTTTGTAACTGCTCAAAGATTTTCCTACAAACCCATGTACGCTTTTTCTCCAAATTCCTTCTCTCACAAAGAAGTAGAAGATCAGATTTTAAAACCATTCCTAATCCAGATCTACATGCTTTACTGCTGGTTGTGAAATTAGGTACTTTCATACTTTGTAATTTTCTGTATGCTTCTCATTTTAAGTACGTTGATTACCTCAACAGACATAGCTTTTGATGTTTTACTTATTTTTAATTTACGCGATGATACCCTTTGAATTTGTATACATCATGATTCATGTTTAACCTTCTATTGTTTCTGTATGCCAATGTAAGGTTTGTGAAAATGCAAGAACGAAAATGCAAGACTGATTTTTATCATAACTATATGCATTTAGGTTTATTCATATTATAATTTTTTATGTTTATTCGCAATAAAATTGATGATATTTCTATCTCGATACTAATTTTATTTTACTTTTACTCATTACATGTCTATGCAATAAATTTATCATCTTTCTATCTTATTTAATGTAAGGTTATAGTTTTGTAACATTACAGTTATATGAAACCTTCAATGTATTTTAGTTATGTTTCTATTTACAAAATGTAGTAATGCTTATAATATATTTTATGTTTATATTTTAACCATTTTGACACATTTAAATTTTATGTCACTGTCTTTTTTCATGCATAAACTGTCTTCTTTGATACTTAGTTTTTATGGTTAGTGGTTACAAATAATATGTTAATTTTCTTAAAGCTATATGCTCTTATACCTATAAGATGAAATGTCATTCACCTAATATTAGTAAATGTGTAAAAAACTTTTGAAAACATGTGAATGTTCATGCAATTTACTATGTTGTATAATGCATCACTTAAAGAAAGTAGCGTCTATACTAACTGTTCATATTTGTTACCGTAAGAATAAGACAAGTTTTTAACATGGCCTGTTCAAGTTTCGGTCATAACCGGAAAGGAATTTGGATGAAGTTCTGATTCTGATCAAAGTTCCAGATTTTTTCATATATTTATAAAATAGTAAGAAATTACAGAAAAAAACAAAAAAAACCCAATAAACATACAGAAACTGAAGAAGAAATAGAATCAAAATAGATAAGTAGATGAGCAGTACAAATAATGTATTTTAGTCAGTTAACACCAAAATCATCAAAAAATTCAAAATCAAATGAAATTTTGAAAATGTCAAATAGTCAAAATAGATTCATATGTCATTGTTTTTTCCACAGCAAGTATTTTACTTAGTACTGCAAAGAATGTATTATGAACTTACACAAAAAATAAAATTTGAACCTTGGTTTTTAAGCTACGTGAGATAAACTATAAATGAGATATTACAAGTTGATTATTATTATCTACCAACTGCTTTGCTATTATTCAGTTTGCGTTTTCCTAAGTCAAAAAAAAGGTATAAAAACCTAAATATAAGCCGTGTCTATATTTTAAAAATAGTTTAGGCATACCTATGACTATGAACAGAAGTATGCACCGCTTACAACACAAATTTAATCTTTGCACAAAAGGTAATTTTCTTATCTACCATTAACCTACGGTAACGCAAAAGCATGCATGTCTCATATGTCATTGTATAAACGAGTTTGTGATGAAATAATATGATTGAATTTTACCTAGATAATCAATTAATATAAGTTACATTTATGTTATATGTTCCAGCAAAATTGTATTTTGCTTCCATCCTGCGCACCAACTCAAGAAATCACGTGAGTCCAAAGTCACCATTCCTAAAATCATGATTTTAATTTAATATAAGATGAAAAGTGGCGTCATCAAGTTGGATTTTACCCATCATCAAATGTGAGAAATCGAGTAAAAATGCATCACATGATGCTTCGGTGGAGGCAGATATGGAGTTTTGTAAGGTCCAAATTCTTACAAGTCATGTGTTGGTGGAGGACTTTTGTTGTGCCCATTTAATGCAAATGACAGTTTTTATCAACATGCTTATGGACAACATACATGAATCTAATGATGTTGGCACCTTTTTCGTATTAGGTGAAAATATTTTGTCTACCATTGTTAATGATGGTTTAAGGTTTTGAAGGCTGAACCATTTGAACCACGAAAACCTTGCATTTTCTTTTCTTAATTAAACATATCATTTCATGAAAAAGTTACATGTAGTACTTTTCTAGGTTATTTAAATTTGTAGGGCATCAAATCATATAATATAAGCTTTACTGAATCATATATTAATTGTATATTAAACAGTGTCAAATTGACACATTTAACTCTTACATATACAGTGGTATCAGTATATTGTTGCTAAGAAGAGTCACAGAAACAAGATAAAAGAGATTGGTGTTTCAAATGATACTCTGCATTTTATCCATCGTGAAGGTGCAACACTGTAAATTGAAAAATGAAAAAAAGGTCAATAGGAGAACAATGATTTTTGACTTGGAAAGCAATTTTGGTGCGCATCAATGAGTATGAGTTTATCTACACATAGACCAAATTTTGTAGTTAATGTTATAAATGCTCCATGGAAAACATGTATGTATCTTTCTACTGCAGCTCATTATTATTTACGTGAGCTTATGTGTGCAGTTGACAAAATAGTGAAGATACAAGTTTTATGTAGTAGTTGTATGAAATATTTATAGCACAAATTCTGTTAAGTGAAAAAATTCAAAGGTTTAAAAGCTTACATTGATGTATGGTGGTTGTTTTAATTGCTAACTCTGTGTTTTGCTGTAGAACAATATAAGCATTTCGCTTTTTTTCATCTTTGTTAAAGAGAATCTGCAAAAATATTTTTTTTCCTACTGTGGACATAGTCATCAGGATCCTTTTCTTTTTGTTCACTTCAATTTACATCCCTATTATTTTCACTGTTGTACTAACACAATTGTTGTACCATTAAGTCTCTGTGTTTTTCTTATTTATTAGTCAATGCTGTTGGAATGAACCAATGTTTTAAAACGCAAAAGGCGTACGTGAGGCATTTTCGGGTTCGTGAGGCGAGGCGTAAGCTTCGAAGCGTTGAGGCGTAAGCCTTTTAGGTAAAAAAAAGCGCAACACATAACTTAATTTTTAATATGGAATAACATTAAGCATCAAATACTAAGTAAAACAATGGAATGACTTTGTACTGCTCTTCGCAAATGATACTTAAGCCTTCAGATCATCTCTATGGGATGTTAGACTTGATATACATCAAGTCGCGTCAATAGTCAATGCTGTTATTGTAGAAGAAAAAATATTTTGGTGGTGTTGAAATTTTATTGTTCCTCAATTTGTATTCTATTATTCCTAAATGTTTACTCTATTGACATACTCATTGCATGCATGGTTGTCTTTTCTAGCAGCAATACCAACAGAAAGTTATATAGCATCACTTAGTCAACAAATCAGATACATAAATGAATTATGGTGAACACGGTACAAACCGTTGCCTGACAAAATGAATTTCAATTAAAATATAAACTAAGAGCCATATCATTCTCCTTGGCTAAGTATTGGAACAATTAGCGGATTCATCTGAGCAAGATACACAATTGCCTACATCATCCAACAACAAATTGTTGCGGTAATCAACCGTTTGATGGAACAAATTTGTAGAACCATGGTTGCAGCAGAGGAGAGCAGAGAGGCAAGCGACGACGTCGACAAGTATGAATATCAATGTCGTACTCTAAATCCCCATTGGTTTATTCTTTTGATCGGAGAAATTTGACCGGTGACGAGTATTCTTGACGATATGGCTCCGGAGGAAGAAATTGTTTGGACGAATTGCATTCATGTACAAACAATGCAAACAAAGACATTAAATGCATGTTATATGCATTTTCACATTACAAAAAATTCATACTCATGCTTTTCCATGATTGTTTCTCAACCTCTCCCTAACATAATTCTCAAACGCACCATGAGTATGAATTTTTTATTAGTATTATATTTATATGAATTCTTTATTATTTTTAAGTACATATTTTATCATAGAAGATATTTGTTGTCAAATATGTCCTTATAGGATGCCATATAATGTTAGGTCCATTCTTCTAGGAAAATAATGCACGTTGTTTAATCCTTCCATGAATTACTATTATTACGCACTTGAAAGTTGAAACTATTTTTCCCCTCATGAATCGTTATACATGCACAACTAGAACGTAAGCACTTCAATACCATCTTCCACAGTATTACTAATATTCCTTGAACCATTTTGAGTATTATTACTTTATACCTTCTTATTTTGAGTGTTAAAAGATGGTGCGGAGAATGCATTATATCTAATCATGTTGGTAGTTTTTGTTATCCTTTTTAAAATAATAATTGACAACCAAAATTGATTCTTATATTTGCATAACCTTGGTCATTACTGTTGTTATTTTACCCAAAGTTGATGTATATAATTTCTTTGTAATTTCTCTTTACGCTTCGTTCAACGTTTTCATGGAAAAATAGTTTCCCAAAGCTTTCTTCCATCACCATCTTTTCATCAATTGTGCCTTTAATACTCTCAAATGTTAGCTTAATAATATTCAATTTGAATAAAACATACAAAAAAAAGACTAAAGTATATGTGGATTGATAATAAATTAAATACATTGGTAAGAAGCATTGTGTTTACGAATTTAGATTTTTTTGTCTTTTCTACATGCAAGGTTAAGTTGATAATATCATGAGTTAATTTTAGAATGTATTTTACAATTTCGATTTCATTCGTTTTGCTCGATGTGATGAGGTTGAAAGTGTTAACAAATGAGAATCTCCATAGAAAGGTAATGAAAAATAAATTTGCAAAAATATTGACCAAGGTAATAAAAAATAAATCTACATAGAATCCATTCTAAAATAATCTACGAATTGATGAAGTTTCTAAGCAAGCCTTAATGCCTCCTAGAGAGACAATGTCAAAAATTCATTCTTTTACCACATAGGCATTTCAACATGAAAAATATTGAAGTGTTGCATCATTTGATTGAAGTTTAATATTTAAAAGTCAGGAGTTGATAGTTGTCCTAAATTCCTTATTACTATATATTTTCATTTTTAATATATTATAAACTATTTATTTATTTTTTAGGTTTTCATTTTTACTGAAGGGGATCTAGATCAATTGTATTTCTCTTGCTATGCACTATCATTGACATCGCTCTTCGGTCCACTCCAATTTTAATTACTGTGCTAACATAGCTATTATATCATTAAATCGTTCCATTATATTTATTTGTGATCTTCCCATGAACAGAGTAACTTTCCTGCACTATTCATAGATTTTGATGATATGGGTTTCACTAATCAGTTCTGCCTCCGTACATTCTGAAGTTTTAGAAAATCACCTCTGTCTTATAATCAAGCATGAGTTCACTAAATGGTTTGTCAGTACTGATTTTGTTCATATACATTGCTACTTATTTATTTTTTTGAAACTACAATTGTTCGCATCGATTGTGTAAGTGTTGATTCATTATGTTTTAATCCATTGTTCTTTGTTTCTCAACCGACTGTCTCTGAATTTATAATTCCTGATATGTAGTAAATATTATAATGCACAATCCATTGAGAAAAAACGAGGCAACTTTCGTTACCAAATACCCAACCAAAACAAATATCAGCCTTAAGACCCGTGCAACGCACGGGCTGTGTACTAGTGTGTGTGTGTGTGTGTATATATATATATATATGTATCCATTAGAATCTTTAAATATTGCGTATGTATAATTACACGCACCCCCTTATCTTTCAAACATTATTTCTTACATGCATAATACATACCTTCCTTATGCAAATAACCCAATTAAACATAACTTAAAAAATAGTCTAAGTTTAAACGCTAAATAAATGGGACTTTATTCCTTGCTTCCTTTTCTCAATATATTCCTTATATTGCCTTTCTTTAGTTGTGCCTTCTCTTTACCAAATTTGAATTGTATATAAATATATATACATTTTCTTATCTTTCTCTTTAACTAATGCAATAAATGTCCATTTATCATGCATTAGTAATGTACTACCTTTTAATTCTAATTTCATTGTATATGTTTGCATGCCTTATAATATCTTCCCTCTTTTCATCATATTTTTCTTTCTTTCTTTGGTATGTATATATATACGTACATATTCTTTATCTTTTTAAATGTTACTTAATAACATTTATTTCCTCCCATCACTAACTTGCATGCATAGATATGTTTCTACTTTTAATTCATATTCCCTTTATTCTGTTGCATGCAAATCTATTTAATTGTCACATCAATTACTTTATTCTTCTTAACGCATGCCTGTATCATGCCAATTAATGCAGTCGCATGCATAAATCCTTCCTTCTTTTTAAACAAATTAATTGATTGCATGCATTTGAATATTAGCCTTTTATTTATTTATTTATTTATTTATTTTATACAATATGTTTAATTTATTGCATGTAATTCAGTTCCCTACATGCATCCTTTTCTTTCCTTGCATAAAACATTTCTCTTGCATGCATTGCATTATTTGTTTGCGTTTGTCTTCTTGCTTTTTGAATACATACATCACTTTGCAAATCTATTCATTTTTATCTACTCCTTTTTTCTGCAGACATTATTGCGCTAATTTTTTCCTTATTTTTATGCGCTCTTTTCTTAAGCATTATCGCGTTACATTAATTGCGTAAATTTTCCTCTTTTTACCATATATATTAATTTACACTAATCTTTCTTTTACTGTAGCCTAATTAAATTCGCATGCACTTTTTTCCATTAATTAATTAACCATTTAATTAATTTTCTTTACAATATGGTTATAATGTATCTAATTTCGGGGTGTTACAATTCCTAATTTAACCAAATTTCACCTAATTTCGTATGTACGCATATTTCAACGATATTGGCCTAGGCTCAAAGGTATCTTAGGCTATAAAAATAAAAATAAAATGAGAGAGAGAAGAAGAAAAGAAATATACATAAAATAACATAGGTAAGCATATGATAACAGAAATAAGCTTATAACAACTGAGATGGGCATATAATAGCAGAAATAGGCATATCAGAAATAGGTATATATGATCTGAACAGCAGATCAGGTGTACAGAAGAATTTCATATAATAATAATAACAGAACTGTTTAGGTGTGAATCATATTCTTAACATGCATAGGTTCAAATCTAGATTTACCAACATGTCAGGGTTACTGTGAAATTTTTATATCTAAAAGTAACATGAACTCACAGAGATTGGATCTAAAGAACAGAGAGCAATACACGGATGCTGCTGAAAGAATTCTTGTGTATGTATAGGCTGGTGTTGAAGAAGATAGGCTAATTCAATCCAAGAAGAGGCACCATTTCATTGTCTCCATTGTTATAGGTGTAGGAAATCAATAGAAATGTTATCCTATATATAGCCTTCCACCAACAAACCCGGTCACAAATACGTCTAGAAATGCCCAAAAGAATTCGGCCAAATCCTGGTTGAGTCGACCCACCCTCACCTGGGTCGAACCCTGGGTCGAACCATAGGTCGACCCACGTGGCCTTTGGTCGACCTATGGTTCGACCCAGCCCAGGCGTGGGTCAGACCCAACGGGTCTGGTTCCCGCCTAGTTTTACCGCTCGTTCCATTTGATTTTATTTGAATTTCGGAATTGTTTTTATTCACGTATATTCTTCTTATACGTATACAACCTTCTAACCTTTGTATCTTCCTCATATAATGTCTATTTTATGCAAACTTAGAGTCCATCTTAATCAGAATTCCAAGACGAATAAAATGGTATAGTCCGTTTTACTTAATCCCCAATATTTAATTAGTATTCCTTAGTTTATTGTTAATAGTTCTTTTAGAATTATGGGGTGTTACAATTTCCCTTGTTAAATGCATGATGTGGGTAGTCATCACAAACATGTTGGAGGGATCCAGCTGCATTCCTAGAATATTTTAAATGTTATTTATTTTCATAATATCTTTGTACAAACTGTTATAATTGGATGATTGATTTGGTTGTGGATCGTTGACTTGAAACTTAATGTTTGTTTTGTTTCAACCAGTGGGTAGTATTGGTTAGGTATTTGGCAGCATATGGCCTAAAAATGAATCATTTTATAAATATTGATTTACTATCAGGTAAATAGATAGAAATGAAGTTATAAAATTTATTTTATAACTAAAGATAGTTTTTTAAATATATTATTTTAAATAAAGATTTATTAAAGGGAAATAAATATTTATTATTTAAGTTTATAAATAATTATAGAATGATTTTATAACGCAAATTAATACGTTTTATAAGCAAATGAGTATAATTTATCCTCTGGAAAAAATGGGATTAATTGTTTCTAAGAAACATTTAAATGGAATTATTTAAATTAATTATATTATCAATTAATTTAACGGAAGGACTAATTGGAGTTGGTTAATGAAATAATCGTGTTTTGAGCTGACTAAGTCGACCATTTTGACTGGGATTGATTATTATTTTAATTTGTTGTCAATTAGCCTAATGAAATAGTTTAATGATTATTTGTTTTAATTTTAATAAGAACTTAAAAGGAAATTTAAAATTAATCCAATTAATGATGAAATAAATTATTATTCTAATTAAATTTAAGATATTACTATTTAAATGAATTTCTTTTATGAAAGTGAACTGAGTTTGGAATGAAGTCTAGTTGAATTGTGAAAGGAGTTATGAACGGATTTTATCGTAAAACCAGAGAGTTATATACGAAGTTATAAAAGAGATTTTCAGACAATGCTATAGCTTAAACTAAAGGTTTGCTTAAGTAAAGGAAATCGAGATAAAAAGGGATTTATATTAAACCTAAGTTTATAAACAAGATTTATAAAAGATGTGAAATTAAAACGTCGATTTTGAAGTAGCGTTACTTAATAAAGTTATTAAGTGAAATGAATGTAATTGAAATAAGATTTTCAAAGTCGAAAATGGTTGAATGGACCATAAGTGGAATCATATTTCTTGATAAGGAGTTAAGATAAGAGATTAGAGAATTGGAACCTAACTGGAGACTGGTTGAGTTGAGTGATTTTTTGAGTATTATTCTGATGTTGATTTCGGTCTTCGGGGTTGATACTTCGGGAGTTATTCGCTTACCAATTTACGGTTAGGGACTAATGAATGTTACAAAATAGAAATGCATGAATAAGAAATAGGAATGTTTCCAACTATAAAAAGAAATTTGAGGATATAAAATGATGTTTCCAAAGTAACAGGGATAGAAAGAGATTTTGAGGAAATGTAACAACTTTTTTGAAGCAGAAGGAATTTAAGAGATAAGTTAAATGGGTTTATTCAAAGGGTATAAGTGTTATTTTTTATTTTCTAGCAATGAAACCAAAAGGGATTTTGTGACGATGTTTAAGTGAAGGTGTTGAAACCAAAGTTAGTATATAAATATATATGATTTTGTTCTAATGTATTTAAAATGGTTTTGAGAATACTCTTATAATATAATAAGAAGTAAATACTGTGTTTTAAAATATTGGAAGATTAAAATGTTTAATTAGTTTAAATTAAAAAGGCCAAGTGATGCTGAGTACTGAACTAATGAATCTATTTTATTTTCATGGTTGAATGATTGTTTATTTGATAGTTAAATAACTGATTATCAAATCTGACCTATGCGATTGTTGGCACGGAAAAACCGAGATCGGATTTATATTTGGAAAACATTTCAAACCAGTAAATACGAAATTGTAAAAGATGCTGATTGAAGACGGAGTAGCTGAAGACCGTGGTTCATAAACGGAAGGGCTACTTGATAAATTCTCTGATTTGCAACCAAAGTATTTTAATGGAAATTCGACTGTGATAGAATCTGCGATTTTGCAAGGACTACTCGCTACCGATCCATAGGGTAATTCAAGGATGCGGTAGGAGAGTGCTTTCGGTCGTTCCAGTCTAGGACAACTTGTATGGACAGACGTCTGACTGAGTATTTCAAAAGGGATAACGTATGTTGACTTCTTCAAACGTACATAGTTGATAGTGGAGAAGGGCACTTCTCTTAATTTAACAACTAGAGTAATTTTATGGAAATCAAGTAGTGATTTTTGGAGGATCTAACGATGTGACATTCAAAGTGAATGATGGTGTGCTATCTTAAAAATAAAATTTAAACCTCAAGCCTCTTCAACTGGGAAATATCAAAAATCGGGCAGGCAGCATGGCTAAGTGGATCGCTCCCAATTAGTGTGTATTATCACATGTCTACAGAAAATCCAGTTACTTATTTATTCTATCGACATCATACCTTTTCAGGAAACGATGGGTAGCTCTCAACCGTTGGTGATATACATTCGATACACTCAAGGGAAATGAGTGGTCAGTCATGTGTGATCAGGTTGCATGATGTTCTTATTGAACCCAATATATTCCCCTCAAGAGATACACTATCGGAAGGTAGTTCTGTAACACCCCATATTTTTCTGTGAATATTAATAGACGAATTAAAAGAATACTTAATTTTAAAAGTGAGAATTAAGTAAAACAGACATACCACTGCGTTCGTCTCAAAATTCTGGTCAAGATGGACCCAAAGTTTGCGTTAAAAGGATAATGTATGAGAAAGTTATGGACCTTGGAAGTTTATATACATATAAGGGATATATGTATATATATAAATTAATAAAATAAAAATCAACCTAAAATTCAAGAAAAAAAATCAAAATAGCGGAAGCGGGAAGGCAAAACACCAAACCGACCTATTTTATGGGTTGACCCGAGTCTCGCTGGGTCGACTTCAGGGTCAATTCAGGGTGTTTGGAATCGACCCCATCAGTCTAGAATGTTCTGTGACGAAATTTTGTGTTTTAGGGCTTATGTGTTGCACTGTGGTTGGCTGGGTGACATGTCTCTTTGGTTTAGATGGCTCTGATGACTCCTATGCTAATCTAAAGGCCATGGTTTTCCTAATACACCAATAAATACATATCTAAACTTAAACCCTAATTCTATTATCCACTCTCATGGCACCTCCATGCCGCCAAGCTCTCATCTAAACCTAGCCTCCACTAAAACCTAAATCAAATCAAAAAGTTCTTCATCAACCTAGAGGATTAATCAATATCAAGTTAGAGTTCTTCAACAACAACAAGTGATTCAATTATCTTTTCTAATCCAAACGCTGTAAGTTCAGTTATTTTTAGATTTGAACACCTAAATCTAGTCTTGACATGTAATAAGATGAATTTGAGACTATGCCAGATTCTAAGTTGTTCTTTTGCTTCTATTCTTATTCTCATGATGCTATTATCATCAGTTTATCTTGTTGTACATCTTTTTTTCATGTTCATGAGGATGTTCTTATCAAGTCTTAGCCTTTATGCCTGTGATGATATTTTCATCCCTATTTTCTCTTCATTCTTATTTTAAGCAACTTCTGTCTCCCCCCATTTATTTACTTTTATTGAACCTGGGTGAACTTCGAACCTAGGCTGAAATCGCGAAATACGAGCATTTGGAATACGGGGAATATTGGGTATTGCCTATTTGGGTGAATTTATGGGCATAACATGTTTGGTGGAATTATTGGGCATAATTTCTGATGGATACGGGGTATTATTATTACTATAATTGCAAGTTTGGGTAAATTGGCATGTAAATCAATATTTGGGCATATGTAAATTGGCATGTAAATCAATAATTGGGCATATGTAAATATGCATGTAAATCAATAATTGGGCATATGATAATTGGCATGTAAAAATTGGAATTTGGACATAATTGGCAAGTATATAATTTAATTAAATCTAATGGCCGCCTAAGACACGAGGTTAGATTTGAGTTATGGTGTAAGGCTCCCTAGAACCGCCCGGCACATCCAGCAACCTCAACGACAACAATCTAATGTGAGAGGTCAAAGGCGAAGATTAGATGGGTAATAATGCCTAACACGAGGTTAGAATGAGTTTGTGGCGTAAGACTGCCCGGAACCGCCCAGCACATCCAGCAACCGCAAACAACAACTCTAATGTGAGAGGTTAGCGCATTAAATGCTTGCACCCAAGTTGGAATGAGTTTGCGGTGTAAGACTGCCCGGAATCGCTCGGCACAATCTAGCTACCGCACAATGTGAGAGGTTGGTGCATTAATAAATAATTAATGCTAAACAAACATGTTAAGTATGGTAGGGTTAAGTCAACATGCAACACTTAACCAATATAACATGATGAATGGGGTGGTTAAGTAAACTTGAATTGATTGATTGATGACACTTAACCAATATGGGGGGTATACGAATAGACCCTAGGAAAACCCTAGTAGCGGGACCCTTTTCAGCAGTAACCCACACTAGGTATCAACGGGACCCTAAGTTAGGCAGGGTAGGGCACGATTACTGGGCTGATTATAAGCGGTCAAAATAGCGGCAGGTGGTACGGTAGTGTAGGTTCCGACGGATTGTGGGCGTGCACGTAATTCCAACATGGGAAAATTTAGACATTGAGTACCAAGTAGGTATAAAGCTGTACACTCTAGAACTGTATCGGGGTGCCACCCTAGGAAATGATACACCCTATGGTGGGACCAACACAGGTATCTACAAATAGGGGTCGGGTTGATACAAACACATGCGGAACATTATGAGTAGGTGCCGATCAATTAAGATAGGTACGGTGTGGACAGGTAAACTGTCAATATGAGGTGGGACCCTCATCATGAGATTTGTATGTAAAGGCCCGTAAATCCGTACCAATTTGAGCTGACTAATTCCTACACATTCAACTCAAAGTGCACGAAAATACAGATCTTTAATAGAAAGAAGTTAAAGGATGAGATGGGAAAGATAAAACTAATAGAATAAAAGAAGAAGAACACAACTGAACAGAATCAGAGTAAACACGAAACTCACAGCAGAAGAATAAAATATATTTTACAACAAAACGTTGAAATACAAATCTGAATTTGTATATACATAACATTATCAGAGTACAATACATCATATCACAACAGAAATAATCTCTAAATACTACGGTGAAGCCTCCTGCTTTGAGCTCCTCCAAGTGTATCTGTAAAATCCTGAAGCACTTGACTGCCCATACAAATTTGGGCACCCAAGAGTTTAGGGAAAACAAAAAAAAAAATAAACTCTGGGTCAGTCATGGGACTGGTGTGAGTAAATTCCAACCATATTGTTTAACTTTGAAAAACCTTTTGAAAGAAAGGGTAATAGTAGACCAACCCACATATAAACATGGACGGTTTTTATCTAAATAACCAAAACATTTTTTGATACCAAAATCCAGTATATTATAATAATGTCTAATCAAATAAAGAACCACAATGTAGAACTCTTGCATCTCACGCTTTACATACATAGTATAAAATCAAAAACCGCAGGGCGCTTATTGGAGATTGGATTCCAGCTATGACAAGGTATGGGAGCACCTCCCGATAGTGTATCTCTAGAGAGGAATACACCGGGTTCAACAAGAACGTCTTGCAACCCGGCCCACACATGACCGACCACTCATTTCTCTTGAGTGTATCGAATATATTGCCACCTACGGTTGGTCCCATATAACCATTATCCGAAGATACAGAAACGAAAGAAGAACAAATACGAATTTTCTCTAGATGGTGACAATACACCCTAATGGGAATGACCCACATAGCCATGTTGCCTGCCCGATTTTTGTCATTTCCCTATTGTAAGGCTTGAGGTTATAATCGCTCCAGAACATTTGATCACCATTCACTTTGAATGTCACATCATCAAAACCGCCAATTCACTAATCTATTTCCAAAAATATCACGGGTATAGAAAGCTAAGAGGAACGAATTCCTCCTCCACCAGACGTAATACCTTTAAGAGATCTATCGTACGTGATTTGTTAGGTATACTCTATCAGACACTCGTCCATACAAGTTGTCCTGGGACTGGACAAACAGAAAGAACCATTCTGGAATAGAGCGACCCTTGCATTTCACTCTATCTTCAATTATCTTCAGCATAATCTAATTCTCAGTGCCTATGCCTATACGGAGTGGTTTTCGGATAATATATTCAACCGGTCTCTCCGTATTGACAACGGTGGTCAAAACATTTCGATAGTCGATCATTTAACTATCGAAGTAAAAAAACATCCATTCAAATGTACAACCAAACATCACACAAACACTGACCATTTTATTTAATACTAACTTTCTAGTTTCCCATATTATTATAAACTCTTCTTATTTCCCCTTCCTCGGAAGTATTAAATCATACTTCAAAAACTCCTTTAGCCTTCCTTTACTTTGGAAATAGCGATATATATATATAATCTATTCAATATTCGATTATCATTTCTTATATGACCTAAAACCAATGTCGAACGACATATTTTATCATTAATGTTTTTATCAATTTCCAAACTTGAAGATTTCCGTTTAATACGGGAAATATTTATATCTCAATTTTTCATCTTTATTTCTACTGCAATACGCTGCCATATTCCCTTTATAACTAATGCAATACGCCGCTATATTCCCCTTTATAACTACTACAATACGCTGCCATATTCCCCTTTATAACTACTGCAATACGTTGCCATATTTCCCTTAATAACTAATGCAGTAAGCTGCTATATTTCCCTTTATAACTACTGCAATACGGTGCCATATTTCCCTTAATAGTAGTGACATCGTTCAAGTTAGGGTATTTTACTTACCTCTCAGACATTGATCGATAACGTTCTTATCTTAGAATAGATGTATGTCTGTAACTCTAAACTCCCTTTTACTTATAATATTCATCAAACCATATTTCTTGCTTTATGGTTTTATAACACCATATCCTTACTTTGGAAACTCGGTTATTATTCATTTAAACATTAATTCTTTGCTTCATCTCCCTTACATAATTTCATTTATAACTTCTTTTATCAAAAATCATTTACTTTCTTCGTTCTTTGACATTGTTATCTTTATTCGAATTACTTTACTTGGTTCAAGTACACATCTCATTACAACTCAATACCTGTTTAGTCTTTCATACTTCTTGGAAAATATTCCTAGTTTCCATTATAACAATTTTATCTGCAACGTTTCCTTTTAAAACATTATTTGAAATGTGAATATTATTTCTTATAGAAATCTGATTTTGTTAAATCTAAAATCAAATAACATTACTGGTAAAAATCCCATCCATCCATGTTAATTCCTGAATTTATAATCCAACTTTGTTTCGTAACTACGCTTTCAAGTCAACCCCTCCTCAATTATAAACTTAGTTTATATCTTGATTACATATCCTATTTTGAATCTATTGGTTTTAAAATCAATATTAACCATCTTATTAGATTCTATAATATAATTCTAACCATAAATACTTTCATAATCCTCGACACAGCCGAATATCCAATTATAAATCAAATGGATTTATCTTAATCCCTAACCACATCCTGAACGTTGAAATAAATTTCACTGTTCCCCTTTAAAATGTATGTTTGAATTCATATTTTTCCAAATTTCGCAATGATGATTATTTTATCGTTTTTAAATCAAACTGCTTGTTTTATATAATTAAAACAAGTTATTGTTCTGGCCTAATAAATATTAAAATTCTATTATTTAAATATAATAAATAATAGATCCCCTTTAAACCTGAATTCCTTTCCAATATATCTACGGTATTTAAATATCTGTTATTTCAGGGCCATGTTATTCAAACATTTCAAGCACACAATAATCAATCACATATTATCGGTTATATCAAAAAATGCAATATATGAAATAAAATAACAATATAATTGTTGAGGAATCCAGTTGGAATATAACTCACGTCATGTTCTCCTTGTGCACGTCGTGTTCAAATATAACTCACGCCATCTCTCTCCTTTTATTTCTTATCTCGACAGTTCAAGTGCTTGACGCAAACTCCATCACCTTGCTTTGCATACCACTGCCTTGGTCAGATCTATCAGCATGTCCTCAATATTTTGAATGCCACTTCTTCATTAGGCTCCTTACTTCTTCTCTCCTGTAACGCGTCCGAAGTCTACTACTTCAACAAATACCATGGCCGTTGCTACTTCCTGCACATCTCCACCTAATGTCCTTATTAAAACTCAAACAGTCTCACGGACTATTTAAACCAAGTCATTAACATTAATCTACTACGTTAAATCACCCATAATCTTCCACAAGTTGATACCTCTTCCTTTTGAAACAAAGCCGTGTCTTCACTATTTCCGGACCTTCATCCCTTTTTACAGCTTTCTGGTCCACGCACACAATTAAAAAATCCATGCATCTGCTTTCACATAGTCCTTCCATCCAACATTACACCACAATATATATAAACCCTTCATGAATACTGTACGTATAGCACCTTCCACCCTTTACCTTCCTTGCGGTTTTCTACTCCTCGATCATGAATACTGCACAAACCACTATTGTTTGCCCTCCTGCCAAGCTCAACACGTGACATGCATGTTTTAACGCAAACTCCCCCCTTGCTCAATAACCATGCGCTCCAACAGTATCACCATCTTTCCCATACACGCACGCCTCCAATATAACTCCAACAGCGCTTTGCTTTACCAAACAAGCTTCGCCAAACAAATGCCATCGAGCTTCCCTTCCTCTTTACAGTTCTTTACGTCAGACTTCACCGAACCAAACTCGTAACCCTCCCCGCGTTGAGCAACCTTCTTCCCCACTAATTTCTCCATCTTCCAATATACAAACATAACGTTCGAACCGTGTAAAAACCTTACAGCAATGAAGTGCAACTCACGGCGAATCCAAGGACATAATTTTTAGTGGAGAACTGTATTTGATTTCTATTTTTAAAAGTTAGGATAAAGTTTCGATCTTTGGCTTCAGACAAGAAGAACAACCATGGACGCGGTCTATTTATAATTAATGAAAACTTGGCACCTACAAGTGAATGGCTTGATACCCATGCTGTAGCGTTTTGGCTAGGGTAGGGATAGATTATTGTATAATTGCTTGGTCACCACGAATTTACCTATTCTTTGGGCATGAATTGTCACTAGTAAGTGAAAGAAACAGTAGGCAGACGCGGGAGGTACGATGGGTTGGTATAGTATAGGGTTAGCTTAGCGTTTAAGTTTTAAAAAGTCATGAATTGTCTAAATTATTAGGGTCGGTATGCTTCTCTTTCTTAGGCACATGGACTGGCCGGTTTCATTTATACTGTTCTAAAAAGAAATAATGTACGAAGCTTCATTGGCAAGGAAAAAAAATATGTCTTCTTGCTTAGGGTAGCTGTTGGGTAATCATGTCAAGATAAATGTCTTCGTAGTGGGAAGGAAACATCTATAGGTAGAAAATGGTTTGAATATATAACATACTTAATAATTAAGAAAAGTATGGTAGCATTCAGGAAAGAAAGGGCGTGCAGATGAAAAGAGATAGGGACAGCTAAGGAAATTGTACATTTTTTTTACCTTGGTAAGTTAAAATTTGATTATCCAAGAAAAATCGTTTAAAAGCTAAATAGATAACTGTCGAAACGTTGGATTTAAGGATTCCAATTTAAGTTTGAATGCACTTTGGCACTATCCCATTGTATGCAGCTTGATGACTAAATAGCAAGCGAAAAACAGTAGAAGGTGATGATGCTTTTTAGTGTATAGGACTGCATACACTACTATGAGTTTTCATATCCTAAGTTTGTTGTACATATATGTTTTCTTATCTCAGTGCAGTGTAAGCATCTGTTTCACAGGCCATACTATATGGTAACTTCCACGACCAACAAACTTATAATTTACATATTATATGGTACGTTTTCCAGTTAGGCTCATGTTTCCTTGGGGTAGGAGAAACTTAATTGTGAAGAAATGAGTTTTATTTTGTTTTATTTAAACGGTTCTTACACATGAAGTAATGTGCAATGCTACCACATACAAGTTGCTATGGACAAAAATAAAAATGCATTCGTGTCCAGCGAGGTGCCATAATCCCAAATATATAATAATATCGGTGGGTTAACTTATATTGTGAAACCCCAAAATATTAATGTAGGGTGAAGAATACTCCAAATAAAAAATTGCGTATTTAATTAATTACAATTTTTAGTAAAATTCTAAAAATTAAATTATCACTACGTCTCAAAATAATCTTATCCAAATTCGAAACCTATAGTTAAATATATTTAAATAACCGTTATGGCCATAAACGAATATGCCGCTGGTTTTCGGAATATTTAACTTGGACATAACTTCCCATTTATAATATGAAATCTTAGTTTTTTTTTCACTTCCATTAGAAAAATAAAGTTAAAAGGATTCCAACATTTCTTGTTTCGCAGAAATCCGATTTAAAACGAATTATATATACTCAGTTGAAGTTCAAAACGTTAATTTACGAACTGCTGCGATATTACGGGCTCGATTATATTTAATATATATTTTTATACGTTCAGCTTCGTTTTAATTAATATATAAATCCACTTATATTACGAATTCAATATTTAAACTGTTTTAAATATTCAAATACAAACCGATAAAAATGCGGGATGTTACAATGAACCTATAAAACTATCATGTGGGAAATGGGGATCATTTATCTTGTTTTGTAACAAATGGCATTAGTTGAATACTAGTTAGGTGGTGGAGAGAAATTAGGAATCAGTACGATACTTTATCATGTTCTAGTCTTATCTTATGCTTATCTCGTTATCTTGCGATGCTTATTATCATGGTTATGTCTTGTATCTAGTTTATTCATGTCATGATACCTTTACCTGTTTACATGCTGAAAGTCACTGGACTTACCAGACTTTATATTTGACTCTATTTTTGTTTTTCCTTCTTTCTTTTGTTCCCCCCTCCCTGGTCCACAGGGAGGGAATACCACCACTTAGTTCAGATTCTTTTCAAGCTCGAAGATTGTGATGTATTGCTTCGGACTCTTTGCTTTACTGCTATGGCTGGCTACTGCTTAATTGGAGAATTATGTTATGTCATTTTGTATTATGCTTATTTTGAGAAACAAGACAGATATTTGATGTAATGGGTTTTGATGATTTGGTGTTGATGTTTGAAACAATCCTTATGAAAGTTTATCCTATTATGCTACTATGGAATAAAAGTTCTAATTATTTTCTGCTGCTTAAATTTGTCTGTTTTGTAATTTTATCTGTTCTACACTCTTATGACCCCCACTAAAGTTAATGCATTCCATTTATGAGTGACCTTAATGGAGGTGGGGTGTTACACGTGTTATCGGAGCTGAAGGTTACCAGAACGGATAAAAGATTTTGAAAACTATTTTCAAATGCATATTTTAAAGAAAATATTTTCAAAACCATGATTTAAAGAAGCATTTTCAAGGAAAAGTTTTGTTATTTTAAAAAGGCATATTCCCCAAAGCCATATGCACAATCCTTCTTTTCTTTGTTTTGAATCCTTTCCTTTTTCTTTCCAGCATGTCTGGGGAACCCGAGATACCTGAGGGTGTTCCGATACCCGCTTGGTTCAGACGATACCTAGAGGCTAGGGACACTACCGCGAGCCTAGCCTACGTTCCTCCTCCTCCTCCTCCCCTAGCTGTTGTCGCTCCTCGCGTGGATGCTTTTGCTAAGATTTGTAAGGACTTCCGTGCTATGGGTGGAAAGATCTTTAAAGGGACTGAGACGTTTGTTGAAGCACGGAACTGGCTCAAGGAAATAGAAGAGTTGTTTGCTTTCTTTGAAATGGATGATAGGAGGAAGATACAATTGGCCGCTTGGCTAATAAAGGGAGAAGCCTCTTACTGGTGGGAAGTTACTAGTTCTGAGCAACCGGTTGAGACTTGGGTGGACTTTAGGCGGAGGGTTGAGATGAAGTTCCTCTCGCCAGCTGAACAAAAACTACAGATGGAGAAGTTTCTATCACTCAAACAAGGGAGTATGTCGGTCAAGGAATACGTCAACAAATTCAACTTGCTTGCAAGATTTGGGTTGGAGTTGGTAGATATACCTCACAAGAAAGCTTTACGTTTTGCTAGAGGCTTGAATGAACCATTGCACGGTCTAGTTATGTCCCATATTCCAATGGGCGCAACTTTTGAGAGATTGGTCGACATGGCGCTATTACATGAAGAAGAAAAGGGTGGGAAGAAAGAAGTGAAGAAGGATGAACCTCAAAACAAGAAGGTGGAAAATAAGAAGGGTGGAAAGAACAACAAGCCACGCGACAAGAGGAAGTGTAACTATTGTGGTATCATTTGCCACATCGCTAAAGACTGTAGAAAGAAGAAAAGGAAGACGGGTGGTTGTTTCCATTGTGGCGAGACATGACATGTAGTTAAGGATTGCTTAAAGAAGCAAGGGCAAAGGGTAGGACCTTCTAGAGGGCAAGTTCATGCTCTCATGGCACCCACTCAAGAGAGAGGTAGAAATATTTCCGTTGAAAGTTTAGTTTTTCTTATTGATCATCCTGTACGCACTCTTTTTAATTCTGGCGCATCACATTCTTTTATATCTACTTCATAGTAGAGTCTCTTCACCTTAGTACATGTATGGTAGAGGATCCCATTGTTGTCTCAAATCTGATTGAGGGTTCGGCTCATTTATCTAGGATTTGCTTGGATTTGGGAATATCTATACTTAGTGTTGAGTTTCGATGTAATGCATATGTTCTTGGTTTCATGGGCTATGAGTTGATTCTAGGGATGGATTGGTTATCCAGAAATGGTGCCATTCTCGATTTTGAAAGGAGGGTAGTTAGACTTTTGACTCGTCTCGGTAATACCCTCAAAATCTCGTGTAACCCAAAGGGTTCTGTCATGCTTAGTTACCTAGAATCTCTTGATGCATCTGTTGATAATTTGCAATCTGTTCTAGTAGTCCGTGAGTATCCCGATGTCTTTGATGAGGTAAAGGGTTTACCCCCAAAATCTGAAATAGATTTCCACATATACTTGGTTGATAATGCCAAACCATTTGCTTTACCCGTACGACACATGGCTCCTACGAAAAGGAAGGAGCTTAGTAAACAAGTTAAAGAGTTGCTTGAGAAGGGGTTTATTAGGTGAAGTATTTCTGAATGGGGTGCTACAGTAGTATTCGCTACTAAGGCTGATGGTTCACTTCGCTTATGTGTGGATTATAGAGAGTTAAACAAGCTGACTAAGAAAAATAGGCACCCACTTCCACGAATATATGATTTAGGTGCGTCCGTTTTCTCATAAATAGATTTGGCTACGGGTTTTCATCAGCTAAGAGTGGCTGAGGACAGTATAGACAAGATTGCTTTTAGGACCCCCGATGGTTTCTTTGAATGGCTAGTCATGCCTTTCAGTTTGACGAATGCACCTGCCTATTTTGTTGACTTGATGATTAGGGTGTTTAGGGAGTTCCTTAATAAGTTTGTGGTAGTCTTCATGGACGACATCTTGATTTTCTCAAAGAATGAGGAAGAACATACTTTGCATTTGAGGGCAGTCATGGATACCCTTCGAGCACATCAGCTTAAAGCGAAGTTCTCCAAATGTCACTTTTGGAGAGAAGAAGTAAGGTTTCTAGGATATGTGGTGCCCAAAGACGGGATAGCTGTAGACCCCACAAAATTAGTTGCGGTGCAAGATTGGAAGGTCCCAAAAATTGCAACAGAGGTACGAAGCTTTCTTGGATTAGCGGGCTATTATAGGAAGTTCATCAAGGACTTTGCGAAGATATTAGCCCCACTTACTAGGCTGACGAAGAAGAATCTAGCCTTTGCTTGGGACATTGATTGTGACATTGTTTTCCAACAATTGAAAAGGGCTCTTAGAACATCCCTAGTGTTGACATTGCCAGATGGGAGTAAAATGTTTACAGTATACACGGATGCATGCGGTACGGGACTAGGCGTTGTCTTGATGCAAGAAGGGAAGGTAGTAGCTTATGGTGGAAGACAGTTGAAAGTACATGAGAAAAACTACCCAACCCACGATCTAGAGTTAGCTGCCATCTTTTTTGCGCTTAAGTCTTTGCGCCATTATCTCCTAGGTGAGAAGTTTGAATGGTATACTGACCATAAATCATTGAAGTACCTTTTCTCGCAGAAAGATCTTAACCTGAGGCAGCAAAGGTGGATGGAGTTCTTAGCATCCTACGATTTTGAGATCGCATATACCCCTAGCAAGGGTAACGTTGTAGCTGACGCCTTGAGTAGGAAGAAGTTGACTTTGAGTCCTATGTTTATGGAGAGGCTGAGCTTAGAGTACATAGCGGCCTTTGACTTTAGACCCTCTGTCGTTTATGTGACCGGTTTGTTAGCATCCTTAGATGTGAGACCAACACTTTTGGGACGGATTGGAGAAGCCCTGCGAGATGACCCACAGTTGCTTGAGCTAGTAGAAAAGCTCATAGGAGGGGAGTCTTTGAGCCATCTTGGTAAGTATACCCTAGATGACAAGGGTTGGTTACATAGGGACGGGAGACTTTGTGTACCACAAGACGAGAACTTGAGGAAGACAGTTCTTGAGGAAGCCCATCATTCTAAGATGACCATACATCCCGGTGGTGACAAGGTGTACAAAGACATGAAGCGAGTTTTCTTTTGGGCCGGAATGAAGAAGGACGTGGCTAAGTTCGTTTCTAAATGCTTGGTATGTCAGCAAGTAAGGCTAAGCAGAAAAAGCCTGGTGGACTTCTTCATCCTCTAGAGGTTCCGCAATGGAAATGGGGGAGTATCTCGATGGACTTTATAGATGGGTTGCCTAGGTCTAGAAGAGGAAATACCATTATTTAGGTGATAGTGGACAAACTTACAAAGAGTGCTTACTTCATTCCTGTCAAGAGAAAGAGGACTGCATCATCGTTAGCACCTATTTATGTTAGGGACATAGTTCGTTTGCATGGGGTACCCACTAGCATAGTAAGCGATTGTGATCCTATCATTACTAGTGACTTTTGGAAAAGTTTGCAAGAAGCCATAGGGACTCAGTTATGCTTGAGCATGGCGTATCATCCTCAGACGGACGGCCAAACCAAGAGGGTGAATCGGATTCTAGAAGACCTTTTGAGGCTTTGTATCTTGGACTTTGGCGGGACATGGGAGGACCACCTTCCACTAGTAGAGTTCGCGTATAATAACAACTACCAGTCTAGCATTGGCATGGCACCTTTTGAAGCTTTGTATGGACGACCGTGTAGATCACCAACTTGATGGTGGGAATCCACAGATAAGCTAGTACTTGGGCCAGATATGATTAGAGAGACTTCGGAGAAAGTGGATCTAATTCGATGGCATATGAAGACCGCGCAAGATAGGCAAAAGTCGTATGCTGATAGGAGAAGGACCGACCTTGAGTTCAGTGTTGGAGACATGGTCCCTGTCAAAGTATCACCGTTAAGGAATATTGTTCGCTTTGGGTCGGTAGGGAAGCTAGCACCGAGATTCGTAGGTACGTTCCCTATTACAGAGAGAGTTGGACAGATGGCCTATAGAGTAGAGTTGCCCGAGAAGCTTAGTGGTGTACATAACGTGTTTCACATATCACATTTGAGGAAGTGCTTACATGACACCGCGGAAGTGGTGGAGCCGAGCATACTTGAGGAAGTTGAAGTGGAGCAAGATGCCACGATTAGACGAGCCCCTACGTGCATCCTTGGATCGGAGGTCAAGAGGTTACGCAACAAAGAAGTCAAGCTAGTCAAAGTACAATGGGGAAATGATGAAGGAGACGCTACTTGGGAGATGGAAGCTAATATGTGTGCGTTGTATCCCTTTCTCTTTGACGGTATGTTATTAATTTTTCCTTTTTCTACCGCTTTGTTTATACCTGTTCTATCGTTTAGGACGTCCTCTTGATTATATCATCGACCTTTAGCTAGGAATATCCTATGATTCTAAACATGTGTTTGAGACATGTTATGTTTGGTGGATGCAAGTGGTTTCTAGTGGGTGCTCGTGGATGCATCTACACACATACCTTAGGCACTAGATCGGCTCAAGTCACTTTCATATTGCATATGCATATATATGTTTGGTTATGGATGAGATTGAAATTGGACATGTTATCATATGAATGTTGCATATGGATGAATGATTGTACACTCATGTAGAGGTTATGAAGTACATAAGGAATAATTGCATACATAATTGGACTCATGACACTAACATAAATCACATTAAGGAGGTAAACTGAATCAGTAGACCGCCTGATTTTGCATTAGATAAGGAACATATACACGCATACTTTTTCATATGTTCATATAGCATTAGAAATCTTTTTTAAGGACAATGGATGCTTGTGAATGATGGTTGAGTAGATGGATGTTGGATGGTAGGATGCATTCTTCTTAACTTAGAGATTTCAAAGAGGAAATTCTTTAAGGAGGGAGAATGTAACACCCCATATTTTTCTATGAATATTAATAGACGAATTAAAAGAATACTTAATTTTAAAAGTGAGAATTAAGTAAAACAAACTATACCACTGCGTTCTCTCAAAATTCTGGTCAAGATAGACCCAAAGTTTGCATTAAACGGATAGTGTATGAGAAAGTAATGGACCTTGGAAGTTTGTATACGTATAAGGGAAATATATGTGTATATATAAATTAATAAAATAAAAATCAACCTAAAATTCAAGAAAAAAATTCGGAACAGCGGAAGCGGGAAGGCAAAACGCCAAACCGACCTATTTTATGGGTCAAGTCGAGACCCGCTGGGTCGACCCCAGGGCCAACTCAGGGTGTTTGGAATCGACCCTGTTGGCCTAGAATGGTCTCTGATGAAATTTTGTGTTTTAGGGCTTATGTGTCGCACTGTGGTTGGCTGAGTGACATGTCTCTTTGGTTTAGATTGCTCTGATGACTCCTATGCTAATATAAAGGCCATGGTTTGCCTAAAACACCTATAAATACATATCTAAACCTAAACCCTAATTCTATTATTCACTCTCATAGCGCCTCCATGCCGCCCAACTCTCATCTAAACCTAGCCGCCACTAAAACCTAAATCAAATCAAAAAGGTTCTTCATTAACCTAGAGTATTAATCAATATCAAGTTAGAGTTCTTCAACAACAACAATCGATTCAATTATCCTTTCTAATCTAAACGTTGTAAGTTCAGTTATTTTTAGATTTGAACACCTAAATCTAGTCTTGACATGTAATAAGATGAATTTGAGACTATGCCTGATTCTAAGTTGTTCTTTTGCTTCTATTCTTATTCTCATGATGATATTATCATCAGTTTATCTTGTTGTACATCAGTTTTTCATGTTCATGATGATGTTCTTATCAAGTCTTAGTCTTCATGCCTGTGATGATATTTTCATGCCTATTTTCTCTCTGTTCTTATTTTATGAAACTTCTATCTCCCCCTATTTATTTTCTTTTATTGAACCTGGGTTAACTTTGAACCTAGGCTGAAATCGCGAAATACGAACGTTTGGAATACGGGGAATATTGGGTATTGCCTATTTGGGTGAATTTATGGGCATAACATGAATGGTGGAATTATTGGGCATAATTTGTGATGGATATGGGGTATTATTATTATTATTGCAAGTTTGGATAAATTGGCATGTAAATCAATATTAGGGCATATGTAAATTGGCATGTAAATCAATATTTGGGCATATGTAAATTGGCATGTAAATCAATAATTGGGCATATAAAAATTGGCATGTAAATAAATAATTGGGCATATGATAATTGGCATGTAAAAATTAGAATTTGGACAAAATTGGCAAGTATATAATTTAACTAAATTTAATGGCCGCTTAAGACACGAGGTTAGATTTGAGTTGTGGTGTAAGGCTGTCCGAAACCGCCCGGCACATCCAGCAACCGCAACGACAACAATCTAATGTGAGAGGTCAATGGCGAAGATTAGATGGGTAATAATGCCTAACACGAAGTTAGAATGAGTTTGTGGTGTAAGACTGCCCGGAACCGCCCGGCACATCCAGCAACCGCAAACAACAAGTCTAATGTGAGAGGTTAGCGCATTAAATGCTTGAACCCGAGGTTGGAATAGGTTTGCATTGTATGACTGCCCGGAACCGCCCGACACAATCCTGCTACCGCAAATAAGTCCAATGTGAGAGGTTGATGCATTAATAAATAAATAATGCTAAGCAAACATGTTAAGTATGGTAGGGTTAAGTCAACATGCAACATTTAACCAATATAACATGATGAATGGGTTGGTTAAGTAAACTTGAATTGATTGATGACACTTAACCAATATAGGGGGTATACGAATAGACCCTAGGAAAACGCTAGTAGCCGGACCCTTTTCAGCAATAACCCACATTAGGTATCAACGAGACCCTGAGCTAGGCAGGGTAGGGCACGATTACTGGGCTGATTATAAGCGGTCAAAATAGCGGCAGGTGTTACGGCAGTGTAGGTTCCGACGGATTACGGGCGTGCACGTAATTCCGGCATGCGAAAATTTAAACATTGAGTACCAAGTAGTTATAAAGCTGTGTACTTTATAACTATATCAGGTTTCCACCCTAGGAAATGATACACCCTATGGTGGGACCAGCACATGTATCTACAAGTAGGGGCCGGGTTGATACAAACACATGCGAAACATTATGAGTAGAAGCCGATTAATTAAGATAGATATGGCGGGGACATGTAAACTGTCAATATGAGGTGGGACCCTCATCATGTGATATGTACCTATAAAACTATCATGTGGGAAATGGGGATCACTTATCTTGTTTTGTAACAAATGGCATTAGTTGAACACTAGTTAGGTGGTGCAGAGAATTAGGAATCAGTACGATACCTTATCATGTTCTAGTCCTATCTTATGCTTATCTCGTTATCTTGCGATGCTTATTATCATGGTTATGTCTTGTATCCAGTTTATTCATGTCATGATACCTTTACCTGTTTACATGCTGAAAGTCACTAGACTTACCAGGCTTTATGTATGACTCTGTTTTGTTTCACCTTCTTTCTTTCGTTCCCCCTAGGTCCACAGGGAGGGAATACCACCGCTTAATTCAGATTCTTTTCAAGCTCGAAGATTGTGATGTATTGCTTTGGACTCTTTGCTTTACTGCTATGGCTGGCTACTGCTTAATTGGGGAATTATGTTATGTTATTTTGTATTATGCTTCTTTTGAGAAACAAGACAGATATTTGATGTAATAGGTTTTGATGTTTTGGTGCTGATGTTTGAAACAACCCTTATGAAAGTTTATCCTATTATGATACTAGGAATAAATGTTCTAATTGTTTTCCGTTGCTTAAATTTGTCTGTTTTGTAATTTTTTCTGTTCTATACTCTTATGACCCTCACTAAAGTTAATGCATTCCCTTTGTGAGTGACCTTAATGGAGGTGGGGTGTTACAAGTTTTGTGCCTTTTAATAGTCGGAATCCAATCTCCAATGAGCGCCTACGGTTTTGATTGTATACTATGTATATGTAGCATGAGATGCAAGTGTTCCTCTAGATTTCTATTTATTTGATTTAGACACTATTTAATACTAGAATAGATATGATTTCAAATTGTTTTGGGTTATCGTAAGGTAAAAACCCTCCATGTTTATGTGTTGGTTGGTCTTACGATTATCCTTTTCTTTCGAAAAGAAATGTTTTTGACTCTAAAATCAAGTTGGATGATACCTTAGTGAGATTTCTCACTCTAGTTCACCAGATTGATCTTGACATTTGCAATGCTCGGGTCAGACCGAGTTTTACATGTTCAGGTTTTTGGATGCTGTGAAGTCCGGAGATAAGCTGGAGGAGTTTAGACGCATGAGACGTATTAGTATTTATTCTGATGTGTGTTGTATATGAGAATAGGTAGTTATAACTATCTGGGTGTATTAATGTACTTTGATGATTGTAAGTTTTATTTCAAGCACTCAATAAAGATTTATTTCTATATTATATTTTGTTCCAATGTGATGTGAGACACTGATTATGTTATGTTATTCTTCTTCTTTTTCTTCTATTCTAATTTTTCTTTCTTTCTTATCTCACCTTCTAATTTCTTTCTATTAACTATCTGGTGTTTTCGATACTTGGGTTTTGGAAAGTAATACGAGTTTATGTATTATTGTCGAAATTCGGGCATCGAATTCCTCAATGTCATTACATAAACAATGGTATATAGAGTTAAAATGTTCTTGCCACTTGATAGAATTGGAAAGATTGTTCAATGTCCTTCCACAGTGGAAGAATTAACAAACATTATAGTTTCTAGGAATAACCGAGTTCGCATTAGTCATCTATTTCTTTGAGATGATTTAACAGAACTAAAGGCCATAAAGCTACGACCAAAGGTTGGATTAATGCATTGCATTCTAACCCATATAATAAATTCACGTACAAGAAGTTCTGAAAAAGTTTATGAGTGGGATTTTCAAGCCTTTTATGCTATTTATGGTGAATGTCAATTAAAATTGGCAAAGTTGATTTTAGATGTTTAATCAAGGATGAATGGAAACTATGTACTATAGAGCACATATTATGCGACTCATCAATCACCTTGAAATCTTTATTCCTAATTTTGACTTTAGTTCAATTGATTCGTTGAACTTCAAGATTTTAAGCTTAATTGTATTATCAAAGCGTTTTCAAAGATTAAGTGTACTACCATCAGCAGCTTTGAACATTGAAAAGAAAATCAAGTTGTTAGTCATGCACAACAATCACCTTAACAACAATAATAAACCCATACCTCTTCTCATGCTCAACAAAAGCAATCATCTTCTAATGTTGAAGAAGTTGATCCAACACTCAACCAAAACAAGCTTTAACTTTTGTTTCTACAGATAAAAAAATGTTAGATAGGCGACTATCTAATGTTGAGAGAATCGTCAATGTTATGGATTTTTAGCTTGATCAAATTAATTGTTTTCTTAGTAAAATTTTGGAGAAGATTTCTTGTGGTTCTTCCTCTATTACATAAACTCATTAACCAAGAGATCGAAGTAAGCGATCCATGCCTCAATTCACTTGGTCAATATCTAAAGAGGGTAATCGAAAAAAATAAGAAGGAGATGAAGTGGCAAGTCACAATGGAGACTATACCAGTGATGTTGATGTAACATATTAATAGAGCTTAAGTGGTGATTAGTAAGGTTTTTTGGTGGATTTCCTTTTCAAGCTTTCTAAAAAAATTTGGTATGCTTTCTTATGTCATGTTTTTATTTTGGTGCTTTTGAAAATCATACTTGTTATGTATTTGATGTATGTAAATTTGATACTTTATATATTCGTACTCTTTATGTCTGTGATAGTATTTGTTATTTTTGTGATATGTTGAAGTTTGTGATCTCATGTTCATACTTGTGTTTATTCAATTTTTTCTTTTTAAAAATTGATATGCTTTCATTAATTACCAAACAGTACATAGTAAGGTTAGCATACTAACTCGAGTACCTGTAAAACAAACATGAAAAAACATAGAAACTTGAACTACATACAACATAAAACGACTATGATTAGTATGTTTATTCCAATAAGCGTTATTGCGAACCTGCCCTGTACCACTGCTCATAACTCACTTGCTCCACGCGTCCCCATTGCTCCATGTTTTCCGCTTATAAACTTTTAATTTGTGATGGGTATTGTTATCTCCACTCCAAATTTGGTTAAGGGGCTACACATTTTAAAATTTATTAAGGGGAGGTCATTGAGAACTGTACCCCTCTTAAAAAAAACTATGGCAAAAATACCCTTAATTGTTAATTAACCTGCGTTAAACCTTTTTACGACCTTTGGTAAATACCTATCATCAATGGAACAAAACCCTAATTCTAGCATGGAGGATGAGCACAATATCATTTATACACAAAAAATGTGAACTTTTCACGCATGATGATAACCAATTGGAAGAAGCCCAGGTATGTATTTATTTTTTGTCGATGAAATTAAGATTCAATTCAATTCTCGTTTCCCGATGTCCTCAAAAGTAAAAAAGGTTGGAATATATAATTGCTTTTGCATGAAAATATTGGGAACTGGGTGAAATATGAATAGTAAACTAAAACTGGGTGACATATGAATAGTTTGAACATGTTTTACATCCGTGCGAGGACTCTTGTTCTAATCACAAATGTTACATGGTTGTGAGTCCTAATTTTCTAGGACAACTTACTAATTTAATGAATGACAAATGAAATGATATATTGCTCGAATCAGTTTTCTCCATGAATGAGAGAATCAGGATACAAAATTGCCATCTTTTCTGATGAGGATTATATGTTTTCAGAGGATTAAAAAATGATTGATGTAAAAGAATAGTCTGTACAAATGAGAATTTTTTTGTGGATATTTTCGGATGGATGGGAGCCGCCAAAGATGTCATGTTAATGTTTTTAATGTGGTGAATATTTCTATAGATGATTTGGCGTGTTCAACATGAGAAGCACTTGGTTTACTTCATTCATGGTTAACATATCTTATTAGACTAATCCTATGCATCCTACTTCCCAATTGGTAACATACGTTAGTGAAAGTCGAGGGTGACAATATTTTTAGGGTTACATATATTTGTAGCAAACAACGTTTGCTGATCCCCAACTCATGTTTTGCTCACCTTTAAAACTGATAAAACGGTTGTGTTCTTCCATTTTTTGTAATATTTTACATGGTTTTCTATCACCGTGTTATATAGATAAGTTGCAGACCATAATCCGTATTGTTCAATTTTATAACAGCATAATGGAGATTGCTTGGACAACGAAGTAGTTGAGGAGGAAGATTTAATAAATTGTGGACATGCCAGCGATAATGGTGATGAGGATGTGAAATATGAGTGTAATGAAGTGGAAAGTGATGACGAAAGTAACAATAAAAATGCGGAAGTGAGTTTATCGCTTTGCGACTACCCCGATTTAACTTCTGAATTCACTACTACTGAGGTATGATAATGTATTTTAACCTATTTGTTAGGTATATTGTTCTAATCATCATATTTATTTGTTGATGTAGTTGTTCAATTCAAAAGAGAGCTTACGAGAATGGTGCATGGAGCGTGGAATTAGCATGAACTCTGTCATTGTTACAAAAATAAATAGGATGAGAAATTTACTAGATAATGAAAAGGATCACGGATAGTTCTCATATGTGAAAGAAGTGGAAAGTATGCAGATCATAAGGCAAAGGGGCATGTTCCAAAAACTAAGAAGAAAAGGCGAAGAACGGGGAGTAGGAAATGTGAATGTCCATTTAAATTAATTGCACACTGTGTAGACGGTGGAAAGTGGGTATTGAAAGTGAAAAATGGACGTTACAATCACAATCTTCCTAATGTATTAACCGGGAATTCGTATGTTGCACGTTTAAAAAACAATGAAGTGAAGACTGTTGAGACAATGACAAATAGTGGTGTTAGGCCACGAAATATTCTTACTGCTATTAAACTTGAGAACCCAGAAAACAAATCGACGATAAGAAATATGTACAATGCAAGTTAAAACTTCTTAATACAGAAGGTCGTTCGATTATGCAACAATTTATGAAGTTGGCTTGTAGTCATCAATATTCTGTGCACCATAGAATTGATGATATTACTAATGAAGTTACAGATTTATTCTTCAGTCATCCAAAATGTGTAGTTATTGCACAATGTTTTTATCAGATTCTATTTTTGGATTGCACATTCAAGACAAATAGGTATAAGTTACCCTGTTTTCATATGGTGTCACAAACATCCACGAGGGCATCCTTTACTGTTGCATTAGCTTTTATTAGTCGTGAGACTACTGAGTCATATATATGGACATTGGAATGTGTTAGAAAATGCTATCGAGATAAAGAAATTCCAAATGTTATCATAACTGACGCTGAAATTGCTCTTACCAAGGCAGTGAGTAGTGTGTTTCCATCAGCAAGGCACATTCTTTGTGCATGGCATATATAAAAAAATGTTCAAGCGAACTGTAAGCCTAATTTCATAAAAAAGAAACGGATCATGATTGGAGACAAAGAGGTTGTAGTAGATGATGAGGAAGGTAAGAAAGAATACGAACTTTTTTGGGAAGGCTGGACAAACGTGATTAACTCGTTGTCCGCAGAAGAGTATCAGTGAACCCTAAACTCTTTCTACAATGAATGGCTTGTCAAGCAAAAAAAACCAGTAAAATATATAATGAAAAATTGGCTTAGCAAATACAAAGAGATGTTTGTTTTGGCTTGGACGAATGAAGTGAAACACTTTGACAACGTATCAACTAGCATAGTTGAAAGCGCATACCATCGTCTTAAATTGTATTTTGATTCAGCTACGGGTAGTTTTTTACAGTGTTGGACTAGTGCACATCTTTGTTGTGAAAATGAATTAGTAGCAATTGAACACGCGTTTGAGACGAGTTCATCTAAGACACTTCATAGATTTCGAGTAGAACCAATATTCAAAGAGTTACTGGGTTGGTTTCTCACAAAGCACTTGATTTATTGCAAACTGAACTGAGTAGCATTTCCAATACAGGTATGAGTATTGACAACTGTGGTTGTATCTTATGGAAAGTTAATGGTCTACCATGTGCACATATGTTGGAAGACCTTAGACACTCACATGGCTTCATACCTCTAAGTGTTATAGATCGTTATTGGAAACAATTGTCATGTACTCATCCCATGATGAGTCGTTCTACTCTTAATTTTTTTTGACATACCTGAATTAGAAGCGCTGAAACGTAGATATGATGATGCTACTGAAAATGTGAGACTTGATATTCAGCAAAAACCGAAATTGCTAGCTTTTCCTCAAGCAACTAACATTCTCGAACCTCCAGTGGCGACTATAAAAAACGGAAGACCATCAAAAAAAGATAAATCTACTAAGCGAGATCCATCCTACTTTGAGCACGTCGATGAGTCGTTATCTTCTGGCCAAACTCTTACTCCAGTTAGTAGTTATTTAAAGAAGATTGGCATCAACACAAAGGCAACTAAAAGCAATCAAATTGATGAATTTTTTATCGCAACTTCCCAAATGTATGCATCCATATATAAATCGTATAGACGACATGCCAAGTGATGGTAATTGTGGCTATTGGGTTGTGATAAATCAACAACATCTTCAGAACTGAAAACTGGAGAATCCTTGTAAGTTCGTACATGAGGCCATGCTTTATAATTTACTACTTCATTCCGAGATGTACAAAAGCATGTGGGACGAATCCGGCTTCGAAGACATGAAGAAAAGGATACAGTGTGATAACGCAGTTGAGGTTAGTCACTGGATGCAAATGCTTGAGTCCGGCTTTATAATTGCTAAAACATTTGGTACCGTTGTTATTTTGCTTAGTAAGCAAATGAGTTGCATGTTCGTTCCTACAACAACACGCCTAACCTTGTTAAATTGGGACAGGATGGTTGTCATGAGATATGTAAACAATTCGCATTTTGTTGGTGTTGAGCTGAAGCATAACTCCCCGTTGCCTTCTGCTCCTTCATTTGCATACTTTCACCGGATATACAACATCAACGCCAAAGATCGGACCAACTTATATGCAGAGAGAGTTTCTAGGTTCATAGATTGACTGCAAATTGTACGTATGTTGGTGCTAATGTAATGATTGATAAATGCTAATTTAGATGTAGCATGTGGCTATATTTTGTTCACCTTTATTTTACTAGTTCAATGTAATAATGTTTAAGTATGATCTGACTATGAAATCTTTGAATGAAAAAGTAGTCCCTACCTTTATATGTTTGTTTGATATGTTCTTTTTGGGAAGTTCATGTGTATACTTTTGTGTATGTGCCCATTCATGTGCTATTGAAATATGAATGTGACTGTGTTAATCATGGAGTGTTAATTTTGTTCATGAAAGTATGGTTGGATCTTATGTTTATGTTTCTATTTTTTGGATGCAATGTGACATATTACTTTAGCTATTTTGCTATCCCTAAAACTGTTAATGCATTACTTCTTGTTGGCATTCGGTATATTTTGATTTTTTTTGTTCTGGTGTTTATGCAAGGCTTGTAAATTCATTGATAAGATGTGTACATGTGTATTTTCGTATGGTGTAAACTAAAATGCATAAATTTGAATTCTTATAAAAATAATATTAACAAGAATCATTCCTGTATATGTTCAAAACAACCTGGCATTGCTGTTGAGAGTGTTCGTGACTTCATATATAGCAAGTCAGATGTTAATTCCCAAAGAAAAACGTTCCAGATGATTTAACTATAAACTGTTAATTACTTAAGTTGCAAAACATGTCATATGAATGAAGCCTCAAAGATTGATTCTTAGTTAAATTCGTTTTACGACAAGTACTTACTGTTAATGAAAGCCTAAAACGGTGAAATCACTCCGTCATTACATGTTTATATCCAATCAAGTTTTTCCTAAGATTTTTGTGCACGTCAGTACCGTATATAAAACGGTAGAGGATCACCGTTTCATAATCAACAGAAATGCTGCTTTGCCCACTTTTCATTTTGTCAAAAACTACGGTAGAGACAAAAAAATAGGAGGCCCACCCCTTGAATTACATAAATACCCTCCTGAATTCAATGCTTGCTGTTGAAACATTTTTTGGTAAAAGCTGTCACACATGGAATTCCTGAATGATAACATGCTCAAGCGATGGAAACGACGTCAGAAGACATTGAGAGATTTGGTCAAAATCACATCCTCAACATAAACAGGCCCGAAATTCCTATCAAACGACCTCTTTTGGGCCTGAAAACAGCTATTACAGAGTTGTGCTCCGTAACTTTTGTAGATCTCTGAGTTAGCTTCAGTTTGAGCTTCGGTTTGGCTCAATCGGACTTACGGTTTGAAAGTTATGCCCGTTTCCGTAAACTGGTGTAATCTGGCAATTTCCTGGATAAAGCGACGAAGCAGCACATGATCGGAGTATGGATCACGCACCCCCGGATCGTCCCTCATCGGATCGCCCCTCATCGGATCGCCCTCCTCAGACCACGACCCGTCCGTGGTACATCTCACGATCCAACCCGATCGCCAGCACTTCACTCCAGCTTCACCATGCCGCTCACGACCAGACTCGGCTCGTGATAGCCATATCACGATCCGACCCATGACCACGATCCGACCCCATGATCGCGATCCGACCTTCAGACCTACAGATACGCTCCCTGTTTTGACCTATTCTCATGCCACATCTTGCTCCTATTATCCTGGATCGGGTGCCACGTACCCCATCACGATCCGGTCAACCCAAAAGCTCTCCTACAGCTATAAATACACCATTTGAAGGCATTTTCAAGGACTTTTGGCCATTCTTCTTCACTTCTTCCACCATTACTGAAGTGCAAGGATTTTGCACCCTTCTCCACATAAATTCTCCTCTTCTAATCTCAATTAACACACGGATTGTGTGTCTGCATGTAACTGATTCTTGTAATCTATCAGTATAACAATAAGATTATAAAGTGGACGTAGGCTACATCTACAGCTGAACCACTATAAAAATCTTGTGTGTCTCCTCTTAATTTACTATTTTCTGCATTTCTGTGATCTGCGATCAGCATTTGGGTGTTAGGCCCAGATTTCGGTCTAACATTTTGGCGCACCAGGTAGGGGGGCACACAAAAATTTCAACTTCTAGCTTGAAAGGAAACTCAATGGCGAACAAAAGGAAGAAGATTGGAACTTCTTCTCATGCCGATGATGCTGACGATGAAGGCGCAAGGAATGAGGCAAGCCTGGAGGCTTCCTCCCATGAAGACCCATCAGCATACCTGACTAGAGACGAGATGGATGGAGTTCTCGCTGAATTGAGGACCCAGATGGCAAGGCAGGACGATCTCCTCCAGAAACAACAGGAAATGATCAACTAATTCTTCGCTCGGATGGATGGAAGGCCGAGCAACGCTCAAGCCATTGGAGACGGAGCCACTGAAGCGGCTCGCACAGGCCACCACGATCAGATCGGGTCGGGCCCAGCGACCCGCGACCCGCCAGCACAAGTGCTCGGTGGCAACCCACTCCTTATTGCAAATGCACAGCAGCCTACTTCAGCTTAGGTTCATATAGACACCGGATTGCGAGCTCCAGCCCCTTAACAGCATCAAACGGTTCGTGATCTACCTCCAGGACCCAGTCGGATTGCCCCCCTGCTTCACGATCCGGCCTCACGAACTGGACTTCACGAACCTACCTCACTAACCGTCCCCCTCGAACCGGGTCAGGTCGCCCCCATCGATCCACGATCCGCGAGTCGTGTTCCCCAGGCGACAGCTCACCAACTTCCATCTTCTCCTGCACTCAATGCTGGGGGCACCGGATCTGATCTTGACAACTTGCAACAACTTTTTGAGGGCAATCGACTCGCCGATCTGATTCAACGCCTCACGAGAGGCCGCACCAATCAGAATGATGTAGATGACGTCAATCATAACCCATTCACTCAGGAAATTAGAAATTCCCGCAATCCACCAGATTTCAAACTTCCACAATTGGAGCCTTGCAACGACAGGACATATCCTACCGTGCATCTCGTGCGTTACAAACAGCATATGGAAGTTCAATCGGCATCGGAAAACGTCATGGCTAAATGTTTTCCCCTCTTTCTGACTGATATAGCAGCTATGTGGATTCGGCAGCTGGAAACAAAATCGATCAACGGTTGGAACATGTTGGTCGCACGCTTCCTTGAACAGTTTCGGGTCCACATCGCTCGACCTAAGAACGTCATGTCACTCACTACAATCAAGCAAAGGCCCAGAGAAACTCTGCGTTCTTTCCTGGAAAGATTCAACGTTGCAGCAGCATCAGTGGATCGCCCTGAGCAATCGATGGTACTGATGGCTGCGGTATCCGGCGTTCTGGATAACACGGAATTCAAGAAATCTTTGTACCGAGATCCACTACGAAATCTCGGCGAATTCTACCTTGAAGCAGATAGATTTCTGCGGGAAGAAGATGCAACTTCCGAGAAGAAAACCCTCGAAGTCAACATGCTCGGAGATGGAGAACCGGTCAATCCTGGAAAAGGCAATGACAAGGGTAAAGGAAAGACCCCTGCTACAAATGATCGTAATGCTCCACCCCGGAGAGGGTCCAGATACGACAAATACACTGAACTGAATGACACTCTGAGCAACATATACATGGATACAGGAGGTGCTGCCTCCTATCCGAGACCTCCCAAGAGGGAGCCGACACTAGCACAACGCAATTCTGGCAGACACTGCATATTTCATGACATTGATGGTCATAACACTGATGACTGCAGACATTTGCGAGACCTTATTGAGGACCGGGTCAGGCGAGGAGAACTACCCGAGTATATCATTCAACCAACTACGCCAGCACCTGCGCTGCTACCACCGACTCCCCAGAGAGGGAATGATCCTGGATCGAGCAATCGCGGGATCATTATCAAATGATCCCACTCAGCGGATCCCTTCAGTTTGACGGACTCCAGTTCGTAGTTCATGTTTTTAGGCTTTTAGGCGACTCCTCGCCCCTCTTTGTTTTCCCCGCATGTAATAAAAGCAGTCACATCAGCCCACACGCACGGAACAGGCTTGTGGTCTCCAGCCGTGTCCGGCAAACGACTGCTACATTTTCATGAATTAGCAATAAGCATTGAGCTTCGGCTCCCAACTGGATCCGTCCAGTACAAACATGAGCTCCGGCTCCTAACTGAATCCGTCCAGTATAAACAAATTTTCATGTGCATTTCCTTGGTCGTCTTACTCCGGTAAGGCCGTCTTGGAACTTTCACGTGCATTTCCTTGGTCGTCTTACTCCGGTAAGGCCGTCTTAGAACCTTCATTGCATTTCCTTGGTCGTCTTACTCCGGTAAGGCCGTCTTGGAGCCTTCATTGCTTTTCCTTGGTCGTCTTGCTCCGGTAAGGCCTTCTTGGAACCTTCATGTGCTTTTCATTGGTCGTCTTGCTCCAGTAAGGCCGTCTTGGAACCTTCATGTGCTTTTCCTTGGTCGGTTTACTCCTGTAAGGCTGTCTCGGAACCCCTCTAACATCTCCTCGGATGGTTTACTCCGGTAAGGCCATCTAGGAAATATTCTTGCATTGTTTGTTTTATCCTCTTGTAGGTACAAACTCCTGGTCTTCTTGGATTTCTTTGGTCTTAATACGATCCCGTGTGATCGTCGGTTTTCTGGCCTTAATACGATCCGGCGTGATCGTCGCATTCTGAATTTGGATTTCTCAGATTATCCAGAACACATCTTCCTTCAACTAGCAAGGTATGTTCTGGGGGGCAAACGTGTTGACACATTTTTTGGCAAAAGCTATCACACATAGAATTCCTGAATGATAACATGCTCGAGCGATGGAAACGACGTCAGAAGACATTGAGAGATTTGGTCAAAATCACATCCTCAACATAAACAGGCCCGAAATTCCTATCAGACGACCTCTTTTGGGCCCGAAAACAGCGATTACGGAGCTAAGCTCTGTAATTTTTGTAGATCTCTGAGTTAGCTTCAGTTTGAGCTTTGGTTTGGCTCAATCGGACTTACGGTTTGAAAGTTATGCCCGTTTCCGTAAACTGGTGTAATCTGGCAATTTCCTGGATAAAGCGACGAAGCAGCACATGATCGGAGTATGGATCACGCACCCCCGGATCGTCCCTCATCGGATCGCCCCTCATCGGATCGCCCTCCTCAGACCACGACCCGTCCGTGGTACATCTCACGATCCAACCCGATCGCCAGCACTTCACTCCAGCTTCACCATGCCGCTCACTACCAGACTCGGCTCGTGATAGCCATATCACGATCCGACCCATGACCACGATCCGACCCCATGATCGCGATCCGACCTTCAGACCTGCAGATACGCTCCCTGTTTTGACCTATTCTCATGCCACATCTTGCTCCTATTATCCTGGATCGGGTGCCACGTACCCCATCACGATCCGGTCAATCCAGAAGCTCTCCTACAACTATAAATACACCATTTGAAGGCATTTTCAAGGACTTTTGGCCATTCTTCTTCACTTCTTCCACCATTACTGAAGTGCAAGGATTTTGCTCCTTTCTCCACATAAATTCTCCTCTTCTAATCTCAATTAACACACGAATTGTGTGTCTGCATGTAACTGATTCTTGTAATCTGTCAGTATAACAATAAGATTATAAAGTGGACGTAGGCTACATCTACAGCCGAACCACTATAAAAATCTCGTGTGTCTCCTCTTAATTTACTATTTTCTGCATTTCTGTGATCTCCGATCTGCATTTGGGTGTTAGGCCCAGATTTCGGTCAACACTTGCCACCCGTGAATTCCGGATTTACCCCATTTCTTACTTTTTGACAAAAATCTTTTCGGGTATTGTAGTATTTCTCCATAATCAATTGGCAACTAACTCTACTAATATCTCCAATATCACATAAACAACATAAAATCAATGATCATGAAACACACGTATCGATACCTTTAGCTGAAGATATCGATTGCCATTCCCTACGTATAAGCCACACAACACATTGTACAGACTACAACATTCAATACAGATCCAAAAAAAAAATGAAAAAATGAAAAAAAAGAAAGAAAGAAAGAAAAAAAAGACAGCAAAAGAAAAGCCATCGATGGCAAATTTTCACAAATCAGCCCTACAGTACTAAACTACATATTATAACCATATAGTATCAATAAGCCACTTGCTATTATAAGAATTCTCAAAACAAAAAGCATTAAACTCGTGAAAGTGCAACCAAGTATGGATATGCTAGGACCAGATCAACATTCAAATGGATACTAGAGCATGAATATCAATAAAAATAAGCAATTCCATTCGTTAAAGTGCATCCAACTAAACATTCTGGAAACTAGCCACCATTAGTAATATCCATGCTTCAGATAATTATGTAATAATGGTACAAAACAGAAAATAACTTAAAGAATGCACCCAAAGTTCATTTGTCATATGGAAATGCATTTGATAAACAATTAATATAGCATGAAACAAGACAAATACATTTAGTCGCCATTCTCAAAAACTAGGCTTCTGTAATGAGCACTAGGCACACTACATGTGATAATCGTTTAACGTTCAAGAATACACAAATCACCAAAGGATGAGACTATTTTTTCTTAGTAGCACCTTTCTTCTTCTTCTTAGGACCAACGTGCTTCTTCTTACTTGGACCTGTCTTCTTCATAGCTACGCCCTTCTTCCGATGTCGTCCTGCAGCTCTACCTTTTACCAATCCAATATCGGTGTTGCCTTGATCGACAACCAACTGCTCCCCATACAAGTCCGAAGGTTTGGGTTCCTCAATGCGCTCAATCATTTGTAATGCTTGAGCTATAGGCTGACTAGGTTCACAGGACATATCAGCAACATGTCCTAGCCTACGTTTCTGAAAAAGAGAAATATGAAAATACAAATGACATTCATGAATATCTTAAAATTCAAAAATACAATGTAAAAAAATATATTGCAAAATAAGTGTGCATAGCACACACAAATGAGGAAATGAGGAAAGACAAGATGAATTTCAGAAATGAGGACAACCAACTCACACACACAAATGCACATACATATATACACACATGCACCCCCACACATACACATATGCATGCAAATATACACTTATGCGGCTATGCCACACATGCAATTCAGACACCAGAAACTAAGCTAACAAATTCTTTGCTGTACAAATTTTGTTAATAGATTATGTTAATGTATTAGTTTCAAGGAGAAGACATGAAAAAAAAAATCATAACGACTATTTTAATGGCCGCCTGTCTCTGAACTTCTCAAGCTTTCTCCTTCTACTTTTATCTCTAGTTTTAAATCTGTGTTCTTTCTGCTGTGCTCGCTTCTGGGATTTATTCTGCTTCTCTCTTTTCGGTTTTGATCTGAGCCTCTCGTTTTTTAGGCTAACCCAATTTTTTAGGCGTTGGGATGTCTTCAACGGAGGGCGTTTTCTTGGTTTCTGGTTCTCTCGTCCGACCTTGTGTCTCTATCGCAGCCATAGCTTCAGAATGGCAGCAGGACAGCCTATGTCGTTTGAGTGCTCAGAAGATTGTTCGGTTCTAGTTCGCCTTGGTGATTTGAGGCATTTTGTCGCCTTACTGCGCCACCGCTTTCTTGTGGTAGAGAATATGTTTCTAGAACTATCTCCTGTTTACTCTGGATCTTTGGGGCTCTTTCCTCTATCAGAGAGGATCGGTGTTGGTTGTAGTTTGCCAATGTTAAGGCGGCCGGCTGTCGCGAAGGTCAAACGGATGGAAGCGGATTTTACCACTCCTTTCAATCCCAGTCTGTCTTTCAAAGACTGTAACAACCCGCATTTTACGCATCGGAGGATCATAGAATATTTATTTCTTTCTTATATGAAGTCGTATGGTCATATGGCTTTGGGAAACGACCATTGGGGTCATTTCCCATGTTCATGATTTTTATCGATCTTTAAATGACCGTTTTGCCCCTAGTCGATCTTGTTTCAGCCATAACTTTTGATTGGAAAGGAATTTTGACCTGAAACCACTTTCATTAGATTCGTTTGATGGTTTACTTTTCCGTAGAGTGGTCATAATACCTAAACGGACTTACCATTTGGGAGATATGGCTGAAATAAGGTTTGGAATGTGAAAAACTGCTTTAATCGGGCCAAATAGGGTGATTAGTGGATGGGCCCATAACCCATTTCGGGATTAGGGTTATGGGGAGGCTGAAAAGAGTTAGAGTTTCATTCAATTTCAGTTTTCTAGCCTCCACTTAGCTCATAGAAAACCTAAAAATGGCCTCCAACCTCTAAGTCACCTCCAAATCACTTTCTAATCAAGGATTAAGCTTAGCAACATCAAATCAAGGGAGATCTTCACCAAATCAAGATTAGAGTTGCTTATTTGCATTGTTATTCACGCCCAAACAGAGATTTATTTCAGATCTAAAGTTTATTTGTGGCTAAGGTGAGTGATTTGCATAGTTCCTCACTAATGATGGTTAATGAAGGGTAATTAGTGTTAATTATCGAATTTAAACATGATAAAATTCTGGAAAAATATTTATAAATTCTTAAATGATGTTTTAGACCTCTGATATGAACTTGGTTTAATTTGGTTAAGTTTTGCTAATTTTATCATTAATTATGCTTGAACATGTTTAAGGGAAAATATGGGGTTTTGGCTATGTTTGATCCATTTTAACATATCATATTGTTGTTTTGGTGTTTGTGGTTGATTATACATGTTGCTATGACTGTATGGTATGCTTTGTGATTGATTAGAATAGTTGGAATGGTCGAAACGTCGTCGAGTGGCGTTAACTACTTGTTGGAAAAAGTGCAGGAAATTGGCCGATTCGGATCGGAACGGAGAGAAGGACCCGATCCGAACCACCTCCCACGCGAGTTCAGAAGCTCCGATCCTCTCTGTTAACATTGTATGGAAACGCGACTTGGAGGCTCCGATCCGACCCGGTGTGCTCTGAAGGAGGCTGATCCGATCCATCATTCTAAGAAGACCTCCGATCCGACGTTGGGAGAAAAGGAGGAAGCCTGTGCGCCGACCTGAACCGATGGTACCTTCCGATCCGATCCGAAGAAGCTTGCCAGTGAGTGTAGACCTCGATCCGATCCGGAGCAAAGAGGAAGGTATGTGCTGGAGATTCCGAACCGATCCGATTGCTTAGGGAGGAGCATTCCGATTCGAATCGTATTGATGGTTAGAAGGAGATCCGAACCGACCCGGTGATGACCAATAACCCGAGATGCAAAGGTAGTCCAAATGGAAGTTAGAGCTCAGGATCCAGTTGGGAACCAATGAGTTCACTTCATGGTTGGGCTTTGCTGCGGGACGTGTGCTAAGGAGTTGTCGACATTCATAACTTCGATTCACCGCTGAAAAGGAATGATGGGCTACGTATCAGTGCAGTAGAGTCATTGTGACTCGAGGGGCAAAGTGATCGTAGCAAGACTATGAGCCATTGCAGTGGATCCATTGTGTCTCCATGGGGAAGAGTGGACATAGTAAAGGATTAGTAAGGCTATGAGCCAATGCAGTGGGGTGTGAACGACTCCATGGGGCAAAGTGGACATAGCGAAGGATTAGTGGCTATGGATCAGTGCAGTGGGATTGTTATGACTTCATGGGGCAGAGTGATCATAACAAAGTATTGGGTGATCGAAGTGGTGGATATCGTATGCTTTACGCACTGAGTGTGAGATGTGAGGATGGTTGCTATGTTTGATTGTTTGCCATCACTATGACATGCACACCCCCACCCCCGTTATCTTTACACCATATGTTAGTGGCACCTCAGAGTGTTGTACAGTATGTAGTGCTAACTCTTTGGTTGCAGGTCCAGGTATAGTTTAGTATACCTATTATCGTTCTGTTTAGCTGCTTATCGCTCATACCAGACTTTTTGTATGACCCAGAGTTTTATGTCTCTTCTTATTACTCTGGGTGCTCACACGAGCAGACTAGAGACGGGTTAGCTGGTGATGCGCGAGTAGCAGATTCGGAGGCGAGCAGGAGGCTTCCACGTATGATATATAGATATTCTCCGTGTCGTTGCTGGTCACTACTTTGGGCATTAGTAATGTACCTTTCTTATTTAGCTTTTTGAGACAGTTTTAAAAGTTGTAATAATGTTGGCTTTGGATCATAAGCTATACTTTGGATTTTCCACTGCTATGATAGTTTGTTTTCAGCTTATGCACTGTCTCACCTGTTTTATGTCAAGTATGTTGTTATTATATTTTTTTCTATGCGCTGTGAGACATTCTACGGGTTCCTTGTTGATTCTTCATCTTCTTTCTTTCCTTTTCTGACGACCTTCCCCGTGCTAACTGGATATGTGTACAGCGCACTTGTGGAGTAAATGTCGGTTGGTGCGGGGCGGGTTGTCACATTTGGTATCAGAGCTCTAGGTTGCGTAGTTAACCTAGGGAAAGACACTAGGGAGAGATAGTACGTATATGAGAGTGCGTATTTGTAATTACCTTGGTTTTCAAAAGCTATATATATATACTATTAGTATAGCTAAGGATGAAGTTGCACTGCACTAGCACCACTACGGAGATGGTTAATCGTTTTCTCTCTTCACAGATTGAACGATGAGCCGATACACAAGACGTGCTGGTAGAGGGACCAATAATGGGAATGTTGCTGACATGAGGACGATGTTTACCAACCTCATGAGAGAAATGCTTAGGGATGTGCAGGGGGTAGTTCCCAATCCCGGTAATGGTGGTGGTCCAATAGTGCAGGCGCCTAGGGTCGATTTCGCCAAGCTGTGCAAGAATTACACTAGCCTTGGTGGGAAGCCGTTCCACGGAACGGAGTCGGCCATGGATGTTCAGGATTGGTTGGATGGCTGTGATCGTATCTTCAAATACTTGGGTATCGAGGATGCGATGAAGAGAAGGCTAGCGTCTCGTCAGCTGCAAGGGCGAGCGATGAATTGGTGGAATGCTATTAAGACAGCCACTCCAGAGGATCAGGTTACTTGGGATCAGTTTAAGGCTCGCTTTAGCGACAAGTTTATCCCAGCTGCTCAGAAGTCGGAATTGTTTAGGAAGTTCTTGGAGCTTAAACATAATGGTAGGGCAGTCTCGGACTATATTGCTGAGTTCGACACTTTGTCGAAGTATGGATTATCCCTTATCGATACTCCTAAGAAGAAGAATGAGAAGTTCAATACTGGTTTGGATGGATACTTGGGAGAAAGGCTTATCAACCACATCAATGAGACTTTTGAACCGACTGTTGAGAAAGTTTTGAGATCAGAGAGTCTTTACCCCAAGCCAAAGACTGAGGTTGCATCTGTAGAAGGGCTGAAACCACAAGCAGGCAGTGGAGGCAAGAATAACACTCAGAACAAGAGGAAGTAGAACCAAACTAAGGATGGCCAGAAAAAGAGTAAGAAAGATGTTGAGTGCTTCAGCTGTGGTAAGAAGGGCCATTGTGCCAAAGAGTGTCGGGCCAAGCCAGCGGATAGAAAGTGCTACAACTGTGGCCAAGTGGGACATCATAAGGATAAATGTCCACAACCTCTTAAAGAGAAGCAGATTGTGAAAGCATATGATATTAATGCTGTTCCTTCTTCGTCGAATGCCCCAACTGCAGCGGAGAAAGGAAATAATGTCGCCATTTAAGGTATGCTTTCTATTCATGATGTACCTATTCGAGTTTTGTTTGATACTGGGGCTTCCCGTTCCTTCATATCTAGTGACCTGGTAGATAGGTTGGGACTGGAACCCGAGATAGTCGATAGACCGTTGGTTGTGACGAACCCGATTGGTGGTTCGACTAACCTTAGTATGATTTGCCAAAATTTGGTCTTATCGAGTCATGGATGTATGTTTGTTTGTGATTGCTTTGTTTTGGGCTTTACTGGGTATGACACTATATTGGGAGTCGATTGGCTCCAAAGATACGGGGGTGGTGGTAGACTGTGAGGGATTTTTGGTGACAGTTAGGGCGGATGATGGACGGAGGGTAGTGTTTGGTAGTCTACCTAGTGATGGGGTAATGGCTAGTTTAATAAATTCCCTCAACATCCCGCATGATGAGCTGTCAGATGTGCCTGTGGTTGGCCAATATCCGGACGTCTTCGAGGAGGTGACCGGGCTTCCACCACACCGAGAGATTGAGTTCCGTATTGATTTAATGAAAGATGCCAGACCTATAGTGATGCCACTTCGTCGTATGGCACCAAGGGAGCAGCGAGAGCTCGGGGTGCAAGTAAGCGATCTTTTGAAGAAGGGGTTTATTAGAAGAAGTGTCTCCAAGTGGGGAGCACCAATTGTGTTTGCCACTAAGGCAGATGGTTCCCTTCGTTTGTGCGTGGACTATCGCGAGTTGAATAAGGTGACGAGGAAGAATAAGTATCCTCTACTGCGGATAGATGATTTGTTTGATCAACTGGAAGGAGCAAGAGTGTTCTCCCAGTTGGATCTCGCGACAGGATTTCATCAGCTTCGAGTAGCGACTGAGAGTGCTCCGAAAATGGCATTTGGGACGCCGTTTGGATTCTATGAGCGGTTGGTCATGCCATTTGGGTTGACCAATGCACCAACGTATTTCGTGGATCTTATGAATCGAGTATTCAGAGATCAGTTGAATAAGTTTGTTCTTGTGTTCGTAGATGACATCCTTGTTTACCGAGGACAGAGGAAGAACACAAGGGACATTTGAGGATAGTGATGGAGGTGTTGAGAAAACACCAATTGAAAGCGAAATTCTATAAGTGTCACTTCTGGAGGAGGGAAGTGAGATTCTTGGGCCATGTTGTTTCAGAGAATGGTATTGCCGTGGATCCTGCGAAGGTGGTTACGGTACAGGATTGGCCTACGCCCAAGAATGCAACAGATGTGAGAAGCTTCTTGGGGTTAGCTGGATATTATCGTAAGTTTATCCAAGACTTCTCCAAGATAGCAGCACCATTGACTCAATTGACTAAGAAAAATCAAGCCTTCGTCTAGGACGGAGTGTGTAAGAATGCATTGAAGATTCTAAAAGAAAAGTTGACGCATGTGCCAGTGTTAGTCATTCCTAAGGGGAATGAAGAGATGACGGTATACATGGATGCTTGTGGTACCGGACTAGGTCCTGTATTGATGCAAGGAGGTAGGGTTGTAGCTTATGCTAGTCGACAACTAAAGCCGCATGAGAAAAAGTACCCTACCCATGATTTGGAACTAGCAGCGATCGTGTTCGCATTGAAGATGTGGAGACATTATCTCTTGGGAGAGAGATTTGAGTTGTTTACCGATCATAAATCGTTAAAGTATCTCTTCTCCCAGAAGGATCTGAATCTCCATCAGCAAAGATGGTTAGAGTTCTTGGCTTCGTATGATTTTGATATTGCATATACACCTGGGAAAGGCAATGCGGTAGCCGATGCCTTGAGTAGGAGACATGCCAGTTTAGGGGCTATGTTTCTTGAATGGAAGCAACAGGAGTATATCGCAGGGTATGATTTCAGACCAAAGTGCGAATTGGATCCAGAGATATTAGCTAATTTGACAATCAGACCCACCTTGATTGAGCGGATTGGTTCCAGTCAGAGGGACGATCCTAATCTATTGGAAATCATCTCCAAGTTAGAGATGAATATCGATGGTGAGATGAGTTTGTATGGGCTTGATCGAGAAAGATGGCTTCGAAAGAATGGAAGACTAGTACCCAACGTGAATGGCTTGAGGGATGAAGTGCTTAGAGAATGTCATCACTCAAAACTAACCATACACCCCGGTGGTGACAAGATGTATCGAGACATGAAGCAGACTTACTACTGGGAAGGGAAGAAAAGAGACGTTGGAAAGTTTATATCCAAGTGCATGAATTGCCAGCTAGTTAAGGCCGAACAAAAGAAGCCTAGTGGGCTGTTGCAACCATTAGAAATTCCCAAATGGAAATGGGAGCAAGTCTCAATGGATTTCATTGATGGTTTACCAAGGACTAGATCGGGACATGATAACATTTGGGTAATTGCGGATCGATTGACTAAGAGTGCAAGATTTATACCAGTCAAATCGACCAGAACGGCAACTAAATTAGCAGAATTGTATATGAAGTGGGTAGTGAGATTTCATGGAGTACCTAAAAGCATTGTGAGTGACCGAGACCCGTTGTTCACTAGTGGGTTTTGGAAGAGCTTACAACAGGCTCTAGGGTCAGAATTATATCTCAGTACCGCGTATCATCCCCAAACTGATGGTCAGACGGAGAGGGTGAATCGTATATTGGAAGATCTCTTAAGAGCTTGTATATTGGATTTTGGTGGATCATGGGATGACCATTTGCATTTAGTAGAGTTTGCATATAATAATAGCTACCAATCCAGTATTGGTATGGCTCCATATGAAGCTTTGTACGGAAGACTGTGCAACTCATCATCATGTTGGATAGAGACTGGCGAGAAGTTTATGCTTGGACCAGATGTGGTGAGGGAAACTTCAGATAAGATTAAGACCATTCAACAACGGATGAAGGCTGCCCAGGATAGGTAGAAGAGTTATGCTGACAAGAGGAGAAAAGTCTTAAAATTCTCCGTTGGTGACTTGGTGTTTGTCAAGGTTTCTCCATTGAAGAGCGTGATACGATTTGGCAGGAGAGGCAAGTTGGCACCAAGATTTGTTGGCCCATTCCCGGTTCTCGAGCAAGTTGGGAATTTGGCGTATAGAGCTGACTTACCAGAAAAGATGGCGGGTGTTCATAACATATTTCATGTTTCCCAGCTAAGGAAGTTCGTGCACGACCCAGATTTGACTATTTCACCTGATCAGTTAGAGGACTTCGAAGTGTAACCCGAGGCGGTTTGGAACCGCAAGCCAATTCGTATTGTCGAGCACGATACGAAGCAACTTCGAAGGAAGGCGGTGAAGCTAGTCAAGGTTCAATGGGGCGAGAACGAGAATGACTGTACTTGGGAGACAGAGGAGAGCATTAGGAAGACGTATCCAGAACTCTTTGCCTGATAAGATTTACTTTGCAATTTAGTTATTCCGCATGCTAGGATAGGCTTGTTTTGCCTGTTTTGCATGTTTGATTGTTGTTTTATGGTTGATAGGCATGTGGGACCCTTTGTGTGTTTTGGTTAGGGAATTTCGGGGGCGAAATTTCTTAAGGGGAGGAGAATGTAACAATCCGAATTTTATGCATCAGAGGATCGTAGAATATTTATTTCTTTCTTATATGAAGTCGTATGGTCATATGGCTTTGGGAAACGACCATTGGGGTCATTTCCCATGTTCATGATTTTTGTCGATCTTTAAATGACCGTTTTGCCCCTAGTCGATCTTGTTTTGGCCATAACTTTTGATTGGAAAGGAATTTTGACCTGAAACCACTTTCATTAGATTCGTTTGATGGTTTACCTTTCCATAGAGTGGTCATAATAGCTATACGGACTTACCGTTTGGGAGATATGGCTGAAATAAGGTTTGGAAGGTGAAAAACTGCTTAACCGGGCCAAATATGGTGATTAGTGAATGGGCCCATAACCCATTTCAGGATTAGGGTTATGGGAAGGCTGAAAAGAGTTAGAGCTTCATTCCATTTCAGTTTTCTAGCCTCCACTTACCTCTTAGAAACCCTAAAAATGGCATCCAACCTCTAATTCACCTCCAAATCACTTTCTAATCAAGGATTAAGCTTAGCAACATCAAATCAAGGGAGATCTTCACCAAATCAAGATTAGAGCTGCTGATTTGCATTGTTATTCACGCCCAAATAGAGATTTATTTTAGATCTAAAGTTTATTTGTGGCTAAGGTGAGTGATTTGCATAGTTCCTCACTAATGATGGTTAATTAAGAGTAATTAGTGTTAATTAGCGAATTTAAACATGATAAAATTCTGGAATACTATTTATAAATTCTTAGATGATGTTTTAGACCTTTGATATGAACTTGGTTTAATTTGGTTAAGTTTTGCTAATCCTATCATTAATTATGCTTGAACATGTTTAAGGGAAAATATGGGGTTTTGGCTATGTTTGATCCATTTTAACCTATCATATTGTTGTTTTGGTGTTTGTGGTTGATTATACATGTTGCTATGACTGTATGGTATGCTTTGTGATTGATTAGAATAGTTGGAATGGTCGAAAACGCCGTCGAGTGGCATAAACTGCTTGCTGGAAAAGGTGCAGGAAATTGGCCGATCCGGATCGGAACGGAGAAAATGACCCGATCCGGACCACCTCCCACACGAGTTCAGAAGCTCCGATCCTCTCGGTTAACAGTGTACGGCAATGCGACTTGGAGGCTCCGATCTGACCCGGTGTGCTCTGAAGCAGGCTGATCCGATCCATCATTCTAAGAAGACCTCCGATCCGACATTGGGAGAAAAGGAGGAAGCCTGTGCCCCGACCCGAACCGATGGTACCTTACGATCCGATCCGAAGAAGCTTGCCGGGGAGTGTAGACCTCGATCCGATCCGGAGCAAAGAGGAAGGTTTGTGCTGGAGATTCCGAACCGATCCGATTGCTTAGGGAGGAGCATTCCGATCCGAATCGAACAGATGGTTAGAAGGAGATCTGAACCAACTCGGTGATGACCAATAACCCGAGATGCAAAGGTAGTCCAAATGGAAGTTAGAGCTCAGGATCCAGTTGGAAACCAATGAGTTCACTTCATGGTTGGGCTTTGCTGCGGGACGTGTGCTAAGGAGTTGTCGACATTCATAACTTCGATTCACCGCTGAAAAGGAATGATGGGCTACGTATCAGTGCAGTATAGTCATTGTGACTCGAGGGGCAAAGTGATCGTAGCAAGACTATGAGCCAGTGTAGTGAAGCCATTGTGACTCCATGGAGCAGAGTGGACATAGTAAAGGATTAGTAAGGCTATGAGCCAGTGCAGTGGGGTGTGAACGACTCCATGGGGCAAAGTGGACATAGCGAAGGATTAGTGGCTATGGATCAGTGCAGTGGGGTCGTTATGACTTCATGGGGCAGAGTGATCATAGCAAAGTATTGGGTGATCGAAGTGGTGGATATCGTATGCTTTACGCACTGAGTGAGAGATGTGAGGATGGTTGCTATGTTTGATTGTTTGCCATCACTATGACATGCACACCCCCACCCCCGTTATCTTTACACCATATGTTAATGGCACCTCAGAGTATTGTACAGTATGTAGTGCTAACTCTTTGGTTGCAGGTCCAGGTTCAGGTATGATTTGTATACCTGTTATTGTTCTGTTTAGCTGCTTATCGCTCATACCATACTTTTTGTCCGACCTAGAGTTTTATGTCTCTTCTTATTACTCTGGGTGCTCACACGAGCAGATTAGAGGCAGGTTAGCTAGTGATGCGCGAGTAGCAGATTCGGAGGAGAGCAGGAGGCTTCCACGTATGATATATAGATATTCTCCCTGTGTCGTTGTTGGTCACTACTTTGGGCATTAGTAGTGTACCTTTCTTGTTTAGCTTTTTGAGACAGTTTTAAAAGTTGTAATAATGTTGGCTTTGGATCATAAGCTATACTTTGGATTTTCCGCAGCTATGATAGTTTGTTTTCAGCTTATGCACTGTCTCACCTTTTTTATGTCAAGTATGTTGTTGTTATATTTTGTTCTATGCGCTGTGAGACATTCTACAGGTTCCTTGTTGATTCTTCATCTTCTTTCCTTTTCTGACGACCTTCCCGTGGTAACTGGACATGTGTACAGAGCACTTGTGGAGTAAATGTCGGTTGGTGCGGAGCGAGTTTTCACAAAGGCCATGCCTATTCCCTTGCGCTCCATGAGCTTTGTGCATCGCCTGCTGGTGTACTGGTGGGTTCTTTGTACTGCAATGGTGAGCCAAATCAGCTTGCTTTCTCAGGACAATGTGTGGAACGTTTTCGTGTTGGGGAATTGATGGCCCCACACCGACCTTCCACAAAAAGCTTTCCTGAGTCTCTCCAGTCTACTGTAATATATTCGGTTGTTTTGTCTTCGGTGGGTGCTATGGGCTCTAAGCGACGGAAACGTCGCAAGCGTCGCGCTGCCGATAAGGCAGCGGTCTCGTCTGTTTCGCCTGGGTTATTGTCTGGTGCAGTTTCGCTGGTAGCCTCTGCTCGTGCTCCTGAGGCGCTTCTTTTGTCGAACAACTTCTCTCCCCTTGTTGAAGAACTGGAATTGGCAGATCGAACAGCGTCACCCTTAGATTTCCCGTCCACGTCGTCTCAGGGGCTAACCGGGTCAGATTGGCGGTTTAGTGGAGCCCGTTCAGCGGCGTTGTCAACTTGTTGGGATGCTGGCCTTATCGGTATGCAGCCTCTTTTAGAGTTTTCTGGCAAGGCAACTACTTCGGCCTCGTCTTTGGTTTCCTGTAGCTTGAGTGGATCTTCTTCAGTGTGATCGGATTTGGGTGGAATGGGCACTGCTTTGCTATCAGATCTTTTGGAGGTTGATATATCTGCGCAAGAGGCAAAGGCTGCTAGACTTGGAGAGAAGGGGTCTCATATGGTTTATTCTGATTCCCATTTGCGTAGGCAGGTAATTTCTATTTTTTGTTTGAGTCATGATTCTTGTTTGGTTAGTGATGGGCACTACACTGTTACTGTCTATGCTCTGACTGATTTTTGCCTTGTCTCTTCTCTTTTCGTTTAGGCTTTTACCAATTCTTTGGTGCCTGACTTGGCATCGGTTTTGGGGGATGCAGTTTGTGTTGTTGGGTCCTTGTTGTCTATTGTTGTTTTGCCAGTTTTTTGTGCGTCTGATCTGGTCAGATTGAGCACGGCCTTTCTGTGCCTCCTAGGCAGGTTGTTTCTTGCCTACTCGTTTGGTTGTTTGGGTTGTCTTTCGGTCGTGCGCCTTGTTTGCACAGTTGTGGGGTTTTTTGTGTGGGTGGTTGTTCGTGTTAAGTTACCGGAAAATGTGATTCTTGACCAGGCCTTCAGCGTATCGTTGGAGTCTCTAGTTTGTTGGTTGAGATTTGCGGTTTTTCGTTGCTTTTGTAGGAAGCTCCATACAGTATTAGTTGATCGGCATTGGAGGTCTCCCTGTAATAGGCTAGTAGATTGCCGACCGATTATGTCTTCCCGGTCTGTTGTTTTTCGATGTTTCAGTCCTGGAACTTTTCATTCTATGTGGGGTAGTCAATCTGATGACTGCTCAACGATGGTTAGGTTCACTCAGGTATTTGAGGCGCGCCTTTTGTCGTTCCCTCCTTTCTTGCCTTTTTTTTTCTTTCGGATTTCCCTGCGTGTACACCACAGGCTGCTGAGGAGTTACCTGCTTCCGTGTCTTCTCCTATGCTTAGTAAGAACGAGATAGCGATCATTAATGATCGTCTAGCTCGACTTACTAAGAACTCTTACCCTTCTGGTGTTGGTTCTCGGTCTGCGGGCCATCGTTCAGTTTCCAGGCCCTCGCCTTTGGGCTCACTTCGGCGTAGCAGACGTAAGACCCCCCGCACCATTCGTACATGCTCTATAGCGGCGTCATAACAGATCATAAGATCTACTCGACATACCCTCTACCTTAGTTAAGTTAGGCAGCGTGATTCCTTCCGTGGCCTTCCCTCTGGCGGATTTCCTTTTCCTTTCTTGTTGTCATTATGGCGAACTTTTTGTTCTGGAACGTGAGGGGTATTGGGAATGATGCGTCGATTGCTCGCCTTAAACGCATCATTAGAAAGCACTCTATCTGTCTTATTGCGCTTTTGGAACCTCTTTTGGGACCAGACGCAATCGCCTCTATTGTTTTATCTTTGGGCTTCGGTGGTGCTCTTGCTAATGTGTCTGGCAAGATTTGGATCATGTGGTCCAAAGACTCTGTCGTCCATCCTGTCTTCGATTCGAGTCAGCTCTTGTCGGTAGTTTGTTCGCTCCCCTCATTCCCCTCTTCCTTCTTATACTCTACGGTCTACGCTAAGTGTGATCGGATAGAGAGACATGGCCTCTGGGCCGATATCCTATCTCTTTCGGATCTGGGCTTTTCTGTTTCTGTCCTGGGTGCTGACTTCAATGTCGTCGCCAGGCAGGCAGAAAAAGGGGTGGAAGTGCTATTAATGGTTTGGCTGTAACAGATTTCAACTCTTTTATCATCAGCTCTGGGCTTTCTAACATTTCTTTCGTCGTCTCGGCCTTCACTTGGAGTAACAACCAAGAAGGCCTGAACCGAATTTTGTCTAGACTAAATCATGTGTTCGCCACTAAAGGTTGGTTTAACCTACCTCTCCTTTTCTATTTCTCTACTTCATCATACCTTTTATGACCATGCTCCCTTATTTCTTAGCTGTTCCCCCATTTCCCTTTCTGGGTCGTCTTCCTTTAGATTCCAGAGTATGTGGAGATCTCACCACTCCTTCCTTTCTGTTGTCGAAGAATCTAGGAGTTCTCCCATTTCTGGTCCTCCTTGTGTGCTTTTCTCTCGCAAGCTGAAACGCCTTAAGACTTGTCTTAAGGCGTGGAATCTCCTCGTCTTCAAGAATATCTACGACCGTGTTAGAGCAGCTGAAGAAACTCTTATTCTGGACGAAGCATCCTTTGATGAAGATCTCAATGCTTCCAACAAGGAGGCTTGGGCATTATCCCAGCTTGCATTCTCTTCTGAACTTCGTATCGAGCAAGACCATCTATGCCAAAAAGCGAGAATCAAGTGGGTGGTAGATGGAGATACGAACTCCAAGTTTTTTCACTCGTCTATCCATAAGAAGAAGAATCTCCTTACTATTCGCCAGATCCGTAGATCTGATCTTTCATTGGCTTCAACTCCAGTTGAAGTCAAAGATACTATTCTTTCCCATTTCCAATCCTTCCTTAGCACTCCATCGGTTCCCGCTTCTGACCCTTCCATGTTGGCCTACATCCGTAGTATCATACTTCCGTCTGATAACGCCGACCTAGCTGCACCCCCTTCCTCGAAAGAAATACGTGCTTGCGTATTTTCGCTTAGCAAGGACAGTGCGATTCGGCCGGATGGTTTCAACGGAGTATTTTACAGGAGTTTGTGGCCAATTATCCAAGTTGATCTTCATCTTGCCATTCAGTCCTTTTTCTCTGGTGTTGATCTCCCAGCGGGATGGACCTCGACCAACCTGGTTCTTATCCCTAAATGCAATCATCCTATCTCTTGTGGGGACTTTAGACCGATCAGTCTGTGTAACTTCTCAAACAAGGTCATATCTAAGGTCTTAACCTTGAGGTTAGCACCGTTTCTTGAGCATCTTATTTCGTCTTCGCAGCTGGGTTTGTGAAAGGACGTTTGATCATTGATAACGTTCTTCTAGCCTAGGAGCTGATCTCTCAGTTAGATAAGAAGGTTCGTGGCTCCAATGTCATCGTTAATCTTGATATGGCTAATAGCTTATGACCGCATATCGTGGTTCTTTATCATTAAGGTTCTTAGAGCTTTTGGGTTTCCTGAACCCTTTATCGATGTGGTTTGGAGGCTCATCTCCAACTGCTGGTTTTACATTCTCATCAATGGCTCTGCCACTGGTTATTTCAGATCCGGGAGAGGTCTTCGGCAGGGTGACCCCTTGTCTCCCACCCTGTTCGTCATTGCTGCCGAGGCATTTGTTCGAGGGCTTCACTCTCTAACGATAGCCGGGCAGATCCATAGGTTCGGCATTCCTAGGGGTTTCCCTCTTATATCCTCCTTGTCCTTTGCAGACAACATCATCATCTTCACGAATGGCTCTCATCGTCAATCTGGTCCCTTCTTGCTTTTATTAGGCAGTATGAGAGTAGCTTGGGGCAACTGGTTAACTCTTCTAAAAGCTGCTTCGTGGCCGCTAAAGATCTGACTACTATTAGGTTATCTTGGATTGAGTCCACTTTTGGCTTTAATAAAGCCACCTTCCCTGTTCCTTATATGGGAATTGTTCTTTACTGTGGCAGGAAGCTCAACGTCATCTTCGACCCCCTAACTGACAAAGTTAGGGGCAAGATTATTAGGTGGAATGCTTCCCTCATTTCCCAGACTGGGAAACTTGTCCTCATTAAGTCAGTCCTGGACTCGCTAGGATCTCATATCTTTGCTGCTATGACTCCCACGGCCTCTTTCTTTCGTTCCTACTGGTCTTTGATTTCCGCGTTCTTCTGGGGTAGCTCGGATAGTTCTTCGCGCCATCACTGGATTTCCTGGAACACTATCTATCGTCCCAAAGGTGAGGGAGGTCTTGGTCTCCGTAACCCTAAGGACATGTGTTTGGCGTTTGCTTGTAAGTTATGGGTGAGGTTTGGAGCGAACAACTCTTCATTCCTCCATGCCAAGTATCATAGGCTTGCAAATGCGAATTACACCAGCATCCCATCCTACGCTAGTGAGACGTGGAAACAGATGCAACCGTAAATCGCTTAACGGATGCTCACGGGGTTGGAATCATTTGGGACGGCAACCCCTTCTCGCTTAAGGCGGCATGGAACTCGATTAAGCCTCATAATCCACGTCTCCCTGTTTTCCGATCTATTTGGATGTCCGTATCCCGCCGAAGGTTTCTCTCTTTATGTGGAAAACCTTACATAAAGGTTTGCCATAGACGAGAATCTTCAGCGTATTGGTATCCCTCTTGTGTCCAGATGCAGGTGCTGCAAATCTGGAGGCTTCAAATCTACTTCTCATCTTCTTATATCGGGCTCTTGTGCCCGTGCTATCTGGAATTACTTCGACAATCTTACAGGATGTCGAGGTAATGCCAACTCAACGGGAGATTTGCTAAGACACTGGTGGTTCGGCGTCTCAAGCAAATTTTTACACTCTATTCTCCTGCGTCGGATTCCTTGTCTTATTTGCTAGCACATATGGTATGCAAGGAATAAGGCTATTTTTGACGATGTACCGATGGACCAACCTACCATTGTCCGAAAAGTTAGGAACGATGTGTTCCTTGCCTTCCATGGTAGGACGTTCCGTGGTGTCATTGGTACCCGATCTAGGAGGCTAGCTGTTTCTTTTGACGTTTTGTTGATAGCGGGCTCTCCTAGGGCTAGCATTGGGTGAGTCATGGGTTTTATTGGTTTCCACTTTACTTGGTTCTCTAGTCTTATTTTGAGTCTTTATTAGCTGCTGTTTATTTACCTTCTACTGTTTTCTGTTTCTATTCCCCCCGGGTCTTATGTTGTTTGCTTGTTTGCAGTTCGCTTTTATTAGGTGCTGGATTGCTTTGGCGGGAGTTTCAAGTAGGTCTCGACTACAAACTGGCGCAGGAGTGGCTCTGGATCTTGGAAGAGTAGGAGGCAGGCTAGCTGTTGGGCCTTCATGTATTGTGTTTCTTCCCTCCTAGCTTCCGTTGGAGGTCTTGCCTACAGTTTTGATCTTCGCCATGTTTGGTGGTGATTTGGTTGGCTACGGGGTTAGGCTTGCTTTGGAGGATGTTTCATCCATGCCTTGGTTTTGAGTCTTACTCTTTTAGTCCTTCCTGTATTTGTATTTGCAGTTTTGTTTTTTCATTTTTGTGTGTGCACAGTTTCGTTTGTCGATATCCATTTTTGTGAGCCGTTGGAGAAAGGATTGTTTCTCCTTTTTGGTATATATATTATTTAAAAAAAAGACATTTTACTCGTAAAAAAGAGAGGAGAAGACATGGTTATTTGGACCTGAACACTGCTCAACAAAAGCAGCAATTGTAGGTTAATCATTTGGGTATAATACAATCTATTGTTTTGCATACTAAAAGATTATGTCATTTTCATTTTATATCCATAACATGACGTGTGTAATTGTGTAAACAATATATGTCAGCGTATTTATAATTCAACACAAAAAACTAAGAGTGAACAAACAAAGGAAATGGACAACACCCACAAGGCAATCGAGTAAGGGAGTCATTTTTTGCCAAAAGAAAATTGGGATTATTAAATTATAAGTGTAGTAACAAATTTGATCGAATCACTAAGTGACAATGTGATTGAAGCCCGCAACTAAATACACTTAACAATCATGCAAAAAAAGAAAAAGCTTGAAATAACCTTAACCGTGAGATTGACTCACCTCTGCAGTCGACAGCATATTTTGAGGGGAATCAATATTTGTGTCGATGAGATTCTAAAATTCAACTCTGAATCAAAAATTTCGGCAGCCTTTTGTTAATGTTATCAGAAGATTTTTTCAAATAGTTTTATTTAACTGATATAATGAATTGTACGGCGCTTTCAAATTTTGGTCGTTATATTGCTTAATATCTCAGGGAGAAGTTCTATCGAAACGAAACACAAATTTTTGGTGAAAACTTATTTTTCATATATCGGCCGATAGCTTTGTAGCTCGGCGATATACTGGCCAAGATCAAATTCTGATATCTTGGTTGATATTAGTTTTTATTTTTATTTTTGACAACTTTGATTTTGATGAAAAATAAAATCATATGATAAAATATTATGATTAATATTTATATATACATGCATCCAATCAAAATGGGGGCTTTTGGCATAAGTATTGTTGCAAGTCGAATCATTTTTCAATGCACATAATTCAAGGTATGGCCGGTTGCACAAAAACTAGTTTCAGGATTTACACAAATTTATCCACCTATATTTTGATATAGGGAAGATAACTAGAAATATTTTGTGGGGAATCAAAATTTGTTTCGATGAGATTCTAAAATTCAACTTTGAATCAAAAATTTCGGCAGCCTTGACTATCATTTATTCACTATATTTCTGTCTTATTATCCATTTGACAGGAAAACTTTATTTTGGAATAAAAAATTATTTAAAGAGAAAGAGAAGAAAAAAGAAAATTCAAATATAATATTAATTAAATGAAATTTGTGAGTGAACCTTTCACTATATCCCTCCTATCCATGCCCGAATATTATTTTTCTATCATACTTTAATATGATAAATAAGGTGTGTATTCTAATAAATGTACACAGTAAACTTACAATACGCGTAAGAAGCGATTTCTCATCAGCTTCGTTCACTGTTTCTGTTATTCTTTCCTTTGGATTTGCCACAACAGGATGAGAAGCTTTCTGATACCAAAGCATATAGATGTCCTCAAAATCGCACGAGCGAACAACTTATTTTGACTTCACAGTTTCATTCAACATATGGTTTCTCCATTCACTCCATCCAAAATCACCAATGTTATCATATGCGGCTTTAAAACCTCGAGTAGATGATCTGAATTTTTTCTTATTCAGCGTAAATTGATTGGTTGGAATGGGCTGAACATTACCAAATTGACGCAAAAAAAATTGAGGGAGATATAGTTCTTCAGTTTCAAAGCAAATCAATGGTCCGTTATACAACGAACATTGCCGAAACATGTATATATCTCGCTTTCCTTTGAAACAATCCCAAATGATTTCACTGCATTTCAGATCATCAATTTTTTCTCTAAGCATGACCAAATCACTAGCTAAATTTGTAGCCTTTTCCTTCGCATAATAGCAAGCAGCTCTGATATCACCTTCAGCTACACCAATAGAATGGTTGATTTCCAAAAGAAGATGCCATTCGTTTGATGAGAAATAAACCCCCCCTTTTTGCTCTGATGTTGTTTTCTAGAACTGCAGGTCCTGAATTTACAGGTTTTTAATGGCTCGAGCATCTTTGGGTCAATAGGTTTCTGGCGGAGAAGAATCGGAGCTAGTGATTAGACATGGAGAGGGTTGCTCTTATCTGCTGGCCTTATAGCTTGGTTTGTCTGTATCTAGGATTTCCACCCAAGATATCTGGAGTTATGGATGATTTGGCTTCTTCTTTGTCATCTTTGCACACACAAAAGAACGAAAAATCATAACATAAGTAATAACATAAGTACAATCATGGACCCTAAAAGCCCAAAGCAACGGCCAATCTGATCCGGAAAGGTGAGCCACTTGCCAAATATTTCATGCACTTTTCTGCAAGATAGGATTCTGCAATACACCCCTCAGGCCGTGCCGTTTTTCTTACATAATGTTTTAGTGTCTTCATGTATCTTTCAAATGGGTACATCCAACGAAATATTTTAGTGAATTCTTAAAGAAATCAGGAAAAATAGGAGGGAAGTCCAAAATGAAGATTATGAAAATGATGTCATACTTGAAGGACGACCAACTTCATCTTGCAAAATAATTACACTATCCGAGAATGAGAAACAAGCTGCTTATTTGGCTGTGCTAATGAATATGGCTATAGTGTATGCCGTCGAAGACAGGGGAATGGTCAAATATCCAAACCTGGAAACAAGTAACAAATGTAGAGGTAAACGAATCAACCATAGCAAGTCTAAATCTCAATTACGCAGCAAAAGTTTGAAACATTTACTTATAGTAAGGTCATGCAACCAGTCATCTGGTGAACATCACTTCGTGTAACAATACCTAGATTACGTAGTAACCAACTCAAACATGCAGTGGCCCAAGAATATTTACCCACATCTTTTAAATCCTTCAAACATTGCAGAAAATGAACTGACACTTTATTACCAGACTTGTCAGAGCAAATTAAACATCCAATCGTATAAAGAAGGTAAGCTGTCGCAAAATGCATCTTCCGCTCCTCACTATCACTCTTCTTCGAACCCTCATAATTACTTCTTAACCATTCTAACTGAATTTTTTTCTCTCCGGCCAACACGATAATAGCAGTGGGTTTGTCAATCCCAAGACACTCCTCTAGTAGCTGATACACATCTTCATAATATATTCCCCTTGAACCACCAAGCGATCCTGTAACTGCTCTTCCTTCGGCGGGAAGGCCAGTGATGTGCACAACTTCGTCGATAGTTATACCCAGCTCATCAAAAGGTAATGAAATGTGTTGGTCTCTGGATAGAATCTTTCAACAAATGCATTAATAAGAACCTTGTCTAATCTTTCATGAGCATGTAGAACTAATTGCTGAAGTCCAGACTGAGCTATAACATCCTGAACAAAAGAACTTTCCTTTCTGTAATCCCACAATCGATGTGTGCTCGCGTGACTATGGACTCTTACAATCCTTGCTTCTCCCAGTGGTTTCTATGAGATATATACTTGTGGTTACCATTAAATATATAATAAGATGCCAAGTAAAAACAAAGCCAAAAAATTTAAACATAACTTACATTAGAGTTCCATATTATACGAGCAATATGGTCTTTGAAAGCAAATAGTATGCCAGGTTGCTCATCGTTGTTTGTTGGTTCACAAGATGGTTTCCGTGGTCTCTTGCCATTCTAAATACTTCTCTTTTCAAGTTCATGCACCTCTTCCTCGGGCACATATTCATCACTAATATGCTCCTTATCACCACTAGCTTCCCCTTCTTGCACTTCGGAGTCAGAATTGTTATGACTGACATGTTCCATTCTTCGTCTCTTGCTTTTGTGCATACTCACCAATGGTTCTTCCTCCTTTATATTCACTTCCTCTTCAATTTTATCGCCCTCTTCATTATCATTGCCTTCATCTTGCTCATCACTATGTTCGTCGGCTTCGGAACTACCACCATCGACACTTTTACTTGAATTTTGATCCGATTTATCATGTGTCGTTTCAACAACTTCAACTTCCTTTTCTTTTTGCTCTTGTACTTTCTTTTATCATTCAACTGCTAGTATCCTTCTATTTGATGCCGTTAGCGGTAGACGAGAAGACGTAGTGGCATCCGGCTTCCTGCAACCATATAGACAAGAGAATGATTTGTCAAACATTAGTCATATTGTAGGTATATTATGAATTTGGTTACTGTTCCATACGTTTTCTTTTTGTAGTTTGATTTTTTTTTAAACAAGTAAAACAAATTTCAGCAAGCTGGTGTTGATCATGCAAAATGATCAAATTTGTACGCATAGATTTTATTTATGCATCAGAGAAAACACATATATACTAAAATGACTATTTCCATAACGCACTACAAGCCTTTTCATTAACATCGATGGAAAAAAAGAGTCGTTACTTCATTTTACATAGATGATACAAAGAAAACTTGAACTCAAATAGCTATTATGTTCTTGCTTATCTATTCTATGTTATACAAAATTGAAACATAATCCTTTAAGGGCTTTTTTTTTAAAATTTCAGAAGTTAAATATCAAATACCATTGACTTTTAACATTGCACCACTCGATTTACATTGTTATTCTTCAAAATAAATATAAAACCCCAAGCTTTCTCCATTCAATTTTCCAATACTCAACTATTTTTTAACCTAAAATCAACATTGAAGATGTATAGTAAACATTGATAATACAATTGCAATACTGAAAATAGTGAGTTTATATTAGGTGCCATCACCATGAATAAACATGAAATATGCACCAAAGTTGCTAAAGTTAGTTTATATTATGTGTACAATTTACGTAAAGTCAAACAATCAGATATTACTAACATCTATAGCGCTTATTCTTATAAGTGGTGCAATTAATCCCCAAGTTATTATTCTCTTCTTTTAGTTAAAAAAAACCCTGACATAATCCAATCTTAAGACTATAAAACATCCTTGTAGCTCCAACCAAACCTTTTACATCTTTAGTTCCTATAGTAGACAGTTTCCCAACCGTTGCGGTAATTTAGAATAGACCTTGAAAACCAAAATGTAATCTATATTACCAAGTGCTATTGCCTATTTCGTTGAGCCACCTATGTATTCCCAATCTAAACTACACAATTCTTTTCACTGTTTACATAATACTTTGTAGTTCTTAGTGGAGTGCAATTTCTTTGTAGTAATAGAAGTTCTTCTATTTTTTAGTGGACCGCTTATTATGATGGTTACATTTTTTATGCAAGCCATGTTTCATGTCCAATTCTGTTGTGCTCATGAAAAGTTGGCAACCTTGCAAAAAATACCAAATTCTCGTCAATTTTCTCTCCTTTTTGTAGAAAGGATGCATATTAGGTATATGTGGGATAACGGTAAAACCTATGGGGGTTCTTATCATCTTGATCCTTGCACACCAGAGGAGAACGGTTTGAGTCATATCTATGTCCGATCAATGAATGGTGATGATTTGCTACTCTTGTTTCTCTTTTATATTTGTTGTATTCATTTGCAAATGCATACAAAAATATGAAATTATGATCAGTACATTGAGCTAGTAAATAACTACCAACATGATGAATATAAAATTACAACCTTTGTGTTAATTACAAGCGTGCAGAAACTGTATGCAAATATAAGTGAAATATGTATTAATTTAAAATTAAAAGATAGGCATGTTAATGGATACAAAAATATTTCATTTCTTACTGGATATATGCGCAAATTATTTTTCTCTACTGTGGTATTCAAGTTGTATCTTTGATCATCGTATGCTTAAATCTTGCCATTTTGTACTCTCCACTAATTAAACAATTTCACCTCAATTTCTCTACGGTATGATGAAGAATAAAAAGGATGCACTGAAACGAATAGGAAATTGGATTAATCGCACTATTTCATGTTGGTTTCTCTACGGTAGGATGAAGAAGATGAACAATGTACAGCAACGAATATGAACGGAATTAACCGCGTGAGTAACGAGGGTTTTATCTCAGACGGTAACTTGGTAAGTGAATAATTTAGAATAGGTTACCCCTTAGTAATTTAAATTTGATATTGAGTCCCCTTAAAATATGTTACCCCTTAATCAAATTTGAAGTGTCAATAACAATACTCTATGAGAATTGAGATAAAGTCGGCGGTATTGACAGGTCTGATTTACTAAAGGACCAATTATGAAAAAATGGATCTTCAACACGAGATATTGGAATTTGGAACCGGGCACGTTGAATCACTCTGTTTTTCCGATGGCTTGATCTCATAGAGTGATCTGGACCTTCGACCATTTTAGATAATTTTTGATAAGGCCGATTTAGAGTAGTTGAATGTTATCAGTTGTTGATTCCATTGAATTGCGATGTATAATAAAATTGCGTTCCATAGTTGGAAAGATGCGGATAAAATCAGCGATCTTGGCTTGGGAATTAATGTTAATTTGAGTCTTGTAACCATATCGGTTTCATTTGGTCAATGATAAATATGGATAAAAATTGAGCACTAAACAAATTTGCTAGTAAAAAAATTTAAGGGGAGATTAGTTGTAAGAAATTCAGGAGGAGATGAGGTTTTCTATAGAAAAAATTGCTGATATTTGATGATATTACAATTCAATATTGTCATCAATGAAAATGGAGAGAATGTTGAATTAAGAGTTTTGCTTCATGACATTAGAAAAATAAGTTCAAAAGACAAGGAATTAGACGAAAACAATATCATATATTCAAAAATCACTAAGTAAAGCAACTACGACAAGCAACTAAGCTCTGGAGTAGGTATAAGTACACACACGCATCTCATCAAACATACGCTTTTAAACTTCAAAATACATAATTTCCAAAACCTCAAGGTCAGTCGATTGAAGTGACCTATTCAGTCGATTGAACTAACCTGTTCAGTTGATTATACTGACCGAGTCAGTTTACTGAACTTGTTTGTATCATGTACACGAGCATATTATTTAAATTCAGTCGGCTAAAGCACTTCCAACTGTTATTTTTCTAAACAGAACTTCTCATTATGATAAATTTTCCGATTCTTTAAGAGTTGCTGCAGTTCTTGTTTAATTCAATCATTTCACCAGCAATTTTATCTATTCTAATATTATATAAAAAACACGAATTCTTGAATCAAACAACTTGCTTTTCTTGCCTACAACTAATCTATTTGGATTCTTCAATTCTCTGATCTAATACCTCCATTATCAGTGATATTCGAATTACTTTGAATTCCTGAAATCTCATATTACAATCTTTAGATTTAAAAATTAAATTTTCCCTCTTTATCTTCGTATACACACACTTATCAAATATATACTTTAGGACAGAATTATAGGAAGGGTTTACTTCAATTTGACAAATCAGTGTTGTATTATAGAACACATAAAGTCAATACAGTATCTATTATTTTATTTTGTTCTTGTTCGGTTTCTCCAGCAGGAAAATTCATGTTTGGTTGCACAGGTGGTAGAATCCTACTCAGCTGCTCAGGAGAGATATATCACGTTTGGTTGCCTGGGTGGTAGAAGTCATGTTTAGTTTCCCGGGCCATGTAAACCAATTCCTCCGGGATAAGAGATGGTTACTGTTAATTGGATTTAAGAGAGAGTCTATGAACGAACATATATTGAGAAGTTCGAACCAGTATAAAAATCCCTAGTGTCATTTTATTTTACCTCCTTTTATATTCTGCATTATTTATTAGGTTATTATGCATGTATTAATTATTACATGATCATATCGGAAATATCATGTCATACTTGGCCACTCTTAAAAAATTAGGATGGAAGTGATAAAATCGGAACCTAGGATCGCCAATGAACAAGAATTGAAAATTTGGGTCAGCTTCATTGGGGGAGGGGTGAGGGCTCTCAATTTTTTTTACATATTTTTGGCACTTTCACATCTTTGTGTGTAGTCAGCAATATCTCGATTAACTGTTGACAGAAATACCCATAATGAAGTATCATCTTTTCTAAGGTCTGCCTTTGTTGTGACCACTGTATTCACCTTCAGAGACTTCCCGCAGTACACAGTAATGTCTTCGTGGGCGATACACAGGGGTAAAGGGACTAAGAAACCCCACTTATACATCATGCCTTCTTGTATGATATATGGAATTTGTCTTAGGACATATCACTTTTTTCTCTTTCATTTAGGAAGAGTTCCCTGTAACAAGAAGTTTTGATTAGAAAATCCTTGTATCCTTCTCCATCTTTGTTTCTTGTACCTGATCAACTTTCATATGATCGATGCTCGGAGCATCAAGAACTTCTATTTGAATTAAACATATTGGCTGCACTTTTCGGAAGCTGGCAAACTTTGCTGGTAAATTTTCCTTTCTTTTCCGCTTGCGAGTGATATGTGTAATAGTGTGATGCTCAAAACCTGCCGATAATTCTTGGTCTTGATTCAGAATGTGCTAATCTCGCTGCCTTCATTTCGAATTAACATCTCACCTGGCATACCACTATTTGGTAACCGCTGAAGGTCTAATTTTATTTTAATCCTAAATTTCTATCAAGCTTAAGTCTGGCTATCAATGTCTTGTATTGTGCCGTGTTATTAGGTGCTGGAAAACCGAGTCTCAATGCATAACTAATTGCTCACTCTTCAGTGGTTACAATCATGACTCCAGCACCAGAAAGTATATTATTTTGTGCTTCATCAGTGAACATCTCACACTGATTGAGTGACAAATAGCTCAGCTCATTAGGCTCCTCTAGTGTTGTGAATTCTATAATAAAACCTGCCAACGCTTTTCCCTGCATGGCCCTTCAAGGAACATAGGTTATTTCAAACTGAATCGTGTCGATGTTCCTTTTGAGATGCATCCCAAATGCTTTGGATCGTTATAAGATCTATTATAATGGTTGATCTAGCTAAATCTTGATTATATGAGCTTGAATGTAATGGTGGAGCTTCTTGGAGGCAGTAAGAAGATAGTTTTCTAAGTTCTTGATCTTAGGGTAATTCCATTCTACACCGGTTAACCTTTTTCTTACGTAATAAATTGGTCTCTACACATGTTGGTTATCACGTACAATTATAGAACTTATGGAATGTAATGAAATAGCTAGGTATATGAGTAGGTCTTCATGATAAGTCGAATTTGAAAATATAGGAGACCTTTTTATCTTGTTAAGAAGGTTCTGGAATGCTTCTATGAAGTTTAACGTCAAAGCGAAATTACGCTTTCCTCTTTTGATCAGATCAAAGAAAGAGACGCACTTGCCAGTAGCCCTTGATTTAAAACGGCTCTGAGTGCCACCTTTCCATTCAGGCTTGTATGTTTTTTATTTTCATTGGAACTTTGATATCTTTGATAGAAGGGATTTTCTCACGATTTGGTTCGATCCCATGGGATTGAACTATGATGCTTAGGTACTTCCGGATGCAACTCCAAATGTACACTTCAAAGGGTTGAGTTTCATTAAATATTTGTAAAGAGTGCCAAATGTGTCTGCTAAGTCGATGAAGTGATCACCCAAAAGTCTTGATTTTCGTGCATATCCTCTCTGTATATCTCCATGGTCCTTCCAATTAAACCTTTGGTTAACCTTCCGTTGATATTTAGATTCGATGTTCTCTAATCCAAAAGGCATTACCATGTTATAATTTGGCCCCAAATCAGTGTTGAAATTTATGTGCTCCTGATCGGGGTATTCATTGGAATTTGATTGTAGTTGAAGCAAACATCCATGGAGGAAAGGAGTTCATGACCCATAATAGAATCGACAAGTTGGTATATAAGAAACCGGAAGCTATCTTTTAGACAGGCCTTATTCAAGTCGGAATAATCTATGTTATTGGCCATTTCCCATTGGATTTATTCACTAATACTGGATTAGGAACCCATTCCGGTTATTAAGAATCCTTTATAAAATCGTCGCTCCTCAACTTTTCAACTTCCTTTTTAAATGGAGTTGATCACCCTGGAATTAGCATATGCCTTTTTTATTTTTATTGGTATGATCTGAGTTAGTCTAGGAAAACATATCAATGTTTATCTTTAGAAAATTTGCCAGCTTTATCCTGCATTTAGACTAAAGGTATGATCTTATTTTCAAAACATTTGATGGTTTATCACTGTTAATCGAGATTTCAATCATGGTTTTAACAGGAGTAGCTCTGTCATATCCTAGCTCTTTGTCTTTTCAGGGATCTAAATCTTTAAAGAGTTTACTATGCTAGTTAGGCAATGATTTTTTTTCTTTGGTTTCAACGCGGTTGTTTTCACCAAAAGTGGTTCAAACACTAAAGGTACGTAAATCGTACTTCACCAAATGCTAAGAAAATGAGACTAAAAACACAAGAAGCAAGTAGAAAACACAAGAATTTTTATAGTGGTTCGATCTAGAATAGATCTACATCCACTTTAACAAGGATTTTCATTATCATGGAGAAATTTACAAAGTGCAACATCTCATGCATCTCATTTATTTCATTTGTTCACTCTCTTTATGATGATTTTCCACTTTTTACTCTCTTTCCACTTTAGATCTCTCTTGAACTCGAGAAGGAACGGATTGGATCTCGTGATTATATGATCTTTCTTGATTCCATCATGAAATTGATGTTAGATCTGAGCTTTAAAGAGGAACAATGGCGGTCAGAGATCACTTGGATTGAATTTGAGTGAGTATTGATGGTGTTTGGAGAAGATGAGATCCACTTGATGTTGGAGGAAGAAGGAGTGAGCTTAGGAAGCCAATAATGGAGCTTCGAGAAGATGAGATCCACTTGATGTTGGAGGAAGAAGGAGTGAGCTTACGAAGCCATTAATGGGGCTTGGAGAAGATGATATCCACTTGATGTTAGAGGAAGTAGTGATCTTAAGAAGCCATTAATTGAGCTTGGAGAAGATGAGATCCACTTGATGTTGGAGGAAAAAGGAGTGAGCTTAGGAAACCATTAATGGAGCTTGGAGAGAGCATGGAGCGTTTGAGAATGATGGAGAACCGAAATGACAGCCGTTCGAGTGGCTTAGATCAGTCCCTTAAATAGTTGTGAAAGGGGTTATTTATAGGAAAAGTTTGAACATCTGGTAATTCTGTAATTATGGTGTTCAGGTTTTGGGTCGCACGACATGTATTTACGAAACTACCATTGGACAGTTGGAGCCAGCTGTACACAACTGGTCACAGCTGTAATGCCCAACCAAAATATTACAAAAATGTTACTTCATTAGTTTTGCGCAGGCCCCTAGCACAGGACCCCTGGCGTTGGACCCTTGGCGCGGGACCCATGGGTGCAGGACCCCTAGTGTAGGATCACTGGGTGCTCGACCCCTTTGCGCAGGACCCCTTGCACTAGACCCCTGACACAGGACCCCTAGCGCAGGACCCCTGGCGCAGAACCCCTGGCGCAAGACCTCTAGTGCAGGACCCCTAGCGTAGGACCCCTGGCGCGAGACCCTTGGCGCAGGATCCCTGGCGCAGGAGCCCTAGATGGAAGACCCCTAGCGCAGGACCCTTGGTGCAAGACCCCTGGCGCATGACCCTGCACGTAGGACCCCTGGCGTAGGACCCTTGGGTGCATGACCCCTAGCGTAGGACCTATGGCGCAGGACCCTTGACGCAGGACCCTTGGCGCGGACCCTTGGCGCAGGATCCCTGGGTGCTCAACCCCAAGTGCTGGACCCTTAGGCGTAGGACTCCTGTGTGACTGAGGTGCTCGACCCCTAGGTGTAGGACTCCTTAGGCACAGGACCCCTGGGTGTTTGACCCCTAGGTGCTCGACCCCTGGCGTAGGACCCCTGGCGCAGGACCCCCTGGTGCTCAATCATGCTTCTCTTAACGATCGACCGATTAGCTCAGGGAGTGACCGACCATCATGGATGAACGAGTAGTATGGGAGAATGGTCCAATATATGTAACCTGATTGTTTACACATGATATGTTCGACACAATGCCTGAATGAGCTTTCTGTTATACAGTCGATGCCTTCTGTTGCGAACCGCGTTTATAATGGAGTTAACATTTGCCCCTCGAAGCTTGTATTTTTTTCTTGTAAAAAATGCGGGCTTCGAAATGAACATTGCTATTGATATACTTTTGCGTTGAGTTCCGGTTGCAGCTCTTTGTTTGCTATGGCGAATCATACTTTGAATTCATATGCCTCATGTCAGCTGTTCTATAATTAAAACAAGCATTTGCATGATTTTGGACCTATACTTTGTTATTGATCGTCCACTCAATAACATATTAGTCTAATCATTAAAAAGGAATCATAGTGAATTTTATTTTGAATTGAATAAAGTGTTTTCACGGGATAGCTTAATTCAACGGTTTATAACTCTCAAATATTATCTACACAAACACGATATTCTAATTCGAATTCGCGTTAATGCTATAGATCAACTAATCGACTAAAGCCGACTGTGGATTTTAGGCGTCATTGTTTTAACGACTCAAGTGATAATACGTGGCATTTCTCATTTAGGAAATATATATCTGTGATTTATTTTCTGCTTCCTCTTTGAGGAGCCTTGATATTCATGACCCTTGTTTAAGAGGTCATTATTTGCCTTCTCTATGGGAAGAATTTCTACTGCTGAATGTTTGTTTACTTGTTGATCAATTTTGACATCGGAGACTTTGTTGGATGCCCCGTGCTTCGGAGACGTCGTTATATTCCAATGTTCGTCTTCTTTTGTCGACTGTATTAACATTATAGAGTTCATCGAGCATTGTTGATTTCTCCTGTGGAGAAGTTTCTTTCTCTATGGAAAGAATTTTTAGTCGCCGTATCGTTTTACAGTGCGAACTCCAGCAATGTTTAGATGAAATTGCATCGCTTCGCGCCACGAACTCCCATGCTTCATTTCACTTATAGTGAACTCTCGCGCCTTGCCTCGCGCAATGAATTCCCGCAACCTTGGAGGTCTGCGTCACTTCGTGCCACGAACTCCCACGCTTCGTTTCACTTATAGTGAACTCCCGTGCTTCGTTTCGCGCAACAAATTACAGCGACCTTGGAGGGTTGCATCGCTTCGTGCCATGAACTCCCATGCTTTGTTTCACTTCTAGTGAACTACCGCGTTTCGTTTCGCGCAACGAATTCCCGTGAACCTTTAGGTGAGGTTGCCTCGCTTTGCGCCACGAACTCCTACGCTTCGTTTCACTTATAGTGAACTCCCGCGCTTCGTTCCGTGCAACGAATTCCCGCAACCTTTGGGATTTCAGATCCATGCTTGTTCGCTTCCCTCTTCGTCATCTAACTCATTGGGACTTTTCCTATTCACTCTTTAAAGTGGTTCTTCTCACCCTTGCATTAAGACTGTCTCACTTGGTCAAAACTTGAGGAAGCGAACGTCTATGGAGCAGCCTGCAATGAGAAAATCATTTTTAGCAAATTTTGTATATTTTGCAAATAATAGATTTATACATGTAGGTATGATTTCATTCATAAACTATTGTTCGGTACAATGCGTGTAAATCATTATAGACTTTTTACAAGAAAGTAGAACATAGCAAAGAGTAAAGTAATGCAAAAAGTAAAGTAAAGGCGATAGTGATCGTATATTCTGAGCCGTAGATATTAGATCATCATCAACGTACATCAGTTGATTATTGGCCCTGGATTAGTTTGAGCAGGAGCTCTTTTGCTTGGACCAGATTAGTCATTTGATGTCCCTTGCCATTGGGGAGTTGCAAAAGGATTCGCCTCTTAGGGATTCTTCACGTATTGTTGTAAGTGGTTTTTCCTAATCAGCTCTTCAATTAAAGATTTCAGATGCCTACATTCATTGGTATTGTGGCCTGGCTGATTATGAAACCGGCAGAACTTCCCAGATTTCGTTAGATGGTCATTCATCTTCATTAGCCGAGGCTCCAGGTAATCTTTTGCATCCTATGTGGCAAGGTAAATGTTTTCAGGAGTGTCATTCAGAGGAGTTAGCTCTGACGAGTCATGAGGGTGAAACTTCTTATTAGCTTTGTTGTCGTTCCCGTCACTGGCTCGCTTCTGTCCTTGAGTTTTTGTTGATTATTACATTGAATAGCAGCACTTTTGGGAGCTTCGAGAAGTTGGTTACCAACAATGATCTGAAGAGGTACAGTATTATCATTCACTCTCATGTACTCCTTTGCTTTCTTATATAAAATGTCAAGCGTATTTGATTCCTTCATCTTTATGCATCTCCCAAATTCGCTTGTTTTGTCTATAGCGTCAAGTAACTATGAGAACTATGCGTGGCCCTGGATTTCTTACTTCAGACAAGGCAACATTGAATCGACTGAGAAAGGCATTAATAGTTTTCCCTGGTTTCTGCTTTATTACTGAGAGTGTTATAGCATCCTTGGCTTTGGTAGCATACAAGCGGAACTGCTCCTTGAACTTTTTGGTTAGGTCAGAGAACTGGTCTATAGACTTAGGTGGCAGCTTTGTGAACCATAATGACACATCACCTTCTAAGTAGATAGGAAAGTATGTGCATCTCATCTCATCAGTCGCCTTAGCCACACTTATATACCACTCGTATTTGAACAAAAAGTAGTTAGGATCAACAAGGCCATTGTACGGAGGCAAAGTTGGAGGATTGAACTTCTTTGGACACGCTGCTTCAAGGATTCTTTCGGTGAACGAAGTCCTGTCAGGAGAGAAGTCCCATTCTCTTTCATCATCATTGCGAGCTTGATTCCTCTTCATGATTTGTTCTATCATATCTGCGATGTACTCTTCAGTGTTATGTCGCTTCGCGAAGCAGAGCTCTTTACCAAATGTTCGTCTAGGAATGCAATCCTGGTTAGAGAGCTTAGGTCCTTTACCTTCCCTACAAGGAGCTGCATCCGTGATGGGACTAGTAGCCCTTCAATCCTTTCCTTCAGAATGACTATTAGCTTTTGGTTTCAAGCCTTCGACGTTGGCTTCGTCTTTGTCACCCAACCAATCATTATCGTCTTCGATGTCATTGCGATTAAGATCAGAAGCAGACGAGTTGCCAATGGACTTTCGGAGAGGCTGGATTCAGTTGAGCATTAAGGATGGCGTCAATTTTCTCCATCATAGCTTTAATAGAAGCATCCATTCGTTGGTTCATGTTGGCAATAGCGGCATTCAACTCAATTCTAGTCACACCGCCTCCACTTACCGAGTTTTTGTCAACTTCAAAACGGTTAGTAAGTGGCATAGTATTATTAGCTACATTATCGTTTCCTCCAACAGTTTTTCTTGTAGCTCTCTTAGATTTAGCCATGATGTCGGAGAAGGAGGTAGTTTAGAACTTCAATGCAAGGCCTTCAACCTTGAGAGAGTGTGAGAGAAGGAAGCGCGAATGCGGCCGCACGGTAGGCGCCAAATGTTTTCACCAAAAGTGGTTCAAACACCAAAGGTACGTAAATCATAATTCACCAAATGGTAAGAAATAAGAAAATGAGACCACAAACACAAAAAGTAAGTAGAAAACACAAGAATTTTTGTAGTGGTTCGATCTAGAATAAATCTACATCCACTTTGGCAAGGATTTTCATTATCATGGAGAAATTTACAAAGTGCAACGTCTCATACATCTCATTTATTTCATTTGTTCACTCTCTTTGTGATGATTTCCCACTTTTTACTATCTTTCCGCTTTAGATCTCTCTTGAGTTTGAGAAGAAACGGATTAGATCTCGTGATTAGATGATCTTCCTTGATTCCATCATGAAATTGATGTTAGATCTGAGCTTTAAAGAGGAGCAATGGCAGTCGGAGATCACTTGGATTGAATTTGTGTGAGTATTGATGGTGTTTGGAGAAGATGAGATCCACTGGATGTTGGAAAAAGAAGGAGAGAGCTTAGGAAGCCATGAATGGAGCTTGGAGAATATGAGATCCACTTGATGTTGGAGGAAGAAGGAGTAACCTTAGGAAGCCATAATGGAGCTTGGAGAAGATGAAATCCACTTGATTTTGGAGGAAGAAGGAGTGAGCTTAGGAAGTCATTAATGGAGCTTGGAGAAGATGATATCCACTTGGTATTGGAGGAAGAAGGAGTGAGCTTAGGAAGCCATTAATGGAGCTTGGAGAGAGCATGGAGCTCTTGAGAATGGTGGAGAACTGAAATGACAGCACTTCTGGGCGGCTTAGATCGGCCCCTTTGTGAAAGGGGTATTTATAGGAAAAGTTTGGACCAGGTGGAAATTCTGTAATTATGGTGCTCAGGTTTTGGGTCGCACGCCGGTGTATTTACGAAACTGCCACTGGACAGCTAGAGCCAGCTGAACACAACTGGCAACAACTGTCATGCCCGACCAAAATATTACAAAAATGCCACTACATTAGTTTTACGCAGGACCCCTGGCATAGGACCCCTGGCGCAAGACCCATGGGCGCAGGACCCTTAGCGTAGGACCCCTGGCGCAGGACCCCTTACGCAGGACCCCTTGCGCATGACCCTTGGCGAATGACCCCTGGCCCAAGAACCCTAGCGCAGGACCCCTAGGTGCAGGACCCCTAACGCATGACCCCTGGTGCACGACCCCTGGTACAGGACCCTTGGGTGCAAGACCCCTGGCGTAGGACCTCTGGCGCATGATTCTTGGCGCAGAACCCCTGGTGCACGACCCTAGGTGCACGACCACTTACGTAGGACCCCTAGCGCATGACCCCTGGCGCACGACCCTAGGCGCAGGACCCTTGGAGCAGGACCCCTATCGCAAGACCCCTGGTGCTCGACCATTGGGTGCTCAACCCCTTGGTGCTCGACCCCTAGGCATAGGACCCATTAGGTGCAGGACCCCTGGGTGCTCGACCCCTAGGTGCTCGACCCCTAGGTGCAGGACTTTTGGGCGTAGGACCCCTGGCTGCTTGATCCCTAGGTGCTCGACCCCTAGGTGCAGGACCCCTGGCGCAGGACCCATGGGTGCTCAATCATGTTTCTCTTAATGACCGACCGATCAGCTCTGGCGGTGACCAACCATCACAGACGAACGAGCAGTAGGGGTCCAATATATGTAATCTGATTGTTTGCACTTGGTATGTTCGACATAATTCCTGAATGAATTTTCTGTTATACAGTCGACGCCTTCTGTTGTGAACCGTGTTTATAATGGAGTTAATAGTAGCTTTATGCCTGGTGAGAAGAGAAGTTTCCACATCTTTTCCTTTTCTATGTAATGCGTGCTATTCTCTTCTGCGATGTAACAAGTACTAGCAACCATTAAATCACCTCTTACCCCCCTGATTCCACTACCAATCGGGAACTTCATCATGGGATAATGCAAGCCCGAAATTTAGCAAGGCTTGATTGGCTAGAAAAGTATTCTAAGGTGAATAAATATCTAAAATAATGAACGAGGCTATACAAACAAATGGGAGAATTTGAACTATCCTGCAATCCCCTACTCCTAATTCCATCAGCAGTTCTACATGCCCATTGGTTCATTACCCGGGTAGTCAAAACTGTGAATGTGATTATGCATGATTTCATATTCTATGTCTCTAATATCATGTGGTCATACGTAACCTTGAAGAAATATATCAATCAACCCCCCACAATCAACATGGATTCCCTATATAGCCTCGGGGACTATCGTGGCCGAGATCACTAAAAGTTTAATTGATGAAGGTTCCACTCCATTTGCTTCACGATTTATAAAACAACATTATTCATAATCGTTTTTCCTTGCTTGATAAGTGTCAACTCTTCTACAGTGTCACAATCTTCATACTTCATGTGTTTCACTGCATTCACATACTATTCCACCGCTTGATGACTTTTTCTGGTTGGAAATGGTCCACTTACTATTGCGTTTATGAAAATCCCTTTATTTCCATTCTAAGAGGTAGCTTTGAGTTCTACCTGGCCCTAATTGCTTACACTAACATTTTGTCCCCTATCTCTTTGGGCAACCTTATGCTCATCAAGCTTTACAAAACGAATCAATTTTTTAATGTTATCTATAAGGTGACAGCATTCGTTGGTCGTGTGACCATGGATTCTGTGAAATAAACAGTATTTCCTAGATTGTTTTTCGTTATGGTCGATTACCTTGTAGGGGCATTTCTACTGAAATATATTATAGGTATCAAGGTATATGTTTTTCGATGAGTCATTAAATTGGGTTAAATCATTGAAGATTGAGGGCCTATTGCTCCTCTTTGTATTTCTTTATTTGCGATTTCCAATGCTATTATTGTCTCCTTCCTGATTTATACCCATTGGTTCTAATTCTTGACATTCACTTCAATTTTTCTTGAACTATTTCCTAACTACTTTACTAATTTGTTGCCTTAGACTCCCTCAAAGCTGGACCCCACCTTCTCATTTATAAGAGCTCTTCTCACTTCCTCCTTCGTGAAAATATAATTTTCCTTTGCATAAAACTATTCTAGGGTTGAGGGAGGCTAACCCGTCTACCATTGCCAAATTAAAAATCTAGATCCATTCCTATAATTAATGCTTTCAAAGTTGTCTTGTCATTAAGTTCACTCACCTATATTACTGCAACATTAAATGTCTCCAGATAGTCCTTCTAAGTTTCCTCGGAGACTTGCTGGAAGCTCAATAAGGTCATCATTTGCTTTGGTATTGCTACATGAATATGGAACTTATTCAATAATTTTTTTTCTAGATCATGTAAGAATGAAACCAATCTTGGTGGGAATTTTTTGAAACACATTATTGTTATCCTATTCAAATATATCGGGAATGCTTTACACTTGTCAGCATCTATCTCTTGTATGGGATCCAGGAACAATTGGTACCTAGTCAGGTGTTGCAACAGATCTCTCTTCCTTACGTAGTGCGATATCTATGACGTATCAAATATTCTGAGATATTCTGCTTTCAAAATATCATTAGTAAATAGGGTGTGGCTTCGCTCAAGCCCTTAATCTTTGTTAGTAAAACACCGATAGTTTCTCATAATCTATTGTGCAATGTAAGTTAGAACAAGGTCTTGATAAGATGTTGGATAATTTTTAGGATTGATTTCATATGTCTGTCTCCTTGGCTAACCAATATCAGGCTGAGGTCATCGAGCAACGTCTATAGTTGCATTTCCCTATGTTTCGGCATCCTGACCATTGTTGCGATGCAAGGAGGCATGACCACTGCTCGGAAGGAATAAGAGAAAAATGAAGGAGATAGAGGAGAATGGAAGTTGAAAAGATAGAAGAGAAAGAAACAAATATTGAATTCTATCACAAACCTATTGAATATTTTATAGCGCATCAAACAAATATATAATAAAAATCATAAATATAATATACAATATAGTGATAACCATATAACTCGCATAATCAAAGTACATGCCCATACAATTATACAGAACAACAATAGATTTTATGCAAGTGATATATAGACTCGCTGATAAACTGTCTCAAATAACAATATATAACACTACCAAGGTTCCATAATGTGACACACTAGAATAAACAAAAATAATACATGTATAATATGAGAAGGTGTCGCCTCCTACAAATCCAACTTCGTAACTCCAAATAATGCTAATAAATTTCACCTTGCCTACTCATCAACATCCTTGATGAGTACTGTAACAACCCGGTTTCGAGGATCACCTGTAATATTATATTATAACAAAGATTATAATTTAATATAGTTAATTGATAATAAATTGGGATTTTAAAATGTTCATTTGGGGAATAATTAATAAATCTAAGAATTTTTTGGGGAAATAAAATTTCAAATACTTTATTTGTGATTTTGTATGGGAATAAACAAAGATGGTAATTAGTGTAAGTCAAATTGTTAATATTAGAATTTTATTCAAATAACGACCTTCTATTGTAAAATAAAAGGACAAATGAGAAGTAAATTAATTTTAAAGATGGTATATTATTTTAAAATGATGTTTTAATATTTTTATAAATGTTATATCACTTTTGTATAAGTTTTGAAAGTGGAAAATAATTTTTATATTGTGAAAATAGGTCAAATTAAGGATTTTTGCCCCTAGATGACGTTATTGTAAAATATTGTTAAAATAAATGGTTTTAAATGTAAAATTAATTTTTAATTGTTGGAAATAATTTTTGTTATAGTTAAAGTGTTCGTTTTTCTAAAATAAATGGAATGCAATTTGTTTTATTCAAAAAGGAGTTAAAGTGGATGAGTTATGTACAAAATGAGTAAATTTGAACTAAAATTGGTTAAGTATGTGAAATGGGCTATTTGAGTATGTTAAAATCCATTAATGCATCACTAGAAGCTTCTTAGTAGAGTGGTGTTGGTACGTACATTCTCCCTTTAGTAAATCATTCTATAGAAAAGAAAACTAAGAAAAGCTCCAAATTTTCAAAACAATGGCCAAAACCCTAGCTGTTCTAAAAAACATCAAAAATCAAATAAAATCTCAAAAATCCTCAAATTTGGATTTGTAGTTGACAACACATTCCATCATCTCTGCACCAAATTTTGTTGCAATTGATTTAGGTTTGATGGGTCAATAGTCTTCTTCTCTCAAATAACTTTCGGGTTAAATCTGAGCTGAATATGCAGGTTAGTAGGAAATTCATAATTAATTGTATGAAAACCATAAAATCTTGAAATTTGGTTATGTTGTTCATAACTCAAAGCTATATGTTTTGTAAGAATTTCGTAGGAGAATACTTAGTTTTGATATGGTATACCTGCTGCAACAAAGGTCAAAAATGTAGTTTTTTCGAGAAATTGGTGGTGAGATGACGCATGCGTGCTAGTTTGGGATGTTAAGGTGAGTAATAACACTCACACATGTTGGTTAAATCACAATTGGTGATTTTTTTCTTCATATATGTGCCTTTTGAAATTGTTGGCCGAATTGCATTTGATTTTATGTCATTTATTTGCACCTTGAATTGATTTGGTTTCTGTCCATTGATGGGCCATAACCTTTTCATCTCTTAACTAAATTCAATAATCTTTGACGTTCTAGAAAGTGCATATCATAACCTACAATATTTATGTCTTGAGTTTTCTAAATTTTAATACTTGCTCAAAATTGTGCTTGTTTGTTGCTGTCTTGAGAGCAAATAGACAGTAATAACAATCACAGGCTTGGTAATTTTTTGGTCATAAGTCACACGTTTCTTATCAAAATTTAAAATTTTGGATGTCTTGGAAAGCTTACACATAAAGCTATAACTTTCATGTTTTGAGTTTTATGAAATCATGATGTCAATGTGGTCGAACTTGCACTTCTTTGTCGCTGTTTCGAGAGAAAAATGACAGCGGAATTTTTTTTAGATCTCAGAAATGTTTTGGGAATAAATTTTGACCCGTGAGTTCAAATTTTATGATTTTTTTTTGAATTCAAGCTAAGGAAATTGCCTTTAAGTTCCATGTTTTATGTTTTGTCAAATTTTGAGTTTTATTGACGTCAATCGGCTCTTTACTCCACATCCCTATTAATATTTTTAATCATTCAGAGGGTTGTACTTTTATTTCCTGAAATGAAATTGCCATAACATTTTATTCTTAAGTCTAAGTGGATGCTTGCTTTTCTTTCTTCATGCTATGACAATTTTCTTCAACTTTTATCTTTAATGTTTTAGCAAATTTTGAGTTTAAAGAGGGCGAATCAGCTATATAATCTGCAGCTAGAGTTCTATTGTTAAGGATTTTTTTGGTTTCTAATTATTGATTTTATGCGATTTTTTGGGGAATTCATGCATGTGTTTCCTAAAGTATTTTCAGAATGGTTTTAAAAATAAAGTGGTTTTCTAACAAAATATGTTTGGAATTTTGAAATGATTTTGAGAGGCTATTTACATATATTATACATTTTTATAGTGAAGAGAATCAATATAATAATAATTTTAGAAATCATTTTAAATTCATGTTTTCTCTATTAAAAATTTATTTTATAAATAAAATTACTTATTTTTATGAATTTTGATCATATGAGAAAGACAATTAAATTATAAAGTAAAACATGTGGTATAAGACATATGGATTTGCTTTATTGGTTAATATCTGACTTACACGGTCGATACCCTTTCGATGAATTATTTAAAATGATTTACGATGTTACAAAATTTTGGATAAAATTATATGTTCAAGAGATCCTATTTAGAAGTATATTTGATGAGGAACCATTTTTTGATGTACTTTGTAAACGCTGATGAGGTTAGGCATGTAAAATGCTAAAATTCCTGATTTGGGAATTATGGTTATAATTTACCTTTATGACATTATTTTACTTGCCGATGAGACGAGCAAAGATTCATAATAATGATTTCACTGTATTTTTATGTTTTAAGATGATTTTACACTTGTCGATAAAATGAGACTAATCACGATGTTAATAGTACTCGTTAGTGAGATGAAATGAGATGAGTAGGGTATTGTATTTACTCGCCGATGAGATGAGGCATAATATATATATATATATATATCATGATATTTATGATGTTTTATGATATGGTATTGACTAACCATTTGTGAACCATTAGGTGCAAACATATAAAGGACATACGTTAATGCCTTATGGGTTCATATTCGAGAAGTTGAGGCACATTCACGATGTTTCTAGTACTATTGTCAACATGGGGAATTGTCGTTTATTCATGCACGCCGACCCCCGAATGTATGTTTTGTAGAAAAACGATAATCCAAATCTAAAGTATTGAAAAGCAGGGAGAACAACGCTTCCTATAGTGGTCCGACATTAATGCCTATGTCCCTTTAGTAATCATTCATCATATAATAGCTAATTACATTATTGTACAAGTTCGGATAACATTTGCATATAAAGTGTTACAATAAAACAACAAAATATTTGTTAATTCTAAACTTTGACTAAAATGCCCTTCTTCTTCATTGGGTGAAACATATGTTGACTTGGTAAACAATGTACAAAAAGTAGCTTCAATGCCCAAGTAATACCTCTAATGTCCAAAAATGTGAAAATATGTCCAAAAGCTTGCCAAATGTCCAAGTGATTGTCCAAAAGTTGAAGGAAAATGTGTATGCAACGTTTTAGAAGCCTAAGCTATGTCCAAGAGTCATGAAGAAAAAGATGGTCGCCATTAATGATGCTTGAGAGCTCGAAGAAGTCCAAAATACCAAATGGGAACTAACCCCTTTTATTGCCAATCTTGAGGGTATTTATAGGTGAGTTCTGGGTGTGGCTGAAATTTCATATCCTGAAGGGAAGCAAAATTTGCATCCCAAAAGTGAGTCGGAAAAAACAAGTGCAATTCGAAATTTTGTATCCTTGTGTTCAGAAATTTCGAACCATGGAAAACATTGCAAAACTCAAGTCGAGAAAGCCAATAAACGTGATCAACCCGTGCTTTTCCTCATGTCAAAAATCTTAGCATATTCCATAATTTCATATCCAAAGCCAGGTTGAAATTTCGCATCACTCCACCTCGAAAATTCATATCCGAAAAGTCTTGCCAAACACTGGCTGCTTAAGTGAATCTGAGTGATTCGCTCGTGTCTTGTGGTGTACCGAGAAATTTGGCATTTGTAAATTTTGAGTCCCTCTGACTTGCCCAATTTTTGCATCCCTTTTCCATGATACAAACATGTAGAAAACTTAAAATCCCATGGTGCACTACGACTTTTTTCCATTGCCATATTTCAACTCCTTGATCTGATAAATTTCAAATCCTAATGCCAGAGTCGAGATTTTACTTGCCGGGCTAATGCGCGACTGGGAATTTTTAATCCTTGAAGAAATTTGAAATATGAGTGATTCGAAATTTCCTTGATAGTCCAAATTTTTGATCCATTCCTTATGTGTGATCTCGTTGAGTTACACATCTAGTTTTCCATGTTTTCCATGTTAATCAGGCATTTTTGACGTGCCAGATTAGCTTTTTCCGACTTACCAGATTTTGTCATTGTGAGTTGCGCAAGCCTCGTGATCGTGCCACGTTGATCATTTTTTTTTGAGTGCACAGCACCGTTATATTTACCAAATGCTAATTTTACTAAGACGAGTTTTTCCACATGATTGGACTGACTCACTTAAGCATTTTAAGCTGACCGGACCGAGTTGATCATGTATTTTTATTATGCCGGTTTTCCTAAGTCCATTGACGAAAATTTTACGAATTGACTCTATTTCTAATCCTTTTCAAAATACATCGCGACTTTGACCAAATCTCTTTGTGTTTTCTAATGACGTTCCTGACACTTGAGCGCGTAGCTAACCAAAATCTTGACGTACGATAGCTTTACTAAAAAGCATGTCAACACATTTCCCCTCAAAACATGTCTTGCTTAATCAAAGGAAAGTGTGTTTTGCGAGAAGACAAGAAATGCAAAAATCCAAAAACCAAAGCTAGGAGAAGTCTGAAGTGAACTCCTATAACCAGAAACCGAAAAGCCGCGATCATGTCGGATCGTACTAACCAAAAATCCAAAGCCGATAAACCAAAGAACTAGAAAACATGTAATCTGATGAAAGCTGACGATCTCTCCTGATCGTTTCGAGAGCTAAGCATAATAACCAGTATACCAAAATAACCAGAATAGCCAGAATAATCAGATAAATCACCTTGTTGAGATGATTCAATAACCAAATGTGCAGGACTTATCAACTACACGCCTAAGACCCGAGACTGGCCACAACTCGAGGCAATAGTCAAAGTAGGCCAAAAATGCCAGGATAATCACGAGTGAATAGTCTTGTCGCATCACTAACAAGTCCACCCGATGTAATCCGAGATCGCCTTGATAGGAAGACCCCATAGCCAAACGAGTTGGATCCGCCTACCAGATGCTCAGGATCAAAACTAGCCATAAATCAAGACAATCTTGTCGAAGTAGGACAAGAGGCCAAGATAGCCTATTAAAGTTCGCAATCCAGTTGTTGATTTCATACTCCACAAACAAGCATCCTTACTTTTCCAAGATAGATTTTTCTTTATTGAAGTAGGAAAGTTCCAAAGATAACGACTCATCATCTGTAAAGAGCATACCTAGGTGTCTAGCCTGCCCCCGTGCATGGGCAGGCAGACTCAGCCGTGTTTTGATTCAAAATTCATTCGTGAAGGAAAGCAAACTGTTTATCATTTACAAAGAGCATGCTTGAGAACTTATTTGTTCCCGTAACATGGGTAGCAAACTTCATCATTCGAAGTCCATAGCCGGGAAAAGTAATATTTTCAATAATAACCAAAGGGGGTATTGGTATATTATCGAACAAAGAGCATGCCTAGGGATGCTAATTCCCGTACAAGAGTATGCTCGCTCAACCATCTTAGAACCTAAATAACCAAAAAGAAAGGATTCCATAGGACTGATTTCCTCAAAACCAAAACCATGGGCCGACTCGAATAGCCAAATTCAGAGAAACCCACGAGAGCCAATGCAATAAGCTCAAGAAATCCAAGAGATCCAAAACCCGGGAAACCAGAAGTAAGAGAGCCTTAAGTGAGAGGCCTATCATCCAAGAGCCATGAATCCAGAAATCAAAGAAAGCTCGCATCCAAAGCAAAAGCACCGAAGGTTTAGAAAGCAAAATCCAAGAAACATAAAATTCACAAGAACAAAATCCAAGATACCAAAAAGCCAAGGCGAATATCCAGAAGTCCAGGATGAACAAAGATCAAGTAACCACAATATCCACAAAGGCAGAAGACCAAAATCTACAGGCCAAAAGATACTAATTCCAGGGAGACTTGCATCCAAATTATCAGTGCCAGTAAGGGGGTTAGTTGATAACAATGCCACCAAGATGGTTGTTGGTCCCAGGCCTATCCTGATTTACATGAGGGGCCGGTGCCTGTCCTGGCACCACAACCCAATTCCAAACAAATAGTGCCAGCTCTCCACGTCTCACATGCTCTTCGATCGTAATCCTGAGATGTAGACAATTTTTTTTATCATGGCCATCGAGATCGTGAAGCAAGAAATTCCGACCAATTTCCTTTTCACTTTGAGTTGACTCCCTTGCAGCAGGCATTCTAAAAGGAGCCTCGGGATGAACTTCTAAGTGAATTTCCTCGAGGGTGAGAGTAAGCTCCCAACAAGATGGGAACTTAGGCTGTTTCCAAGCTTTTTTATGATCATTCCTCAAAGAACGTTTACTAGCACTGGAATCCTTAGATCTACTAGAGTCGGACGGTTTCCCACCCTTATCCACATTAACTTCGAGAACCTTTTTGTCAGTTCTTGAATCCTCTTCCCGAAGGAATCTTTCAGCTTCAAAATAGAATTCTCTGAGATACCTTGGACGATCCCTGTGTAGTGCATTCTAAATGTCAGATTTATCCAAAACTCTAGATACTGCGGCCATAAAGACCATAGACGGATCGGGTCTGTCGACCGAAGCTACCACAACATTAAACTGTTTCAAGTATTTTCGTAAAGTCTTGCCGGATTTCTTCTTAATGCCATTTAGAGTCATAATGCCTTTCGGGTGAGGGATGTTGAGACTAAACTGTTCCACAAATTTACTAACAAAAGCTTTCTAATAAGTGATAAAGTCCGTCTACAGCTATATCTTTCAAGCAAAGAGGAAAGTACTTTGCATGACACATTCTAATGCGGAGATAACTTCCATATGCTGGATGTACCGCATCAAGTAAGCAGTCGGATCCTTCTAAACATCATAAGCTTGTAACACCGGTAGCTTGAAATCTGGTGGGTAGCGAGAATTCCTTATATCCAAAGATAACGAACTGCAAGTAACACAAACCAAGTCCGAAGAAGAGGCACTGCCTATAGTGAATCAACGAATGACATCCGCGATTTGATACCCATTACCAAAACCAAGCAATTGATTCAGATTATCCAAAGCAACACTAGTGCCCTCAGTGTTTAAGTCCAAATTAGGAATCAGTTGGTTAACGAGAAGAATATCTGGTTGAATTCCAACCTGAGGGACCGCATTGGGCACAATCATGACTCCTGGAACTGTAAGAGAACTACCGTGCATATCTGCGTGGCTTGAACAACATTACCAACAGCGGAGCCTGCAGACTGACCAACCAAAGCGTCACAGGCTGGAGAGATGTTGGGATTAAGGGTGCTCCCGAGTGTAGCAGGACTGATAACGTTGGTCTGTTGATTAGCTATTACTTGACATCAATCATCATGATGTTTACTCAGGCTTTTGTGATTGGGTGTCATCATGATGTTTTCAAATGTACTCAATCACGATGATCACAATGTTATGATGTTATGTGACTTTAAGTCATCATTATGTATGGTACCAAAAAGTATATTTCTAGTTACGATGTAAGCACGTGCTGTTTTACATGAAGTTTTACCATTTTGACGATGATGATTTATTATAGTCTTATGTAAGAAAAAGACATATTTATATACATGAATTTTATGGTGATTTTGAATATCATGTTTTGAACTCTTTCAGATGGATTTGAGATATATTTATATTTATACCGATGAGATAAGGTATAAATTATGGTAGTTCTTTTATGATGAGTTTGATGATGGATTTTAGGTGTCTCTATATTAAAACCGATGAGATGAGGTATAAATTAGGGTAATTCTTTTATGACGAGTTCAAAATGGATTTGAGATATATTACATTTATACCAATGAGATGAGGTATAAATGATTATGGATATTCATTATGATGAGTTTTGATGGTTGATTTTAGACGTGTTTATATTTATAACAGTGAGATGAGGTATAAATGAGTATGAATATCCTTTTAGATAAGTTTTTTGATGCATTGAATAGTATTTTGAGGTTTTAGATTATGTCGATCAGATGAGGTATATCTGTTTGCTCACACCTTTGTTACCACTTTTACTTATCAAAAAGAAATATCATTCTTTCTTAGGAGATAGAAACCCTATTATGGCATGGCATCCTTTGAGTAAATGGATATCATATCTTTCATTTACTTAACCAACTGCTCTATTTTGCTTATGAATTTAGCTAGCCTGACCCATGTGTTTTGACTCAGGTCAGATTGAGTTTGTTTCAGGCAATACTTTCCCTTTTGGATGTAGCGGCTACATGATGCTTCCTTTTGGGATCAAGTCATTTATTTTGGATTGTTAGCTTTCTAGTGAGAAATTATCAAATTGTATATTCTTTGCTCCATGTATATTGAGTGGTCATCGTACCACTCTAGTACTGTACTGAGTTGTATCATTGTATATGTGAATTTTTTTATCTACACTATTCTATGATGAGTTGTTCATTTACTTATGGTGTTTTGTTTTGATATATCCATAATCATCTATAGATTTGTATGAATTATTTATCGAATATGTCGACCCACTTATGTTGAAAAAAATAGATAACATTTGTTGACATGTACAATAGATAGTTAAGACTAGATTAAAGTTGGTCGCCCCTGACGAGCACTATTCTCCGCATTAACAGACATGGTTATTGTGTAATTCTCTTTGTTAATGTTGGTCTCGGGGTAGGGTATTACAAGTACCCAAGCTATTTATAGGTAATGTACAACCATGCATCAAACAACAGTCTGGTGTAAGAGGTAAACAAATCTCCAAATAGTTAACAAGTCACAGTTGTATAAGGAACATAGGTATGGAGAGTCATACATGTCATGTCCCTGTATCCTCAGAGTCAGCACGTATAATCAGCTAATGAATGCTACTAAGAATAAAAAATAGTAATCTATAATAGGATATAAGAATCTTAATAACCTACTAAGGCCTCATTTCCCATCCTCTCTCCCGAATCCTAAGGATGATATTATACTAAGAGATTAAAGATGAGGGTAACCATAGCAATCACAACATCCATCAACCTAGCCCTATACACAACCTCCAAAATCTATGCATGCGTTCGTAGCCTATTGTTACCCTGTCCAACAACGGTTAATGAAACCCCGATTCTAGTAGAACTATGTGTCTCCAACATGTGCCCTTCCGCTCTAGGCTACAACAGCCTGGGTACCAGACCATCGACAATGGTCATATGGGTACACCCCCATTAATACCCTTGCTTTGTGTCCACTAGAACATTGAGCTTTCAACAACTCCTTGGTACTCCCAAATCATCTAAGCTTCCTACTCCATCCTCTGTTTGAGTATACCCTCAAACCAATCCACCATCATGCAACTTCATCATGCCACGAAGTGCATCCCTGGACTAATCCATTATCCCACTGTTTCTTTACACCACGAACACATCGTACTCCAGTATCATGCACCCTCGTTGCACCATGAATTTCATATCACATCGATCCATGATCCCATAGCCTCGGTACATCGCGGTCTACATAATACTTATCCATCCGACAGGGTGTTTACATCACAAAAATCCGAACATACCAGTCCATCTCGAAGACTTGCTTCACCATGCACGTACTAACGTACTTGTTCATCCTAAAGTGTTTCTACTCCACGAACTACCTATCACTTTGACTCATCCCATTAACTTATCCCACAACCTCTCTACACTATAATTAACATAATATGATCCAACCGATCGAACAATCCTGTACTAGGGATTGAGATGTTGATGATGATGGATTTGATGACAAAAACCTTGTTTCAATTATTAAAGACCATACAGTTCAAAAAAATCAATATTTCAAAGTAGAAGAGTTCAAGATACAGGACTCATGAGTATCAAGAATCCAAGAGTTCAAGAACTATAGAGTAATAATGTCCAGATATTCTGTTAAAATTTTGGTTAGCACTGATTCTGTTTCTAAAGTTCTTTTACTATTTTCAGACAATTTCAAAGATTACTTTCTTATTTTTAACTCAGTTTTCAACATGATTTCAAAATTACTTTCGTATTTAAAACCTATACCTTTTATTCTTAAAACTATTTTGACACCTGTTTTTCAAATTATACTTTATATATTTTAATCATAATTCAAATGTTTTTTACTTATAAATTTAATACTAATTTTATTATATTTACTTATATTTTTGATTTCATTTTTTATATTTTATTTTAAATATATTCATAGTTTTATAAATACTTTTATATCACTTTATAATTATTTCTAAATCATTTTCAAATCATCTTAATATATGTTTTAAATATATATTTTTTACTTAAAATAGTCTATTTTAATATAGAGAAATATAGTTTGTTTTAACTCAGAAATCACCACAATTTATATAAATATTATTTGCTTTGATTCAAAATTTTATTATTTGAAAAGAATAAAAGGATATGTCGACATATATAAAGTGGTATACCGAAATATTTACCGTGGATTTGTTTTTTAAATTTTGAAAAGTTGTGTCTTTTGAATTCAAACCTTTTCTGAGTCATTGTGGCTGTAGGAAAACTATATATATAGGCTTTAAATTTTGGATTCTTTAATAACTTTTCTTCTCTTTCTTCTTCCTTTCTTATCCTATCCTACCAACCGTCTTCTTAATTTCTCAAAATTTATACTTAATACTCTACTGATTTTCAAAGAAATTATATCAGTCTTCTCCTCTTTCAATTCTCCATCAAAACCTATCTAAAATTCATGCGCTACTCCAAAGTTAAGCTATTTGTAATCAAAGATTGCAAGATCAAGTCCTATTGGTGGAAAATCCAAAAATGAAACTGAGAAAATGTGTGATCGTAGGCCATAAATCGATTCAGTGTGGTTGTAACCCGAAAATTAATTAGGTGATCTTGTAGCCTTAGAAATCACGAGAGAACCCTATGCTTGGAAGAAGGTGGTGGTGGACCTAGTGGCCACTGAAGTCCAGATTATAATTTGCGATTTAATTTGAAATGAAATCTGCACAACAAAGTGTTTAGTGGGACTGGATGTAGGGTAACTTTGAACTAGTATCAAATCCCATTGTATACTTTCCTTTTACTTCCTTTTATTTTTATTTCTTGCATCTGTGTTTGAAAATGTGATTTTCGATAATTGTGATCCACATAACATTCTGTTTAATCCAAAATATTCAAGAAATTAATAAAATCCATAAAACACTAGTCACCCCTTCTAGTGTTTAGTTCTCCTTAAGATCCTTAATCCGTTTCTCCATCAATTGGTATTAGAGTATTGGTTTTCAAAGTTTTCACAATCTGAATTTTTGAAAAGTTTAAATGGCAACCAACACTGGAATTGTCATTAATAATAGTTCATTTGTAGAGGGCTGGTCCACTATTAGACCACCACTATTTAATGGTAGCAATTATGCATAACATAGTCATAGAATGAATTTTTTTTTGCAATCTGTAGGATTAGACACTTGGAATATCACACAAATTGGAATGTTAAACCCAATGTTAATTTTGCACAATGGACTAATGATCAAAAAGCCACCGCACAAAGTAATTCAAAGGCTATTAAATTTTTATTTTTCCACTAGATAGGAATGAGTTTAATAAGATATCTGTTTGTTAATTTGCATATGAAATTTGGAAAACTTTGTATGTGACTCATGAAGGAATAAGCAAAGTTAAACAATATAAAATATATTTTTTAACCAATTAGTTTGAATTATTTAAAATGAATCAAAATGAGTCTTTCTTCGATATGTATTGCAAGTTCTAAGAGATTGTGCACTCACAAATGGCTTTGGAGAAAAACATATTCTAAGGAAGATCAAGTCAGAAATAAACTAAATTAATTAACCACGGATTGGGATCAAAAGACACTTGCAATTGAAGAGGCTAACGATATCAGTGCAATGAAGATTGAAAAATTACTCGGTAATCTAATGTCGTTTGAATTCCAGATGCAAGGTGTAACAGCCCCCGCGGAATGGACCTAAATTTTGACCTAGAAAAGGTCAATCGAAACTTATAGCCATTTTAAATAGGTCGTTGGTTTCTTTAAGGAATTACATTTGCATAGAATAATATATGGACATTTCGACTTGGAAATCTAACACAGCAGAACGAGAAAATATAATATTGAAAGATGTTGTACCACTTTATTAAATCCATAGAATTCAAACACAAATGGTCAAAATACAATTATCCCATAGGTACATCAATAAATTAAATGTCAAAAGTTTCCATAAGAAATACAACAATGATAACTAATAGTAGCATAATATCTCCATTCTCGTCTTCAGCCTCCATCATTGCTTCGTCCATAGAATCTACCCCACCTACTGATCTATTGGATATATTAAGGAGAGGGGTCAGAACATAAAGTTCCGTGAGACCGAAATATTGTATTTACTTGAAGTCCATACCCTAGATTTGGCAGGTTACATATATCAAGGTATGTCTATGCAACACATAAACATTCACACAAGCATAAAGTTTCTAACCAATGAGGTGCATATCCAAGTCAATTGCTCATTAGTGTATTTAGGGTAAAGAGCCAACGAGGCAGGAATTCTCAGTCACTTATGGCCCTACTAAAGGTGGATTCTTATGATCTCTTATAACCCCGAGGCGAACCCTAGCCTCTTAAGACCCTGCCCGAATACGTCAACATTCTTAAGTCTCTACTCTCACTTGTAATATGAGAAATAGTATTCCGAACGTTACTACTTAGCTGTAACACCCCGTAATTTTAAAGGATATTATAATGATAAACTAAGGAATACTTAATTAAATATGGGGATAAAAGCCTAAGGGTGGCTTATGTCATCTGTTGTGTGGGACCTATATTAGTCAGTAACTCATTCTGGCATTAAAGGGGGGACCCCACACTAGGTAGGGGTCAGGGGCACGTTTATTGAACTAATTGTAAGAGGTTCATTTGGTAGAGGTGTTCTGATGGCGTGTTCCAACGGGATCATGTGCGTGCTTGGGCCCGGGTTGCTTGGGAAAATAAGCCGCCATAACACTTGTAAATAGGTTTGTGTCCTTCTGGTGGTTGCCACTTTAATAAGTAATACACTCTACTGTGAGGCAGACACAGGGTATTTACGTGTTTGGGAGCCGATCGTCGGGGGGTAGTAATTTGGGTGCATCTAGTCTTTTTTAGGTACCGATTATTTTTGTTTGGGGTCCCATTATTTCTTGTTAGGTACCTGTTATTTCTGTTTGGAGGTAAATCCCGTTACTAGAAGTTCACCTAAGTCCACCATTTATGTTTCCGTTGGGATCATTCTGTTTCTGTTAAGCTATGGGAAAACACTTAATTCGGTATACTAGTATTGGTGCAGAGAAAGAAATTGAGAAGCATAATTTATTTTGTTGATTCTATCCAGTCCATCTTGTTTATACCTGTTATGTTTGCACTTATCTCTCATCTAGTTTATTTACTGTCATGATGCTTTTACTTATTTATATGCTAAAAGTCACTAGACTCTCCAGACTTTATGTTTGACCCGTTTTTTTTCTCTCTCTTCCTCCCCTCCCAGGTTCTCATGGTGGGAACGCTCAGGCTTGATTAGGACTCTCTCTCCTGTTTCTGCTTGGATTTGGATTTGCTTTTATGTATCATTTTAACTATTTGTCTTCTTGTTTATGGCTACTTATGGGGACTACAGCTTTTTACTTCTGTACTCTAATGGTTTTTAGTGCAAGATAGATGCTTTTATTTGATGTGTTTTGTTTCAGTATTTTAGTCTGATGTTGTAACTGGATTTTGAGACCATGAGGTTTTCTGTTGAAAAATAAAGTTTTAAATTTACGCTGCTATTTTATATATCTGTCTTGTGTGATTCCGTTTTGTTTACCTATAACGCTTCATGAAACTTAATGCATTCTATTAAAGAGTGACATTAACGGACGTGTGGTGTCATATTTGGTATCAGAGTTGAAGGTTACAAGATCGGATAAAAGGTTTTGAAAATTGTTTTCAAAAGGTTTCAAAAAGAAAGTATTTTCAAAGAAAAGTCTATTTTTGAAAAACATATTCCCCAAGCCATATAAAACATCATTCGATTCTCTGTTTGAATCCCTTTTCCTTTTCTTTTCAGCATGTCTAGGGAACCGAATATTACTGAGGGCATTCAGATACCAGTTTGGTTCCGTAGATATCTTCAGGTTACGACACCTGCCGCAGGCCAAGCAAACGCCCCTCCCCCAGTTGCAGCCGTTGTTCCTCCTCCTTCGCAAGCGGGTAATTTCTCTAAGATATGCAAGGACTTTTGTGCTATAGGAGGAAAACCATTCCAAGGAACTGAGGACTTTATGGAAGCACAAAATTTTCTAAAGGGATAGAGAACTTATTTGGTCTTTTCAAGGTTAATGATCGCAGAAAGATACAGTTGGTTGCATGGCAGCTTAAGAACGAGGCTTCATTCTGGTGGGAAGTGACGCAAGTAGGGTGTCCAGTGGAAACTTAGGATAATTTCCAATAGAGATTCAAGACAAAGTTTGTTTCTCAGGCAAAAGAGAGTATGTAGATAGAGAGGTTTCTAGGACTTAAGCAAGGAACCATGTCTGTCAAAAAGTATGTCAATAAGTTCAATCAGTTGGCAAGGTTTGGTTTGGAGCTGGTGAATACTTTGTAGAAGAAATATTTAAGGTTTGCAAGAGGACTGAATCAGCCCCTTCAAGAATTGGCAGTATCGCACATTTCGATGGGGTCTACTTTTGAGAGACTGGTTGATATGGCATTAATGCACGAAGATGGAAAAAAGGAGAAAATGGAAGCTAAGACCAATGAGACACAAAACAAGAAAACATGGCCAAAGAAAGAACAACAAAAGAGGGGTGGATAGAAAGACAAAGCCCAAGGCAAGAAGAAATGTCATGGTTATGGGAGCTTGGGTCTTTTGGTCAAAGATTGCAGAAAAAGGAAGAATGTTTGCTTCCAGTGTGGTGAGGTCGGACACTATTCTAGGGAGTGCGCGGAGAAGCAAAGATAGGCACAAAGGGATGGTTCTTCTGGAAGGCAAGTGCATGCTCTCGAGGCCAGTGTACTGGACAAAGGTAGGAAAGTTTTTGTTGAAAGTTTGATTTCTCTTTCTGATCATCCTGTTAGGACTGGTTTTGATTCGGGCGCTTCTCAATCTTTTATATCTGATTCTGAGATTGTGGCTCTTCGCCTTAGTGCTAGTAATGTTTCTAATCCCGTTATTGTCTCAAACCTCGTTAGGCGTACAACTCATCTGTCTATGATTTGTAGGGGTTTGGGATATCTGTATTGGGCATCGAGTTTGAGTGCGACGCATATGTACTTGGTTTTATGGGTTATGGTCTGATTCTAGGGATGGATTCGCTAGCCATGTATGGTGCCATTCTAGACTATGAGAGGAGGGTCATTAGACTTTTGACTTGCTGAGTGAAGACTCTCGAGATTTCCTACGACCTGAAGGGGTCTGTTATTATTAGTTTCCTAGAAGCACTTGATGCTTCTGTCGATGACTTGCGATCTGTACCCATTGATTGTGAGTATCTGGATGTTTTTGAGGAGTTTAGGGGGCTTACCTTTAAGGCGTGAGATTGATTTCCAGATATACTTGGTGGATAATGCGAAGCTAGTCGCATTGCCCATGCGCCACATGGCTCCTAGGGAAAGGAAGGAGCTTAGCAAGCAAGTAGGGGAGCTCCTTGAGAAGGGGTTTATTAGGCAAAGCATATCAGAATGGGGTGCTCCTGTTGTCTTTGCAACTAAGGCGGATGGCTCGCTTCTCTTATGTGTGGATCAAAGGAGATGAATAAGCTCACTAAAAAGAATTGGCACCCACTTCCTAGGATTGATGATATGTTTGAACAACTTGTTGGTGCATCTGCTTTCTCTCAGTTAAACTTGGCCATGGGGTTTCATCAGTTAAGGGTAGCCGAGGACAATATAGACAAGTCCGCTTTCAGAACTCTAGATGGTTTCTTTGAGTGGCTAGTCATGCCTTTTGGGTTGATGAACGCATCCGCATATTTTTTGGATTTGATGAGTAGGGTGTTCTACGAGTTTCTAAATAAGTTCGTTGTGGTCTTTGTGGATGACATTCTGATCTTCTCGAAGATCGAGGAAGAGCTTGACCTACATTTTGGGGAGGCCTTGAGGACTCTCCGAGTGCACCAGCTTAAGGTAAAATTCTCCAAATGTCACTTTTGGAGAGAGGAAGTAAGATTTCTTGGGCATGTGGTCTCTAAGGAAGGGATAGCGGTGGATCTCGTGAAAGTAGTTGCAGTTCAAGATTTGAGGATTCCGAAGAATGCAATGGGGGTGAGGAGTTCTCTTGGTTTAGCGGACTATTATAGGAAGTTTATCATGGACTTCGCAAAGATATCAGCCCCACTCGCCAGACCGACGAAGAAGAATCTAATCTTTTCTTGGAGCATCGACTGTGAGGATGCTTTTCAGCTGTTAAAGAGGGCTCTGATAACAACCCCAGCCTTGACTTTGCCTGATGGGAATAAAATTTTCACAGTGTACACTGATGCATGTGGTACAGGACTTGGTGTCGTATTGATGCAAGAGGGCAAGGTAGTGTGCTATGGAAGTAGACATTTCAGAGCTCATGAGTAGAACTACCCTACCCATGATTTGGAGTTGGCTGCTATACTATTTGCGCTTAAGACTTGGTGACATTATCTACATGGAGAGAGATTCTAGTTGTACACGGATCATACATCTCTCAAGTATCTGTTCTCGAAATAGGAATCTCAACTTGAGATAGCAGAGATGGATAGAGTTCATATCATCCTATGATTTTGAGATTTCTTATACCGCTGGCAAGGGTAATATGGTGGCGGACGTGTTGAGCAGGCAGAGGACGACTTTGAGTCCTATATTCGTTGGGAGGCGGAGCTTGGAGTACATATCGACCTTCAATTTTAGGCCGTCTATGGATCTTACACCTGGTTTGTTGGCATCCTTATCGGTGCGACCTACTCTTATGGATCAGATAGGATCTTCGCAGCGAGAGGACCCACTGATAGCAGATATCTTGGACAGGCTCAATGGAGGGGAGAATTCTAGTCACCTCAGTAGATATTCCACGGATGATAGAGGGTGGTTGCTATAGGATGGAAGGCTCTGTGTTCCCCGAGTTGGGAGTCCGTTAAAGACAGTCCTTGAGGAAGCTCGTCATTCAAGCATGACCGTCCATCCAGGTAGTGATTAGATGTACAGAAATATAATGAGGGTTTTCTTTTGGGCTGGGATGAAGAAAGATGCAGCGGAGTTTGTCTCTCAATGTTTAGTTTGCCAGCAAGGTAAAGCTAAGCAGATAAAGCCTGGCGGTTTCCTTCATCCTCTGGAGGTCCCACAGTGGAAGTGGGAGAGCGTCTCTATAGATTTCATCGATGGTTTTCCTAGATCGAGGAAGGGAAACACCAGTATTTGGGTTAGAGTAGACATGCTTACTAAAAGCACTTGTTTCATTCCTGTCAAGATTAAGAGAACGACAACATGGTTGGAATTAGTTTATCTTCATGAGATAGTCCACTTACACAGAGTACCTTCTAATATTGTGAGTGATCATGACCCCATCTTCACTAGTGAGTTCTAAAAGAGCCTGCAAGAGTCATTAGGTACACAGTCATGTTTGAGCACCGCGTATCACCATCAGACCAATGGGCAGACTGAGTGGGTGAGTAGAGTTCTTGAGGATCTTTTGAGGCTATGTGCCCTAGACTTCGGAGGGACTTGGGAAGAGCATCTTCCGTTGGTTGAGTTCGCCTACAACAACAATTATCAGACTACTATTGGTATGTCACCCTTCGAGGGATTGTATGGATGACCATGTAGATCACCGACTTATTGGTGAGATGATTAGAGAAATTTCATAAAAGATTGATCTTATCCGCAAATGCATGAAGACAGCTTAGGACAGGTAGAATTCCTAGGCAGATAAAGGAAGGACTGTTATTGAGTTTGAGGTGGGAGACATGGTTTTCATCAAAGTATCACCTTTAGGGAATGTGGTTCGCTTTGGATCTGTAGGGAAGTTGGCACCAAGGTTCGTAGGGCCATTTCCCATAGTGGAGAGGATAGGTCAAATGGCTTATAGGGTAAGATTATCAGAGAGATTGGCTGGTGTTCATTATGTTTTCCATGTTTTTCATTTGTGGAAGTGTCTGCACGAAACAACAGAGGTAGTTGAGCCGAACATGCTTGAGGAAGTAGAGGTAGAATAAGAGGTGACAGTTAGACGAGTTCCTACCTGTATACTTGGATCAGAAGTTAAGAAGCTTCGCATCCGAGAAGTCAAGTTGATGAAAGTTCAATAGGGAGAAGACCGCGAAAATGCAACTTGGGAGACTGAAGACAAGATTTACGCACGTGCCCTTTTCTTTTCAATGGTATGTCCTTAACTTCTTTTTCCAAGCCTTTTTTCATTCTTGCTTCTATCGTTTGAGTATATCTTATCGATCGGATCTCCGACGATTAGGTAGGAAAAACCAATGGATGTAAACATGTGTTTAAAACATGTTATGTTTGATGGATGCAAATGATTGTTAGTGGTAGCTCGTGGATGCATATACACACAATATGCACTAGATTGGCTCAATCACTTACATATTGCATATGGATATGTGTGCAATTTAAATATTTTATGGATGGAAATGATTGTATCATCATATGGGTATTGCATTTGGATGGATGATTGTGCACACATATAGAGTTTACATAATATGCTAGGAATATTTGCATACATTTTGGATTCATAGCACTAACATACATTGCATTAAGGAGATCGACTGAATCAGCAGACTGCCTGATTTTTCACATTAGCATAGGGACATATACACGCACCTTTTCATTTGTTCATAAATGCATTATAGATCCTTTAAGGACAATGGATGCATGTGATTGATGGACGAGTAGACGGTTGATGGATGTTAGGGTACACATTCTTCTTAACTTAGAGATTTTGGGGACGAAATCCTTTAAGTAGGAGAGAATGTAACACCCCATAATTTTAAAGAACATTATAACGATAAACTAAGGAAAATTTAATTAAATATAGGGATACAAGCCTAAGGGGTGGCTCGTGTCATCTGTTGTGTGAGACCCATATTAGTCCGTAACTCATTCTGGTATTAAAGGGGGGACCCCGCACTAGGTAGGGGTCAGGGGAACGCTTACTGGCTAATTGTAAGAAGTTCATTTGGCAGAGGTGTTCTAATGGCGCGTTCTAATGGGGTCATGTGCATGCATGGGACTGGCTTGCTGGGGAAAGTAAGCCACTATAACACCTGTAAATAGGTCTGCGTCCTTCTGATGGTTGCCACTTTAGGAGGTAATACACCCTACTGTGGGGCCGGCACAGGGTATTTATGTGGTAGGGAGCTGATCGCCGAGGGGTAGTGATTAGGGTACATCTAGTCTTGTTTAGGTACCGGCTATCTCTCATCCAATTTATTTACTGTCATGATGCTTTTACTTATTTGTATGCTAAAAGTTACTAGACTCGCCAGACTTTATGTCTGACCTGTTTTGTTTCCTTTTCTCTCTCTTACCCTCCCCCCAGGTTCTCAGGTGGGAACACTTATGCTTGATTAGGACTCTCTCCCCTATTTCTGCTTGGATTTGGATTTTCTTCTGTATATCGTATTGACTAACTGTCTACTTGTTTATGGCTACTTATGAGGACTGTGGCTTTTTTACTTCTGTACCATGATGGTTTTAAGTGCAAGAGAGATGCTTTTATTTGATGCATTTTCTTCTAGTATTTCTGTCTGATGTTGTAACTGGATTTTGAGACCACGAGGCTTTTTGTTGAAATATAAAGTTTTAAATTTTTGCTGCTATTTTATATATCTGTCTTGTGAGATTCTATTCTGATTACCTTTAACGCTTCACGGAACTTAATGCATTCTATTAAAGAGTGACACTAACGGATGTGGAGTGTCACATTAACCGATTTACGGTAGAACACCTAAATCACTTAAGACTTCCCTTAGATAGTTGGTGTGCACGCTATGGCCACATATCTTTTATAAACCAACCATGTCCCTAGTTAAGCCCTTACAAGCTTCTATAGGAAGTGGACATCCCCAGTAAAATACCCTACTCCTTTACCGCTATGCCTAACCACTTTAGAGAAGGAGGACACATAGATCTACTTCGAATCTAATAAGGAAGGGTCCCATAACTTTGTTTCCTCTTCATGAAATAAACTGTCGAAGGGATCCCAGTCTTAACTGCCTAAGATCAAAGCTAGATAAGAAGAGAGTCAGCCAATTAAGACCATCTCAAGGTGTAGTTTAGTTGCCTATTTCTACACACAACATATTTATATGTATGTGTACCAGACCTCTTACATTAAACCATATACCTGTAGATGCTGGACATGCCGCGCGGTTCTGAGTAGCCTTCTACAACAAGTAGGTTTAATCTTGTATCATAGTGCACTAAGTTTTTGAATGGCGCATGGCACGCAGACCCTACACATTAGTTGGGCTTACTTGTGGTTACTGGATTTGCCGGTTGGTTTCCGGCAGGCTTATAACACAAATGTCAATTAACCTCGTGTATGTGTGTCGCTATTAATATATATATATATATATATATATATATATATATATATATATAGACACACACAAGCCATTCTATACACACACACAAGCAATCAATATATTTGGGGACATTTCAAATTGAAATCCTATCCTTATCGCATTTGTTACATCATTATATCTTTAATTACGCTATATAAGTATAATAGTTAAAATGTATAAATAACGCTAATTTTTGTATGAACGAAAGAAGTTCTAGCGAGATTAAAATACTCAACTTGTCCCAAATTTAAGGTATACAAGTTAATTTCCATGTTTTGACCGCTAAATTTAAGGTATGATGGCATAATTGCATAATTACTGATAGCAATGAATGGAAAATACAACATACACACAAATTTCAACTTGCATCTTAGGCTTATTGGAATGATTTTGGTAAAGGACCAAGAATAGAGTATAATGTACATATATACACATATACACATAAGTATATGCATGTATATACATGGACTTCATTTAGTCTAATTTACCCTTTTTATATATTGCATATAAAAACGCTCATATTTGATTGGCTTCAAATCCGAATACGTTAGGATTCAGAATAAAACCCAAAACAAATCAAATAATGAATCAAAACAAATCTAAACCTTCTTAGAATATAATCAAATATTTAAACATAAGGATAATTACAAAAAACAAAAGCATACCACCCCTTTTGATCTCAGTTCACTTCTAAGACGAAGGCCCACAAACCCAATAAATTGACAATTCTTGTGCAATACCTAAAATTAGAGGATTTAGGGGGTTTGTATTTTTATATTATCATTGTAGCAAATCCTCGTAGGCATACAAATCAATATGTTAATCTATAAAAAGTAGAATATGCCTATGGAAATGCAATATTCCACTCACATTGATTTGAAGAGCGTAGATCAAACGTTGTTGCGCTTTTTGGATGAAATTTCCAACTCTAGATATCTATATTATATATACATAAGAATAAATTAATTAAATTATTATATATATTTCATATGATTACACGAATATATTCTAATCTAAATCTATTAGAAAAGATTAGAGAGAAAGAGAAATAGGTAAGAAGAAGATAAAAAACTAATTTTGGAATCAATGGCGGTAGAGGCAAAGTGGAGGCACAATGGAGAAAAATGGCTAGGGTTTAGTGTGCAGTCTAGGGGTCTATATATAGTTGCTTGCATAAGCTTGGCTCGTTGGATTATTCAGATATAATCCTAGTCACCCGTTTATATATTTTACCCCTAAAAACTTAAAGAAACCTATCGTTATTGGGTGTTTCACCTGCCAAGCAGTCGACATACCTCCTAAAAGGTTGGTTGACCAGCGGTCTACACCCCTTCAAGGGGGCAGTTGACCTCCTGGACGCTGAAGTGCCCAATAAGCGTATATGCTGCTGTGGTGTTAAATTATATATAACGTTTAATTATTTTCCTTGTATCTTACATTGTTTACAATATTCTTTGTCCCCTCCTTCTTATCTTTATTTTGAAATTCAAACTCATCCATATTTAATTTATTCTATTTATTTCTTGGACATATATTATTTATCTGACTATATATATATATATAAATTTGCGTTTACTATCTAATTTCATTTGCCTATAACTTTTTTATACTATCACCATTTCCAGCATATTATATATGAAAATGATTACAAATTTCGCCATGAATCCAAATAAAAGATTTTCGTAGCCAAATTCTTAAAGGTGAAAATCTTATTTTCCAGCCTATTTATATTTTATTATCAAATTGTTAATTTTTATTAATTATTAGTATTTATGTTTTCAGGTATATTTTATAGGGTGTTACATTCTTCCCCATTATAAATAGATTTCGCCTCGAAATCTGTTTGATGGGGTAAAAAACACAACTCATTCTAACATCCATGTTATACTTTAATTAATCCATAAACATCCATGACTCGAAGTGATTGTGAACTGTAAACCCATTAAATTGAGCTCAATCCTAATGTGTAGGTGTAATAAGTGATGCAATATGTATCTAAATGACCTAATTATGCATATATTTCTATATGAGTGCGTTGTGCAATGGTTTGCATCCATTTCCTTACATCCAATCTAGCAATCACAATGCATCCATAAACGTTATTTTGAGGAAAAATTTCCCGAGAATAGCTCTGGGTATGTCTGTCTCATCCATTCTTTGGTCTCCCATGTGTTTTCCACAGGATCATTTCCCTAATATACTCAGCTAGGCGAACGGTTTTATTGCGAAGTCTTTTGATTCCGTGCTCCATAATCCTTGTAGTGGCATGAGGAACCATGGATTCTAACTCGAGTTTTCTATGTCCCATATTTCATCAAGCTCGAGTTTGATAGCTGAATTATGAGGCATTTCCTTAGATGAGATACAAGAAAAACAGTATGGATCCCCAATAGACGCTCTAGGAGATCCACTCGATAAGCCAAAGATTCTATCTTCTTGATGATGCGAAAAGGTACGATAAACTGGGAGCCAATTCCTTAGTCTTTCCAAACCGAACAGTCTTCTTAGGAAGGGATACTTTTATGAATACCAAATCTCTAATATTAAACTCAAGTTTCCCTCCTTCATTTATTGGCACATGATTTTTGGCGGTCTTGGGTTGCCTTCATCCTCTATCTAATCAGGGATATCTCCACATTGGAATCACAGACAAAGTATGGTTAGAGTAGAACCTTGTTGGTAGTCTCCCACCAACAAGGTGGTGATTTGCATGGCCACCCGTAAAGCACTTCAAAAGGGGCCATACCAATTATCGTTTGAAAACAATTGTTATAAGTGAACTTTACGAGTGGTAGGTTAGCTCCAAACCTCCTCCAAAGTCGATGACGAAAGTTCTGAGCAAGTCTTCTAATATTTGATTTAGTCTTTCCGTCTGGCCATCAGTTTGTAGATGATAGCCTGTGCTTAGGTTAAGGGTTGTTCTCAATGCTGCTTGTAGGCTTCTCCTAAAATCGCTTGTGAATAAGCGGTCTCTATCACTTACTATACTGGATGGGATACCATGTAATCTGACTATTTCTTCAACATATAGTTGGGATAATGAGGTTGCAGTCCTTGTCTTCTTGATTGGTATAAAATGGGCACTTTTGGTTAAACAGTCTACCACAACCCAAATAGCCTCATTTCCCTTTTGGCTTCAAGGAAGTCCATTAACAAAGTCCACGGAAATATGTTCCCATTTCTGCATGGAAATCTCTAAAGGTAGTAATAATCCTTCATGCTTTCCTTGCTCTGTTTTTACTTTTTCGCATTTCAAACATTTTGCAACGAACTCGGCTATATCTCTCTTCATTACTTCCCAATGGAGATTCCTCTTTATATCTCTATACATTTTATCTCTACCAGGGTGTATGGTCATCTTTGACCTATGACACTCTTCTAGAATTTCTTTCCTCAATCCTTCATCTTCAGGGAGGTAAAGTCGTCCATCCCAAAGTAAACTTCCATCATCTCCAATCGAAGATCTAATCGAGTGTGGAAAGGTCTCCTTCTTTCCCACTTTCTCCTTTAAGCTCCTTAATTCTTCGTCAAGGTCTTGCGCACTTCGAATCCTCTCTTTTAGAGTTGGTCTAATAATCATAGCTCCAAGAAAACCATTAGAAGTTATTGATGAGGATTGTAAATTAAAATTAGAGAGAAATTCTAATTGTTTCCATTCTGAGATCACATCCAAGGTTGCATGTTTATTACTTAACGTGTTTGCCTTAACATTCCTTTTTCCCGGGGTATACTGAATCATGAAATCAAATGAGGAAATATATTTCATCCACCATTTCTGTCTCAAATTTAGGTCACGTTGATAAAATAAATTCTTTAAGGATTTATGGTCGGTAAAAAGTAAAAATTTCTCCCGTAAAAGATAATGCCTTCACATTTTAAGATCGAACACTACTGCGGCTAACTCAAGGTCATTAATTGGGTATTTTTGCTTCGGATCCTTGAGTTGTAAACTAGTTTAAGCAACTACTCTTCCTTCTTGCATAAGGACTGCTCCTAAACCGGTCCCACACACATCAATGTAAACTGTAAACAATTTCGAGCCATCGGGTATAATTAAAGCTGGCGCGCTAGTTAATACTTCCTTTAATTTCTTAAAGGCTACATCACATTTATTACTCCAAGAAAATACCAAATTCTTCTTTGTTATTTGGGTTAAAGGAGTAGCAACCTTTGCAAAGTCTTTAATGAATTTTCGATAATATCTAGCTAAGTCAAGGAAACTTCTTACTTCTATAGCATTTCGAGGTATCCTCCATTGCTTAATTGCCTCGATCTTTGCAGGGTCTACGACTAAGCCTTCAATTAACACAATGTGTCATCGAAATCTAACTTCTTCCCTCTAGAAATGGCACTTCGAGAATTTTTCTTTTAATTGATTTTTTCTTAATATCCCTAGAACTTGTTTTAAGTGATTTTCATGCTCTTTATGGTCTCTTTAAAATATAAGGATATCATCTACGAAGGCTACCACATTCTTATTTAGAATGCACCTAAACACTCAACTCATAAATACAACAAAAAGGCGGGTGCATTCGTTAATCCGAAAGGCATAACCTACTATTGGAACAATCCATCTGACATCCTAAATGCAGTTTTATCACTACGGTCCTCCGCGATTCTCAACTGGTAAAATCCAATGGTATGGTCAAATTGGGAAAATACTCGGGCTCCTCCCAATTAGTCAAAAATATCATCGACTCTAAATAAGGGGTAACTATTCTTCTTGGCCATTTTATTAAGTTCCATATAATCCACATAAAGTCTTAAAGATCCGTCTACTTTAGTGGCAAGCACAACAGATGCACCCCATTCTGAGGTACTTCACCCGATGAAACCTTCATGTAGTAATGGTGAAATCCGCTTATCCAGAACCCTTCTTTCCTTAGGTGCCATATGCCTCAATGGTAATTCTACTGGTCTAATGTCCTTCTCTAAGTCATTATGAAAAGAGGTTTTCTGTAGGGTAGAAATCCCGTGACTTCCACAAAGACATCCAAGAACTCACATAATATAGGGACCGAAGATGGCCCTTCTGAACTAGGAGATAAGGAATACGATAAGGCTCTATCTTTGTTCCTAACATTACAAAGCATACTTAGAATACGACGTCCTTGGCTCGTTAGATGATTTATTGCCTTGTCGCAATCTAGGACGACCCCATAAAACAATAGCCAATCCGTACCTAGGATAAGGTCATATTCCATATAATCCAAAGCATACGCTTCGCAAAAGAATTCGACATCGTAGATCTCCAATACTTTGTCTTTGCAAAACAACTCAAGATACTTAGACCCTCCAATAGGGTTGGCCACCTCTATCAGACTACTGGAGATAGATTTGGGAAGGTTCAAATGATTAACTAGTCTCTTAGAGATAAAAGAATGAGTTGCTCTAGAATCAAACAATTGTATACAAAAATTCCTAAAAGAGAAGTTATACCTTCAAGTGCGAGTTTTCCTTGGTCTCTTGGGGGTCGATTTTGAATCAGTGCTGCCTTTATTGCATAACTCTGACTATTGCGAATAACTTTGGGCAGTCCTTAGACATGTTTCCTTCCCCATGATAGTTGAAACACTTTCCTTTGAATTCCTTCTTTGCCAACGAAGTCCTACAATCCTTGGCTTCATGGCCCTTGCGGTTGCACATCCTACAAGTCTTAGCTTCTTTTTTGAGTTTCCCCCTTTCTTATTTTTCTTCCACCATTTCTTTTTCTTATTCTTATTGGAACTTCCTTCCCCCTTCTCACCTTCCTTATTTTCCTTGGAGCCTTCGGCCGTGCATAGGATAGCTGTTTCTACTAGGGTTTTGAAAGTTGTCGCGAATGTTACTTGTGTTGATAAAGTTCCCTTTAATGGGGAGTTCAACCCTTTAACAAAGCTCAAGGCTTTGTTCATTGGGGTGTCTACTAAACCCCTACCAAACTTACTTAATTCGATGAACTTTGTCACATACTCATGTAAGCTCAAGCTTCCTTGCTTGAGGTGGATAAATTTCTCCAACTGGATCGTCATTTTTGTTCTTGGCAAGAACCTTGCTTTGAAACAATTTTGAATTCGACCCATGTAAATATTCGGCTCTCGTTCTCTCCAAACACTAAATTCCACCATTCAAGGGCATCCTCTTTCAAGTACATGGCCGCAATTATTCTTTTTACTTTGTCGGGCCATCCAGTAGCTTCGAAAATTCTTTCGTAGTCTGTTATCCAAGATTGGGCATTAGTAAAACCCTCCTTTCCAGTGAACGATTTTCCTCCAAGATTTGTAAATCTCTTACAAAGTGAGAAAAGTCAAAGGCTGCCTCAGCGGTAGAGCTGCAGGCACCACTGGGGTGGGATTACCTACGAGGACTTGTTCTACAGTACGGAGATACTGTTAGAACCATTCTGGCAAGTATCGAGGCCTTCCCTGGTTTCCCTGCTCGGTAGGATTATCAATCATTCTACTATTTGAAAAGAAAAGAAAGAATCCTTCAGTGGATACTATTGAGATAGTAATTAAGCTGAAAAGATAAGAAAACAATAAAGTTGCCTAGTATAGATGTGTATGCTTATCCGGGGGTGTGTGTGTGTGTATATAAGTTTGAAAAACCTTTTTAAAATTACAAATATGCGTCTCATAAGTATAATTCTCTTATAATCAGGTAACATAAGGTTTGATACCAAATGTAACAACCCGCCCAGAATAGGCCTAAATTTCGACCTAGAAAAGGCCCATCGAAACTTACACCCATTAATGGGTCGTTGGTTCCTTTAAGGAATTACATTTGCATAGAATAATATATGGACATTTCGTTATGGAAATCTCACACAACAGAACGAGAAAATATAATACTAAAATATAATGTACCACTTTAATAAAACCACAAAATTTCAAACATAGATTGTCAAAATACAATCATCGCATAGTTACATCAATAGTTCATTATCAAAAGTTTCCATAAGAAATGCAACAATGATAACTAATAACAGTATATAATCTCCGTTCTTGTCTTTATCCTCCATTATTGCTTCGTCCATATAATCTACCCCACCTACTGACTTGTTGGATATGTTAAGGGGAGGGGTGAGAACATAAATTTCTATGTGACTGAAATATTGTATTTACTTGAGGTCTATTCCCTAGATTTGGCAGGTTACATATATCAAGGTATGTCTACGCAACACAAAAGCATTCACACAAGCACAAAGTATCTATCCAATAAGGTGGATATCCAAGTCAGTTGCTCATTAGCGTATTTAGGGTAAAGACCCAACAAGGCAGGCATTCTCGATCACTTATGACCCTATTAAAGGTGAATTCTTATGATCTCTTGTAACCTTGAGGTGGACCCTAGCCTGTTAAGACCTCGTTCTAATATGTCAACATTCTCAAGTCTATGCTCTCACTTGTAATATGAGAAGTAGTATTGTGAACATTACTACTTAACTTATATTATGATAGAACACCAATGTCACTTAAGACTTCCCTTAGACAATTGGTGACCATGTTATGGCCACATATATTTTATAAACTAGTCTTGTCCTTAGTTGAGCCCCTACGAGCTTCTACAGGAAGTGGATATCCCCCGTGAATTACCATACTCCGTTACCGCTATATGTAACCACTTCAGAGAAGGAAGACCCATAGACCTACTTCGAATCTAATAAGGGTGGGTCCCATGACTTTCGTTCCTATCCTAGGAATAAACCTTCGGAGGAGATCCTAGTTCAAAAAATTTAAGATCCAAACTAGATAAGAAGAGAGTCAACCACTTAAGACCTTCTCAAGGTGTAGTAAACCTTCCTATTTCCACACACAACATAAATATATACACACACACCAGACCTCTCACATAAACCATATACCTGTAGATGTCGGATATGTCGGGCGGTTCTAGGAAGGCTTCTACTGCAAGTAGGTTTAACCTCGTGTCATAGTGTAATAAGTTTTTGGATGGGCCATAGCACCCAGACCCCTCATATTAGTTGGGCCAACTTGTCGTTGCTGGATTTTCCCATTGGTTCCGACCAGGCTTATACCATAAATGGTAACTAACCTCGTGTTTATGTGTCACTATTAATATATATACACACACACCCAAGCCATTCTATACACAAAAACAAGTAATCAGTATATACAATGACATTTCAGATTCAAATCCTATCCTTATCGCATTTATTATGTCATTATTACATCAATTATGCTTTATAATTATAATATTTAAAATGTATAAATAACGCTAATTTTTGTTTGAATGAAAGAAGTTCTAATGCAATAAGAATAGTCAATTTGTCCTAAGTTTAAGATATACAAGTTAATTTCCATGTTTTGACTGCTACATTTAAGGCATGCTGACATAATTGTATAATAACAGATAACAGTGAATGGAAAATACAACATACATACAAATTTCAACTTACATCCTAGGCTTATTGGAATGATTTTAGTAATAGACCAAAAATAGTGTATAATATACATATATACACATATATACATACATGTATATACATAGACTTCATTTTATCTAATTTAACCCATTTTATATATTGCACATAAAAACGTTCATATTTGATAGGCTTCAAATCCGAATACATTTGCATTCAAAATAAAATCCAAACCTAATCAAATAATGAATCAAACCAAATCTAAACCTTTTTAGGTTACAATCAAATATTTAGACATAAGGATAAATTACATTAAATAGAAGCATACCACCCCTTTTTGTTCTCAATTCGCTACTGAAACCAAGATCCACAAACCCAATAAATTGACAATTATTGCGCAATACATAAAAATAGAGGATTCAGGGGTTTTGTATTTCTACATTATCACTGTACCAAATCCTCTTAGGCATACAAATCAATATGTTAATATACAAAAAGTATAATATGCCTAATGAAATACAATATTCCACTCATATTGATTTGAAGTATGTATATCAAATGTTGTTGTGCCTTTTGGATGAGATTTCCAACTTTAGAGATCTATATATACATAAGAATAAATTAGTTAAATTCTTACATATATATATATTTCATATGATTCCAAGAATATATTCTAATTTAGATCTATCAGAAAAGATTAGAGAGAAAGAGAAATAGGTTAGAAGAAGATAAAAACGTAATTTTAGAATCAATGGCGGTAGATGCAGAGTAGAGGAACAATGGAGAAAAATGGCCTGGGTTTAGTTGTGAGGTCTAGAGGCCTATATGTAGTTTCTTGTGTAAGCTTGGGCCGTTGGATTATTCAGATATAATCCTAGTCGTCCGTTTATATATTTTACCCCTAAAAACCTAAACAAACCTATAGTTATTAGGCGTTTCAGCCGCTAAGCGTTCGACCTACCCCATAAAAGGGCAGTCGACCAGCGGTCCACACCCCTTCTAGTGGGCGGTCGAACTCCTGGTCGCTGAAGTGCACAATAAATGTATATAGGGCTGAGGTGTTAAATTATATATAACGTTTATTTATTTGCTTTAGATCTTATGTTGTTTACAATATTCTTTGTCCCCTTTTTCTTATCTTTATCTTGAAATTCAAACTCATCCATATTTATTTTATTTCTTGGACATATATATTATTTATCTGACCATATTTATATTTATGCGTTTACTGTCTAATTTCATTTGCTTGTAACTTCTTATAATACCACCGTTTTCAGCGTATTATTGTTGATGGCAAAAAAGGTCAAAAACACTAAGGATTCCTATTACCAGGAATTGTAGTTATGGTGGCAAGATTATGTAAGAGAAAGCGGTAAATGACATGAAGAATTTATAGTGGTTTGGCCTCGGGAGAGGCCTACGTCCACTTTGGAAAGGCATTGGAATATTATTAAACACTTCGAGAATTACAAAGTAGAGGCATGCTCATGAAATCTCATTACATTCATTTTCATAATTGTCATGTGCTAGGTGTTTGGGAAAAAGACTATTTAGTCCTTCTTCTTCCTCAAATGGGAGATGCCATTAATGAGGCTCATGAAGCTCTATGAAGGTCCCAAGTGATGAAAATCCAACCCCTTTGAAGTGTGAGGCTATGGGCTATTTATAGGAGAGGGGTAAGGTACTGATTAGGTAGGAATGGGAGACCACATGCAGAAATTCGCACCAGCCACCCACCCCATGCATGAATTTTGAACCCAGACCTAGGTGCGAAATTTCGCATCTACTGGGTACAAAATTTTACACCTGCAGGGGGCGAAAATTTGCACCTACAGGTGTGAAATCCCCCTATCGGGGGGGGGGGGGGAGGGCATGAGGACCTTAGGTTTGGTGCTTGAGGCTTGCGATTCCTTCGAGGTCCGAGGCCTTAGTTCGGGAATGTTCTTTGGGCGCTGCGAGGTTCTGAGTGGTGCGGTCACTTCCTGATCCTTTTCCCTTCGCTCCTAAACGTACCTCTCGGCCTTAGTTTCACGTGATGCATTGAGTTGAGCGTGTCCGATGTACTTCTGGGAATCGGACCAAAAAGCCGGTTAACATTTTCCTCCAAAAGTACGTCTTGTCTTGACATGATGTGCTTTGTATTGGTCGAGATGATAGCTGAGCTATTGATTAATTCTGTAACTTAAAGGAAAACAAATGTTTAGATGTTGGGCTTGTTCGCTCGGGATTTGCGAATGAGCCGTTGTCGAGGGGTGCACCGTACTCAAGTTTCTAAGTATCCACAATGCGTCATCTCCGTGGGTGCATGGGAGTCCGTATGCATGCGCAGGGAGTATGTATACGAGAGAGCGTTGTGCATTGTCTCGAAGTCGAAGGTGCGATTTTTTTAAGGATGTGAACTTTTGAACCCCAAGAGGTTCAAAATTTCAAGCCCAAGGGGTTCGAATATTCGAACCCCTGGAGGTTCGAAATTTCAAACCCGGGAGGTTCAAATTTTCGAACCGATAGGTTCAAAATTTTCGAACCCACCTTGGAATGCGAAGGGACGAACTTTCCATTTATAAATAGGACTCCCCCCTCATTTTCTTCCTTCTATTATTTCCTTCCATGGCCGCCATTTTTTTGAAAGCTCCGAAGCTGAAAATTTTGAACCCGAAACTTTCGAACCCGAATCAGGTAATGCCTGGGATCGAGGGAATGAAGAGGAAGGAGGTCGAAGGGCCATGGTATAGCCGGAGGGGGTCGATGCAGGGGGCGGAGCTATTGAGCCTTTGGAGAAGATATGGAAGTTCGAACCCAGCTGGGTTCGAACTCTCAAACCTCCATAGGTTCGAATTCTCAAAACTTTTGGGTTCAAATTTTTGAACCTCATGAGGTTCGAAACTTCGAATCTTGACGGGTTCGAGTTTTCAAACCTCGGGAGGTTCGGATTCCCGAACCTTCAGGCTTGAGTCTTCGAACCCGGAGGGGTTCGAAGTATCGAACCCTGAGGGGTTTGAAATTTCGAACTCTGAGGGTTTTGAAATTTCGAACCTAGAGGGGTTCGAAAATTCGGACTTCGAGGCCCGGAGCTTTAGATTCTGAAATGGGTTGGCACCTTTCTCTCCTGCCTTCGACTTTGACCTCCCGACTGCCCATCTTCAGATTTACATATCAATCGTACAACCGTGCATTTAGCGCTAATGTATACACTAGTGGTTGCGCAAGCAGGTTTTTGAACCTTTCACATAGGATAGAACATACATTCGGATTAGGACTTGAAAGTTGGACTGTTTCGAACTTTTCTTTATGTTACTTTTCTTTGCACAGCACTATACACATATGTTAGTCATTACTAACACGAGGGATACTAGTCACTTTACTTCTTGTACTAACACTAATGTGTTGAAGTATAGTTAGCAATGCAAACAAGATCGAAGACTTGAAAGACCTCGGAAGCTGAGGCTTCCCCGCCCTCGCCACATACATCTGGCTCTACCCCTAGTGGTAGCTCGTTTGGTAGTGAGCTTGAGACTACTGAAGGATCTACACCTTCTCACACGACCAGCTCGCCTGAAGCATCTGAGCAAGGGGGACAAACTGAGAGGCAACATTCCCCGGTTGTAAATGAGGAGGTTGAGAATTTGGACATTATGAGTGAGGATGCGCCAGTGCCTTTGGTGGCCCTGGACATGTTGCCTGACGCGGTTATCTTGGAAAATCCGATAGATTTGGTACCATCGCGCATGGACGTCACATCAGTTAGGAAAATGGAGGCGCGCTTCAACATACCGATGGGTGAAGCCCACGCCTTAGGAAGGGATGGAAGATCTCATGCTCCGCCCAAGGGTCTCACCACCTGTAATATATAGGCTTGCTTTGCTGGGTGCGTGCCCCTGACCAATGACTTCATTCGGAACATGCTATACTATTTTCTCCTTGCAACATCGCAACTGCACTCGAATGCTTGTGCTTTGCTCCTGGGTACCTATACTCTCTACCATGAGTTTTTGCAATGAGAACCAACCGGAGAAGATATCCGATACTTTTTCCATCTAAGGAGAACAAATAATGTCGCACCCTCTCAATGGTTTCTGGAAGAGAAGCCTTGCCACCAAATTTTTTATCGGAAAGTGGACCAAGCCATCATGATTAAGTACAAATGGTTCTTTGTTCGTTGCCCTCCCGGGTTTTCAAGGAGATGGATAGAAGGGAGTAAGTATTCCTCTAACTTCGTTCCTTACTGTAAATTCCTAGATCTCCTATCCCAATTTTCTTATGATTGGATCATGGTAGGAAATCTGGAGGCGCCTACTAGTGACGAGTATTGGCAACGCCTTAATGCTTTGTGAGCGATATCGGAGACCACCAAAAACCGACACCGTGACAAGTCAGGAGCACCTTCGCTATGCCGGGTTGCTTCCTAGTGATCGGGCTGTGGTTAGGCCCGCAGTTGCAAGCAGTGCACCAAAGGAAGGAGTGGTTAGAGGTTCAATCGCCATTGGGCGAAAGAGGAAGATGGCCCATGCTGGAGGGGAGCTGCAAAAGACTGCTCAATCCTGAGGAGATGTGCGCGGAGGCGAGGCCCACGGTCAGGAGGAGGCTGCAAGAGAGGAGGGGTTGTCGAGCGCTCCTGTCTTGCCTCCGACGGGAGAGGGCGAAGGAGCATTGGATAGACCACAGTCTCCTACAACTCATTCCACGACTGTCGTCTCGCTCGAGGATGCGAGCCAGTTTTATGACTTAAATAAACTCGGCCTGGATTTGACTCCTCGGCCGAGTACAATGAGCATAGAAGAGCTAACCCTTGCTGCAGAGGGGTTAACTTCTTCGAGCGGGCCAAAATCTGGTATGTTGAGAAAACACTTAGGGCATACATTCATATACACTGCATAGCACAGATGTTTGCCCGCGCGTGTGACTTGACTAACTTTGACTTGTTCCCTTAGTAGGTGATATGACTAGAGGACTTGGTGGGAGAGGTTATGGACATGGGTACCACCGACGCCCCCGGGGCTCTTCCTTTGGGAGTTTTAGGAGATCGACCAATTTGTGTGATGTCCCACCCCCACCAGGATAGGGTAGTGAACATCGGGGTAAGAATCGATCTCGGTGATCTCCGACCCCTCCCCCCCATTCGTGTGCCTGTGGGAGATTCTCGACTTAACCTGGGCGGCTCCCGGCCTTTGCCTACGGCGGCTCCCCCGCATACTACCCTTTTGGCTCCCGGTCAACCAATTAGGGTGAGAGAGTCGTAGTCTGGCCAGCTAAGACCGAATAGAGAGATCGTAATGGGGATACAAGACTTGATGGAGCCACAGGCTTAAGAGCTTTCTCTGGAGGAGCGGAGGGCGTTTCTGAAACATTATTTCCCTCGGCATTACTTTGATGAGCGGTTCTTTCTCCCCGATCCCCGCCTAGCCCCTAATAGGGGATCCGGGGAGGTATGGATGCATGTACAGGCTGCGTAATATCAGGCCAACGAGCTTACCAAGTATTCTTTTCACCTTTCGGAGTTGATCAAGAAGAAGAACTTGGAGCTCCTTAATCGGCAACTGACCGTTGATTGTGAGAAGACCTCCATTTCCAACCTGGAAACTGAGATAGGTAAGCCTATCTGTTGTGTCATAGTTACTTACCCGTTATCCTTCTCATTTTCAAATTATAACTTTCAATCGTGTTACTGCAACGGAGATGAAGCAAGCCCATGCGATTCTGAAGACGGAGGTTGCGCATGACCGCAAGACTTCAAATGATACAATAGGTCGCTTGACCATCGAGAATACAACCCTTAAGAAGGATAAGGATGAGTGGGCTAAAACATGCGCCGACCTGGAAAGGGAGATTGGGAAAATTACTCAGCTCTAGAATGACAATGCTGCTTTAAGGGAGGAGAATGAAAGGTTGCATGATGAAAATGCCGAGGTGGTTGAGCTGAGGAGGCAACTTGAGGAGATGAGGAAGGTGAAGGAGGATGCCGAGGCTAGTAACTGGGATGTGTTGAGCACGGCTGACAGGATGAAGGCCGAATATATGAGGAAGGTAGTGTAGCTAAGGGGACACTTGGAGGATGCGGAATACCGCGTTGGATCATCCTTTGAGGAAAGCATCCAGAATATGTATGTCAGGATTCTGAAATTCCGTGGGCTTACATGGGTCGAAGACTTCTCCCGCGAGCTGGCTCGAACTTGGGAGCGGTTGGTCCCCTATGAGGCCTAATTGCGTCAAGTAGATGTGAGTACTTTGGATGAGCGCCCGCTTATGGTTTCCCTCCTGACTGGCGAGGAGCATGAGAAGCTGGAGGAAAGGAGAAAATTGCTCCTAGAGGATGATGAGAAAGAGAGATTGGCCAGGCTTACAGCGGAGAAGGGGAAGTCCATCATCACCGAGAGCGTGACCGTGGCGGCTACATTTACTAAGGGAAATTCTTACCGACCCCCGAGTCTGCTATGGTGAGTGGCCCCAGAGCCTTGGCCAAAGTCTCTACTGAGTACAACCCCGACTACCCGACACTTGGGGGCACCGGTTTTACCTTACCTACTGTTATGAGTGCCTTTCCTTCCCTCTCTACACTGTCCCTGACCGTAGGTAAATTCTTTTTATCCTGCATCCTTGAGGATGATGTGATTACTGAATTTGCAGACTAAAAAGGTTGCACTTTTGTTATACAGCTCCTCCTGGGTCGTCAATGCTTGACCCTACCTCCGTGGTCCCGCAAACAACTTGACACTTTCTTGGGGATTGAGATAACTCCTAGCATGTGTGACTTCCTTAACGAGGAGGAGAGGTGGTAGACAAACAAAGCGCTCCCGCTAGGGGCCCAGTGGAAGCCGACGTGCCTTCGATGGCGGCTCTACTGGTGGCTCAAACAGCCAAAATGGTTGCCAATTGTGAAGAAGTAGAGGAGAAGGAGAGGGCTGCTAATGAGGCCTAGAAGAAAAAGGAGGACGATGAAGCCCAATGGAGGGCCACCGAGGCCCTTGAGAAAACCAAGACTGCTAATATCACATCGCATAAGTCCTAGAAGCTTGCCAAGCGATGGTCTGCTAGAGAGGCCAAGGCTGAACGGGAAGGAAAGGAGATCCCGAAAAAGAGCAAGGCTGTGATAGGCCTTGTTGCTGGGAGTGCCCCCATGCCTACGGTGCCTGCCATTATCATTGACCTCATGGAGATCTCCAGCGGCAATGGTGGCAATAAGCGATGCCTTTCGGTTACTCATGAATCGATTACTCCTCTGAAGGGCCGAGGAAGCAGGAGTGGATCAAGTAGGAAGAGATCTGGTGCTGGGGAAGAACCATCGAGTGCTGAATCTGCAAAGAAAAAGCACAAGCACAAAAGGAGAAAACATGATTAGTGTTAGTAACTTAAGTAAGAGTTACCATTATTTTGGTAGTATAGGCCGATAGTTTACGCGAGTACGGCCCTTGTTTTTGGTTTTTCAAGACATGGTGTGATTCTCATGTACACCCTGTCATTAGAAAGTAATATGTTAGAAACGTAGTCTATTAAATGTATGTGTGTAAAAATTGAAATATGACGTAGTAAAGATTGCAGTTTATGCCAAGTGTTCAGATGTTCTGTTTATGTTTTCCAGCGTCCTGTACTTGCATAAGCATACTTATCGTTGCACTTATCATATAAGCGATTGGATACCGCGCTTTGGGTCAATTATTCCAAAGGGTTGTAATAGAGCGCTGGTTTCAGTAAGTTTCCCTTAGCTCAGGAAACCCGTAGTTTGAGGAACCAGGTTGTGCGCCTGTTGTGTTGGGTTGCCCGGGGTTAATCCCAAGTATAACGAAGGCGTAGGACGTCGCGTTATGCGGTCCACTAGGTGAGTGGCTCTCCCGTCATTCATCGGGTTGGGGAGAGCCATTGGCGTCATTTATTCATCGACGAGGTAAGCCCGGATCATCATATCGTAAGGTCTGATCATGGCTATGGCTACCCCTAAGCCTTGAGAGTCTAGGAGGAAGAAATGATTTAAGGTCGGTCTTGGTGCTGCGCTAAGATTCAACCAACACTCGCAACCGGCGAAATTAGACTTGCATTGCTCTTAGTTGGTTGTTGGTGGTAGCGCCAAGTCGCCTGGACTTGGACGCGGAACAATTTATTCTCGGCCTCGGCACGGGGCTGGGGTTCGAGTTAGTGGTTGTTTATACTCGGTCGCGCCACGGGCCGGCGACTCGAGTAGCGTTGTCGGCTTCTGTGCTCGGTGTGCCAGGCGTAGCCAAGTGTTTTAGCCTCGGTGTTGGCTCGAGGTTGGGACAACGACACCGGCTCCCATGCCTAGGGTTTCAATACTGCGATCGTATGTTTGATTTACGCTGGTTGTCAGAACCAACAAGACACATCACGTGAGAAGTAAACAACAAGGAGATAGAAAAACTGAACATCATTTCTACTAATAACTTTGGCAGTAGTATCCTTTACAATGCCTTGAGTTTCTAGAAAATGAAACATTGTCGAAAAGCATAAACAACCGTGAACTGAGTTATGTAAAGTACCGGCGTAGATGTTCGATGTTCCATGCCTTTGGGAGTTCAGCTCCGTCGACGGTGGCGAGTTTGAAAGTTCCATCGTTAAGCTTTCGCTATATGGAGTACGATCCTTCCCAATGACGCGCGAGGCCTGTTGGCGGGGGAAAACCTGCTTTAGGACTAGGTTGCCGATGTTGAGGTCCTTATGACGGACCCTGGAATTGAAGAATCAGGCTACTTGTTGTCGTTGGGCGGTGGCTTGGAGGTTGGCTTCGTTCCTTTTTCCCTCCATTAGGTCGAGTGGCTCCAGAAGTAGATCTTGGTTTGTCTTGGGATCATAGTAAGTGACTCGATGGGATTGAAGCTTAAGCTCAATGGGAATGATGGCTTTGGATCCGTATGCGAGGGCAAAAGGAGTATGACTAGTTGTTGTCTTGTGGGTGGTTCGGTAGGCCCACAGGGCTAGAGGGAGCTCGTCGGCCCACATGCTCCCGTCCTTTTCTAGGCATTTTTATTAACGGATTTGATGATCTTGTTAACTGCCTCAACTTTCCCATTGGCTTGAGGATGAGCCACTGCTTAAAATCTTTTATCAATGCCATGGCATTGACAAAAGGTTTTGAACTCAGCGCTCTCGAACTAAGTGCCGTTGTTTGAGATGATAGCTTGGGGAACCCCATAGCGGGTAATGATACTGTGAACAACAAAGTTGGTCATCTTCTTCGTGGTTGTGGTGGCGAGGGCTTTAGCTTCTGCCCACTTGGTGAAGTAGTAAATCACGACGATGGCATATTGTGCCCTACCTCTAGCCACTGGAAGAGTTCCAATGATGTCGATTCCCTACATAGCGAACGGCCATGGGCTGACCAGTTGAGACAATTCAGTAGGCGGGGCTCTTGCGACCTTGGAGAAGCGCTGACACTTATCGAGATTGCGGGCGTAGTTCGCGGCGTCCTAGTCAAGAGTGGGCCAATAATAACCATGTCTGAGTATTTTTCTGGCCAGGGTTTACCCCCCAGTGTGGTTGCCTCATTTGACTTCATGCAGATTTCACAGCACTCGGAGGGCGACGCCATTGGCTACACATCAGAGCAAGAGAACAAAAAAAAAACCTACGGGAAAGTACGCCATCCATAAGAAGGTATTGAGCTGATTGGCGAGTGAGAGCCCGCCTTTCTTTGTAGTGCTTCGGTATGGTCCCGTGCTGTAGGTAATTCCTGATCGGGGTCATCCATGACTCGGGCTCGGGTTCGGTACTCATGACCATCTTGGTTTGTCCTTGCTTGACACTCGGAGATTTGAGCACTTCAACTGAGGCGAACCCATTAAGTTGCAGATCGTTGAAGCTTACCATCTTGGCGAGGGAATCTGCTTTTTCATTTTTCTCTCAGGGGACATGGGTGATGACAAATGGTCGAAGTGGGTGAGTAGCTCCTGAACCCGACCTAGGTATAACGCAAGTCGTCCCTCTTTCGCTCGATACTCTCCTTGCACTTGTCGGACAATAAGCTGAGAGTCAGAGAAGATTTGGTTGGCTCCGGCTTGAGTTCGATCGCTATTCCAAACCCAGCGATCAAGGCCACATATTCCACGTTGTTGTTGGTAGCAGGGAAATTTAGTCTTAACGTGTAATACATTGGGCGTTCTTTAGGGGTGATAAGGACGAATCCAGCCCCAGAGCATTTCCTATTAGCGAAGCCGTCCACAAAAAGTTTCCATTGGGTATCGGGAGCTTCAGCGTTCTCCGTAGGAGTCTCCTTTAGTGCAGTGAATTCCACTATAAATTCCGCGTTAGCTTGGCCGAGGATGGCTCGCTGAGGGATGAATGTTATCCCGAATTGGCTTAGCTCCATACTCCATTTCAGTAGTCGGTCGGACACCTTGGGTCGTTGTATGACCGGTCGTAGCAGTTGGTTGTTGAAAACTTTTATGGGATGAGACTGGAAGTATGGTCAGAGCTTTCGAGAGGAAATCAACAAGCATAATGCCATTTTTTCCAGCTTCAGATAATTCTTCTCTGCCCCCCGTCAGCCGCTTGCTGATATAGTAGACAGGCCGTTGGATGCGATCTTCGAGGCATATTAGTGCCGAGCTAATTGCCTGCACAGAAACAGCCAGATAAATGTATAAGTCCTCATAGTCTATGGGATTATACAGGATAGGTGGTCACTCTAAGTGATTCAGAAGTTCTTTAAATGCCGAGACGCATTCGGGGGCCACTCGAAGTTGCGTTTCCCTTTTCGAGGTAAGTCGAAGAAAGGAATGCACTTGTTGGTGGCCTTAGAGATGAACTGACTTAAAGCGGTGACCTTTCCGTTCAAACTTTGGACATCCCTAATGCCCTTGGGATTTTGATGTCCTGAATAGCTTAGATTTTTTCTAGATTGGCTTCGATGTCCCGAGAATTGACAATGAAACCCAAGAATTTTCCTGAGGTGACTCTGAAGGAGCACTTCAGGGGGTTGAATTTCATGTCATACAGGCAAAGGACATCAAACATTTCGGAGAGGTCGTGGACATGGTCGCTTGATATTTTAGATTTTACCAGCGTATCATCCACGTACACCTCCATGGATCTCTTGATCTGATTTTTAAAGAGACGATTGACCATTTGTTGATAAGTGGCGCAGGCATTCTTGAGGCCGAAAGGCATGACACGATAGCAGTAAAGTCCGAGGCCTGTTATAAAGGAAGTATGATCCTGGTCATGAAGTTTCATTGGGATTTGATTGTAGCCCGAATAGGCGTCCATGAAAGACAGTAGTTGGTATTCGATAGTTGAAACCAGTTGGTGAATCTTCAGGAGCGGGAAGCTGTCTTTGGGACATGCCTTATTTAAATCGGAGAAGTCGATGCACATCGCCATTTACCGTTGACTTTCTTGAGCAGGACCGGATTAGAGACCCACTCAGGGTAATCGGCTTCACGAATGAAGTTGTTGATGAGTAGGCGGTCTACCTCTTCCTCGAGTGCTTTGGGCCTCTCGGGTCCCAAGAAGCACCATTTTTCTCGAACGGAGGCATCGTAGGATCTATGCTTAGAAAGTGACAAGCAACAGCAGGATTGATGCCTTTCATTTCGGAGTGAGTCCATGTGAACACATACAAGTTGGCCTTTAGGAAATCTATAAGATCCCCTTTAATTGCGGGGTGGAGTTGCGATCCTACCTTTAACACCCTTGTCGGGTCGTCGAGGTTGACGGGAACATCCTCTGTTGATTCGACCGGGGTGGCCCTCTCATATTCGGGCTCTTCGTCCTTTCATGGGTTGAGGTCATCGAAAAGATGGAAGGGGCGCCTGAGCCAGGGCTCAGATGCCGCTGATTGCTATGCTGAGATGTTCTTGGCACAAGAAGGTGTGGGCACTGGTTTACCCTTTTCCTTGTTGCGCGCATTCTTCCATTCTATTGTGTAACATTCTCTGGCGCTTACTTGGTCGCCTTTAACGGTTCGAATCCTATTCTCTGTCGAGAATTTCATTAGGAGAGACCATGGTGCCACACAAACCTGAAATTCAGTGAGAGAAGGGCGCCTTAGAAAATCATTGTAGGGGGAATCGATGTCTATAACCACAAAAGTGAGAATCCAGACTCGACTCCGGTCCCATTCGACCTGTTCCACGGGTAGCTCGATCATTGCTACGGGCCCTATTGAAGCCGTGGATCACAGCGCGACATGGCTTTAAATCATTTGTTTCCAGTTTCATCTGGTCGTAAGTGGACATAAAGATGATGGTGACCGATCTCCCTGAGTCAATTAATACCTTTCTGATAGAAGCAACATCAATCTGAGCTGTGATAACTAGTGGATCGGTGGTCAGGATATACATCCCAGTAGAATCTCTTTTGCGGAAAACGATGTCATCCTGGATGGTTTTTTGCAGCTTAGCTGGGTCGGATTCGCTGAGAGCGTAGCAGGCTTCATAAGTAGCATACTTTATGGTACTCACATCTCCTCCATTTTTCAAAAGCTATCATGTGTAGGGTAAGGTCCGCCACATATAGTGTTGATCACAGTCCATCGCTTCAGATTAGATGGACCCGGAGCTGCCTTGGCAGGGGTTGGAGAAGCCAGCGCTGAAGGCTGAGAGTTTTGTTCGAGAGGAAAGGGTTCTTGGATATATTGTTCAAGTCATTTCTCATGGATAAGCTTCTCGATTGCGTTCCAAAGCTAGCAGCACTCATTGATGTCGTGCCCGTACACGTCGTGGTATCGACAGTACCTACCAGTGTTCTTCTTGCGGTTAGTTGATTCCCTGAAACGTGGCTTTTTGTATGGAAAAGTGTTGCATGTTTCCAAGTAAATTGTTTCTAAGTCTTCGCTTAAAGGGGTGTAGGTCTCGAAGGCACGGTGAGGGCCAGGTCTTCCTGTCTCCACTGGAGTTTTTCCATTGTTTCGGCCACCCGGCCTACCGTTGTTTGGATTTTGCCTGTAGGGACCTACCCCTCCTGTTTGGATTGATGGGCTTCCCGACTTGCCTTCCTCCAAGGTTGCTGTTTGTGGTGTCCGCTTGGGGGTCATTAGTACGACTTGTGGCGGAGAGCCGGTTTCGTCTTGCCTCTTCTTGGCATAAGTACTGATCCGCCTTTTTGTAGAAGGCACCAAGTCGCTTTGGCTGTTTCTGATCGATCCATGCGCCGAACTCTGAAGTAGGGAGGACACTTTTTGCTAACTGAAAGAGTATGGTGCGAGGATCTGGATCTTCAACCTCGGCGAGAGCTATGTTGAATCGGGAAAGATAGCTTTTGAGCGACTCGGTGGATCCTTGGTATAGGTTGGACAGAGTGAGGGCATTCTTCGGAGTCGACAAATAAACCCTGAATTGCTTAACCAGCTCTGTCGCTAATTGCCCGAAGTTGTTAATGGAATCAAGTGGGAGGCGAGAGAACCAAAGTAAAGCGGTTCCCGATAGGAAGACCGGGAAACATTTGCATTTGACTGGGTCATTACCCCAGCTCGAGTCCATTTGCCATTCATATCAATTTAGGAAGACACAAGGATCGATAGTGCCATCGTAGAGTGGCATTTGCGGCATGCTAAAGCGCCATGGCCATTCAGCCACATTCACTCTTCTAGTGAAGGGGTTACGCTTAATGTGAGCCTCTTATGAGCCATGTGCGCCCCCTCGCATTTCCCTTATGATCTTTCGTACCATGTCGGGATGATAAGTTGGATGGGGATCCGCCATCGGGATCCATAGGTTGGCGAGGTTCTAGAGTTCTGTTGCGAGGGAGCCTTCTATAGTGGACGTCCGGATCATCTTCATCCATGTCCTCGACGTCTTTGAGTTGGTCTTAGTGTGGACCGTGAGGTGGGGCAGGGTGATGTGGTAACTGCTCTAGAGGAACGCGGGCCGTTGGAATAGCAGGCCCATCATCTTGATTATCCGCCGTCAGGTTATGTTGAGGAAGAGGTTGGTTTGTAGGACCTGGTCCGTCATTGATGATCAAGCGATAGCGGTCTCGGTGCTGTGCCCCCTCGCAATATCTGACTGTAGTTCAGTCGTCGTTGCTGTTCCCATTATCGTTGGCATAACCATTTCCATTACCGTTGCCGAGGGCATTGGTACAAGCGGCGACATGGTTGATGAGGCTAAACCTCCTTCTTTGATGTGGGCCCCTCGACTCGGAAGAGAAGGTTTCCAAGGCAGTCGGTTGAGGTTGAGCGTTGTTCCAAGCTAGTTGAAGTCGAACGACAACGCACTGACTTTCTTGAAGTTGTCACATAAGGTCAATATTATTCCTTGATGGTTGATTAAGCTCGACCACAGTGTTCTCATATTTATCACTAAGCGCGTGGATTTGATCTTATGTCGCGGGTGCTTCGGGCTCCGCAGCAGGTGGGACGTCTTCATTGGCGGCCGGGATGTCCGTGGGTCAAGGTTGTTGGGATGTCCCGGCCTCGGCTGCTGTTGAAGAGCCGACAATCGCGTTCTATGGTCGCTTTGCCATCGTGAGCGGACTCAGCGGCAGGTTAAGCAAGGAAACTCAAGCTCGTCGAAGGTCGAGATAACAATATGCGACAATGGCACGAAATCCGAGAATTCTCAGTGAAAGCACCAAATGTTAACAGGAAAAAATGTCGAAAACACCAAGGATTCCTATTACTAGGAATTGTAGTTATGGTCACAAGATTATGTAAGAGAAAGCAATAAATGACACGAACAGTTTATACTGGTTCGGCCTCGGAAGAGGCCTACGTCCACTTTGGAAAGGCATTGGAATATTATTAATCACTTCGAGAATTCAAAGTAGAGGCATGCTCATGAAATCTCATTACATTCATTTTCATAATTGTCATGTGCTAGGTGTTTGGGAAAAAGACTATTTAGTCCTTCTTCTTCCTCAAATGGGTGATGCCATTAATGAGGCTCATGAAGCTCTATAAAGGCCCCAAGTGATGAAAATCCAACCCCTTTGAAGTGCGAGGCTATGGGCTATTTATAGGAGAGGGGTTAGGTAGGAGTAGGTAGGATGGGGGAGCACATGCTGAAATTCACACCCGCCACCCGCACACGCATGAATTTCGAACCCGGGCCTAGGTGCGAAATTTCGCACCTGCAGGATGCGAAATTTTGCACTTGTGGGGTGCAAAATTTTGCACCTGTAGAGTGCGAAATTGTGCACCTGCTGTGTGAAACTTCGCTTTTGCCGGGTGCGAATTTTGCACCCTGCTAGGTGCGGAGTCCCCCTATCGAGGGGGGCGCGAGGACCTTAGGTTTGGGCGCTTGAGGCTTACGATTCCTTCGGGGGTCCGAGGCCTTAGTTCAGGAATGTTCTTTAGGTGTTGCGAGGTTCTGATTGGTGCGGTCCCATCTTGATCCTGTTCCCTTCACTCCTAAACGTCCCTCTCGGCTTTAACTTCACGCGATGCGTTGAGTTGAGCATGTCCTATGTACTTCTGGGAACCAGACCAGAAAGCCGGTTAACAATTATATATGAAAATGATTCAGAGTTTCGCCACGAATCCAAATAAAAGATTTTCATAGGCAAATTCTTAAAGCTACAAAATTTCATTTTCTAGCCTATTTATATTTTATTATTAGATTGTTTTTTATTAATTATTAGTATTTATGTTTTTATTTATATTTTACGGGGTGCTACACAAGGAAGAAAAGTAAATAAGTCGTTGGAAAAGAAATCGATAACATTTTATGGGAAAATGAGGATTCCGACTCAGATAGCGATGATGATGAAGAGACTGCCCCAATGACAAGGAATTTTAGGAAATTCTTGAGATATGGGAAAAGGAATAATAATTTTAAAAGGATCGAGAAAAGAAATTCTATAAAACATAACGAAGTCTGGAATAATATATAATGTTTTAAATACGTCGAACAAGGCCATCTAAAAAGAAACTGTCTGTATCCAGAGAGGCAAAATCAACTTTCAAATAATAATTCGTCAATGAAGAGGAAAAGAGCATCTCCAGCAACTCTAGATGACTCTTATTTATCCTAAAGTGGTGATGAACCAGAAGTGAACAATTCAAATTTGTGCTTGATAAGAATTCACGAAGTATAAAAAACCAAATAACGGATCTAAAAATAGGTATGCCTTAATAATAATTTTTTAAATTATTTGAATGGTTGCTTGTTTGTTTTCCTCATTAAAAAATTTGAATGTTAAATTCAAATTTGAAATTTGAATGTTAAATTCAAATTTGAAATTTGAATTTTAAAATTTGAAATAATTATTATTTAGTATAATAGTAATATAAAAAATATTTTATAATAAATACTATTTAAGGAAATAATTAAATAATAATATATAGTTATAAATAAATCAAATAGTCAAAAATCAAAAGTCATCTTGAAATTTCAAAGGGATACGTCAACATATATGTTTGTATATGTCGACATATATATGGCATTTGAAATTTGAAATTCAAACCTTGATTTTTAAACTTTTGAAGTTCCCTCCACCTTTCACCGAACCCAATGTACTGAAAACGTGTCCCATTAGCAGAGAATTTGTCCTTCGATTCCTTATTTAACTATCTATTCTTATCAACTCTTTCTAATTTTAATTCAAAATTCAAATTTATCTTCATTTTCCTACACTCTTCAAAAAAAGCTCCCAAATGGCCCCCACAAGCACATCAAAATCAATGAGGCTGACCAAGACAATAAAAGTCTTCCTTCAAAACAAGCCGGATGCTATCAAAGATTACATAAGCGGTGTAAATTTTGTTAAAGTCAATATGGAAAAATTTGCTATTTTTGGTTATTCTGCCACTTATGATCTTAAATCTCTTTTTCATCGAAATGGAATTTTAAGTCTTATTGATTTTTGGGAAAATGACGAAGTTTGCTACCGAAATCTTCTTAAAATGTTTTAAGCAAACTTGAATCGTGATTTTTATCAAGGAAGTGAAAATGAAACTTGGAGTAATTTTAAGGGGGCTCAAATCATTTTGAACTACGATGTTTAAGTGCTATTTTGAGTTGCAAAAATATGGGAATGGATCCCATATAATTTAAGACCAATGAAAATGATCTATAGACCTTTCACTATATTTTGAAAGTGATGAAAACTTGGAATTCAAAAATCATTTTTTCCTAAAGCTAGAATTGTCAATTTACTTCTCCAACATATCGTCACCCCTTGTTCCAGAAATTTCAACAACCCTACTTTGAAAGTTTGTCAAGCCATTTTTCCTATTTTTGGAATATGACATCAACTAGGATCAAGTGATTTTAAGTGAGTTTCTACCAAAGGATATATCATCAAAAGAAAATTCGTTATATAATAGAGTTTACCTTACACATATTTTCAAATATTTTGGTGTTGATTTTAAAGGAGAAGATTTTGTTTCTATAAAAGTTTTCAGTTCCATAAACATTTCTCTTTTAAAGATTCCACTTATGTTTCATCCATATGAAACATACACAAAAAACAAGCAAGATTGGAACTAGAAGAAGAAACTGATCAAATGGACATCGAAGAAGTGGAATAAGATACCTCCTCAGAGTGTATCGAATTTCCCGCTATTCCTTCCATGAAAATCCTTCTCAAAAACCAAACAATCCTAGCCAAGAACCAAAAGACATTAAAGAGAATATTTAGTAAGAAATTTAAAAAGTTGACTACTAAAATGAGCAAGTTATTTTCGAAATTGGAAGAAAACTTAGCTTGTCCTTATCCTCCTCCGCTGAATTCTAAATTTATTATCTTGTTATATTTTCTTATATTTCAATTTCTATAATTTCCATTTCATGTTTGTGTACTAATTCAATGTATCGTTGTTACTAGTGTGGAATGAAGCTTAATATTTCTGTTAATTTTTCTTTAAACATCTCTGGAAAAGTCAATAAAATAATAAAAGTAAATGTTTATAAGTCAAAACAAGTCACAAGATCAGAAAACACTTCAAATTTTGAGAAAATACGTACATATATCGACATACATGTTCGCATATGTCGACATATAACTGTAGAAAATTCAAATTTGTTTAAATTTGGAAACTGCTTAAACCAACTACTGTCTATTCAATTCGAATAAATTCCATTGTCTATTTATAACCATTTCTTCCAGAAAAACTCCTATATTCATTTCTCCTTTATTCCATTTCATTATTTCTTATTAAAATCAAATCCATGGTGCAACAACCCGTATTTTTTTATCGATCGATCATAAAATAATTATATTTTATTCCCTGTTGGTAGGATCATTCTCAGATTTTAATATGTTGTTCATGGGGATGTGAGACACGTCCATGATTTTTTCCAAATTCAATTATGGCCATTTTGCCCTTTAGTTTACTATTTGGGCTATAACTTTTAACTGAAGTTGAATCAAGGGCTTAAATTGGTCCATTTGATTGTGATGGTTGTTTACAATTCCGTAGAGTGGTCATATAAAAGATTTGTTTTAGTGATTTGGGAGGATTCGTTGTTTCAAGTTTCAGCCATAGTTAGGCAGACTGAGTAGTAACTAATGGACTGATTAGCCAAGCCCATTAGGCTAAATGACATGTGGATATAAATATGGGTATCTGGGGAGGGAAATAGGGTTACTCTCTTTATTCTAAACTTTACCTTGGACTTTTAGGATTCTCCGGTTCAACCTAAAACCGTAATCCTTCATTCTTATCAATCAAATTCATTGTAAACGACATCTAGAAGATAAATCATCATCAAGGGCGAATAAATCACATCAAATTGCATTAAATTTGGCAGATTTCATTGAAGTCCAGCTCTGAATTAACTAAGTTTGCGTTGGATCTAGAAATTGGTGAGTGATAGATATCTCTTACATGGATACTCGGATTATATAGGTAAATTATGATCTTATTCATATATTTTGTGCTATAGCCACCTTAGATCCGATCATATATGTTTGATTCAAATTTAGAAACCCTATAAAAACATAATTTGATCGTATTAACTGGACAATTGATAGATTAATCATGCTTATACATATGTTTAGATCCGAATCATGCTAGAGCTCATAACTGTGATATGTTTATTGGGATTTGTTCACGTTTGTATGATCATGTATTGCTGAATTGCTATTTTTTTTTGATTGAATTGATTGTGTTGTTTGAGTTGTTGTTAAAATGGGTTATCATAGATCATAGGATTGGAGAACAGAGGTTTAGAAGATCAGATTCAAATGAACCATGGCAGAGGCGCTCTGGAAGACGAACGGAGGAAGCATGAAAAATTTCATGCTAAAATATGCCAAGTGTATGGAGTAGTACCGATCCACCATGGACCAGTGCCGATCCATAATGAAGGGTCAGAAAGCTATAATATTTTGTGGAGAGCATCGTGATGAAAAATCATGGCTATCAGTAAATTTTCATGTCACTCGGAGTTGGTTTGGATGGCTCGAAGGATGATATCTCGAGATATGAATGGACTGACATAAGTTCCTGTAGGAGTGTCGAATCGATGGGAAGATGGACTGACCAGAATCTCTCGAGGACAAAATGGACCAAAGCCAACTACTTAGCCGAAATTGGCTAAGTAGATGGACCGGTGCCAATCCATCAAGGGTGATGAGTCGGCAATGAACTTTTATGAGTGGGATTTTGGTGGCTCCCGTTGGTTGCTAGTGAAGTTTGGTAGTGAAAGGACTTCGGATGGTCAGTGTGCAACTCAATGATGAATAATGTTTCGATTGTGAACTTAGGAAGGAGATGTCGGAGATAAACTGATGTGATATTGGTCGTTGGATGATATACAATACAGTTCAATGATAAGATTGGCTCATGTAAGTGTTAATCGAGGACGATAATGAAACTAGTTCAAGAGGCACCTTGACTGAAGAAGTGGAATCACTAAGAAGAAAGGCTAGACATTTTGAAGTGCCAAGGAATTGTTGGTTAACGAAGGTTCTAGCGCACTCAAGGTAAAGGTATCATGGGAATGCCTATAAGGATCTGCTAGGATTGTGAACCTTGGAACAAACTCAGGTAATAGCGATCTAGTAATCTTAGGTGACTGAGGCAGTCATGCGAGCTATGATGGCATACAGTAATTTGGCTAGAACAAGGGTTTTCAATTAACCCTTTTTATCAGTGAAAAGAAAATTCGATAACTGATGGATTTAGGGTTATTTTCGTTGATGGTTAGGATGTTGGATGCTATGGTTTCTATGCTTGATTATGTGTTTTGTTCTCTATTTTTTCTAGGTAAGACATCGCCATAGGTTGTCGAAGATTAGCAGGATTGGGGGTAGTCCTTTCCTATTCTAAAATGACACATGATGGATTTTTTTCACGTGTTAACTTGGTGGTTATTAGGAATATCATAGGGTTGATCCGCGTATACTCATATTATCTTGGTAACTGTTGTTAGATATTTTATCACTTACTAAGACGTTGTCTGAGTAAAGATTTTATGTTCCCTCTTATTACCTTGGGTTGTTCATCCAATTTGATGGGTGGAAGACTGAGTAGCATGTAGCAAGTAGTAGGTTTGGTGTTGTTAAACAATGACGAGCATGAGGTTGGCGTACTGTTACTACCTATTATATTGATGATTTTATTATTTATCTTGTTTGTTGACTCTATTATTACTCTAAGGGATGTAGTGAGGCATATTGTATTCATAGATTTATAAATCGAGATGCATTGTACTCGAGCATTTATGGCTTTATGGAAATTTGATTCTGTTTTCAGTTATGCTTCATTACTATATCCTATTATATATTTTGTTATTATATGTAGGGGTGGGCACGATCGGTTAACCGATTCAATCGGTTAATTTTTTCGGTTAACCGCAAAACAACAGCGGTTCGGTTAACCGAACTTCGGTTAATTATGGCTCTGGTTAACCGACCGAACCGCCAAAAATTAACCGCGGTTAACCGCTCTATTTAAGCGGTTAACCAATTAACAAGAACGGTTAACCATTGATCGGTTAACCGCCTATATTCATCAGTTAACCAGTAAAACTGCAACACAAGGACTATGATACCATGTCGACAATTGAAATTATACGTTAATGCATTACAAGCAATTGTTCCAGTACAAAATTTTGCAATTCGCAAGCATCATTTACTTCAATTCTCAATTACTCAGTCTAGCATTATTACAAACTTACAATGACTGTACATGTACAATTTGCTCAGTCCAGCATCATTTACTTCAAGATCCAAGGTTGATGGCTTGATGCACAATTTTCTTCCTACTCCAAAGACATTGACTTTAGCCAAAAAGGTAATACAAGTGAATGGGTTACATATATCCATCAGAGCCAGCAAATGAACATTGTAAGCAAAGTAGCAAACCAGCACTTAGATAAATGATAATACATCATATAATATTTCCTTATTAGGTCTAAAGTCCATTTTCGAACTTCATGGCCAGCACAGTTGTTGCCAGAGCTGACAACATCTTAAATCACAAGCAACGATAGGAAATCCTCAATTGCGTTTTAATCGGGCACCAAACCTATCATCGATCTAATCGAGATGCTCTCATATGAATAACAAAAGAAAAACTAACATTTGAATTCGATATTGTTAGACTAGATCTGCTGAGTAATTGTAATTATCTATACATGAAATGAAGGCGGATCTAGGGATTTCCAGAACGAGAGGAAAAGGTAATTAAAGCAGCGTATGCTTTTCCACTTTAGGCTTTTTAGGCATGAAATGTTCAGGTTGGTTACGGTAAATATGAATACGACCTGTTTCGTTTGAAACTTGGTCGGTTAATGGTTAACCGCGGATAATGAAAGTGTTATCCGTTAACCGAACCGACTTTTAGCGGTTAATGTCGGTCGGTTAACCGAAAGTTCGGTTAACCGAAAAAATCGGTTAAGGTGGTTCGGTCGACGTCGGTTAAATCGGTTAAGTCGGTTCGGTCGGATAAATGCCCACCCCTAATTATATGTTACCTATGCGCTGTGAGTTATACGACATGCTCTGTTTTCAAAATTTTCTTCCTTGATGATCGTCCCATATCGGCTTGCCACTTCACACAGCGTCCTTTTCCTTAAATATATATAGGAGGTATGAGGCGGTCGTAACATTTGGTATCAGAGCTTTGGTCAATCGATTTTACCTAAAGTTCGCAAGCGTAAAAGCGTATGAGAGATGTACTTGTAATTTTTAATGGATGATTACTATATTATGTATATATAGTATAGTTCATTAGGTTAGTAAGCCCTTAAACACCAATGCGGCTTTCTCTAATGTGAATTGATTCTCGTTTCAGATAGAGAATGAGTCGATGAACGTTGAGACATGCTGCTAGGAATGAGCCTGTAATTGGAGGGGTAGGCAAGGGTATACAATCGAGAGCTACTATTGCTATGCCCGATTATCCAGCTTTGTTCGAGGCCATCATGGCAGCAACTTTGAGGAGGATTCCAACTCTAGGAGCGACAATAGAGAATGGTGTTCCTGTGCAGGCACATAGGGTTGTTGATTTTGCGAAGCTCTGCAAAGATTACACTTCCCTGGGTGGCAGGCCGTTTGTTTTGACAAAACCGGCTATCGAGATTCAGAATTGGTTGGATACCTATGCTCCGATTTTTGTAGACTTGGGAATCGACGTTGCAACTAAAAGGAGTCTTGCATCAAGGCAGTTGCAAGGACGAGCGATAGATTGGTGAAACTTTATTACTTTGGAGACTCTAGAGGGCCAAATCACATGAGATCAGTTTTGAACTAAGTTTGAAGAGAAATTCATTTCTACGGTCCAAAAATCGATGTTGTTTAAGAAATTTATTGAATTAAAGCAAGGTGAAAGGCCTATTGCTTAGTATGTGATGGAGTTTGAAGCTTTATCCAAGTATGCTTGATCATATATTGAAGATCCTTACCAAAAGAATGAGAAATTTATTTTGGGATTGGATGAGAGTTTGGGGAAGCAATTAATAGACTATATCGATGACCCTTTTTAGAAATTGGTAGAGAAAGCTTTGGGGAAGATGGGTTTATTTCCACAGAAGTCAGAGACTGTTGTCGAGGATAAGGAGGAATCGAAGCCACAACAAGGTAGTGGTAATAAGAAAAGGTGGAATGGAAATAAGAAAAAGCAACAACAAGGAAAGAATGCCAAGAAGAAGTCAAAGGGTGAGGTTACTTGCTATAACTATCAACATAAGGGCCATCACTCCAAAGAGTGTAAGAACGTTAAGGTGGAGGGAAAGTATTATAACTATAAAAAGCTAGGGCATGTAAGGAAGAATTGTTCATAATCACCAAAGGGTAAGTAGATTGTGAAGGTGTATGCTTTGTATGCTATACCATCCTCCTCAAGGTGTACAAATGTAGAGGAGAAGTGGAAGGGTGTTGTTGTGCAAGCTACATTTTCTATTAGAGATGTTTCAGTTTGAGTTTTTTTTTTATATTGGAGCATCGCATTCTTTTATTTGTAATGAGCTTGTTTGCAAATTAGGTTTAAATCTGGAGATTGTTGGTAGACCATTAGTCGTGACTAATACAGTATGGGGTTCGTCTTGTCTTTGTATACTTTTTCATGGTCCAGTTTTATCGAGTCATGGTCGCTCTTTTGTATGTGATTATTTTATCTTGAATTTTGTTGGGTTTGGAATTATTTTGAGAATGGATAACTCAAGAGGTATGCGACTATTATGGATTGCGAGAGGCTTGAGATGACAATTGGGAATGTGGAATGGCAAATGATTGTGATACATTGTCTACAAGAGGATGGAGTTATGATTAGCTTTTTATTTTCTCTTGTGATTCCACGGGATGGGTTTTTATAATCGTACGAGAGTTTTCTTATGTTTTGATGAATTCAGAGAATTGTCGTCGCAGCGAGAGATCGAGTTTCAGATTGATTTGGTGGATGGAGCTAGACCTATTGTTACACATTTCAGGAGGATGGCGCCTAAGGAACAGTGAGAGTTATAGGTATAAATGGACAATCTTTTGACTAAGGGGTTCATTTGGAGAAGCGTATCCGAATGGGGTGTACCAGTTGTATTTGCTACCAAGGATGATGGATCGTTGCGATTATGTATGGATTATCGTGAGATGAATAAGGTGACTAGGAAGAACAAGTACCCTTTATCGAAAATCGATGACTTGTTTGATCAGTTTCGTGAGGTAATGGTGTTTTCCCAAATGGATTTGGCAATGGGATTTCACCAACTAATAGTGGCTAGACATAATGTGTCGAAGAATGCCGTTTAGAAGACCATTCGAATTTTATGAGTGGATGGTGATGGCATTTGGATTGACTAACGCGGCATCATACTTTGTGGATCTTATGAATTGTGTTTTCAGATATCAGTTGAATAAGTTCGTGCTTGTGTTCTCAGACGATATATTGGTTTATTCCAGGAATGACGAGAAACACAAGAAACACTTCAGAATTGTTATGGAAATCTTGCAAAATCATCGGTCAATGGCTAAGTTTTTGAAATGTCACTTGTAGAAGGAGGAAGTAAGATTCTTAGGTCATGTCGTGTCGAGACAAGGAATAACGATGGATCCCGCTAAGGTGGCAGCGATATAGGATTGGGATCGACCAAAGAACATAATGGATGCTAAAGTTTCCTTGGTTTGGCTGGATACTATCGACGATTTATCAAGGATTTCTATTAGATAATTGCTCCACTAACTGAGTTGATGAAGAAGAATCAAGTCTTCGCATAGGATGCAAAGTGTGAGCAAGCTTTTGGAATTTCGAAAGAAAGATTGACAAGCGCTCCCATGTTGACTATCCCAATTGGAAATGAAGAGATGATAGTACATACTGATGCATGTGGCACTGGACTAGGAGCTGTTCTAATGTAGAAGCTGTTGTGGCTTATGCATGTCGACAACTGAAGCTGCATGAAAGGAACTACCCGACTCACGATTTAGAATTAGCGGTGATAGTATTGCTTCAAAGATTTAGAGACATTATTTATTAGGAGTTGGATTTGAGTTGTTTACGAATCATAAGTCATTGAAGTAACTTTTCTCCCAAAAGGAATTGAATCTTCGACAGCAACGATGGTTCGAGTTTTTGGCATCGTAAGATTTTGGAACAGCCTATACTCCAAGAAAGGGTAATGCAGCAGCTGCTGCTTTGAGTCGAAGGCATGAGTGTCTAGGAACAATGTTTTCAGAATGGAAGCATCTCGAGTGTTTAGCCGGATTTGACTTTAGAACTCATTGTGAGTTAGAGCCCGAGATGGTAGCAAGCTTATTGACTAAACCAACTCTCATGGAAAGGATTGCCAAAAGCCTGAAGTAAGATGATATTCTTATGGAGATCATTCGATGGTTAGAGATGAGAGTATAACCAGAGTAGATTAAGGATTTCGAAGTCGATCGAGATGGTTGGTTTTGTAAGAATGGGCAATTGGTTGTTCTTGATATTAGTGGATTGTGAGATGAAGTTCTTAGGGAATGTCATCGATCTAGATTAATAGTTCATGCTAGTGGTAATAAGATATATCGAGATATGAAGCGCGTTCTACTAGGAAGGTATGAGAGGGATGTTGGGAAGTTTATCTCGAAGTGTATGAATTTTCAATTGGTTAAAGACAAGTAGAAGAAGCCGAGTGGATTATTACATTCCTTGGAGGTTCCCACATGGAAATGGGAGTAGGTGTCAATGGATTTCAATGATGGATTGCCTAGTATAAGGGCATGAAATGATGGTATTTGAGTTATCGTGGATAGCTTGACCAAAAGCGCAAGGTTTATTCCTATCAGATCGAGTAGGATTTCATCAAAGTTGTCTGAATTATATCTTAAGTGGATATTTCGAGTCTACAGAATATCGAAAAGTATTATTAGCGATTGGGATCTATTATTCACTGGTGGATTTTGGAAGAGTTTGCAAGAGAAGTTGGGAGCCGAGCTATGCATGAGTACGACTTATCATCCCCAGACAGATGGTTAAACCGAATGGGTTTGCCGAGTTTTGGAAGATCTTGTGACAATCGCGGGTATCGACCGCGGGTATCGAAACCCCGACCTCCCATAAAGCAACACCACGCACTGACCACTGTGCAAAAAGATCTTTGTGTTATCTTTTCAAGAGGAGTGTTACAGACTACCCTCCTTAAAGAGCCCAACGTCCTCGTTGGCTCATATCACTCACCACCCAGGCGTTGTGCATGTAACCCGCATCAATACCACACCGACCAACATCCGCAGCATTACACACACAATTCCGGCTGGGTACAGGCTCTGATACCAAATGTGGCACCCACAGGATTTGAACCCCCGACCTCCCGTAAAGCAACACCACGCGCTAACCACTGTGCTAAAAGATCTTTGTGTTAGCTTTTCGAGAGGGGTGTTACAGATCTTCTATGGGCTTGTGTATTGGATTTTGGAGGACCGTGGGAAGATCGTATGCACCTAGTCGAGTTTGCCTATAATAACAGTTACTAGTCGAGTATTGGAATGGCACCGTATGAGGCATTATATGGTAGAATGTGTAATTCTCCATCTTGTTGGTTAGAAACAAGAAAAAGGTTAGTACTTGGGCCTGAGATGATAAGGGATACTACAGATAATATTGAAGTTATTTGCCAACGAATGAAGGGGCCAAAGATCGTACAGAAAGTTATGCTGATAAGCGACGTAAGGATTTGGAGTTCTCAGTTGGGGATTTGGAGTTCATTAATATTTCACCACAATGGAATATGGTTCGTTTTGGAAAGAAGAGGAAGTTAGCATAAATTTTTTTTGGTCCTTTCCCGATTATTGAGCGTATTAGAAATCTCGCTTATAGATTGGACTTACCAGAGAAGATGACGAGTATGCACAATGTGTTCCATGTCTCGTTTCTACCGAAGTTTGTGCAAGACTCGAGTTTTGTGGTATCTCCTGATCGGTTTGAAAATTTAGAGGCCGATCCTAAAGTTTCAAAGCCTCGTAAGCTGATTCGTATCATAGAAAATGACATGGAACAACTTAGGAGGAACAATGTTAAGTTAGTCATGGTACAATGGAGGGAGGACGATGACGATTGCACATGAGAAACGGAGGAGAGCGGGAAGTCAACCCATCCAGAAATCTTTGAGTAGTATGTCTGATAGATCGTATCTTACTTATGCCATTGTATTTTGCACTATTAGGAGTTTCACACGTTGAGACAAGACTTTGGTTGCATAGACTGTTGGATGCTAGATTTGATGTTAGATTGGCTACTTGTGGATGCTAGGTGTGCGGGATACTGTGTTTGCTAATATTTGCTTGGAATTTTGGGGGCGAAATTCCTAAAGGTAGAGAATGCAATGACCCGTATTTTATGTATCGACCGATCATAAAATAATTATATTTTATTATCGATTGGTCAGATCATTCTCAGATTTTAATATGTTGTTCACGGAGATATGAGACTTGTCCATGATTTTTACTGAATTCAATTATGACCATTTTTCATTTGAGTTTACTGCTTGGGCTATAACTTTTGATTGAGGTCGAATCCGGTGCTGAAATTGGCCTAATTGGATCGAGATTGTTGCTTACGATCCCGATGAGTGGTTGCAATAAGGATTTGGTTTAGTGGTTTGGGAGGAATCTCTTTTTTAAGTTTTAGCCCAGTTAGGCGACTGATTAGTGACTAATAGGCTTATTAGCCAAGACCATTAGGGTAATGACCAGCGGATATGAATAGGGATATTTGGGGGAGAGAACTAGGGTTACTCTCTTCATTCGAAACTTTAGGTTGGGCGTTTATGATTCTCCGGTTCAACCTTAAACCCTAATCCTTCATTCATTTCAATCAAATTCAGACTATATCTAGAAGATAGATCATCATCAAGGAAGGTTAGAGCACATCAAATTGCATCAAATATGGGTGATTTCCTTACTGTCCAGATCAAAATTCAATAAATTGCATTGGATCTAGAAATTGGTGAGTGATTGTTATCTCTCACATGGAAACTATGGATAATACAGGTAAATTAGGATCATATTCATACGTTCTATGCTATAATCACCTTAGATTTGATCATATATGTTTGATTCTGATTTAGTAACAATAGAAAAACCTATTTTGATTATAGTAACTAGATAATTGATAGAAAAATCATGCCTATACATATATTTAGATCTGAATCATGTTAGATCTCATAATTGTGATATGTTTTGTCTTAATTGGGATTAGTTCACATTTGTATGATCATGTATTGTTGAATTGCTATTTGTTTTGATTGAAGTGATTGTGTTGTTTGAATTGTTTGTTAGAAATGGTTGTCGTAGATCTTAGGATTGAAAAACAGAGAAAATTGGAGGTTCAAATGTCTGAAACTTGGTGGAGGCACTCTAGAAGACGAAGGGAGGAAGCACGCAAAATTTCGTGCTAAACTACACTAAGTGTTTGGCGCGGTACCGATCCATCATGGACTGGTACTAAGCCATAACGAAGGGTTGGATGGCTATGATATTTTGTAGAGAGCATCATGATGATAAATCAAGGCTACTAGTAAATTTTCATATCATCCAAGTTGGTTTGGATAGATAGAAGGCTGATTGCTCGAGATATGAATGGATAGACAACAGTTTCTATAGGAGTGTCGAATCAATGGGAAGATGAACCCGCAGGAAGCTCTCGAGGCAGGAATGGACCGAGGCCAGCTACTTAGCCAAAATTGATTAAGTAGTTGGACCTGTACCGATCCATCATGGGTGATGGCTTGGTATTGAACTTTTGTGTGGGCGATTTTGGTGGCTCCCTTGGGTTATTAGTGAAGTTTGGTGGTGAAAGGACTTCGGATGGTCGATGTGCAACTCAATGATGAACGATGTTTGATTGTGAACTCAAGCAGGAGTGGTCGGAGCTAAACTGATGTGATACTGTTTATGGGATGATATACGATAATAGTACAAGGATGGGATTGAATCAGGTAGGAGTTAATTGAGGACAATAATGGAATTATTTCAGTAGGCATCTTGACTAAAGAAGTGGAATCGCCAAGAAGAAAGGCTTGACATATTTGAAGTGCAAAGGAATCGTTGGTTATCTAAAGTTCTGGAGGACTCAATGCAAAGGTATAATGAGGACGCTCATAAGCATCAGGTAGAACTGTGCACCTTGGATCGATCTCAGGTAGAAGTGGTTTAGTTGTCTCACGTGATTGAGTCAAACATAGGAGTCATAATGGTGTCTGGTAGTTTGGCTAGAACCAGGGTTTCCATTAGCTTTTTTAATCGGTGAAAAGCAAACTTGATAACTGATGGATTCACAGTTGTAGTCGGTGATGGTTAGGGTGTTGGATGTTATGGTTGATTATGTGTTTTCTTCTCTATTTTCTTTGGGTAAGCCATCACCATAGGTTGTCGAAGAGAGGCAGGATTGGGGGTAGTCCTTTCCTATTTTGAAATGACATGTGGTTGATGATTTTCACATGTTAACTTGATGGTAGTTGGGAAGATCAGACGGTTGATCTGCCTATACTCATATTATCCTGTGTAACTATTTTTAGCTATTTTTTCGCTCACTAAGACCATTGTATGACCCAAGGTTTTATGTTTCCCTCTAATTACCTTGGGTTGTTCACCAATTTGATAGTGGGTAGACTGAGTAGCAAGTTACAGGTTTGGTGCCGGTGTTGCTGTATTGCGGTGACAAGCAGGGGGCTGGCATATTGTTACTACCTACTATATTATTGTTTTTATTTTTCCCACTACTTGTCAACTCTATTATTATTCCGAGGGATATAGTGAGGCATATTTTATTCATAGATTCATGTACTAAGATGTGTTGTACTCGAGATTATACGGTTTTATGGAAATTTGATTTTCTATTCAGTTGTACTTCATTACTATATTATGTTGTATATTTTATTATTATATGTTATCCATGCGCTATGAGTTATGCGACATGCTCTGTTTATGAGTTATTATTCCTTGATGATCATACCATATCAGCCTGGCATGTCATACAACACACATTTTCCTTAGTTTTGCACGGAAGGTAGTGGGATGACGTTACACATGGATTCTCAAATCTACAACTTAAGCGAAAACATTGAAGATACCTTTAATTATTTCAAGAATATTCTCTCTATCATTCTTCGCAATCTGCATCACTTCGAATTGAGCCAAATACATATTATAAAACAACAAGAGAAGCGTTTTGATGCAATTTGATGGATGACCACTTCTCTTTCCAAATTAAAGAAAATAACGTCACCGGAGCACCTCTCACCAAAGACAATGAAGAATGGAATGCTATAAAGGGTGATCCGGGCTTTGGTGGATATGGATGGGTAGAAGTTTCTAGAAATGTAAGTATTTGTCTTCATAAATTTGTGTGTTTGGATTGAATTGTTTTAAAATTTTAATTCGTAAATAAATAATTTTAAGGTTGATTTGATTTTGATTGGATTGCTTGATATATGTATGTACTGAGTTAATTTGATTTGAATTGGTTATATTGATTTGGTTTGAATTATATGCCTTGAAATTTAGTTTATCTTAATATAATCATTCAAGTAGTTACTATATTCTGTCTTAATACTTAGAATAGATTTAGAATTATTAGTCTTAGTTTAGAATACAAAACTTTTGTTAGGGACTGCGGAATGGATCGTTAAGGCAAAGCAAACACTAGAGAGGGGTGAATAGTGTTGTAAGAATTTAAATAAATCTTAAAACTAAAGAGAATTATGGAATGAATCAAACACCACAAACACAATCACAGACACAGATTCAAACAAAAAATGCAAAATAAATAGAAATAAAAAATGCTGGAAAGGAAAGAACACACCGAATTCTATACTAGTTCGGATCACTCCTACATCCAGTCCCACACAACGCTAGATGCGCAGAGTTTTATTACTATTTCCAATAGTCAAATACACCCTCCTTGATTTCATGGCTCAACAACGAGACATCGACTCCTATTCCTTGATTTCACGGCTCAACAAGGACACACCGACTCCTATTCCTTGATTTCACGGCTACAAGGATACACCGATTCCTCTTTTACTTACAAACAAGGTTTATTCAACCCAGGAAATTACAAAACAGCCCTATAACTCTTCAGTGGCACTTGATTTAGAGAGTAGAGAGTGTAGAGAGAAGAAGTTTGATCAAAACAAAATTGAATTCGGTAGAGTATAAGTGTAAGAATAATAATAATGATTAAAAATAATAGTGGAGTGAAAGAGAATGAAGTTAGAGAAGAAGAGATGATAAAAAATAATTGATTTTAACCTCTTTTTATAGAGTATGAAAGGTTGCAATGGTTCTGAACCGTTTCAAATAGTGAAAAGACACTTCCTTTCAAAATTGGAAAAACTGACAGTTATATGTCGACATTGAGTTTTGGCTATGTCAACATACTCATGTGTATTTTTGATTTTCAAAGCATTTTTCAAGTGTTTTGATATAAAATAATTTTGGAAATTCTTGAGTAAAAATCTAGTGTTGTAAATTAATATTATATGATAGAAAAACATATGAAAACATAAATTTAAACTACATAAATATATTTATAAAAGGTTTTAAACTATATAAAGTATAAATATAGAGTACAAAAACTTAAGTTTGAAAAACAAAGAAGAAAAAATAGAAAAATAAAATAGAGAGGATTGAGGATAGAATTGAAAATCAAAATTTGAACATTAGAATTAGAATTTGAACCTGGGGTGCTAGACTCTATAACTATGTTAATCTTGAACTCTTTAAATCTTGAAATCTTGATTACCTGTGAGTCATGAAATTTCTCTGTTCTTTGAATCTCTTATTATCTTTATAACTGTACAGTCTTCAGTAATATTTCATGTATATAATTCCTGCATATATATATATATATATATACAAAAAGTGTTAGCATATATTTAATAATCAATGATAGTTGAAATAAGGTTGTCGTCATCAAAACTCGATTCTCCAACAACTTTGTCTTAGTTTTTGGGGGAATATTATAGTCAAGATAGGATTATATAGTTTTGTTGATGACAAAGGGAGAGAATTATAAAATAAAGCTTAGATTGAAGGGGAGCTATAATAGTTTTAATAGGAGTTAATGGAGTAATGGGTAGTAAATGGAGAATCAATACATGAGGTATGAATATTTCATAAGCCAAAGTGTCTCATAAAAAAGGGGGAGATTGTTAGGGATTGAGAAGTTAATGATGATGGTTTTGGCGACAACAACATTGTCTCAATTATTATTATTATTATAAAATGAATACTAACAATATTGTCTAGTGTGTGCGTATATATATATGCATATTCAGTTATTTATTATTGAAGACTGTATAGTTCAAAGAACCAAGATATCAAAATAGAAGAGTTTAAGATACAGTACTAATGAGTATCAAGAATTCAAAAGTTCAAGAAATATAGAGTAATAGTGTCCACATATTCCGTTAAAACTCTGGTTAGCATCGAATTTTGTTACTAAAGTTCTTTTACTATTTTCAAATGGTTTCAAAGATTATTTTCTTATTTTTACTCTATTTTCAAATAATTTCAAAATTACTTCCTTATTTTAAATCTATACCTTTTTGTTTTTAAAACTATTTTAACTCTTGAAATTTTGTTTTAACTCTTATTTTTAAAATTATACTTAATACATTTTAACTCATAATTCAAACGGGTTTTTTACTTATAAATTTAATACTAATTTTATCATAGTTACTTATGTTTTCAATTTCCTTGTTTATGTTAAGTTTTAAATATATTCATAGCTTGTATATACTTTTTTATCACTTTATATCTACTTTTTAATCATTTTTAAATCATCTTAATACATGTTTTAAATATATATTTGTATTTAAGTTGCTCTATTTTGTTATAAAGAAATGTTTTTTGTTATAACTCAGAAATCAACATAATTTATTGAAACATTATTTTCTTTGATTTAAAAATTTATTTTGTAAAAAATACAAGGATATGTCGAGCTATATAGAGTGGTATGTCGACATATGTACCATTTATTTATTTTTTAATTTTTGAAAAGTTGACTTTTTTGAATCCAAACCTTTTTCGAATGGTTATGGATGTTGGAAAACTATATATAGCTTCAGATTTCAATTTTTCTTAATAACTCCTTGTCTCTTTCTTCTTTCTTTCTTCTCCTTCCATCAATCGTCTTAATTTATCAAAATCTATGCTTGTGCTTGACCGATTTTCAAAGAAATTATATCAGTCTTCTTCACTTTTAATTCTCCATCAAACTCTCTTTGAAATTCAAGTGCTGCTCAAGAATTATGAGTTGTCTGTAATCGAAGATCACAAGATCAAGTCCTATCGAATCAAAATAACAAAACTGATACTGAGAAAATGTGTGACTGAAGCCCGTAAATCGATTAGTTGTGATTATAGCCTGAAAATCAATTAGTTGATCTTATAGCCTCAGAAATCAAGAGAGCAACCTATGCTTGGAAGCAGGTGGAGGTGGACTTCTTGGCCATTGAAATCATAATTTAGAAATTATATTAGACGGAAATACGCACAACCTAGCGTTGTGTGGGACTGGGTGTAGGAAAACTCTGAACTAGTATAAATTCCTAGTGTGTACTTTCCGTTTACTGCTTTTTTCTGCGTCTGCGCTTGAATCTGTGATTGTTTATGTCTTTGATTTTCATAACATTGTTTTTAGTCCAAAAATATTTCAAGAAGTTAATAAAATCTATAAAACACTATTCACCTCCTCTTGTGTTTAGTTTCCCTTAAAATCCTTAATCTGCATCACCTAACATCACATACTCACCCATGCATTTAAATCACATAGTCACAATCCTTAACAAACCTTGAAGATCTCGGCACCTCAATCCATTGGTAATACTATCCATCTGTATTCCTTGGAAAATATCCATTTTTCCTCGTGCTAATATAACTAATCAAAGATCCACCCGATCGAATCCACCGCCAAAAAGGGCCATTATGTCTGACCCCTCAAAATCTCATTGTCCTTCATGTTAAAGTTAGTTAAACTACTAATACTAATAGCAATCGATATTGATCTCTACATAGGAATAAATAACGATGACTCTAACCATGTATTAAACAAAAATTTGTTAATTACTCATCCACCTAGCATACGTCTCAAAATATTTCTTGCTGTTATGTATATCAACTACATTCATCTTGAAATTCTGTTTCTCTTCTAGTCCACCTCTATCTTTGTTCGATCCACACATCCTAAATCTTCTTCGTGAATCTATCCTTATCCAATGTTGTGTATGAACGATGTCTACAACCATATTACAAAAACAAGAAACCATGCAAAAAGTAGTTCTATAAATATCTAAAACAACATGCAAACATCCATAATATCTTCAGTGTTATAAACAAAACCTATTTAAATTAATCAAAATAGGATACATGTAAAAATTGCCAAAATCTAGATAAATTAACAAGTGTGATATTTGACTTAAAACAATTTCAATAACTTTTAATTCATTTATAAGATTATTAGCTACATTTATTAGGGTAGAAATCCCATTTTAAAATTCATTTATGTTAAAAAACACAAATCTTGTACTATGCAAACAACTATAGTAGGTTAGAGACAGTATCGCTTTCCTCAACCAAAACCATCCAAACATGCTCCATTGCGTAGAGCTCGCCAATACGAGTTCAAATATTGAAATGACGTAAAAAATAGACTTGTTATAAATATATAAGTTTAATGACTTAAATGGAAAAAATTAAATTAACTAATGTACTTGATTATAAAATTACCTATAGAATCTTCTTCTCTAAATCCATCATTTTCTATAGCTGAACAAACATGCATAAACCCAGTCAAAATCGTGCACTTTCTCCATGATACAGAGTTTCAATTGTCAAAGTTTAAATTCAATTTCTCCATTGTCCTCGTCTCCCAAAGTCCGACCTATCTACACTAAAACAGCAGCCTCTGATGCCTTGACCCAAAATATGTGAAAGACCTCTACCCTTTCTGGTCTAGGTGGCGTGATTTTCTAGAGCGAAAAAAACCTTCTCAAACTCATGAAAGTGGTGCTCCATTCGAGGCTAAACACAAGATCACCCTTTATTTTATCTTTCGTTGAGCGTGCCCCTCCGAAAACATCAACCTTAGTCACAATGTAATAATGATAACCACCATCGACCACCGTAAAATAAATATGGGAAAGAAATCATCGTGATCCTAACCATAGGAGCCAAGAATCATGACTTCTATTTGAGTAAATCATGAGATTCAATTTTCTAAAGCAAAGAGAGGAGGCAGACATTACTTTTAATGAAACAGTATCTCCAACAAAGAAGAAATGAGTTTTATTCATTATCGTAGAATTAGGATTTTTCATATCATTTTTTCCTTTACTTATTTGACTCATTCTATTTCAAGAGAAAATCAATGTACGTTTTCCTACTCGGTATGATCAGACGACATATCTGATTGTTATGAAATTTGGTGAAGTATATCACACAAAAGATATTGTTCTGATGGTATAAGTTTCATTGTAATCTATGGCTGTATTTTAAACGATAATTTTAGGCGTATTTAGAGACGATTTTGACTCTTAAATCACCTGTTCTTAAAACATAAAGATCCATGTTCTCATTCCTCACATAACAAACAATCAAAACTCAATGGAACTGGTCTTGATTTCTGATTCGATCGTTTATGAAAAAACAATTTTGGAACCGTTACTCAATTAATTAATGATCAATATTTAAAAGGAGTGGTTATTGAGACACAAAATAGGAGGCACAAACCCTGTACCATTGGATTTGTTTGTATTTATATGAAAGGTGGAATTCAGGGGGAGATCAAGTGGTTGAGATTTCTTGTGTCTAAATTTATGTCACCATTTTGTGTCTAAATGGACTTTACCATATTCAGATATCATATCTTTAAAATAAGGATCATTGCATTCTCCCCTCCTTAATGGATTTCTTCCCCAAAATCCTAAAGGACTATACAACATAGCCCAACATTCTCGAGTAAGCGACAATAAAAAAACGAATCGTCCATTATTGCTCTTAACAACCATACATAGAGCGAACCAAATAAGGGGAAGAAACTCTCAATTGGCATGGAACAAAAATTCTCATCTCTAAGTACAACTACGGTCAAAATCTAAAACCACCATGACCATACAAATAACTAAGTCATATACTTATTACCAACCATATAGGTAATGGGAACAAAAGTGAAAACCCGCTAGTTGAAAGAGAATCTCAATCCAAAATTCAAATCTTGATGTTCTTTCCAAATTTGGCTTAATTCACTGAAATTTCGGCAGCATCTCCTTTGCACGGCTTAATCCGTAGAAACAACAACTGGCCAAAAATGGCCCTATCTAACAAAAGGAAACAAAAATCTAAAAGTGTTCACCTATATCCAAGCATAATGCTATCAAAATGTGATAAAGGAAAAAAGCACAACTCTACATCTGCTACATACCTATTTTTAAAGAAAGCTTATCATTTTGATGCAAATAAAGGTGAGTAAGAATCCAAACAATCAGCTCATGTCGTATGTAACTAAACATGTACTTTACAAAGTTGAAACAAATAAAGAAAAAAACATGTCGAGTAATGTATAGAAATAAATGGGCTACAACAAAAATAACTACCCTGCATGCCTAATAGTCATGTCATCATCAGTGGTCATGTTAAATGTCAATAATTAAGATGGACAAAATAATAATAGCAATCATGAAAATATAACATAAATTTCTACCCTAGCATGCCAGTTACTAGTCTAATCAAGAAGAGACATCTAATCCATATATGTCTCACCAAATTTGGTTTCCATTCCGCCATAATGAGAAAAGTTATCGGGCATCTTTCATCATCAAATTGAGCACAATTCAAGTGTTGTATTGCTATCCTCAAATCAATTTATCGATGGAAATCATGAAAAATTGTTCCAACATCTATTTTGGAATGTTAGATTGCTATGGAGAACTACACGACTCTACCCTTTTAGCATTAACTACCTACCCATTCACTCATGAAGGAATGAGTGCCTAAACAACCTCTAGAAATGCAGGGAACAACAACACCTCTTCAATAAGGAACTAATCACTAATAAAAAAGTCTATATAAGAACACTTCAAACTCTCTAGCCATATTTAATAATTAATTGAGCAATACCTACAAGGGGGATACTGTAACAACCCGTATTTTCAATAACCTGTTATAACATAAATTGAGGCATAGTTTAATTCTAAAATCTGAATCAAGGGAAACGGGCTATGCCATTGCGTTCGTCTCGGAAAAATACGCGAAATAGAGTCCGAGTTTTCGAAAATCGGAGTCCGTATGAAGAAGATATGGACGAACGAAGTTTGGCAGAAAAACCCGAAAACTAGCCAGAATGCACTGGCGCACTTGTGAAGTGCGCCAACACAATAAATGCACTGGCGCACTTGTGAAGTGCGCCAATACATTTTTACACTGGCGCACTTGGGAAGTGCGCCCGTGTCGAGCCAGAAAACCTGCACAGTTTCTAGAGAGTTCTGTGGTTGGGTGCACCAGTTTGGGGTTTGGGCTTGGTCTTAGGGCTGGTTTCTGGAAGGCTCCGAAATCTAAGGGTCCTAATCTAATTTAGGGTTAATCTAAGGGCCTAAAACACTCACCTAATCTATAAATAAGACCCTAACCTACCCTAAATCATCCATTATTCATTCTAGCAACTAAACTATGTCAAAATCAAACCTCTCATGGCCTCCACTCTCTTCATACAATTCCTAAATCAATTTCTAAGAGATTTCCATGCATGCAAGTGTATTTAGGCTTGTATGATCCTCTTTAGCTTGCATTAAAGTCTTGTTTCTCTATTGGCATCATAAAGGAGGAGTCTTGATCAAGTTTGCTTGCATTTTTGGGGTTTAATTAGTTGCATAAGGGGTTACTTACATTTGCTAAACTCATTTGAGTCCGCATAAGCATTGTAAGCCCTATTCCTTTCATACTTGAACTTTTAAGTTAAATGTATGATATGCAAGTTTTCTATCATATGTTATGCAAGTTTTAGTATGCAAGTATGATATGCAAGTTGTCATATGCTATGCAAGTTTTGTATGCAAGTTTGATATGCAAGTTGTCATATGCTATGCAAGTTTTGTATGCAAGTTTGATATGCAAGTTGTCATATGCTATGCAAGTTTTGTATGCAAGTTTGATATGCAAGTTGTCATATGTTATGTAAGTTGATATGCAAGTTTATCATGTTGTAATATGCAAGTTGATATGCAAGTTTATCATGTTGTAATATGCAAGTTTATAGGCAAGTATGTCATGTTATGGTATGCAAGTATGTTATGCAAGTTTGGGTTGAACATTTTGTTCATGCTATCATGTTATGCATGCATATGAACACTATGCAAGTTAAAATGATGTTATGCATGCATATGAACTTTATGCAAGTTGAAACCAAGTTATGTATGCATATGAACACTATGCAAGTTAAAATGATGTTATGCATGCATATGAACTTTATGCAAGTTGAAACCATGTTATGTATGCATATGAACACTATGCAAGTTAAAATGATGTTGTGCATGCTTATGAATATTTTGCAAGTTGATAACAAGATATGCAAGTTTATGATCACATCTTTGTCTCATATGCCACCATGTTGAACTTGTGGCTTCAACACTTTTATGTCATGATTATGCAAAGTTCCCTCTTTCTATCCTTTATGTGCTATTGCGATATGTAAGCGATGGGATTGCGTTTGGGGTTGGGTAAACTTAAAAGACATAAAAACGTAAGCTTGGGAATTTACCTATTAAGTTAGGTCTACCCATTGGGAATTTACCTATTAAGTTAGGTCTACCCAATTGCTTGAAAAACTTGTAATGTGTTTTGGAAACATGGTGGACATGACACTTAGAAAAGATAAGTGTGACCAACTCGAGGTTGGGTTGAGTTTGTAGCGTAAACCTACCCGGAACCGACCGGCTTAACTAGTTGCTACAAACAATAAGACCCAATGTGAGAAGTTGGTCATGTTGTACCTTGAACCCGAGGTTAGACCAAGTTGTGGTGTAAAGCTACCCGGAACCGCCGGCTTAACTAGTAACCACAACAAAGTCTAATGTGAGAGGTTAAGGCGCATTAATTAATTAATGCCTTGTGATTAGGGTTAAGTCATGGACCGCTGGAATACTTAACCAATGAAAACACGATGGGTTGGTAGGGTTAAGTCATGAACCTTGGGTACACTTAACCAACTTGGTACTTGAATGAGTTGGGTTAACCACGTTAACCCATTAAGGAAACCCTAGTTGCGTGGTCCTTTGCACCAGTAACCCTCTTAGTTGTATCATGACACCCTAGGGACTAGGCTAGGGAGGGGCACGATTACTGGGATGCCATGTAAGCGACCAAACGACGGCTGAGTAGGTGCGCCGGTGTGGGTTCAGGCGGGCCATGATCGTGCACATGGTCCGGAGTTGAAAAAGCAGGCGCGGGCACCAGTAGGTTTAAACTGTGCGTGCTTGGTTTGTGTCGGTGGTTGACACCCTAGGACTTGATACACCCTAGGGTGGACCTAGCACAGTTTAGCTACACTTCGTAGTTGGGCCGTATGACACAGACACTTGACGAGATAGGCTTATAGGGAGCCGATCGACTAGACCGTGCTAGTTGGACCTTGGTTTGGGTCATTCTTGATGTTGGGCCAAACTTGGGCCTGGGGATCACTTCTTGTTTACACTTTGGACCTCGTATTGGGGTCACTTCATGTTATTGGGCCAAAGCTTGGGCCAAGAGATCAATACTCGTTTATTCAAGTCATGTTAGTTTACTAGTACACCTGTGGTGCAAAACCTTAATCCTGATTATGCGATGACACCTTTATCTACCTTGATAGTTAATCATCATGCTAGTATGTTGTTATCCTTATGTTCACCCCTTGCTGCCCATACCAGTTAACTTTATCAGTTTACATTGATTGTAGTAGGGCTTACTCAGTCTTTTTGACTGACCTGTTTTCTTTCGCCTCTTTTCTTCCGTTTCCCCCCCCCCCTCAGGTTCTCAGGGTGGGAACATTGGAGCTTAGCTTGGATCTTTTACAGCTTGCTTACTGGATTTGCTCATGTACGGTTTGGACATTGAGCTAGCTATGGTTTATCACTTCATTTTGGGGATAATACTTTATGTATTTCTGTTTTCAGATGATGTTGTTTTACCTAGACTTGTTTATTGGGAAAATTGATATTATGTTGTACCAGACTTGTTTTGAAATGGTTTAAATCTTCCGCTGTTTTATCTATGTTATTTACTCTGTTTACATATATACATATGTTCTTGTTCTGCCTTGATATATCATTTTGCATGTTTACCTGATTCAAACACCCCTCCAAAGTCAGAGTGCTTGCAAGAGTCACCCTGGCGGAGGTGGGGTGTTACATTTGGTATCAGAGCATATGGTTTACGAGAAAGAACAAAAAGGTTTTTTTTTTAAAACTTTTTGGAAAACTATTTTCAAAACCAAGTATAAAGTATTTTCCAAAGAAAAGTCTAGTTTATTTTAAAGGCTATTCCCCAAAAAGCCATTAGCAAAATTCCTTCGTTTTTCTCCATTCTGAATCTATCTCTTTCTTCGTTTTCAGTATGGCCGATAACTTTGCCATTCCGGAGGGAGTACACGTACCTGTTTGGTATAGGAGACTTTTGGAGGCTAGGGCGACCGAAGCCGGCCCCGCAAATATTACTCCTCCTCCGGTAGTTGATGTTCCTCTTCCTCCTATCGCTGAGGTTCCTCTTCCTCCTTCCCCTCAGCATCCTCAAACTGATTTCGCAGAGATTTGCCAAGATTTTAAGGCGATGGGTTGCAAGAATTTCTTTGGAACCGAGACTTATGTGGAGGCAAGGAATTGGTTGAAAGAAACCGAAGATCTTTTTACCTTCTTTAATATAGATGACCGTAGGAAGGTTTTATTAGCAGTGTGGTTGTTAAAGGAAGAAGCTGCACGTTGGTGGGTGGTCACCACCATTACTAGGCCAATTGAGACTTGGGAAGACTTTCGGGGAAAGTTTGGACTAAGGTTCCTATCACTGAAGCAAGGGGACATGACTATTAGGGAATACATAGATCAGTTTAATCAACTGGCTCAGGTCGGTTTAGACTTAGTTAACACAGCTCAGAAGAAGGCCCTATACTTTGCTCTAGGATTAAACGAGCCATTACATGGTTTGGCCATGACTCATATACCCTTGGGGGCAACTTTCGAGAGTTTGGTGAATATGGCCCTACTTAATGAAGAGAGTAGGAGTGACAAGGAGGAGATCAAGATGAATGATACTCAAGCCAAGAAGACTGATTCCCAGTGGAAAGGAAATCAGGGTAATCCAAGCGGTCAGAGCAGTCAAGGCAATAAGAACAAGAAAAAGAACAAGAACAACAAGAGGAAGTGCCATTATTGCGGTTCGGTTGGGCATCTTAGTAAGGATTGTCGGAAGAGAAAAAGGAATAATGGTGAATGCTTTTTCTGCAGTGAGACTGGACATTTCAGTAAGGATTGCCCGAAGAAGCAAGGGCAAGGCCAGGGTCAGACTCAGCGTGCTGGACCTTCGAGAGGGCAAGTTCATGCTCTCAATGCTGCTCCAGTTCCCGATCGAGGTAGTATTTCTGTTGAAAGCCTTGTATACATTTCTGATTTTCCTGTTCGTACCTTGTTTGATTTTGGTGCATCGCATAGCTTATTTCATCTGATCTAGTTGAAAGTTTGCACCTGAGTACTAGTCTAGTTTATGATCCCGTGTGTGGTTCAAATCCAATTGGGGTTTTCTCCCACTTGTCTATTATCTGCGTGGATTTGAAAAACTCTATCTCTAGTGTAGAGTTCTCGTGTGATGCTTGTATTCTCGGTTTCATAGGGTATGAGTTGATTTTTACCATGGATTGGTTGTCCAGTTTTGGAGCCATTCTTGATTTTTGAGCATAGGGTTGTGAGGCTCATGACTCGCCTCGGTAATACCCTAGGAATTTCTAGTAACCCCATGAGTCTCGTCATGTTGTGTTATCTTAAATCCCTCGACTCGTCTATCGATAGTTTGCAATCGGTGAGGGTGGTCCGAGAATATCCTGATATCTTGGGTGAAGTGAAGGGGGTTACCCCTAAACGAGAAATAGATTTCCGCATTTATCTGGTTGATAATGCCAAGCCAGTTATGTGGCCGGTAAGGCACATGGTCCCGTGAGACGGGAGCTAAGTAAGCAAGTGAAGGAGTTGCTTGAGAAGAACTCCATTCGATGAAGCATTTCCAAGGAAGGTGCTCTAGTAGTATTCGCTACTAATGTGGACAGTTCGCTTCGCCCGTATGTTGATTATCGTGAGTTGAACAAGAAGAATAGACAACCATTGCCAAGGATCGATGATCTGTTTGATCAGCTTGTAGGAACATCTGTTCTCTCTTGATCTTGCTACTAGATTCCATCAGCTCAGGGTAGCTGAGGATAGTATAGACAAGACTGCGTTCAGAACTCCAGATAGGATTCTTCGAATGGCTTGTCATGCCGTTCGGCTTGACTAATGCACCCGCATACTTCGTGGACTTGGTAAGTAGGGTGTCTAGGGAGTTCCTGAACGAGGTTGTGGTAGTCTTCGTAGATGATTTTCTGATCTTCCCAAAGGATGAGGAAGAGCACGCAAGGCATCTCGTGGAGGTGATGGATACGCTTAGAGCGCATCAGTTGAAGGCCAAGTTCTCCAAATGACATTTTGGAGAAAAAGGAGTTAGATTTCTTGGGCATATAGTTTCTAAGCAAGGCTTAGTGGTGGATCCTGCTAAAGTGGTCGCAGTTCAAGACCGGAAAGCTCCGACAAGGACAATTGAAATAAATAGTTCTCTCAGTTTAATTAGTTAGTTAGCGTCCCCTGAGCTTAGACCTACCCTTCTGGATCAAGTAGGGACTTCACAGAAAGAGGACCCGCAGTTAGTCGAGATCATGAACAAGTTGATTCGAGGCGAGATGTTAAGACACCTCGCTATAGATGACAAGGGATAGCTAGGACGCAATGAGAGAAAGAAGGCTCTTGAAGATGCACAGGGAGGTGGCCAAGTTTGTCCCAAGGTGCATGTGGTGCCAACAGATTAAGGCCGAGTTATAGAAGCCCAGTGGGCTATTATATCCATTGGAGGTCCCCGCAATAGAAGAGGGAAAAGCATCACGAAGGATTTCGTGGATGGACTGCCTAGGTCAAGGAAAGAGAATACGAGCATGTGGGTCATAGTAGGTAGACTCACGAAGAGCGCTCATTTCACTCCGGTAAAAAGCGAAAGGACTGCATCATAGCTAGCGACAGTTTACTTTCAAGAAATAAAGCAGTTGCACGAGGTTCCCTAAAGTATAGTTAGTAACCATGACTCAATCTTCACCAGTCAAGTTTTGAGATAGTCTACGGGAAGTCATGGGCAAGCAACTGAATCTAAGTACGGCCTATCATTCGCAGGCGGATGGTTCATTGGCAACATGGATTGGTATTTTCGAGAAAAGTTCTGCTGCGTGGAATACTTTATGGTAAGTAAACGAGATCCAGGATTCACTAGTGAATTTTGGAGAGCTTGCATGAAACCATGATGTCATAGTTATGTTTAAGCTAAGAATGATAGAGGAGTAAGTGAAAGAGGAAGACGAGAGGCGACAATGAAATAGGTTCCAACTCATATTTGGAAATAAGAGTTAAGAAGCTAAGAAATCATGAAGTAAAAGACAGTCAAAGCACAGTGGAGTTAAACTCAAGGAAACGTGACTTAGAAGATTGAAGGCTGGATACGCGCATCATATCTCTTTTTAAGAGCATATCCTTGATCCTTGTTTTCCTGTGGAACTTACTCGCATGTTATCTTTTTACGTATATCCTCTCGGTCCCATTTTCGGTCCTACTTCTGTCGGGAGGTATGGCTTATTGGCTAGTAATACATATCAGGGTTTGAAGGGGTCCGTTAGGTTGACTAAACCTTTTGGGCTTTTATGGAATATGGGTTGGGTTAGGAAAGGATTTCTTGTAATCCAAAAGGAGTATATCTTGCTTATCCTCCCGATCTCTTTAGCACATCTTTTGTTATCCATGTTTGTCTTGTTCATCTAGTTTATCGTGTTAATCTTGTCATGAGAATCTTAGGTAGAAACCCTTTGGTTGAAACATGTGTTTGAAACATGTTATGCTTGATGGTTGCAAGTGGTTGCAAGTGTTTGCAAGTGGTTACTCGTGGATGCATTATACACGTTAGGCACTAGATCGGCTCACACACTCCTCATATTGCATATGCATGAGTGTTTACGCTTATTCATGGATGAAAATTTTTGTGTTATCACATGGATGTCGCATATGGATGTATGTTATGTGCACACATATAGATGTTATATATTATGTTAGGAATTGCATACATATGGATTCATTTCACTAACATAATTTGCATTTATGATATTTGCATTAGATAAGGACATATACACACACCTTTGCATATGTTCATACAACATTTAGAATCTTGTAAGGACAATGATTGCTCGTGGATGATGTTTTGAGTAGATGGATGTTGGATGGTAGGATACGTTCTTCCTTACTTGAAGATTTCGGGGACGAAATCCTTTAAGGAGGGGAGAATGTAACAACCCGTATTTTCAATAACCTGTTATAACATAAATTGAGGCAGAATTTAATTCTAAAATCTGAATCAAGGGAAACGGGCTATGCCATTGCGTTCGTCTCGGAAAAATACGCGAAATAGAGTCCGAGTTTTCGAAAATCGGAGTCCGTATGAAGAAGATATGGACGAACGAAGTTTGGCAGAAAAACCCGAAAACTAGCCAGAATGCACTGGCGCACTTGTGAAGTGCGCCAACACAATAAATGCACTGGCGCACTTGTGAAGTGCGCCAATACATTTTTACACTGGCGCACTTGGGAAGTGCGCCCGTGTCGAGCCAGAAAACCTGCACAGTTTCTAGAGAGTTCTGTGGTTGGGTGCACCATTTTGGGGTTTGGGCTTGGTCTTAGGGCTGGTTTCTGGAAGGCTCCGAAATCTAAGGGTCCTAATCTAATTTAGGGTTAATCTAAGGGCCTAAAACACTCACCTAATCTATAAATAAGACCCTAACCTACCCTAAATCATCCATTATTCATTCTAGCAACTAAACTATGTCAAAATCAAACCTCTCATGGCCTCCACTCTCTTCATACAATTCCTAAATCAATTTCTAAGAGATTTCCATGCATGCAAGTGTATTTAGGCTTGTATGATCCTCTTTAGCTTGCATTAAAGTCTTGTTTCTCTATTGGCATCATAAAGGAGGAGTCTTGATCAAGTTTGCTTGCATTTTCGGGGTTTAATTAGTTGCATAAGGGGTTTCTTACATTTGCTAAACTCATTTGAGTCCGCATAAGCATTGTAAGCCCTATTCCTTTCATACTTGAACTTTTAAGTTAAATGTATGATATGCAAGTTTTCTATCATATGTTATGCAAGTTTTAGTATGCAAGTATGATATGCAAGTTGTCATATGCTATGCAAGTTTTGTATGCAAGTTTGATATGCAAGTTGTCATATGCTATGCAAGTTTTGTATGCAAGTTTGATATGCAAGTTGTCATATGTTATGTAAGTTGATATGCAAGTTTATCATGTTGTAATATGCAAGTTGATATGCAAGTTTATCATGTTGTAATATGCAAGTTTATAGGCAAGTATGTCATGTTATGGTATGCAAGTATGTTATGCAAGTTTGGGTTGAACATTTTGTTCATGCTATCATGTTATGCATGCATATGAACACTATGCAAGTTAAAATGATGTTATGCATGCATATGAACTTTATGCAAGTTGAAACCAAGTTATGTATGCATATGAACACTATGCAAGTTAAAATGATGTTATGCATGCATATGAACTTTATGCAAGTTGAAACCATGTTATGTATGCATATGAACACTATGCAAGTTAAAATGATGTTGTGCATGCTTATGAATATTTTGCAAGTTGATAACAAGATATGCAAGTTTATGATCACATCTTTGTCTCATATGCCACCATGTTGAACTTGTGGCTTCAACACTTTTATGTCATGATTATGCAAAGTTCCCTCTTTCTATCCTTTATGCGCTATTGCGATATGTAAGCGATGGGATTGCGTTTGGGGTTGGGTAAACTTAAAAGACATAAAAACGTAAGCTTGGGAATTTACCTATTAAGTTAGGTCTACCCATTGGGAATTTACCTATTAAGTTAGGTCTACCCAATTGCTTGAAAAACTTGTAATGTGTTTTGGAAACATGGTGGACATGACACTTAGAAAAGATAAGTGTGACCAACTCGAGGTTGGGTTGAGTTTGTAGCGTAAACCTACCCGGAACCGACCGGCTTAACTAGTTGCTACAAACAATAAGACCCAATGTGAGAAGTTGGTCATGTTGTACCTTGAACCCGAGGTTAGACCAAGTTGTGGTGTAAAGCTACCCGGACCCGCCGGCTTAACTAGTAACCACAACAAAGTCTAATGTGAGAGGTTAAGGCGCATTAATTAATTAATGCCTTGTGATTAGGGTTAAGTCATGGACCGCTGGAATACTTAACCAATGAAAACACGATGGGTTGGTAGGGTTAAGTCATGAACCTTGGGTACACTTAACCAACTTGGTACTTGAATGAGTTGGGTTAACCACGTTAACCCATTAAGGAAACCCTAGTTGCGTGGTCCTTTGCACCAGTAACCCTCTTAGTTGTATCATGACACCCTAGGGACTAGGCTAGGGAGGGGCACGATTACTGGGATGCCATGTAAGCGACCAAACGACGGCTGAGTAGGTGCGCCGGTGTGGGTTCAGGCGGGCCATGATCGTGCACATGGTCCGGAGTTGAAAAAGCAGGCACGGGCACCAGTAGGTTTAAACTGTGCGTGCTTGGTTTGTGTCGGTGGTTGACACCCTAGGACTTGATACACCCTAGGGTGGACCTAGCACAGTTTAGCTACACTTCGTAGTTGGGCCGTACGACACAGACACTTGACGAGATAGGCTTATAGGGAGCCGATCGACTAGACCGTGCTAGTTGGACCTTGGTTTGGGTCATTCTTGATGTTGGGCCAAACTTGGGCCTGGGGATCACTTCTTGTTTACACTTTGGACCTCGTATTGGGGTCACTTCATGTTATTGGGCCAAAGCTTGGGCCAAGAGATCAATACTCGTTTATTCAAGTCATGTTAGTTTACTAGTACACCTGTGGTGCAAAACCTTAATCCTGATTATGCGATGACACCTTTATCTACCTTGATAGTTAATCATCATGCTAGTATGTTGTTATCCTTATGTTCACCCCTTGCTGCCCATACCAGTTAACTTTATCAGTTTACATTGATTGTAGTAGGGCTTACTCAGTCTTTTTGACTGACCTGTTTTCTTTCGCCTCTTTTCTTCCGTTTCCCCCCCTCAGGTTCTCAGGGTGGGAACATTGGAGCTTAGCTTGGATCTTTTACAGCTTGCTTACTGGATTTGCTCATGTACGGTTTGGACATTGAGCTAGCTATGGTTTATCACTTCATTTTGGGGATAGTACTTTATGTATTTCTGTTTTCAGATGATGTTGTTTTACCTAGACTTGTTTATTAGGAAAATTGATATTATGTTGTACCAGACTTGTTTTGAAATGGTTTAAATCTTCCGCTATTTTATCTATGTTATTTACTCTGTTTACATATATACATATGTTCTTGTTCTGCCTTGATATATCATTTTGCATGTTTACCTGATTCAAACACCCCTCCAAAGTCAGAGTGCTTGCAAGAGTCACCCTGGCGGAGGTGGGGTGTTACAGATACCGCTTTTAACTAGTACATCTCCAGCATTACAACAACAGAACTAGGAGGCTAGAGACCCGATCAATCACTATAAATAACGGTCATGATCCCCCTCAAGGGAGAAACTCAATGAGGTAACACAATGATAATATAAATCCATGCAAATAAATTGTGCCTCCAAAATTGCAAATTAAACTCTATCACTAGCTAATATGAATCAGGGTCGAATACTCCACCTTAAGCAATTTTATCCACTTACATGCGAAAATCAACCGTAAAACAACTACTACCCTAGCCTTCACAGGATCGATGGCTACATCGTACCTTGGCAATGCTACCTAAGTACCACACTTCATCCATCCTAAAGTGAAACTCCGACAAGACAACAACCAATCAGTATACTATCAACAATAACAACACAACCATGCCTTGTGCTCTCTTATCATCCATGAGGTGTCAAAACACGATCAAGCAGCTCAAGAAAAATCCCTCTAAGTGATTTTGTAATACGGTTTGAAAACTGGTGAAATTTTCCGATTCGTTGTTCACCTTGAGCGCTATAACCAACCAATCCGAATCAAAGCAGCATAAGAAGTTGAATCGGCATAAACCATCTAATCCTTTGTTGGTAAATTCACCTTGGGATATTCAACTGAGAAAACCTTCTCACACACCTAAGAACATCCATAGTTAAAGCGCTTAGCGGTTCTATAGCAGTAGAGGTGTAAAAAGCTGTAATGGGGAAACAACGGGGATATAGCGGAGGTGCAAAAATGTTAACCAGATGTAAAAATATATAATTAAAATTAATTAATTATCATGCTTGCATAATTTGTGTATAACAAATGCATTTAGTTAATATTATATAGCACAATAAAAGAATATCATGGTTATGCAAACTATATTCAAGGATCACAACATATTTCTATCTTATATAAGGCACTAATAACTTAAAATTAGCTCTTTATATTAACTTTTTTGATTATTTTTAAAAAGAATGGGTCAAATCATCCTCTTTATATTAAAATTGCTTAAGCCAGTGCTAAATAGCATTGCTTAGCAGGTGCAGCAAAAAATCGAGGGGCTTAAAGAAGAACTACTGTTCATCAACATTAAATTGAAATACGTAGCGGTCGGAGAGTGCTATGGGGCTTTAACTGCATATCATAGAACTAATTCGATTAGCCATCTAAAAACAAAAACGGATGCTAGATCCTATACCGCTATTAAGGTACATCTGCCATAGAGGCAGGACCACTGGTCCAACTTCAATGACCAAGTCAATATGGAACTCAACTCAATTGTAGTGGAAACTGTTACGGCCCGCCTCGAACCAATCAACATTTCCCTTGAAACGCGTTGTGCCAATGCCCGACTAGCACGAAACAGTCATCAAAGGAAAAGGATTTGAAACTATGAGTCACCAAAGGACCTGTAGTATATCTCACAACGCATGGAATAAAATATAATAATAACATAACTTGACATAAAACAGGTGAGACAGTGCATAAGCTGAAAACAAAACCATCATAGTAGCGAAATCCAAAATACAGCTTATGATCCAAACCATCATTATTACAACTTCAAAATACTGTCTCTAAAGCAAAATAGAAAAGGTACACTACTAATGCCCAAAGCAGTGACCAACAACAACACAGGGAGAATATATGTAAATAGTACGTGGAAGCATTCTGCTCGTCTCCGAACAGCTACTCGTGCATACCACCTAACCTGTCTCTAGTCTGCTCGTTTAGAAGCACCCAGAGTAATAAGAAGAGACATAAGACTCTGGGTCAGACAAAAGTCTTGTATGAGCGTTAGCAACAAAACTGAAAAATAACAGGTATAAATAATCATACCTGAACCTGGACCTGCAAGCAAAGAGTTAGCACAACTGGATGTATAGTACTCTAAGGTAACACTCACATAAGGTGTAAAGTGGAAGTGCACATGTCATGGTGATATCAAACATCAAACATAGCAGTCTTCCTCACATCTCTCACTCAGTGCATAAAGCATGTGATATCCACCACTTTGATCACCAAATCCGTGCTACGACCACTTTGCCCTTGGGGTCTTAGTGACCCCATTGCGCTGGTCCATAGCCACTATTCTCTTTGCTAAGATCACTTTGCCTTTGAGAGTCCTAATGGCCCCATTACACTGATCCATAGCCATGCTACGAACATTTTCCCTTGGGAGTCTTAATGATCCCATTGCGCTGATCCATAGCCACTAATTTGTCCCTCAATGGTGAACTAAAGCTATAGATATTGATAACCCCTTTGCACACGTCCCGCAGCGAAGTCCAACTCAGGAAGTTAACTCGTTGGTTCCCATCTAGATCCTGAGTTATAACTTCCTATTTGGACTACCTTTGCATCTCGGGTTTTAGTTCTCCTCCATTTCGTAGTTTCGCTTCCATTCAGTTTGTTCGCTGTCTAGACTTAAGGACCGGTTCGTGGTTCAAGTCTCCAGCTTGTCTCGCAGTTCATGGATACTCCGATTCACAACTCGTGGTCGGCTCATAGGCCACATTCGGGTCATGGGACCCATTCGTGATCCCTATGTTGGTCGTGGTCTTCTGGTTCGGCTCCTGGTCCTCATATGGACTCGGTTCGTGACTATCGTCCTCCGGTTCGTGCCATCTCATCTGGCCCTCGGCTTGTGGTATACTGGTTCGCACATGGTTCTGACCTTTAGAGCGGTTCAGCTCGTGGAGGGTGGTTGGCTCGTGAGGAGGGGGAGGGGGTTCACGGTCTGGGTCGGGTTGTGGTTGTGATATGCCTCACGATATGGGACCTGCTCCAGTTTCCTACAACTTTTCTAGCGACCTATTTACGTCATATGAAGGACTTTTCGACCATTCTAACTGTTGATGCCAAAAGTGGTCATCAACGGCCAAAAGTCAGATTTGAGCATGATATATAAAGAAATATCATAAAAAGCAAGAAAAAGCAAGACAATAGCGTTTTTATAGTGGTTCGGCGTTAACGAGCCTACGTCCACTTTATAATCTAATAATAATATCATAAAGTCGTGGATACAATGAATGAGATCATCAGAATCACTATTACATAATCGTTTTTGAGGAATATAGAAAGTATTTGTGATGAAATTGGTTGGCAACCATGATTTAATCATGCGTGGGCCAAAGAGTTAGGCTCTAATCTGAGCCAAAGAAGATCCCCTCTTTGTTGTATTGCTTGGTGTATTTATAGGCGGTAGGCTTCAACAATTCGAGTTTCCATGTGTCGGTTGGTCCATGTGAATAGCAGATGATGGAGCTGAGTCTTGATTACGTGGAGAGGTCCCCTCCAATATGTGGCAGCATAAGTATAGCTTGATCCAAGTTTATAGGCTTTAGAATAGGTAGTTGGACCAAGTAAGTAGGCTATGAAATAGATCTCATGACCAAGTCATCGCTATAGTGTAAGCTGATCTCAAGACCATCTAGCCTAGGTATTTCGAGCTGAAATATTTCAATGAAAGAGCCCTTGAGCCAAGGAGCTTCGAGCCATGAATGTCCGGGCTTGTCCAAGCCCATGCTCGAGCCCTGAGCGATCCCATGATAGGTCCATGGGTTGACAGCCTTGCCAAAAGGCGGGTCAACACTTTGCCCCCCAAAGTACATCATGTGGTAGGCATGACGTACTTTGAATAAGCCGAACTGCATCTCTTTGGAATTTCATTCATCTTCGGGAAAGCAATGTCGAATTGTCATGTCTTTGGGAGCAGTCCTGAAGCTTGAATTCTTTTTTCTTTTCTTTGTCCAAACAGCATGTCATGCATCACACCGTCATTCATGGTACCTATCGAACCAAAGTTCGAAGCTAGAGTAGTTGAGATGAACAGGTAATCACTTACGCCTCGTTGAGTCAAGAGGTTGAATGAAATCATCATAAGTCAAGCTGGGCTCCTGGCTTCTGCACCTGGTCGTTCATAAACAGGTCATCGCCAAATGGTGTCATCTCCTTATGGAAGTTGAGAGCATGGTCAAGTGTAAGGTCAAGTCAGACCATTAGTCACACACAAGTCAGTGCATGGTTTGGTTACCCAAGTTATGAGATAATGTAGAAAAAAAGAAATGGCATGTGAACTCGACATCACATATGGGTTTTTACTTCCCGAGTCATTGGAATAGTAGGCTAGGAATCCATGATCGCGCCATATCTTACCAATATAAAGCCAAAAAAAACCGATCACTCCAGATCATTTTTATGGTCCAATGAGCACGTACAAGTCAGCATGAGATATTGTTGAAATCATGTGAGCCAATGCCTAGTATGATTGTCAAAATCATAAGGTAGTAGAAAAGTTGGTTTCGCTCTTCATTCAATGTAATTCGATTTTAGTCTTCAATGTTATGCCTAACTCATAAGCTGTCTCGCTTGAATGAGTAAGGCAAGTTATGCCGAGCTCATAAGCTGTCTTGCTTGAATGAGCAAGTCAAGCCCTATCGAACTCATTAGCTGTCTCACTTGGATGAGTAAGACAAGTCGTGTCATGGTCCGAAGGTATAGTATATATCCTTTGAATCACGTGTCAAGTCAAAGACGTGTTCAAAGTCAATCTATAAGCTGACGCGCATGCCCATATCGTCGATGGGTAACGCACGAAGCCAGTGCTCATGCCCCCAGCATCAGTGGGGGTCGAGCTAAAACAGTAGGATGTCCAGTCCTTTAGCCTTTATACTCTTGTTGTTGTTTCAGGTTAGAGTAGCAGGTTTGGCGGTCTTAGCCAACCCAAGTCATTTTGTACTTTCTTTCGAGTCAGCGAGAATTGAAGTTGAACATACGAGCAGTCGAATCACACTTGTCTAGGTATTGTTCCTTCACTTTAGTCAGAAAGTGAGGATCATTTCATCGGATATCAATGAACTTCATTAGGGAGGTAGTTTACCTGCCTATGTATATGTTTCAGCATAGTCCAAAACTCTTGTTGAATTTGTTCCTTATGCTCGGTTCCATTGAGGTCATCATTTTTTGTTGTAGTTTGGGATCCTGCGAAACTTTAAGAAGTTGAAAATGTGCATAGAGTAGTCGAGAAGTATATTCATGCTTTTCATGGCTCACACTCTTCGTCCCTAGTCATTGGGGGCTTGATTGAGTGGAGGACTTCAAATCCATGTCTTATCAGGATTCATACTTCCTCATCATATCATGAGTTAGAGTTGGATGCTAAATGATTTGTTGGTATTCAACACATACTGGTTTTTGCTCTCCCATCCAAGCTCTAAGGATCGAAGTTGGGCTGCAAGAGGTCAGACTGTAGTCACTTTGATTGCTCTCATTCTTCCCCTTCCAATTTGGAAGTAGGTTGGGATCAGTCAATGGATGGTCACTCTACACCCCTTTAGTGGTCCATATGCGGCATGTCAAGATCAAAGCATAAGTTATGTACATGCAAATAAGTTATGCCAGTTGTAAGTACATTTAATAGTTATGCCCCCAGTTTGGGGGTAATGAAAAAAAGACAGGTGGCCAGACCACACCCATTTGAAATTTAGACATGCATGCATAAAAAGGTATGGTTGTCAAAGCTTAAGTGATTGTGTCGTCCAAGCGCTCGAGCTATTTCATTTTCTATTCATTGTACTTGCAATATGAAACTCGTCGTTGCACTTGAGCTATAGTCAGTCACATATGGGTATGTGTGTCGATTTTAGATATCACTATTAAGACCCTCTTTTAGTTGTTGCCTTAAGTTGTGTGATAAGTCTACCATTAGGCATCGACGTCATCCTTCGAACCTGGCCCTTTGTTGTTGTACGCGAGTACGCCCTCGCGTCCTTGTTTTGCATCTGTACATAAACCTGCAATTCGAATAGAATATTTCGTCTAATTTGCAAGTTACTAAGTCAACCTTTATGTCACAAGCAAGTCTGGCTTGAAATGAAAATGTGTTAAGTGCTAAGCTATACAGCATAGAACTGTTAAATGTCAAAGTGTCAGGTGTCGTAGTTTGGAGGTATAGTGTCTATAGCCTCCATTTAACTTTGAAACACGGGTCGCATCCGAAGCGTGTTTAAAGTTAATTTAGAAGTCTATGCCCATGCCCCTAGCGCAGGTGGGAACCGGGTTAAGTCGTTCGGACGTCCGGTCCGTAAGACTTTTATAATCCTTTCGTCGGTTGGAGGACGATGGAGATTGCATGCACATCGCAGCATTGTCCTTTATACTCTCTCCCAAGTTGTGAGAGTTAGAGTTATGGGTTTAGTGGTCTTAAGTCGTGGTGCACCATTAACACTAACCCAACAGATTTATACTCTCTCTCAAGTCGTGAGAGTTAGAGTTATGGACGTCGTGGTTCTTCCTTTATACTCTCCCAAAGTCAGTTTGGGTTAGAGTTGTGGATCGAGTGGTCTTAAATCTTGGCACGCCTGTCACACTCGCCCTAAGTTCATACTCATATCCAAGCTCTAAGGATTAGAGTTAGTCTTGCAAATAGTCGGATCATATTTGCCTTGGCATCGTCTCTTTGCTCCCACGTCAAGGGCAAAAGTCGCCATCATGGGTGGTTAGTTCACGCCCCTATTGAGTTTATACTTCTCCCATTAGAGTCATGGGAAAGAGTTAGAGACGTCGTTGGAGAGCGGTCGAGTCATACTCATCCTCGTTTTAACATTTCTCTTTTGCCCTCACGTCGAAAGCAAAAGTTGTTATGCTGTTCGTGGGATCGTTCCCCTGTCATTGTTGCACTCTTTCCGTCAGATTAAGAAATGGAGTCGTTGATCTACCGAGTGGTTAGGTCATACCCGAATACATCTCTATGTCTTGCCTGGAGAATCGAAGGCTAGATGCCGAGGATGCCTCATTAGTATGCCCATGAATAAATAGCTCACGACTAACTTATGTGCATATATTCTCTTCTCCCCTACTTGGCAAAAAGTCAGTAAATGAATGGGCGAACTTCATTTACATTAGATTGTTGGCGTCTGGCCAAGACTAAGCGGGTGAATAGTCGAATCACGTTTGCTAAAGCTTTATGTTCCTCCGATCAAACTATGGAAGGAATGGTTGTTACCAAACCTTGCATACTTGCATCATTTATATATGAATTTGCATGAGTTAGTCATGTTAATAACTCATAAAACATGTAAAGGCAAAATGCATGATTGGAAAATAAGTATGTTAATGGGCGATGCTGCCTCCTCTATTCGGATCCACGTAATCCGACAACGTCAAGCATAGGATATGGCCATATGGATTGTCGAACCGCGTCCGTTCTGAGTCGGATTTGGACTGTGAAATGCAAAAGTCGATGCGTAATTGTCTTGAGTCATGCCACAGCCGAGTAGTGGGTGGTCATGTCAGATCCATCTTGAGCTTCGTAACTTTCGTCGGACGGATGACATGGTTCTGTAAACGAGCGCTTCAGTCAGGCTCGTTATGGCAACGCTCTGTAGTTCTGCATGCATGTATTGGAAGTATGATCAATACCAGACTCTGGGTACCTATATCATTCACACATAAATTCATAAGAGTTATCAGTCACATAAGTAACTCATAAAGCATGTAAAGATAAAAGATATGGGTAAAAAATAATCCTGTTAAGGGAATGAGTATTATTCAGAATGAGAATGGTATCGTGTATCCTTTTCCAGCCCGTTCTGACTTGTCCCATCTCTGACAAGTGATGAACGTTGAAGCTTTAATTGATGAAGGAAGTCTTTTCAAATCCTCATGGGGTGGCAATGCCGAGAACGATCAGACTTTGATTGGGGTATTGGGATAATAAAGGCAATCAGGTGGCCTTTATGGTGAATGATGAGGGTGTGTTTCCTTTGAATCGCCTTCTTGCCCCCACGTCGAGGGCAAGGAATAAAGGTTAGGTAGTCATATCAGAACCGCTAATGGTGGCATCTCATCTTGGCAGTGCTAAGGCGGTGATCAGTAGGAGAATAATGGATCCATGCTTATAGAAGCTTTGTGTTTTCCATGTCAGGAAGTGAGATACGGAGGCTAGGAATGTAGACATGCCTCATCCATCTGCGGTTATGTCTTTGATTCCACGTCGGGAAATGAGAGCCGATATATAGACAATCAATAAAAATCCAGGCTTAAGTCTTTCAAACTTTTAACTTCCGATTTTCTGGCAAAACCAAAGCAGTCAATTAGGATTGAATTACCTTAGTAAATGGGGGTGATGGCTCTTGGAAGATTCCCAGTCGTTGCCATCTTGTTGTTGATATTCTCAGACCATCCGTCGAATCTTGGATTATAAGTCTTTATGATTATTGTTGGCCAAAACATATGCCGAGCCGAAGGCGAGCCGCCAAGCGGGTCCGGGCGCAGCGCCGGTGGGGGTCCGGGGCCCCACAGTCCCGGTGGCGATCGACCTGGAGAGCTTCATAAGACTCGATCGATCTGTAGTAGGTATATTTGGCTAGTAAACCGAGTTGGTATATTTGGAAGAGTTGATCGATATGGAGAGTTTCATAAGTCGGTCGATCTGTAGTTGGTCAATCTGGACTTGAACACCATTAAGACGATGGGTGTTCGAACCAATCTCACTCCGACCTATGACCTACCAAGCTATATACTGCGAGCTTTCCAAAGTGAAATCCCTACAGGCTGGTCCTCTGGTTGGGTCGATGTCGACCCAGGAAGAGTCAACCCGACTGAGGTCGAACCCAGAACTGGAAAAAAATGGTTTTTATATACAGATGTTGCTGCTTCTGCTTTCCAAAGCATGTACATAAGTATTGAAAATCATGGCTGTTGAAGATGCCTGAAACTAGAATTTCGTCTTGGACTTGGTGATCCAAAAGTTGAGCAAAACCCTTTAAACGTTGAGAATTCATTTCTCAGTGAATGCACCAAACTGTTGAGGCCAAAAAGTGGTCATCAACGGCCAAAAGTCAGATTTGAGCATGATATATAAAGAAATATCATAAAAAGCAAGAAAAGCAAGACAACAGCGTTTTTATAGTGGTTCGGCGTTAACGAGTCCAGGTCCACTTAATAATCTCGTAATATCATAAAGTCGAGGATACAATGAATGAGATCGTCAGAATCTCTATTACATAATCGTTTTTGAGGAATACAGAAAGTAATTCGTGATGAAATTGGTTGGCAACCATGACTGAGTCATGCGTGGGACAAAGAGTTAGGCTCTAATCTGAGCCAAAGAAGATCCCCTCTTTGTTGTATTGCTTGGTGTATTTATAGGTGGTAGGCTTCAATAATTCGAGTTGCCACGTGTCGGTTGATCCATGTGAATAGAAGATGATGGAGCTGAGTCTTGATTACATGGAGAGGTCCCCTCCAATATGTGGCAGCATAAGTATAGCTTGATCCAAGTTTATAGGCTTTAGAATAGGTAGTTGGACCAAGTAAGTAGGCTATGAAATAGATCTCATGACCAAGTCATCGCAATAGTGTTAGCTGATCTCAAGACCATCTAGCCTAGGTATTTCGAGCTGAAATATTTCGATGCAAGAGCCCTTGAGCCAAGGAGCTTCGAGCCATGAATGTCCGGGGCTTGTCCAAGCCCATGCTCGAGCCCTGAGCGATCCCATGATAGGTCCATGGGTTGACGGCCTTGCCAAAAGGCGGGTCAACACTAACTTGACTATACAATCACGAAACATGTCAAACAATAATAACAACATGCATGCTTAACCATAAACACCAAAAAAAAAAACAATTTATCATGTTAATATGGATAACACATGCCCAAAAACCCATGTTTTCCCCTTAATCCCCTTAATCATGATTTAACTATAGGATTAGCAAAATATGTCCAGATTAACCCAAATTTCTAACAGAAGCATAAAATAATATTTAAGAATTTCTATATATTTTTTCAAAATTTTATGATGCATAATTTCGCGAATTAACACTAATCACCCCTAATTAGCCGTAATTAGTGTAAAAACATGCTAATCACTCACCTTAGACACAAATAAATCTCAGATCAAAAAAATTTCTGATTTGGTTCGAATCCAATGCATCATAGCAACTCTACTTCCAAACCTTGATTTGATGTTGATTAGCTTAATATTGGAATAAATTTTGATTATGAGGTAGTTTAGAAGGTGAGGGCCATTGCTAGGGTTAGAGGAAGGTAAATGATGGCTTGAAAAATGAATAAAACTGATTTCCCAAACCCTATCATCCCTCCCATAACCCTAATCCCGAAATGGGTTATAGGCTTAGCTGCTAATCACCCGGTTAAGCCCAATTATGTTGTTTTTCACATTCCAAACATTATTTCAGCCATATCTCCCAAACATAAGTCCATTTGATTATTGTGACCACTCTACGAAAAGGAAAACCATCATCCGAATCCAATGGAAGTGGTTTCAGGTCAAAACTTCTTATCAATCAAAAGTTATAGGCGAAACAAGATTCTCCAGGGGTAAAACGATCATTTAAAATTTGGCATAAATCGTGAACATGGGAAATGACCCCAATGGTCGTTTCCCAAAGTTACACAACCATACAACTTCGTATGTGAATGAAGTAGAAGATCAAGTCGGAAATAACCTTTTTTCATACTACTATCTCGATAGAAAATATCGTGTTAGAAAAAACAATAATAGTTTGTTCATCTCGAACTCGAAAAATATTCTACGATCCTCCGATGTGTAGAATGCGGGTCATTACACTCCCCCCCAATGGAATTTCACCCCCGAAGTTCCTTAATCAAGAAAACATACAACGGTGGCCCGCATGCCTATCAACCATTTACAAACAATCAAACATACATAATAACGCAACAAGCCTATCCTAGTATGCGGTTTACTAACAAGGGAATAACTGTATCGCGATTTAAAATCTTACCAGACAAAGAGTTCTGGGTATGACTTCCTTTTGCCGTCCTCGGTTTCCCGAGTACAGTCGTTCTCATTATCACTCCACTGGACCTTAACCAGTTTCACCGTATTCCTTCGAAGTTTCTTCGTATCATGTCTGATAATACGAATCGTTCTGTGGCTCCCAACTTCCTCAAATTCCACTTCTATATCATTAAGCTAGTCGGATGAGATAGTCATATAAGAATCATGCACGAACTTCCTTAACTAGGAAGCATGAAATACATTGTGAACCCATGCCATCTTGTCTGGTAATCCAACTTTATACGCTAAATCCCCCACTTGCTCGAGAACTGGAAATGGACCAACAAACCTTGGTGCCAACTTACCTCTCCTGCCAAAACGAATTACATGCTATAACGGAGAAATCTTGACGAATACCAAGTCCCTAAAAGAGAATTTCAGTTCTCTTCGTCTTTTATCAGCATAACTATTCTGCCTATCTTGGGCAGCCTTCATTTGTTGTTGAATAACCTTGATCTTGTCTGAAGTTTCTCTTATTACATCCAGCCCAAGCACAAATTTCTCACCGGTTTCCAACCAACATAATGGTGAGTTGCGCGGTCTTCTGTACAAAGCTTTAAATGGAGTCATACCAATACAGGACTGATAACTATTATTATATGCAAATTCAACTAGATGCAAATGGTCATCCCATGATCCACCAAAATCCAATATACAAGCCCTCAAGAGATCCTCTAATACACGATTCACCCTCTCTGTTTGACCATCTGTTTGAGGATGGTACGCAGTACTGAGATGTAATTCTGATCCTAAAGCCTCTTGTAAGCTCTTCCAAAACCCATTAGTGAATAACGGATCTCGGTCACTTACAATACCTTTAGGTACTCCATGAAATCTCACCACTCGCTTCATATACAGTTCTGCTACCTTAGCTGCCGTTCTATTCGACTTGACCAGTATAAACCTTGCGCTTTTGGTCAATCGATCCACAATCACCCAAATACTATCATGACCCGATCTAATCCTCGGTAAACCATCAACGAAATCCATTGAGACTTGTTCCCATTTCCATTCGGGAATTTCTAATGGTTGTAACAAACCACTAGGCTTCTTTTGTTCGGCTTTAACTAATTGGCAATTCATGCATTCGGATATAAACTTCCCAACGCCTCTCTTCATCCCTTCCCAATAGTAGGTCTGCTTCATGTATCGATACATTTTGTTACCACCAGGATGTATAGTCAGTTTCGAGTGATAACCCTCTCTATGAACTTCATCTCTCATTCCATTACCGTTGGGTACAACTAGTCTCCCATTCTTTCGATACCTTCCTTCTCGATCAAGACCATACTTGTTCATTCTCTCGCTGTCGATACCCATCTCTGCATTGGAGATGATTTCCAATAGATTAGGATCATCCCTTTGACTAGAACCAATCCGTTCAATCAAAGTCGGTCTGATCGTCAAACTTGCCAACATCTCTGCATCCAATTAGCACTTAGGTCTAAAATCATATCCCGCGATATACTCTAGTTGCTTCCATTCCAGAAACATAGCTCCTAAACTGGCATGTCTCCTACTCAATGCATCAGCTACCGCATTGCCATTCCCGGGTGTATATGCGATATTGAAATCATATGAAGCCAAAAACTCTAACCTTCTCTGCTGACGAAGATTTAAATCTTTTTGAGAGAAAAGGTACTTTAATGACTTATGATCGGTAAACAACTCGAATCTTTCTCCCAAGAGATAATGTCTCCATATCTTTAACGCGAACACGTTCGCTGCCAATTCCAAATCATGGGTAGGATATCTTTTCTCATGTGGTTTCAGCTGCCGACTAGCATAAGCTACAACCCTACCTCCTTGCTTCAATACAGCACCTAGTCTGGTACTACAGGCATCCGTGTACATCGTCATCTCTTCGTTCCCTTTAGGAATAACCAACACCGGCGCACACGTCAACTTTTACTTTAGACTCTTGAATGCATTCTCACACTTTTCGTCCCAAACAAAAACTTGATTTTTCTTGGTCAATTGAGCTAACGGTGCCGTTATCTTGGAGAAGTCTTGGAAGAACTTACGATAATATCCAGCTAACCCCAAGAAACTTCTTACGTCTATTGCATTCTTAAGGGTAGAGAAATTTTGCACTGTAGCCACCTTCGCTGGGTCCACGACAATACCATTTTCTGAGACAACATGGCCCAAGAACCTCACTTCCCTCCTGCAAAAGTGACACTTAGAAAATTTCACGTTTAATTGGTGTTTCCTCAACACCACCATCACTGTCCTCAATGTTCCTTGTGTTCTTCCTTTGTCCTCGAGTAAACAAAGATATCGTCCACGAACACAAGAACAAACTTATTCAGTTGATCCCTACATACCCTATTCATAAGATCCATAAAATATGCTAGTGCATTGGTTAACCCGAATGGCATAACCAACCACTCATAGAATCCGGACGGCATCCAAAATGTCGTTTTAGGCATACTCTTGGCTACTACTCGGAGCTGATGAAAACCTGTCGCAAGATCCAACTGGGAAAACACTCTTGCTCCACTCAACTGTTAAACAAATCATCTATCCGTGGAAGAGGATACTTATTCTTCTTCATCACCTTATTCAACTCGCAGTAGTCCACACACAATCGAAGGGAACCACCGGCCTTAGTGGCAAATACAACTAGTGCTCCCCACTCGGAGACACTTCTTCTTATAAATTCCTTCAAAAGATCGCTTACTTGCACCTAGAGATCTCGCTGCTCCCTTGGTGCCCTATGACGAAGAGGCATCACTATAGGTCTGGCATCTTTCACTATATCAATGCAAAACTCGATCTCTCGGTGTCGTGGAAGTCCGGTCACTTCCCCGAAGATGTCCAGATACTCGCCAGCAATAGGCATATCTAACAACTCATCATGTAGGATGTCGAGGGAATTTAGAAAACTAGCCATCACCCCATCACTAGGTAGGCAACCAAACAGTAACCTCCGCCCATCATCCGCTCTAATGGTCACCGAAGACCCCTCACAGTCTACCACCACCCCATACCTTTCGAGCCAATCGACTCCCGAAACAATGCTAAACCCAGTAAAGCCCAAAACAAAGCAATCAAAAGCAAACATACACCCATGACTCAATATGACCAGATTACGACAAATCATACTAAGGCTAGTCAAACCACCAATCGGGATCGTCACAACCGAAGGTCTATCGATAATCTCAGGTTCCAATCCCAACCTATCTACCAGGTCACTAGATATGAAGGAATGAGAAGCCACGGTATCAAACAACACTCGAACAGGAACATCATAAATAGAAATCATACCTTAAATAACGATGCTCTTTCCCTTCTACGCCGCTCTTGGGGAATTCGACGAACAAGGAACGACTCTGATAGCATACGCTTTCACAATCTGCTTCTCTTTAGGAGGTTGTGGACATTTATCCTTGTGAGGTCCCACTTGGTCGCAATTGAAGCACATCCTGTCCGCTGGCTTTGCTGGACAATCTTTGGCATAGTGGCCCTTCTTGCCACAGTTATAACACTCAACATCTTTCTTCATCTTCTTCTGACCATCCTTAGCTTGGTTCTGTTTCCTCTAATTTTGCAAATTATTCTTGCCTCCACCGCTTGCCTGCGGGTTTGGCTCTCTTGCAGATGTAACAACAACCTCGGTTTTCGACTTAGGGTAATGGCTCTCAAATCTTAATGCCTTTCCCACAATCGACTCGAAGGTCTCATCTATTTGGTTTATAAGTCTTTCCCCCAAGTACTCATCTAAGCCGGTTATGAAATTCTTGTTCTTCTTCTCGGCAGTATCAATGAGAGATAATCCATACTTCGATAAAGTATCGAACTCAACAATATACTCCAAGACCGCCCTACCATTTTTCTTAAGTTCCAAAAATTTCCGTAACAATTCTGATTTATGAGAAACCAGAATAAACTTGTCACTGAAGCGAGTTTTAAACTGATTCAAAGTAACTTGATCCTCGGGCGTAGCTGCTTTAATAGCAATCCACCAATTAAGAGCTCGTTCTTGAAGCTGATGCGATGCAAGCTTTCTCTTCATCGCATCCTCGATCCCCAAATCCTCGAAGATGCACTCGCAACTATCAACTCAATCTTCAGCATCCATAGCCGATTTCGTTCCGTGGAACGGCTTCCACCAAGGTTAGTATAATCCTTGTTAAGCTTGGCAAAGTCGGCTCTAGGCGCCTGCACCACTGCACCACCGCCATTAGCAGCATTAGGAACTGCTTCCTGAACATCCCTAAGCATCTCTCTCATGAGGGTAGTGAACATCGTCCTCATATCAGGCACATTCCCATTGTTGACCCCTGAACCCATAAACCCCGTATATCGGCTCATCGTTCAATCTATAAAGAGAAAACGATTAACCATCTCCATAGTGGCAGTGCGACTTCAACCTTAGATATACTAATAGTATATATATATATATGTAGCTTTTGAAAACCAAAATATCACAAATATGCGCTCTCATATATGTATACTATCTCTCCTTGATGTCTTCCCATAGGTTAACAACACAACCTAGGCTCTGATACCAAGTGTGACGGCCTGCCCCGAACAAGTCGACATTTCCCTTGAAACGCGTTGTGCCAATGCCCGACTAGCATGTGACGGTCGTCAAAGGAAAAGGATTTGAAACTATGAATCACCAAAGAACCTGTAGTATATCTCACTACGCATGGAACAAAATATAATAATAACATAACTTGATATAAAATAGGAGTGACAGTGCATAAGCTAAAAACTAAACCATCGTAGCTGCGGAGTCCAAAATACATCTTATGATCCAAACCATCATTATTAAAACTTCAAAATAATGTCTCTAAAGCAAAATAGAAAAGGTACACTACTAATGCCCAAAGCAGTGACCAACAACAACATAGGGAGAATATATGTAAATAGTACGTGGAAGCCTTCTGCTCGTCTCCGGACAGCTACTCATGCATACCACCTAAACTGTCTCTAGTCTGCTCGTTTAGAAGCACCCGGAGTAATAAGAAGAGACATAAAACTCTGGGTCAGACAAAAGTCTGGTGTGAGCGATAGCAGTAAAACAGAACAATAACAGGTATAAATAATCATACCTAAACCTGGACCTGCAAGCAAAACAGGATGTATAGTACTCTAAGGTAACACTAACATAAAGTGTCAAGCGGAAGTGCACATGTCATGGTGATAGAAAACATTAAACATAACAATCATCCTCACATCTCTCACTCAGTGCGTAAAGCATACAATATCCACCACTTTGATCACCAAATCCTTTGCTATGACCACTTTGCCCTTGGGGTCTTAGTGACCCCATTGCGATGGTCCATAGCCACTAATCCCTTTGTTATGATAACTTTGCCCTTGGGAGTCCTAATGGCCCCATTGCACTGATCCATAGCTATGCTACGATCACTTGCCCTTGGGAGTCTTAATGGTCCCATCGCGTTGATCCATAGCCACTAATTCGTCCCTCAATGTGAACTAAAGTTATAGATATCGATAACCCCTTTGCACATGTCCTGCAGCGATGTCCAAATCATGAAGTTAACTCATTGGTTCCCATTTGGATCATGAGTTCTAACTTCTTATTTAGACTACCTTTGCATCTCGAGTTTTAGGTCTCCTCCAGTTCGTAGTTTTTCTTCCATTCAGTTCGTTCGCTGTCCAGACTCGAGGACCGGTTCATGGTTCAAGTCTCCAGCTCGGCTCGTAGTTCATGGATGCTCCAGTTCATGACACGTGGGCCACATTCGGGCCATGGGACCCACTTGTGATCCCTATCCTGGTCATTGGCTTCTGGTTCGGCTCGTGGTTCTTATGTGGACCCGGTTCGTGACCATCATCCTCTGGTTCGTGGTTCCATCTAGCCCGCGGCTCGTGGCATATTGGTTCGCACAAGGTTCGTGACCTTTGGAGTGGTTCGGCTCGTGGAGGGTGGTCGGCTCTTGAGGGGGGCGGGGGGTTCGCGACTGGGGTCGGGGACCTGCTCCAATTTCTTACAACTTTTCCGATGACCTATTTACGCCATACGACGGCGTTTTCAACCATTCTAACTTGACTATACAATCACAAAGCATGCCAAATAGCAATAGCAACATGTATAATCAACCATAAAGACCAAAACAACAATTTATCATGTTATTATGGATCTAATATGCCGAAAACCCATGTTTTCCCCTTCATCCCCTTAATCATGGTTTAACTATAGGATTAGAAAAATATGTCCAGATTAACCCAAATTTCTAACAGAGGCATAAAATAATATTTAAGAATTTCTACATATTTTTCCAGATTTTTATGATGCATAATTTCGCTAATTATCACTAATCACCCCTAGTTAGCCGTAATTAGTGTAAAAATATCCTAATCACTCACCTTAGCCACAAATAAATCTCAGATCTGAAAATATTCCTGATTTGGTTCGAATCCTAATGCAACATAGTAGCTCTACTTACAATTTGATGTTAATTTGCCTTGATTTGATGTTGATTAGCTTAATATTGGACTAAAATGTGATTAGGAGGTAGTTTAGAGGGTGGAGGCCATCACTTGGGTTAGAGGAAGGTAAATGACGGCTAGAAAAATGAATAAAACTGATTCCTCGAACCCTATCAACCCTTCCATAACCCTAATCCCAAAATGAGTTATGGGCTTAGCTGGTTATCACCCAGTTAAGCTCAATTATGCTGTTTTTCACATTCCAAACCTTATTTCAGGCATATCTCCCAAAAGGTAAGTCCGTTTGATTATTCTGACCACTCTACGGAAAGGTAAACCATTATCCAAATCCAATGGAAGAGGTTTCAGGTCGAAACTCCATGTCAATCAAAAGTTATAGGAGAAACAAGATTCGCCAAGGGTAAAACGGTCATTTAAAGTTTGGCATAAATCGTGAACATGAGAAATGACCCCAATAGTCATTCCCCAAAGTTACACGACCATACGACTTCGTATGTGAATGAAATAAATATTCTACGATCCTCTGATGCACAGAATGCGGGTCGTTACAGAAACCTTGTCACCTCATCGAATGTGTCCAAATACTCTCAACCTACAAGATCAAATGACGACTTGCTACTAGATAACTTAGTATCTAAGCCCTCTATTGTCTAACCATAAGTGGCTCGCTCTAGCTATTGCTAGATTAATGATGACTCACAACTGAAGGAAAATTGTCCTTGCCCACTATCGTTTTTTTAAGACCAAAAAATGGTTCTAGCACCCAATAGACATGGATTTGTAGAGATTAATGAAGAAATATAAAATAAAAATGAGAGACAATCAGCAAACAAACAAGATTTATAGTAGTTCAGCATTAACGAGCCTATGTCCACTTTATAATTCTTCTATTCAGCAAAGAACTACAATTACAATGCTTGAAATCCTTAAAAACTCATGATACAATCAAGATTCTCTAGAAAATATAGAAAAATAAATCAAACAACTCTGGACTAGGTTCTGGTCGAGAATTAATGGTAGATGGAGTAGGCGGTTTCAAGCTTTCGAGAGTCAAAAGTCCTCCTTCTGGCCGTCGGATCGGGTATATATAGGATCGAGTCAGGGAAAATGAGTGGGAACAGTTTCGTATCTGTGGCATTCGTTCTGGATCCACAGGATATAGTGGGAGCAGTTAGTGAAACAGTTCTAAATAGTTGTGAACAGGTGGTATCGTGTCGTGGGACACGTGGCAGAGCCTCCGCTCGAATAGGAAGATGTGGAGAATATGGGAAAACAACCTTTATGGCATTGAGATGGGGAGCAGATCGAACTTTTTGATCTGATATTGTTCGACTCAGAATGTACAATCTGAACCCATGTTCTTGTTCAATCATTGGTGTAGAAAGAAATCTGAATCCCTGTGAACTCGATCCCAACCGAGGCTTGTTTCTTGTGTAGGCATGATTCTTGATGTCCAGGGCTTGTGACCATGATCACTCAAACGTTGGGTTGACTTTCTATAAGGGAGGCTAACATTTTTCCCTCCAAAGTACGTTTTATTGTAGAAGAATGTGTCTTTGAACTTTTCAAGCTATACATTCTTGAATAAACAGTAGCCAATGGTCGTGTCTTTCCGTGAAGTCTTGACTTTTGACTCCTTGTGTTATGTATAAAGAAAAGACCATATATGTAATTTTCTTTGTTGCAATCAGCAAATCAAGATCTTCGATTGGAGTATAGGTTGATATACTCGTAAATCCTTAGAACCCTTGTCGTATCAAAAAGTTAGAGTTGCCCGTTTGAATCGTGCTATTTTGTCGGTTCTCGTATATGTTCACACACATACAAGTCATTCCAAATAATTTCTTTTTGATTATTGAGATTAATTCAAAACACACGAATGTGTCACATAATCACAAGCACGAAACAATCGTTGAGGATGTCGCTTACTTTCTCCCAATTTTCTTAGTTCTCAAATTTTCGGGTCGAAAAAATTTCATCACCCTTCAGATCGAATAATTCGATCCGGGGTTCCTTCGATCCGAAATGCATCCCACATTTTTTGGATTTGTTCTAAAAAATATGGATGGGTTATCTTTTCCAACGGAGTCGAATGGTCACCTAGCTATTATATAAGCCGATCCATCACCCCTACCTTTTACTTTTCTTTTCTAATCGTATCATTTCGAACTCACAAACCCTAGCTTCTCAAAATATTTCGCATCCATCCTAATCCCAAATTCAATTCAAAGGTGGGTTACTTAATTCATGTCTATTGCACTATCATCTGAGATTTTACATGGTTTTGAACTGGAATTCGAGGAGAATAGCATCGAATTGTATAGAGATTTAGATTAGATTCACATCGAGGCTGTTGTATCGTTCTTTGAGGCTCACCGCCGCCGTGTCGATCATCTGAATCGTCTCTCATAGCGATTTCAGCACTGCCATAGCGATGCTTAGAGACGAGTCTAGAGAAGGTGAAAATGCGATGGGTTCCAGTGAAGGATATGGAAACAAAAAGGAGCAGTCAGGCTCAACTTGAATGGATTGGTAAAGCAAAAAATCTAGGTGGTTATTGATGCCCTGCTTCATGAATAGTGATTTGGCAATTTAAATGACTATAATTAAATATTTTTAATTATTTAATAAATATAAATATTGGAGTAATATATTTTATTTTTGAAATAGTCGGAAATAGTCGAATTTGCAATATTGTGTGAATCAAATAATTTAAAAGATGTAATTTGGTTAGAATTTAGTTATAATAACGAGTCTATTAGTTAAATGATGTTTGAACATATTAATTTTAATATAATTAAAAATGAGCTCGTAACATAGCGGTAGTTCGTAGTTTTACGTTTTGAACTTTAATTAGATACACATGATTCATTATAAGTTGGATTTCTTTGAAACAAGAAATGTTCGAATCTATTGAACTATATTGTTCTAATGAAAGTAAAAAATCGAGATTTCATCTTATAGATTGTTAGTTATGTCCAAATCAAATTTTCAGGGAGTCTCTATGGAATCATTTATAAATTCATTCGATTTTATTTAATAATGTAAACGCAATTTTACATAAAATGAATACCGTTTTAACCTGTAGTTTGAAATATTGAGTTGAAATCCAAATTACATTATTTTAAAGATATATATATATATATTCTGTTTGAGTATATAAGATAAGAATATTTTATTATTATTCAAATTGAAATTATTTTAATCGATTTATATTATTTCGATATAATATGGAATTATAGAATAACCAATTTTCGAACGACCTTCGTTTTCGATGAAACTAATTTTATTAAATCCGTGGTGGTTTATTAATGTAATGATTTTGGTGTGCAATATAATTGCACATATATAACTGTTTGAAATTATAAAGGCAAAGGGACTCAGAATTCGACGAAACCAGTTCCTTCACGTCCAAAATATTTAATTATTGTAGGATTACAATTTGTATCACGATCAAAGATCATTTGCGGTAGTTTTTGTGTGTTACTTCACATGCAAGTTTCGTGAAATATAAATAATCTAATCAAATTAAAATACCTTTACCTCTAAATTACCTAAATAAAAAATTACCCTAAGTCCTCTTTTATATGCTACTGCCGACCCATACATTTACTTATTCTTCCTTGGCATGCACGGGTTGTAAATCTATAGATATACGATGTCTTCATTCTTCCTTCTTCTTCAGGAAAACGCCGAAATTTTTAATGGAAAATAAAAATAAAGATCAAATTCCATTCTCCTCTGGAAAAAACTGAAATAAATATATTCTAATTCGAATTGAAATTTTCTTTAAACTCATGTATGTTTCAATGGGTTTCACGAGATTTTTTAACGTTTTATTTCAAATAATGTGAATGCAGTCGAGTTAGGGTTGAGATAGATTTGAGGCCGATTCGGAAGGAACTGGGTGTAATCGTGTTTGGCATTGATCTTTAGGGTGGAAGACACAAGTTTTGACGAACTTTGGGGTTGTTTGGTGACAATAACTTTAGGTGGTTGCACAGTGGCGTGAGCTTTGGTCTAAAAGCCGCACTGGATGCGGAGATGGCGAGTGGTGCGGGTTGGTGATGGATGAGTAGATCATGCGAGAAAAAGGAGATTAGTAGTGACCGATTGTTGAATGGTTAGTGGTGAAGGGAGCAGTAGATGTTGGAAGTTTTGGCTATGGCCTGTAAAAGGAGGTGCATGAGTTTGGTTTTCAGTAAGGAGATACTGCTCACATAGAACCAAGCGGGTTGAAGTGGAGATGGGCCGATTTAAATTCGTAAATCCCAAATGAAAATAATTTAAATTTAATTTTAATTTAAATAACATATTAAATTTTATACTTTAGAACTTATGCATACTTTACCGAAATTCAACAAAACGGGATCCATTTGGATCGTATTGTCACAGGCTTGTACTAGAATTGGTTCGAAGTGATTTGGAGCTCGTTGGAATTTTAGGCAAAATAAAATGCCTTATTTAATCAACATGCATGAATCATTTTTCAGTGATTAACGACCGATGTATGTAAACTCACCAACTCTATCCGGTTTTATATTCTTATAAACTTTATTTAATATTGATAAATGACGATTGAATGTTGTGTGATGGTTGTTTAGATGAATTGAAAATAAATTGGTTGAAATTACAGATATAGTTATATATATATTGTTGGTTAAATATTGATTCTATTTACTATGATAGTTCATATTGATACGAAATTGGTATTTTTGATGTTGATTAACATCTGTGGACGCAGGGAAACCGGTTGGAGGAATACAGCTAGATTCCTTAACAATTATATTGTTGTTTTCCATATATTGCATTGTATGATGTGGCAAATAAACTATGGTTGATTCTTGTGTGTGTTGGGATGTTTGAATTACACTGACCCTAAAGTAAGTAGTATTTAAATACTGTAGAAATCTATTTGAATGAAATGAAAAAGAATTTGGGTTTTGGAAAGGAAGAATCTATTTTTACAAAATATAAATTTAATTTTGAATGGGCTAGGAAATAATAACTTGTTTTAATTATAAAAAAACAATTAGTTTGATTTATAAACAATGTTTATTAATGAGATGAAATAATTATTATTAAATAATTTGGGAATGTAAATTCAAGAATGAATTTAAAAAGAAAAATGAGAAATCATTTGAAAAGAAAACATTGAAATTATTTTAATGTTTGAAATGTAAACAAAATTGAAATAAATCGATAAGGATTTATAATTAGAATTCGACTATGTCGAATGTTATGAAAATAATTTATTTTCAGAAATTATATGATTCAAAATTTAACAAGATAATTAATATTTGGTTTGAAACCAATAATTTATAATCGAATATGTAATAGAGATTAAGTTATAAACTTGATATATAATTAAAAAGAAGTTGACTTGAAAACAGAGTTTATGAAGTATGAATTTATAAAATGATTCGATGGATGGAATTTTAAGCTGTAATGGTATTTGCTATTCAAATCAAGATTTATTGATACAACGAGTTCATATTTCTATATAGGAATAATATACCTTTTTTTAAATTGAGTAATGATTTAAAAGAAAATGTTTTGCAAATTAAAATTGTTATAAAAGGAAATTGGAAAATGTTGAAAGTGATAAATTTAAAAATGAATTTAGAAATTGAGTTGACCTGAAATGATAAAATATTTCGACGTTCAGGATGCTAATCGAATATTGGTTATTTGAAATAGAAAATCTAATAGAATTATTCGGAAGAGAGTTATATATTGAAATTCAATTATATCAAGTTCAGGAAAGTACTATTTACATTCCTATTCTAATCAAGTCGATTAATTAATAAAATTAATGAAAAAAGTTATATTTTAAAGTTAATATTCCAAAATCATGGATTATAATGCTATCGTTATAATCGATGTTTTCCGTAAAAGGAATGGATTCTTAAACTGAATAAGAGAGTTACGTAAGAAATGTTTGTTAAAGATTGAAGTTGTGAACTTTGTGTATTTCAAAGTTAGGAATGTTGTTTTATTAAGGTCTGAAAGGTAATTATACCCCAATATAATGGATTTCTATTTTGACTAAGGAATGGTTATGGTTCTTTAGCGAGGATTGGTTAAAGATACGATTAGTTAATGAGTGACTAGTGGGTTGAGTTGTAGCAATGATGTTCTATACAACATTCGCTTAAATCCATATAAATGGATTTTGGAAACGTTTTCCAAATAAAATCAGAAATATTTTCTAAGCATAGAAAATGAAATGGTTTTTGTTGATAAAAAGTATAGAATGGAGTTAAGGAAATTAGAAACCGAATGGAGATTAGTCGAGTTGAATGGCTGTATGAGTGTTGATCTGATGTTGGTTTCGGCCTTCGGTGTTGATACTTAGGGAGTTGTTCTCTTACTAGTTTACGGTTAGGGACAGATGAATGTGGAAGAATAGTATATGTGAATAAGAAATGGAATTGTTTTCCAATGTTAAGAACGTATATTTTCTAAATATAGAAAATTATAATTTGTGAATATATGGAAATGTTTTCCGATGTTAAAATGAGATATTTTATGGAATATAGGAAATAAATAGTTATGATAGATGGAAATTGTTTTTCCAAAAATCGTAAGAGGCTAAACGGGTTTGGAGAAATATTCAAGTAAAAATATTAAAATGAAATTGAGAAAACGAATAAATTCGTAGAAATTAATTTAAAGGGCTCATTGTTGCTTGATGGTTGATCAGTAAAATTTCCATGTGGAAATAGGATCGTTGGTTGTATGGATGTTTTCTTTACAACTGGCTATCAAAGTTTTTGGCCATTTTTCTGTGGTCAATACGGAGAGACTGGGATTTGGTTTATTATCTGAAAAACACTCTGTATGGGCATTTGCGTTGCGAATCAAATATTTTGAAGACAATCTAAGACAGAGTTTATGCAAGGGCTATTCTAGCGATCTTAAGTAGAAATTTCCTAAAATAGATTTACAGGATAGTGCCTTCGGTTTGTTCATTCCCAGGAAAACTTGTAAGGACGAATGTTTGACAGAGTTTACCTAACAGATCGCGTAATTTCATCTCTTCAAAGGTATTTATGTTAGTGTCGGAGGAATTCGGTTCTCTTAAGTTTATACCCATGGTATTTATAAGGCAGTCAATTTGTGATTTGGCGGGTTTAAAGATGTGGCCTTCAAAGTGAATGGCGACCAAATGTTCTAAAAAGGTAATTGTAACCCCAAGCCTCATTAACCCAGAAATGGTATAAAATTAAGTAGGTTGCACGGCTATGTAGGTCGCTCCCATTAGGGTGTATTGCCACCATATAGAAAAAAATTATTTGTTCTTCTTTCGTTTCTGTTTCTCCTAGGAATACGGTGGGCCCAATCCGTAGGGTGATAATATATTTCGAACACTCAAGCAAAATGAGTGGCCGATCGTGTTTATCTAGGGTTGCAAGATGTTCTTGTTGAACACTTAGTGTATTTTCTCTAGAGATACACTATTGGAACGGGGTCCCATACCTTTCCACAGTTGGAAATCCATTCTCAAATAAGAGCCCGCGGTCTTGATCGTATACTATGTATGTGGAGCATGAGATGAAAGTGTTCCACTATATTGCTATTTACCTGATTTAGACACTATTATAATATCAGAATAATATGGATTTAACGAATTTTTTGTGTTATCGTAAGGTAAAAATCATCTATATTTATGTGTGGATCCGTCTTATAATTATCCTTTCTTTTAAAAATAAAATTTAAAAGTTAAACCAAGTGGTTGGAGTTTACTCACACCTGTCCCATGAGTGACCCAGAGTTTATTTCATTTTTTAACCCTAAACTCTTGGGTGTCCAAATTTGTATGAGCAGTCAAGTGGTCAGGATTTTACAGATATACTTGAAAGAGCTTGGAGTAGGAGGCTTCAACATTAGATAGCTACTATTTATATCCATTGTGATGTGTTGTGTTGTACTCTGATAATTGTATGTGAATACAGTAAGTGATTTTTATTTCAAAAGTTTTATTATATAATATAATTTATTCGTTCCACTATGAGATTTATGTTTACTCCTATATTCATTTGTCTTCTTCTTCTTCTTCTTATATTTTAACTTTCTTTCTTATCTCTTCTCACCATCTAACTTCTATATATTAATGATCTGGTAATTTCCGGTGTTTGATTTGTAGACATGGTATTTATATCGATAATCAGGATCAGGGATTGAGTGTTCGTTCGAATATATATAGATTGATCAATTCCAACATAACACACGTTATCATGGACATGTGGGATAGAGTCTTTCAAAGTCTCGTCATTGAGTGGCATAGCATAATTACTAAGATATTCTGGGCATATATTCATAACTCTCTATGAACTGCGAAATATATCAAACAATCACATGCTTTCATCACTTCTTTCCTTTATGAAATTTATCACATCTGCACTACACACACTAGCACACATAGGGGCACAAGTTACTTTACTCTAACAACCAACATTTGGTGGATATTACAGAAAGCATGTCTAGAAGGTATCCTACAAGATATTCTGAGTTTGAGAAAGGAAAATCTCCAGGAACATCAACAAATCCCAATATCCTTCCATTGTGTTATAACTCTGACTATACTGATCCAGAATTTGAAGTAAATATCCATGAGGATATAAAATCCTCCAAAGAATGAATTTCTATGGACGAAGAGGTGGGAGAAGTAGGAGAAAATAGAGCTTCCAACATATTTAGTGATGCGACCTTTCTGAAAGAGCCCCATGACTCTTGGGTATCCACTACTAATGAGTCAAGACGTCGACGATTTTTTATAAAGCAAGGGATATCTTGGGATGAGGTTCGAGTTGTCGATGTCTTAAGTAGACCTCACAATCCTCCAGAGGGATACATGGAAATAAGCCAATAGTTGTGCTCGATGGGGAGAATTCCTCCTTTTCAGCCATTCGTCGTCCATTTTCTTAACCGATTGAAAATACCTCCCATGCAGCTTCATTCGACAGCATATTCGTATTTGTACACCTAATACATATAATATATGGAAGTTCTAGATGTGGATCCCATCTTTGAAGATATAACCTTTTTCTATAATTCAAGCATTAAAAAGATGGGACTCTTTCCTTCCTTTATTTTTTATCTACGCCAAAATGGAAAATTATCATTGAGGGATTCAGTAATGTAGGTGATATATGGCCCAATTGGTTTTACATTCTACACCAAACCGGGTATGTCAGGAGATGGCTTCAACCTGGAACCAATTCCTAGTTTCCTTATGCTAACTTCGCTTATAGGCTTTCTGACCTTTCGTTATCATTTTCAGTTCCAAATCCGAAAAAACCACAAGGTAAGTGTATCAAGACCATATGTCTGCTTTACTGAACTCCCCACCCTCTTCGTTAAGTTTTAAAAGCGGCTTAGTGGATGAGTTTCTTCACCAATATCATTTGCTTAGTCTGCAACGAAGTACAGGAGTTGGAGGAGGTCGCGCTCCTATATATGTTACCCTAGCTCAGATTCCTTCGATGTCAGCAAGGACTAAAAACATACCCACAGTCGAGGGACATGCAACAATATGAACTGAAGATCGAAATGCCAGTAAGAGTAATGATCTTGCAAGTTCTTGTCAGGAAGCTCAGCTAGGAGAGAGAGAAATCTTCTGAGAAAGCGACCAGTGAAATACTCTAGAGCCCCTCTCTCATAAACGTGTTCACGAAAGAGCTTTTAGACAAGATTATTGAGGAGGAGCGTAGGGGTCTTTCTCCAAAAGATACATCCAATATAGAGAAGCAACCTTCTCCCAAGACTCACCTCCTGCTAAATAACCAACCCACGATTCCCGCTAAGAAAAGTCAGTGTCACCATTTCGAGGCTTGGGCTATCTTCCTCTGCCAGATACTACATCTTCTTCTCAAGATATCAGCTATAGTTCTTTCTTTCCTACTTCTGAGGCGTAAGTCATACCCACCAAGATGGTGAAGACAACACCCACTAGCCAAACTCTGAGCTCTGGTCTGTCAGGGGGGTCACTTAGGAAACACACAACACAAACACTACATCTCGCAATACTTTTGTGTTATACTTTTTCAATAATTTAACACTGGCTTGTGTTAATTTGTAGGGACGATGTCTCATCGTAGTTATGACCCTAGAAAGCTCCACAACGGTCTCTCAGGATCTTATTTTGACGCTGATCATGACTACATAGATGACCATAAGAGAGATGATTGAATGCGTTATCAACGAAGGTATTATCCCTCCTCGCGCTCACGCTCTCCAGTTCGTTCTGATTATGATAAGCTTAAAATCTATCAAGGTCACCGTGAACGGGATAAACATATTTGCAAAATTCCAGATCCTCTAAAAGGGTCATATTCTCAAGAAAAACATCTCAATAAGCTTTCTGACCCTAAGGAAAAAAAATCAAATATAAGGATGATGCAGTTGTCGTTCAAATCCATCAATATTTCCATGTCAATGCCCGTGGTTCTTGACACCTCAACTGCCGAGAGGGTAAAATTTTTAAAGGAGCAATTCCCTAAATATCACTTTGGGAATATGCTTCTAGTGCCTAACCTCCAGCCAATCTTTGCAAATTGGTATGATAGTATAAAGGAACATATACACTTTGTCTATAATACCCCAATTTTTTAACAACACTAAAAGAGGATAAATTAAATAATAATTAATTTAATATTCATATTAAGGAAAACGGACTATGCCATCGCGTCCGTCTCGAAATTCTGGTTAAGATAGACATTTGGTTTGCGTAAAACGGACACCGTATGGAGGAGTTATGAGGGTTTTAAGTTTGTATACGCGTAGAAAGTACATATATATATATATATATATATGAGTTATGTTTGAGCCAGAGATGAGTTAGAATTTAATCCAGAACAGTTCAAATTTGAAAATTGAAAAGTGGCGGCAGATTTCCCGCTCTAGGGGGTCGACCTCTTAGAGGGGTGTTGACACCGGGGTCGACCCCCCTTAAGGGGTGTCGACCTATGAGTCGACCCACCCACAGGGGTGTCGACACCCCTAGGGCTGAGAGTGAAGTTGGTTTTCAAAGGGTTCTGCAGCTATATATATGTGTCCAATTCTCCTATTTCTTCATTGGAAATTATGGGAGCCAATGCTGCCAGCGTGCGAACTAAGATGGATTCGTTTTTTTCAACAACGTACAACATTCAACTTTGCAAATCAAATACAGAAATTCAAGATCCATTCTTTCTCTATTCTCTAAACCTAACGCTATGAGTTTCTTGTTACTTTTAGGTTTAAATGAATAAAAGTAAATTATGAAAGACTGTGAATTGGATATGATGTAAACTATAAATCTATGCTATTGTTAAATCTTATACTACGTCATGATAGATCTAGACCTTTAGATCTAATGCAGTTTTAATTATTTTATTATATTGCCAATGTGGATCTTGACTTGTAACTATATCGTGGTGAATGTAAATCTGTTAATTTGGACAGTTGCAACATTGGTTATATCTAATTTTTTATGTAAATCACCTTTCTCCTGTCATATTGCGATCAACTTAGATATGTTGTAAACTGGACATGTGAACCCATATTTAGATCTAAGCACGCTATTATGTCATCTTAATGGTGTTAGATCTATTTTAACCTTTAGATCTGAATTATGTGATCTAATTTATCCCCTTGTAATTATCATGTTAGATCTAAACTAATTGGACATCTAAATTGCTAATTTAGATATTACTATGCTTATTGGGACATCATAATTATTTTAGAATCAATTGACTGCCACAAGTTCACCAGTCTTATGTCCATCTTGTTATGATGTTGATTACATGTCCATGCCAGTATGTATATTCACCTTATCACCATGATAGTATATGCCTATGCCAAGTTGAACAATCACTTTTGTTACACTCCTACTATTTTTCCCTTTTTATGTTTATGGCTAGGCTATTATCTAGCCTAGGCATGCTGGCAATTTCGTGAGGGCGCTAATTAAGGATCTTGGGAAAAGGGTTAATAATGGCATAATTTGAATATGAACATTTTTGGACATATAATTCAAACTATTGGGTAGAATGGACATTAACACCTATTAAGGGAAAGGTTTAATTAATTGATTAACAATGGAATGTCTAGTAATTACAATTAGGAATTGTAATTGTACTTATGGCACGAGGTTAGGTTGCATTTGTGGTGGAAGTGTGCCCGGACCTGGCCGATATATCCAGCAACCACTAATGTTGAACCTAATGAGGGAGGTCTAAGTATGCAAATACGAATCGGGCTAAGACACAAGGTTAGGCCCAACTGTAGGATAAGACTACTCGGAGCCGACCGACATATCCAGCATCCACACGTTGTAGGCCTAACGTAGGAGGTCTAGCCCTTTATAAACCATAATCTGACATCGTAATGAATTGGACTACTTAACCAAATCTAATCCATAGGGATTGTATGATTATGAACTAAAGTTATGGTTAAGTAAATTGATTGGATGGTGGATGGGTTAAGCAAATTTGGAGGGGGTGGGTAATATTTACATATAGGCCCACAAACTTAACCCGATAAGGTTATGTAATCAAAGACACCTAGTGGTATACATAACTGGAGGAAGTAATAGAGTTATGTAATTAAAGACACCTTTTAGGGTAAGCATAACTGGCATGGGGCTATGAAATTAAAGACATCTAATGGTATACATAGTCAGTGAAAACCTAGTGGGGGATACAAGACAAAGGGAAGAGCTTGTATCATATTGTGTGGGACCCAATATAGTCAGTAACCCGGAGTAGGTGTCAAATAAAAGTACTTCGTACTAGGCAGAGAGGGGACACGCTTACTGACAGATTGTAAGAGAACCAAACATGGAGGACGGTGTGGGCGACGCAAACCGACCGGGAATATGCATGCATGAGCCAGGCAGAGGGGGATAAGACGACCGTGACACCTGTAGATATGGGGCTGTGCATATTAGTGAAGGGTTTCCACTTTAGGACGTGATACATCCTACCGTGGGGCCGGCACAGAGTATATACGGAGTAGGGAGCCGATGATTAGGGTAGTGGTTAGCGTACACTTCGACGTATGCCCTAAGTCTACCAACTTATAGTGGAAGGGATCATCTCATTCTGGTTATACTAGTAATAGTGCAGAGTAATCATCAGAAAAGTGTACACAACTTATCCTGTCTACCTTGTCGCACCTGTCGTTTATGTAATGATCTCTCTTATCCACTTTATATGCCTATCATGTTACTTTTATTTATTTATTGGCTAAAAGTAACTAGACTCGCCAGACTATATGTCTGACCCTTTTGTTTCTCCTTCTTTCTTCTGTCCCCCCTCCCCCAGGTTCTCAGGGAGGAAGCACTCAAGCTTAGTTAGGACTCTGATATCATCTTGCTAGGAGCTACTTCTGAAGTATGTCTCAAGTTCTTGTCTCTACTATGGCCTAACTCTTTTATTTGGGGAATTATGCTTTTTATATACTTATGTACTCTGATGGTGCAAGACAGAAGTTATTTTATTGTAATGGATTTTGTGACTTATGGTATTGTGGACGACGGCATTATGATTTACGTTTGAAATAAAAATTTAAATTTCCGCTGCTATCTTATTTATATCTATCTTGTTATTATTCTATGTCTGTTTGCTTATAACGCTTCATGAAACTTAATGCATTCCCTTAGTGAGTGACATCAACGGAGGTGGGGTGTCACACTTGGTGTCAGAGCTAAAGGTTACCAGATTGGATAAAGTTTTTGTAAATTATTTTCAAAAAGATTTTAAAAGAAAGCATTTTCAAAAAGAAAAGTATGATTTGAAAAACATTCCCTAAAAAGCCATATGTAGTATCATTCGGTCCTTTATCTAAATTTCTTCCTTTTCCTTTTTCAGCATGTCTAGGGAACTGAACATTCCTAAAATCCAAAAGGCGTCACAATACCCGGATGGTTCCGTAGGTATTTGGAGGCCACGGTGCCTGCCAAAGGCCAAGGAAATGTGTAACACCCCGTATTTCTGTTAACACTAATGTTCACAAATTAAAGAATAATTAATCTCAGACATGGGAATTAAGGGAAACGGGTTATGCCATTGTGTTTGTCTCGGAATTCTGGTTGAGATAGAGTCTGAGTTTGCATGAATTGGACTTCGTATGAAGAAGTTATGGCCATCGGAAGTTTCAGAAAGTTCAAAACAGATTTTAGAAAATTCAAATTTCAGAGTCAGACAGTCTAGGCGGGAAAATTCCCGCCAGGGCTAGGTCGACCATAGGGTCGACCTGGGGGTCGAACTACCCTGATCAGGTCAACCATAAGGTCGACTTGGGGGTCGACCTGCCCCCCTCCCCTGGGCAGATTTGTTTTATGACCTATTGATGACTAGATGCTGACTCATTAGGGTTTCTGATTTGGTCTGATTGGCTGGGATTAATTCTGGGTTGATCGGACGACTTAAACTAATCCTAGACTCTATAAAAACACCTCTAGACTCAAACCCTAAAATCAAAACAAAATTAGATTCATGGCCTCCATGCCGTCACCTAGCAACTCAGCATAGCCGCCACCAATTAGAGAGGAAGCAAGCTAATCTATTTCAATTCTTTTCAACTTAAACAATGAATCTTCTTCAAGGGAAAGCTAATACAACTTTAGAACTCAGAATTCAGAATTCAAGACCTTCTCTGAGTTGTGACTTCGATAATTTTAATAAAATAATTAGCAAATTAACTGGATTGAGTTATGATATGGACTATTTGGATATGATGTGAATTATTGACCGCATGTTATTATTCATGTAGTAAAATTGTGATGTTTATGTTGTAAATTCTATGATGCTTTCTTGTAATGTTGTGATCATCTATGTTGTAATTTGATGATTGGCTTATGTATAATCGAATCACCATGTTGTTCATATGCTAGTTTGGGTATGTTGATTCATATGATAAATCATAAGTATGTATGCAAGTTTAGATTTTTATTAAGACATGAATCATATGCAAGTTGGGGAAAATTATATGTATAACCTTATATGCTTCATGACATCTATTTTAGATCTAAAGTTAGGCTATGACAAGTGTGAGTTATATGCCAAATTCTACATGCTAGTTTACATGTTTAAATTTAAGTTTACACCATTGTTATGTTGCATAAATCACATATGCAAGTTTATATGAAAATATGAGTTTGGAATATGAATCATGTTATGCAAGTTTGTGGTTATTGCCTATGCAATTTTACACCTTTAGATGTAGATCTATGACATACATGATTTATGCAAGTTTGTGACCATTATCCCAACAAGTTCACACCTTTAGATTTTGGGTCTATGACATATGTAGTTTTATGCAAATTGTAACTTTGGCCTATGCAAGTTTTAGATGTAGAACATCATTCACACATGCAAGTTCACCCCTTATGTTTAGATCTGGTTTTAATTATATGTATGTTTTGATGTTTTCTCTTTATTCCATGAGTTAGACTATTTGAGTCTAACGTATATTTTACGTTAAACGAATAAACGTACAACGTGGGGTAAAAGGGGATAATATTAAAATAATTAATTTGCATAAATGCCTTAAAAGGCATAAAATAAATTTGTGATGAAATCGGTATGATTTTACATACCATAAATAGATGGACATAATTGAGTCAATTATGGCCATAGTTAAATTTGTAATTAATTGATAATTTGAATAGGGAAAGTAATTCAAATTGGGGGATGATTAATTAGGAGTAATTAATCGTTTAAGACATGAGATTAGGCTCTTTTGTCGTGTAAGACTGCCCGGACCTGCCCGACAAATCCAGCTGCCGCAAATGCCAGTCTAATGTGGGAGGTCTTAGGCATAAATTAAATACGTAACAATTGTAAAGACACGAGGTTAGGCTCGTTTGTGGTGTAAGACTGCCCGGACCCGCCCGACAAATCCAGCTGCCACAAATGCCAGTCTAATGTGAGAGGTCTTTATGAGGTTACGGTCTTAATGAATTAAGAAACACTTAACCAGATAAATATGTAGTGGGACTTGAGGGGGTTATGTGGTTGCCTTGGGAGGCATGTGGAATCTAGTGGGTGCCTTGGGTGGCATTTGAAATACGTTTAGAAACACTTAACCAAAATTGAAACATGTTACTGAAACATGAATAAGAAGAGGGTTAAGTGGGATGTACTAGAGGGGACCAAGCTTAGGTGGGTAGGTTGTGTCAAGTAATGGGGGTCATTTTCAACCAGTAACCCATACGTATCTTGTGGACTCGACCCAGGTCGAGGACGGGACACACATACTTGGCTTAACTGTAAGAGGCCAAAACGGGCTAGCGGTGGCAACACAAGTCCAATGGGTTCATATGCGTGTGTGGACCCGGGATCGTAGGTAAGACGTTGTTGCATCGTGTAGGTATAATCCGTGCAATATTTATGGTATCGGGTTGCCAATTTGGGGAGTGATACACCCCACTATGGGGCCAGCATGGGTATCTACGAGTTAGGGAGCCGATCGCTTGGTGGGTAGTGGGTACACCTAGTGGAGATAGGGGCAGGCGGCACCAATAAAGGCAGCTAGGGGTGCACGAAACTACCAATATCATTATTAAGTTTGTAGGCGGGATCAACCTTAGGGTGACTAGTGGTGGTGCAGTATAGCAATTATCTTATAGTGTTGGTGTAGTTTAGTAATTATCTTATAGTGGTTTAGGTGCGCTTTAACGATATCGTTTTTCATCTTGTTTCCTTGTTTACTCTGCCATACTCAATGGTTCATGGTCATTTCCTGATTTTCCAACTTATGCCTTAGCCTAGTTACTTTGGTGATTATATTGTTAAAGTTATCGCACTCGCCAGACTTTATGTCTAACCCCCTTTGTTTCCTCCTCTTTTCTTCCTTCCCCCTCCAGGTGCTCAGGTTGGAACTAGCACCAGTGGAGCTTGATTTTGGACAGCTGTGCTTCTTGCTTTTAGAAGATTGCTTGGATCGCTGAAGTAAAGTTCAGCCTCTCTTTTATTTATGGATATTTTGTATTGGGGATTATTTGGATTCTAATTCATATTAAAACTAAGATAAAAAATTATGTCTTTCAATTTATGTACTTTGATTTAGTCAAGATATATATTATGTACTTGGCTCTGGTTTTGATGATGTAATCAAACATATGTATTTTTCGCTGCAATGTAATAAAGTTTTTAATTTCTTAAGTACTATTTATATCTGTCTTGTTGTTAAGTTTCTGTTTTATACTCACTTAAAACGCTCCATAGAAGTTAATGCATTCCCTTTGTGAGTGACATTAATGGATGTGGGTTGTTACACGTGGTATCAGAGCTGAAGGTTACTAGAACAGATATGAATTTTGAAAAGTTGTTTTTCAAAAACAATTTTTATAAAGAAGTACCTTCAAAAGTACGTTTTAAGGAAAGTATTTTCAAGAGAAAAGCTTATTTTAGAAAAACATAATCCCCAAGAGCAATATATCTTTCCTTTGTTTCTCCGTTTTGAATTTCTTCCTCTTTCCCTTTTTGAATCTCTTCCTCCGTGTGTAGATGATTTTTCCTAAGATATATGAGGACTTTCGTACGATGGGCGGAAAATCGATTCATGGGACTTAGACATTTGTCGGGGCAATGAGTTGGCTCAAGGAAGTAGAGGACTTGTCGGTATCTTTGAGATAGACGAAGGGAGGAAGGTTCGACTAGCTGCTTGGTTGATGAAGGATGAAGTTTCTTGTAGGTCAGAGATCACAAATGGAGAACATATAGTGGAGGCATGGATAAGGCACCCGAGAAGGAAGGGGATCAAAAGAAGCCGCAACAGCGACAATAGAACAAAAAAGGTGGCAAAGGAAACAATGCTAAGGGAAAGAAAAGATGCTTTAACTGTGAGACACCAGACCATCTAAGCAAAGATTGTAGGAAGAAAAAGAAGACCGGTTGTTTCCACTGTGGCGAAGCGGGACATCTGATTAAGGACTGCCCAAGGAAAGGGTAGAGGGCAGGGTCTACCTCGGGAGGACAGGTGCAGGCTCTCATGGCAGCAGGGCAGGCAAGGGGACAAGTTCAGGCTCTCGTGGTCCCACCGCTGCAAGAACGAGGTAGAGCAATTTCCGTTGAAAGTTTAGTTTTTCTGTTTGATCATCCTGTCCGTACTTTATTCGATTCTGGCACATCACGTTCATTTATCTCTACATCATTAGTTGAAAAACTACACCTAGATACTAGTCTAGTTACAGATCCCTTAGTAGTCTCAAATCCTATTGGTGGTTCGGCTCATCTTTCTATGATTTGTCGGGATTTGAGAGTATTTATCTTGGGCATTGAGTTCGAATGCAACGCCTTTGTTCTTGGTTTCATGGGCTACAGTTTAATTCTAGGTATGGATTGGCTAACTAGATATGGGGCCATCCTAGATTGTGAAAGAAGGGTAGTTAGATTGTTGACTCGTTGTGGAAAGACCCTTGATATTTCTTGTGACCCTGTATGTCCAGTAATGCTTAGCTACCTAGAATCCCTTGACGCATCCGATGAGGATTTACATTCTGTTCCCATAGTCCATGAATATATTGATGTCTTCGATGAGGTGAGGGGTTTACCCCCAAAACGGGAGATAGACTTTCGAATATATCTAGTAGACAATGCAAAGCCAGTTGCATTACCAGTGCACCACATGGCTCCAAGAGAGAGAAGAGAACTCAGTAAGCAAGTGAAGGAGTTGCTTGAGAAGGGGTTCATCAGACTTAGTATATCGGAGTGGGATGCTCCAGTAGTATTTGCCACGAAGGTAGATGGGTCCCTTAGACTTTGTGTGGACTATAGAGAACTTAATAATCTTACAAAGAAGAATGGACACCAACTGCCAAGGATTGACGATCTCTTCGAACAGTTAGTTGGCGCCTCAGTGTTTTTGCAGTTGGACTCAGCAACGGGTTTCCATCAGTTGAGAGTGGCTGAGGATAGCATAGACAAGACTGCCTTTAGGAATCCAGACGGTTTCTTCGAGTGGCTTGTGATGCCCTTCGGTTTGACAAACTCCCCCACATACTTTGTTGACTTGATGAGTAGGGTGTTTAGGGAGTACCTTAATAAATTCGTGGTAGTCTTTGTGGATGACATCTTGATCTTTTCTAAGAGCGAGGAAGAGCATGCCCTATATCTTGGGGAAGTGCTGGAGACTCTTCGAGCGCATAGCCTTAAAGCTAAATTTTCTAAATGTCATTTTTGGAGGAAGGAAGTGCGATTCTTAGGGCACGTGGTTTCCAAAGAAGGGATAGCCATGGATCCCGCAAAGGTAGTGGCCATTCAAGATTGGAAGGGCCCTAAAAATGCTACCGAGGTGAGGAGTTTCTTAGGGTTGGCTGGCTACTGTAGGAAGTTTATCAAAGTCTTTGCAAAAATATCAGCCCCATTAACACGCTTGACGAAGAAGAACTTAGTTTTCACATGGGACGTAGATTGTGATGATGCGTTCCAACGTTTAAAGACAACTTTGACCACAGCCCCAGTCTTAGTGTTGCCAGATGGGAGTAAGCCATTTATCGTTTATACCAATGCTTGTGGGACAGGACTAGGCGCAGTCTTTATGCAAGAGGGAAGGGTAATAGCCTATGGTGGAAGGCAGTTGAGAGTGCATGAGAGAAATTACCCTACACATGACCTAGAGTTGGCCGCTATTGTTTTCGCGCTTAAGTCTTGGCGCCATTATCTTCTTGGCAAAAAATTTGAATTGTTCACTGACCACAAATCGCTAAAATACTTATTCTCTCAGAAGGACTTGAACTTAAGACAGCAAAGGTGGATGGAATTCTTAGCATCCTACGACTTCGAGATAGCATATACCCCTGGCAAGGGTAACGTGGTGGCGGACGCCTTAAGTAGAAAAAGGTTGTCCGTGAGTCCGTTGTTTGTTGAGCGGCAAAGCTTAGAGTTCATCTCTACGTTTGACTTTAAACCTTCCGTTGACTTTTTACCACGTTTGCTAGCATCCTTGGAGGTTAAACCTATGCTTTTGGGATGGATTGGTGAGGCACAACAAGATGACCCACAGTTGGTTGAGTTAGTAGAGAAGCTCAAAAGGGGGGAGTCATCGAGCCATCTCAGTAGGTATACTCTAGATGATAAGGGTTGGTAACGTAAAGACGGTGGACTTTGTGTACCAAAAGACGAGGACCTAAGGAAGACCATTCTTGATGATGCACATCGTTCGAAGATGACCATCCATCCCGACGGGGACAAGATGTACATGGACATGAGACGAGTTTACTTTTGGGCCGGTATGAAGAAGGACGTGGTCGAGTATGTCGCTAGATGCTTGGTGTGCCAACAAGTAAAAGCAGAGCAAAAGAAGCCCAGTGGATTGCTTCACCCATTGGAGGTCCCACAATGGAAGTGGGAAAGTGTCTCGATGGACTTTGTTGACGGGTTACCAAGATCGAGAAAGGGTAATACGGGGATTTGGGTCGCGGTAGACAGACTTACTAAGAGCGCCCATTTCATTCCCGTGAAGAGTAAGAAGACAGCTCCATGGTTAGCCTCCGTATACATTCGAGAGATAGTTCGTTTGCACGGTGTTCCTTCTAGCATAGTGAGCGACCGCGACCTATCTTTACTAGCGAATTTTGGAAGAGCTTGCAAGAGGCGATAGGGACTCAGTTATGTTTGAGCACCGCATATCATCCTCAGACGGACGGCCAGACCGAGAGGGTGAATCGTATTCTAGAGGACCTATTGAGGTTGTGTGTCTTAGATTTTGGAGGTACATGGGAGGAACATCTTCCGTTGGTGGAGTTCGCATATAATAACAGCTTTCAGTCTAACATTGGCATGGCATCGTTCGAGGCTCTTTATGGACGGCCATGTCGTTCACCTACATGTTGGTGGGAGTCTACAGATAAGATCTTACTTGGGCCCGATATGATTAGAGAGACTTCAGAAAAGATCGATTTGATTCGAAGGAGGATGAAGACGACGCAAGATAGGCAGAAATCTTATGCGAATAAGAGGAGGACAGATCTTGAGTTTGATACTGGGGACATGGTCTTTGTCAAGGTGTCTCTATTACAGAACGTCGTTTCACTTTAGGTCCATTGGGAAGTTAGCACCAAGGTTCGTAGGACTGTTTCCTATTAAGGAGAGGATTGGGCAGATGGCGTATATAGTGGAGTTGCCCAAGAGACTTAGTGGCGTACACGATGTATTCCATGTATCACATTTGGGGAAGTGCTTGCACGAGACCACGAAAGTGGTAGAGCCGAGCTTGCTTAGAGAGGTGGAGATAAAGCATGATGCGACGATTTGACGAGCTCCTACGTGCATTCTTGAGTCAGAGATTAAGAAGTTGAGGAATCGAGAGGTCAAGCTAGTCAAAGTGCAATGGGGAGATGACAAGAGCAACGCTACTTGGGAGACGGAAAAGAAGATGCGTTCATTGTACCCTTTTCTTTTTGAGGGTATGTCATTTAATTTCTCCTTTATCGCTTACCTTGTACTTATCTTATCTTTAGTATGTCCTCTCGCTAGTACTTTTGACCTTTAGGTAGGGTAGTCCTATGGTTGAAACATGTGTTTGAGACATGTTATGTATGATGGATGCATGTGGATGCAAGTGTTTGCTAGTGGTTGCTCATGGATGCATATACACACACTTTAGGCACTAGATCGGCTCAGTCACTTCATATTGCATATAAACGTGTGTGCATATTTAGGCTAATGGATGTATTATGGTTGCGCTATCATATGGATGCGAAATTTTGGTGAATGGTTGTGCATGCATGTAGAAGTAATATGTATCGATAGGATTCTTTAGCATACATAATGGACGCATGGCACTATCATGGTTTGCATTAAGGAGGTCAACTGAATCAGTAGACCGCCTGATTTTGCATTAGATAGAGAACATATACACACACTTCTTGCATATGTTCATACAGCATTAGGAATTTTATAAGGATAATGGATGCCTGTGTTTGATGGTTGAGTAGATGGTTGTTTGGATGGTAGGATATGCATTCTCCTTAACTTGGAGATTTCGGGGGCGAAATCCTTTAAGGAGTGGAGAATGTAACACCCCGTATTTCTGTTAACACTAATGTTCACAAATTAAAGAATAACTAATCTCAGACATGAGAATTAAGGGAAACGGGTTACGCCATTGTGTTTGTCTCAGAATTCTGGTTGAGATAGAGTCCGAGTTTGCGTGAATTGGACTTCGTATGAAGAAGTTATGGCCATCGGAAGTTTCAGAAAGTTCAAAACAGATTTTAGAAAATTCAAATTTCGGAGTCAGACAGTCTAGGCGGGAAAATTCCTTCCAGGGCTAGGTCGACCATAGGGTCGACCTGGGGGTCGAACTACCCTGACCAGGTCGACCATAAGGTCGACCTGGGGGTCGACCTGCCCCCCTCCCGCGGGCAGATTTGTTTTATGACCTATTGATGACTAGATGCTGACTCATTAGGGTGTCTGATATGGTCTGATTGGCTGGGATTAATTCTGGGTTGATCGGACGACTTAAACTAATCCTAGACTCTATAAAAACACCTCTAGACTCAAACCCTAAAATCAAAACAAAATTAGATTCATGGCCTCCATGCCGTCACCTAGCAACTCAGCATAGCCGCCACCAATTAGAGAGGAAGAAAGCTAATCTAATTCAATTCTTTTTAACTCAAACAATGAATCTTCTTCAAGGGAAAGCTAATACAACTTCAGAACTCAAAATTCAGAATTCAAGACCTTCTCTGAGTTGTGACTTCGATAATTTTAATAAAATAATTAGAAAATTAACAGGATTGAGTTATGATGTGGACTATTCGGATATGATGTGAATTATTGACCGCATGTTATTATTCATGTAGTAAAATTATGATGTTTATGTTGTAAATTCTATGATGCTATCTTGTAATGTTGTGATCATCTATGTTGTAATTTGATGATTGGCTTATGTATAATCAAATCACCATGTTGTTCATATGCTAGTTTGGGTATGTTGATTCATATGATAAATCATAAGTATGTATGCAAGTTTAGATTTCTTTTAAGACATGAATCATATGCAAGTTGGGGAAAATTATATGTATAACCTTATATGCTTCATGACATCTATTTTAGATCTAAAGTTAGGCTATGACATGCATGAGTTATATGCCAAATTCTACATGCTAGTTTACATGTTTAAATGTAAGTTTACACCATCGTTATGTTGCATAAATCACATATGCAAGTTTATATGAAAATATGAGTTTGGAATATGAATCATGTTATGCAAGTTTGTGGTTATTTCCTATGCAAGTTTACACCTTTATATGTAGATCTATGACATACATGATTTATGCAAGTTTGTGACCATTATCCCAACAAGTTCACACCTTTATATTTTGGGTCTATGACATATGTAGTTTTATGCAAGTTGTAACTTTGGCCTATGCAAGTTTTAGATGTAGAACATCATTCACACATGCAAGTTCACCCTTTATGTTTAGATCTAGTTTTAATTATATGTATGTTGTGATGCTTTCTCTTTATTCCTTAAGTTAGACTATTCGAGTCTAACGTATATTTTACGTTAAACGAATAAACGCACAACGTGGGGTAAAAGGGGATAATATTAAAAGATTTAATTGGCATAAATGCCTTAAAAGGCATAAAATAAATTTGTGATGAAATTGGTATGATTTTACATACCATAAATAGATGGACATAATTGAGTCAATTATGGCCATAGTTAAATTTGGAATTAATTGATAATTTGAATAGGGAAAGTAATTCAAATTGGAGGATGATTAATTAGGAGTAATTAATCGTCTAAGACACGAGGTTAGGCTCTTTTGTGGTGTAAGATTGCCCGGATCCTCCTGGCAAATCCAGCTGCCACAAATGCCAGTCTAATGTGGGAGGTCTTAGGCATAAGTTAAATACGTAACAATTGTAAAGACACGAGGTTAGGCTCCTTTGTGGTGTAAGACTACCCGGACCCGCCCGGCAAATCTAGCTGCCACAAATGCCAGTCTAATGTGAGAGGTCTTTATGAGGTTACGGTCTTAATGAATTAAGAAACACTTAACCAGATAAACATATAGTGGGACATGAGGGGGTTAAGTGGGTGCCTTGGGTGGCATGTGGAATCTAGTGGGTGCCTTGGGTGGCATTTGAAATACGATTAGAAACACTTAACCAAAATTGAAACATGTAATTGAAACATGAATAAGAAGAGGGTTAAGTGGGATGTACTTGAGGGGACCAAGCTTAGGTGGATAGCTTGTGTCAAGTAATGAGGGCCCGTTTCAACCAGTAACCCATACGTATCTTTATGGGCTCGACCCAAGTTGAGGATGGGACACGCATACTGGGCTTGACTGTAAGAGGCCAAAATGGGTTAGCGGTGGCAACGCAAGTCAAACGGGTTCATATGCGTGTGTGGAACTGGGCTGGTAGGTAAGTCATTGTTGCATCATGTAGGTATAAGCCGTGCATTATTTGTGGTATCGGGTTGCCACTTTGGGGAGTGATACACCCCACTATGGGGCCAGCACGGGTATCTACGAGTTAGGGAGCCGATCACTTGGGGGGTAGTGGGTACACCTAGTGGAGATAGGGGCAGGCGGCACCTATGAAGGCAGCTAGGGGTGCACGAAACTACCAATATCATTATTAAGTCTGTAGGCGGGATCAACCTTAGGGTGACTAGTGGTGGTGCAGTATAGTAATTATCTTATAATGTTGGTGTAGTTTAGTAATTATCTTATAGTGGTTTAGGTGCGCTTTAACGATATCGTTGTTCATCTTGTTTCCTTATTTACTCTGCCATACTCAATGGTTCATGGTCATTTCCTGATTTTCCAACTTATGCCTTAGCCTAGTTACTTTGGTGATTATATTGTTAAAGTTATCGCACTCGCCAGACTTTATGTCTGACCCCCTTTGTTTCCTCCTCTTTTCTTCCTTCCCCCCCAGGTGCTCAGGTTGGAACTAGCACCAGTGGAGCTTGATTTTGGACAGCTGTGCTTCTTGCTTTTAGAAGATTGCTTGGATCGCTGAAGTAAAGTTCAGCCTCTCTTTTATTTATGGCTATTTTGTATTGGGGATTATATCTTTCAATTTATGTACTTTGATTTAGTCAAGATGGATATTATGTACTTGGTTCTGGTTTTGATGATGTAATCAAACATATGTATTTTCCGCTGCAATGAAATAAAGTTTTTAATTTTTTAAGTACTGTTTATATCTGTCTTGTTGTTAAGTTTCTGTTCTATACTCACTTATAACGCTCCGTAGAAGTTAATGCATTCCCTTTGTGAGTGACATTAATGGACGTGGGGTGTTACAAAATGTTCCTCCCCCAGCTGCACTATTCATTCCTCCTCCCCCCTCCAAGAGAAGATAACTTCTCCAAGATCTACAAAGACTTCCGTGCTTTGGGAGGGAAGCAATTCCATGGGAATGAGACATTCGTAAAAGCTCGGAATTGGCTCAACGGGACCGAGGAATTGTTCGTAATCTTTGAAGTAGAAGATAGAAGGAAGGTTCAGTTAGCCGCCTGGCTACTGAAGGACGAAGCCTCATTTTGGTGGGAAGTCACCCAAGCTGGACGTCCGGTGGAAAGTTGGGAAGATTTTAGACAGAGGTTCGAAATGAAATTTCCTTCCTAAGTAGAGAGAAGCATGTAGATGGAGAGATTCTTAGCACTCAAACAAGGAAATTTATCGGTAAATGAGTATGTGAATAAATTCAACCAGCTAGCAAGGTTCGGTTTAGAGTTAGTGGATACACCGCACAAAAGGGCTTTGCGGTTTGGTAAAGGGCTGAATGCGCCTCTTCATGGGTCAGCCATGTCCCATATTCCAATGGGGGCCACATTCGAAAAGCTTGTCGATATGACCCTAATGCATGAGGAAGAAAAGGGAGAAAAGAAGGCTGAGGAGACATCGCAAAACATGAAGGTGTAGCCTAAGAAGGGGCAGCAACAACAACAGCAGCCAAAAAAGGAGGGAAAAATGATATAAGGCAAGGATAAGAGAAAATGTTACAATTATAGGAAGGAAGGTCACCTGATTAAAGACTGTAAGCGAAGGAAGAACTCTTGCTGCCACTATGGAGAGGTCGGACATTTTGCTCGAGACTACCCGAAGAAATAGGGATCATAGGGACATGGACTCCTGGAGGGTAGGTGCATGCTCTCGCGATCAGTGCTCCTGATAGAGGTAGAAAATTTTCTATGGAAGGCTTAATTTCTTTATCAAACCACCCTATTAGAACACTTTTTGATTCTGGTGCCTCACATTCATTTATATCAAGTTCTATAGTTGAATCTCTGCACTTAATTACTAGTATGGTAGCGGATCCCGTAGTTGTTTCAAACCCCATTGGTGGTTCGGCTCATTTATCTATGATTTGATGGGGTTTGAAAATATCTATGTTAGGCGTCGAGTTTGAATGCGACGCATATGTTCTCGGGTTTATGGGCTATGGGTTGATTCTAGGAATGGATTGGCTTACCACGTATGGTGCCATTCTGGATTGTGAGAAGAGGGTTGTTAGGCTTCTGACTTGTCATGGGAGTACCCTCGAGATTTGTTATGACCCACAAGGTTCGGTTATGCTTAGTTTCCTAGAGTCTCTTGATGCATCTATCGACGTTCTGCAATCTGTTCCAGTAGTCCGAGATTATTCCGATGTTTTTGATGAGGTTTGGGGTTTACTTCCGAGGCATGAAATCAACTTTCGTATATATGTGGTGGACAATGCAAAGCCAGTTGCATTGCCAGTGTACCACATGGCTCCGAGAGAAAGGAGGGAGCTGAGTAAGCAAGTAGGGGAGCTACTTGAGAAGGGGTTTATCAAACGAAGCATATCTGAATGGGGTGCCCCAATAGTATTCGCGACAAAGGCGGATGGTTCGCTTCGTTTGTGTGTTGACTATAAAGAGCTAAATAAACTCACTAAGAAGAATAGGTACCCTCTTTCGAGGATTGATGATTTGTTTGATCAGCTTGTTGGTGCCTCGGTATTTTCCTAGTTAGACTTGGCCACGAGGTTCCATCAGTTGAGGGTGGCCGAGGGCAGCATAGATAAGACTGCTTTTAGTACTCCAGACGGTTTCTTTGAATGGCTAGTTATGCCTTTTGGGCTGACGAATGCACCCACCTATTTTGACGATCTGATGAGCAGGGTGTTTTGGGAGTTCCTAAATAAATTTGTTGTAGCCTTTGTTGATTATATTTTGATCTTCTCCAAAAGTGAAGAAAAGCATGCCCAACATTTGAGATAAGTTTTGAAAACTCTCCGTAACCATCAGCTTAAAGCAAAATTCTCCAAATGCCATTTTTGGATAAAAGAGGTGAGATTTTTAGGGCATGTGATCTAGAAAGAAGGGATAGTCGTAGATCTCGCGAAGGTGGTTGCAGTGCAAGATTAGCAGGTTCCTAAAAATGCAACCGAGATGAGAAGCTTTCTTGGGTTAGCAGGTTACTATAGGAAGTTCATTAAGGATTCGCAAAGATATCAGCCCCACTCACCAGGCTGACGAAGAAGAACATGACATTTTCATGGGATATAGACTGTGACATTGCTTTCCATCGACTAAAAAGAGCTTTGACAACAACCCCAGTCTTGACCTTACCTGACGGGAGTAAGGTGTTTACCCTTTATACTGATGCATGTGGTATAGGGCTTGGTGCGGTTCTAATGCAAGAAGGGAAAGTAGTGTGTTATAGGGGTAGACAGTTGAGAGTTCATGAAAAGAACTACCCCACCCATAATCTAGAGCTAGCTGCCATAGTATTCACGTTAAAGACGTGGCGCCATTATTTACTTGGTGAAAATTTCGAGTTATACACTGATCATAAATCTTTCAGGTATCTGTTCTCGCAGAAGGATCTCAATTTAAGGCAACAATGATGGATATAGTTTCTAGCTTCTTATGATTTTGAGATTACTTATACCACTAGCAAAGGTAATGTGGTGGAGACACGCTAAGTAGGCAGAGGATGGCCTTGAGTCTTCTGTTTGTGGAAAGAAAGAACTTGGAATTCATATCAGCTTTTGATTTTAGGACCTCTATCCAGATTTTGCCTGATTTATTTGCATCCTTGGAGATACAACCAACCCTTATGGACCAGATATGAGCTTCGCAACGAGGTGACCCACAAAATTTAGACATCATGGATAAGCTCAAAAGAGGGGAGACTTCTAGTCACCTCAGTAGATATACCATAGATGAAAAAGGGTGGTTGCGACAAGATGGAAAGCTTTGTGTTCCTCAAACTGGAAGCTTGATAAAGGCAGTCGTAGAAGAAACCCACCATTCTAGGATGACCATTCATCCAGGCGGTGATAAGATGTACAGGGACTTGAAGAGGGTTTTCTTTTCGGCACGGATGAAGAAAGACGTAGCTCTTCTCAATGTTTAGTTTGCCAGCAAGACAAAGATGAGCAAAACAAGCCCGGTGGATTACTTCATCCGTTGGAGGTTCCGCAGTGGAAATGGGAAAGCATCTCTATGGATTTCATAGATGGTTTGCCTAGATGGAAGAAGGGCAACAACAGTATCTGGGTTGTGGTAGATAGACTCACTAAGAGCGCTCACTTTATCCAGTTAAGAGTAAGAGGACGACATTATGGTTGGCAGCAATTTATGTGGGTGAGATAGTTCGTCGTCACGGAGTACCTTCCAGCATCGTAAGCGATCATGACCCCATCTTTACCAGCGAATTTTGGAGGAGCTTGCAAGAAGCATTAGGTACACAATTGTGTTTGAGCACAGCTTATCATCATCAGACCGATGGACAGACGGAGAGAATGAACAGGATTCTTGAAGACTTTTGCGGCTGTGTATCCTAGACTTCGGAGGCACTTGGGAAGAGCATCTTACTTTAGTAGAGTTTGCCTATAATAACAGTTATCAAGCTAGCATCAGCATGGCACCCTTCGAAGCACTGTACGGTCAACACTATAGATCACCAACTTGTTGGTGGGAATCTACAGAAATATTATTACTTGGACCAGATATATTTAGGGAAACGTCCAAAAAGATTGACTTTATTCAACGGCGGATGAAGACAACTCAAGATAAGCAGAAATCCTATGTAGATAAGAGAAGATCTGACATTGAATTTGAAGTAGGAGGCTCAGTTTTTATCAAAATGTCACCTCTGATGAATGTGGTTCGCTTAAGATCGGTAGGAAAGTTGGCACCTAGGTTTATGGGACCATTTCCATTAACCGAGAGGATTGGCCAAATGGTGTAACACCCCACCTCCGTAAAGGTTACTCACAAAGGGAATGCCTTAACTTCAGTGGAGCGTTATAGGTAAAAGATGCAGATAAATTACAAGATAGAAAAATAAAGCAGCGAAAAATAAAGTCATTTTATTAACAATGTGGTTCAGTCAAGCTTTTACAACAATTGTCTCAAGCATACTAAAAAATAGTACATAGAACTTATGTCTTGATTCAAAAACCTCCAAGTATAAAAATAACGATGATATTCCCCAATAGAGCATGAACCAGCCATAGCAGTGGAAGAGAGAGTCCAAAGCAAGACATCGACTATCTCCGTCCTTGGAATGAAAACACAGCTTAAGTGGTAACATTTCCTCCCCGTGAACCTGGGGGGCCAGGGGGGGGGGGAATGGAAGAAAAGAGGCGAAACAAACTAGGTTAGACATAAGTCTGGTAAGTCCAGTGACTTTTAGCATTTAAATAGGCAAAAGCATCATGACATGAATAAACTAAATATAAGACAATACCGTGAGAATAAGAATAACAAGATAACCTACGATTGGTATAGATATGATGAGGCAAGATAAACTGAATGCACTTCTACTCTTTCCCTGCTTCGCTACTGCCTTGTTATTCTGATTTCTATATCTCTGCACCCCCTAACTAGTGTCCCAACTAGTAATCTATGTAAAATGATATTATGATAACGTGATCCCAATCCCCGCAATTGTGGTAGCCTTAAGGTGTACATCTAGTATGAGGATCTTACCTCAATCAGCCTAATTGCCATGAAGATGTTAGATGTACCCTTACTACCCTATCGATCATGTCCTTACTCATATTAACTTTCCTTGTGTCTGTGTCAATCGGCTCTCTCTTGCGTGTAGATCCCCTATGCTGGTCCCACCATAAGGTGTACCAATCCTTATGATAGCAATCCGACACGATTCAAGATGCACAGTGTATAACTACTGGTACCCAGTGCCTGCTTTTTCCCACTCCGGAGTACGTGCATGCCCGTAATCCATCGAAACCTACACTGATGTACCCCCGCCACTGTTTTTTACTACTTATAATCAACCCAGTAATTGTGCCCCACCCTTCCTATTTTCAGGGTATCTTGATTCATCTATGTGGGTTACCGCTGAAATGGGCCCCTGTTACTATGTTTTCTTACTGATTAAGTTTGTGGGCCTATATACAAATATTATCCACCTACATGAGATGTACTTAACCCTCCCACTTATTCAAACATGTTTATTTAACGATTAAGTATGTGGGCCTATATTTACTAATATTACCCACCAACCCGATATGTACTTAACCCTCCCACACATTATGTGATAGTGTTTAAGTGTTGTCCATTGATGTTAACTTAACCCACCCACTCATCATGTTATGTTGGTTAAGTGTTTCTTATTAACCCTTCTCACTCGTCATGTTGGATTGGTTAAGTGTTTCCTATTAACTTAACCCCGTTCATTCATCATGTTATATTGGATAAGTATTTCCCATTAACTTAACCCCATTCGTTCATCAAGTTACATTGGTTAAGTGTTTCTTATTAACTTAACCCCACACATTCATCATGTTGTATTGGTTAAGTGTCATCAATCAATTCAGGTTAACTTAACCCATCCACGCATCTTGTTATATTGATTAAGTGTTGCTCTCTTGTTTTAACTTAACTCTACCCATTCATCATGTTGTAACACCCCCACCTCCGTTAGGGTCACTCACAAAGGGAATGCACTAGTTTTGGAGGAGCGTTATCGAGGTAAACAATCACAGAATTATTACAAGATAGAACATAAATAAAACAGCAGAAGATTCAAAAGTTAAATTTCATTACTTTCAAAAAGAGTCAAAACCTTTTACATCAAATAGCCAAGGTCATTATTTTCCATTACAATAAATTCTGTCTTGCATAAATAAAGAAGCATAAACTTGAAACAACAAAAGGAGCTTAATTCCCCAAAGATAGCAGAAATGTAGCCATAGCATAGCTCAAGATCAAACCGTACATGAGCTGAACCGAAAGCAAGTGATATCCAAGCTAAGTGCTAGAGTTTCCTCCCTGAGAACCTGGAGGGAGGGGGGGGACGGAAGAAAAGGAGGCGAAAGAAAACGGGTCAGTCATAAAGACTGGTAAGTCCAAGTGACTTTCAGCATAAAGATAGATAAAGGTAACATGACATGTATAAACTGAAAGTAAACATAAGGATTCTGTAAAGATGGGCAAGATAGACTAAGATAACATGATAAATCAAGTATAAATCAAGTATAGCATCACATATTCAAGGTTCGCTGCATCAACTGTAATAGAATCCCAAACCCATGTCTTATATAAATCATGAAATAATCCCTTGGACCAGTACCATGAAATGACCCATTTCTAGGTCCAACGAAACGATCCACCAGTCGGTCGGCTCCCTACAAGTTCTAGCTTGTCATGTGTCTGTGTCATACGGCCCTATCACGAATGTAGTCATTTGTGCCAGGTCTACCATAGGGTGTATCAAGCCCTATGGTGCCAACCACCGACACGAATCAAGCATGCACAGATAAACCTACTGATGCCCAATGCCTGCTTTTTCAACTTCGGACCACGTGCATGACCATAGCCCGCCTGAACCTACACTGGTGCACCAACACAACCATCGTTCTGGTCGCTTACAATCAGCCCAGTAATCGTGCCCCATCCTGCCTAGTTCCAGGGTATCATGATACATCTAGTGGGTTACTGCTGAAACAGAACGCGTAACTAGGGTTTCCGTTCCATAGGTTAAGTGTTGTCATTTAAATTCGTGACTTAACCCCAATCAGTCTAGCATGTCAAGTTGGTTAAGTGTTGTCATTCAAGTTTGTGACTTAACCCGCCTACGAATCATGTATCAAGTTGGTTAAGTGTTGTCTTTCATGTTCATGACTTAACCCTATCATGTGGCATTAATTCATTAATGCACCCCAACCTCTCACATCAGACCTGTTTTTGTTGTCACTGGATATGCCAGGCAGTTCCGGGTAGAATTACACCACAACTCAGTCTGACCTCGGGTTTTTCAAGTGCGATATGACCAACTACCCACATTGGATCCTATTGTTTGCAGTAACTGGATTTGCCGGGCGGTTCCGGGCATAATTACACTGAAAACTCAACCCAACCTCGAGTTGGCCATTTTCATGTTCATTCTAGTCTCATGTCCATGTTCAAGGTTCATGTCAAGTTTCAAGGATAAGTGTCATGCCCACATCCAAATTTAAGTTATAACAATGTTCATGTCAAGTTTCATGGCGAGTTTCATACCAAGTTTCCTATAATTACCAATTTTTCCCAACATTACCCCGTCTAAATATTAGGCTAACAATCTTAGCCTAATTTTCCATCTGCATGATTTTTGGCATAATATTAGGCTAAAAACTTAGCCTAATTTAACGTACACAAAATTTACATAAAGAAATTCATTAACATGACATAGGTGTAAACTTGGCATTCTTGGCATAGTCAATATGAACACCATAGGTGTGTACTTGCAAAACAATCAACATGAACATCATAGGTGTGAACTTGCAACGTAGACTAAACCAACATACATATATGTGAATTTGCAACATAGACTAAATCAACTTACATATATGTGAACTTGCAAATCAATCACGAACATATGAATAAGTGTGAACTTGAAATATGACATAGGTTTAACATATACACATAAACATGTAGATCTAACATTTGGTCACATATGTGATATGATTTCACAACCTAAAACTTTCATAACATGATAAACTACACAACTTGTCATCACGGGTTATACTCCAAGTTCATATACATATGAATGGACTTATTCATTAATTCCCAATTCAATATGATGCTAAAATAGAACCACAGGCATAGATCAACATAATAAACATTGCTCTATTATCAATTATTTACAAGGCATGACCTAACTGAATAAATTGATTAAAACATTGTAGGCATAACATTATGAACATGAAAAAGTTTTGAATAATAATCTAGATTCAAGAACACGGATAGATCTAACTTAAGTAGAAAAATCCCCAAAATCAAGACAAATAAAGAAAATAGGTCTGAATAGAAAATCAAGCTTAGATCCAATTTCATAGTCATAATCCTAGGCAATAACCTCATAGGTGATTTGCCACAATTGTCCTTGTCATAGTTGTAGGCAATAGTCTTATATTCACAGTCATAGGCATAGGCATAGTCTTTTGTTCACCGTCATAGTCATAGGCATAGTCTTATGTTCACCGTCATAGTTATATGCATAGTCTTATGTTCACAGTCATAGGCATAGTCATGGTCTTATGTTCACAGTCATATGCGTAGTCATAGTCTTATGTTCACAGTCATAGGCATAGTCATGGTCTTATGTTCACAGTCATAGGCGTAGTCATGGTCTTATGTTCACAGTCATAGGCGTAGTCATAGTCTTATGTTCAAAGTCATAGGCATAGTCATAGTCTTATGTTCACCGTCATAGTCATAGGCATAGGCATAGTCTTATGTTCACAGTCATAGGCATAGTCATGGTCTTATGTTCACAGTCATAGGCATAGCCATAGTCTTATGCCATTAACAATAGTTTCAACGTCGTAGACAATATTCCCAATAGTCAAGATCCAAGAAGAAAACAAGAATAGATATGAATCATATATAAATCAATTCCAATTTAACATGCCCATATTAGATTTATAGTTTTTATCTAAAAGTAACTGGAACTTACAGATCGTGGTCTAAGAAATTTAGATGCAGAAGTCAAGTCTAGAAATTTGTCGTAGAACGTTGCGGTGTCGCTGATCTATTCTCTTGAATTGTTGTAGAAGCGTTGATCTTTGATTTGAATCGAGTTTGAATGCTTAAGCTTTAATTTGGAGGCAGCGGCCATGGTTCAAAGGGTAAATTAGCAGCATAGCAGTGTAAGAATGATTTGTATGAATTAGGCTTTGTCTTTGGATGTATTTATAGGGGTAGCAACTAGTTTAGGCCCTTAGATTAACCCTAGAATCAATCCGGACCATCAAAACACGTCTCAGGCTTCAAAAATGGGTTCTGGGTCAAAATAGGCCGACCAGGTCGACTTGTAAGGGGGGAGATCGACCATATGGTCAACCTGGGGGGTAGGTCGACCACATGGTCGACCTGACCCCCAGGTCGACCTGCTTGGTCTGAAATTTGCTGAATCTTCTACAGGCCATAACTTCTTCATTTGGACTCCGATTTTCGAAAACTCGGACTCTATTTCATGCAGAATTCCAAGACGAACGCAATGGCATAACCCGTTTCCCTTGATTCATATTTTAAAATTTAATTCTGCCTTGATTTATGGTTTTAACATGTTATAAAAATACGGGTTGTTACACATGTCATATTGGTTAAGTATTTCTTATTAACTTAATCCTTCTCATTCATCATGTTGTACTGGTTAACTTAACCCTGATCACTTGTCTAATTAATAGTTTATAATGGTTAAGTGTTCTAAATTTACTTAACCCCACCTTCTTGTCTAATTAACATGTTATAACGGTTAAGTGTTTTAAATTTATTGTAACGGTTACGTGTTCTAAATTTACTTAACCCCATCTTCTTGTCTAATCAACATGTTATAATGGTTAAGTGTTGCCTTAGTTAACTTAACACTACCATTCTTAACATGTCTTGTTCATTAGCATTAATTGATTTATTAATGCACCAACCTCTCACATTAGATCTATGTTGTTGCGGTTACTGGATGTGCTGGGCGGTTCCGGCAGTTTTACACCACAACTCAATCTAACCTCGGGTTTTCTTGGGCATGATGCACTAACCTCTCACATTAGATAGGTGCTGTTGCGGTTACTGGATGTGCCGGGTGGTTCCGGGCAGTTTTACACTGCAACTCAATCTAACCTCGGGTTAGGCACATTTATCTTTTAGCATATTTACCATGTATGTCCAAGTCTAGATTTTATATGCTAATCATCCCAAATTCACTAAACTAGCCATGTTCCAATTATCAAGTTATACCCCAACAAAGCTGATTGCAAGTTATGCCCCATAAATTCAAATTCAAGTTATTACTCAAAATAGGTTACACCCATGCCCCAAAAATCATGATATAACACATTCCCTAAGGTTTAGTCATATTGCACCATACAAAATATTCCCCAAAAACCCCCAATCATGATTCATAGTATAAACTATGCCAAATTATAGCCTTTAATCACAGTGCATGCAAATTACCCAAAATCCCAATTTGGGCGTGTTCACATTTAACAATTATCCCTATCTTACTATAGGTTTTCATGCCTAAGCCATATATCACTATACACAATAATCTCCTTCCAAGTCATGAAGTGTCATATATAATATGCCCCAATTTTAGGTCTTAAACCACACCATGTACTATGCCTTACATGTTTACAGTTCAATTTCACGCCCCAAATCCCAAGTCATATGTCCAATATACTTTATGCCTCAAATCTTAAGTCATATGTTCGATACACTTTATGTTTTAAATACAACATGTGTTATGTCCTCAAATCCGTTACAAATCAGTTTTGCCCAATTATACATAATTTAATACTTTTCCCAATTTTGGTGTTGGTCATGTCCAAATCATATATTATGCCCAATTTCAGCGCTGGCCATGTTCAAATCATATATTATGCCCAATTTTAACACTGACCATGTTCAAATCATATATTATGCCCAATTTTATTTCCAACGTACGTTCATCTCTTATGAGATTTGGCACAAGCTCGCAGTAGCCTGGCTATAAAAAAAAAGGAAAGAAGAGATAAAGAATGGACATAATATTATCAGTAAGATAGATCCAATGGATATAGAAAGACAGATAGGAATAGGTATAATCTCAGATTCAGATTTGTTACAATGTTTGAATCACAATTAACTTTTATTTTTGAAAGTAGCATGAACTTACAAATTACAGAATGGTCTTGAATTCTGGGATCTGATTTCTGAAACTGAAAAGCTATCCCTTGACGTAAACTATCGATTTTCTAATTTAGATTTGATTCGTAGCTTCTAACTTGCTTTCTAGTTAGCTTCTTAGTTGGAGAAGAATGGTGGCTATGCTAGGTTGACCATGGACAACATGGTGGCTCCTTGGAATGAAATTGTGTGATTTAGGGTTGAGGGTTGGGGTTGTTTTTATAGAAGTTTAGGTTAATGTGAGCTGATAGATCAACCTAGGAGCAATCAGAACCGCCCAGACTAGACAGAGCTATCCAGAATCGCCACCGATGCACTAGTGACTCAGCAACAAGTCAGAAAATCGTCACTGTTTGGATCTAGGCGAGGGGGTCGACTCCTATAGGGGGGTCGACACCCTAGTCGACCCCTATAGCAGGGTCGACACCCCATTCGACACCCCTCTTGGGGTCGACACCTATGTCGACCCCGTCCGGAGGAGTCGAACCCTATGGGCGGGAATTTTCCCGCCCAGCTGATTCACGTGATTTTCAAAATTCGAACTGTTTTTTTAATTAATTATTTAATTATAGTTTTCTGTTTAAACATGAAATCTTCTGAACTCCATAACTTCTTCATACGGAGTCCGATTCATGCAAACTCGGACTCTATCTCAAGAAAAATTCCGAGACGAACGCAATGGCATGACCCGTTTCCCTTAATTCTCACTTTTAAAATTAAATATTCTTTAATTTGTTACTTTAATATTCACAGGAAATACAGGGTGTTACGTTCTCCCCTCCTTTAAAGGATTTCGTCCCCGAAATCTCCAAGTCAAGGAGAATTATCCTAACATTCAACATCCATCTACTCAACCATTCAATCACAGGTGTCCATTGTCCTTAAAAAGATTTATAATGCTTTTCATGAACATATGCATAGTGTGTGTATATGTCCTTATCTAATGCAAAATCAGGCGGTCTACTGATTTAGTTGACCTCCTTAATGTGAATTATGTCAGTGCCATGAGTCCATCATGTATGCAATAATTCCTAACCATACTTTATAACTTCTACATAAGTGCTCAATCATTCATACAAATGCAACATCCATATGATAACACATCGAGTTTCAACCCGTATATAAAAATTCACTCATGCATATGCAATATGGAAGTGACAAAGCTGATCTAGTGCCTATTGTGTGTATATGCATCCACGAGCAACCACTAGCAAACACTTGCATCCACTTGAAACCATCAATCATAACATGTTTCAAACACATGTTTACATCCATTGGCTTCTACCTAAGGATTGAGGACAGAACTAAGAGGATATACTTAAAGGTTAAAGACCAGCATGCAAATAAATTTTACAAAAAAAGAGAGATCAAGGATATACCCTCAAAAAGGGTATGGTGCACGTATCTAGTCTTCAATCTTCTAAGTCGCATCTTCTTAAGTTTCGCTTCATTGTGCTTCGACTTTCTTGACTTCATGATTGCGTAGCTCCTTAATTTCTGTTTCCAAAATATGAGTTGGAACTCATTTCAATGTCGCTTCTCATTTCACCTTTTCTTCTTATAGTATACTTGGCACTACAACTTCTGTCGTGTCATGCTAACATTCCTAGAACTATCTCTTGAAAATAAACAGATGCTAACCATGTTACCAAGTGTATATACTAAGATGATTAGATTCTTCTTCGTCAATCTAGTAAGTGGGGCCAATACCTTCGTAAAGTCCTTAATGAACTTCCTATATTATCCCGCTAGTCCAAGAAAGCTTCTTACTTCTGTTGCATTCCTTGGGACCTTCCAGTCTTGCACCGCAACTACTTTTGCGGGATCTACTGCTATCCCTTCTTTGGGCGCCATATGTCCTAGAAACCTTACTTCTTCTCTCCAAAATGACATTTTTGGATAACTTCGCCTTAAGTTGGTGTGCTTGGAGGGTATCCGAGACTACCCTTAGATGCAAAGCATGTTCTTCCTCATTCTTAGAGAAAACCAAAATATCATCTATGCACAAGCGAAGTGAACCATCCGCCTTTGTAGCGAAAACAACTGGAGCACCCCATTTAGAAGTACTTCGCCTTATGAACCATTTTTCAAGTAACCCTTTTACTTTTTTACTGAGCCCTTCCTTTCCCTTGGATTCATGTGTCGTACAGGTAATGCAACTGGCTTTGCATTGTCAACTAGATATATGCGGAAGTCTATCTTGCGTTTTAGGGGACAAATCCCTAACCTAATCAAAAACATCTGCGTACTCATGGAATACTCCAACGGATCACAAATCGTCGATAGATGCATCAAGTGATTCTAGGTAGTCAAGACAAACCGATCCCTTAGGATCACACGAAATCTCTAAGGTATTCCCGAGGCAAGTCAAAAGTCTAACTACTCTACTTTCACAATTACTAGCTAACCAATCCATGCCTAGAATCAACCCATAGCCCATGAAACCCGAAAACATAAGCATTACACTTAAACCCAATACCTAATATAGCTATTCTCAAATCCTTACAAACTAAAGATAAATGAGCCGAACCACCAACCGGATTTGAGACAATAATGGGATCTTCCATTATACAAGTACTAAGGTGCAGAGACTCAACTATGGAAGCAAATATAAACGAATGTGAAGCGCTAAAATAAAAAACAGTACTAACAGGATGATCAAAAAGAAAACTAAGCTTTTTCAACCGAAGCTTTACTACCTCTCTTAGGTACGCTGGCGGTGAGAACATGCACTTGCCCTCCTGAAAATCCTGTCCTTTGCCCTTGTCCTTAATTATATGACCCATAATAAAGACACTTCCTCTTGTCTTAGATTTTTCTATTCTTTCCTCCTTTGTGAACCAAGTCTGTATCCATGAGTTTCTCATCCTTGGGTTGTGTTCCTTAGCCAAACTCCCTTATTCTCAACTTTGCCATCTTTGTGTAGCTTGTTGACAAGTCTCTTGAAAGCTGCCACCATCGCACGGAAAACCCTACAAAGCTTGAAAGAAAATTAGCCGCAGGTGAAACTATTGCGGCTATAGATGGAAGTTGGGCACTTCTTTTCCCTTTGACAGATGTAATAGTCTCATCAAGCCTACGGAACCATGCCGCGATGAGGTTACCTCCCAGAAAGCCAGGAGCCCTGGAGACTCAGTAAAGAAGGAAAACAAGGATTCAAACAGAGAATCAAAAGATATTGCATATGGCTTTGGGGAATATGCCTTTAAAACAAAACTTTTTCTTTAGAAAATGCTTCTTTTAAAACTGTTTTGAAAATAATTTTTCAAATTTTTATCTGGTCCGGTAACCTTCAGCTCTGATACCAAGTGTAAACACCCCACCTCCATTAAGATCACTCACAAAAGGAATGCCTTAACTTCGGTGGAGCTCTATAGGTAAAAGATGCAGATAAATTACAAGATAGATAAATAAAGCAGCGAAAAATAAAGTCATTTTATTAACAATGTGGTTCAATCAAGCTTTTACAATAATTGTCTCAATCATACTAAAAATAGTACATAGAACTTTTGTCTTTATTCAAAAACTTCCAAGTATAAATGAAGCATAAAAATAACGATGATATTTCCCAATGGAGCATGAACCAGCCATAGTAGTGGATGAGAGAGTCCAAAGCAATACATCGACTATCTCCGTCCTTGGAAAGAAAACTGAGTTTAAGTGGTAACATTTCCTCCCTGCGAACCTGGGGAGAGGGGGGAAGTGGAAGAAAAGAGGCGAAACAAACTAGGTCAGACATAAGTCTGGTAAGTCCAGTGACTTTTAGCGTTTAAATAGGCAAAAGCATCATGACATGAATAAACTAAATATAAGACAATACCGTGAGAATAAGAATAACAAGATAACCTACGATTGGTATAGATATGATGAGGCAAGATAAACTGAATGCACTTCTACTCTTTCCCTGCTTCGCTACTGCCTTGTTATTCTGATTTCTATATCTCTGCACCCCCTAACTAGTGTCCCAACTAGTAATCTATGTAAAATGATAATATGATAACGTGATCCCAATCCCCGTAATTGTGGTAGCTTTCAGGTGTACATCTAGTATGAGGATCTTACCTCAATCAGCCTAATTGCCATTAAGATGTTGGATGTACCCTTACTACCCTATTGATCGGCTCCTTACTCGTATTAACTTTCCTTGTGTCTGTGTCAATCGGCCCTCTCTTGCGTGTAGATACCCTGTGCTGGTCCCACCATAAGGTGTATCAATCCTTATGATAGCAACCCGACACGATTCAAGATGCACAGTGTATAACTATTAGTACCCAGTGCCTGCTGTTTCCCACTCCGGAGTATGCGCATGCCCATAATCCATCGGAACCTAAAATGACGCACCCTCTGCCGCTGTTTTTGAACACTTATAATCAGCCCAGTAATCGTGCCCCACCCTGCCTAGTTTCAGGGTACCTTGATACATCTATGTAGGTTACTGCTGAAATGGGTCCCCGTTACTGGGGTTTCTTACTGGCTAAGTTTATGGGCCTATATATACAAATATTACCCATCTACACGAGATGTACTTAACCCTCCCACTGATTTAAACATGTTTATTTAACGGTTAAGTTTGTGGGCCTATATTTACTAATATTACCCACCAACCCAATATGTACATAATCCTCCCACACATTATGTCATATTGATTAAGTGTTGTCCATGCATGTTAACTTAACCCACCCACTCATCATGTCATGTTGGTTAAGTGTTTCTTATTAACCCTTCTCACTCGTCATGTCAGATTGGTTAAGTGTTTCCTATTAACTTAACCCCGTTCATTCATCATGTTATATTAGTTAAGTATTTCCCATTAACTTTACCACATTCGTTCATCAAGTTACATTGGCTAAGTGTTTCTTATTAACTTAACCCCACACGTTCATTATGTTGTACTGGTTAAGTGTCATCAATCAATTCAGGTTAACTTAACCCTTCCATGCATCCTGTTATATTGGTTAAGTGTTGCTCTCTTGTTTTAACTTAACCTTACCCATTCATCATGTCATATTGGTTAAGTATTCACCCTTCTAATTCATCAGGTTGTATTTGTTAACTTAACCCTGCTCACTTGTCTAATTAACATGTCATAACAGTTAAGTGTTCTAAATTTACTTAATCCCACGTTCTTGTTTAATTAACATGTTATAACGGTTAAGTGTTCTAAATTTACTTAACCCCATCTTCTTGTCGAATCAACATGTTATAACGGTTAAGCGTTGCCTTAGTTAACTTAACCCTACCATTCTTAACATGTCTTGTTCATTAGCATTAATTGATTTATTAATGCACCAACCTCTCACATTAGATCTATGTTGTTGCGATTACTGGATGTGCCGGGCGTTTCCGGCAGTTTTACACCACAACTCAATCTAACCTCGGGTTTTTCTTGGGCATGATGCACCAACCTCTCACATTAGATAGGTGTTGTTGCGGTTACTGGATGTGCCGGGCGGTTCCGGGCAGTTTTACACTGCAACTCAATCTAACCTCAGGTTAGGCACGTTTATCTTTTAACATATTTACCATGTATGTCCAAGTCTATATTTTATATGCTAATCATCCGAAATTCACTAAACTAGCCCTGTTCCAATTCTCAAGCTATACCCCAACAAAGCTGATTGCGAGTTATGCCCCATAAATTCAAATTCAAGTTATTACTCAAAATAGGTTACACCCAATTTTCCCAAATTTGCAATAATAGTCATGCCCCAAAAATCATGATATAACACATTCCCTAAGGTTTAGTCATATTGCACCATACAAAATATTCCCCAAAAACCCCCAATCATGATTCAGAGTATAAACTATGCCTAATTATAGCCTTTAATTACAATGCATTCCAATTACCCAAAATCCCAATTTAGGCGTGTTCACATTTAACAGTTATCCCTATCTTACTATAGGTTTTCATGCCTAAGCCATACATCACTATACACAATAATCTCCTTCTTCCAAGTCATGAACTATCATATATAATATGCCCCAATTTTAGGTCTTAAACCACACCATGTACTATGCCTTACATGTTTACAGTTCAATTTTATGCCCCAAATCCCAAGTCATATGTCCAATATACTTTATGCCTCTAATCTCAAGTCATATGTTCGATACACTTTATGTTTTAAATACAATATGTGTTATGTCCTCAAATCCGTTACAAATCAGTTATGCCCAATTATACATAATTTAATACTTTTCCCAATTTTAGCGCTGGTCATGTCCAAATCATATACTATGCCCAATTTTAGCACTGGCCATGTTCAAATCATATATTATGCGCAATTTTAGCGCTGGCCATGTTCAAATCATATATTATGCCCAATTTTATTTCCAATGTACGTTCATCTCTTATGAGATTTGGCTCTGGCTCGCAGTATCCTAGCTATAAAAATAAAAAGGGAAGAAGGAAAGAAGAGACAAAGAATGGACATAATATTATCAATGAGATAGATCCAATGGATATAGAAAGACAGATAGAAATAGGCATAATCTCATATTTAGATTTGTTACAATCTAAGAATCACAATTAACTTTTATTTCTGAAAGTAACATGAACGTACAAATTACAGAATGGTCTTGAATTCTGGGATCTGATTTCTGAAACTGAAAAGCTATCCCTTGACATAGACTATCGATTTTCTAATTTAGATTTGATTTGTAGCTTATAACTTGCTTTCTGGTTTTCTTCCTAGTTGGAGAAGAATGGTGGCTATGCTAGGTTGACAATGGACAGCATAGTGGCTCATTGGAATGAAATTGTATGATTTAGGGTTGAGGGTTGGGCTTGCTTTTATAGAAGTTTAGGTTAATGTGAGCCGATAGATCAACCTAGGAGCAATTAGAACCGTCCAGACTAGATAGAGCTATCCAGACTCGTCACCTATGCCCTAGTGACTCAGCAACAAGTCAGATAATCGTCGCTGTTTGGATCTGGGTGAGGGGGTTGACCCCTATAGGGGGGTCGACACCCCAATCAACACCCCTCTTGGGGCGTCGACACCTATGTCGACCCCCCTTGGGGGGAGTCGACCCCTATGGGCGGGAATTTTATCGTCCAGCTGATTCACATGATTTTCAAAATTCAAACTACCTTTGTTTTATTAATTATTTAATTAAAATTTTCTATTTAAACATGAAATCTTTTGAACTCCATAAATTCTTCATACGGAGTCCAATTCACGCAAACTCGGACGCAGAATTCCGAGACGAATGCAATGGCGTAACCCGTTTCCCTTAATTATCACTTTTAAAATTAAGTATTCTTTAATTCATTACTTTAATATTCACAGGATATACGGGGTGTTACAAATGTCCTACAGAATAAAGGTCCCAGAAAATCTATCCAACATTCATGATGTTTTCTACGTTTCTCGTCTGTGGAAGTGCCTTCATGACACCGTAGTAATCGTTGAGCAGAGTGTGTTGGAAGAAGTAGAATGGGAGGCAACAGCCAGACGAATTCCTTCCCATATTCTTGGAATAGAAGTTAAGAAGCTATGCAATAAAGAGATCAAGTTGTTAAAGGTTCAACGGGGAGATAACCCAGAGGATGCGACTTAGGAAACCAAAGACAAGATTCATGCTTCGTACCCTTTTCTTTTCGAGGGTATGTTCTTAACTCTTTTTTAAGTTTTATTAGTGCTTGTTTCTATCATTTGAGTGTACCTTATCCATAGTATTTTTCGACCTTTCGATAGAAATCCTATGGATGTAAACATGTGTTTGAGACATATTATGCTTAAAGGATGCAAGTGGATTCAAATGTTTGCTAGTGGTTGCTTGTGGATGCATATACACACACATTAAGCACTAAGATCGGCTCAATCACTTTCATACTGCATATGGATGTGTGAGCATTTTCTTTTCTTTTATGGATGGAAATGGATGAATTCGTATATGGATGTTGCATTTGGACGAATGAGTGTGCACATATATAGAGCTTATAGGATATAATAGGTTTATTTGCATACATATTGGATTCACGAAACTAACATACATTGCATTAAGGAGGTTAATTGAATCAGTAGACCACCTGATTTTTCGCATTAGTGTTGGGACATATACACACACCGTTGCATATATTCATATAAGCATTAGAAGTCTTTAAGGATAATAGATGCCAGTGGGTGTTGGAAGAGTAGATGGATGATGGATGGTAGGATATGCATTCTTCTCAACTTAGAGATTTCGGGGAAGAAACCCTTTGAGTAGGGAAGAATCTAGCACCCCGAATTTTTAATGACACTAGAAGATGATAAATTATATAATAATTAATTTAATATTTAGAATTAAGGAAAATAGACTGTGCCATCGCGTCCGTCTCGAAGTTCTGGTTAAGATAGACATTTGGTTTGCGTAAAACGGACACTGTATGGAGGAGTTTTGAGGGTTTTAAGTTTGTATATGCGCAGAAAGAATATATATATATATATATATATATATATGAGTCACACATGATTCAGAGATGAGTCAGAATTTTATCCAGAATAGTTCAAATTCGAAAATTGAAAAGTGACAACAGATTTCCCGCTTTTGGGGGTCAACGCCTAGAGGGGTGTCGACACCGGGGTCGACCCCCCTTAAGGGGTGTCGACACCGGGGTCGACCCCCCTTAAGGGGTGTCGACCCACCCACAGGGGTGTCAACACCCTGAGGGCTGAGGTGGCAGTCGGTTTCAAAGGGTTATGCAGCTATACATATGTGTTCAGTTCTCCTATTTCTTCATTGGAAATTATGGAAGCGAAATGCTGCCGGCGTGCGAACTAAGACGGATTTGTTTTCTTCAACAACGTACAACATTCAACTTTGCAAATCAAATCCAGAAATTCAAGTTTCATTCTTTCTCTATTCTCTAAGCCTAACGCTATGAGTTTCTAGTTGCTTTTAGGTTTAAATGAATAAAAGTGAATTATGAAAGACTGTGAATTGGATATGATGTAAACTATGAATCTATGCTATTTTTAAATCTTATACTATGTCCTGATAGATCTACACCTTTAGATCTAATGTAATTGTGGTTATTTTATTATATTGCCTTTGTGGATCTTGACTTGTAATTACATTGTGGTGAATGTAAATCTGTTAATTTGGACAGTTGCAACATTGGTTAGATCCAATTATTTATGTAAATCACCTTTCACCTGTCATATTGCGATCAACTTAGATATGTTGTAAATTGGAGATGTGAATCCATATTTAGATCTAATCATGCTATTATGTCATCCTAATGGTGTTAGATATATTTTAACCTTCGGATCTGAATTATGTGATCTAATTTATCCCCTTGTGTTTATCATGTTAGATCTATACCAACTGGACATCTAAATTGCTAATTTATATCTTACTGTGCCTATTGGGACATCATAGTTATGTTAGAATCAATTGACTGCCACAAGTTCACCAGTCTTATGTCCATCTTGTTATGATGTTAATTACATGTCCATGCCAGTATGTATATTCACATTATCACCATGATAGTATATGCTTATGCCAAGTTGGACAATCATTTTTGTTACACTCCTACTGTAACACCCCGTATATTCTATTACAGTGAAATTCATAAATTAAAGTATAATTAATTCTAATGAAAGAATTAAGGGAAATGGCTTACGCCATTGCGTTCGTCTTGGAATTCCGGTTGAGATAGAGTCCGAGTTTGCGTGAAACGGACTCCGTATGAAGGAGTTATGATCTCCGGAAGTTTCATATTAAATTTGAAATTCAAAAACAGCTCAGAACAGGTTTAAAATTCGAATTCGAGTTCAAACTGGGCTGGGCGGGAAAATTCCCGCCCAGTGACCAGGTCGACACTAGTGTCGAATGGGCAGTCGACCTGGCCCCGCCAAGTCGACTGCGCAGTCGACTTGGGTGTCGACCTGCAGGTCGACTTGCCTGGTCGGCCTGACCAGGTGGGTCTGACCCTGGTTCGACTTCTGGTGTGCTGTACGGTCTGATTTCCCTCCCTGTTTGCATCTGACGGCTCAAATTAACTTGAAAACTCTATAAATACACCCTAAACTCAACTAATTCACATAAGAAAGTAAGAGAGAAGTCGTCATGCTGCCAGGAAGGAGTTGATCGTAGCCGCCAAGAATCAAACTAAGAAGCAAATTAAAGTCTAATCAAATCAATCAACAAATTGCTACCCAAAGGAGAGCACCTCCAAATTCAGAAAACAGAAATCAGAAAACAAGATCTCGTCACACGTAGTAAGTATAGTGGTCTTTCAGAATCTGAATAAAATTATGGTGTGATACGACGTAATTGGGAATAGAATTGTATCATTATAATGATGTAGATCTTGTGTATTGTAATGTTTCTATCGTGATTGTTTTTGGTGTATTGATTTGTGGCATAAATGGATCGATGCAAGTTTATTATACGTTTGTATATGAAAGTAATGGTAATTGCAAGTTTGTGGCAAAGTCTATGATTAGATCCCTCTCATATTTATGTTAATACCCCCTTTATGTTTTTATTGATATCATGGCCCATATACTTATGTAAACACACCCTAGATCTGAAATCCTTTATGCTACATGACTCAAAACTTATGTATACATCTTAGATCAATTACAAGTATGATTAGAACTATGTTAAATGCAGTTTGGGCTACATAAACTATGCAAGTTCATGTGGAAATAGACTATATATTAGATTTGGACATTTTTGGGTTAATTTACAACATGCTAGTTTTGTGTTCGACATTATGCCAAGTTAATATGTTAAAACCCAAGTTTGTATAAATCTACATATGCCATCCTATGTGACATCCATTTAGTTGTATGTCAATTTTGAATGCAAGTTCACATGATCCAATGTTTATGTTAACGCCAATTTGCAAGTTCATGCGCTACACTTTCTATGTATCATGGAAAATATTATATGTTCTGGATTTCCCCTTTTCTCACGTTTATCAAGTTGGGCTGAATTGTGTCGAGCCCAACATTAGTACGTACAAACGGGGGTAATAGCGTTGGGTGTAAAACATGATATAAATAAATATGTTGGCATGTTTGGCACGTGCCAACGACTGTGACATTTTAGCGGTATAAATTGTTATACCCAAATTAAAAGACGACATGACATTTACATAAATAATGAAATATGTAAATCTAGAAAAGACGACATGTTTGACCCGAGGTTGGATTGAGTTGTGACATAAACCTTCTCGGACCCGCCCGGCTGTCCAGTAGTCACAACAATACCTATCCAATGTGGGTGGTTAAACATTGAGCCCAATAAAGACCCGAGGTTAGACTGAACTACGGTGTAAACCTGCCCGGAACCAACCGGCACATCCAGTAACCGTAGTAATATCTGTCTAATGTGAGTGGTCGGTGCTCTCAAAGGCTAAGGACAGGTGGTAGGATTAAGTCAAATGAAAACACTTAACCAAAGATTCAACATGTTAACAAATATTGATGGGTGGGGTTAGGTATATACAAACACTTAACCACTTAACATGTTTACTAGAAAACCCTGGTAACGTAGGGACCCATTTCAGCAGTAACCTAATTTAGGTATCAACGGTACCCTGAAACTAGGCAGGGTAGGGCACGATTACTGGGCTGATTGTAAGCGGTCAAATAACGGCAATTGTTGGGTGCACAGTGTAGGTCTAACGGTGTGCGGTCGTGCACGCACTCCGGAGCAGACAAGCAGGGCACTGGGGGCACCAGTAGTATAACCTATGTCTTCTAGTAATTGTGTCGGGGCCGCCACCATGGGCCTTGATACACCCCATGGTGGGACCAGCATAGGTATCTACACTTCTTGGGGTAGCCGTAAGACACACGTACGAGTAGGAGCCGGTCTTTAGAAAACAAAAAGGATCACTTCACCCTCAGCATGGGGTGCCAGTTTGAGTAATTCTAGTAAATGCAGAGACATGGTGTGGGTTCGGTAGTATATTCGATTCTAGACTACACTCCCTTAGTTATGATACTATCCTATTTTCAGTTTATGTCTATCATATCCTTTTCTTATTCACATACTGAAAAGTCACTAGATTTACTCAGGCTTTATGTCTGACTCTGTTTTTCTTTTCGTCTTCTTTTCTTTCGTTTCCCCCCAGGTCCACAGGGAGGAAATAACTCAGCTTAGTCAAACTCTTTTGCAAGCTTGAAGACAGTAGATGTACGGTTTGGATCTCTTTGGCTTGGATCATGGCTTTGGATATCATTATGAGATTTTGCTGCTTTATTTTATGTTTTATGCTTCTTTGATAATCAAGACAGTTATGGAAATGTAATGTTTTTGGAAGTATTGTAAGACAATTAGGGTATGGTTTGTGTAACACGTATTTTGATGAAATAAAAGTTGCTGTTGTTTCCACTGTTTAAAAATAGGTGTATTTATATCTGTCTTGTGTACCTGTGACTTATACTTATAAACCTCCACCAAAATTAGGGCATTCCCTTTGTGAGTGACCCTAATGGAGGTGGGGTGTTTCACTTAGTATCAGAGCATAGGTTTACCAGATAAGATAAAGTTTTTGATATTATTTTCAAAAGAAAGTTTAAAGTAGCATTTTTTTTAGAAAAAGTGTTATATTTTAAAAGGCATGATCCCCCAAAGCCATGTGTACTATCTCCCTCTATCCTTCGTTTTGAATCTTTCCTTTCTGTTTCAGCATGTCTGGAGACCTTAACATTCCTGAAGGAGTATCGATACCCGGTTGGTTTAGGAGGTTCTTAGAAGCTAGGGCCGCAAATGGCGCGGGCCCGGTAGATATCCTTCCTCCCTAGTAGCACTAGTTCCTCCTCCTCCTGCTCCTCCCCTTGGAAATGCTTTTGCCAAAACATGTAGAGACTTCAAGTCTATGGGTGGAAAAGATTTCCATGGAACTGAACCCTTTGTAGGAGCAAGAAATTGGCTAAAGGAGACCGAGGATCTGTTTGACATCTTCGGAGTTGATGATAGGCAAAAGATACAGCTAGCAGTGTGGTTTCTCAAAGATGAAGCTTCTTATTGGTGGGAGATCACTAATGCTCAGAGGGCAGTGGAAACTTGGGATGATTTTAGGACAAAGTTTGAGTTGAAATTCCTCTTCCAAGCTGAAAGGAGCCTGCAAATAGAGAAGTTCTTAAATCTTAAACAGGGAAGCATGACGGTCAGGGAGTACGTTAATCAGTTCAATCAGCTGGCCAGATTTGGGTTGGACTTAGTAAATACCCAACACAAGAAGGCGCTTCGCTTCGTCAAAGGTCTGAATGAGCCTATACACAGCTTTGCCATGACCCATGTGTCCACGGGGGCGACTTATGAAAGCTTGGTGGACATGGCGTTGCTACACGAGGAACACCACGGCAAGAAAGAGACTAAGGCGGAGGAAAAGAAAGAAGGTTTACAGGCTAAGAAGACAAACTTTAAGAAAGGAGGAAAGAACAAGAAGTCCCGTGAGAAGAGAAAGTGCCATTTCTGTGGCATAGTTGGACAAATAGAGAAAGACTGTCGGAAGAAGAAGGCAAAGATGGGTGGTTGCTTTCATTGCGGAGAGACTGGGCACCAAGCTAAGGACTGCCCAAAGAAGAGAGGACAGGGACAGAAAGCTGGATCTACTTCAGGGGGTCAAGTTCATGCTCTGACAGCACCTCCACAGGAACGAGGTAGTAATATTTCTGTAGAAAGTGTAGTCTATCTTTATGATCATCCAGTTCGCACACTTTATGACTCTGGTGCATCACACTCCTTTATTTCATCTGCTTTAGTAGAATATCTGCATCTAGACACTAGTATGGTTGAGGATCCCTTAGTAGTTTCGAGTCCAATTGGGGGCTCCGCTTACTTGTCAATGGTTTGTTTGGGTTTGAAAATCTCTATTCTCAGTGTTGAGTTTAGTTATAATGCCTTTGTTCTAGGCTTCTCGGGATATGGTTTGATCTTAGGCATGGACTGGTTATCCAGTAACGGTGCCATTCTTGATTGTGAGAAAAGAGTAGTTAGACTCTTGACTCGGCTTGGTAACACTCTAGAAATTTCCTGTAACCCTTTGAATGCTGTTATGCTTAGTTATCTAGAGTCGCTTGATGCTTCTGACGAGAATTTACAGTCGGTTAGAGTAGTCCGGGAATATCAGGATGTCTTCGAGGAGGTGAAAGGCTTACCTCCGAAGCGGGAAATAGACTTCCGCATCTATCTTGTAGATAATGCAAAGCCCGTAGCTTTACCTGTCAGACATATGGCTCCGAAAGAGAGAAAGGAGCTCAGTAAGCAGGTTAAATAGCTTCTAGAAAAGGGGTTCATTAGAAGGAGCATTTCAGAATGGGGTGCTCCAGTGGTGTTCGCAACCAAAGAAGACGGTTCCCTTCGCCTCTGTGTTGACTATAGGGAGTTAAACAAGTTGACCGAGAAAAATAGGCACACTCTTCCCCGAATCGACGATTTGTTTGATCATCTTGTAGGCACGTCGGTTTTCTCCCAACTTGATCTAGCAACTGGGTTCCATCAACTAAGAGTAGCTGAGGATAGTATTGATAAAACGGCATTCAGAACCCCAGATGGTTTCTTTGAGTGGCTTGTCATGCCTTTCGGCCTGACAAATGCACCCGCTTATTTCGTGGACCTAATGAGCAGAGTATTCAGAGAATTCCTCAACAAGTTTGTGGTTGTCTTCGTAGACGATATCTTGATCTTTTCAAAGAGTGAGGAAGAGCATGCTCAACATCTGAAGGAAATCATGGATACTCTCCGAACACATCAGCTAAAGGCAAAATTTTCAAAATGTCACTTTTGGAGAGAAGAAGTAAGGTTTCTTGGGCATGTAGTATCTAAAGATTGGCTGGCCCTAGACCCCGCGAAGGTAGTTGCGGTGCAAGACTGGAAGGCACCAAAGAATGCAACTAAGGTCCGAAGTTTTCTAGGACTAGCAGGTTTCTACCGAAAATTCATAAGGGATTTTGCAAAAATCTTAGCTCCACTCACAAGGTTGACAAAGAAGAATCTAGCGTTCAATTGGGACTTGGATTGCGAGTTGGCTTTCCAACGCCTAAAAAGGGCTCTTACAACAGCCCCAGTCCTGACTCTGCCAGACGAAAGCAAGATGTTCACAGTTTATACAGATGCATGCGGGACAGGGCTAGGTGTTGTCTTGATGCAGGAAGGGAGGGTAGTAGCTTATGGTGGAAGGAAATTGAAAGTTCATGAAAAGAACTACCCAACCCACGATCTTGAGTTAGCCGCCATCGTCTTTGCACTTAAGTCTTGACGACATTATCTCCTAGGTGAGAAGTTCGAACTTTACACTGACCATAAATCGTTGAAATATCTTTTCTCACAGAAAGATCTTAACTTGAGGCAACAGAGATGGATGGAGTTTCTTTCCTCGTATGACTTCGAGATTTCCTATACTCTGGGCAAGGGCAATGTGGTGGCAGACGCCTTGAGTAGAAAGAAACTGACCCTAAGCCCACTCTTTGTTGAAAGGCAAAGCCTAGAGTATATAGCCAGTTTTAACTTTAGGCCCTCGTCCGATCTTGTTCCGGGTTTGTTAGCATCTCTAGAGGTGCGCCCTACTCTTTTGGATACAATAGGGACTGCACAATGCTAAGACCCTCAGCTAGTTGAAGTGGTTGATAAGCTAATTAGGGGTGAGACTTCTAGTCACCTCAGTAGATACTCTATCAATGATAAAGGCTGGCTGAGACGCGACGGAAGACTATGCGTTCCACAAGCAAGGGAGTTGATAAAGAAGGTTCTCGAGGAAGCACATCGTTCCAAGATGACAATACACCCAGGCGGAGACAAAATGTACAAGGACATGAAAAGATTTTTCTTTTGGAACGGCATAAAGAAGGACGTGGCAGATTTCGTTTCTAAGTGTATGGTATGCCAACAAATTAAAGCGGAATAGAAGAAGGCTGGAGGACCACTTCATCCCCTAGAGGTCCCACAGTGGAAGTGGGACGGCATTTCAATGGACTTCGTTGATGGGCTGCCTAGGTCCAGAAGAGGCAATACTAGCATTTGGGTAATAGTGGATAGGCTTACTAAGAGCGCCCACTTTTTACCTGTCAAGAGTAGAAGGATCGCCTCATCTTTAGCGTCTCTTTACATCAAGGAGATAGTTCGACTCCATGGGATACTGTAACGACCCAGAAAATCTGAACCAATTTAAAAAAATTTAAATTGGCTAAAATAATGGATTTTAAATATTTAAAATAAATATTTTAAATAATGGCAATGAAAAGTGAGTTTGAATCGACAATTGAAAATGAATATAATTAATTTTAATTATAAACAAGGCCTGAAATGGCGCTGTAGTTTCAAAAGTTGAATTCAAACTTTGTCGGACTGTACCGGGTGCAAAACAAAACGGATTTTAGTGAAACCAAAAATATTTAAATCTGTTAGTGAATACCTTTCTAACGAATCTGAAAAATAGAATTTTCATAGTGGAAAGCAAAAGTTATGGCCAAATGAATTTTCAGAAAGATTGCTATGAAATTTATATAGCCCGTGAAATTGGCCATTTTGCATACGACCTCGGAATTCGACGAAACCACTTTTGTTGGATCCGGGATGTGAAGTTATCGCTAGGTTTCAAATTTCATAATTTTTGAAGCTAGTATGTGAGCGTGGCAAAGGAAAACGTGTTCTGGTCAATTATAGTTAAATTGGATCGACCAGAAATGGGCCTTTTTGCAAACGGTCTCAGAATTCGACGAAACTAGTTTTGTTGGGACCGTATCGTCAAAACATAGCTAGATTTATTTTTCTGAAATGATTTTAACACCTTTAAACCGTTGCAAACTTTGAAAAATCATATCTTTTTCGTTTCTTGACGAAATTCGATGAAACAGGAAACATCGCGACCATGAGGACGTCTTCTACATTTTAGTAGAGACCGCATATTTTTCTGAGCCTTCTGCTATTTTTGGTGGAGTGGAACCCAATGTGAGATTTCTAATTTATAAACAATATGGAAAACGACGATGTATAAATTATATAGTCGATGTATGAGTTATATAAGCGTTGTACACCTCTTGTATAAGCGTTGTATAAGTTGTACGTTCGATGTATAAGTTATATATGCGTTGTAAAAATTATATATGTGTTGAAATAGAAGTGAATTGATATATAAATATATATATAAATATAATTATATTTAATCGAATAACGACGCTGCAGTTCGTATTTTGAAATCGAAACTTCAAACGATTGTACCGGGAGATCCGACCGTCGGATTTTCCCGAAACTGGAACCGTTGGATTCTTTTGAAAAGATCTTTCTAATGATGTAAATTTTGTGAAGATCCAACGGTTAGATTTTCAGATATGTGTAAATCAAATCTGAAGAAAAACAACGCCACGGTCGCGTTATGGCCCGAAGCGTCGTTTTGAATAATTGGCTATTTCAAAATAAATAAAAATAGCGATAAATCATTATAAAATATTATAAACAATATGGATGTGATTTAGAAATTAACTGAAGGTTGGCTAAGTCGAATGGTTTCCTGGGTGTTGATCTGATGTTGGTTTCGGCCGTCGGGTTAATATTTGGGAAATCGTTCTCTTACTGATTGACGGTTAGTGACTAATGAATTGAAATGATGTGTGTATATGTTAGTGTTGCACTTGTTTATTATATACGCGAGTTGCTCAGAAAGACCGGGTTTATCCCATTCTGAATAACTGATTCGACGATAAGAAATCGAAGATGAAGACGGTGGTCGAAGACCGAAGATCTTCACCTCGTTTGGATGGTAACCGAGGTCCGGATTGGGAGGCATCCCAAAATATGGATAATGAGTGGTGATCGTCCCGACGTACGTGGTGATCGATGGGTTTGCGAGGTATTTAGTGCCTCCGGTTTCGTTTAGACCCAGAACGGACTTGTAAATGGACTGTGTGTCTAACATTGGATTTTATTCTATGTTGATTGATCTCTATTAAATATACATCTGTTTGGCGGCGGAGAATTTATTCTTTTGCTTAACGCCCTTCTCTGAAACGCACGAGCTCAGAGGTTGCATATCGATGGACATCAGTCGCATGGCATGAATGGCTAGTGTGACATGCCTAAGTGGCAAATGATCAGGGCTTCTGTTGAAAAGCAAAGTCTTGTGGTGATGATCAAAGCACCGCCTGTGTGGCGTAGCTTTGGGTATAATGTGAATTCGCAAGCCTCACACCCCGGTATGAACCAGAAACGGGAGATGGACCTCACGGAGGGCATGCGTTTCTTTCTAGCTAGGGTGGTGTCAATGACCTACCAGCCCTGACATTTATATACTTTTCACCTATGTGGTTGTTGCTGTTGCGAGGCGTCTCGGTTAGATTGGACGATCCGGGTCCGATGGAGTCATTCGTTGGCTTGTTTACGCCCCAAAGGGCAGGGAAACGTATTGTTCAGGCATTTTAATCCACATCGGTGGACCGGCCCTGTCGCTCCAAAGGCTTGACTGAGTACTTGCCTGTGGCTCGGGATAGAGAGTCACGAATTCGGTAAGGACTATCTTTTGCCTTGGTTCATGACGGAAATCCAATTTCCAAATATGTGACTGTGCGGTTTTGATTGTATATATATTTGGCGACATGATATATGGTACCCATGCTGTCTATGATTGATAGTTATGATTTGAAATTGGTTTCAAAACATATAAACCCTAGCAATAATATCAAGTGCCTTTGTTTTATTCGTATCAAGCATATTTTGGCTGTTATAATGTAAAAACTCTATCCTCCGGTTTGCGTTGCATTGTGTGATGGGAACTGAGTCTTATAACGGCTCTATTTTTATAAAAAGCATAGCGATGTTTAAAAGAAAGATTTGTTTTAAAGCACTGGCAATCCAATGGAGTAAACCCGTTCCACGAAAGTGGTGTGGTCCTGTGATTAGCCATATTATAAATGTGTTGAGTAGATTTCTCATACCAGTCCCATGACTGACTCGTAGTTTGTTTCACTTTCAAACTCGGGTGCCCCTTTTTCTACACGGGCAGCCTTGTATTCAGGTTTAGCTGGTTCTTTCTGGATAGCTGGAGATGAAGATGGATTCTATCATTTATCTCTTTTTATGCTGTTCAGCTCCTATTGTACATATTTTGTTTGTTTTCCGCTGTAGACATTTATGTATAGCTGAACTGTATTTGTACTAAGTATGATCCTGTATACTGTGTAACTCTGATGATTACTCTTATCCAGTATATTATATTGTTCATTATCTGGTGTATTTATTTATTTTTATTCTGCTATTATTTGTTTCTGTGTTATATTCCACGGATTACCCTTGCCACCATCAGTACGGGGTTTGGGGTCATCTCAGATACCCTCCAGCATTGTTAGTGACCGAGACCCTATCTTCACAAGCGAGTTTTGGCGAAGTTTGCAAGAAGCTGTAGGCACTCAGTTATGTTTAAGCACGGCCTATCACCCTCAGACCGATGGCCAGACGGAAAGGGTGAATAGAGTTTTAGAGGATCTTTTGAGACTTTGTGTTCTTGACTTTGGAGGGACATGGGAGGATCTCCTTCCCTTAGTGGAGTTTGCTTACAACAATAGCTTCCAAGCTACCATAAGCATGGCCCCCTTCGAAGCATTGTATGGAAGACCGTGCAAGTCACCAACTTGTTGGTGGGAGTCTACAGATAAGGTTATTCTTGGTCTAGACATGATCAGAGAAACTTCAGAAAAAGTGGAATTGATTCGAAGAAGGATGAAGACAACCCAAGATAGACAGAAATCCTACGCCGACAAGAGAAGAACCGACCTTGAGTTTGAGGTTGGGGACAGAGTTTTTCTTAAGGTATCTCCTCTAAGGAACGTTGTTCGTTTTGGATCCACTGGAAAGCTAGCACCGAGATTTGTAGGACCATTTCCGATCATCGAGAAGGTTGGGAAGATGGCCTATAGATTAGAGCTACCCGAAAAATTGGTCGTAGTTCACAACGTCTTTCATGTTTCTCATCTCCGGAAGTGTTTACATGAGTCTGCCGAAATAGTAGAGCCTATCATTCTAGAAGAAGCCGAAGTGGAACATGAAGAAACTGTGAGAAAAGTTCCAACATGCATCTTAGGAACTAAAGTGAAAAAGCTACGCAACCGCGAAGTCAAGCTCGTCAAAGTTCAGTGGAGCGATGCCGAGGAAGATGCGACTTGGGAAACTGAGGCTAGAATACGCGCAGCCTAATCTTTTCTTTTTGAGGGTACATCTTTGATCTCTCTTTTTCCTTAAGTTATGCTTTATCTATCTTTTAGGCATATTTCCTCGACCCTTTCTCCTTAACTCCTTAGGTAGAAAACAAATGGATGCAAACATGTATTTGAAAACATGTTATGGATTATGGCTGCAAGTGGTTGCAAGTGATTGCTAGTGGTTGGTCGTGGATGCATATACACACGCCCCCTAGGTTTTAGATCGGCTCAGTCACTTCATACTGCATATGCATATATGTATTCTCGTTCATATGTGGTTGAAATTTTATATGTTATCATATGGTTATCGCATTTGTATGAATTGTTGTGCACTCATGTAGAATTATGAGTAGGGAAAAATTTGCATACATAATGGATTCATGACACTTACATGATTCGCATTTAGGAGGTCAACTGAATCAGTCGACCGCCTGATTTCTGCATTAGATAGGGACATTTACACACACAATGCATATGATCATAAAGAATTAGAAGTCTTTAAGGACAATGGACACCTCTACTTGTTGGTTGAGTAGATGGACAATTGGATGGTAGGATATACATTCTTCCTAAACTTGAAGATTTCGAGGACGAAATCCTTTTAAGTGGGGGAGAATGTAACACCCTGTATATTCTATAACAGTGAAATTCATAAATTAAAGTATAATTAATTCTAATGAAAGAATTAAGGGAAATGGCTTACGCCATTGCGTTCGTCTCGGAATTCTGGTTGAGATAGAGTCCGAGTTTGCATGAAACGGACTCCGTATGAAGGAGTTGTGATCTCCGGAAGTTTCAGAATAAATTTGAAATTCAGAAACAGCTGAGAACAGGTTTAAAATTCGAATTCGAGTTCAAACTGGGTTGGGCGGGAAAATTCCCGCCCAGTGACTAGGTCGACACTACTGTCGACTGGGCAGTCGACCTGGCCCCCCCTCAAGTCGACTGCGCAGTCGACTTGGGTGTCGACCTGCAGGTCGACTTGCCTGGTCGGCCTGACCAGGTGGGTCTGACCCCGGTTCGACTTCTGGTGTGCTGTACGGTCTGATTTCCCTCCCTGTTTGCATCTGACAGCTCAAATTAACTTGAAAACTCTATAAATACACCCTAAACTCAACTAATTCACATAAGAAAATAAGAGAGAAGTCGTCATGCTGCCAGGAAGGAGTTGATCATAGCCGCCAAGAATCAAACTAAGAAGCAAATTAAAGTCTAATCAAATCAATCAACAAATTGCTACCCAAAGGAGAGCACCTCCAAATTCAGAAAACAAAAATCAGAAAACAAGATCTCGTCACACGTAGTAAGTATAGTGGTCTTTCAGAATCTGAATAAAATTATGGTGTGATACGATGTAATTGGGAATATAATTGTATCATTATAATGATGTAGATCTTGTGTATTGTAATGTTTCTATCGTGATTGTTTTTGGTGTATTGATTTGTGGCATAAATGGATCGATGCAAGTTTATTATACGTTTTATATGAAAGTAATGGTAATTGCAAGTTTGTGGCAAAGTCTATGATTAGATCCCTCTCATGTTTATGTTAATATCCCCTTTATGTTTATGTTGATATCATGGGCCATATACTTATGTAAACACACCCTAGATCTGAAATCCTTTATGCTACATGACTCAAAACTTATGTATACATCTTAGATCCATTACAAGTATGATTAGAACTATGTTAAATGCAGTTTGGGCTACATAAACTATGCAAGTTCATGTGGAAATAGACTATATATTAGATTTGGACATTTTTGGGTTAATTTACAACATGCTAGTTTTTGTTCGACATTATGCCAAGTTAATATGTTAAAACCCAAGTTTGTATAAATCTACATATGCCATCCTATGTGACACCCATTTAGTTGTATGTCAATTTTGAATGCAAGTTCACATGATCCAATGTTTATGCTAACGCCAATTTGCAAGTTCATGCGCTACACTTTCTATGTATCATGGAAAATATTATATGTTCTGGATTTCCCCTTTTCTCACGTTTATCAAGTTGGGCTGAATTGTGTTGAGCCCAACATTAGTACGTACAAACGGGGGTAATAGCGTTGGGTGTAAAACATGATATAAATAAATATGTTGGCATGTTTGGCGCGTGCCAACGACTGTGACATTTTAGCGGTATAAATTGTTATACCCAAATTAAAAGACGACATGACATTTACATAAATAATGAAATATGTAAATCTAGAAAAGACGACATGTTTGACCCGAGGTTGGATTGAGTTGTGACATAAACCTGCCCGGACCCGCCAGGCTATCCAGTAGTCACAACAATACCCATCCAATGTGGGTGGTTAAACATTGAGCCCAATAAAGACTCGAGGTTAGACTGAACTACGGTCTAAACCTGCCCGGAACCAACCGGCACATCCAGTAACCATAGTGATATTTGTCTAATGTGAGTGGTCGGTGCTCTAAAAGGCTAAGGACAGGTGGTAGGGTTAAGTCAACTGAAAACACTTAACCAAAGATTCAACATGTTAACAAATATTGATGGGTGGGGTTAGGTATATACAAACACTTAACCACTTAACATATTGACTAGAAAACCCTGGTAACGTAGGGACCCGTTTCAGCAGTAACCCAATTTAGGTATCAACGGTACCCTGAAACTAGGAAGGGTGGGGCACGTTTACTGGGATGATTGTAAGCGGTCAAATAACGGCAATTGTTGGGTGCATAGTGTAGGTCTAACGGTGTGCGGTCGTGCACGCACTCCGGAGCAGACAAGTAGGGCACTGGGGGCACCAGTAGTATAACCTATGTCTTCTAGTAATTGTGTCGGGGCCGCCACCATGGGCCTTGATACACCCCATGGTGGGACCAGCATAGGTATCTACACTTCTTGGGGTAGCCGTAAGACACACGTACGAGTAGGAGCCGATCTTTAGAAAACAAAAAGGATCACTTCACCCTCAGCATGGTGTGCCGGTTAGAGTAATTCTAGTAAATGCAGGGACATAGTGTGGGTTCGATAGTATATTCGATTCTAGACTGCACTCCCTTAGTTATGATACTATCATGTTTTCAGTTTATGTCTATCATATCCTTTTCTTATTCACATACTGAAAAGTCATTAGATTTACTCAGGCTTTATGTCTGACTCCGTTTTTAGTTTCGTCTTCTTTTCTTTCGTCCCCCCTAGGTCCACAGAGAGGAAACAACTCAGCTTAGTCAGACTCTTTTGCAAGCTTGAAGACAGTAGATGTACGGTTTAGATCTCTTTGGCTTGGATCATGGCTTTGGATATCATTATGGGATTTTGTTGCTTTATTTTATGTTTTATGCTTCTTTGATAATCAAGACAGTTATGGAAATGTAATGTTTTTGGAAGTATTGTAAGACAATTATGGTATGGTTTGTGTAACACGTATTTTGATGAAATAAAAGTTGCTGTTGTTTCCGCTGTTTAAAAATATGTGTATTTATATCTGTCTTGTGTACCTGTGACTTATACTTATAAACCTCCACCAAAATTAGGGTATTCCCTTTGTGAGTGACCCTAACGGAGGTGGGGTGTTTCACCTACTATTTCCCCCATTTTATCGTTTATGGCTAGTCTATTATCTAGCCTAGGCATGCTGCCAATTTTGTGTGGACGCTAGTTAAGGAACAGGGGGAAAAGGGTTAATAATGGCATAATTTGAATATGAACATTTCTAGACATATATTTCAAACTATTGGGTAGAATGGACATTAACACCTATAAAGGGAAAGGTTTAATTAATTGATTAATTAATTAACAATGGAATGTCTAGTAATTACAATTAGGAATTGTAATTGTACTTTTGACTCGAGGTTAGGTTGCATTAGCGGTGGAAGTCTGCCCGGACCCGACCGACACATCTAGCAGCCACTAATGTTAAACCTAATGTGGGAGGTCTAAGTATGCAAATACGAATCGGGTTAACACACGAGGTTAGGCCCAACTGTGGATTAAGATTGCCCCGACCCAACCATCATATCCAGCATCCACACGTTGTAGGCCTAATGTGGGAGGTCTAGCCCATTATAAACCATAAATGGACATGGTAATGAATTGGACTACTTAACAAAATCTAATCCACAGGGATTTTATGATTATGAACTAAAGTTAGGGTTATGTAAATTGATTGGATAGTGGATGGGTTAAGAAAATCTGGTGGGGGTCGGTAATATTTACATATAAGCCCATAAACTTATCCCGATAAGGTTATGTAATTAAAGACACCTAGTGGTATACATAACCGGAGGAAGTAATAGAGTTATGTAATTAAAGACAACTTTTAGGGTAAGCAAAACTGGTATATGGCTCTGTAATTAAAGACACCTAACGGTATACATAGTCAGTGAAAACCTAGGGGGATACAAGACAAAGGGAAGAGCTTTTATCATAATGTGTGGGACCTATTTCAGTCGGTAACCCGGAGTAGGTATCAAATAAAAGTACTCTGTACTAGGCGAAGAGGGGACACGCTTACTGACTGATTATAAGGGATCCAAACGTTGAGGACGGTGTGGGCTGCGCAAACCGACCGGGCCATATGCGTGCATGAGCCGGGCAGAGGGGGATAAGACAACCGTGACACCTGTAGATATGTGGATGTGCATATCAGTGAGGGGTTGCCACTTTAGGTCGTGATACATCCTACCGTGGGGCCAGCACAGAGTATCTACGGAGTAGGGAGCCGATCGATTAGGGTAGTGGTTAGAGTACACTTGGACGTATGCCCTAAGTCTACCAACTTATAGTGGAAGGGATCATCTCATTCTGGTTATAATAGTAATAGTGCAGAGTAATCATTAGAAAAGTGTACACACCTTATCCTGTCTACCTTGTCACACCTGCCGTTTATGTAATGTTCTTTCTTATCCACTTTATATGCCTATCATGTTACATTTATTTATTTACTGGATAAAAGTAACTAGACTCGCCAGACTTTGTGTCTGACCCTTTTGTTTCTCCTTCTTTCTTCTGTTCCCCCCACGCAAGGTTCTCAGGGAGGAAACACTCAGGCTTAGTCAGGACTCAAATATCATCTTGCTAGGAGCTTCTTCTGAAGTATGGCTCAAGTTCTTGTCTTTGCTGTGGCTTAACTCTTTTATTTGGGGAATTATACTTTTTATATACTTAGGTACTCTAATGGTGCAAGACAGAAGTTATTTTATTGCAATGGTTTTTGTGACTTATGGTGTTGCGGACCACGGCGTTATGATTTACTTTTGAAATAAAAATTTAAATTTCCGCTGCTATCTTATTTATATCTGTCTTGTTATTATTCTGTGTCTATTTACCTATAATGCTTCACGAAACTTAAAGCATTTCCTCAGTGAGTGACATTAAATGACATGGGGTGTCACATTGTCGATCAACATTACAAGGAAATATGTAAGTTCGATTGGAAGCTATCTGAGATTCTACAAAACCTCAAACTGGATTCAAATAATCAAAAGCAAATATCCGAGCATGACATGTAGGCTAGGCGAGCTACTAAGAAAGAATGCAAAGAAGCTCAAGCTAAACTTGCACTTGCAGAACGCGACTCCGAGAAGTATAAGAAGGAGCACAATGAATTGTTACGCTTAGAAAAGAGCGTGAAACCCTCAAGGTGCAATGTCAGAGTGTTACGGCTAAAGGTACCGATTTGAAGTTATCTTGCACTCGCCTTGAGCATGAAAAAGTTGAACTTATGAAGGAAACTATCAGTTTAAGAGTCAAGCTACCCGAAGCTAAGGAGAGAGCAAGAAAAGCTGAATAATATGCTAACAACGCTTTGGAGTCTGCTTCCAATTCTAAGGCACGGTTTGAAGTTGACAAGGCCGTTATGGGGAAACAACTTGCTAAAGCCAAAAGGGATTTGGACGGTGTAGGACACCTCATAATGTCTTCCGTTGCATAGGCCCTTCAAACCTGTGTCAAATCATGGGTGCAGAACTATCCTATGACACTAGTTGATTATTGGGCTGAGCTTGTTCACGAGGAGAAACATAGGTCGACCGTTGAAACCGTGGATGAAGAAGAGCTGATGAGAACATTCTAAAGGGGTTACGAGCCTAAGAGTCTAGCTGAGGGAAGGAGGCTGCTAAATGAAGCCGTGAAGCATCAGACTAAGAGCCAAGATGCCGTTGAAGGTAGCTCTTCTTTTGTAGTTTCCAAGGTTGGGGAGATACAAAAGTATTGTAACACCCCGCATTTTTCCTATGCAATTACAAAATGTGCATATAGATATGTGCATAAACATAATTAAGAATGAATAAATAAATACATACACTGATGGTGCATTTATAATAAAAGAAATAAATGCATGCAGAGTGAGAAATTAATTAATAAATATTGATTGCATAAAAATAAGGAAGATGTGTGTATATATATACACACATGACGATTAAAAGTTTAATGCCTACAAGATAAAAAGTTGAACAATATTGGCACATGGATAGCAATAGGAAAAAGAGAACACTATAAATTGAGTGCATAAAGATAGAATGCATTAATGGTAAATTGCAATGAATAAATATATATACAGGGAAATTTAATTGCACAAAGGAAATAATGGCATATATGGCAGAGAAATTAATAAAGAGAGAAGGTAAATGAATTAGTGTGTTAAAAATAGTGCATCAACACATTAATAAGAGATGTTTAATTGGAAGGATGTTTAGAAAGAGAATTAATTGATTTAATTGATTTGAGAAAGCTAGATTTGGAATAAAATAAAGAATTTTTCGCGTACAAAAGCTTAGCACACACATAAGAGTTGAATGCAAATAAATATGATTTAGATTAAGGATTGCGCATGCAAAAAAAGGAATGTTTGAAATTTGATTTGTGTGCAAGAATTATATGTATATAAATAAATCAAATTTCAAATCAAGAATATATATATATTTATATATTGTGGTGGGGTATCGACACCTATGTCGACATCACCATAGGGGTGTCCAAATTTATGTCGACACCCAAGCAGGGTTGTCGAAACCCCTGCTCGTGGGCAAATGGGTGCAGAGCACGCTGGGCAATTCTGGAATGTTCTTTTTCTGGAGTGAGGTGGTTGGCTCAGATGGGCTTTAAATTAGATCTAAAGGACCAAGTTCATTTAACATGCCTATAAATAAGATGGTAAGGTTTACCTTCATCCTCATAATTTCTAAGGTGACGCCAAAACTCTGCCCTTTTCTCTTCTTCACCAAACCTAAAAATAAAAAAAATTAGATCTAGGCCGCTTCTGCTTCAAAGTTTGAGATAATATTTTAGATCTGCGTTATATGCACCTAGATTTACACTACATGTGAGGTAAGATCTGAATCTGATCTATTTTGTTTCTTCTTCTCTTTTCTTCTTCTTTTCTTCTTTCTTTTTGGGGTTAGTTTATAGATTCATGGTTATTTAGGTCCTAGATTCAGTTAGGAAAATCATGGAAGAGTAGTTATGGATCAGATTCAAGATTTGGAATGCTTTTAGGTGAGTGGATTTAAGCTATATTATTTTAGATAATGCTATATTACCGATTAGCATTCTCCATTATGACGAATTGGAATATGACATGTTAAGATGCCTAAACATATTCTAATAATGATTAAAGTGGTGTAAATGACATGTGGGAATGATTACAATGATATAGCATCAAATTTTTAACATGAATAATTCATATATTGAATTAGTTGAAATATTGGAATGTTTACATGTTATAATATTAATTTGAACGTGTGGGAAAAATTCATATATTGGATTTGTTGGAGTGCTAAAAAGTTTACATGTAAATTTGTCCTAATTATATACAGGGAATAATTGGAGTAAGTATATGATTATATGGATTCATGTTAACATAGAATTGAATAAATAAATATGGGTTTGGGGCATCGACCAAATTATGTTTAAAGATCTTAAATTGGATCATAAGTATAGAAAAATGATTTGGGACCAAATGGGATCATATGTAAAATATGAATTGGCATAATTTGAATAATATGAATTTAGACATATAATCCATCATGAATATAATTGGGTAAATAGGCATTAACACCTATAAAGGCATAGGTTTTAATAATTGATTAATAATGAATGACTAGGATTACAATTAGAAATTGTAATTACACTTATGACACGAGGTTAGGTTGCATTAGTATGGAAGTCTGCCCAGACCCGACCGGCGTATCCAGCAGCCACTAATGTTGAACTTAATGTGAGAGGTCTAAGTGTGCAAATACAAGACGGGCTATGACATGAGGTTAGACCTAACTTGTGGAAGAAGTCTTCCCGGACCCGATCAGCATATCCAGCATCCACAAGTTGTAGGCCTAATGTGGGAGGTCTAGCCCATTATAAACCGTAAATGGACATGGTAATGAATTGGACTGCTTAACCTAATCTAATCCATAGGGATTGTATGAGTATGAACTAAAGTTAGGGTTAAGTAAAATTGGTTGGACAATGGGTGGGCTACGCAAACCTGAGGGGGTGGGTAATATTTACATATAGGCCCGCAAACTTAGGCTGATAAGGTTATGTAATTAAGGACACCTAGTGGTATACATAACCGGTAGAAATAACAAAGTTTTGTAATTAAAGAAACCTTTTAGGGTAAGCATAACTTGTAGAAATGATAAATACCTATTATAAATATATAAAATTAATGAAAATGTTGTATAATAGGTAGACTTGTCCTAGGGACAAGTGGGGAATATAACTTAGGTTATAATAAGGTAGTAAGGAAATGGGATAACTGGTGAATTGAGTTAAGGGACACTTAATTGTAAATTAAGTAATTAGTAAAGGGGAAAAACCTAAAACCAGTTAAGAAATGGCGGAAAATATATTGTACTTAATTATAAATTAAGTAATCCGTGGACTTGGAGGTCTGAAACCTGTTGATAAGAATAACATGTTTAGACTTGTCCTAGGGACAAGAGGAAATTATAACATAGGTTATAATAAATGGGTAGAGAAACTTATTAATGGGCCTTAGTTAATAAAACTAAGTTAATAAGTAAACTAAGATAAGTTTTATTGACAATGTAAAATGGAATTATGATTAAATGATAAAGAAAGATAAACCTTATGAGATAAGTTATATTTAATCATAAATAATAACTGACATGTTAGACGAAAAACATGTGAATTGAGATATACTTAATTACATATTAAGTAAAACATGTTATTGTAATGATGAAACCGAACAAGAATATAAAAGGTATTGTGGATTACAGACCTTGGGCCATAATCTAGAGAATAACATGTGATAGGCTTATTAACAAACTTAAATGGGTTAAGTTATATGACTGGAATTAATAAGCAAGAGAAACTTGGTAATTTGAATAAGAATTCAATATGAATGGGAGTAACCAAGTTAAATGGAAACCTGGTGAGGTAAGGCAAGCGCGTAAAAGAATGTTTAGACACAGGGTTTAACAACATATTAAAGTGAGGCGCTTGTACCAGTCTGTACATTATAGGGTGAATAACCCAATTGTGTAGATCATCGAGTTGTTATAAGGCACGAGGGGAGCACACATTCATCTGATTGTTCTGACGACTCTGAAAGACTGGAAGGGGAAGCACGCGGCTTCCTGACGTACGTAAGGTGTTCCTAGTAGTCCTTTGTGCGGTGACAGATGTCTTAGGCTATGATCGCAAAGGTTGGGTCTGCACGTAACTACTAGGTGGGTGGGCCTTGACTGCAGATGTAGCTATGCAGTCAGAACGTTGTGATGTGGTGATACCAAGGTGATTCGGCGGTTGCCTCAATGGGGAGGCAGAGGGTCGCAGCCAACAAGGATAGTAGATCATTGGATACTCATCATCGACAACCAGTGGGATGCGAAAAGACTAGAGCTAAACCCAAGATACCCTTCACTATCAAGGTAAGGGGTTGAGGGGAGATGCCATATGAATGTTTAGATTGTTTGCATAGGGGCATCCGCTTAGCTTTTGTAGTCTTTACTAGTTGAGGGAGGGGTAGAGGCGGAGCCATAGCCACCGTGAAAAATAGACCCTAGGTATATCTGTATATAGAGGTTCGTTAAAGACAGACATGTACAGATATGGAAAAGCTACGGATCGAGTTCCGTGTTTCTTGTGTCGCCCTGCTACGGAATTCGTTGCACATTTGAGGACGTGCGATTGAGGCATCAAGCTACAATTAACAGTACGTACGAGGGACAGTCTAGATACATGCATATCTGCTCTGGGTGGTGTATCGTAGACATGAGGGCATTACTCTGGTATGAGATCTGATTCGATCGAGGGAGGCAGTCCGTACGCATACGTAGCATAGTGATAGCAGATATATGTTGATCGTAACATTGTGATATAGAGATCCGTATGTCACTTCGGCGTAGGATGAGGGACTACGAGCATTTCGGTAGCATTACGGTGAAGACCGTGCGAGTAGGGTACATGGGGTGTACTCGATATTGGGGGTAGCTACATATATACTATATTTGGTTAATCCACTGGGAAGTAAATGTGAACGACGTGTGTGTAAGCCTTGAGTGTTGTTAATCCAAGTAACCTAATAAATAAGAAAATATGATTGAACAGTATATGTAGGATTATCGAAAGTGTATAGTTTAAATTTAGTCACCAGAACTTGTGTTCTGACCCCCTCCTCATAACATACTCGCAGGTTAGATTTGTGGCATAGACATGATAGCCTTGGATACTGGTTAGGCAGTATTGTTAATACGGTAAGGCTATATTTTGATTATACTATATTTTATCCATTCCGATGTAAAATATTTTCTGAGCACTGACATGTTTTATATCTCTGTCTTTTCTGCAGGATACCAAATAAACCAATCCGAGTTTCGATGGATTAGAATTTTGAAAAAAAATCCAGTCTGTTGGAATTGGGGTTGCCACATCTGGTATTAAAGCTTAGGTTTAGGATTCCTATATAAACAACGAGTGAACATATTTGTATTTTTAAAAATATAAATATATTATATATATAGTTGAGAGAATTGACCTTGGGGAGTGTCTAGAAAAGCCTAGAAAATTGGAAACCCGCTTTGAGTCTAACCCCATTGTTAAATTTTAAGAACTTAAAATTATAAAATTTTGGGAAAAAGGTTTATGGTGTTTTCAAGTTTTAATCTTAAAAGTTATAGTTTTAAAATATGTAAAGAAGTACATATTGAGTTTTAAAGTAAATTCTCTCAGTAAAAAAAGTGCATATTATAGAGCATGTATAGCTCACTAGTTTTCTTGTTATATTTCATATAAGAATTTTTAATAAAGAAAGATTTTAAGTCTCTGTTCTTTTGACAACCCTTTTTGATAAATTATTTTGAGATAATTTTGTGGGTAGACAAAATAAGTTGGAGAAAATAAGAATAGAGTGGATGTTGGCACCTTGTAGTAAGAGACTAAACCTACCTTATAGATAAGAACAAGTCATAAACCCGATTGAGAAAATAGTTGTCTGTATCTACTCCAGTTTTTTGATTTGAAAAAAAAAATGATGATTTACATTTTTTTAAGATGGCATGTTTTTATGGTTTGGCAAAAGAAAGTTTTGACATTTTTAATTTTTGAAAGGAAATTTAAATGAAAAGGGCCAAACCTTGTTTTAAAAATAATGGAGTAGGTAAGGACTAGTACCTAGGAAAGACGGGAAAAGTTTTGATGCTATAAAGTAAATAGCGAGAATTATCTTAGAATAATAGTGAGTTCCCGTAGAATGCGTAAGCATTGGAAAGCCTAGGATGTTGCTTGGAATAATTGTTGGTACACAGCTAGGACTAGTGGTGACTACTAGATAGAAAAGGGGCAAGTAAGTGTTTAGACCCTGTCACTAATTTTCAGGTTAGGGGAAAAACCTGTTACTACATTTTGGTTGGGATCGTTCCATTATATTGTCATTGTTGGGAAGTTAGGGTAACACCTGAACTTGTCGTAAATCCCATGGTTTGAACTTTTCTGTCTGAGGGGGACATAGTCCCAAGATTCTTAGCCCTTAGCAGTAGCTGTGTAAGGTGTTTGTTCTCTTGTTTTAGTTGAAAGACTAGAAGCTTATTTAAATTTAGACTATGGTCAAATAATTAAATAAGCTAAGAAAAGAGAAAAGTTACAAATGAAAAGGAAACGGAAAATTCAGTATAGCAACAAAAATGGAAAATTATGAGAAAAGATGAATAAGAATAAAAATTTATAAGATAAGAGGAAAAAGAAAATCAATAATAAAAGAAAATTTTCTTATGTGGGTTGTGCTTGGATAGGAAAATAGGGAATCTTTATAAATAGTTACATAAAATCCGAGTATGGTTAGAAAAAGGTGAAAAAGAAAAACAGGAGATGTGAAATTTTCCGTTTTACACCTTTTTGTAACATAAGAAATCGAATTTAAAAAAATAGATTTTCTGAAATTTAAAAATAAAGTTGGTTGGTTGGATAATGGATGCAACAATTAGATGAACTATGCTCTTACTCGGTAAGAGTGTGGGAAAATTTGGATGAAAAGCTATTTCGATTTTCAAAATATTGCATTCATATAGAACTGCTAGTATATTTTGGATGTGAGCATCATGTTTTAAAAGAATTTTTGAAAACTTGGCATACGTATAGGAGGTACCACTTAGGTATACATGCATTACCATGATGTATTTCACTCTGCACATGTGCACAATGTTTGCAAAAATTGGGTGCACACATGATGGATGGTAATTATGCGAGGGATTATCTATCTTACTCTTATCAAATTTCGGGGACGAAATTTCCTAAGGGTGGGAGAATGTAACACCCCGCATTTTTCTAATGCAATTACAAAATGTGCATATAGATATGTGCATAAACATAATTAAGAATGAATTAATAAATACATACACTGATAGTGCATTTATAATAAAAGAAATAAATGCATGCAGAGTGAGCAATTAATTAATAAATATTGATTGCACAAAAATAAAGAAGATGTGTGTGTGTGTGTATACATACAAATGACGATTAAAAGTTTAATGCCTGCAATATTGGCACATGGATAGCAGTAGGAAAAGGGAACGCTACAAATTGAGTGCATAAAGATAGAATGCATTAATGGTAAATTGCAATGAATAAATATATATAAAGGGAAAATTAATTGCACAAGAGAAATAATGGCATATATGACAGAGCAATTAATAAAGGGAGAAGGTAAATAAAATGGGTGCGTTAAAGGTAGTATATCAACACATTGATAAGAGAGGTTTAATTGGAAGGATATTTAGAAAGAGAATAATTGACTTAATTGATTTGAGAAAGCTAGACTTGGAATAAAATAAAGAACTGTTCGCGTACAAAAGCTTAGCATAGGCATAAGAGTTTAATGCAAATAAATATGATTTAGATTAAGGATTGCACGCGAACAAAATGAATGTTTGAAATTTGAGTTATGTGCAAGAATTATATGTAGTATAAATAAATCAAAATTCAAATCAAGAATATATATATATATATAGTGGGGGGTATCGACAGCTATGTTGACACCACCATAGGAGTGTCGACACCTATGTCGACACCCAAGCAGGGGTGTCGACACCACTGCGCGTGGGCAAGTGGGTGTAGCGCACCCTGGGCAATTCTGGAATGTTCTTTTTCTGGATTGAGGTGGTTGGCTCAGATGGGCTTTAAATTAGATCGAAAGGACCAAGTTCATTTAGAATGCCTATAAATAAGATGGTAAGGTTTACCTTTATCCTAATAATTTCTGAGGTGACGCCAAAACTCTTCCCTTTTCTTTTCTTCTCCAAACCTATTCTAAAAATAAAAAAAATTAGATCTAGGTTTCTTCTGCTTCAAAGTTTGACATAAGATTTTAGATCTGCAATATATGCGCTTAGATTTACGCTACATGTGAGGTAAGATCTGAATCTGATATATTTTAGTTCTTCTTCTCTTTTCTTCTTCTTTTCTTCTTTCTTTTGGGGTTAATTTATAGGTCCATGGTTATTTAGGTCCTAAATTCAGTTAGGAAAATCATGGAAGAACAGTTCTGGATCAGATTCAAGATTTGGAAGGCTTTTAGATGAGTGGATTTAAGCCACATTTTTTAGATAATGGTATATTACCATTTAACATTCTCCATTATGACGAATTGGAATATGACATGTTAAGATGCTAAACATATGCTAATAATGATTAAAGTGGTGTAAATGACATGTAGGAATGATTAGCATGATATAACGTCAAATTGTTAATATGAACAATTCGTATATTGAATTAGTTGAAATATTGGAATGTTTACATGTTATAATATTAATTTGAACATGTGGGAAAAATTCATATATTGGATTTGTTGGAGTGCTAAAAAGTTTACATGTAAATTTGTCCCAATTATATATAGGGAATAATTGGAGTAAGTATATGATTATATGGACTCATGTTAACATAGAATTGAATAAATAAATATGGGTTTGTGTAATAACCCGAAAATCTGGCCCAGTTTAAAATTTTTATTTTGGCTATTTTAGCGAATTTTGAATATTTAAAATGAATTATTTTAAATAATATCGATGAGAAATTTATTTTGAATATAATTCGAATGTATATATTTATACACGTCGTCGTTAGAATATAAATAATTATATATAATTATAAATAGAATTGAAAATGGCGCGGTAGTTCAATAATTCGATTTCAATCTTCAATTGAATGTACCGGGTGCAAAACAAACCGGATTTTAGTGAAACCAAAAATAATAGGATCTATTTGAGAATATCTTTCCAACGAATTCGAAAAATCGAGATTTCATTGCGGGGATCAAAAGATATGTCCAGTTGAAAATTCTGAATAGTCGCTATGGAATTCAGGCCCTTAAAAATGGGAATTTTGCAAACGACCTCGGATTTCGACAAAACCACTTTTGTTGGATCCATGATGTCAAGTTATTGCTAGATTCCAAATTTCATAATTTTTCGAATCAATATGTGAGCGTGGCAAAGGAGAACGTGTTTGACCAATTTCATTTGATTTTAATCGACTGGAAAATGGCCATTTTTCAAACGATCTCAGAATTCGACGAAACTAGTTTTGTTAGGACCGTATCGTCAATACGAGGCTAGAAAATATTTTTCTGGAATTTTTCTAGTTAGTATGTGACCCCGGTAAATTGAAATGCGCGTTCAAATTCAATATATAGAGTTATATGTTGATTTTAACGGAATCTGATCGAAACGGTCGAATCAGCTTGCGATTCATATCCCATTGTGTTCGGAATGGGGGTAATTAGCTATGGACGATAGGCGGTGGGCCTCGTTTCGAGGTCGAAATAAAAAGTACCTTTTTAGAAATTAAATAATTAAAAAACTCCTCTCTCTCCTATACCCTCTGGCCCCCCCTTTCTTCTTCAAAATCGATTCAGTATAAAAAAAAGAGAAGTCGCGCCCTAGCGCGACTGGCGCCCTCCACCGCCGCCAAGGCGGCGCACCCACCTCCTCCTTCCCCCGCTCCACCCTCTCCTCCTCCCGCTCCTCTCTCTTCTTCCATCTGAAAGCAACCGATCCCCCATCGAAGAAACCGACGCAGCCACCCCCCCTTTGCCGACCACAACCTCCGCCTCGCGCAGCCCTGACGCCACTGCCTGCCACAGCTCCCCCGCCCCCCTACGCGCAAACCCCCCTCCCCTCGGTCAACGAGCGCTGTAAGTTTTACTTTGCTTTATTTTATTTTCATTTATTTGTTTCATTCTTTTTGTTTTTCATTTATATATTAAAATCTGATTTCATATTTCATATGAAGTTCTAATTTTCAATTATATAAAAAGTAATCATTTTTCTTTACATAAAAATATAATTTTTATGTAAGTAGTTTAGAAATAAAATTATAATCTTTATGTATATAGTTTAGGTTAATAAAAATATGACTTTTATGCAAGCAAAAATAAGGATTTTTATAGAGAAATAAAATAGAAAAGATTAGATTTTTAAAATTGAAAAGGCGAGATCTTTATATTTGAAAAGGCGAAATCTTTATATTTCAAAAGGCGAGATCTTTATATTTGAAAAGGCGAAATCTTTATATTTGAAAAGGCGAGATCTTTATATTTGAAAAGGCGAAATCTTTATATTTGAAAAGGCGAAATCTTTATATTCGAAAGGGCGAAATCTTTATATAGAAAATAGTGATGTAAAAATGGGATTTTTATATATTGAATAGCGAAGTAAAAATTCAATTTTTATATATTGAATAGCGAAGTAAAAAAATAGAATTTTCATATATTGAATAGCGAAGTAAAAATTCGATTTTTATATATAATAGCAAAGTAAAAATTCGATTTTTATATATTGAATAGCGAAGTAAAAAATTCGATTTTTATATATTGAATAGCGTAGTAAAAATTCGATTTTTATATATTGAATAGCGAAATAAAAATGTGATTTATATATATGTAGTGACTACGGGCAACGAAAGTGACAAAAGGCGAGAACGACGAAGGTTTCTGCAAAAGAAGAGTCATGGTATTGGAATAGCTTTGGTGAGAATTTTTCACTCTTCAATTTCTTTTCTTGTTATATATATATACTAGGATGCAAACGGTGTTTAGTAGCACCCGACACCCGCCATCCACAGACCATGGATGGCTTGTTTGTTTAATTGATGTGTTGTGAAATTTGTTTGTGAAGTTGATGTGAAATAGATAATGAAATATATTCATGTTTTGAAATAAATTAATTATCGTTAAAAATATAATTTTTAATGTGAAAGTGAATAAATAAATATTTATAAACAAATCGGCCGATTTGTTTATATACACTGATTTGACTGATATTGATTGGGATGATAAAATTTTACACATCGCCCAACTGCACGAATAAAAATATGTGTTTGTTGTTTTGAAACCCCACACGGGTGTTGGGATGATATTTGGCGTACACTAATCCTAATTATTTAGTTGTATGTCGATCGATTGGTCGACAGACTGTGTAACCATTGCTATTATATACATGTGTTGTATGGAATCCATATAATTAACGTTATATGGTAATTGATTGGGCCTCATTCCAATTGAGATAATAAAGAATATTATAAAATAAAGGTTCATGTGTTGACAGTACTCATCCGTTGAGATTAGTCATGTGTTGAACGAAATATTTTAACAATAAAATCTATATCTTTATCATATATAAAATTAGAAACTAACTGGAAAATAGATGAGATGAGTGGTCTCCTGGATATTGATCTGATGTTGGTTTCGGCCTTCGGGGTTAATATTCAGGGAATCGTTCTCTTACTAATTTACGGTTGGAGTCTAATTGAATATCAAACGATAGATACCTTAATTTTCATAAAATATATTAAATAACAAAAATAGTCACACGTGGACAGTACTCATTCATTGAGATTAGTCATGTGTTGACAAGAATAAATGTTCATTTTTTGAATAGAATAACGGAATTATTGAAATATATAAAGCTGTGTTGATTAGAGATGCGCTATTTTGACGCGAACGATATTTATATCGATTATATTCGTTTTTAGAAAATTGAATTGAATAGATAAAGAAATTCAAATTGAACTAAATAGAAAACCAATTTGAATTGAATCGAATAGAACACCAATTTGAATTGAATCGAATAGAAAACCAATTTGAATTGAATCGAATAGAACACCAATTTGAATTGAATCGAATAGAAAACCAATTTGAATTGAACTGAATAGAAAACCAATTTGAATTGAATCGAATAGAAAACCAATTTGAATTGAATCGAATAGAAAATCAATTTGAATTGAACTGAATAGAAAACCAATTTGAATTGAACTGAATAGAAAACCAATTTGAATTGAATCAAATAGAAAACCAATTTGAATTGAATCGAATAGAAAACCAATTTGAATCGAATTGAATATAAAACCAATTTGAAATGAATTGAATCTAAAACGAATTCGAATTGAATTGAAAACGAATTTGAATTGAATTGAAAAGAAAATGAATTCGAATCGAATTGAATTGAAAAGAAAATGAATTCGAATCGAATTAAAAATCGATTTGAATTGAAATCAAATGGAAATAAAAGTAAAAAGGATTTATAATAGAAAATTCAATTTTGATTTGAATTGAAATGGAAGTTGAAATTGTTTTTGAAACGAATTTAAAACTATTTATATAATTCATTTTAAATAGAAATCGACAAAATATATATTATATATATTATATATATAATATAATGGCCTAAATAGAACGCGTCGCGCCGCGGCAGTTCGCGAATTTCGACCATTGACTTCGAACGGACATTACGGGAGATCCGACCGTCGGATTCTCCTAAAACCGGAACCGTTGGGTTCGTATCGAAAAGAACTTTCAAACAAATATTAGAAATTCAAAATCTAACGATTGGATTTGGAGATACGTCCAAATCAAATATGGAAAAGGTCGCTGTAAGTGCAGTTCGATGGCCGTTGATGGAAATCGACTGTACGGGCCTTGATAAAATTATTAAAAATAGTAATAATTAGTGTAGAATCATAAGAAATGATTTGGGAAAAATTGGGATGAAAAACTCCATATTTGAAAAGATAAAAATAGATTTTTATCGAAATGTACTAGTTTTGAACTAAAATTAAAACCCATTTATTTTTAAATAAATAAATTGGATTTGAAATGGATTGTAAATAGAATTGATTTGTGGGTTTATCGTGAACAGTGTATTAAACAACACTTGTTCTTTAACTCGATAATAAATAGAATGTGATTTGGGTCTATCGTGAACTGTGTTTTAAATAACACTAGTTCTTTAACCCAGTAAAAGGAGGTTTAATGAATCTGCAATTAGATTGAAATGTGAATTGATAATCTAAATTATCAAATTTGGAAAATGAGCGAGAATGGAGTATCACCAGTTTTGCTCCAAACGATAGTCAAATCTTTAATTAGATTTGAACGTGGAATGGTAATAAATTTTAACGATAACACTGTGGTGTTAGATATGGAGTATTACCAGTTTTGCTTCATGGGATGAATAGGTTGGGATTGGAAGATAAAATAAATAATTACTTCGGCGTGGTTCGCTAATCTCGACTAGTTTAGAAAACCATAATCTGGTTTGAAATGACATCCAAAGGAAGATTAAAGAATAAATTTTAAAGAATTTATCTTGGATAAAATTAATGGGACCCTTTCCCTAAGAATGTGAAATTTAGAAACTAGCTGTAGGTTAGTTAAGAAGAATGGTTTCTTGGGTATTGATCTGATGTTGGTTTCGGCCTTCGGGGTTAATATTTGGGGAATTGCTCTCTTACTGATTTACGGTTAGTGACTGATGAATTGGAATGAGGCATATGTTGTGTTTGTGTAACATTTGTTTTTAATATACGCGGGTTGTTCGGAAAGGCCGGGTTTATACCCATTCTGAATAACCGATTCGACGATATGTCGAAGATGAAGACGGTGGTCGAAGACCGGAAGTCTTCACATCGTTTGGGTGACTATTGATGATCTTGATTGGGTTGTACACCCAAGATGAGGGAATCAGTTGGTGGTCGTCCAGACGTACTTGGAGATCGATGGATATGTGAGGAAAGTGCCTCCGATTTCGTTCAGACCCAGAACAAACTTGTAAATGGATTGTGTTTCTGACATTGGATTTTATTCTGTGTTGATTGATTTCTGTTAAATATATATCTGTTTGGCGGTGGAGAATTTATTCTCTTGCTTAACGCCCTTCTCTGAGACGTACGAGCTTAGAGGTTATATATGGATAGATATCAATCGCATGGCATGAATTGCCTGTGTGGCACGCTGATTTGCATGGATCAAGGCTTCTGTTGAAAAGAAAAGTCTTGTGGTTGATGATCAAAGCATGGCCTTTGTGGCGTAGCTTTGTGTATAGCATGGATTCGCGAGCCTCACACCTCGGTATGAGTCAAAAAGGGATGAGGACCCAAGGAGTGCACGACGTTTCTTTCTAGCTATGGGTGGTGTCAGTGACCTACCAGCCCTGACATTTATATACTTTTCACCTTTGTGGTTTGGATGCGAGGCGCCTCGATTATAGGTCCTATAGGGCCAGGAAACATGTGTTCAGGAATAATTAATCCTCAAACGTAAGAGAGGACCGATCTTGGAGGATCCCAGGGGTTACCCAGAGTGTATAGTCCTGAGGCATTTGCTAGAGTGTCTCGAAGCGGAGAGGAGCTTGCCATTGCCTCGACTCAAGACGGAAATCCAATTTCCAATACGTGTATTTCGGCTTTATTTGTAGAGCCTAGTATGGCGACATAGTGGTATGGGGCACTTATGCCGTCTATGATTTATATTTATGATTGAAATTGTTTTGACACTATACACTTACAATAGTATCAAATGATTTGTTTTTAAACGTACCAAGCATGTTTGGCTGTTATAAGGTAAAACCCTATCCTCCGGCTTGCGTTGCATTGTGTGATGGGACCTGGGTCTTATAATATCTTCATTTTTCGAAAAAGCATTGCGCTGTTTATCCTATGCACTAGTATTCTTGGGAGGAAACCCGTTCCGTGTTATACGGCGTGGTCCCTTGAATTGCTCTCTTTTAAAGTAAAGCTTTAAATAACTGTTTTAGTTCTCACACCAGTCACATGACTGGCCTGGAGTTTATTGTTTTAACCTAAACTTTGGGTGCCCTTATTTTCCGCACGGGCAGCTAGTAGTTTTGGTTTTGCAGATTTATATTCACAGGATCCTGATTTACAGCTGGAACGATGCTCGGAAAGCTCTGTATCCGTGTATTACTTTCAGTTGTGTTTTGTATTATTTTTCCGCTGCTATGTAATTTATCGTAATCTCTGATATTTACCGAATGTAATTTATTCATTTATACTCTGTATATTCTTGTATCTGATGGAATTGTTGTAATAACAATGAAATGTTCTTCCGTCTGCGTTCTGATTTGTCCTGTTCTCAAAACGATCAGGGGTTTCGAACGATCTAGATCGGTTTAACGACTGATTCGGATCGAGCGAAATTCCTTGCCGTCACATTTGGTATCAGAGCTTTGGTTTACAGAGCTCGAGAACAAGACACATTAGAACCATACGAAAGAATTCATCAGATATTGGATTAGTAATATCCAATAAGAATGACTCGTTAGAGATAGGATCAGTAGTATCCTAGAACGAGTGTGAAGAGTATGTTTTTCAATTGAAAACAATTTTGTTTTGAAAATTTAAACCATTTTATACGTATTCGAATATATTTATTTATTTTGAATTTGGAGAATCCAATATATAAAGATTTTGCATATACGCGTCATGAACGTATATTCGAAGTTTTAATATACTGGATAGATATAGAATCACATTCTAGACACCCGGAGATGGTTCTGATAATTGATCGATCATCATCAGAACTTATGTTCGTGTTTTCGAAGGTGTGATATCTATATATTTCCATTAGACTGGTGTGAGAACCAAAACTTATATAGATAGATTTATTGTTGTGATTTGGCATCAATAACATGATTTTTGACTATATATCAAAATTATGAATTTGAAACTCTAATTCACTAATAGATTGATGGTTGTGTTGTTTGTTTATTTGTTTGATAATTTTGAAACATTTAGCCTAATTGAACCGAATATTGAATTATATTGAAAATTAGTTGCATTTGCTTGCATATACATGTACTTACATTGAACAGGTCATAGCGAGGAGGCTAGAGCAGAGAATAAAATTTGTTTGCCCGACAAATAGGTACATGTTTACTATAATTTACTGTTTTGTTTGGGTGATGATGATTTTATGAGCCTATTGGCTAGCCGCTTGGCTTTTTCTTTTTCTTTTTGAGATCAGAAGGCCTATATGGCAATTTCGGGATTTTCCCGTGGCTCCCGGTGCAGGGGAGGTTATGGCGAAATTTTTCAAAAATTTAGGGTGTTAGCCAAATTTTTGAAAATTTGAAAATTCTTAGAAACTGAAAAGTTGGATAATGGAAGCCAGATCGAACGTAGAGTTGATTAATCAAACCATTTTCGACTTTGTTCCTTTTCGGGGACGAAAAGTTTTAAGTGGGGGAGATTGTAATAACCCAAAAATCTGGGCCAGTTTAAAATTTTTATTTTGGCTATTTTAGCGAATTTTGAATATTTAAAATGAATTATTTTAAATAATATCGATGAGAAATTTATTTTGAATATAATTCGAATGTATATATTTATACACGTCATCATTAGAATATAAATAATTATATATAATTATAAATAGAATTGAAAATGGCGCGGTAGTTCGATAATTCGATTTCAAACTTCAATTGAATGTACCGGGTGCAAAACAAACCGGATTTTAGTAAAACCAAAAATAATAGAATCTATTTGAGAATATCTTTCCAACGAATTCGAAAAATCGAGATTTTATAGCGGGAATCAAAAGATATGTCCAGTTGAAAATTCTGAATAGTCGCTATGGAATTCAGGCCCTTAAAAATGGGAATTTTGCAAACGACCTCGGATTTCGACGAATCCACTTTTGTTGGATCCATGATGTCAAGTTATTGCTAGATTCCAAATTTCATAATTTTTCGAATCAATATGTGAGCGTGGCAAAGGAGAACGTGTTTGACCAATTTCAGTTGATTTTAATCGATTGGAAAATGGCCATTTTTCAAACGGTCTCAGAATTCGACGAAACTAGTTTTGTTAGGACCGTATCGTCAATACGAATCTAGAAAATATTTTTCTGGAATTTTTCTAGTTAGTATGTGGCCCCGGTAAATTGAAATGCGCGTTCAAATTCAATATATAGAGTTATATGTTGATTTTAACGGAAACTGATCGAAACGGTCGAATCAGCTTGCGATACATATCCCATTGTGTTCGGAATGGGGGTAATTGTCTATGGACGACAGGCGGTGGGCCTCTATTCGAGGTCGAAATAAAAAGTAACTTTTTAGAAATTAAATAATTAAAAAACTCCTCTCTCTCCTATACCCTCTGGCCCCCCTTTCTTCTTCAAAATCGATTCAGTATAAAAAAAAAAGAAGTCGCGCCCTCCACCGCCGCCAAGGCGGCGCACCCACCTCCTCCTTCCCCCGCTCCACCCTCTCCTCCTCCCGCTCCTCTCTCTTCTTCCAACTGAAAGCAACCGAGCCCCCATCGAAGAAACCGACGCAGCCACCCCCCTTGGTCGACCACTACCTCCGCCTCGCGCAGCCCTGACGCCACCGCCTGCCACAGCTCCCCCACCCCCCTACGCGCAACCCCCCCCGGTCAACGAGCGCTGTAAGTTTTATTTTGCTTTATTTTATTTTTCATTTATTTGTTTCATTCTTTTTCTTTTTCATTTATATATTAAAATCTGATTTCATATTTCATATGAAGTTCTAATTTTCAATTATATAAAAAGTAATCATTTTTCTTTACATAAAAATATAATTTTTATGTAAGTAGTTTAGAAATAAAATTATAATCTTTATGTATATAGTTTAGGTTAATAAAAATATGACCTTTATGCAAGCAAAAATAAGGATTTTTATAGAGAAATAAAATAGAAAAGATTAGATTTTTAAAATTGAAAAGGCGAGATCTTTATATTTGAAAAGGCGAAATCTTTATATTTCAAAAGGCGAGATCTTTATATTTGAAAAGGCGAAATCTTTATATTTCAAAAGGCGAGATCTTTATATTTGAAAAGGCGAAATCTTTATATTTGAAAAGGCGAGATCTTTATATTTGAAAAGGCGAAATCTTTATATTTGAAAAGGCGAAATCTTTATATTTGAAAGGGCGAAATCTTTATATAGAAAATAGTGTTGTAAAAATGGGATTTTTATATATTGAATAGCGAAGTAAAAATTCGATTTTTATATATTGAACAGCGAAGTAAAAAAATAGAATTTTTATATACTGAATAGCGAAGTAAAAATTCGATTTTTATATATAATAGCGAAGTAAAAATTCGATTTTTATATGTTGAATAGCGAAGTAAAAAATTCGATTTTTATATATTGAGTAGCGAACTAAAAATTCGATTTTTATATATTGAATAGTGAAATAAAAATGTGATTTATATGTATGTAGTGACTACGGGCAACGAAAGTGACAAAAGGCGAGAACGACGAAGGTTTCTGCAAAAGAAGAGTCGTGGTATTGGAATAGCTTTGGTGAGAATTTCTCACTCTTCAATTTCTTTTCTAGTTATATATATATATATATATATATATACTAGGATGCAGACGGTGTTTAGTAGCACCCGACACCCGCCATCCACAGACCATGGATGGCTTGTTTGTTTAATTGATGTGTTGTGAAATTTGTTTGTGAAGTTGATGTGAAATAGATAATGAAATATATTCATGTGTTGAAATAAATTAATTATCGTTCAAAATATAATTTTTAAGGTGAAAGTGAATAAATAAATATTTATAAACAAATCGGCCGATTTGTTTATATACACTGATTTGACTGATATTGATTGGGATGATAAAATTTTACACATCGCCTAACTGCACGAATAAAAATATGTGTTTGTTGTTTTGAAACCCCACACGGGTGTTGGGATGATATTTGGCGTACACTAATCCCAATTATTTAGTTGTATGTCGATCGATTGGTCGACAGACTGTGTAAGCGTTGATTATTTATATTTGATGCTTATGCAGTTGTGTGGTGCACTTTGGATGATGGTTGATTGTTTATCGTTGCTATTATATACATGTGTTGTATGGAATCCATATAATTAACGTTATATGGTAATTGATTGGGCCTCATTCCAATCAAGAAAATAAAGAATATTATAAAATAAAGGTTCATGTGTTGACAGTACTCATCCGTTGAGATTAGTCATGTGTTGAACGAAATATTTTAACAATAAAATCTATATCTTTATCATATATAAAATTAGAAACTAACTGGAAAATAGATGAGATGAGTGGTCTCCTGGATATTGATCTGATGTTGGTTTCGGCCTTCGGGGTTAATATTCAGGGAATCGTTCTCTTACTAATTTACGGTTGGAGTCTGATTTAATATCAAACGATAGATACCTTAATTTTCATAAAATATATTAAATAACAAAAATAGTCACACGTGGACAGTACTCATTCGTTGAGATTAGTCATGTGTTGACAAGAATAAATGTTCATTTGTTGAATAAAATAACGGAATTATTGAAATATATAAAGCCGTGTTGATTAGAGATGCGCTATTTTGACGCGAACGATATTTATATCGATTATATTCATTTTTAGAAAATTGAATTGAATAGACAAAGAAATTCGAATTGAACTGAATAGAAAACCAATTTGAATTGAATCGAATAGAACACCAATTTGAATTGAATCGAATAGAAAACCAATTTGAATTGAATCGAATAGAACACCAATTTGAATTGAATCGAATAGAAAACCAATTTGAATTGAACTGAATAGAAAACCAATTTGAATTGAATCGAATAGAAAACCAATTTGAACTGAATCGAATAGAAAACCAATTTGAATTGAACTGAATAGAAAACCAATTTGAATTGAACTGAATAGAAAATCAATTTGAATTGAATCGAATAGAAAACCAATTTGAATTGAATCGAAGAGAAAACCAATTTGAATCGAATTGAATATAAAACAAATTTGAAATGAATTGAATATAAAACGAATTCGAATTGAATTGAAAACGAATTTGAATTGAATTGAAAAGAAAACGAATTCGAATCGAATTGAATTGAAAAGAAAATGAATTCGAATCGAATTAAAAATCGATTTGAATTGAAATCAAATAGAAATAAAAGTAAAAAGGATTTATAATAGAAAATTCAATTTTGATTTGAATTGAAATGGAAGTTGAAATTGTTTTTGAAACGAATTTAAAACTATTTATATAATTCGTTTTAAATAGAAATCGATGAAATATATATTATATATATTATATATATAATATAATGGCCTGAATAGAACGCGCCGCGCCGTGGCAGTTCGCGAATTTCGACCATTGACTTCGAACGGACATTACGGGAGATCCGACTGTCGGATTCTCCTAAAACCAGAACCGTTGGGTTCGTATCGAAAAGAGCTTTCAAACGAATATTAGAAATTCAAAATCTAACGGTTGGATTTGGAGATACGTCCAAATCAAATATGGAAAAGGTCGCTATAAGTGCAGTTCGATGGCCGTTGATGGAAATCGACTGTACGGGCCTTGATAAAATTATTAAAAATAGTAATAATTAGTGTAAAATCATAAGAAATGATTTGGGAAAAATTGGGATGAAAAACTCCATATTTGAAAAGATAAAAATAGATTTTTATCGAAATGTACTAGTTTTGAACTAAAATTAAAACCCATTTATTTTTAAATAAATAAATTGGATTTGAAATGGATTGTAAATAGAATTGATTTGTGGGTTTATCGTGAACAGTGTATTAAACAACACTTGTTCTTTAACTCGATAATAAATAGAATGTGATTTGGGTCTATCGTGAACTGTGTTTTAAATAACACTAGTTCTTTAACCCAGTAAAAGGAGGTTTAATGAATCTGCAATTAGATTGAAATGTGAATTGATAATCTAAATTATCAAATTTGGAAAATGAGCGAGAATGGAGTATCACCAGTTTTGCTCCAAACGATAGTCAAATATTTAATTAGATTTGAACGTGGAATGGTAATAAATTTTACCGATAACACCGTGGTGTTAGATATGGAGTATTACCAGTTTTGCTTCATGGGATGAATAGGTTGGGATTGGGAGATAAAATAAATAATTACTTCGGTGTGGTTCGCTAATCTCGACTAGTTTAGAAAACCATAATCTGGTTTGAAATGACATCCAAAGGAAGATTAAAGAATAAATTTTAAAGAATTTATCTTGGATAAAATTAATGGGAACCTTTCCCTAAGAATGTGAAATTTAGAAACTAGCTGTAGGTTAGTTAAGAAGAATGGTTTCTTGGGTATTGATCTGATGTTGGTTTCGGCCTTCGGGGTTAATATTTGGGGAATTGCTCTCTTACTGATTTACGGTTAGTGACTGATGAATTGGAATGAGGCGTATGTTGTGTTTGTGTAACATTTGTTTTTAATATACGCGGGTTGTTCGGAAAGGCCGGGTTTATACCCATTCTGAATAACCGATTCGACGATATGTCGAAGATGAAGACGGTGGTCGAAGACCGGAAGTCTTCACATCGTTTGGGTGACTACTGATGATCTTGATTGGGCTGTACACCCAAGATGAGGGAATCAGTTGGTGGTCGTCCAGACGTACTTGGAGATCGATGGATATGCGAGGAAAGTGCCTCCGGTTTCGTTCAGACCCAGAACGAACTTGTAAATGGATTGTGTGTCTGACATTGGATTTTATTCTGTGTTGATTGATTTCTGTTAAATATATATCTGTTTGGCGGCGGAGAATTTATTCTCTTGCTTAACGACCTTCTCTGAGACGTACGAGCTTAGAGGTTATATATCAATAGATATCAATCGCATGGAATGAATTGCCTGTGTGGCACGCTGAGTTGCATGGATCAAGGCTTCTATTGAAAAGCAAAGTCTTGTGGTTGATGATCAAAGCACGGCCTTTGTGACATAGCTTTGTGCATAGTGTGGATTCGCGAGCCTCACACCTCGGTATGAGTCAAAAACGGGATGAGGACCCAAGGAGTGCACGGCGTTTCTTTCTAGCTATGGGTGGTGTCAGTGACCTACCAGCCCTGACATTTATATACTTTTCACCTTTGTGGTTTGGATGCGAGGCGCCTCAATTATAGGTCCTATAGGGCCGGGAAACGTGTGTTCAGGAATAATTAATCCTCAAACGTAAGAGAGGACCGGTCTTGGAGGATCCCAGGGGTTACCCAGAGTGTGTGGTCCTGAGGCATTTGCTAGAGTGTCTCGAAGCGGAGAGGAGCTTGCCCCTTACCTCGACTCATGACGGAAATCCAATTTCCAATACGTGTATTTCGGCTTTATTTATAGAGCCTAGTATGGCGACATAGTGGTATGGGGCACTTATGCCGTCTATGATTTATATTTATGATTGAAATTGTTTTGACACTATACACTTACAATAGTATCAAATGATTTGTTTTTAAACGTACCAAGCATGTTTGGCTATTATAAGGTAAAACCCTATCCTCCGGCTTGCGTTGCATTATGTGATGGGACCTGGGTCTTATAATAGCTTCATTTTTCGAAAAAGCATTGCGTTGTTTATCCTACGCACTAGTATTCTTGGGAGGAAACTCGTTCCGTGTTATACGGCGTGGTCCCTTGAATTACTCTCTTTTAAAGTAAAGCTTTAAATAACTGTTTTAGTTCTCACACCAGTCACATGACTGACCTGGAGTTTATTGTTTTAACCTAAACTCTGGGTGCCCTTATTTTCCGCACGGGCAGCTCGTAGTTTTGGTTTTGCAGATTTATATTCACAGGATCCTGATTTACAACTGGAACGATGCTCGGAAAGCTCTGTATCCGTGTATTACTTTCAGTTGTGTTTTGTATTATTTTTCCGCTGCTATGTAATTTATCGTAATCTCTGATATTTATCGAATGTAATTTATTCATTTATACTCTGTATATTCCTGTATCTGATGGAATTGTTGTAATAACAATGAAATGTTCTTCCGTCTGCGTTCTGATTTGTCCTGTTCTCAAAACGATCAGGGGTTTCGAACGATCTAGATCGGTTTAACGACTGATTCGGATCAAGCGAAATTCCTTTCCGTCACAGTTTGGGGCATCGACTAAATTATGTTTAAAGATCTTAAATTGGATCATAAGTATAGAAAAGATTTGGGCGCAAATGGGATCATATGTAAAATATGAGTTGGTATAATTTGAATAATATGAATTTAGACATATAACCCATCATGAATATAATTGGGTAAATGGGCATTAACACTTATAAAGGCATAGGTTTAAATAATTGATTAATAATGAATACCTAGGATTACAATTGGAAATTGTAATTGCACTTACGACACGAGGTTAGGTTGCATTAGTGGTGGAAGTCTACCCGGACTCGACCGGCATATCCAGCAGCCACTAATGTTGAACCTAATGTGAGAGGTCTAAGTGCGCAAATACAAGACGGGCTATGACATGAGGTTAGGCCCAACTTGTGGAAGAAGTCTTCCCGGACCCGATCAGCATATCCAGCATCCACAAGTTGTAGGCCTAATGTGGGAGGTCCAGCCCATTATAAACCGTAAATGGACATGGTAATGAATTGGACTACTTAACCTAATCTAATCCATAGGGATTGCATGAGTATGAACTAAAGTTAGGGTTAAGTAAAATTGGTTGGACAGTAGGTGGGCTAAGTTAATCTAAGGGGATGGGTAATATTTACATATAGGCCCGCAAACTTAGCCCGATAAGGTTATGTAATTAAGGACACCTAGTGGTATACATAACCGGTAGAAATAACAAAGTTATGTAATTAAAGACACCTTTTAGGGTAAGCATAACTTGTAGAAATGATAATTACCTATTATAAATTAATAACATTAATGAAAATGTTGTATAATAGGTACACTTGTCCTAGGGACAAGTGGGCAATATAACTTAGGTTGTAATAAGTTATTAAGGAAATGGGATAACTGGTGAATTGAGTTAAGGGACACTTAATTGTAAATTAAGTAATTAGTAAAGGAGAAAAGCCTAAAATCTATTAAGAAAAGGTGGAAAATATATTGTACTTAATTATAAATTAAGTAATTCGTGGACTTGGAAGTCTGAAACCCGTTGATAAGAATAGCATGTTTAGACTTGTCCAAGGGACAAGAAGAAATTATAACATAGGTTATAATAGATGGGTAGAGAAACTTATTAATGGGCCTTAGTTAATAAGTCAACAAAGATAAGTTGTATTGACAATGTAAAATGGAATTATGATTAAATAAGAAAGAATGAGGAATTTATGAGATAAGTTATATTTAATCATAAATAATGAATGACATGTTAGACGAAAAACATGTGAATTGAGATATACTTAATTACATATTAAGTAAAACATGTTATTGTAATGATGAAATCGAACAAGAATATAAAAGGAATTGTGGATTATAGACCTTGGGCCACAATCTAGAGAATAACATGTGGTGGGCTTGTTAATAAACTTAAATGGTTAAAGTTATATGACTGATATTAATAAGCAAGAGAAACTTGGTAATTTGAATAAGAATTCAATATGAATGGGAATAACCAAGTTAAATGGAAACCTGGTAAGGTAAGGCAATCGCGTAAAACAATGTTCGGACATAGGGTCTAACAGCATATTAAAGTGATGCGCCTGGACAAGTCCGTACGTTTGAGGGTGAATAACCCAACGGGGTAGATCATCGAGGTGTTATAAGGCACGAGGGGAGCGCACGTAACAACCCGGAAATTCTGAACCAATTTAAAATTTTTAATTTAGCAATTTTAGTGAATTTTGAATAGTTAAAATAATTTATTTTAAATAATAACGACTAAAAAATTTATTTAAATCGAAGTTAAAACGAATATATTTATTTTAATTATAAAAGGAGTTAGAAATAGCGCGGTAGTTTGAAAATTTAAATTTGAACTTTGACTAACCGAACAGGATACAAATTAAATCGGATTTTAGTGAAACTAAAAATATTTAAATCTATTTAAAAATATCTCTCCAAGGAATCCGAAAAATTGAAATTTCATAGAGGGAATCAAAAGTTATGCCCAGTTTAAAATTCAGAATAGTCGCTTTAGAATATATATATATTTTTTAATATTAAAAATAGCCATTTTGCAAACGACCTCCGTTTTTGACGAAACCACTTTTGTTGGAACCAGAATGTCAAATTATTGCTAGATTTCAATTTTCATAATTTTTAGAGTTAATATGTGAGCGTAGCTAAAGAAAATGTGTTTTGTCAGTTTTAGTCAAATGGGATCGACCAGAAAATGGCCATTTTCAAACGGTCTTAGAATTCGACGAAATTAGTCTTGTTAGGACCGTATCGTCAAAACATAACTAGAAATAATTTATTTGGAATTTTTAGAGTCCGTATGTGGCCCCGATAAATTTGAATGTACGTTCAAATTAAATAATTAAATGTTTTATATTTTAAATCTAAGAAAAACATATCGTAACAGCCGAATTGGGTTACGAGGCATATTACATTGTGTCCGAAATGGGGGTCTTTAGCAAGGGGCGGCATTCATTGGGTCTCGTTTGGAGTTTAGAGGGTTTAACAAGTTGTTTTCTTGAATTACTTAATTAATTAATTGATTAAATAATATAATATACTCTATAAATACCATTTGTATACGCAGTACAGTAAAATCCTTATTTTAAAACCTAAGGCCGCCGCTGTTCTATTTCTTTAATGGCCAGAAACGAATCGAAGCAATTCGTTAATTTCTTCCAACAGGGATCGAATTAATCCGTGGTTCCGAAACAAAATCGAAGATAATTACATGGCCTTTCGTTCTATATGGTGATGATTATATTTCATGAAGTATTCATCATGGAAATCAAGCTCAAAGCTCTGTTGTTGGCGCGCAATTCGAGGTGAGAGGAGGGCGTCGGACCTGGTGGGGCTTCTGGTGGGTGAAGGCGACGGCAAGGCGGTTGGCGTGGAGTGGTTCAATTCGGATCCAATGGCGTCTGGAGCGGTCAACGGTGAAGCCATATGGGAGCTATTGGGTTCGGGTTCTATCGTTATCACCTGGAACGAATTAACAGACAAGGGTAGGAGAAAGGTGATTAAGGAAAATGATTAATTAGCTTAATTAATTATATATATAAATTGTTTAAAAGTTTGAAAATCAATAACTTTCTCATAGATGATCAGAATTCAGAAATTTTGAAAGTGTTAGAATCATGGATACGAGATCTACATCATGAAACCGATCATAATGGAAAATGAGCAGATTTGAATTTCAGGCTAATTAAAATCAAAACAACACAGAATCCAGAAGAAGTAAATCGATGTGAGATTTCTAATTTTTAAATAATTAATCGATTTAATTATTTTACTCGTTATGTAATGATGGTATGTATAGGAATTAGATCTGTTATGTTCTGAAATTTTGGATGATTGATCTATTGATTGGTGGTGAATAATTATGGACCTGTATGTGTTAGTTAGATTGAAATACATCATGTTTGTCAATATTTCGTTGAAAAATTTATATTAAACAAAAATGGATTGTCATATTTATTGAATTGAATTTACTTGTCAATTCAATTAAAAGTATCGTTTTTGTTATATTATTGAATTGATCTAGAAATTTTCAATTCAATAAAAACACCAGTTTGTTTAGAAATGGTTATTTATAATAAAAACATCACTTTTTTTAGAAATGGTTATATAGAATTAAAACATCGCTTTGTTTATAAATGTTTATTTAGATTATAAACATCACTTCATGTAGAAATGTTACATTAGAGATGTAAAATATAAAAGTGTCAAATTTGTGGTATTAGAAATGTAGAATATAAAATATTATTTTGGCCATTTTTATAGAATTGAATTAGTTTGTCAATTCAATATAAAATATTATGTTATCATTTTTATTGAATTGAATTAGTTTGTCAATTCAATATAAAATAAAAACCATATAAAAAGATCACCTTTTTTATTTGCATATTTAGATGCAAATAAACCCGTAGAAAATGATCACATTTTTATTTGCATATTTAGATGCAAATAAACATCGTAGAAAAAAATTACATTTTTATTTGCATTTTAAATCAAACATAAAATATGAAATAAAAATTACATTTTTATTTGCATTCTTTGATGCAAATAAAACATAAAATTAAAAGTTGAATTTTAATTTGCATCCTTTGATGCAAATAAAACATGAATTAAAAAGGTTACCTTTTTGTTTGCATTTTAGATGCAGATAAAAGCCTAGTTTAAGAAGTTACATTTTCACTTACATTTTTGATGCAAAAGAAAGAATAGTATAAAATATGCATTAGAAATAAAATAGCATTTTTGTTATAAAATATGCATTAGAAATAAAATAGCATTTTTGTTTAAAAATGTGACATTGGAGAAAATAACTTTATGTGATAAAACGGGACATTAGTTTAAAATAACAATTTTGTTAAGAAAGATTAAAATAACATTTTTGTTAAGAAATGTTCATTAGAATACATATGGCATGTTAGTTAAAAATAGTTTATTAGAATAAAAATGTCACATTTGCTAGAAATGTTACATTAGAATAAATATGTCATTTTAGTTAAAAATGTTACATTAGAATTAAATTGTCATATATTTAGATATATTCATGTTACATCAATTAGTTCATGTTAATATGAAAATATCCTTTTTACTTAGAATCATGTCATGTAGATAAAGATAACATTTTGTTTAGAATCATGATATGTAAATAAAAAGAACCATCATTTAGAAATGTCATTTATTTAGAAACGTCACTTATTTAGAAACGTCATTTATTTAGAAATGTCATTCATTTAGAAATGTCACTTATTTAGAAATGTCATGTTAAAATAATAATGTCATCTTTTTAGACAAGAATAAAAATAATTACCTGTCAAGATATATGTTTTATTGAAATTAAATTGTAAACCTCCGTTTATAATTTAAGCAGTGAAAATTTGTCAAATAGGAAATAATTCAGATAGAATTATAATTGGTTAAATTTATTAACCAATAATCTTTTTAGGTGAACTTCTGTTGTTTGAAAACACCACACGGGTGTTGGGATGACAAACACTAGTCCCAATATTTAGCTGTATGTCAATCGATGGATTGACACTCTGTGATGAGCGTTATTTATTTATTTTAATGCTCAAACAGTAATAAATTTCACTCTGGATGTGAATGTATTGTTTAATGATTATTTATCATTACTGTTATATACATATGCAATGTATGAAATCCATATAACTGAATTTATATGGTAATTGATTGAGTCGCATTCCGATTCAGAATGAAGAACATTTTTAAAGAAATATTTTAGAATATAAGAATATTTTAAAATAAAGAATATTTTTAATAAAACAATATTTAAAGATAATATTCAGTGAAGAATAAAATTATGAAGCCACGTTAAGTAGAAACGCTATTTTTAACCCGAATGGGTTTATCGACCGATTTTATTCATTTTAAATTGAATATCGAAAAGAAGTGATTTAAAATATTATTATTTTAATATAATAAAGATATAGAGTATTCAATTTTGCTTTAAAATTGAAAATGAAGTTAAAATCATTTTAAAATGAATTTATAAATATTTTATACATACGATTTAAATAGAAATCGACGATATATATTATATATTTATTTAATGGCCTGAATAGAACGCGCCGCGCAGCTACCGTACGCGAATTTTGACCATTAACTTCAAATTGGCGTAACGGAAGATCCGACCGTCGGATTCTTCTAAAACCAGAACTGTTGGATTCGTATCGAAAAGAGCTTTCAAATGAATATAAGAGTTTTGAAATCTAACTGTTAGATTTGGAATTATATCCAAATGAATTTCAGAAAAGGTCGTTGTAAGTGCAGTTCGGTGGCCGTTATTGGAAACCGACTGTACAGGCCTAAATAAAATTATTAAAAATATGGAAAAATTATGTAAAATCATAATAATTGATTTGGAAAGAGTTTGGATGAAAATTCCATATTTGAAAAGATAAAAATATATTTTTATAAATATGAATTAGTTATTATCTAGAATAATTCTTTAAATTAAGATTTAATGAAGTTTTCCAATTAATTGATATTTAATTGGAATTAAATAAGATAAATTGGATTTGTGGGTTTGTCGTGAACAATGTTTTAAACGACATTTGTTCTTGAACCCCATATGAAAGAATAAATCATTTAATTAAGATTATTACAGTTTCTAATTATATTTAGTAATTGGGATAAACTGAAAGGTAAATTGGGTTTATTGTGAACTGTGTTTTTAAACGACATTTGTTCTTTAACTCAATTATCATTGAAAGTATATTTTGGAAATTATAAATCTTTTATTTATATTTAATGGAAAATTTCCAAAAGTAAAGTTTTCCAATTTAATATATTAAATTGGAATTGAATGAAATTCGATTTAATAATAATGGAGATGAGATTCTGTATAAGAAGACCGTTACTATATATGGAATTTAAGAGGCTTTGTCGTTATTCCATTTATATTATTAGTCTGATACAGAAATTTATATCGATTATATATATTGATCTGATTTCTGTGAAGATTCCATATTTTATGGAAGATGATTTTGGGTTTATCGTGGACTGTGTTTTAAATGACATTGGTTCTTTAACCCAGTTGAAGACAAGATTTATTTCTTAATCTGAATAATCATTAAGTAATGATTTTTGATATTAAAACCAAATTGCGGTTTTAATGAATCTTTAAAAATAAGATTAAAGAATAAATTTATAAGGATTTATCTTTAATAAAATTAATGGGAACCTTTTCCCTAGAAATGTGGACATTTTATTAAAAGAATATTCTGAATTGGAATGCGGCATATGATGTGTTTTTATAGCACTTGATTTTTAATTATAAGATACGCGAGTTATTCGGAAAGACCGGGTTTAACCCATTCTGAATAATTACTACGACGATTAAAAGTCGAAGATGAAGACGGTGATTGAAGACCGACAATCTTCACGTCGAATGGACGGCTACTGATGCCTTTGATTGGAGTTGCTGCCTTGAGAGGGTTCCAGTGGTATTTGCCCAGACGTATTGTTGATTGTTCGGATATGCAAGGTATAAGGTGCCTCCGGTTTCGTTCAGACCTAGACGGACTTGTAAATGGATGTATGTGTGATGTTGTATTCCTTTATGCTATATACGTTGATCTCTGCTAAATATATATCCGTGGTGGCGGAGAATTTATTCTCTTGCTTAACACCCTTCTCTAAGATGTATGAGCTTAGAGGTTATATATTGGCAGAAATCAATGGTATGATATGGATTGTTAATGTGGCATGCCAAGATGCAAATGATCAAGGCTTTTGTTGAAAAGTAGAGCCTTGTGGTTGATGATCAAAGCACAACTTTAAATAGCATAGCTTTATGTATAGCGATACTTTGCAAGCCTCACACCCTCGTATGAACCAGAAACGGGAGTAAGGATTGCAGGGAGGACATAAATTTCTTTCTAGCTAGAAGTGGTGTCATGGTTTTTACAAGGACTGACATTTTTACTTATGTGGACAGTAGAATGAGGCACCTCAGTTATTTGAGTCCCTATGGCTCTATTTACGCCCCATAGGTCGGGGAAACGTATTTTTCAGGCATTACTAATCCAACCATTACACTTTGGTGGACCGGCCCTGAAGATCCAAGGGACGATGCGTTCTGTTCCTGAACCATGGACTAGATTGTCTCGAATTCAGTAAGGACTATGTAACACCCCGAATTTTCTGTTAATAGTAAATTAATAAATTAGATTATAATTAATTCTAAATGATAGAATTAAGGGAAACGGGTTAGGCCATTGCGTTCGTCTCGGAATTCTTCTTGAGATAGAGTCCGAGTTTGCGTAAATCGGACTCCGTATGAAGGAGTTATGACCTCCGGAAGTTTCAGAATTCGATTTAAAATTCAAATAGCGTGAAAACAAGTTCAAAATACAAAACTGGACCAGAACTCGGCGGGAATTTTCCCTCCCAGGACCCAGGTCGACCAGGGGGTCGACATGGGAGTCGACCTGGGTACCCAGGTCGACCATGTAGTCGACCTGGGGGTCGACCTACAAGTCGACCTGACCTTCTTAGTCTGGTCCTGGCTCGGTTTCTGGGACTTGGTTGTGTCACTAGGGCTGATTTGTCAGACTATCCGATTGGCTTCTCTTGAGACGGATGGCCTTGATTAACTCTAGCTTCATCGATGGCTCTAATTAGTTTGAAATTCAATATAAATAACCTTAGTCTCCAACCCAAATTCACACAAATAAAATAGAGTTAGAGCCGTCATGCTGCTGAAAGGAAGCCAAGAGTAGCCTCCACTTGAAGAAAGCTTAGAGACGAGCAAAACTAAAGTAAAAACAAGATTCAAACAACGTTTATCTACCCAAAGGAAAGCATTGCAAATTCAGAACTCAGAATCCAGAATTCAAGTTCGTCGTTTGTTGTAAGTATAGTGATTTTTCCGATGGGAATAAATCTGAGACTTAATTCGATGTAAAATGGAAATGGAATTTTACTATTGTATAACAACGATGCTAATTCATATCTGTGTATTGCAGTGATTGTATTGTGAATGGTTGGGATGTTTGTGGTATAATTGATTTGATGTTGATCCTATTGTACATTTAGAATGAAAGCAACATCACATACAAGTATATAGTTAATGTTAGAATTTATACCTATACGTTTATATGTTTAATATAGGTTGTATGTGTTATGTCTAAGTTAAGATCTCATGTATATACTTTATGCTAAAACCTCTATGCCTAAATGATTAAGTTCATATACATGCTCATATGTTTATACAAAAGTTGCAAGTTCATAATTGGATCCATGCCAAGATCCATTTTAATACAAGTTTCATGTTATAGTAGTAAACATGATTGGATCTAGTTCACACATGTGATAAAATTATACATACTTTATGGATATGTCATATTCTTGTCATATGCGAGTGATGATCGATGTTATGCCTAGATGTAAACATGTTTAGGCTTATGTTGTCTAAATCATATGCTAATTCATGTGACACCTATTTAGTTAGATCCTTCTTCCAATGCAAGTTCACATATATGTAAGTTGATTTAGTCTATGTTGCAAATTCACATATATGTATGTTGATTTAGTCTACGTTGCCAGTTCACACCTATGATATTCATGTTGGCTATTTTGCAAGTTCACACCTATGATGTTCATATTGACTATGCCGAAAATGCCAAGTTTACACTTATGTCATGTTTACGTTAATGAATTTCTTTATGCCAATTTTGTATACGCTAAATTAGGCTAAGTTTTCAGCCTAATATTATATGTTAAAAATCATGCGGACGAAGAATTAGGCTAAGATTGTTAGCCAAATATTTAGATGGGGTAACGTTGGGAAAAATTGGTAATTATAGGAAACTCGACATAAATTAGTAAAAAATATATGTATTGGCATGTTTGGCACATGCCAATAATTGGTGGCACTTAAATGATATAAAATTCTTATACCAAAAATGATGAACTTGGAAGGTGGGCCACAACATTTAATTGTTAACAAATTTACATATAACAAGTAATAGAGACAAATATGTAAATTTAGAAAATACGAGTATGCTTAACTCGAGGTTGGATTGAGTTGTGATGTAAACCTGCCCGGACCCGCCCGGCTGTCCAGTAATCACAACAATACCTATCCAATGTGAGAGGTTAAGCATTGAGACTAATAGGGACCCGAGGTTAGACTGAGTTACGGTGTAAACCTGCCCGGAACTGACCGACATATCCAGTAACCGTAACAATACCTATCTAATGTGAGTGGTCGGTGTTTTAAAAAGCAAAGGACGAACTGTCAGGTGGTAGGGTTGAGTTAACTAAAACACTTAACCAATTCAACATGTTAATTAAACTGATGGGTGGGGTTAGGTAAATACAGACACTTAACCACTTAACATGTTTGACTAGAAAACCCTAGTAACGGGGACCCATTTTAGCAGTAACCCAATTAGGTATCATGGTACCCTGAAACTAGGCAGGGTGGGGCACGATTACTGGGTTGATTGTGAGCGGTCAAAAGCGACGGCGGTTGGTGCAGCAGTGTGGGTTTTAACGGAGTGCGGGCGTACACACACTTTGGAGCAGACAAATAGGGCACTGGGCACCAGTATTATAACCTATGCGTTCTAGGATTGTGTCGGGCCGCCACCATGGGACTTGATACACCCCATGGTGGGACCAACATAGGTATCTACAATCATTGGGGGCCGTATGACACATATGATTTTGCGAGTAGGAGCCGATCTTTAGAAAGGAGATCACTTCACCCCGATCATGGGGTGCCAGTTGAGACAATGCAAGTAGGTGCAGGGATATAGTGTGGGATGCGATAGTATATTCGGTTCAAACTGCTTTATCTTAGTTTATGATACTTTCCGATTTCCAGTTTATACTTATCATGCCCTTTTTCTTATTCTCATACTGAAGAGTCACTAGACTTACCAGGCTTTATGTCTGACTCTATTTTTCTTTCGTCTTCTTTTCTTCTGTTTCCTCCCCAAGTCCACAGGGAGGAAACAACCCAACTTAGTCAGACTCTTTGCAAGCTTCAAGATAGTAGATGTATGGTTTGTACTCTCTTTCCTTGGCTATGGCTCTTGGACATGTTCTATGGGGATTTATGCAGCTTTTATTATGTTTTATGCTTCTTTATTTAATAATCAAGACAGAAATGATGATGTAATGTTTTGGAAGTTATTATGAGACAATTATGGAAAATGTTTTGTATGAACACATATTTATGAAATGAAAGTCTGTTTGTTTTCCGCTGCTTATACATATGTGTTTATATATGTATTGTGTTTTATCTGTGACTTTTACTTATAAACCTCCACCGAAGTTAAGGCATTCCCTTTGTGAGTGACCTTAATGGAGGTTGGGTGTTTCACTTGGTATCAGAGCACAGATTTACCAGATTAGATAGAGGTTTTTGAAACTATTTTCAAAAAAGAAGTTTAAAGAAGCATATTTTTTCAAGGAAAAGCATTGTTTTTAAAAGGTATAGTCCCCCTAAGCCATATGCACTATCTCTAAATCCTTTTGTCTTGAATACTTTCCTTTTTGTTCCAACATGTCTAGAGATCTTAACCTTCTAGAAGGAGTGCCGATACTTGGCTAGTTCCGAAGGTACCTAGAGGCTAGGGCCAATGGTGCGGGCCCAGCAGACATTCCTCCTCCCACAGTGGCAGCGGTTCCTCCTCCTCCTCCTCCTCGTGGAAATACTTTCTCTAAGATGTGTAGAGACTTCAAGGCAATGTGTGGAAAGGACTTTTATGGAACTGAATCCTTTGTGGTAGCAAGGAACTGGCTAAAGGAGACCGAAGATTTGTTCGTCATCTTCGAAGTTGACGACAGGCAAAAGATACAGCTAGCAGTGTGGTTGCTTAAAGATGAAGCTTCATATTGGTGGGAAGTTACCCATGCTGAGAGGCCAGTGGAAACTTGGGAAGATTTTAGGATGAGGTTTGAGATGAAATTCCTCTCCCAAGCTGAAAGAAGCCTACAGATGGAGAAGTTCCTAACTCTTAAACAAGGGAGTATGACAATCAAGGAGTATGTTAATCAGTTTAATCAGCTGGCCAGATTTGGGCTGGATTTAGTAAACACCCAACACAAGAAGGCCCTTCGCTTCGTCAAAGGTCTGAATGAGCCTCTACACAGCCTTGTTATGACCCATATACTCATGGGAGCGACTTATGAAAGCTTGGTGGACATGGCGCTGCTACACGAGGAAGATATAGGCAAAAAAGAGGCAAAAGTAGAAGTGCCTCAAGACAAGAAGGGGGAAGGGTCATAGAACAAGATGGCTGATTCAAAGAAAGGCGGGAAGAACAACAAACCCCATGAAAAAATAAGTGTAATTTCTGTGGCATTGTTGGACATATAGTGAAAGACTGCAGAAAGAAGAAGGCGAAGATGAATGGTGGCTGTTTCCATTGCGGCGAGACTGGACACATGGCTAAGGACTTCCCAAAGAAGCGGGGACAGGGACAGAGAACTGGATCCCCTTCATGGGGACAGGTTCACGCGCTGGTGGCACCTTCGCAGGAACGAGGTATTAACATTTCTGTAGAAAGCTTCGTTTATCTCTATGATCATCCAGTTCGCACTCTCTTTGATTCCGGTGCATCACACTCCTTTATTTCATCTGCTTTAGTGGAATATCTACACCTAGACACTAGTATGATAGAAGATCCCTTGGTTGTTTCAAATCCAATTGGGGGCTCAGCTTATTTGTCAATGGTTTGTTTGGATTTGAAAATCTCTATTCTAAGTGTTGAGTTTAGATGTAGTGCCTTTGTTTTGTGCTTCTCGAGATATGGACTGATCTTAGGCATGGACTGGTTATCCAGTAATGGTGCCATTCTTGATTGTGAAAAAAGAGTGGTTAGACTCTTGACTCAACTCGGTAACACTCTAGAAATTTCTTGTAATCCCTTGAATGTTGTTATGCTTAGTTATCTAGAGTCGCTTGATGCTTCTGTTGAGAACTTGCAGTCGGTTAGAGTAGTCCGTGAATATCCAGATGTCTTTGAAGAGGTGAAGGGCTTACCTCCGAGGCGGGAAATAGACTTCCGCATATATCTTGTTGATAATGCAAAGCCCGTAGCTTTACCTGTCAGACACATGGCTCCAAAGGAGAGAAAGGATCTCATTAAGCAAGTTAAGGAGCTTTTCGAGAAGGGGTTTATAAGGTGGAGTATCTCGGAATGGGGTGCTCCAGTGGTGTTCGCCACCAAAGCAGATGGATCACTACGTCTTTGTGTGGACTATAAGGAGCTAAACAAGCTGACTAAGAAGAATAGGCACTGCTTCCCATAATAGACGATTTGTTTGATCAACTTGTAGGTGCGTCGGTCTTCTCCCAACTTGATCTGGCTATTGGGTTCCATCAGCTAAGGGTAGATGAAGATAGCATTGATAAGACGGCGTTCAGAACCCCGGACGGTTTCTTTGAGTGGCTTGTCATGCCTTTCAGCTTGATAAACGCACCCGCGTATTTCGTATACCTAATGAGTAGGGTGTTCAGAGAATTCCTCAATAAGTTCGTGGTGGTCTTCATAGACGATATTTTGATCTTCTCAAAGAATGAGAAAGAACATGCTCAGCGTCTGAAGGAAATCATGGATACTCTCCGTGCACATCAGCTAAAAGAAAAATTCTTCAAGTGCCACTTCTGGAGAGAAGAGGTAAGGTTTCTTGGACATGTAGTGTCCAAAGAGGGGTTAAATGTGGACCCGCGAAAGTGGTGGCAGTGCAAGATTGGAAGACACCAAGAAATGCAACCAAAGTCCGAAGCTTTCTAGGGCTAGCTGGTTTTTACCGAAAGTTCATTAGAGATTTCGCGAAAATCTCAGCTCCACTCACAAGGCTAACAAAGAAGATCTAGCGTTCGCTTGGGATTTGGATTGTGATATTGCTTTCCAACGCTTAAAAAGGGCTCTTACAACAGCCCCAGTTCTGACTTTTCCTGATGGAAGCAAGATGTTCATAGTATACACGGATGCTTGTGACAGGGGACTAGGCGCTGTTCTGATGCAAGAAGGGAAGGTAGTAGCTTATGGTGGATGACAATTGAAAGTTCATGAAAAGAACTACCCAACCCACGATCTTGAGTTGGCCGCCGTCGTCTTTGCGCTTAAGTCGTGGCGCCATTATCTCCTAGGTGAGAAGTTCGAATTGTATACTGACTATAAATCGTTGAAGCATCTTTTCTCGCAGAAAGATCTTAACTTGAGGCAGCAAAAGTGGACGGAGTTCCTTGCCTCGTATGGTTTTGAGATTTCTTATACTCCTGGCAAGGGCAACGTAGTGGCAGACGCCTTGAGTAGAAATAAGCTAACCTTAAGCCCTCTCATTGTAGAAAGGCAAAGCTTGGATTATATAGCCAGTTTTGACTTTAGGCCCTCCTTTAATTTTGTATCTGGTTTGTTGGCATCACTAGAAGTACGGCCCACTCTTTTAGACTCAATAGGGGCCGCACAACGTGAAGACCCTCAGCTTGTGGATGTGATTGATAAACTAGTTAAGGGAGAAACTTCCTTGTCACCTCAATAGGTACTCCATCGATGATAAGGGTTGGCTAAGGCGGGATAGAAGACTATGCGTCCCACAAGCAAGGGATTTAGTAAAGATGGTTCTCAAGGAAGCTGATCATTCCAAGATGACAATACACCTAGGTGGAGACAAGATGTACAAGGACGTGAAGAGAGTCTTCTATTGGAGCGGCATGAAGAAGGACGTGGCAGATTTCGTTTCTAAGTGCATGATATGCCAACAGGTCAAGGCGGAACAAAAGAAGCCTGGAGGACTGCTTCATCCTCTAGAAGTCCCGCAATGGAAGTGGGATAGAATTTCAATGGACTTCATTGATGGGTTGCCCAGGTCAAAAAGGGGCAATACTAGCATTTGGGTAATAGTGGACAGGCTCACAAAAAGCGCCCACTTTATACCTATCAAGAGTAGAAGGACTGCCTCGTCTCTAGCTTCTCTTTATCTCAAGGAAATAGTTCGACTCCATGGAATACCCTCTAGCATAGTGAGTGACCGAGATCCTATCTTTACAAGCGAATTTTGGCAAAGTCTGCAAGAAGCTGTAGGCACACAGTTATGCTTGAGCATGGCCTATCACCCCTAAACTGATGGTCAGACGGAAAGGGTGAACAGAGTATTAGAAGATCTTCTGAGACCGTGCGTTCTTGACTTTGGAGGAACATGGGAGGATCATCTTCCTTTAGTGTAATTCTCCTACAACAACAGCTACCAAGCCACCATCGGCATGGCGCCCTTCGAAGCTTTGTATGGAAGACCGTGCCGATCACCAACTTGTTGGTGGGAGTCTACAGACAAGCTTATACTTGGGCCAGTAATGATTAGAGCGACTTCAGAAAAAGTGGACTTGATACGAAGGAGAATGAAGACTGCCCAAGATAGGCAGAAATCCTACGCAGACAAAAGAATGACCGACCTTGAGTTTGAGGTTGGGGACAGGGTTTTCCTTAAGGTATCTCCCTTAAGGAACGTCGTTCTCTTTGGATCCACAGGAAAGCTAGCACCAAGATTTGTAGGACCGTTCCCTATCATCTAGAAGATTGGGAAGATGGCTTATAGAGTGGAGCTGCCCGAAAGGTTGGCTAGAATTCACAATGTCTTTCACGTCTCTCATCTCCGGAAATGTTTACATGAATATGCGGAAGTGGTGAAGCCAAGCATTCTAGAAGAAGCCGAAGTGGAACGCGAAGCAACTGTGAGGAGAGTTCCAACCTGCATCCTAGGAACTAAAGTGAAAAAGCTACGCAACCGCAAAGTCAAGCTTGTCAAAGTTCAGTGGAGCGACGCCGAGGAAGACGCGACTTGGGAAACTGAGGACAGAATACGCGCGGCCTACCCTTTTCTTTTTGAGGGTACATCTTTGGTTTCTCTTTTTCCTTAAGTTGTGCTTGTATCTATCTTTTTAGGTATATCTCCTCGATTTTATCCTTTATTCATAGGTAGAAACCCCTTTGGATGTAACCATGTAATCGAAACATGTTATGATTGATGGCTGCAAGTGGTTGCAAGTGGTTGCTAGTGGTTGCTCGTGGATGCATATACACACACAACCTATAAATCGACTCAGTCACTCCATATTGCATATGCATATATGTATTCATATTTTTATGTGGTTGAAACTTGATATGTTGTCATATGGATGTCGCATTTGTATGAATGATTGCGCACTCATGTAGAATTATGAGTAGGGAAAATTTGCATACATTATGGATTCATGACACTTACATGATTCGCATTAAGGAGGTCAACTGAATCAGTAGACCGCCTAATTTTTGCATTAGATAAGGACATATACACACACTATGCATATGATCATGAAGCATTAGAAGTCTTTTAAGGACAATGGACACCTGTGTTTGTTGGTTGACTAGATGGACAATTGGATGTTAGGATATACGTTCTTCTAGACTTGAAGATTTCGGGGACGAAATCCTTTAAGGAGGGGAGAATGTAACACCCCGAATTTTCTGTTAACAACAAATTAACAAATTAAAGTATAATTAGTTCTAAATGATAGAATTAAGGGAAATGGGTTACGCCATTGCGTTCGTCCCGGAATTCTTCTTGAGATAGATTCCGAGTTTGCATAAATCGGACTCCGTATGAAGGAGTTATGACCTCCGGAAGTTTCAGAATTCGATTTAAAATTCAAACAGCCTGAAAACAAGTTCAAAATTCAATACTGGACCAGAAATGGGCTGGGCGGGAATTTTCTCGCCCAGGACCCAGGTCGACCAGGGGGTCGACCTGGGTACCTAGGTCGACCATGTAGTCGACTTGGGGGTCGACCTGCTTGGTCGACCTGACCTGCTTGGTCTGGTCCTGGCTCGGTTTCTGGGGCTTGGCTGTGTCACTAGGGCTGATTTTCACTTTCTGATTGGCTTCTCTTGAGAGGATGGCCTTGATTAACTCTAGCTTCATCGACGGATCTAATTAGTTTGAAATTCGATATAAACAACCTTTGTCTCCAACCTAAATTCACACAAATAAAATAGAGCTAGAGCCGTCATGCTGCTGGAAGGAAGCCAAGAGTAGCCTCCACTTGAAGAAAGCTTAGAGACGAGCAAAACTAAAGTAAAAACAAGATTCAAACAATGTTTATCTACCCAAAGGAAAGCATTGTAAATTCAGAACTCAGAATCCAGAATTCATGTTCGCCGTTTATTGTAAGTATAGTGATTTTTCCGATGGGAATAAAACTGAGACTTGATTCAATGTAAAATGGAAATGGAATTTTACTATTGTATAACAACGATGCTAATTCATATATGTGTATTGCAATGATTGTATTGTGAATGGTTGGGATGTTTGTGGTATAATTGATTTGATGTTGATCCTATTGTACATTTAGAATGAAAGCAACATCACATACAAGTGTATGGTTAATGTTAGAATTTACACCTATATGTTTATATGTTGAATATAGGTTGTATGTGTTATGTCCAAGTTAAGATCTCATGTATATACTTTATGCTAAAACCTCTATGCCTAAATGATTAAGTTCATATACATGCTCATATATTTATACAAAAGTTGCAAATTCATAATTGGATCCATGCCAAGATCCATTTTAATACAAGTTTCATGTTATAGTAGTAAACATGATTGGATCAAGTTCACACATGTGATAAAATTATACATACTTTATGGATGTGTCATATTCATGTCATATGCGAGTGATGTTCGATGTTATGCCTAGATCTAAACATGTTTAGGCTTATGTTGTCTAAATCATATGCTAATTCATGTGACACCTATTTAGTTAGATCCTTATTCCAATGCAAGTTCACATATATGTAAGTTGATTTAGTCTATGTTGCAAATTCACATATATGTATGTTGATTTAGTCTACGTTGCCAGTTCACACCTATGATATTCATGTTTACTATTTTGCAAGTTCACACCTATGATGTTCATATTGACTATGCCGAAAATGCCAAGTTTACACTTATGTCATGTTTACGTTAATGAATTTCTTTATGCCAATTTTGAGAACGCTAAATTAGGCTAAGTTTTAGCCTAATATTATATGTTAAAAATCATGCGGACGAAGAATTACGCTAAGATTGTTAGCCTAATATTTAGATGGGGTAACGTTGGGAAAAATTGGTAATTATAGGAAACTTGACATAAATTAGTGAAAAATACATGTATTGGCATGTTTGGCACATGCCAATAATTGGTGGCACTTAAATGATATAAAATTCTTATACCAAAAATGATGAACTTGGAAGGTGGGCCACAACATTTAATTGTTAACAAATTTACGTATAACAAGTAATAGAGACAAATATGTAAATTTAGAAAATACGAGTATGCTTAACTCGAGGTTGGATTGAGTTGTGATGTAAACCTGCCCGGACCCGCCTGGCTGTCCAGTAATCACAACAATACGTATCCAATGTGAGAGGTTAAGCATTGAGCCCAATAAGGACCCGAGGTTAGACTGAGTTACGGTGTAAACCTACCCCGAACCGACCGGCACATCCAGTAACTGTAACAATACCTGTCTAATGTGAGTGGTCGGTGCTTCAAAAAGCTATGGATAGACAAGTCAGGATGGTAGGGTTAAGTTAACTAAAACACTCAACCAATTCAACATGTTAATTAAACTGATGGGTGGGGTTAGGTAAATACAGACACTTAACCACTTAACATGTTTGACTAGAAAAACCTTGTAATGGGGACCCATTTCAGTAGTAACCCAATTAGGTATCATGGTACCCTGAAACTAGGCAGGGTTGGGCACGATTACTGGGCTGATTGTAAGCGGTCAAAAGCGACGGCGGTTGGTGTAGCAGTGTGGGTTCTAACGAAGTGCGGGCGTGCACACACTTCGGAGCAGACAAACAGGGCACTGGGCACCAGTAGTATAACCTATGCATTCTAGGATTGTGTCGGGCCGCCACCATGGGATTTGATACACCCCATGGTGGGACCAGCATAGGTATCTACAATATTTGGTGGTCGTATGACACATATGATTTTGCGAGTAGGAGCCGATCTTTAGAAAGGGGATCACTTCACCTCGATCATGGGGTGTCAGTTGAGACAATGCAAGTAGGTGTAGAGATATAGTGTGGGGTGCGATAGTATGTTCGATTCAAACTGCTTTATCTTAGTTTGTGATACTTTCCTATTTCCAGTTTATACCTATCATGCCCTTTTTCTTATTCTCATACTGAAGAGTCACTAGACTTACCAGGCTTTATGTCTAACTCAAATTTTCTTTCGTCTTCTTTTCTTCCGTTCCCCCCAGGTCCATAGGGAGGAAACAACCCAGCTTAGTCAGACTCTTTGCAAGCTTCAAGATAGTAGATGTATGGTTTGGACTCTCTTTCCTTGGCTATGGTTTTTGGACACGTTTTATGGGGATTTATGCAGCTTTTATTATGTTTTATGCTTCTTTATTTAATAATCAAGACAAAAATGATGATGTAATGTTTTGGAAGTTATTATGAGACAATTATGGGAAATGTTTTGTATGAACACGTATTTATGAAAGTCTGTTTGTTTTCCGCTGCTTATACATATGTGTTTATATCTGTCTTGTGTTTTATCTGTGACTTTTACTTATATACCTCCATCGTAGTTAAGGCATTCCCTTTGTGAGTGACCTTAATGGAGGTGGGGTGTTTCAGACTATCTTTTGCCTTGGTTCATGATGGAAATCCAACTTCCAATACGACCCATGCGGTTTTGATTATGTTATTAGTATCGCGACATAGTATATGGTAGCTATGCCGTCTATGATTGATATTATGACTGAAATGTTTTTAAAACATATATACACCATAATAATATCAACTCCGTTTTATCGTATCAAGAATTTTTGATCATTATAAGGTAAAACTCTATCCTCCGTTTTGCGTTGCATTGTGTGATCGGAGTTGAGTCTTATAATGGTTTTATTTTTTATAAAAAGCATTGCGTTGTTTAACGATTCACCTTATTTCTCACACTGGCAATCCAATGGAGTAAACCCGTTCCACGTTAGCGGCGTAGTCCTGTGATTAACCTTATTATTAGATAGTTTAAGTAAGATTTCTCATACCAGTCCCATGACTGACCTGTAGTTTGTTTCACTTGCAAACTCAGGTGCCCTCTTTTCCACACGGGCAGTCGAGTAGCTTATTTTGCAGATATATTGAGCAGGATTCTGGATTGAAGCTTAAAGCTATGTCCAGAGCAATGATAGTCTTCTGCTGTGTATTGTATTTATTATAAATTTATCTTCCACTGTATTATTTATCCAACGTACTTTGACATTCTGTACTCTGATGTAACATTATTATAATGTTTATAAAAGTCTTCTGTTATTTGTTCTGATGTGTTGTATTCCCAAAGTTAAAGTATTCGTGAATTTTCAACTTTTGGATCTGACCTGTGTAGTTTATGGTCGATTCCAAAAGACGGGGATTTACGGGTCTTTACAGTTGGTATCAGAGCTCTGGTTAGCTCAAATCTTTGGGGTACAACTCGTTAGAACCAAACAAAAAGACTCATCAGAGATTGGATTAGTAATATCCAATAAGAATACTCATTAGAGATAGGATCAGTAGTATCCTAGAATGAGAAAACTCATTAGAGATGGGGTTAGAAATGCCCTAGAATGAGCTGAGAGTAACAAGTTTATAATTAACGTATTTGTGATTGTATATATAATCTAATTTCAGAAAATATGATTTTTGAATATATGAAAGTTATATATATATATATATATTTTTAAAAGCTAATCAACTAATTGATTGATGATTGTGTTGTGTGATAATTAGTTCAACTAATAAAATTATTGAGACCGATAAAAAATTAAAATTGAATTGGTTAGTTAAGCAATTTTTAGCTACGTTCCTTTTCGAGGACGAAAAGATTTTAAGTGGGAGAGATTGTAACAACCCAGAAATTCTGAACCAATTTAAAAATTTTTATTTAGCAATTTTAGTGAATTTTGAATAGTTAAAATAATTTATTTTAAATGATAACGAATAAAAAATTTATTTAAAATGAATATATTTATTTTAATTACAAAAGGAGTTAGAAATAGCATGGTAGTTTGAAAATTTGAATCTGAACTTTGATTGATCGAACAGGATGCAAATTAAATCGGATTTTAGTGAAACTAAAAATATTTAAATCTATTTACAAATATCTCACCAACGAATCTGAAAAATTGAAATTTCATAGTGGAAATCAAAAGTTATGACCAGTTTAAAATTTAGAATAGTCGCTGTAGAATTTGTATATTTATTTTAATATTAAAAATAGCCGTTTTGCAAACGACCTCTGTTTTCGATGAAACCACTTTTGTTGGAACCGGAATGTCAAATTATTGCTACGTTTCAATTTTCATAATTTTTAGAGTTAATATGTGAGCATAGCGAAAGAAAATGTGTTTTGTCAGTTTCAGTCAAATCGGATCGACCAGAAAATGGCCATTTTTCAGACTATCTCAGAATTCGACGAAATTAGTCTTGTTAGGACCGTATCGTCAAAACATAACTAGAAATAATTTTTCTGGAATTTTTAGAGTCCGTATGTGGCCCCGGTAAATTTGAATGTACGTTCAAATTAAATAATTAAATGTTTTATATTTTAAATTTAAGAAAAACATATCATAATAGCCAAATTGGGTTATGAGGCATATTCCATTATGTCCGGAATGAGGGTATTTGGCTAGGGGCAGCATTCGTTGGGTCTCATTTGGAGTTCGGAGGGTTTAACAAGTTGTTTTCTTGAATTACTTAATTAATTAACTGATTAAATAATATAAGATACTCTATAAATACAATTGGTATACGCAGTATAGTAAAACCCTAATTTTAAAACCTAAGGCCACTGCCAAAGCAATTCGTTAATTTCTTCCAACAGGGATCGAATTAATCCGTGGTTCCGAAACAAAATCGAAGAGAATTACATGGCCTTTCGTTCTATATGGTGATAAATATATTTCATGAAGTATTCATAATGGAAATCCAGCTCAAAGCTCTACTGTTGGCACACAATTCGAGGCGAGAGGAGGGCGTCCGACCTGGTGGGGCTTCCGGCGGGTGAAGGCGACGGCAAAAAGGTTGGTGTGGAGTGGTTCGATTCGGATCCGATGGCGTCTGGAGCGGTCAACGGTGAAGCCCTACGAGAGCTGTTGGGTTCAGGTTCTATCGTTATCACTTAGAACGAATTAATAGACAAGGGTAGGAGAAAGGTGATTAAAGGAAATGATTAATTAGCTTAATTAATTATATATATAAATTGTTTAAAAGTTTAAAAATCGATAACTTTCTCATAAATGATCGGAAATCAGAAATTCTGAAAGCGTTAGAATCATGGATACGAGATCTACATCATGAAACTGATCAGAATGGAAAATGAGCAGATTTGAATTTCAGGCTAATTAAAATCAAAACAGCACATAATCTAGAAGAAGTAAATCGATGTGAGATTTCTAATTTTTAAATAATTAATCGATTTAATTATTTCACTCGCTATGTAATGATGGTATGTATAGGATTTAGATCTGCTATGTTCTAAAATTTTGGATAATTGATCTATTGATTGGTGGTGAATAATTATGGATCTGTATGTGTTAGTTAAATTAAAATAGATCATGTTTGTCAATATTTCATTGAAAAATTTATATTAAACAAAAATGGATTGTCATATTTATTGAATTGAATTTACTTGTCAATTCAATTAAAAGTATCATTTTTGTTATATTATTGAATTGATCTAGAAATTTTCAATTCAATAAAAACATCACTTTGTTTAGAAATAGTTATTTAGAATAAAAACATGACTTTGTTTAGAAATGGTTATTTAGAATTAAAACATCGCTTTGTTTATAAATGTTTATTTAGATTAAAAACATCACTTCTTGTAGAAATGTTACATTAGAGATGTAAAATATAAAAGTGTCAAATTTGTGGTACTAGAAATGTAGAATATAAAATATTATTTTGGCCATTTTTATTGAACTAAATTAGTTTGTCAATTCAACATAAAATATTATGTTATCATTTTTATTGAATTGAATTAGTTTGTCAATTCAATATAAAATAAACACCATAGAAAAAGATCACCTTTTTTATTTGCATATTTAGATGCAAATAGACCCCATAGAAAAAGATCACATTTTTATTTTCATATTTAAATGCAAATAAACACCGTAGATAAAGATTACATTTTTATTTGCATTTTAAATGCAAACATAAAACATGAAATAAAAATTACATTTTTATTAGCATTCATTGATGCAAATAAAACATAAAATTAAAAGTTGAATTTTAATTTGCATCCTTTGATGCAAATAAAACATGAATTAAAAAGGTTACCTTTTTGTTTGCGTTTTAGATGCAGATAAAAGCCTAGTTTCAGAAGTTACATTTTCACTTACATTTTTGATGCAAAAGAAAGAATAGTATAAAATATGGATTAGAAATAAAATAACTTTTTTGTTATGAAATATGCATTAGAAATAAAATAGCATTTTTGTTTAAAAATGTGACATTGGAGAAAATAACATTTTGTGATAAAATGGGACATCACTTTAAAATAACAATTTTGTTAAGAAATATTAAAAGAACATTTTTGTTAAGAAATGTTCATTAGAATAAATATGGCATGCTAGTTAAAAATGGTTTATTAGAATAAAAATGTCACATTTGCTAGAAATGTTACATTAGAATAAATATGTCATTTTAGTTAAAAATGTTACATTAGAATTAAATTGTCATATATTTAGATATGTTCATGTTACATCAATCAGTTCATGTTAATATGAAAATATCCTTTTTACTTAGAATCATGTCATGTAGATAAAGATAGCATTTTGTTTAGAATCATGATATGTAAATAAAAAGAACAATCATTTACAAATGTCATTTATTTAGAAATGTCATTTATTTACAAATGTCATTTATTTAGAAACGTCATTTATTTAGAAATGTCATTCATTTAGAATGTCACTTATTTAGAAATGTCATGTTAAAATAATAATGTCATCTTGTTACACTAGAATAAAAATAATTACTTGTCAAAAATTTTTTTTTTTTTGAAATTAAATTGTAAACATCCGTTTATAATTTAAGCAGTGAAAATTTGTCAAATAGGAAATAATTCAGATAGAATTATAATTGGTTAAATTTATTAACCAATAATCTATTTAGATGAACTACTGTTGTTTGAAAACCCCACACGGGTGTTGGGATGACAAACACTTGTCCCAATATTTAGCTATATGTCAATCGATGGATTGACAGTCTGTGATGAGCGTTATTTATTTATTTTAATGCTCACACAGTTATAAATTTCACTCTGGATGTGAATGGATTGTTTGATGATTATTTATCATTACTGTTATATACATATGCAATGTATGAAATCCATATAACTGAATTTATATGGTAACTGATTGAGTCGCATTCCGATTCAGAATGAAGAACATTTTTAAAGAAATATTTTAGAATATAAGAATATTTTAAAATAAAGAATATTTTTAATAAAACAATATTTAAAGATAATATTCAGTGAAGAATAAAATTAAGAAGCCACGTTAAGTAGAAACGCTATTTTTAACCTGAACGGGTTTATCGACCGATTTTATTCATTTTAAATTGAATATCGAAAATAAGTGATTTTAAATATTGTTATTTTAATATAATAAAGATATAGAGTATTCAATTTTGCTTTAAAATTGAAAATGAAGTTAAAATCATTTTAAAATGAATTTATAAGTATTTTATACATACGATTTAAATAGAAATTGACGATATATATATATTATATTTATTTAATGGCCTGAATAGAACGCGTCACGTAGTGACCGTTCGCGAATTTTGACTATTAACTTCAAATTGGCGTAACGGAAGATCCGACCGCCGGATTCCTCTAAAACTAGAACCGTTGGGTTCGTATCGAAAAGAGCTTTCCAATGAATATAAGAGTTTTGAAATCTAACGGTTAGATTTGGAATTATGTCCAAATCAATTTCAGAAAAGGTCCCTGTAAGTGGAGTTCGGTGGCCGTTATTGGAAACCGACTGTACAGGCTTAAATAAAATTATTAAAAATATGAAAAAATCATGTAAAATCATAATAATTGATTTGGAAAGAGTTTGGATGAAAAATTCAATATTTGAAAAGATAAAAATATATTTTTATAAATACGAACTAGTTATTAACTAGAATAAATCTTTAAATTAAGAGTTAATGAAGTTTTCCAATTAGTTGATATTTAATTGGAATTAAATAAGATAAATTGGATTTGTGGATTTGTCGTGAACAATGTTTTAAACGACATTTGTTCTTGAACCCCGTATGAAAGAATAAATCATTTGATTAAGATTATTAGAGTTTCTAATTATATTTAGTAATTGGGACAAATTGAAAGGTAAATTGAGTTTATTATGAACTGTGTTTTTAAACGACATTTGTTCTTTGACTCAATTATCATTGAAAGTATAATTTGGAAATTATAAATCTTTTATTTAGATTTAATGGAAATTTTCCAAAAGTAAAGTTTTGCAATTTAATATATTAAATTGGAATTGAATGAAATTCGATTTAATTATAATCGAGATGAGATTTTGTATAAGAAGACCGTTACTATATATGGAATTTAAGAGGCTTTGCCGTTATTCCATTTATTTTATTAGTCTGATACAGAAATTTATATCGATTATATATATTGATCTGATTTCTGTGAAGATTCCATATTTTATAGAAGATGATTTTGGGTTTATCGTGGACTGTGTTTTAAATGACATTGGTTCTTTAACCCAGTTGAAGACAAGATTTATTTCTTAATCTGAATAATCATTAAGTAATGATTTTTGATATTAAAACCAAATTGCGGTTTTAATGAATCTTTAAAAAGAAGATTAAAGAATAAATTTATAAGGATTTATCTTTGATAAAATTAATGGGAACTTTTTCCCTAGAAATGGGGATATTTTATTAAAAGAATATTCTGAATTGGAATGTGGCGTATGATGTGTTTTTATAGTACTTGATTTTTAATTATAAGATACACGAGTTATTCGGAAAGACCGGGTTTAACCCATTCTGAATAATTACTAGACGATTAAAAGTCGAAGATGAAGACGGTGATTGAAGACTGACAATCTTCACATTGAATGGACGGCTACTGATGCCTTTGATTGGAGTTGCTTCCTTGAGAGGGTTCCAGTGTTAGTTGTCTGGACGTATTGTTAATTATTCGGATATGCGAGGTATAAGGTGCCTCCGGTTTCGTTCAGACCCAGAACGGACTTGTAAATGGATGTATGTCTGACATTGTATTCCTTTATGCTGTATTCGTTGATCTCTGCTAAATATATATCTGTGGTGGCATAGAATTTATTCTCTTGCTTAACACCCTTCTCTAAGACATACGAGCTTAGAGGTTATATATTGGCCGAAATCAATGGTATGGTATGGATCGTCAATGTGGCATGCCAAGATGCAAATGATCAAGGCTTTTGTTGAAAAGCAGAGCCTTGTGGTTAATGATCAAAGCACAGCTTTAAATAGCATGGCTTTGTGTATAGCGATACTTCGCGAGCCTCACACCCTGGTATGAACCAGAAATGGGAGTAAGGACTACAGGGAGGACATACGTTTCTTTCTAGCTAGAAGTGGTGTCATGGTTTTTACAAGGCCTGACAATTTTACTTATGTGGATGATGGAATGAGGCGCCTCAGTTATTTGAGTCCCTAGTGGCTCTATTTACGCCCCATAAGGCGGGAAAACGTATTGTTCAGGCATTACTAATCCAACCATTGCACTTTGGTGGACCGGCCCTGAAGATCCAAAGGTTGATGCGTTCTGTTCCTAAGACATGGGCTAGATTGTCTCGAATTCGGTAAGGACTATCTTTTGCCTTGGTTCATGATGGAAATCCAACTTCCAATACAACCCATGCGGTTTTGATTGTATTACTAGAATAGCGACATAGTATATGGTAGTTATGCCGTCTATGATTGATATTATGATTGAAATGTTTTGAAAACATATATACACCACAATAATATCAACTCCATTTTATCATATCAAGCATTTTTGACCATTGTAAGGTAAAACTCTATCCTCCGGTTTGCGTTGCATTGTGTGATGGGACTTGAGTCTTATAATGGTTTCATTTTTTATAAAAAGTATTGCGTTGTTTAACCATTCACCTTATTTCTTGCACTGGCAATCCAATGGAGTAAACCCGTTCCACGTTAGTAGCGTAGTCCTGTGATTAGCCTTATTATTATATAGTTAAGTAAAATTTCTCATACCAGTCCCATGACTGACTTGTAGTTTGTTTCACTTGCAAACTCGGGTGCCCTCTTTTCCACATGGGCAGTCGAGTAGCTTATTTTGCAGATATATTGAGCATGATTCTGGACTGTAGCTTAAAGCTGTGTCCGGAGCAATGATAGTCTTCCACTGTGTATTGTATTTGTTATAAATTTTTCTTCCGCTGTATTATTTATCCAATGTACTCTGACATTTTGTACTCTTATGTAACATTATTATAATGTTTATAAAAATCTTCTGTTATTTGTTCTGATGTGTTGTATTCCCAAAGTTAAAGTATTCGTGAATTTTCAACTTTTGGATCTGACCTATGTGGTTTATAGTCGATTCCAAAGCGCGGGGTTTTACGGGTCTTTACAGAGCACATTCATCTGATTGTTCTGACAGCTTCGAAGGTTTGGAAGGGGAAACACGCTTCTTTCTAAGGTACATAAGGTGCTCCTAGTAGTCCCTTGTGCGGTGACAGATGTCTTAGGCTGTGCTCGCAGAGGTTGGGTCTGCGCGTAACTACTAGGTGGGTGGGCCTTGACTGCAGATGTAGCTATGCAATTAGAATGTTGTGACGCGTTGACACCAGGGTGATTCGGCGGTTGCCTCAACGGGGAGGCAGAGGGACACGACCAACAAGTATTGTAGATTGTCGGATATCCATCATCGACAACCAGTGGGATGCGAAAAGACTAGAGCTAAACACAAGATACCATTCACGCTTCACTATCGAGGTAAGGGGTTGAGGGGAGACACCACATGGATGTTTAGATAGCTTGTGTAGGGGCAGTTGCTTAGCTCTTGTAGTCTTAACTAGTTGAGGGAGGGGCCGAGGTAGGGCAATAGCCTCTGTGAAAACATACCCTAGGTATATCGGTATATAGAGGCTCTTTAAAGACGGGTCTGTACAGATACGACAAAGCCCCCGACCGAGTTTCGTGTTTTTTGTATTGCCCTGCTACGGAACTCAATGCACATTATAGGATGTGCGATTGAAGCATCAAGCTACAATTAACAGTATGTACGAGGAACAATCTAGATACATGCATATCTTCTCTGGGTGGTGTATCGTAGATTTGAGGGCATTACTCCGGTATGAGATCTGATTCGATTGAGGGTGGCAGTCCGTACGCTTACGTAGCGTAGTGATAGCAGATATATGCTTATCATAACATTGTTATATATAGATCCGTACGTCACTCCGGCGTAGGATGAGGGACTGCGAGCATTTCAGTAGCATTTCGGTGGAGACTGTGCGAGTGGGGTACCATAGGGTGTACCTCGATATTGGTGGTAGCTACATATATATACTATATTAGGTTAATCCACTGGGAAGTAAATGGGTACAACGTGTGTGTAAGCCTTGATTGTTGTTAACCCAAGTAACCTAATAAATAAGAAAATTAGATTGAATGGTATATGTAGGGATATCCAAAGTGTATAGTTTAAATTCAGTCACTAGAACTTGTGTTCTGACCCCTCCTAATAACATACTCGCAGGTTAGATTTGTGGCAAAGACATGATAGCCTTGGGTACTCTTTAGGCAGTATTATTAATACGGTAAGGCTATATTTTGATTATACTATATTTTATCCATTCCGCTGTGAGATATTTTCTAAGCTCTGACGTGTTTTATGTCTCTGTCTTTTCTGCAAGATACCAGAGCAAACCAATTCGAGTTTCGATGGATTGGAATTTTGGAAAAAAAATCAGTCTGTCGAAATTGGGGTTGTCACAAGTATGATCCTAAATGTCTAGGACTTATCACATACACATTCCTCTTCCCCCATATCTGAAGCTGAAAATACCACAACTCCTGGAGATCAGTCGACCGTAGGTATTTCTATGTTCTCTCCACAATTTTCTAAGCTGTATAGACATGTAATTGTGCTATGAGGCTTCCAATTGAGAGGCCTGTGATTTCTCCAGAGTTAATAACCATTGCTTTCCCTAATTTAGGTACAAAGCCCACTGATGTAGCTAAGGAGAAGGAGATAAAGCCAATTGAGGAGCCTACAGTGCCTCCTGGTGATGATGCCCCAAAGGAAGAAGAGATGATAGCTGCACTGAAAGTTCGCGATGGAAAGGATGGTGATGACGATGTCATTTATCCTGGGAAGTTCGGTAAGACTAGGGAGTTGACACTAGCTGAGATGAAGGCGAGAAATGAAGGTAGCCACTTACATATCAAGATAGAGACCTTGTCCTCGCCTCTTTGTGCTGATCCCCTTAATGTGGTACTCCCTTCCAGCACGGAAGTTTCTTCTGATCTTCCCCCATCAAATTTTCCAAGCTCCAAGTCTACTCCTGGACCTGAATAATATCCAATTGGTAAGAAACAAAAGAAGAAACTTACAACTCCTGGACCTGAATAATATCCAATTGGTAAGAAACAAAAGAAGAAACTTACACATACTAAAACCAAGAAGGAGGAACATAGGAAGCTCAAGAAGCTTAAGTAGATCAAAACATCTAAGCCCTAGATGCTTTTGGACTTGTTTCTTTTAGTTTTCCACTGGCCTGTTGTGGTTGTTGCGAGTGCGGCCCTGGCCTTTTGTTTATCATTCTGTACAAAATAGGTTATTAGTAAAATAGTTATCATTTTGTACAAATTTGTAATGAATGAAGTAATAGTCTGTGTTTATTATTTGCTTTCCATTCAATGTAGTTGCGATTTAATTTTTAGACTTATAAGGAAGGTCATTTCTGGCTTGATGGTACACTATATATGCCACAATTAACCTTGAATTACGTGCCAAGTCCATGGCATATTCAAGGTTAATTTGTGAATTTGTGCTATTACCCCATCGTCAGTGGGGATCCTAGGCCATGTTTGCGTTCATGACCTCTAACTCTCTGAGGGGGACAAGAATTCGGTCCATTAGATACTCAATCCAAGTGCCTTTATCCTCTCATGTAGTGGATTTAGGTGAGAGTTGTGAGTTAAAGCAGTCTTAAGTCGTTTTGCACCATTTCATGCTTAAGCTAATTTTATACTCTCTCTTGCATCGTGAGAGTTAGAGTTAGTCGTGTGAATGGTCATCTCATTCGCTTCGGCAACTAGTCTACATTTAAGTCCTAAAGTGGGATCTTGCCGATTCGAGTGTCGATATCGAACTCAGAACATAATTAATTAGACAAGTGGTTGGGTCACGATTGTTCAATTCATGTCCATTTGCCCCTGTCAAAAGAAAAGGTTTCCTTTAGGGATGGTCGAGTTCCATCTATGTTATATATACACATGCCATCAAGGTTGGGAAGAGTTCTATATGTCATTCAAGAACAGTCTCTTCACTTTGGTTCAAAAATTGAGGGTCTCTACGTCGAGCATCGATATCAAGCTCAAATTTGGTTTACTCGAGTCCGATTAGTCAAGGAATCGAGTTTATCTCATCGGAATACGAGTGAACAAACGTCATTGGGATGATCATCACTCCCTTTGTTCTTATTTTGACACAGACCAATCAGATCATAATACTTAGAAAGATCAATAGAAACCGTCACAGAGCATGGAAAGAGGTTCTATTTATAAACAACGGCTTTAGGAAAGCTGTGCCTCATTACATCATCTGGGCCAGAATAATAGCTTAAGTCAAATAGTGTCATAAATGCTCGGCATTCCACGCTCTCAGAAGATGGTCACCATCAATAGTCGTTAGTCTAAAAGCTTTGCTTCCAAGCTTCCATTAATGACGTATGGTACATCCTATTTCACGCCAATGAAGATGGGGACTGGGAAGACACGCATCAAAATGAGGTCGCTAGGCCCAAAAGTCCTAGATTGAAATTTCCGGTAACAGTATTAGGAAACCTAAAGTCTATGCTTTGAAGCACGCAATTCCGCCTCCTCTCCCTTCTCGTCGATCATGTCCAGCGATTCTAGGAGAAGAACCTTGTTTGAAAGACAATCATTTACGTTTGTTAGACCAAAAAATGGTCCTAGCACCCAATTGAATAAGATTTATGGAGAATAATGATCTGAAAACATAGAAAATCAAGCAGAGACACGAGATTTATAGTGGTTCGGCATTAACAAGCCTACCTCCACTTTATAGTTTCTCATTTCATTCATAGATTACAATTACAATGAATACATTCACACAATCACACGAATATAATGAATATTTCTCTCCGAATTCATTGATTTTCATTGAAGAAGGAGGTAGTTATTCATGGTGGAATTCAGCCATGGCAGCCATGGATCTTACAGGAACCCCCATCCTCGATAATTGTGCGTGAACATGTACTTATAGGCATAGAGTTGGTTAGGGTTGAGTGGCCATGTGGCAGCATCAGAGGGAAACTCGCAAGTAATGGAGAGTTTTGGTGAAATGGGCTTCGTTTCGTGGGTTGCCAAGTGTATAGCAATCCGGTTTCCACGTTTAGTGAATAGGCTTCCATTCCCATACACTTGCAGCTCTAAGCAGGTCGGAAGTGGTTCGATCCAATCTGGTGTTTGCGTGGCAATTTCTCCAGAGTTCTTCATAAGCTGCTGATATGGGATCGGGTCGAGTTTGCCCTGATCCGATAATTCAATCTGCGAGGAAGCAGAGAGGCAAGTGGCGTTAGGTGAAGGGATTGGGTCTAACTTCACGCAATTCAAAGTGGGAAACATTTATTAGTTGGTTCGAGGTATGGGCAGATCGGGTAAGATTCTATGCGAGCCGAGCCGGTTGACATGTGGCACCAGTCATCTAAATATAGTTGGACTAGGTCGCATATACTCGACCCAGGCTGGTTGCCTTCATGCTCGTTGATACATGAATTTTCCACCTTTGTTTGAGACCTTCCTATTAATTCGAGTTAATTTAGTTACTCATGAATGATTGTTTAAACTTTGTGTGGCCTGGTCACAAAGCAGGCTAACATTTTGCCCCCCAAAGTACGTCATATCGTAAATGAGATGTGCTTTGAATTAGTCGAGCTGACTCTTTCTGAAATGTTATCCATCCTTGAGAAGACTTTATCAAATTGTTGTGTCCTCTTGAGTAGTTCTGATATTTAGATTTTTGGTTGAATATACAGCCTATCATTTGTTGCACTACTTCCATGGGTGCTCATCGGACCAAATCCTATGACCAGAGTAATCGAAATAATCAAGTAATCATTTAAGCCTAGCTGAATCAAGAGGTCACATTCTTTCACCCTGAGTTGTGCTGGATCCTTGGCTCCTATGTGTGATTGGACACACAAGCCGTTGCCAAATGACATCGCTTTTCTACGTAAGTCAAGCGCATAATCAAATCAAATTTTCTTTTATATACAATTCAATATATAAAGTAGTCGTCCAAATCATGTAGGAATATAAGAATCTTCGGGTTCTGATCTAACATTTGAAGAGAACACCTCATAATTGGCATATGAATCTGTCATTTGTACTTTGCTTTGGACTATCCTGACCTCAGGATAGTGATCTGAGAATCCACGATTGCATCGAATTATAACAATGAGAAGGCAGGAATGTTCAATCACTCCAGATCATATTAATAAAGAACCAAAAATCTGTAGTTGCTTCAAATGATATTTAAAGGAATCCATAATTGCTCTGGATCGTTTGATAATCCAATGATCACATACAAATCAGTAAAAGATGTTGTTGAAATCAAGTAAACTAGTACTCGTACGATTGTCACAATCATAAGGTAGTTGGGGAGTTCTCCGCATTCTCCATTCGATGTAGTTGCGGATCAAGTCTCTGAATTCGCATTTGATCCATTAGTGGGATTTCTTGAATGGTCAGAAAGCGAGGATTGCCTTATCGAGTGTCAGCGAACTTAGATACTCTTCTCGCATCAACCACGGAGTTGAGTAAGCTCGTCAATCATGCAAGCGAGCGAATGTCATTAGGGAGTTATTCGAGCTCCTTCATTCATGCTTTAGCACTATCTGAAATAGCAGTCCTAGTATTGTTGATTCTATCCCTCCTGCTTAGTTTCATTGAGCTTGATAATCAAGATCACGGGCTCGATCAATGAAATTGGTCCTTTCCAGAATTGTACATTCCTGTTAGTCTTTTCTTGGGCTTTTCTTTTGTTTTTATCATTTCAAGAGCTATATGGTGCTCCATTCTTTGTCATGAAAACATTGTGGTCTTCCATCCAAGCTCCAAGGACCGACGTCGGGTGGAGATAAGATCAAATTATAGTTACCTCGAATGCTTCCACTTACCTCCTGCATTAACGAATAGGGAATTTCATATTGAAGTTGAGTTGGATCTGAAGCATTCATTTGAATTGGAGCAGAGGTTGGTCGAACTCCATTTTAGTTTCCAGTGGCTCTTGCACTACCACCGTTTTCATCTTGTTTCATTTAATACAATGTTGCCAACTTGCCCTAGGGTCTCATGTGATCTGACCCGCGGAACAGGGAGTGTTTAAGCCAAGTTCGTTGTCGCTTGAATTCCCATGGTATTTGCTCTACCGAGTAAGTCGTAGTTGCTCGGCCTTCCATCTATCTGAGTAAAGAAGCTATCCATCATTTTCTGTTATTTCTGGAGAAGTTCATCTTGTCGAGCATCTGGGTTCTCAATTCAGCAAAGGCACCATCCATTTCATATCTAGTCTGATATGCTGAGGGATCACCGCGAGAGGAAATCATCTAACTTCCCTCATTTTTAGCGCTTCTGCACCAATATCCTTAACGTGGAAGAAAGTTCTATCTTCCTTCTTGCTAATTCTTAGGTCGGAGTATCAAGCAATCTTCTTCCTTACAAGCTAGAAGTCTAAGTACCGACGTCCTCCTTTCTTCATGTTTTTCAATCAGGAAGTCGGTCGGGACTACCAAATGGACGTTTACATCCATCATGTGGTTCTCAAGTGGTCTCCAGTTTAGGGGTAATGGTGAAATATCTATAGCTGCATCGCATCCCTTTCAAATTTACACATGAATGCATGGAAAAGGGACATTGCTTTCAAAGCTTAAGTGATTGAGTTATCCAAATGCTCGAGTCGTTGCATTTTCCATTCAGTGCACTTGCATGGTGATACTCGTTGCAATTTAGACCCTACTCCCAAGGCCTCCTTTCGGTCGTTGCCTCAAATTATATGATATGTTGTTGAACGATCTAATCTCAAGGCCTCTTTATGATCGTCGCCTTGATCCACATAGGGAGTCTAGCATTAGGTATCAGCGCCAACTTCCTGGACAGGGTCCTCTGTTTGTCTTCCATTGGTCTACTGTAGTTGTTGCGAGCGCGGCCCTCGCATTCTTATAATGTTATCTTGTACAAGCTTGCATTTTGTAATTGAAGCCATGTTCCTGTATTATCACAATATTTCAGGTTGATTACATATTTCAATCAAATGTACTCATAATCTAATTATTACTAAACTAAGTAATAGATAATAAACCACATCAAAATCAAATAAGGGTTTCAATTTGGTATCCTTGCAAATCATAATCCCTGCAAATAAAAAGCATATCATATTGCGGCCATCATAGGGGTGTGATGTGTGTGTATGCCTATGATCAATAGTGAATAAGTTCCTGGCCAGGGCTTTTGGGATTGATTTGGATCGATAGTTTGTTGCCTTCCATGTCTAGAAATAAGGGGTTCGGGCTCAGCTTTCATTCTTGCCCCTATCCTGCAGCGCGGTAGGAGCCCTTCCATGTCATTTAATCGTAATGCCTTTATACTTTCCTGTCCTATGCCTAGGATAGAGTTCGAACTCAGCTTTCAGTCTGCCCCCAATCCTTCAGTGGGGTAGGAGTTCATTTTCAGCGCTCAATCACTGGCGCCTTTATAATCTCCCATTGAATACTAAGGGTAGAGTGGAATCAAGGCGGTCTTTAGTCGTGGTGCACCATCACGCCTTGGGGACGTTGTTTTCCCGTCTTTTATACTCTCTCTCGAATGATGAGAATTAGAGTTAATCAGGCGAACGGTCATGTCATTTGCCCCGGCTTTCCTTCTGCGCTCTAATCCCAGGAGTGGGATTCTGCCGGCTCGTGTGTCGTTCTCGAACTCGATTTTAATCCATACTTCCCGCTTCGCTCTGGCGGATGTACATTATCGGGCAAGTGGTTGGGCCAAACTTGCCAAATCTTTGCGTTCCTCCATTCAATCTATGGGAGGAGTGATTGGCACTGAAATTTGGATACCTGCACCATTCATATTGCATGAGTTAATCATGTCAACAACTTAGGAAGCATGTAAAAGTAGGTCACATAATTGAAAAGTAAGCATATCAAAGTGCAGTGATGCCTCCTTCATTTGGATTCATGTAATCTGGTGGTGTCAAATATAGGATCGAGCCATGTAGACGGTCGAACTGCATCCATCTAAAATCGGATGTCGACTTTGAAGTGCAAAAGTCAATGCATAATTGTCTTTAGCTCTACCACTTATGAGCCAAGATGTGGATGGTCATCTCAGATCCACCTTGAGCTATACAACCTCTTTCAGGCGGAGGGCATGGCTTTGTAAATGAGCGGTTCAATCAAGCTTTCATGATATTGCTCCATAACTCTATATGAGGGTTCTAGAAGTCTGATCGGTATCAAATCTGAGGTACCTACACAATCTACATATTATTTCATCTGAGTTAATTATATCAATAACTCATAAAGCATGCAAATATAAGAGTTATGGTTAAAGAGTAATCCTATTAAAGGAATGAATATCGTCCAGAGAGAAAATGGCACTGTAGATTCTTTGTAGGTCCATTTTGCCTCGCCTAATCTTTGCTAGGGGATGGATGCCAAAATATTTAGCTGGTGATGAATGTCTTTTCAAACAGTCATGGGATGGTGGTCCCAAGAGTGAATAGACCTTGATTGGGGTCTTGGAGCGACAAAGGTAGCTAGGTAAACGCTGTAAGCGAATGACGAGGTTGCATCTCCTTTAAATCACCTTCTTGCTCCCATGCCAAAGGCAAGGATTGAGTGTCAGTGAGTCACATCTGTACCGCTAATATTAGCACATCATCATATTAGTTCTAGGACGGTGGTTGGTAGGAGAACAATAGATCTATGGTTAGAGGGACTTTGCACTCTCTATGCTATGAAGTAGGACATGGCTGAAAATGGGTCCATGCTTAAAGGAGTTTTGCCCCTTCCATGTCAGGAAGTTGGTGCAGGAGCCATAAAGATAAACATGCCTCATCCATCTGCAGACACGCCTTCGATCCCGCGACGAGGATAAAATCTTATGCACAAACAATCAATCAACTTCCAGATTTAAGTGTTCCAAACCTTTAATTCTTCACTCTTTGGGAAAGACTGAGGCAATCAGTCATGTAGGCTTATGATGTTTCAGAATTAAAATAGATGATGTAATCATGAGCATTCCACGATTGATTCTCCTATTGCCCCCAACATTTGGGGCATGAGTTACTTGGCAGATAATCGATCAATGGAGTGGAATTGTGAATTTTCATATTCTAACTCGGAGACATTTCCGTCAGAAGCTTCATTCGTGTACATCTTCCATCTATTGGGAAGCTGATGAGTGCTTTCGTCTAATCATTCAGGATGGTTTATTCAGCAATTGGACTTGTTGTTGTCAATCTTAGGACAACCTTCCAAAGGAAGTAAGCAATGTCGCCTTGCTTGTCATATCTTGAGGCATAATGAATGGTGGCACGCCTTTCACTTCTCCTTGCTAGATGCAGTTTGTGCTGCAAGAAATTCTTTATGGGGACCATGAATCTCTTTTGGGTTTGGTCTCCAACACCGGATTAACTTCCATCTGATCAATGGTCGGAGTTTATAGTGTCTTGATTGGGATTATCTTCATCTCTTCTGGATTGTTGGAACTTTCTAACATGGCCAGGTAATCCGCTTTCTAATTTTCTATGTGCTGAATATGAGACATGTTATAATGTCCACATCGGTCAAACAGCTCTTCTACCCGTTCTAAGTAAGCTGCGAGTCATAGTCCGTTCGTCTGGAATTTCCTTTGAATCAATACAACTCAACCCGAGACTGTCGATTATTCCTTGCACCGTCTATACACAACGTCCGGGTGCTTGGTTTTCATCTTTCATTTTGAGGGGCCATCTCCTTCATCTAACACAACCACTTCGGGAACAGTGAACTCGATGATGAAGTCGGGTATGTTTTTCCCTGTATGGATTTCTTCAGGAGGGAATTGAGATCAAACTGGTTCAGCTTGATGTTTCGTTCGAGCAATCATCCGAATATCGCAGGTCGCTGCAGGACCTGTTGTAATGGCTAATTAGTGCGTATCACAATCAGATGAACTTGGAAATAGTGGCAGAGTTTTCTCGAAGCAATCAACAAGTTGTAAACGAGCTTTTCAATCTTTGGGCAGTTTCTTCATTAGACGTTTCCTTCCTGCATCCCAGATCTTCATTCTCTATAGGATCTATGTCTTCGAGTAAATCATCAAGCAACTCTTTCTACGATGTCTCCCTTACTTGCCAATCCCATGCCTCCTTCACACTATACCTCCTCGGGAGGGGAAGCATTTTTAGGTTCCACGCCATCTTTGTTGCGTATCATATTCCATTCATCCAAGTATAAGGCTCTTCTAGTGACTTGGTCATCACGGACCATTCCCATTCCAACTTCAGTTGGGGTTGAGCAGTAGACACTAGGGTACAATGTAAGCTTTGAATTCTGCTAGAGCCGGTCGATCTAGACCTTGGTCAGATAAGCTTTAGCATGACAGCATAGCTTATGAGTCTTCAAGTAATATTCATGCGTTATGTCACAACGGAAATTAGGAGAAGAGAGCTAGTGGTTGATTCATATTTGCTTTAATATCGAGATCTCATCGCTTGACCCTGGTCATTTGGTGGCTGGTGAGTAGTAAAGTTACTATAATCTGGGAAAAGATCCATAGGTCCAATCTTGGAATATGGTGGTTCAACTAGTACCTAACTCTGGACACCAAAGTATGTTGACCTAACCCTTATTTGATGGAGATCAATCTTCCTTGATGCGGTTGGTATCAAATATCCATTGCCAAGGTGAACCGCAAGACATATTTCATTCATCACATCATACAATTAAAGTGTAGTTTTGGGATGTTGGGATCCTTAGCTGCTTTCTGGTATCCCATTATTGACAATCATGGTCACTAAGATCATATGAATCATCTTCGGAGTAGTGCTCGGACTGTTCCATATAACTGTCATTAGATGCTCCGCCGATTGGATAGGTTTCAGTCACATAAATTAGGTGGTCACTACTCGTTAGGGAGCAACATCAGTTATATCGGTGAAATCTATACGCCGTCGGAGCTATGGAAGAGGAAGCTACCATGAAACAATCATTGTCTCGTATACTGTCATTGATAGCAAGATGAATCTGATCGATAGCTCCTCACATTGGCTTACTATGCAAGCAGGTGTCATGGCACTGGGAAGAATCTCAGTCGTTGCCATCTTGCTATGACATTCTCAGATTGTCCGTCTAATCTTCCTTGACAAGCTTTGGTGACCGCTGTTAGTCAAAATATGTGTCTAGCCAAGGGCGAGCCGTGCTCCAAGCCGAAGGCGAGGCCGTCAACGGGTCCGGGCGCAGCGCCGGTGGGGGTCCGGGGCCCCAGTCCCGGCAGCGATCAACCTAGCCGGTTAGGTCAAAAATGTGGGCATTACACGATTTTTTCTGTTTTAGAAGATGGAGCCTTTTCTGAAATTACCTGAAAAATGTATTTTTTTTCCCCAAAAGCATCCGTACCGGGTCGGATCGGAATTTTCCTTCAAGTTGCGGTTTGGAGATGTGACCGGGTCGGGGGAACATCAACAACAGGCAGTCGGTTCAGATCTCCCTTCCGGTTCGGGTCGGAGGTTCTTATCCGGGTGGGGTAGGACCCGATCCGACCCCTCAGTTATATTAGCCTACACGTCATCTACATCTGATCTGAGGGCTTAATCTGCATCTGATTCGGTCATTTCATTTGCATCTGATCCGAAGCTCAATTGAACTGGAAACACATCTGATCCAATCCAGAAGCTTTACTGGACTTGTTTCCAATCTTTGGCGATTTCTACTATATAGCACGGAGGTAACTTCACATCTGGTGATCTTCACGATTGCGAAGTCAATAGAGTTCACATGATTTCCTCATCGGACTTGGCGATCCAATAAGTGATTGGAGAATCCTTAAACATTGAGAATCTTCAGATCTCAGTGAAAGCACCAAAATGTTAGACCAAAAAATGGTCCTAACACCCAATTGAATGAGATTTATGGAGAATAATGATTTGAAAACATAGAAATTTAAGCAGAGACACGAGATTTATAGTGGTTCGGCATTAACAAGCCTATCTCCACTTTATAATTTCTCATTTCATTCATTGATTACAATTACAATGAATACATTCACACAATCACTCGAATATAATGAATATTTCTCTCCGAATTCATTGATTTTCATTGAAGAAGAAGGTAGTTATTCATGGTTGAATTCGGCCATGGAAACCATGGATCTTACATGAACCCCTCGTCCTCGAAAATGGTGTGTGAACATGTACTTATAGGCATAGAGTTGGTTAGGGTTGAGTGGCCACGTGGCAGCATCAGAGGGAAACTTGCAAGTAGTGGAGAGAGTGGTGAAATGGGCTTCATTTCGTGGGTTGCCAAGTGTATAGCAATCCGGTTTCCACGTTTAGTGAATAGGCTTCCATTCCCATACACTTGCAGCTCTAAGCAGGTCGAAAGTGGTTCGATCCAATCTGGTGTTTGCGTGGCAATTTCTCCAAAGTTCTTCATAAGCTGCTGATATGGGATCGGGTCGAGTTCGCCCTGATCCGATAATTCAATCCGCGAGGAAGCAGAGAGGCAAGTGGCTTTAGGTGAGGGGCTCGGGTCTAGCTTCATGCAATTCAAAGTGGGAAACATTTATTGGTTGGTTCGAGGTATGGGCGGATCGGGTAAGATTCTATGCGAGCCGAGCCGGTTGAGATGTGGCACCAGTTATCTAAATATAGTTGGACTAGGTCGCATATACTCGACCCGGGCTGGTTGCCTTCATGCTCGTTGATACACGAATTTTCCACCTTTGTTTGAGACCTTCCTATTGACTCGAGTTAATTTAGTTACTCATGAATGATTGTTTAAAATTTGTGTGGCCTGGTCACAAAGTAGGCTAACAACGTCGTTCTACGAGAGGGGACTTCAAGATCTACTAGGATAACTACCGCTGAACCATAGGAGAGCGCGAATGGGGTATGGCTAGTTGCTGACTTGTGGGTAGTTCAATATGCCCACAAAGATAGTGGTAACTCATCGACCCACTTAGCCTTTCCCTAATCCGTTCGTTTCTTCATAATAGTCTTAATAATCTTATTTTCCACATATACTTGTCCATTTGATTGAGGGTGTGCAACTGTTGTACATCTCTTCCCGATATGATGATGTCGACAGAAATATTTGAATTCCATTCTATCGAATTGGGTTCCGTTATCTACAATGATGTTCTTGGGTAGCTCAAATATGCATATGTTGTTTCTGACGATGAAGTTGATCACTAATTTGGTTGTGATGGTGGTTATTAGTTCTTCTTCAACCTACTTAGTAAAGTAATCCACTACCAAGATTGCTTACTTTTCTCTTCCCTTGGATATTGGAAAGCTTCCAATAATTTCCACTGACCAAACTACAAATGGCCAGGGAATCACCATCTGGGTGAGTTCGTTGTGCGGAGCACTGGGTATCTTAGGAAAACCCTGGCATTCGCCGCAGCGCCGAGAGTTATCAGCTACTTCTCGGTTCATGGTCGAACAAAAATAGTCGTACTGTAGCATCTTCTTTGCTAAGGTTTGCCCTTCGGTGTGGTTGCCACAATCACCTTCGTGCATTTCTCAAAACACACGCTTGACATCATCATTAGTGATGCACGGGAGTAAAGGAACAGAAAATCCCCTTCCGTAAAGGGCACCATGCTGCATAATTTATCTTAAAGCTTTATGGACAATTATGTGCTTTTCTCTCTTTCTGGAAGTGTTCCATGCTGTAGAAATTCTTTATGGTTGTCATCCATAACTCTTTTTCCGGCTTGGCTTCCAAATTTGATCAACTTCCATTTGATCGAGGCTTGGAGCATTCAGGACTTCAATCAGAATCTACTCTGTTTCCTCTAGGCTGTCAGAGTTGACCATCTTGTCTAACTGGTCTGAACTTTTTTCTTCTTCTCTCGTGAGAATGTGGGTAATGTTATGGTACTCAAAGCCATCCAACAGTTCCTCCACCTATTTTAGATAAGGAGAGAGCCGTGGTCCCTTTGTTTAGTAATCTTTCCGAACCAGGAACACAACAATCTAAGAATCAAAGAAAATATCCAATGCAATTACTTTCAATTCCTTCACGAGTTTCAGCTCGACAATCATCGCTTCATACTCAGAATCATTGTTAGTTGTGGGAAAATTCAGTCTTAAGGCATAATATATTAATCATCCCTTAGGATTTACCAATACAACCCCAACACCCGAACGTCGATCATTGCGAGTACAAGTTGTATACAACTTCCAAATGCTCGATTCCATTCTAGTCTCATGAAGGCTTGATTCATAGTTCAAGGAATCTCCCTCTAAAGTCTTCAATTTGGCTATGAAATCGGCCAATGCTTTCCCTCAGATTTACTTCCTCGGAAGAAATGTGAGATGCTCCACATAAGTAACCTACCAGATGCCTCAGGTAGTTGAAGGACCTGTCGTAGTAGCTGGTCGGTGTATATCATGAATTGGTGAGCTTAGAAATAATGATGGATTTTCCTTGAAGTGATCACTAAGCTATAGGTGAGCTTTTTGATCTTTGGATAGTTGTGTTCCACCCCCTTCAACTTCTTGCTCACATAATAGACTGGCCTCTGTACCCAATAGTTTTTGCAGACAAGTGCTGAATTGACTGCATGCAAAGATACAGTTGAGTATACAAACAAGTCCTCATGATCCACAGGCTTAGATAATATCAGAGGTCTATCGATGTGACTTAATAAATTCTGAAATGCCTCGAGACAATTTGGAGTCCATTTGAAGTTGTATTTCTACCTTCCATGCCAAGCTCTGTACGTCCTTAATCTTTAGAGGTTCTCAGATGTGTCATAATCTTCTACCCTCCATGCTAGGTTAATTTCAATCCCACGCAAACAGAAGATGAAACCTAAAAACTTTCTGACATAATGCCAAAATAGCATTTCAAGGGGTTGAGTTTCATCATGTAATGTCAAAGGATATTCAACATTCCTGCCAAGTCCCTAACATGATTGGCCAACTGCTTCGAATTCACAAGCATGTCGTCTACATATACATCCATCAATCTCCCGATCTGATTATGGAACATACGGTTAACCAGTCATTGGTAGGTTTCCCCAGTGTTCTGTTAGGGTTGAGAATCAAGGATCTTACGGCGAAACAAATATTAGATGGAGTGAATAGTGTTTTAAAGAATTTATAGAACTCTTAACCAACTATCGATTACTCGAACTACTACATGAATCACAGAATTAATATTATAACAGAAATGATCACAAATGAAAATATAAACAAAAGTAAAGTGCAAAAAAGAAAAGAACACACCGAATTTTATACTGATTCAGATTTTTCCTATGTCTAGTACCACACAATGCTGGATTGTGTAGAGTTTTATTAATATCAACATCCAATTACAACACCCTTAATTTCACAGGATACAAGGTTAACCCCCCTCCTTTCCTTGATTTCATGGGCTATAAGGAACACACCCTCGCCTTTCCTTGATTTCAGGGCTACAAGGAACACATCCACACATTTCCATACTCTTTATGATAACAATTTCCCTAGAACTCTTGAGTAGCACTTCCAAATAGAGAGTATTTGATAGAGAGTGGAAATAAAAGAAGAATGATATATTTTTTCTTGAAATCGGCGGAGTATAAGTGTATAAACTTGGAATTTTGAGAATAATAATGGTGGTATGTTAAGGGAGGAAGAAGGTGATGATTATTTATGAAAAATTCGAATTTAAGACATTTTTGTACTGTTCCAAAGGGTGTAACTGTTTCAGTAACATTTCAAAAATGAAAAGACACAGCTTTTAAAATTAAAAATATTACAGTTACATGTCGACATGCATAAAGGTGTTTGTTGACATACACACTTTATATTTTTTAAATGATTTTTAAAGTATTTAAACTAATATATTTATCCTGGAAATTTCTGAAATAAAACTAGTTGTTAAAATATTATTTTTCAAGTATAAGAACATAATAAAATATGATTTAAACATATGATTAAAAACTATATATACAAGTGATATAAAAACTATATAAAATAATAATAAACAAACACACACACACACAGATATATATATATATATATATATGAATTTATAAAGATATATATACATTGTATATATAAACTATATAAACATAAAAGGTTTTATGAAAACTTAAAGTTAAATAATAATATTTGAAATTATAATCAAATATAAACTCAATATATAAATGATTTAATATATAAACTATAAAAATAAGATACTTACAAATTAGGAAATATATATTTGAAATCATAAATTTGAAATCCTTGTATGATTAAAAATCATTTAGAGAGGAGTTTGAAACCAATTTGAAAATAGTTAAAATCAATTTGGAAAGAGATAATTTGAAAACAGAGTTTGAGTGCTATTTAGATTATTACATAATACCTAGACTCTACTACTAAGATATTCTTGGACTCTTGACATCTTGATACTCGTAAGTCGTGATTCTCCTTTGAAATCTTGAATCTCTTAACTGCACAGTCTTCAATATCTATTAACTGCATATAAAACCTGCATATATATATATTATAGATAATAGTGTTAGTATATGTTTTGTAATAAGTAATTGTAACGATTGAAACAAGGTTGTTGTCATCAAAACATCATCAACATTCCATTCTCCAACAATCTTCCACGTTTTGATGATGACAACCTTGGTTTATAAAATATTCGTACCTGATATTATATGTTAATCTGAATCTTCGTTTACTCCACTTTCACCATGAACTCCTTTTCCTTGGTGATTAATATTTTCAAAACCATTTCCTTTGACGACTGTCCCGTGCTAGTCGGACATTGACACAATGCATTTCAGGGAAATGACGGCTGGTTCGGGGCGGGCGGTCACACTAGGTATCAGAGCCTAGGTTGCGTAGTTAACCTAGAGGAAGACATCAGGGAGGGATAGTATACGTATATTAGAGCACGTATTTGTGATATTTTGACTTTCAAAAGCTATATATATAAACTATTAGTATATCTAAGGATGAAGTCACACTGCATGGGCACCATTAAGGGGATGGTTAATTATTTTCTCTTTATAGATTAGACATGAGCCGATATACGAGGAGTACGGTTTCAGGAGCCAACAATGGGAATGTCCCTGGTATGAGGACGATTTTTAGTACCTTCATGCGAGAGATGCTTAGAGATATTCAGGGAGCAGTTCCAAATGCTGCTAATGGTGGCGGTGCAGTAGCGCAGGCGCATGGAGCCGATTTCTCCAAACTTTACAAGGATTATACTAGTCTTGGTGGGAAGTCGTTCCATGGAACGGAATCGGCTACGGTGGTTTAAGATTGGCTGGATAGTTGTGAGCGCATCTTTGAGGATTTGGGAATCGATGATGCAATGAAGAGGAAGTTACCATCGCGTCAACTACAAGGATAGACTATGAATTGGTGGAATGCTATTTAAGCAGTTCCTCCCGAGGATCAAGTTACTTGGAATTAGTTTAAGCCTTGTTTCAGTTATAAGTTTATCCCAGCTGCTCAGAAATCAGGATTGTTTGGGAAATTCGTAGATCTTAAGCAGAATGGTAGGGAAGTTTCGGAATATATTGCTGAATTCGATACTTTATCGAAATATGGATTATCTCTTATCAATACTGCCGAGAAGAAGAACGAGAAGTTCATAAATAGCCTAGATGAGTACTTGGGGGAAAGACTCATAAACCATATCGGTGAAACTTTCGAACCTATTATGGGAAAAGCAATTAGATCAGAGAGCATTTACTCCAAGTCGAAGGCCGAGGTTGCTATTACATCTACAGGGGAGCCAAAGCCGCAAGCAAGCAGTGGATGCAAGAGTAATTCGAAGAATGAAAGGAAATAGAACCAAGCTAAGGATGGTCGGAAGAAGAATAAGAAATATGTTGAGTGCTATAGTTATGGTAAGAAGGGCCACTATGCTAAAGATTGTCGAGCAAGCCAGCGGACAAGAAGTTCTTCAATTGTTGCCAAGAGGGACATCACAAAGATAAATGTCCACAACCTCCTAAAGAGAAGCAGATTGTGAAAGCATATGCTATCAATGCTCTTCCTTCTTCGTCGAACAACCCAACTGCAGCGGAGAAAGGAATGGGTGTCGTTATCCAAGGTATGCTTTGTATTTATGATATTCCTATCGAGTATTGTTTGATACCGAGGCTTCCCATTCCTTCGTATCTAGTGACCTGGTAGATAGGTTGGAATAGGAACCCGAGATTGTCGATAGACCTTTAGTTGTGACGAACTCGATTGGTGGTTCGACTAGCCTTAGTATGGTTTATCGTAATATGGTATGGGGTGGGCCGTCACAGTAAACTTATTTGTGGAATTTGTTTTCATATTTTTTTATCTTTTAATTTGTAAAATGGTTGAATCTATTTTGTTACTGAAAGAGTCAACTGGATATTTTAAAATAATTTTCATATCTTGAATCCGCAACGTACCAGTGGTCATAAATTATCAGTTTGAAACAAGCGTTTTTCAATGTCACAGGTTATAATTTTGCAACACTTACTAAGGGTTGCAGATTATTAACTTGAAACACTCAGTGTTGCTAATTATGAACTTGAAACACTCGCCGAGTGCTGCAGATTATCTAACTAAAACAGTCGACGAGTATTGCAGATTATCAAAATGAAACACTCATCTAGTGTTGGAGATTATCAAACTGAAACACTCATCTAGTGTTGCAGATTATGAACTTGAAACACTCATTGAGCATTGCAGATTATCAACTTGAAACACTCATCGAGCGTTGCAGATTATCAACTTGAAACAATCATCAAGTGTTGCATATTATCAAACTGATACTCCTGCTAAGTGTTTCAAAAACTTGCAACATACTAATCTGCAACGCATAAAAAGTGTTTCTACATATTTAAGCAACATTTTATTACAATTTCAAAATGGTCATTTTGGTGTTGTGCAAGGTCGGGTCGTTGGCCCCACCCTATGGAGCTCCAGGTCATGATTGTGGCTTGGAAGCTCGGATTGGTCCGGTCGTTAGCGACCAGGTGGATATGATGGGTCTATAGGTCATTGTTTAAACTGGGGAGTCAGATCGTGGAACAGATGGAGTGACTCAGGGGGATAGGTCATTGGTTATAGGTCGGTTGCGACCTAAGGTGGGAATGACCTGATTACGGGGAACCATTATTTGATGTTATTTTGGTTCACTGATGAATGTGACTTAGAAGTGAATTCGAGTGGGAATGTTCGAAGTGTTGTGATGTGTTCAATGATCGATGAAATGCAACGAATGGGAAGACGACTCGAAGATGTTGAGCTGTGGATAATGGCGGCCCAAGATTATTTCATCTTGTTAATTTTCATCGAAGATGATAGCTAGAGATATAGAAGGCCGATGAATTATCGTTGTCGTAGGTTCTGGTGGACTTAGAGCAGGGGTATAATGGGGATACCTAAAAGACTATATGATTAATCGAGTACCCTGGATATCGGTGAAAGGCCTAGATACATGTTAATGAAAGACGTATGGAGGTTATGCTAGAACCATGGTTTACCATTAGCCCTTGATGAATGGTAAGGTCGGCCGGTTATACGATTAATGATGGTTTCAAAGAAGGATTGGCAGTGATAGCTCGAGTCATGGATGTTGATTGTTTTCTTGTATCATTTTGTGTAGATTATTTGACGTTTAAGGAGATATCTCTTGAGTGCTTATCTGATGTTGCTTTAAGCCTTCAGGGCTTGTACTTGAGAGATGTCGATATCGATTATAATGGTCTATGCTTGATAACTAATTGCCGTGAATGTACTGTTTGTTTCATTTGATTGTTTGTAAAGGTTATCGCTGCCAGATGTGGGGAAGTGTATTAGCTTCTTTTCTGATAATATAATTGGTAGACTAGATGATTAATCTGCCTATTCTCATATATTTTATTGATGAAGTTAGATAGATCTTTATCTCTCATTAAGATTGTTGTTTGACTCAAGGTTTTATGTCTCCTCTTATTACCTTGGGTTGTTCATCCATGATGTTATGGATGGGTAGAATGAGTAGCAGGTAACAGGTTGCAGATCTTAGTGGACGATGCTCAGATTGATGACGAGATGGAGGCTTACATACTGGTTTCTTATCATACTTATTATACTGTTTTTCATTGTCTAATGTGTTCTCTGAGCATTGTATTGAGGCCTTTTGTACAGAGTTTGTTGATGTAATCCAACGATGTTATGGATTTTCCTTGATGATATGAAAGTATAAAATTCTGTGCAATTATAATTCGCTCTTATCACCTGTTGTATACGTTCTATTATTTCTTATCATTGAGATGTTAGTTATATGATAGTTTTCGCTTGTGTTATCTTATCTTGATGATCATCCAAGACTACCTGACACACTTTTCAGTGCATTATTCCTCGTTTTTTGTGAAGTAGTTACGGGCAGTCGTCACATTGCGGTAGCAGAACTAGTTGACTGTTTGCCCTTTTCTAGGCCCAGTAGTAGTTTCTTAATCCTGTAAGGAGATTGGCATTGTTATCTACGGCGAGTCGAGATTTGAAACTAGAAATCTTTATATAGGAGTTGTTTGGGGCATCTCTGGGTATTGGTTTTCTTTGAGTCTGAATAGTTTATCCATATAGTTGGTTATCTCAGATTTTGACACTAGTAGTAGAGTTTGACAGCATTGCTCATATTTTGAGGCTTTTGAGGTGGGAAAATTTGGATTATGGATTGGTTAGTCATGTATGGGGCTATTTTGATTGGAAAAAGAGGATTTTCAGGCTAGCATATATAGTGGAATAACTCTTGAGATCTCTTGCGACCTATAGGCTCGGTCATGTTGATTTTCCTATTTGTTCCCTTAGTGCATCTCTAGGCGATGTCTATTCAGTTCTCATTGTGCTATATTTTCCATAAATTGGAAGAGATTAAAAGGTTTCCTCCTAGAAGAAATATTGATTTAGGGATGACATAGCTAAACATGTAGCATTATTGATAAAATATATTATTTTATTGGAATAAGACAGAAGTGAGTTTAATGCTTATTTCTAGAATGTTTTCTTGATATGGAGCTATGCTTCTAGTATTACTGTATGTAGATTAGTTTGGATTTTGGGTAGGTCAGCTATATGATGAGCCATCTCAGATGCTGAGAGAAGGGTAGTTTTCTTGAGGGTCCACATATTAGACGCACCATAGTGTTGACCTATAATGAATAAGTTGAAATTTATTATTTTACTTCTCAGGCTAGACTTTAATATAATAGTTTAGTGCCTATGATTAGTGCTTTCCACATATGTTTTAAAGAATTCAATGGACTTCAACTTTAGCTGAAAGATATTGGGAAAATAAATGAAGGAACTTTTAGAAAAGTATTGGTAAGAGGAAGCATTTTTAGGTGAGAGTTAACACTCGTCTTTGCTATAATGAAAGGTAGTTTCATTGGCTAGGTGGTAATCATAAGCAAATTTTTTTGGAGGGAACATTTTTCTTCGACTCAAGTGGATGGTCTTTTGGATAAATTTTAGGGAGCAAGATTTTTAACCATAACTTGATTTCTTTGCTTGGAAGTCCCATAAAGTTTTAAGTAATGGAAAAATTAAATAGAGATAGAATTGTTAGTAAAACATTTGATGTATTAGAAGAACAATTACCATAGATTTTGGGCAAGCTTGTACCTTAGCCTAGTTATTAACTTGCATGGAAGGATGATTGGCGAGGTTCTATAAGTAATATGGTCGGGTCTTTCATCGATGACATATTAGTCTAAACAAAGAAAAGGGACAAATTAGGTATTTGATACCTTATAAGCACATGGACCTAGGACCAAATTCTTTGAGTATTTATATAGAAAGGTAAGAAATTTTCTTCGATTAGGGGGTACTATAGAGAGTTATTGAAAGATTTTCCAAGACAAATATTTTCTTAACCCACCTCACCAAGAGTGGTTTAACTTTTGTGGAAACAAGATAATAAAACTTACTTTTAAAGAATTCATGTTAATATTTTAGTATTTGTTATGTTAGTGGCATTAGTAAGTGGATCGACAAGAGTAGTTACCTTAGATAAACTATTATCAGTTGTTGTAGGGGATGTAATCTATTATAGGAATAGATTGAAATTTCACTGACCATGAATTTTTGATATGTTATTCCATATAAGGAATAAGATCTTAAGGTAGTGAAGACTTATTGAATTTGATTGTACAATGATTTTAGCGATTTCTTTGTAAAAGTAAGAAAGTAATTGACATTAACTTCTTGGCTTTTAGATATAAGACTTCGTTTAGTTTCTGAAACGACCCAAACTTCCCCATATGGGAAAGCCCGGATTGAGTTGAGAACACGTCGCATCAGAAAAAAACAAGAAAACATTTCATTGCTATTACAAAAATTTACATCAGAGTACAAGAATATCAAAGTAAGAATAAATGATTACTTCGGTAAGGCTTGCAAATCCCGACTAGTTGATAAACCTTAATTTGGTTTAGAATTGATTAAGGATTAAAATCAAATCTTTTGAATTAATATCAAAAGGAAGATTAAAGAATAAATTTAAAGGATTTTATCTTTGATAAAATTAATGGGAACCCTTCCCTAAAAATGTGAATATTTGAATAAAAGAATATTCTGGATTGGAATGAGGCATATGATGTGTTTTTATAGCACTTGATTATTGATTATAAAATACGCTAGTTATTCGGAAAGACTAGGTTTAACCCATTCTGAATAATTAATACGACGACTAAAAGTCGACGATGAAGACGGTGGTTGAAGGTTGGAGTTCTTCACATCATTTGGATGATTACTGATGTCTTGATTGGGCTATATACCCAAGATGAGGTAATAAGTGGTTATCGTCTAGACGTACTTGGAGATCGACCGGATATGCGAGGACCTCTCTCCTGTATTGGACATAAGGGATGAGGAATAAGGTGCCTCCAATTTTGTTCAGACCTAGAATGGACTTGTAAATGGATGTTATGACTGACATTGTATTCCTTTATACAGTATTCGTTGATCTCTGCTAAATATATATCTGCTTGGTTGCGGAGAATTTATTCTCTTGCTTAACATCCTTCTCTGAGACATACGAGCTTAGAGGTTACATATTGGTGGAAATCAGTGGTATGGTACGGATTGTCAGTATGGCATGCTAAAATGTGAATGATCAAGGCTTTTGTTGAAAAGCAGAGTCTTGTGGTTGATGATCAAAGCACGGATTTAAATAGCATAGCTTTGTGTATAGCAATAATTCGCGAGCCTCACACCCGGTATGAGTCACAAACGGGATCATAACTGCAGGGACTGCACGACGTTTCTTTCTAGCTAGGATTGGGTGTTAGATATGGAGTACTACACGTTTTGCTCCATGGGATGGATAGGTTGGGAATTGGTTAATATAAATAATTTCTATAAAAAGGAGGTCAAGCCCTCAAAACCCTAATTCATTGTGAAGCCGCCGTAAGCCTTATGCGAATGGCCAGTTTTTCCCTGATTTCCCTCCTCAATCTCTCCTAAATTACAAGTTATCCTTTGATTCTTAAGTGAAAATCTAAGTTAGAAAATATATATTTAATTTAATTATAAATAGAGTTTGAAATGGCGCGGTAGTTCAAAAATTTGATTTTTAATTTCGAATGAATGTACCGGATTCAAAATAAATCGGATTTCAGTAAAATAAGACACATTAGAACTAAACGAAATAATTTATCAGAGATAGGATCAGTAATATCCTATAGGAATGACTCATTAGAGACGGGGTTAGTAATACCCCAGAATGAGTTAGAAGAGTATTATATATAAAAACAAATTTAGTTTTGATATTTTATATCTACAATTCGTATTTGAATATTTTATTTTAAATTAATTTGGACTGTCGGGTATATGAAGATCTTGAATATACGTGTAATTAACGTGTATTCGAAGTCTCAAATATACTGGATGGATATAGAATCAAGTTCTAGTTGCCCAGAGATGACTCTAATGATGGCATATCATCGTCAGTGTTTGTATTCGAGTTTCGGAAGTGGATATCTATATATTTCCAATTGACTAGTGTGAGAACCAAAACTGTATTCATTGGGTGAATTAAGTCAAATCGAATCAAAATATTGAATTGAAAATTAATTTGGATTGCATATATATATATATACATGTATATATGTTGAACAGGTCATATCATGGATGCTTGGCTTTTTCTTTTTCTTTTGGATTGATGAGGGCCCTGTGAGGCAAGTTGCGGTTTTATCGATTAGCCCGTACAAAGGAGGTTATGGTGAAATTTTTCGAAAATTTAGGTTGTTAGCCTTGTTAGCCAAATTTTTGAGAAATTTGAAAATTCTTAGAAAATGAAAAGTTGAAGAATGAAAGCCAAAATGAAAGTTAATTTGGTGAATTAAACAACTTTTAGCTCCATTCCTTTTCGAGGACGAAAAGATTTTACTATATTCGGAAAGCTTTGTATCCGTGTATTTCTTTCAGTTGTGTTAGTGATGATTTTTCGCTGCACATTATATTTATGCATTTTAAATTTCCGCTGCAATATATTTTAATCTCTGATATTGTATTTCTGCTATGTAATATTTATTCATACTCTAATATTCTTGTACTCTGATGTAAATTGTTGTAATAGAAATGAAATGTTCTCTTGTTTTCGTTCTAATGCGTCATGTTCTCAACTCAATCCAGGCTTTCCCATAAGGGGAAGTTTGGGTCATTTCAGCGATTTCATGAATTCGATAAATTTAATTATCTCCTTCTCATTTTAATCTAATTAAAGATTCATTAGAAATCTAGTTCAGTTTTAATCTCAAAAATCATTACTTAATGATTATTCAAATTACAAGAAATAAATTCTGTCTTTAACTGGGTTAAAGAACCAATGTCATTTAAAACACCATTCACGATAAACCCAAATCCTCTTCCATTAACTATGGAATCTTCACGGAAAACAGGTCAATATATAATCTATATAAATTTCCGTATCAGACTAATAATATAAATGGAATAATGGCTAAGCCTTTTAAATTCCATATATAGTAACGGTCTTCCTTCACAGATGCTCATCTCGATTATTATCAAATCGAGTTCTATTCAATTCCAATTTAATATATTAAATTGGAAAACTTTACTTTGGAAAATTTCCATTAAATCTTAATAAAAAGATTTATAAATTCCAAATTATCTCTTCACTGTTACTTGGGTTAAAGAACAAGTGTTATTTAAAACACAGTTCACGATAAACCCAAAATCGATTTTCATTTCAATTCCAATTTGATTAATTAATTGGAAAATTTCCTTAAATCTTAGTTAAAGGATTTATTATTTTCTCAACTGGGTTTAATAATAGTGTTATTAAAGACACCATTCACGACAAACCCAAAATCCAATTTAGTATTAAATACAAGGCTCTAAATAGAAAATAATATTGGCTTATATTCAATATCAAATTCTGAAACTAGCGGATATCGTATTGGGAATAAAGATATATGTATCTTCCAAATTCCTCAACAATATCCGTATAATCACGGAATCCAACATAGAAATATTTCCTAGATTATTTCCATTCAAATGCATTCCAATTCATACGTTGGAAAATTCTGGTTATTTTAAAACCCTTTTACTAATCCAGTTTATTTATTTTAAAATTATTGGTTTTCAAATCTAGTTATTAACTAGTTCATTTAGAAAAAATATATTTTATCTTTTTAAACTTGGAATTTTTCATCCAAAATCTGTTCAAATAATTTATTATGATTTTACATAATTTTTCCAAATTTTTAATAATTTTATTAAGGCCCTTATAGTCGGTTTTCAATAACGACCACCGAACTACATTCATAGCGACCTTTTCCAAAATTGATTTGGACATAATTTGAAATCCAACCGTTCAAATTTAAATCTCTTATATTCATTGGAAATCTCTTTCGATACGAACCAAATAGTTTTGGTATTAGGAGAATCCGATGTTCGGATCTCTTGTTACATAAATTTGAAGTTAATGGTCAAAATTCGCGAACGGTCGTTAGGCGGCTCGTTCTGTTCAGGCCATATAATATATATGTATCATCGATTTCGTTTTAAAATGTATTTTATAAATCGTTTTAAATTTGTTTTAAAAACGATTTCCACTCCATTTCAATTTTCAAATCAAAATTGAATATTCCTTTATAAATTCGTTTTAAATTCGTTTTAAAACGATTTCTATTTCATTTCAATTTTAAATCAAAATTGAATATTCCTTTACAAATTCATTTTGAATTCATTTTAAAATGATTTCTATTTCATTTTTAATTTTAAATCAAAACTGAATATTCCATATCAATATAATATTTAAAATGATAATATTTTCAAAGTATTAGATTTTGAAATCCATTCTTTTCAATATTCATTATTAAATGAATAAGATCGATCGATAAACCCGTTTGGGTAAAAGAGGCGAATATTTACTTACTCGGCTTCATATATTCCAATATTTTCGTGTCCATCCAAAATCGGACATCAAAATCATATTTTGATTATTCAGTGAATATTATTTTATATTTTTATATTCCAAAAAGTTAGATTTTCATCCGAACTCCAAACGAGACCCAATGACTATCACCCTAGCTAAATACCCCCATTCCGGACATTATGGAATATGTTTCATAAGCCAATTCAATTGTTAAACAGATTCTACTGTTTCTTATTTTACTGAAATCCGATTTATTTTGAATCCAGTACATTCATTGGAAATTAAAAATTGAATTTTCGAATTTCCACGCCATTTCAAACTCTATTTATAATTAAATTGAATATATATTTTCTAACTTCGATTTAAATAAATTTTTAGTCATTATTATTTAAAATAAATCATTTTAAATATTCAAAATACATTAAAATAAAAAATTTAAATTGGATAAGAAATTCCGGGTTGTTACAGTTTCTATGGAAGTACCTTGTAATATGGTAAGAACCTTAAAGGATTACTCCCGAAAATATATCTTAACATTTTGATAGGAATTCATAATGAGTTATACTTTATGATTGTGGCTTGGTGTTCATCAAGATTGTGTCATTTAGGCATGGTACAAGGATCCCAGAAATTCTATTTAAAAGGAAAAAATAATTCATGAGCAAAAGCTGAAACCTGATTATAAGGATCAGATTGGTAATATAAAGACTTTTATGATCACCAAATTTTTGTAAGCAATAGATGATTAAAAGGATGAAAAGATAACGGATTAATGGCATATGTTCTATGCAAATAATTTGATGAAAAAAGTGTTTTGAGGAAAAATGAAATTTGTAGAACCACTTTGAGTATAAACACCACATATACATATATGGTTTCAAAAATAGAAATTTTAAAGGGTTTGTATGTTTTGGTATGAAATTTGTACTTTGGGAATTTCATAAAGGTAATTATGTACATATATTTTAAAAGAAAGTTTTGTGACCTTATGAGTACCAAGTTATCTCACTAAGATTTTTAAATGAAGTTTTGAAAAAAAAATGTATATGAAATTGAAGAAGTAAGTCCTTATGGGGTTGGACAATATAGGTTGAACACAAGAAATTAAAGTTAAATACAATGCTGCAAAATCTTCGAAGCTGGTAACACGAAAGATATTTCAATTCCTTGTACAACACGAATTCCTCTAAATCTCATTGAGGTTCTCCGTAGGAAAACTTCTCGAAGTTATCAAAATCTTCATCTATGAAACAATAATTGCCATCAACAAAATCTATTCCAATAGGATATGACAGTGGTGAATTCAGCACAGGCAACAATGCCAAACACAAATCTCAAAGCAAAAGATCGACGCAAATCCTACTGCAAAGACTAGTTCATTTAGACCTAAAGCAATAGAACTTCATGCTCATTTCGATCAAACCAAATAGTCCCTCTCGGGATGAGACCAAAATGGCATGAGAAAGATCAAATAGCGTAAATAGGTGTTATTGGATAAGAAATGATCGGAGAGAAGAAATTAGGTTTAGACCTTTGAGTTATTATAAGGTGAGATGTAACGTGCAAACTAGCATTGAAAATGAAGAGACGAGGTGACTACAAAGAAAGGGAAATAAAATAAAGGTGTGGTTAGGCTAGACGAGGAAGGAAGGAGGAAAGAAAAAAGTTTACAGAGGTGAATTTGGGCGCAACTTTTATGGTTAAGTCCTAGGTTAAACTTGTACCAAAACTCATCAACAAGTTGACGAGTCTAGCTATAACGCTGAACAACCAGCTGTTATATGGGTTTTGAAAAAATGTTAAACGTTGACCCTATTAGGGTTGGACTAAAATATTAATCAGCCTGTGTCATCCCTTAAGACTAATGCGATCCGAAAAATACTAGTCCTCATTATGGCAGTATCCTAAAACGAAGTCAAACTCTGACCATCTCCAAAGATCCAAATTAGTCTCAACAAAAGGCTATGACCACACAATCATCTCAAGAATATCCGAAATAAATTTAGCTAGAAATACATGATAAAATTAAAATGGAATTATCCCCCTAAATAACTAATAAATAAATCAAACGATTTTATAAAATAAAATATCATAGGGTAAACATAATTTTTTACTTAGTCTAATCAAGAGAAAGTTTTTAAAAACTTTTAAAATTCAACTGTATTTATAAACTAAAGGTCTCGTACTATAAGTCTACTTTATTATTTTAGTTAATTTACCTCCTAGACTATGCTATTGACTAGAACAATCCTCCATGATCTATTTTGTTAAGAAAAAATTTATTTTTGATAAGTTGAATAAATTTTCCAAAATATATAAAAGAGGAATATAAAAAATCACAAGGAATGGGCAATGATTTTGATTTTAGGCATATCCCTTGAAACTTCCAAATTTCTTTGTTTTACGAAAAAGGGTCATTTGCTACAAAATACAAAAAACCCAAACAGTCCAGATCATGGATAGATTTAAAATTTAAAATTTCTTGACCAACGCAAATCTTATTTTCATAATTTTTTTGGAAAATTATTTAAATTTTCCAAAACCCTTTTCTTTTCCAAAACAGTTTTAACAATAAAATTTCTCTTGAATGTAAGACAAAGAATTCAAAGGAATAGTTGTCAAGAAAAGCGTATCCAAAATTTTAAAATGAAGTATCGAATGGATATAATTCAAAATTTTGGCTTCCGAACAAATATAACATATCGACTCGAATTCTTGTTTAACCCCAAAACCAAGAAAATGTTTTTGACTGTAAATGCTTAATAAAGCCAAAAAACAGAAATCACGACTACCTCAGTGGTAGTTAGATTTTTGTATAGTCATCAAGCTCAAATCTATGGGATTCGACTTATTTCATCCTCATGCTCTTTAAGAAAAATAGCCAAATGCACCATGAGTTAAGTTGTGGTTGGCTAGAAATTCAAACCCAACCATGTACGATGAGTATATATTTGGTGCTAGCAAATAATGAGCATTAGCATAATCAGAGTACAATAAATATAACTCACAATGAAAACAAGATAGGCTAACAAGTATTAACTAAGGTAACTGTTTCAAAAGAAAGTCACCACATCAATACAGAGCATGAGAGAATAATAACAGAAAATAAAACTTAAACACCTGCAAAGACATGTCTTCCTCCAGGTAAATTTAAGAGTTTTTATGAGGAAAAAGGGTTAAAAAAACAAGTCCTTGTGAGTAGAATATGTATAACACTGTCTATAATACACAAATGGGTCTTGTTTGGTTTCGCCCAAATTATAAGTCTAACAGGGCTAGTAATTCTAACATAATCTTGTAAAAATTATGCATGATGATTGACTACGGTTCCCAAGTAGCATTTACCAAATATAATATTATTGCAGTATACTGAGATAGAAGTTCTACGCATAAGTAAGAAGCCTTTAAATCACTATTCGAAAAACACCAAAACTAAAAGGATGGCTCTACAACTACTCAATACCTTAATCAAGGAGGTGAGTTATTTCTATTTAGCCACATGTGGCTTCCCTAATAATATAACACAATGTCGGATCCCTATGATCAGTTAAGGCCCAAGGAGGATACATTGATAACTTAGTACCTTACTAGATGGTTTACTATACACTAATTTAAATTAGAGGGAACTAGCCACCCAGTTCGACTAATTTAAGGTTTTTGTCATTCACCCATATTCCCAAACCCCGCATAAGGTAAGAGATCGTAAGCATTCACTTATTACCTATAAGCTAGGTAGACGACTTAATGATCTTCCCTCGGCAAACCCCTATGTTACTATCTACCTAACATTATTAGATAATCCTCTAGTCACATAGTACTTCCCACAAGATAGGAAAACTTATGAACATTTAATACCTTATCCTAAGGCAGACTTTAGCCCAGTCACTAACTACCTAGAGGAAGCAGACTATATGGATATTACCGATCTCGAATATAGTTATCCATTAGTACTTCTTGTTTACGGGAAGGTGAGTTATTCAATCACTTAATACTTACGATATCATATATATATATATATAATATATGTTTATAGTTTATAAAGTTTTATAATATATATATTTGTACTACATATGTTTTATAGTGTATAATTTTATCAATATGTTTATATTATGTATCTCTATGTTTTTATACTTCAGAAACTTCATTTGAAACATTAGTTTTGATTCAAAAATTTCCAGAATATATGTATTGATTTAAATGCATGAAAAATGATTTTAAAAATTAAAATAACATGTATATGACGACATATGCGATTGGTTATGTAGACATATAACTGTCATATTTTCAATTTTCAAAAGAAGTGTTTTCGTATTTTGAAACATTTCAGAAACGTTGCAACCTTTCAAAAACTATAAATGGGGGTTAAATTTGATTTTTTTTATAATGTCATGTTCATCTTCATCCTATGTCTAACCACCATTAATATACATTAATTTCATGAGTTATACTTTTATACTCTACCGGTTTCTACTCAAATTATATCAAACTTCTTCTCTTCTTAATCTCTATCAAATCTCTCTGATTGGAAATGCTATTCAAGAGTTCTAGGGTTATTATAATCATCTGGGAATTATAGGGAGATGTTTTGTTCCATGTGGCCGATAAATCAAGGAAAGGGAGTGGTGTGAACCTTATAGCCATGAAATCAAGGGTGGTGGAATCAGTGTTAACCTTATAGCCATGAAATCAAAGATGTTGTAAGACTGATACTAGTATTAATAAAACTCCGCGCAATCCAACATTGATTAGGATTGGACGTAGGATTAATCTGAACCAATATAGAATCCAGTGTGTTCTTTCCTTTTTTGCATTTATATTTTCTTATATCTATGTCTATGATCGTTTCTGTGTTTATGATCATTTCTGGTGTGATAATCATTATGTGATACATACAGTAATTTAAGTTAGATAAAGATTTCTATAAATTTCCTATAAACACTGTTCATTCTCCCCTAGTGTTAATTCTGCCTTAATATCTTTAATCCGCATCTTTAACAAAGGGGAGATGGGAAGAGTGGTGCTCAGCCCAGTGGCAATTCGTACCCCCATGTAGGGATACGAAATCTCGTATCCCGGTGGGATACAGAATTTCATATCTCTCTAGGACACGAGATTTCGTACCCCCACATAGGGATACAAAGTATCACGTCCCTTTTATGGGGTATGGAGTTTTTTTAAAAAAAAAGAGAAAGAAAAGGAAAATGTATAATGCAATAATAAGTATATACATATTTACCCATATTATATATATGAAATGCGGTGTGAGTGTGTATGATATATGTTTGCATGCACAACGACGTTGTGTGATTCGTGTTCCAAACGATCGAATACTTGTAAACGTATAATTACATATATTCACACTTACACATATACATGTATTGCATTTCATCTTCACCTTCCATCGCATCATGCAAAACCACATGAAAACGTGTGAGCGTATGCGAAACGCTATGTCAATAACAGCTAGTTTACGTTACAATGTAAACGATAATCGATAACTAACGCTTATATTCACAAGTCAACAAGAACTAGACTTTGAACTGGAATAACTCTTTCAGCTCAAAGCATATCAGGTCAAGACCAGACATACTTTGGAAGGCAAATGTTAACCGGCCTTTTGGTCCGGTTCTCGAAAGTACATTAGGCACCCACGACTCAACACATCGCGTGATGTTAAAGCCCGAAGTGTCGCCAAAGAACCAAGGATATAAGATTACAAGAAGTCGTGCGAGCTGGAGCCTCACTACTCCACAAAACAATGCACTAATCACAATTTTGTATCAAACGTCTAAGGGATTTCGAACCCCTATAGTTTCATACCCCTCACCTACAATAAGCCTCGACTCCCTTCGACTCGTATCCCTCGCCTCTATAAAACTTGAATCCCTCGGGGCCAAAGCATCGTATCCCTCTATCTTGTCACCAAGGTCTCGACTCTCTTCACTCCAAAAAGTTTCGTAGCCCTTAACCCTTGTGTTACGACCCCCTGAAAGTCGAGAACTTTGAACCTCGCAATACAACACAAACGACGTGACCCTTGGGGTACGAGTTTGTATCCCTTGTAGGATACGAAAAACTCATATCCCTTGGAAATGCATGTAACGACCCACGAATTCGTACTATCCAAGTCGACTGAATATACACACGTTCAACCCAAATTGCACAAAAATACGAATCATTAATAAAAAGAAGTGAGAGGGTGAGGAATAGAAAGAAAATTTAGAATAGAAGAAAACAGATAGAAGATCGAACTGAAAAATAACACAGAATCTCACAACCGCAGTGGAATAAAATATAATATATAAATAATCACTTTTGAAATACAACATTATTTGGACTTAGATGCATCATCAGAGTACAATACATATACAACACAGCAGAATAAACTCTATATGTCAAACGCTATAGCCTCCTGCTCCAAGCTCCTTTAGAAAATCTGCAAAATCCCGAACTATTGGAATGCCCGTACAAATTTTGGCCCCCAAGAGATAAGGGAAAACATAGAAAAATAAACTCTGGGTCAGTCATGGGGACTGGTGTGAGTAAACGATTTTAAACTGCTTGATTTGAAAAAGGATATCTCATAAGACCACACCGAGAAAACGGAACCGGATTTTCTCTTATGAGAATCACAAGTACTCGGTCTAACTTTTAGAAAACAGTTGGAAAGAAAAGATAATCGTAAGACCGATCCATACATAAACATGGATGGTTTTTACCTTACGATAACCCAAAATATTTTGAAATCGAATATTCTTTTGATATTAAAATAGTGTCTAAATACAAATAAATATCAATCTGGCGGAACGCTTGCATCTCAGTCTCCACATATATAGTATACAATCAAAACCGCAGGCGCTTATTGGAGATTGGATTCCGACTATGACAAGGTACAAAACCACCTGCCAATAGTGTATCCCTAGAGAGGAATGCACTGGGTTCAGCAAGAACGTCTTGCAACCCAGCCCACACATGACCAACCACTCATTTTGCTTGAGTGCATCAAATGTATATCACCAACGGTTGGGATCAGCAACCGTTTCTCGAAAAGGGACAACATCGATAAATTAAAGAAGCAAATGGAATTTTCTCTAGATAGGTGATTATACACCCTAATGGGAGCGACCCACATAGCCATGCTGCATGCCCGATTTTTGTCATTTCCCGGATGTGAGGCCTAAGGTTATTTTCGTTCTTCTGATAGGTCACTTCTTTAATCACTTTGGATGCCAAACCGTCATATCTGTCAGAACACACAATTTATTATCCCAAATACATTACGGGCATAAAGCTAAGAGAAACAAATTCCTCCGCCACCAACATAATATACTTTAGAAAGTCGATGTGTAAGATTTGATAGACATACGTTGTTAGACACCCGACCATACAAGTTGTCCTAGGATTGGACAAACCGAAGGCACTATTCTGTAAAACAAAATAGCCCTTGCATATCTCCATCTTCAATTATCTTCAATAATCTCTGGCACGCGACGTATAAATCAAATCGAAGTGGAATATTAATTCCGGACTCTTCAAAATGATTAGCGTAATATCTTTTACGGTTAGTCGATACTCAAGAAACAGATTTCAATATTCATTTATATCAAACAATTCTCGTTCAATGGAATAGTTATCGACTCAACACAATTCATTTTATATACTCTTTAATTTATGAGCTTCAACCAAACAGAATGGTATATGTCTACATTGTTAAATCCATTCGTTTTGACTATCTTTTATAAATGACTAACTTAAGCATGTGCATCGCACACGGTAGTTTATTCAATTTTGACTATCCTTTATAATGAATAACTAAAACGTGTGCGTCGCACACGGTATTTCACTCTAAAATGTCAGCTTGTTTATACGACATTTTATAGCTTTGACACATTTTGAAAATTATCTTTTTATTTCTAAATAATCATACATAACTTAATTTACACTACTTTCTATTTTATTATTTCCTTTTTCTCTTATTTAAATTTTCTACTAAAACTTGCGGAAACCTTTGAGGCCCAGATTTCGGCCCAGATTTCGGCCAACTACACTTATCCTACACGCATACTTCTTCCTTCTTGTTTTCTTCTATTACCTGCTATTCTTTCTCTTATTTAAATAAATACGTTGTGCCTCTTTTTCCCTTTATTTATTCCCCTATGTTTGTTTCAACTATTACCTAACTGGCCCAATATTCGGCCCATTATCCTCCTCTTCTAATTTTCCTGATTCCTATATCTTGATTGCTATTTTCGTCCCTTACCTTTTTGCCGTTGTTACCCTCCCTTCTTTGTTAACATACATGCGTCCCTCTCCTTTCTCTCTTTAGTTTTACTTCTGCTTGCTTCTTTCTCTTCTGTGTAATAATCCTTCTAACCCCTAAACGCATGTTCTCTTTCCCATTTTCCTTCTATCATTTTCCTTCCAGAACACTACACTGTGTACCAATATCCAAATAAATGCACCTATATCCATAATTAATGTTTAAATCCTTTCCTTACTACTTTTGTTTATATGAATAGCAATTTTTGTATGTGCGGCATCTGCTTATGATACTTGGTTATATTTTTTTCATTACTTTACCTACCTCTTGTTTTCATGTATATAACCAGGTTTCCTATATACTTTAGTTATATTTATTTGTTTATTAAGAGCTTTCTGTTATACTATTAGTTGAATGCTTGCTTCTACTAATGGCTTCTGGGTTCAAAATTGTTCCGTGATATATACGTGTTACTATGTTCAATTCTCGCATAAAAATCACATGCTCCGATTAACATATTTCCATAATTTCTTCGACCCATCTAGACTTCTCAAATGCCAACCGCGCAATTTCACTTTCATTCACTTGATCCCACCAAGCTCGATCCTTCTGTTGTCCTGCTGCTTTTCTCGTTCAAGATATTTCAGTGCATAGTGGTGCACGAGTATACATGCACACACCACACATTCCACTTGCATCAGTCACAATCATTTCCACATACCCCTCTTCTTTTCCATTCTTTCTTGTATCCTGTTTGCCACTTGCTACTCTCTTTCCTTTCTTATTTACCCCTGAACCCACGCATAACAGGATTTTTTCCTCTCTACTTTAATTAAGTTCTAGGCAACTACATTTGCCAATTCCTAAAGTCGCTCACACAGGAAACAATGAAACTGTGCACCGTCCCCATGTGTGCATGCACAACCAAGACTTCCACCATCACGCTGCCTCCATCATCGTCACACGCACCCCGTTTGCTACCTAAACCTATTACCAAACAAGAACCGAGTGACACCCCCATTTCGTACACCTCAGCTTATACGCACACCTTATACGCAATATAAAGGTGTATATCATACGCTCAATTTACTAACTTGAAGGCCACACATGTTATTTTTTTTTTATTATTATAATTTGTTTTCCCAATAATTGATGTTTGCTTCATACTTTAGTCACTCCATTTAAAACCCGAAGACACAAAGAATCCTGGCCAAGTTTAATAACTGAAACAACAAATTTCTTTCTATGACAAGCGGGCAAAAAAAATTACATATGGGCACTACACAATTTGTGTTATACTGGACACTAGTTTGTCATGGGCTTACTGCATATAGATTTCTACTGGAGTGTATAAATACTATTTACATGAATGGGATGTTAATTATATGAGTGTATTCCTATCCAAGGAACCACCATAAAGTTCCAAACTTTTTTCGACGTACTAGTTTTATAAACAGTATTGTACATATTTGTTTTTTCGTAGGATGTCATTTATTTACTCTAGGTTTCTATTCATTTTAGTTTCAGCATGTAGATTGAATTCAACAATAGATTTAGAAGCATACACGTATATTGTATCCAAGCAGTGAATAAATGGAAGTTTACTCGACTTATAAATCCTCTGTTTTTGAGCAATTTATTTTCCAAGATTGGCATATATATATATATATATATATATATATATTTGATTACCTACTCAAGACACCAAATATGCCTGTATGTATCATATTATATAAAACTGCTAAGGAAGAAGTTTACTCACAAGCGCGTTATCATTCTGCATGGGTTTTAAATCTAACATATGTTGCAGTCGTTGTTCTATAACTTATTCTAGTACTAGCAGTAACTAAAAATAGGAACAACAATTCTAAAATAAAGATGAATTCAGTTTACTCACATTTTAGCTTCTCTGTTCTAAAAGTCTCTGTCCATGTTTGCTGCCAATACTACCTAAATTTAAGCTTTTCTTTGCTTGTCATTTTTGGGTTAAGTTTAACTGATTTTGTGAGGGAGATTGTATGGTGTAACACCCCACCTCTGCTAGGGTCACTCTTTCGGGGGCACTAGCTTCTGGGGGGCGTTAGAACTGGGTAAGCATGCATAATGATATATCAAGGCAGAACAAGAACATAAATATATATGTAAAACAGAGTAAGTGAGAATAAAACAGCGGAATATCTCAAACCATCTCAAAACAAGTCTAGTACATCATAAAGTCAACTGCCAAAATAAACATGTCTAGTACATCATAAACAGAAATACTGAAATACATAGTGCTATCCCCAAAATAAAGGTGATAAACCATAGCGAGCTCAATGTCCAGACATACATGAGCTATCCAGCAAACAAGCAAGCGATCCAAGCTAAGCACCACTATTCCCTCCCTAAGAACCCGGGGGGGGGGGGAGAAACGGAAGAAAAGAAGCGAAAGAAAACAGGTCAGTCAAAAATACTGGTAAGCACTACTACGATCAGTCTATAAACTAATAAAGTTAGCATCATGATGGAAACTGAGATGAACATACTGGCAATAGATAAAGGTGTCATCACATAAAGAAGATTAAGCTTTGCACCACAGTGTACTAGCAAACTAACATAACAGGTATTGATCCCTCAGCCCAAACTTTGGCCCAACAACATGAGGTGACCTTAATACAAGGTCCAGCCCAACGGTCTAGTCGATCGGCTCCCTATAAACCTAACACGTCAAGTGTTGGTGTCCATACGGCCCACATATGGTTGTAGTCAGACTGTGCTGGGTCCACCTTCGGGTGTATCAAGCCCTCGGGTGTCAACCCCAGACACCTAAGCAATAATGCACAGTCTAAACCTACTGGTACCCGTGCCTCGAGTTTGTCCAACACCGGACTACGTGCATGTCCGTAGCCCGCCTGGACCCGCACCGCTATACCACTCAGCCGTCGCTTTGGTCGCTTACATCAGTCCAGTAATCGTGCCCCCGCCCTAGCCTAGCCTCTAGGGTTGTGAATGATACCAAACTGGGATTACTGTTGGAACAGACCACGTTGCTAGGGTTTTCTAAGAGGGTTAAGTGTGGTTTAACCCCTCACTAATCATGGATTAAATTAGTTAAGTGTAACCAACAGTTCACCACTTAACCCCATTTAATCCCTCGTATCCCCAAAATTGGTTAAGTATTAGTGGGCCATGACTTAACCCTAATCATGAGGCATTAATTAATTTAATTGTGCCTTAACCTCTCACATTAGACTTTGTTGCGGTTACCTAGTTAAGCCGGTGGGTTCCGGGTAGATTTACACCACAACTTGGTCTAACCTCGGGTCTTGGCACCACATGACCAACTTCTCACATTGGATCCTATTGTTTGTAGCCACTAGTTAAGCCGGTAGGTTCCGGGTAGAATTACGCTACAAACTCAACCCAACCTCGAGTTGGCCACACTTATGTTTTCTAAGTGTCATGTCCACTTTATTTTCAAAACATAATTACAAGTTTAACAAATACTTGGGTAGACCTAACTTAATAGGTAAATTCCCAAGGGGTAGACCTAACTTAATAGGTAAATTCCCAATCTTATATTTTCATGTATTTTAAGTTTTACCCAAACCCCCCCACGTCATTCTATCGCTTACATATTCGTCATAACGCATAAAGGATAGAAAGAGGGAACTTGGCACAACATACATGATGAATCTTACATATCATAATAAACATGCATAACATGTTGGACTTGCATAACTTAGCATAGTGAACTTGCATAAACATGCATAACTTGTTAAACTTGCAAATCATGGCATAGTGAACTTGCATAAACATGCATAACTTATCAAACATGTGTAACATGGCGTAGTGAACTCGCATAAGCATGCATAACTTAATAAACATGTGTAACATGGCGTATTGAACTCGCATAAGCATGCATAACTTATTAAACATGTGTAACATGGCGTAGTGAACTCGCATAAGCATGCATAACTTATTAAACATGTGTAACATGGCATAGTGAACTCGCATAAGCATGCATAACTTATTAAACATGTGTAACATGGCATAGTGAACTCGCATAAGCATGCATAACTTATTAAACATGTGTAACATGGCATAGTGAACTCGCATAAGCATGCATAACTTATTAAACATGTGTAACATGGCATAGTGAACTCGCATAAGCATGCATAACTTGTTAAACATGTGTAACATGGCATAGTGAACTCGCATAAGCATGCATTACTTATTAAACATGTGTAACATGGCATAGTGAACTCGCATAAGCAGGCATAACTTATTAAACATGTGTAACATGGCATAGTGAACTCGCATAAGCATGCATAACTTATTAAACATGCATAAATCCCAACTTTCATCACATATTAACTTTAGAGTTTCTAAAATGAAGGTAAGAGGGCTTACAAATATTATGAAGACACAAATCTACAAGTAAAGATTGAGAAGCCCTTTATGCAAGCATAAAAACCCAAAACAAAGCTCCAATAAGAAACACCCTTAACAAAAATCCCAAAAACTCTAGCTTAGCAAATAAAACTTGCAACTTGATGATGTATGCAAGCTAATGATCATTCATACAACTTAGAAATGCTTGTATGAACATCATAATCTTCATAGGAATGATTTATGAAGAGGGTGGAGGCTAGGGTTTTCTAAGTGGAGGCCATTTGAGAAATCAATTTGACATAATTTGGTTGCTAGAATGAATAATGGGGTTTTAGGGTAGGATTAGGGTCATATTTATAGAAGATTAGAGTGATATTAGCCTTAGGATTAACCCTTAGTTGAATTAGGTCCATCAGATTTCGGAATTCTCCAGAACCAAGCCACACAACCAAGCCCAGATCAGAAATGGTGCGCCAGGCAAAACTGCCCGGCCACCCCGTGTCGACAGGGCTGTCGACAGGGCAGTCGACACCCTTAGACCCCTGTCGACATGCCTGTCGACTTGGGGGTCTTGGCGGGAGTTTTCCCGCCTGACGCCAGTTGTGCCCTAACCCTTGTTTTTAACTTAAAATTTAAATCTGTTTTTAATATGGAAATTTCTGAAAACTTCAATGGGCCTTAACTGGGTCATACAGACTCCGATTTTCGAAAACTCGGACTCTATTTTGCGTATTTTTCCGAGACGAACGCAATGGCACAGCCCGTTTCCCCTTGATTCATATTTTTAAATTAAATTCTGCCTCAATTTATATCTTAACATGTTATTAAAAATACAGGTTGTTACATTCTCCCCTCCTTAAAGGATTTCGTCCTCGAAATCTTCAAGTTAGGAAGAACATATCCTACCATCCAACATCCATCTACTCAAAACATCATCCACGAGCAACCATTGTCCTTAAAAGATTCTAAATGCTGTATGAACATATGCAAAAGTGTGTGTATATGTACTTATCTAATGCAAAGATCAATGCAAAATATGTTAGTGAAATGTATCCATATGTATGCAAATCCCTAACATAATGTGTAATATCTACATGCATGCTCAATCATACATCCATATGCAACATCCATGTGATAGCATACAAATTTCATCCAAGAATAAGCATAAACACTCATGCACATGCAATATGAGGAGTGTGTGAGCCGATCTAGTGCCTAATGTGTATCATGCATCCACGACTAACAACTTGCAAACACTTGCAACCACTTGCAACCATCAAACATAACATGTCTCAAACACATGTTTCATCCAAAGGATTCTACCTAAGGTTCTCATGATAAGATAGACACGATGAACTAGATAGACATGGAAAGATAAAGAGATTGAGAGTGTACCCTCAAAAAGGAATGGATAAAGCCTACGCATCTTCTCTTCAGTTTCCCAAGTTGCGTCTTCCTCGGCTTCACCCCATTGAACCTTCACCAACTTGACCTCACGATTCCTTAGCTTCTTGATCTCTGTCCCCAAGATACGAATCGGAGCTCTCCTCAAGGTAGCTTCTTTCTCTACTTCCACATCTTCTAGAACACTTGGCTCAACCACCTCTGCTGACTTATGCAAACACTTCCGGAGATGCGAAACATGAAAAACATTATGCACTCCAGCTAGCTTCTCGGGCAATTCCACTCTATAGGCCATCTGCCCGATCCTCTCTACAACTGGAAACGGTCCAAGAAACCTTGGTGCTAACTTTCCTACTGCTCCAAACCGAACCACATTCCGCAAAGGAGAAACCTTCACGAAAACCATATCCCCAACATCAAACTCCAAATCAGTCCTTCGCCTATCAGCATAAGATTTCTGTCTGTCTTGGGCCGCCTTCATCCGTCTTCTAATCAACTCAACCTTCTCGGATGTATCTCTAATCATGTCAGGTCCAAGTATAAGCTTATCTGTAGTCTCCCACCAACATGTAGGTGACTTGCACGGTCTCCCATATAAAGCCTCAAATGGTGCCATCCCAATGCTCGCCTGATAACTGTTATTATAAGCAAATTCCACAAGAGGAAGATGGTCTTCCCAAGTACCACCAAAATCCAGAATGCAAAGCCTCAATAAGTCCTCAAGTACCCTATTCACCCTTTCTGTCTGACCGTCCGTTTGTGGGTGATAAGCCGTACTCAGGTTCAACCTCGTGCCCATAGCTTCCTGCAAACTGTTCCAGAACTGACTAGTAAAGATGGGGTCTCGGTCACTGACTATGCTAGAAGGGACTCCACGTAGTCGTACTATCTCACGAAGATATACTGATGCTAGTCCAGATGTGGTCCTTTTGCTCTTCACCGGAATGAAATGAGCATTCTTCGTAAGCCTATCCACAATGACCCATATGCTTGTATTCCCTTTTCTTGACCTTGGCAATCCGTCAACAAAGTCCATAGAAATACTCTCCCACTTCCATAGCGGGACCTCTAGAGGATGCAATAGCCCACCGGGCTTCTTCGACTCGGCTTTTACTCTCTGACAAACAACACATCTAGAGACAAACTCTGCCACATCCTTCTTCATTCCAGGTCAGAAGAAAATGCGCTTCATATCCTTATACATCTTATCTCCACCCGGATGTATAGTCAACTTGGAGCGATGTGCTTCCTCAAGAACTTTCCTCACCAAGTCTTCCACCATCGGAACACAAAGCCTTCTGTCTCTCCTCAGCCAACCCTTTTCATCTATAGAATATCGAGCAAGGTGACTAGATGTCTCCCCTCGAATCAACTTATCCATAATCTCAATTATCTGAGGGTCTTCATTCTGCGAAGCTCCAACTTGATCCAGAAGGGTAGGCCTGAGCTCAAGAGATGCTAAAGAACCGGTCATCGACTCAACTGCCAAAGAGAAATCAAAGGTTGCCAAGAACTCTAAATTCTTCATCTCAACAAATAGAGGACTTAGTGTCAACCTTTTTCTACTCAACGCATCCGCTACAACATTCCCCTTGCCAGGGGTATAGGCTATATCAAAATCGTAGGACGCCAAGAATTCCATCCACCTTTGCTGCCTCAAGTTCAGATCCTTCTGCGAAAAGAGATACTTCAAAGACTTATGATCAGTATACAGCTCAAATCTCTCTCCCAGAAGATAATGACGCCAAGCCTTGAGTGCATATACTATCGCTGCCAGCTCTAGATCATGAGTGGGATAATTCTTCTCATGCACCTTAAGTTGCCTACCACCAAAACATATAACTCTGCCTTCTTGCATCAGAACGGCGCCCAATCCCGTGCCACAAGCATCAGTGTACACGGTAAACATCTTACCACCATCGGGTAAAGCTAGAACTGGTGCTGAGGTAAGGGCTCTCTTGAGTCTCTGAAAAGCAAGCTCACAGTCCATATCCCAAGCAAAAACTAAGTTCTTCTTCGTCAACATAGTAAGAGGAGCGGATATCTTCGCGAAGTCCTTGATGAACTTCCGGTAAAAACCTGCAAGACCTAGAAAACTTCTCACTTCGGTTGCATTCCTTGGAGTCTTCCAATCCTGCACAACAACTACTTTAGCGGGATCCACCGCCAAGCCTTGCTTAGATACTATATGCCCAAGGAACCGAACTTCCCTTCTCCAAAAGTGACACTTGGAGAACTCGGCCTTTAACTGATGCGCTCTAAGCTTATCCATCACCTCTACAAGATGCCTCGCGTGCTCTTCTTCATCCTTAGAGAAGATCAGAATATCATCCACAAAGACCACGACAAACTTGTTCAAGAACTCTCGAAACACCCTACTCATCAAGTCCACGAAATACGCGGGTGCATTCGTCAAACCGAACGGCATAACAAGCCATTCAAAGAATCCATCTGGAGTTCTGAATGCAGTCTTGTCTATACTATCTTCAGCCACTCTGAGCTGATGAAATCCAGTAGAAAGATCAAGCTGAGAGAAAACAGAAGCACCAACAAGCTGGTCAAAAAGATCATCAATCCTCGGTAATGGGTGTCTGTTCTTCTTAGTCAGCTTATTCAACTCTCTATAGTCCACACAAAGTCGAAGAGAACCATCTGCCTTAGTAGCAAACACCACAGGCGGTCCCCATTCGGATATACTTCGTCTGATGAAGTTCTTCTCAAGCAACTCCTTTACTTGCTTGCTGAGCTCCCGTCTCTCACGCGGAGCCATGTGCCGAACGGGCAAAGAAACAGGCTTAGCATTATCCACCAGATAAATGCGAAAATCAATCTCTCGTTTAGGGGGCAACCCCTTAACTTCTTCAAAAACATCTGGATAATCTCGGACCACCCTTACAGACTGAAGGGTTTCCTCTGACGAGTCGAGAGATTCAAGATAGCACAACATGACGGGATCCTTCGGATTGCATGAAATCTCTAAGGTGTTGCCAAGGCGAGTCACAAGCCTCACAACCCTATGCTCACAATCAAGAATGGCTCCATGTCTAGACAACCAATCCATGCCCAAAATCAATCCGTATCCCCTGAAACCAAGAACATACGCACTACACAAGAACTCTACACTGAGTATAGAGATCCTCAGATCCTCACATATCATAGATAGATGAGCAGAACCCCCAATGGGATTCGAAACACAAACGGGATCATCCACTAAGCTAGTACTAAGGTGCAAACTATCAACAAGATCAGATGAAATAAAGCTATGTGATGCACCAGAATCAAACAAGGTACAGACTGGAAGATCGGAAACATAAACAAGGTTCTCAACAGAAACACTACCTCGATCGGGAACTGGAGAGGTATTGAGAGCATGAACTTGCCCTCCTGAAGGTCCAGCACGCTGAGTCTGACCCTGCCCTTTCTTCTTCGGGCATTCCTTGCTGAAGTGTCCAGTCTCACCACAGGAAAAACATCCACCACTAAGCTTCCTTTTCTTCTTCCTACAATCCTTAGCAAAGTGTCCAGGCACACCACAGTAATTGCACTTTCCCTTGCCTTTGTTGTTGTTCCCCTTCTTGTTCTTGCTCTGATTCCCCTGTCTGCTTTGACCACCTTGATTGCCTTTACCCTGAGAATCAGTCTTCTTTGCTTGAGTATCACTCGACTTGACCTCTTTCTTTCCATCTCCCTGAAGTAGAGCCATATCGACCAAACTCTCAAAAGTAGCCCCATGCGGAATATGTGACATCGCCAAACCCTGCAACGGCTCATTCAACCCTCTAGCAAATCGAAGAGCCTTCTTCTCAGGAGTGTTCACCATATCCAAACCAAAACGGGCCAGCTGATTAAACTTGTTCACATACTCCTTGACAGACATATCACCTTGTTTTAATGCAATGAACTTCTCCATCTGTAAATTTGCCTCAGCAGAAGATAGAAACTTGGCCACAAATCTAGCCCTCAAATCGGCCCAAGTCTCGACGGGCCTCGTCCCATTGGTGACCTCCCACCAATAGGCTGCTTCGTCCTTCAAAAGCCACACTGTCAATAAGATCTTCCTCTCGTCATCAATCCTAAAGATAGCAAACAAGTCCTCAGTGTCTTTCAGCCAATTCCTAGCTTCAACAAAAGATTCCGTGCCTAGGAAATTCTTGCCTCCCATCGCCTTGAAGTCTTTACAAACCTTCGTGAACTCAACCTGAGGATGCTGAGGGGGAGGAGGAGGAACAGGAACCACCGGAGGAGGGACATTAGGTGGAGGATTCTCAACTACAGGAGGAGGAGTGGGAGTAGGGTTTGCGGGGCCAGCTGCCGCCCTAGCTTCTAGAAGTCTCCTATACCAGAGTGGTACGTTTACTCCATCCGGGATGGCAAGATTCTCAGCCATACTGAAACGAAAGATAAGATAAGATTAGGTCAAGGGAACGAAGGATAACGCTAATGGCTTTTTGGGGAATAGCCTTTTAAAATACTAGACTTTTCTTTGGAAAATACTTTATACTTGTTCTGAAAATAGTTTTTCAAAAGTCTTTTAAAAACTTTTTGTTCTTTCTTGTAAACCATATGCTCTGATACCAAATTTGTAACACCCCACCTCCGCTAGGGTCACTCTTTCGGGGGCACTAGCTTCTTGGGGGCGTTAGAACTGGGTAAGCATGCATAATGATATATCAAGGCAGAACAAGAACATAAATATATATGTAAAACAGAGTAAGTGAGAATAAAACAGCGGAATATCTCAAACCATCTCAAAACAAGTCTAGTACATCATAAAGTCAACTGCCAAAATAAACATGTCTAGTACATCATAAACAGAAATACTGAAATACATAGTGCTATCCCCAAAATAAAGATGATAAACCATAGCGAGCTCAATGTCCAAACATACATGAGCTATCCAGCAAACAAGCAAGCGATCCAAGCTAAGCACCACTATTCCCTCCCTGAGAACCTGGGGGGGGGGGGGGGGAGAAACGGAAGAAAAGAAGCGAAAGAAAACAGGTCAGTCAAAAAGACTGGTAAGCCCTACTACGATCAGTCTATAAACTAATAAAGTTAGCATCATGATGGAAACTGAGATGAACATACTGGCAATAGATAAAGGTGTCATCACATAAAGAAGATTAAGCTTTGCACCACAGTGTACTAGCAAACTAACATAACAGGTATTGATCCCTCAGCCCAAACTTTGGCCCAACAACATGAGGTGACCTTAATACAAGGTCCAGCCCAACGGTCTAGTCGATCGGCTCCCTATAAACCTAACACGTCAAGTGTTGGTGTCCATACGGCCCACATATGGTTGTAGTCAGACTGTGCTGGGTCCACCTTCGGGTGTATCAAGCCCTCGGGTGTCAACCCCAGACACCTAAGCAATAATGCACAGTCTAAACCTACTGGTACCCGTGCCTCGAGTTTGTCCAACACCGGACTACGTGCACGTCCGTAGCCCGCCTGGACCCGCACCGCTGTACCACTCAACCGTCGCTTTGGTCGCTTACATCAGTCCAGTAATCGTGCCCCCGCCCTAGCCTAGCCTCTAGGGTTGTGAATGATACCAAACTGGGATTACTGCTGGAACAGACCACGTTGCTAGGGTTTTCTAAGAGGGTTAAGTGTGGTTTAACCCCTCACTAATCATGGATTAAATTAGTTAAGTGTAACCAACAGTTCACCACTTAACCCCATTTAATCCCTCGTATCCCCAAAATTGGTTAAGTATTAGTGGGCCATGACTTAACCCTAATCATGAGGCATTAATTAATTTAATTGTGCCTTAACCTCTCACATTAGACTTTGTTGCGGTTACCTAGTTAAGCCGGTGGGTTCCGGGTAGATTTACACCACAACTTGGTCTAACCTCGGGTCTTGGCACCCCGTGACCAACTTCTCACATTGGATCCTATTGTTTGTAGCCACTAGTTAAGCCGGTAGGTTCCGGGTAGAATTACGCTACAAACTCAACCCAACCTCGAGTTGGCCACACTTATGTTTTCTAAGTGTCATGTCCACTTTATTTTCAAAACATAATTACAAGTTTAACAAATACTTGGGTAGACCTAACTTAATAGGCAAATTCCCAAGGGGTAGACCTAACTTAATAGGTAAATTCCCAATCTTATATTTTCATGTATTTTAAGTTTTACCCAAACCCCCCCACGTCATTCTATCGCTTACATATTCGTCATAACGCATAAAGGATAGAAAGAGGGAACTTGGCACAACATACATGATGAATCTTACATATCATAATAAACATGCATAACATGTTGGACTTGCATAACTTAGCATAGTGAACTTGCATAAACATGCATAACTTGTTAAACTTGCAAATCATGGCATAGTGAACTTGCATAAACATGCATAACTTATCAAACGTGTGTAACATGGCGTAGTGAACTCGCATAAGCATGCATAACTTATTAAACATGTGTAACATGGCATAGTGAACTCGCATAAGCATGCATAACTTATTAAACATGTGTAACATGGCATAGTGAACTCGCATAAGCATGCATAACTTATTAAACATGTGTAACATGGCATAGTGAACTCGCATAAGCATGCATAACTTATTAAACATGTGTAACATGGCATAGTGAACTCGCATAAGCATGCATAACTTATTAAACATGTGTAACATGGCATAGTGAACTCGCATAAGCATGCATAACTTATTAAACATGTGTAACATGGCATAGTGAACTCGCATAAGCATGCATAACTTATTAAACATGCATAAATCCCAACTTTCATCACATATTAACTTTAGAGTTTCTAAAATGAAGGTAAGAGGGCTTACAAATATTATGAAGACACAAATCTACAAGTAAAGATTGAGAAGCCCTTTATGCAAGCATAAAAACCCAAAACAAAGCTCCAATAAGAAACACCCTTAACAAAAATCCCAAAAACTCTAGCTTAGCAAATAAAACTTGCAACTTGATGATGTATGCAAGCTAATGATCATTCATACAACTTAGAAATGCTTGTATGAACATCATAATCTTCATAGGAATGATTTATGAAGAGGGTGGAGGCTAGGGTTTTCTAAGTGGAGGCCATTTGAGAAATCAATTTGACATAGTTTGGTTGCTAGAATGAATAATGGGGTTTTAGGGTAGGATTAGGGTCATATTTATAGAAGATTAGAGTGATATTAGCCTTAGGATTAACCCTTAGTTGAATTAGGTCCATCAGATTTCGGAATTCTCCAGAACCAAGCCACACAACCAAGCCCAGATCAGAAATGGTGCGCCAGGCAAAACTGCTCGGCCACCCCGTGTCGACAGGGCTGTCGACAGGGCAGTCGACACCCTTAGACCCCTGTCGACATGCCTGTCGACTTGGGGGTCTTGGCGGGAGTTTTCCCGCCTGACGCCAGTTGTGCCCTAACCCTTGTTTTTAACTTAAAATTTAAATCTGTTTTTAATATGGAAATTTCTGAAAACTTCAATGGGCCTTAACTGGGTCATACGGACTCCGATTTTCGAAAACTCGGACTCTATTTCGCGTATTTTTCCGAGACGAACGCAATGGCACAGCCCGTTTCCCCTTGATTCAGATTTTTAAATTAAATTCTGCCTCAATTTATATCTTAACAGGTTATTAAAAATACAGGTTGTTACATATGGTATACTAGAGTATTTATCGGGTGAAACAATTACAAGAATATGGCTTAGCATCTAATTAACAGGAGTAGATTTTAGGCTTAGGTGGTTGATGGATGTTTGAAGTTTGCTGTATGTTGATTGAAAAGGGAGCAAATCATATTAAAACTCTACCAGTATATCAGAAAGTCATCAGCCAGGTTGAAAAAAATGCATGTATATATGTACCATAAATGTGCAATTGAACTTTAAATATCAAATGCTTATTCCCTATGTCACTCATGCCATTAAAGCTACTTATGCTAGAGGTGTAGGCATAGCAGGTTCTACATCTTGCTCCCTTAGAAAAGCGCGGCTTGTCATGTATCATGTGCTTTGATATTTAAAACAGCTTACTTTGCTATTAAGTAATATGTGGTTTTCAAGGTGTATATTCAGTGATGGGATGTTTGTACAGCTGCTTCATATGACTTGAAATGCCAGGCCTTAGGTTGTAGTTAGTTGTTACCATGTTTTAAGAGGTTTTAGGGTAGGTTATTGGCTGTATGATTTTCTTTCAAAGGTATATACAACAAGGCGTTATCTAATAGATACACATACATGTGAACATTTCTGTGCAGCATGTGCAATGGAAATTTTAGAAAGCTTTTCACTTCTTTTTACTGTCAAATCTCATTTAATTTTTCAAATCTTTAAAGCACTTTCATGTATACAACCTATATTATCTTATTAATGTGTTGTGACATATCAAAATAAAATGTAAATCTTCATAAATATTTTGATTTCTTTAGGATATGAGAGTTACAGCTATGAACATGTCCTTGATTTCTTTTCTAGGAAGTAATTTAGATTATCTATATAATATTCTCATTTGTTACACAAATAAACCCAAAATTTAAATAAGAACAAGTTTTTAAATTTCAAACAAAATGTTGATACAATATCACTTGTATATACTTACATATACAAGTAAAAATATACACATAGAAATATAATAAAAATTATTATTCTAGCTATAATATCCTCATCCCATATTATCTATATTTATGTTTTAACAAGAATGAAAACAAACATACACACATAAAACAAAGCATCACTTACTAGTCTTATAGTTATATACATGCTGGTTAAAATATTTTAAATCGTTAAAATATGTATTTGGGATTTTCTTCAATATTAAATATTCACAATTTATTATTCTAAATTAATTTACTAAAATAAATCCAAAATTAATCGTATTAAAAACTCAGTCAAAACCCGGGACGTTACAATCTACCCACCTTAAAGAATTTCGTCCCCGAAATTAAAGAGTACAAGGAGATTCCAGTTATATATATTTTCACAGACTTATAAACAAACCCATGTATTGATCTATCTCCTAACAATCACAACAAACAAGGCATCCAAAACACACAGGTTATTCACCAAACGATTCACAACAATCAAATATTTAATTCATCAGCAATTAGCTATCAATTACTATCATTTTAAAATATCTATTACTACCGTTGGACAACATTTTCATCTATTACTATTCTTCAATATTCATCAGTTCCTGACCGTAAATCGGTAAGAAAATAATATTCTAAGTATCAATCCCGAAGACCGAAATCAACATCAGATCAATACTTAGAAAATCATTTATCTCGGCCAATCTCTAGTTAGGTCCAGACTTCTTAACTCCAGTTAAAATTTCAAATTCCAGAATCCACATTTCTGGTTTTTATCCCAACTAATCTGAAATCACATATCTCAATTCCAATTTGAATTCAAAACTTTTGAATTTCCCAAAACATCATGTTTTACTCAACAAATTTTCCAGTTTACCTTATTTGTATCTCTTTCTTTATACAAATTCAATTTGGTTCAACATATAATCTTTTCAATTCTTATAATCCTATTTGATAATAATAACAACAATCGACACATCCTATACCATACTAATTATAGGAAATTATTCTTTTATACTAAAATATAATTTTGGACAAAATTATTTTATATACTCGGCTTTTAAAATAATAATTGTCAAATCACTTTGTTCAAGTGCTTAGAAACAACTATCGATACAACTGTTCCTTTCTGTATCTTCCAGAATTCATAAACCTAGACAAACTAATCAACACAGTATAAAATAAATTTTATATCAATTAACAAATATGCTCTCATATATGCACTCAAACTTAATCTAGGGTATTTCTAGTCCCATCTCTATCGAGTTACGCCACATAACGAAGGATTCTACTCAACCTTCAGCTCTGATACCAAATGTAACAACCCGCAAATTCGTACTATCCAAGTCGATCGAATATAACACAAGTTCAACCCAAATTGCACGAAAATACAAATCATTAATAAAAAAAAGTTAGAGGGTGAGGAATAGAAAGAAAGAAAATTTAGAATAGAAGAAAATATATAGAAGATTGAACTGAACAATAACACAGAATCTTACAATCGCAGTGGAATAAAATATAATATATAAATAATCATTTTTATAATACAACAATATTTGGACTTACATACATCATCAGAGTACATTACATATACAACACAATGGAATAAACTCTATATGTCTAACGTTGAAGCCTCTTTCTTCAAGCTCCATTAGAAAATCTGCAAAATCCTGAACAATTGGACTGCCCATACAAATTTGGGCACCCAAGAGTTTAGGGAAAACATAAAAAAAAAACTCTGGGTCAGTCATGGGACTGGTGTGAGTAAACGATTTTAAACAGCTTGATTTGAAAAAGGATATCTCATAAGACCACGCCATGAAAACGGAATGGTTTTTCTCTTTTGAGAATCACAAGTGATCGGTTTAACTTTCAAAAAACGGTTAGAAAGAAAAGATAATCGTAAGACCGATCCACACATAAACATGGATGGTTTTCACCTCACGACAACCCAAAATATTTTGAAATCGAATAAATCTTCTGATATTATAATAGTGTCTAAATACAAATAAATATCAATCCAGCTGAACGCTTGCATCTTACGCTCCACATATATAGTATACAATCAAAACCGCAGACGCTTATTGGAGATTGGATTTCGACTATGACAAGGTATAGGACCACCTGCCGATAGTATATCTCTAGAAGGGAATACACTGGGTTCAACAAGAACGTATTGCAACCTGGCCCATACATGACCGACCACTCATTTCGCTTGAGTGTATTGAATGTATATCACCAACGGTTGGGATCAGCAACCATTTCCCGAAAAGGGACAGCATCGATAGATTAAAGAAGCAAAAGGAATTTCTCTAGATATGTGATTATACACCCTAATGGGAGCGACCCTTATAGTCATGCTGCCTACCCGATTTTTGTTATTTCCCGGTTGTGAGGCCTGAGGTTATTTTTGTTCTTCTGACAGATCACTTCTTTAATCACTTTGGATGCTATACCGTCATATCTATCAGAACACACAATTTATTTTCCCAAATACATTATGGGCATAAAGCTAAGAGAAACGAATTCCTCCGCTACCAACATAATATACTTCAGAATAGTCGATGTGTAAGATCTGATAGATACACTTTGTCAGACACCTGACCATACAAGTTTCCTTGGACTGGACAAACTGAAGGCACTATTCTGTAAAACAAAATAGCCCTTATGTATCTCCGTCTTCAATTATCTTCAATAATCTCTGACACGCGACATATAAATCAAATCAAAGTGGAATATTAATTCTGGTCTCTTCGAAATGATTAACGTAATGTCTTTTACGGTTAGTTGATACTTAAGAAATAAATTTCAAAATTCATTTATATCAAACATTTCTCGTTCAATGGAATAGTTATCGACTCAACACAATTCATTTTATATACTCTTTAATTTATAAGCTTCAACCAAACAGAATGGTATATGTCTTCATTGTTAAATCCATTCGTTTTGACTATCTTTTATAATTGACCAACTAAAGCGTGTGCATCGCACACGGTAATTTATTCAATTTTGACTATCCTTTATAATGAATAACTAAAACATGTGCGTCGCACACGGTATTTTACTCTAAACTATTAGCTTGTTTATACGACATTTTATACCTTTGACACATTTCGAAAATTATCTTTTTATTTCTAAATAATCGTACATAACTTAATTTACACTACTTTCTATTTTATTATTTCCTTTTTCTTTTATTTAAATTTTCTACTTAAACTTGCGAAAGCCTTTGAGGCCTAGATTTTGGCCCAACTACACTTGTCCTACACGCATCCTTCTTCCTTGTTTTCTTCTATTACCTGCTATTCTTTCTCTTATTTAAATAAATATGCTACGCACCTTTTTCCCTTTATTTAGTCCCCTATGCTTGTTTCAACTATTACCTTACTGGCCCAATATTCGGCCCATTATCCTCCTCTTCTAATTTCCTGATTCCTATTTCTTGATTGCTATTTTTGTTCCTTACCTTTTTACTACTGTTACCCTCCCTTCTTTATTTACATACATGCGTCCCTCTCCTTTCACTCTTTGGTTTTAGTTCTTCTTGCTTCTTTCTCTTCTATGTAATCATCCTGCTAACCCCTAAACGCATATTCTCTTTCCCATTTTCCTTTTATCATTTTCCTTCCAGAACACTACACTGTGTACCCATATCCAAACATATGCACCCATATCCATAATTAATGTTTAAATCCTTTCCTTACTACTGTTGTTTATATGAATAGAAATTTTTGTATATGCGAAATTTGCTTATGATACTTGGTTATATTTTTTTCATTACTTTACCTACCTCTTGTTTTCATGTATATAAAAAGGTTTCCTATATACTTTAGTGATATTTATTTGTTTGTTAAGAGCTTTCTGTTATACTATTAGTTGAATACTTGCTTCTACTAATGGCTTCTGGATTCAAAATCATTCTGTGATATATACGTGTTATTGTGTTCAATTCTCGCCCAAAATTCACATGCTCCAATCAACAGACTTCCATAATTTCTTCGACGCATCTAGACTTCTCAGATGATGACCACGCAATTTCAATTTCATTCCACTTGATCCCACCAAGCTCGATCCTTCAGTCATCTTGCTGCTTTTCTCGTTCAAGATATTTCAGTGCACAGTGGTGCACGAGTATACATGCACACACCATACATTCCACTTGCATCAGTCACAACCATTTCCACATACCCCTCTTCTTTCCCATTCTTTCTTGTATCCTGTTCGCCACTTGCTACTCTCTTTCCTTTCTTATTCACCACTAAACCCACACATAACATGATTTTTTCCTCTCCACTTTAATTAAGTTCTAGGCAATTACATTTGCCAATTCTTAAAGTCGCTCACACAGGAAATAATGAAACTATGCACCGTCCCCATGTGCACATGCACAACCAAGCCTCCCACCATCACGCTGCCTCCACCATCGTCACACGCAACCTTTTTGCTACATAGACCTATGACCAAACTAGATTCGAGTGACACCCACATTTCGTACACCTCAGCTTATATGCACACCTTATACACAATATAAAGGTGTATATCATACGCTCAATTTACTAACTTGAAGGCCACACACGTTATTTTGTTATTATTATAATTACTTTTTTCGATAATTGATATTTGCTTCATACTTTAGTTATTCCATTTAAAACCCGAAGACACAAAGAATCATGGGAAAGTTTAATAACTGGAACAACAAGTTTCTTTCTATGGCAAGCGGGCAAAACAAATACATATGGGCACTACACAATTTGTGTTATACTGGACACTAGTTTGTCATGTGCTTACTTCATATAGAGTTCTACTGGAGTGTATAAATACTATTTACACGAATGGGATGTTAATTATATGAACACCAGCGTATTCCTATCCAAGGAACCACCATAAAGTTCCGAACATTTTTCGATGTACTAGTTTTATAAACAATATTGTACATATTTGTTTAGTCACACGTTGTCACTTATTTACTCTAGGTTTCTATTCATTTCAGTTTCAGCATGAAGATTGAATTCAACAATAGATTTAGAAGCATACATGTATATTGTATCCAATCAGTGAATGAATGGAAGTTTACTCGACTTATAAATCCTCTGTTTTTGAGATATTTATTTTCCTAGATTGGCGTATATATACTTGATTACCTACTCAAGACACCAACTATGCATGTATGTATCATATTATATAAAATCGCTATGGAAGAAGTTTACGTACAAGCGCGTTATCATTCTGCATCGGTTTTAAATCTAACATATGATGCGTCATTGTTCTAAAACTTATTTTAATACTAGCAGTAACTAAAAGTAGGAATAGCAATTCTAAAATAAAGATAAATTCAGTTTACTCACATTTTAGCTTCTCTGTTCTAAAACTCTCTATCCATGTTTGCTGCCATTACTACCCAAATTTAAGCTTTTCTTTTCTTGTCATTTTTGTGTCAAGTTTTACTGATTTTGTGAGGGAGATTGTATGGTATACTAGAGTATTTATAGGGTGAAAAATTACTAGAATATGGCTTAGCATCTAATTAACAGGAGTAGCTTTTAGGCCTAGGTGGTTGATGGATGTTTGAAGTCTGTTGTATGTTGATTGGAAAGGGACCAAATCATATTAAAACTCTACCAGTATATCAGAAAGGCATCGGCTAGGTTGAAAAAAATGGATGTATATGTGCACCATACATGTGCAATTGTACTTTGAATATCAAATGCGTATTCCCTATGTCACTCATGCCATTAAAGCTACTTATGCTAGAGGTGCAGGCATAGTAGGTTCTACATCTTGCTCCCCTTGAAAAGCGCGGCTTGTCATGTATCATGTGCTGAGATATTTTAAACAGCTTACTTTGCTGTTAAGTAATATGTGGTTTTCAAGGTGTATATTCAGTAATGGAATGTTTGTACATCTGCTTCCTATGACTTGAAATGCCAGGCATTAGGTTGTAGTTAGCGGTTGCTATGTTTTAAGAGGTGTTAGGCTAGGTTATTGGCTGTATGATTTTGTTTCAAAGGTATATAGAACAAGGTGTTATCTAATAGATATACATATATGTGCACATTTCTGTGCAACATGTGCAATGGAAATTTTAGAAAGCTTTTCACTTCCTTTTACAGTCAAACCTCATTTAATTGTTCAGATTTTTAATGCAATTTCATGTATACAACCTATATTCTCTTATTAATGTGTTGTGACATATCAAAATAAAATGTTAAATCTTCATAAATGTTCTGATTTCTTTAGGATATGAGAGTTACAGCTATGAACATGTCCTTAATTTCTTTTCAAGGAAGTAATTTAGATTATCTATATAATATTCTCATTTGTTACACAAATAAACCCAAAATTTAAATAAGAACAGGTTTTTAAATTTCAAATAAAATGTTAAAACAATATCATTTGTATATACTTACATATACAAGTAAAAATATACACATAGAAATATAATAAAAATTATTATTCTAGCTATAATATCCTCATCCCATATTATCTACATTTATGTTTTAACAAGAATATAAACAAACATACACACATAAAACAAAACATCACTTACTTGTCTTATAGTTATATACACACTGGTTAAAATATTTTAAACCGTTAGAATATGTATTTAGGATTTTCCTCAATATATAATATTCACAATTTATTATTCTAAATTAATTTACTAAAATAAATCCAAAATTAATCGTATTAAAAACTCAGTCAAAACCCGGGAAGTTATAATACGGAATTGCCATATCCCCTGGGGGATACGCCATTTCGTATTTCATATCTCTTAGATACGAAATTCGTATCCTAGAAGGGGATATAGTTTTATTCTAAATATAATAGGGGGAGTAGGAATTTCGGGTGATGCCTCCCAAGGATACGAAAATACACTTTGTGGTCCCCAATTCTACCTGGTCCCACCTAACCCTTCCACTACAAATACCCTTTTTCTCACACTTCAATGGGGTTGGATTTTCGCTGATTTGACACGCCATAGAGCTCCAAGAACTCATTAATAGCAACCTTTCTTTGAGGAAGAAGAAGCATAAAAGTGAATTTTTCCCAAATGTAACACCCCGTAATTTTAACAACACTAAAGATGATAAATTAAAGAGCACTCAACTAAATATTCAAAACTAAGTGAAACATACTACGCCACCGCGTTCGCCTCAGAATTCTTCTTGAAATAGACACCTGGTTTGCATAAAGCTGATACCATATGAAGAAGTTATTAAGGTTTGAAGTTCGTATACGCATAAGAAGAATATATATGAATAAAATAAGTCCAGAAGTTATTAGGGGTCGACACCATCATAGGGGTGTCAACACCCATGTCGACACCCATACGGGGGATCGACCCCCATGTCGACACCCCTAGATCCGGGGCAAATTACTGCTTCTGAATGTGGACTGATTTCTGGTCTAGATTCGTTAGTTCTAGGCTATAAATAGGACCCTATACCCATTATTTTCTTCACACAAAAACAATGGAGGACTAGATGAAGCCTCTACCTAGACCAAAATAGCTTGTTTTTCTTCTACAAGGGGGGTTAGACTAATTCAGGGATCTGTGATTCAACATTCGCAATTCTTCTTCTATTTTGTTCTATTTCTCAGATCCAATCATGGTGAGTCTATGTTAATTTTCGATCTAAATACTTAAAAGTTAATCTGGACATGACTATGACTTGGATCTAAGCCTGTGACTATTTGAATCATATCAGATCTGCTATAACCTGTGTATCTAAGTTATTCTGACATGACTATGAACTAGATCTAAGCCTATACCTATTTATCGTGTCAGATCTGCCATTGTTTGTAGAACTAAGTCATTATTTAGATCACATCATGCCTATTCCTGTTATGTTTGTGGCTAAATTAGATCTGTTATTAGTTTGTTATTGTTTAGATCTTATCATGCTTGTTTATGAGATCCCTGTTATGTTAGAATCAGTTCTATTGTCACATGTTCATCAAATCTGTTCCTAAATGCCTATCTTGTCATTATGCCACTGTATGTATATGCCTATTTCTGCCATTATATGTCAATCTTGTTATTATGATCACGTCTATCCTCATCCCTTCAACTTTTCCCTTTTATTTTTATAGCCAAGCCACCTTCGAGCCTAGGCATGTCGCAGAAATATGCGAACGCATTAAATTAAGAACGAGGGGAAAATGGTAAAAATTGGGGCATAACTTGTAATTGGAAATTTGGGAATAATTTGAATGAAATATATGAATATGAATTTGGGGCATAAATTGAATTGTGGTTAAAGACCTTAATTTGGGATATATGGCTCATTATGAACACGACTTAGGAAAGGGGCACGAAAACCTAAAACGACATGGGAATAATTGGTTAATAATTGAAATACCTAGAATTACAATAATTAGAAACTGTAACCGCGCTTAGACATGAGGTTATATTACACTTGTGGTAGAAGTCTAGCCGGAACCGACCCGACATATCCAGCAACCACAAGTGGTGAATCTGATGTGAGGGTTCTCAGTGCATAAACACAAGACGTGCTAAGACACAAGGTTAAGCCCGGTTTGTGGAAGAAGTCTGCCTGGATCCAACCGACATGTCCAGCATCCACAGGTTGTAGGATTAATGTGGGAGGTCTAATTCATTATAACAATAAATGAATATGGTGATAAACTTGAATACTTAACCAAGATGAATCCATAGAGCTTGCATATGTTAACTTGAGTAGGGGTTAAGTAAACTCGTATGAAACAGTGGGAGGGTTAAGTATGTCCTGGGTTGGTGGGTAAAATTTATATATTGGCCCACAAACATAACCTATGGGCTTATGCAATCTTTTACTCTTGTATGGCATAACCTGTGGGAAACCTAATGAGGATGCAAGCGTAGGGGAAAGCTTGTATCATCTTGTATGTGGAACCCGTTTCAATCAGTAACCCATATATAGGTATCAAACGAGTACTCCGAACTAGGTCGAAGTCGGGGCACACTTACTTGGCTGATTATAAGAGATCCAAAAGAGGGGACAGTGTCTGACGGCGTGTTCCATCGGGCTCATGGCGTGCATGGGTCCTTTGCCCGGGAAAATAAGATGCGGTGGCATCAGTAGATATGATTGTGCACATCTAGAAATGAAGGGTTGCCACTTTTGAAAGTGATACATCCTACCGTGGGGCCAGCACAGGGTATCTACGGAGTAGGGAGCCGATCAATTGGGGTAGTAATTTGGGTACGTCTAGACTTTGTTATGTTTAGGAGCCCATTATTATCCTTAGGGGTAACTCCGGTATGTTGGGCTACCTGTTGATTGTATGGAGTTAAACCTGTCACTAGATATACACCTAAGTCTATCATTTTATAGTTATTGGGATCATTTCATTCTGGTTATACTAGTATCAGTGCAGAGAGAAAGAAAAAGTACTAGAGAAGTGCAATATATTCTATCATGTTTATCCTGTTTACCTTGTCGTACCTACCTTTTATGATGTTATCACTCTTATCCACTTTATATGCCTGTCATGACACTTCTACTTATTTATATGCTAAAAGTAAATAGACTCGCCAGACTTTATGTCTGAAATATTTTTTTCCTCTTCCTTCTCTTTCGTTTCCCCTGGTTCTCAGGGAGGGAATACTCAAGCTTGATTAGGACTCTGCTTTCATCTTGCTTGGAGTTGTTTTAGATGTACGACTTGGATTCATATCTCTGCACTATGGCTATGTTTTGGGGATTATGCCTCTTTTATTATTGTACTCTGCTGTTTTAAGTACAAGACAGAAGTTTTAATGTTGTACTGGGTTTTATGCATTTCAGACATACGATGTAACCATGTTCTAAACAATGTGTTTTCTACTAAATAAAAGTTTTTAATTCTGCTGCTATTTTATATTTGTCTTGTAATGTTTCTTTTTACCTATAACGATTCACGAAACCAAAAGCATTCTCTTAATGAGTGACATTAACAGACGTGGGGACACTTTGTATCAGAGCCAAAGGTTACCAGATCGGATAAAAGATTTTGAAAATTATTTTCAAAAAGTTTTTAAAATAAAGCGTTTTCAAAAGAAAATTCTGTTTTGAAAAACATATTCCCCAAAGTGTAACGACCCAGAAAATCTGAACCAATTTAAAAATTTTAAATTGGCAAAAATAATGGGTTTTAAATATTTAAAATAAATATTTTCAATAATGGCGATGAAAACTGAGTTTGAATCAACAATTGAAAACGAATATAATTAATTATAATTATAAACAAGGCCTGAAAGGGCGCTGTAGTTTCAAAAATCGAATTCAAACTTTGTCGGACTATACCGGGTGCAAAACAAAACGAATTTTTGTGAAACCAAAAATATTTAAATCTGTTAGTGAATACCTTTCCAACGAATCTGACAAATCGAAATTTGATAGCGGGAATCAAAAGATATGTCCAGTTGAAAATTCTGAATAGTCGCTATGGAATTCAGGCCCTTAAAAATGGAAATTTTGCAAAGTACCTCGGATTTCGACGAAACCACTTTTGTTGGGTCCGTGATGTCAAATTATTGTTAGGTTTCAAATTTTATAATTTTTCGAATCAATATGCGAGCGTGGCAAAGGAAAACGCGTTTGACCAGTTTCAGTTGATTTTAATCGACTGGAAAATGGCCATTTTTCCAACGGTCTCAGAATTCGACGAAACTAGTTTTGATAGGACCGTATCGTCAATACGAAGCTAGAAAATATTTTTCTGGAATTTTTCTAGTTAGTATGTGACCCCGGTAATTTGAAATGTAGTTTGAAATTCAATATAGTGATTTAAATATAAATTCAACGGAAACTGATCAAAATGTTCGAATCAGCTTACGATACATATCCCATTGCGTTCGGAATGGGGATAATACGCTAGGGACGACAGCCGGTGGGTTCGATTTTGAGTTCGAAATAGAAAGTTGTTTTATAAAGGAATTAAATTAATTAAAATATTTTATTATAAATGCTCCTTCCCAGTCAAACCTAGGTCAAAGCCTCCTTCTCTGGTCAAAACACGCTGAGCCACCTCCATATCGATTTCAAAAAAAAACCCCAAATCAGTCGAACGATCGAAACGCTTCCTCTCTCCACCACCGTACCCCACGCCCCCTCGCTCGACGTCGGCCAACCCGCCTCCAACACCCTCCGGTGCTCCGCTCCACCCAGCTCGACATCCGCAGTCGAGCCTGCCACCTCGCAAGCTCGAGAATTAAGATCCCTAAGCCACCCCACCCCATTCGCAGACCACCGTGAGGCGCCCCCGCCTCTGACCCACCTCCGACCGCTGGCCAGCTCCGCCCTGACGACCTCCGACGCATCCACCCCCTCCCTCTTCATAAGCAACGATGTGAGTTTCTTCCTCTCTTTTTTTAAAATCTATATTTGTTCTTTCTTTGTTTAATTTTAATGTAAGTAAATTGCAAATAAAGAAATCAGTTTTACTTATGATGGTTGTGAAAAAAAAATTAGATTTTTATTTATATATTAGTTTAGAATAAATTATATTTTTAATTGATATATATGTTCTTTGTTAAAAGAGTTGATTTTTAAACATGGTCAAAGCTTTGATTTTTAAATCATAAAGTAGTGATTTTATAAATATGAAAGGTTTGATTTTTATAAAACATAAAAATTCGATTTTTATATACGGAATAGCAAAGTAAAAATTCGATTTTTATATATTAAATAGCATAGTAAAAATTCGATTTTTATATATTAAATAGCATAGTAAAAATTCGATTTTTATATATTAAATAGCATAGTAAAAATTCGATTTTTATATATTAAATAGCATAGTAAAAATTCGATTTTTATATATGGAATAGCAAAGTAAAAATGTGATTTTTATATATGTAGTGAATACGAATGACGAAAGTGACAGAAGAAGAAACGACGAAGATTTCCTACATATGAAGAGTCGAGACGTTTGAATTAGCTAATCGGTGAGAATTTCTCACTCTTCAATTTCTTTTTCTAGCCATATATATGTGTTGAAATAAAAGTGAATTGCTATATATAAATATATATATATATATATATATATATATACGCCCCTCGTCCACAAACCATGGACGATATTTATTGATTGAAATTGTTGTGAAAATTGATTGATAGCGAATGGTTGTTTGGGATTGTTTGTGGTTGATATTGATTGATTGTGGTTGGAAAATACCCGTTTGTGGTTGAAAAATATTTGGTTGGAACCACATAGGATTAGTTTGTGGAAATGAAATAAATATATACATGTCGCCTGCGTGCGAACTAGATGCATGATCCCCATTGTCAAAAACCGCGAGTTTTTAAGGTAGAGCGAGGAGCCGTACTAGGGACGGTCCCAGTTTTAACTACCCTACCGTTATGCTGCCGAAATTTTGAATAATATTCGTGTGTTTGAATTATCTTCATTGGCTAAAACTATATTTATTCATTGAATAGAAAACCTTCATGTGTTGAATCGATATTCATTCGTTGATTAGAAATTCATGTGTTGAATGGTATTCGCGTTATAAATATAAAAATCACATTTTTATCTATATATAGAAACTATAGAAAACCTTCATGTGTTGAATCGATATTCGTTGATTAGAAATTCATGTGTTGAATGGTATTCGCGTTATAAATATAAAAATCACATTTTTATCTATATATAGAAACTATAGAAAACCTTCATGTGTTGAATTGATATTCATTCGTTGATTATAAATTCATGTGTTGAATGGTGTTCATATTTTGAAGTAAATTGTTTGATAATAAAAATCACCTTTTTATCGACTATATGAACTGTGTAAAATAATCTCGTTTTGAAAGAAATTGTTTTATAAGAAAAATCCTATTTTTATCACCAATATGAAATATATAAAATAATAGTGTTTTGAAATGAGTTGTTTTACAATAAAAATCACATTTTTATTATATGCATGAATCGTTAAAATGTGAAGTGTTAAAAATAGCCACTTGTTCAAATAAATATATATGAGTTGAAATATTCATTAATTAGCTAATGATATGATTTGTACCTATGTATGTAACATTAGAATGAATGGTGTTTTTAAACCAAATTGAAATCAAATATGAAGTTGAATAGAAAATGATAAATGATAAGAACTGTATATATATGTACATGCATATTCATTGAACAGGTTATAGCAAAGGGGCTAGAGAAGAGGAATAAAATTTTGTGCCCGACAAATAGGTACACCTTTACTATTTTGTTTGGGTGATGATTTTATGAGCCTGTTGGCTAGCCGCTTGGCTTTTTCTTTTTCTTTTTGAGATTAGAAGGACCGAGAAAGCTATTTGCGATTTCCCGATGCTCCCGGTGCAGGGGAGGTTATGGCGAAATTTTCCAAAATTTTAAGGCGTTAGTGAAATATTTGAAGTGAAAACGATATTGAAATCATTGAATGAACTATATTTATATAAATATATAAATATAAATAAAATTAAAACGAAACGTAGTCGTGCAGTTCGCATTTTGAAACCATGATTTCAAACAACTAGTGCGGGAAATCCGACCATTAGATTTTCCCGAAACCTCAACCGTCGGGTTCGCCTTGGAAAAATCTTTCCAACGACACTAACTTTGTAAAAATCCAACGGTTGGATTGTCTGGAATGTTTAATTCAAATCTGAAGAAAAACAGCGCCAGAATCGATTATATTTATATATAAATATAAATAGAATTATATTTAATCGAATAACGATGCTGCAGTTCGTATTTTGAAATCGAAAATTCAAACGATTGTACCGGGAGATCCGACCGTCGGATTTTCCCGAAACTGGAACCGTTGAATTCGTTTTGAAAAGACCTTTCTAATGATGTAAATTTTGTGAAGATCCAACGATTAGATTTTCAGATATGTGTAAATCAATTCTGAAGAAAAACAGCGCCACGGCCGCGCTATGGCCCGAAGCGTCGTTTGGAATAAATTGGCTATTTTAAAATAAATAAAAATAGCGATTAATCGTTATAAAATATCATAAACGATATGGAATGGAAATAAACTGAATTTGCTCGATTTATTTGGCTTTTGATGGTTGAATGTATTTGGTGTGAAAATTACATTAAAGAACACAATTAGTGTTGTCGAATAATTTAACCATTGAAATAAATTGATTTGAAATTCTAAATATACGTGAATTATTTGAAAAGGCCGAGTTAATTCTCATTTCAAATAATTGACCGACGATTGAAAGTCGAAGATGAAGACGATGGTCGAAGACCGGAGATCTTCACCTCGTTTGGATGGTAACCGAGGTCCTGATTGGGAGGCATCCCGAAATATGGATAATGAGTGGTGATCGTCCAGACGTACGTGGTGATCGATGGGTTTGCGAGGTATTTAGTGCCTCCGGTTTCATTCAGACCCAGAACGGACTTGTAAATGGACTGTGTGTCTGACATTGGAGTTTATTCTGTGTTGATTGATTTCTGTTAAATATACATCTGTTTGGCGGCGGAGAATTTATTCTTTTGCTTAACGCCCTTCTATGAAACGCACGAGCTCAGAGGTTGTATATCGACGGACATCAGTCGCATGGCATGAATTGCCTGTGTGGCATGCTAAGATGCGGTGATCAGGGCTTCTGTTGAAAAGCAAAGTCTTGTGGTGATGATCAAAGCACCGTCTGTGTGGCTTAGCTTTGTGTATAACGTGAATTCGCGAGCCTCACACCCCGGTATAAACCAAAAACGGGAGAAGGACCTCAGGGAGGGCATGCGTTTCTTTCTAGCTAGGGTGGTGTCAGTGACCTACCAGCCCTGACATTTATATACTTTTCACCTATGTGGTTGTTGCTGTTGCGAGGCGCCTCGGTTTGGTCGGACGATCCGGGTCCGATGGAGTCATTCGTTGGCTCATTTACGCCCCAAAGGGCGGGGAAACGTATTGCTCAGGCACTATAATCCACGTCGGTGGACCGGCCCTGTCGCTCCAAGGGGCAGTTGCGGCTGTTCCTGTGGCTCGGGCTAGAGAGTCACGAATTCGGTAAGGACTATCTCTTGCCTTGGTTCATGACAGAAATCCAATTTCCAATTACGTGACTGTGCGGTTTTGATTGTATACCTATATATGGCGACATAGTGGTATGGGGCATTAATGCCGTCTATGATTGATAGTTATGATTTGAAATTGTTTTCAAAACATGTAAACACTAGCAATAATATCAAATGCCTTTGTTTTATTCGTATCAATCATATTTTGGCCGTTATAAGGTAAAAACTCTATCCTCCGGTTTGTGTTGCATTGTGTGATGGGAACTGAGTCTTATAACGGCTTCATTTTTATAAAAAGCATAGCGATGTTTAAAAGAAAGATTTGTTTTAAAGCACTGGCAATCCAATGGAGCAAACCCGTTCCACGAAAGTGGCATGGTCCTGTGATTAGCCAAATCATATATGTGTTGAGTAGATTTCTCATACCAGTCCCATGACTGACTCGTAGTTTGTTTCACTTTCAAACTCGGGTGCCCCTTTTTCTACATGGGCAGCCTTGTATTCAGGTTTAGCTGGTTCTTTTTCTGGATAGCTGGAGCTGAAGATGGATTCTATCATTTATTTCTTTTTATGCTGTTCAGCTCCTATTGTACATATTTTGTTTGTTTTCCGCTGTAGACATTTATGTTTAGCTGAACTGTATTTGTACTAAGTAAGATCCTGTATACTGTGTAACTCTGATGATTACTTTTATCCAGTATATTTTATTGTTCATTATCTGGTGTATTTATTTAATTCTGTCCTGCTATTATCTGTTTCTGTGTTATATTCCAAAGATAACCCTTGTCTCCGTATGAACGGGATTTCGGGTCGTCTCACAAAGCCATATGTAACATATTTCGATTCTCTGTTTGAATCCCTTTTCCTTTTCTTTTCAGCATGTCTGGGGAACCTAATATTCCTGAGGGCGTTATGATACCAGGCTGGTTTTGTCAGTATCTAGAGGCCATGACACCTACCGGTGGTCAAGAAGATGTTCCTCCACCAGCAGCATCCACTCTTCCTCATTATCCTCCTCTACAAGCAGATAATTTCTCCAAGATCTGCAAGGATTTCTATGCTATGGGTGGAAAGCCATTCTGAGGAACCGAAACTTTCGTAGAGCCAAGGAATTGGTTCAAAGAGATGGAGGACTTGTTTGGAATCTTCGAAGTGGGCTATTGTAGGAAGATTCAGTTTATCGCTTGGCTGCTAAAAGATGAGGCTTCATTCTAGTAGGAAGTGACGCAAGCAGGGCATCTAGTGGAGACTTAGGATGATTTTTGGCAAAGGTTCGAAATGAAGTTTATTTCTTAAGATGAGAAAAGCATGCAAACATAAAGGTTTCTAGCACTCAAGCAAGGAGGCATGGCTGTCAAAGTGTATGTTGACAAATTCAACCAACTGGCAAGATTTGGGTTGGAGCTAGTGGATACTCCGCATAAGAAAGCTTTACGGTTTGCTAAAGGACTGAATGAACCCCTCTATGGGTTAGCTATGTCTCATATTCCGATGGGAGCAACTTTTGAATGGCTCGTTGATATGGCATTAATGCGTGCGGAAGATAAAGCCGAAAAGAAAGAAGTTAAGGTGGAGGAAACACAAAACATGGAAGTGTGGCCCAAGAAGGGACAACAACAACAACAAAAGAAGGGCGGAAAAAACGACAAGGCTAAGGATAAGAGGAAATGTCAAAATTATGGACGTGAGGGTCATTTGATCAAGGACTGCAAAAGTAGGAAGAATGCTTACTTCAGTTGTGGAGAGGTCGGACACTTTTCTAAGGAGTGCCCGAAGAAGCATGGACAAGGTCAAAAGGCAGAAGCTTCTGGAGGGCAGGTGCATGCTCTTGTGACTAGTGCTCTAGATTGAGGTAGGAAAGTTTCCTTTGAAGGTTTGATTTCTCTTTCAAATCATCCAGTTAGAACTCTTTTTGATTCTGGCGCTTCACATTCTTATATATCTGATCCTGTGGTTGAGTCTCTGCACCTTAATACTAGTATGGTAGTGGATCCCATTGTTGTCTCAAACCACATAGGTGGTACAACACATTTTTCCATGATTTGTCGGGGTTTGGGAATATCTATTTTAAGCATCGAATTTGAATGTGATGTATATGTGCTCGGTTTTATGGGCTATGGTTTGATTCTAGGGATGGATTGGATAGCCATGTATAGTGCCATTCTAGATTATGAGAGGAGGATCGTTAGACTTTTGACTTGCCATGGGAGGACCCTCGATATTTCTTGTAACCCAAATGGGTCTGTCATATTTAGTTTCCTAAAGTCACTTGATGCATATTTCGATGATATGTGGTCTGTAACAGTAGTCCGTGAGTATTCTGGTGTTTTTGATGACGTTCGGGGATTACCTCCAAGTCGTGAGATCGATTTTCGTATATACTGAAAGTGCGTGTACGTGCTAGTGTAGTACACACGGATCGTGTAATATGGTGTATAACACACAAATATACAACAGCTATGAAGGATGATATGCTAATCACAAATATGTATCAGTAAATGCAGTAAAATAGAAAAATCACACCAGGGATTTTACTGGTTCGGAGCACCGTCCTACGTCCAGTCCCAGACATCTATCTGGATTTTCACTAACAACCACCTCGCTTCACCCGGAGGAATAGGTTTACAACACCCAAGCAGACGAATAGGATTTCACGCCTCTAATAACACCGAGAACTTCAACACTTGCCTCTTACAACACTGAGGACTTCAACAAAGAAAAAGAGTTTGACTTCTGATTGTGTTCTTGAATAACACTGAGTAGCCAACAGTTGAGTACACCCTTCCTATAATCTTATCCTCAAGTATATAATGTGTATGTGAAGATTGAAGGAAGTATATTACTTATTGAATCAAGAGATATGAAATAATTTCAACGGTTGAGCAAGTAATTTGAATAATGGAGAGCTTTTTAGTATGCAAGAATGAATAGAGTTTAAGATCAGAAAATATGAGAAGATTCAGTAATGTGAAAAAATGCTTTGATGTATATATAATCTTTGAAGAGTTGTCAACTTCCATGAAGAGTTTTATCAAAGAGATGCACCTATTTCAATTCAGAAATGAAAATGAATCTCTTCTTGAAATATGATTCCTTTTAGAAAATATGGTCATTGTAAAATATGACCATTAGAAAATATGACCTTAGAAAATATGGTCGTTGTAAAATATGACAGTTGTAAAATATGACCGTTGGAAACATGAAGTGTCTCTTCGTGAAGTGTCTTTTCGTGAAGTGACTTTTCGTGAATTGTCTTTTCGAAGTGTCTTTTCACGAAGTGATGAAGTGTCTTTTCGTGAAGTGTCCTGTAACACCCCACCTCCGCTGGGGTCACTCGCAAAGGGAATGCACTAGTTTTGGTGGAGTATTATCTAGGTAAACATACACAGAGATATCATAAGGCAGAACATAAAAAAGCAGCGGTAGAAATTAAAAACCAAATTTTTATTACTTTCAAGAAAAGAGTCAAAACCCCATATATCCAAGGTACAAATTATTCCATTACATCATGTTCCAAATAAAGAAGCATAAACTTAAGATAACAAAAGTAAATTATTCCCCATAAATAGTAGAAGCAGCCATAGCATAGCTCAAGACCAAACCGTACATGAGCTGTCAGAAAGCAAGCTAAATCCAAGCTAAGAGCTAGTGTTTCCTCCCTGAGAACCTGGGGGAGGGGGAACGAAAGAAAAGGAGGCGAAAGAAAAAGGGTCAGTCATAAGACTGGTAAGCCCTAGTGACTTTCAGTATAAAAACAAGTAAAGGTAACATGAAATGCGAAAATTGGAATTAAACATAAGGATGATAACAGGACTGATATGATAAATAAGGTAAGTCAAGTCTAGCATCGCATATTCAAGATTCGCTGCACCAACTGTACTAGTATATTAACCCATGTCAAGTATTAATCATGAAATGATCCCTTGGCCCAGTATCATGAAGTGACCCATTACGGGGTCCTACGGTATGATCTACTAATCGATCGGCTCCCTACAAGCTCTAACTCACCACGTGTCTGTGTCACACGGCCCTATCCTGAAATGGAGTCACCTGTGCTAGGTCCACCATAGGGTGTATTAAGCCCTATGGAGCCGACCACCGACACGAATCAAGCACGCACAGTGTAAACCTACGGGTGCCCAATGCCTACTTTTTCAACTTCGGACTACGTGCACGACCATAGTCCGCCTGAACCTACAATGGCGCACCTACTCAGCTGTCATTCTGGTCGCTTACAATCAGCCCAGTAATCGTGCCCTACCCTGCCTAGTCCCAGGGTATCGTGATACATCTAAGTGGGTTACTGCTGAAAAGGACCGCGTAACTAGGGTTTCTAATGGGTTAAGTGTTGTCATTCAAATTCTTGACTTAACCCTATCCAGGTCATGTATCAAGTTGGTTAAGTGTGTTCAAGCGGTTCATGACTTAACCCTATCAAATCATCGTGTCAGTTGGTTAAGTATATTCAAATGGTTCATGACTTAACCCTATCATGTGGCATTAATTCATTGATGCACCCCAACCTCTCACATTAGACTAATTGTTGTGGTCACTGGATTTGCCGGGCGGTTTCGGGCAGATTTACACCAAACATAGTCTAACCTCGGGTTTTGCGTGCGATATGGCCAACTACCCACATTGGATCCTATTGTTTGCAGTCATTGGATTCGCCGGGCGGTTCCGGGCAGATTTACACTGCAAACTCAACCCAACCTCGAGTTGGCCATTTTCAAGTTTATCTACGTGTCATGGCCTGATTCAAGTTTTGAGTCTAAATTCATGTAAAGTTTTCAGGTCATGTTTTATGTCAAATCGTGTCAAGTTCATATCCATATCTAGGTTCAAGTTATAATAACGTTCATGTTCAATGCCAATTCATGTTTTACCTAATCTACCCAAATCGTATTCCCATCGCACATAAACTCGAATCGATACAAATAAATCTAATTAGGGAATAACATAAAAAGGGATGGGTATAAGGTGGCAAAAGTGATTACTAGCATAACATGGTATAACTTGAGATGAATGATATAACATTATTGGCATATGGAATATTGGCCTTAAACATAAAGATTCCAAATCTAGCAAAATAAGGTACAAGTCAAGATAACAATTGACATAAGGTGATAGTATAGTCATGGTAACGGTTGACATAAGATGATAGTCATAAAATTGTGACTAATAGCAGATTCAACATTGTAGGCATGATAATTTGAGGTTTTTTTTTTGATTTACAACATGAATAGGCCCCAAATCAATGTCATAGTAATATACCCAAAAGTCAAGATCCAAGATGAACAGAATGGATGTAAAACAGTCATCATACACAGGTCCAATTTCAATTTACAACATATTCATATTGCATTTACAGTTTAAATCTAAAAGTAAATGGGGCTTACAGATCGTGGTTCGAGAATTAGGAAAAAGAAAGTCGTTGTTGAATCTTTATATGCTTAGTCAAGTCCTAATAGAAATCCCCAAATTAGCAATTCTCTTAACGCAGTTTCGACGTAGAAGAAGTAGTCCCTTTCTCTAACTTTTCAACCAAAATTAGAGCAGCATAAGGTCAGAGAGAATTTTCTGTAGAGAGACTAGTGTTAGGGGCTGTTTATATAGGGTTAGGTCAACGAATGTAGACAGAAACGAGGCCAGAAATATCAAAGTGAATCCAGCTTCAAAAGTGGGCTCGGCCACCAGGCCGACCCCCAGGTTGACACTATGGTCGACCTGATCCTGGGCACGTCGACACTATGGTCGACCCCCAGGTCGACCTGGTCCTTGGTGGGAAATTTCCCGCCCATTCTGTTCTGTGGTTTGAATTCGAAATTCGAATTCGAATTCTGAGTTGTTTTGAACTTGAAATTTTCTGAAAACTTCGAAGGGTCATAACTTGGTCATACGGACTCCAATTTTCGAAAACTCGGACTAGTTTCCAAGTAGAATTTCGAGACGAACGCAATGGCGTAACCCATTTCCCTTGATTCTCATTTTAAAAATTAATTTTTCCTTGATTTATAGTTATAATACGTTATAAAATTACGGGTTATTACATTCTCCCCCCTTAAAGGATTTCGTCCCCGAAATTTCTAAGTTAGGGAGGATGTGTCCTACCATCCATCATCCATCTACCCAAAGCATCATCCACAAGCAACCATTGTCATTAAAAGGTTTCTAGTGCTGTATGAACATATGCAGAAAGTGTGTGTATATGTACTTATCTAATGCAGAAGATTAGGCGGTTACTGATTCAGTAAACCTCCTTAATGCAAAATATGTTAGTGTAATGAATCCAACATGTATGCAGATTCCTAACATAATTTATAATCTCTACATGAGTGCACATAACATTCATTCATATGCAACATCCAAGTGATAGCATAACAAGTTCCATCCATGTACAAGTATAAGCACTCATGCATATGCAACATGAAAATGTGACTGAGCCGATCTAGTGCCTAATGTGTGTCATGCATCCACTAGCAACCACTTGCAAACACTTGCAATCATTTGCAAACATCAACCATAACATGTTTCAATCACATGTTTACATCCATATGGTTCTACCTAAGGTTCTCAAGAAAAGATCGAGAAGATAACAGGACAAACGTAGGTAGTAGAAGCATGATACAAAAAGGTTTTCAAGTTTATAGGAAAAAAGAGATCGAGAATGTACCCTCAAAAAAGAAATGGGTAAATCGCGCGTATCTTCTCTTCGGTTTCCCAAGTTGTGTCTTCTTAGGCTTCACTCCACTGCACTTTAGCTAGCTTGACTTCTCGATTCCTTAGCTTCTTAATCTCCGTTCCTAAGATACGAATCGGAACTCGCCTCAATGTTGCTTCTTTTTCCACTTCTACGTCTTCAAGGATGCTTGGCTCAACCACTTCGGCTGACTCATGCAAGCACTTCCGGAGATGCGAGACGTGAAAGACATTGTGTACTCCAGTCAGCTTCTCGGGTAAGTCTACCTTATAGGCCCTCCGTCCAATCCTCTTAGTGATAGGGAACGGTCCTACAAACCTTGGTGCTAGCTTTCCAACTGCTCCAAAATGAACTACATTGCGTAAAGGAGAAACTTTTATAAAGACCATATCTCCGACTTCGAACTCTAGGTCCGTCCTTCTCTTGTCCGCATAAGATTTCTGTCTATCTTGGGCTGTTTTCATCCGTCTTCGTATCAACTCAACCTTCACAGAAGTGTCCCTTATCATGTCGGGCCCAAGTATAAGCCTGTCTGTTGTCTCCCACCAACAAGTTGGCGACTTGCACGGTCTTCCATACAGGGCTTCGAATGATGCCATTCCGATGCTAGCTTGGTAATTGTTATTATATGCAAACTCCACGAGAGGAAGATGGTCTTCCCAAGTACCACCAAAGTCAAGAACGCACAGCCTCAGGAGATCTTCTAGTACTCTATTTACCCTTTCGGTTTGTCCATCCGTCTGTAGGTGATAAGCCGTGCTTAAACTCAGTCGTGTACCCATGGCTTCTTGTAGACTATTCCAAAACTGGCTAGTGAAAATCGGGTCACGATCACTAACTATACTAGAAGGAACCCCATGCAACCGTACTATCTCTCGAAGGTAAATAGACGCTAGCCATGATGCGGTCTTCTTGCTTTTCACCGGAATGAAGTGAGCACTTTTCGTGAGCCTATCAACTATGACCCATATGCTAGTATTTCCCTTCCTTGACCTAGGCAGTCCATCCACGAAATCCATTGAGATACTCTCCCATTTCCATTGCGGAACCTCCAAAGGACCCAATAGCCTACCGGGCTTCTTCGACTCGGCCTTTAATTGTTGGCACACCATGCACTTCGAAATGAACTCTGCCACGTCCTTTTTCATTCCAGCCCAAAAGAAAATGCGTTTCATATCTCTGTACATCTTATCCCCTCCAGGATGTATGGTCATCTTCGAGTGATGCGCCTCTTCGAGAACTTTCCTTACTAGGTCTCCCACTTGTGGGACACATAGCCTTCCATCGCGCCTTAGCCATCCCTTTTCATCTATGGCATACCTACTGAGGTGACTTGATGTAACACCCCACGCCCGCTATGGTCACTCTCTGAGGGAATGCCAGAACATCGGTGGAGTATTTTGAGTGAATATAGAACAGAGTAATTACAGCAAGACAGATATAAGTAATACTTTGAAAATTTAAAACATCATTTCAATTGCAGCGGAAAATAAAACATGTCTGGTTACATCACAAAACCATAATAGAAGTCAAGTACAAATATCCATCCTGCTAAATAAAAATACATAATCCCAATACATGAACTGATAGCCATAATAGAAAAGGGTAAACTGAGCTCTACATCTAGGGTCCAAGCTCCAAGAGAGTAATAAAAGCAGCCTGATCAAAGCCCACTCGTGCTGGGCCCACTCTGAGAACCTGAGGGTTGGGAAAAAGATAAAAACAACGGGGTCAGACATAAGCCTGAGTGAGCCCTATAACCTTAACAATACAATTATTAAAGTAATTAGGGTATGATATGAACTCGGTACGGTACCTTTGGGGATAATGACTACACTAAGTAGCCAACAAACATAGGGTGAACTAAGATAACCGTAAAGACGCATCTACCCACCCAAGGATAATTACTAACTGCACCACACCAGTCATTCCTACTCAAAGATTGATCCCCCCCAAGGACTTAAAAGAAAGATATAACTAGTAGTTTCATGTACCCCTAGCTGACCACATAGGTGTCGTCTGCCCCTATCTCCACTAGGTGTACCCCACTACTCCCCAAGCGATCGGCTCCCTAACGTAGATACCCGTGCTGGTCCCACAGTGGGGTGTATCACTCCCCTAAAGTGGCAACCCAATACTATCAATGGTGCACGGCTTATACCTACACGATGCAACAACGGCTTATCTACCAGCCCGGGCCCACACACGCATATGAAACCCGTTGGACTTGCGTTGCCACCGCTAACCCGTTTTGGCCTCTTATAATCAAGCCCGGTACGCGTGTCCCGTCCTCGACATGGGTCGAGCCCACAAAGATACAAATGGGTTACTGGTTGAAATGGGCCCCCACAAGCTACCCACCTAAGCTTGTCACTTATCTAGTGTATCCCACTTAACCCTTTAATCATGTTTAATTACATGTTTCCACTTGGTTAAGTATTCTAATCGTATTTTCTATTGCCACCCAAGGCAACCCACTAGATTTCCACATGCCACCCAAGGCACCCACTTAACCCCTCATGTCCCTCTACATGCTAATATGGTTAAGTGTTTCTTAATTAATTAATTAAGATCATGACCTCATAAAGACCTCTCACATTAGACCATCTTTTATGACTGCTGGATATGCCGGTTGGTTCCGGGCAGACTTCTATTATAAAAAGGGTCTAACTTCGTGTCTTTACTTTAATCACGTATTTAATTTATGACTAAGACCTCTCACATTGGGCCAATCATTTGTAGCCGCTGGATGGCCGGTCGGTTCCGGGCAGACTTCCGCTACAAAAGGGTCCAACCTCGTGTCTTAGTTGATTAATTACACCTAATTAATCACCCCCATATTAATTATCCCTAATTAATATCAAGTTTTTCATAACATGGGTAGACCTAACTCAATAGGTAAATTCCCATGGGGTAGACCTAACTCAATAGGTAAATTCCCACTTATGTTAATTTATTTTTATGCTATGCTTAATCATACCCAATCATACTTTTATTAACATATTTATTAACCCCATCGTTCCCCACGTAAATCGTTCTCATTTCATGACATAATAAGGGGAAGATCCATCACAAATATCATGGGTTTAACCAAATCTTAGCATATAACTTTGTCATGGGTTAAGAGGATGCCAACTTGCATATATGAGCATATATTAACCCAACTACGTTTAATCCAAACTTGCATACTATCATACACATGACTTGCATAACATGTTGCATATGAACTTGCATATTATCATACACATATCTTGCACAACATGTTGAGCTTGCATATAAGCATTCACATAACTTGCATAACATGTTAAACTTGCATATAAGCATTCACATAACTTGCATAACATGTTAAACTTGCATATAAGCATACACATAACTTGCATAAGCATGCATAACTTGCATAACATGTTGAACTTGCATATAAGCATACACATAACTTGCATAAGCATTCACATAACTTGCATAAGCATGCATAACTTGCATAACATGTTAAACTTGCATATAAGCATACACATAACTTGCATAAGCATTCACATAACTTGCATAAGCATGCATAACTTGCATAACATGTTAAACTTGCATATAAGCATTCCCATAACTTGCATAAGCATGTTGCATAATAGATCAATGTTCAACTTAGTGTTTTGCATCATAAGCATCATGAAACATAGCACCAAACTTGCATAAAGATGTCATGAACACATACACTAAACTTGCACGACATATAGCATATAACTTGCAAAACACATAACATACACTATACTAAGCTTGCATAAACACATTGATCCACAAACATAACCATACATCATCATATCCTATCTTAATCAATTTAACAATTGATTATTAAGGGGATAGAAGCTCACCAAAACCAAGATTAGCAAACTAATGAAGAAGATTAAGAGGCTGGAAGTTGATTTGGAATGCTATCCCTTCTCTAATTTTGATGGAGGCTCCTTCAAGTTTCAAAGTGGTGGCATAATGGCCTTAGATCTATTTTTAGTAAGGATTAGGGGGGGTATTAGGGTGGATATATAGATTAGTTAGGTGTTTTAGGACCATAGGTGTGACGGCCCGCCCCGCACCAACCGACGTTTACTCCAAGTGTGCGCTGTACACATGTCCAATTGGCAGGGGACAGTCGCCAAAGAAGAGAAAGAAAGAAGATGAACTAAATAAAGAACCTGTAATATGTCTCACAGCGCATGGAATAAAATATAATAGCCAACATATACTTGACATAAAAACAGATGAGACAGTGCATAAGCTGAAAACTTGAACTAACATCATCAGAGTAGCGGAAATATCAAATACAGCTTATTACAACTCCAAAATACTGTCTCTAAGATAAGCAAAATAGGTATGCTACTAATGCCCAAAGTAGATACCGATCACGACACAGGGAGAATAACTATATATCATACGTGGAGCCTCCTGCTCGTCTTCAGTCCATCTACCAAGCGCACTACCAGCTATCCCTGTCTCTAGTCTGCTCGTGTGAGCACCCAGAGTAATAAGAAGAAACATAAAACTCTGGGTCAGACATCAGTCTGGTATGAGTGGTAGCAAGCATAAACAGAATAATAACAGGTATACTAAGTCATACCTGAACCTGGACCTGCAACCAAAGAGTTAGTACTACACGGTACAACACTCTATGATGTCACAAACACATAATATACGTATACGGGGGTGGGGATGTGTGTGTCAAACAATCAAGCATAGCAACCATCCTTGCATCTCTCACTCAGTGCGTAAAGCATACGACATCCACTTCTTCGATCACTAGAGCACTTTACTCAAACGACAGAACTCGACTTTGTACGACTATGTCCATTCCTACTACCACCAACGCCAAACCTATGGGACCACGCCCAACGTATCCATGATCCCACTCCATTGGTAGGTAGCTCCCTAGTCGCACCATATCCAAAGCCCGAGTTTGTCTCTCTACCTCCAACACCTAGTGATCCAAAGTCATAGACATCGACAACTCCTTAGCACACGTCCCGCAGCAAAGCCCAATCACGAAGTGAACTCATTGGTTCCCGTCTGGATCCTGAGCTCGAACTTCCACTTGAACTACCTTTGCATTTCGGGTTATGGATCTTCCTCCTTCGGATCGGTTCGGATCATCATTTCTTTCACCAATTCGGGTCGGGTCGGGTTCGTGACCACCCATCGGATCGGTTCGGGTCCACCATCTCGGTTCGGTTCGCACCCTCCATCGTGTCGTGGTTCGTGCCGCCCTCAACCACCAAGCATCAGTCCTCGGATCGGGTCGGAGCCTTCTTCATGCCATGGTTCGGATCCCTTTCGTCATCATTGGGATCGTGGTCTTCATCGTCTTGGTTCGTGACTGTTACCTCGGGTCGGATCGGAGTGCACCATTGGTTCGGGTCGGATCCCTGTCTCTCTCTTGTGACGGTTCGGATCGGAGTCCTTCATGGCACACTGGATCGGTTCGGATCCTTCAGCTCGTGGCGCAGCTTGCTTCGCTATAACGATCCGGTTCGGTTCGTGGTGAAGTGAAATGGGCGGTTCGGGTCGGGTAGGGGCGATCCGATCCGATTTCCTGCACTAATTCCTGCAACTTTCCAGCAAGTGTTTATACGTCTCTCGACGGCGTTTTCGACCATTTTAACTATTGAAACCAATCACAAAGCATACCAAAAGGTCATAGCAACGCATACAAGTGACCTCAAACACCAAAACAACAACATGACATGGTAAAATAGATCAAACATGCCCAAAACCCCATATTTTCCCTTAAGCATATGTGAGCATAACTAATGACATGATTAGCAAAACTTAATCAAATTAACCCAAACTCATACCAGAGGTCTAAAACATTATTTATGAATTTATAAACATTTTTTCCAGAATTTATTTTCGTTTAAAAACGCTAATTAGCACTAATCACCCCGAATAACCATAATTAGTGCAAAAAGCAAGCTAATCACTCACCTTAGCCACAAATAAAACAAGATCTGAAATAAATCTCTGATTTGGTGAAGATAACAAGGTGTTGTAGCAGCTCTAATCCCGATTTGGTGTGGATTTGCCTTGATTTGTTGTTGCTAATCTCTTTTCTTCAAGTTTGGAGTGATTTGGAGTGATTTAGAGGTTGGAGGCCATTAATAGGGTTCTATGAAATGAAGTGGTGGCTGGAAAAATGACTAAAAGGATGTTTTCTAACCCTAATCAGCCCTTATACAGCCCCAATCCCGAAACCCCCTTATGGGCCCAATTGCTAACTACCCGGTTTAGCCCAATTATGCAGTTTTTCACCCTCCAAACCTTGTTTCAGCCATATCTCCCAAACGGTAAGTCCGTTTGGCTATTATGACCACTCTACGGAAAGAGAAACCATCAAACGAATCTAATGGAAGTGGTTTCAGGTCAAAATTCCTTCCCTATCAAAAGTTATGGCCAAAACAGTACTGGCTAGGGGCAAAATGGTCATTTAAAAATCGACAAAAATCATGAACAGGGGAAATGACTCTAATAAATGTTTCCCAAAGTTACATGACCATACAACCTCACACGGGAAAGAAATAAATATTCTACAGTCCTATGATGTGTAGAGCACGGGTCGTTACACTCTCCCCACCTTAAGAAATTTCGCCCCCGAAATTCCCTAATCAAAACACACACAAGGGTCCCGCATGCCAATCAATCATAAAACAACCATCAAACATGCAAAACAAGCCAAACAAGTCTATCCTAGCATGCGGAATAACTAAATCGCAAAGTAAATCTTACCAGGCAAAGAGTTCTGGATAAGCCTTTCTAATGCTCTCCTCTGTCTCCCAAGCACAATCATTTTCGTCCTCGCCCCACTGAACTTTGACTAGCTTCACCGACTTTCTTCGAAGTTGCTTCGTATCATGCCCCACAATACGAATCGGCTTGCGGTTCTCAACCGCCTCAGGCTCTACTTCGAAGTCCTCTAACTGATCAGGTGAAATAGTCACATTTGAGTCGTGAACGAACTTCCTTAGTTGGGAAACATGAAACACATTGTGAACTCCTGCCATTTTCTCTGGTAAGTCAACTCTATACGCCAAATTCCCAACTTCCTCGAGAACTTGGAAAGGACCCACAAATCTTGGTGCCAACTTGCCTCTCCTGCCAAATCGTATCACGCTTTTCAACGGAGAGATCTTGACAAACACCAAGTCACCAACGGAGAATTTCAAGTCTCTTCTCCTCTTATCAGCATAGCTTTTCTGCCTGTCCTGAGCAGCTTTCATTCGTTGCCGAATGATCTTGATCTTATCGGAAGTTTCTCTCACCACATCTGGTCCAAGCACAAACTTCTCGCCAGTCTCTATCCAACATGATGGTGAGTTACACGGTCTTCCGTACAAAGCTTCATATGGAGCCATACCGATACTGGATTGGTAGCTATTATTATATGCAAACTCCACTAGATGCAAATGGTCATCCCATGCTCCACCGAAATCCAATATACAAGCCCTCAAGAGATCTTCCAATATCCGATTCACCCTCTCCGTCTGACCGTCGGTCTGAGGATGGTATGCGGTACTGAGATGTAATTCTGATCCTAAAGCCTCTTGTAAGCTCTTCCAAAATCCACTAGTAAACAACGGGTCTCGGTCACTCACAATGCCTTTGGGTACTCCATGAAATCTCACTACCCACTTCATATATAGTTCTGCTAACTTAGCTGCAGTTCTGTTCGACTTAACTGGTATAAATCTTGCACTCTTGGTCAGTCGATCCACAATTACCCAAATGCTATCATGCCCCGATCTAGTCCTCGGTAAACCATCGATGAAATCCATCGAAACTTGTTCCCATTTCCATTCGGGAATTTCTAATGGTTGTATCAACCCACTAGGCTTCTTTTGCTCGGCTTTAACTAGCTGGCAATTTATGCATTTGGATATAAACTTCCCAATGTCTCTTTTCATCCCTTCCCAGTAGTAAGTCTGTCTCATGTCTCGATACATCTTATTACCACCGGGATGTATAGCCAGTTTTGAGTGATGACATTCTCTAAGCACTTCATCTCTCAAACCATTCACGTTGGGCACAACTAGTCTTCCATTCTTCCGAAGCCATCCATTTCGATCAAGCCCATACACATTCATCTCCTCTTCGATACCCATCTCTAACTTGGAGATGATTTCTAATAGGTTAGGATCGTTCCTCTGGTTGGAACCAATCCGCTCCATCAAAGTGGGTCTGACCGTCAAACTAGCTAGCATAACTGGATCCAATTCGCACCTTGGTCTGAAATCAAACCCCGCGATATACTCCAGCTGCTTCCATTCAAGAAACATTGCCCCTAAGCTGGCATGTCTCCTACTCAAGGCATCGGCTACCGCGTTACCCTTCCCAGGTGTATATGTGATATCAAAATCATACGAAGCCAAGAACTCTAACCATCTCTGCTGACGGAGATTCAGATCTTTCTGAGAGAAGAGATACTTTAACGATTTATGATCGGTAAACAGCTCAAATCTTTCTCCCAAGAGGTAATGTCTCCACATCTTCAGCGCAAATACGATCGCTGCCAATTCCAAATCATGGGTAGGATACTTCTTCTCATGCGGCTTTAGCTGTCGACTAGCATAAGCTATAACTCTACCTCCTTGCATCAATACCGCACCCAGTCCGGTACCACAAGCGTCCGTGTATACCGTCATCTCTTCATTTCCCTTAGGAATGACCAACACTGGCGCACGCGTCAACTTTTCCTTTAGACTCTTGAATGCATTTTCACACCCTCCGTCCCAAACGAAGGCTTGATTCTTCTTAGTCAACTGAGTCAACGGTGCCGCTGTCTTGGAGAAGTCTTTGATAAACTTACGATAATATCCAGCTAACCCCAAGAAACTTCTTACGTCTGTTGCATTCTTGGGCGTAGACCAATCTTGTACCGTAGCCACCTTTGCAGGATCCACGGAAATACCATTCTCTGAAACAACATGGCCCAAGAACCTCACTTCCCTCCTCCAGAAGTGACACTTAGAAAATTTCGCTTTCAGTTGGTGTCTTCTCAACACCTCCAACACAATTCTCAAATGTTCCTTGTGTTCCTCTTCTGTCCTCGAGTAAACAAGGATATCGTCTACGAACACAAGAACAAACCTATTCAGTTGGTCTCTGAATACTCTATTCATGAGATCCACGAAGTATGCTGGTGCATTGGTCAACCCGAATGGCATGACCAACCACTCATAAAACCCAGACGGCGTCCTAAATGCCGTTTTAGCTATACTATCAGCTGCTACACGGAGCTGATGAAATCCTGTCGCGAGGTCCAACTGGGAGAACACTCTCGCTCCTTCCAGTTGATCAAACAAATCATCTATCCGTGGTAGAGGATACTTATTCTTCCTCGTCACCTTATTTAACTCGCGATAGTCCACACACAATCGAAGGGAACCATCTGCCTTAGTAGCAAACACAACTGGTGCTCCCCACTCGGAAACACTTCTTCTAATAAATCCCTTCTTCATAAGATCGCTAACTTGCACCTCGAGCTCTCGCTGTTCTCGTGGTGCCATACGACGAAGTGGCATCACTATAGGTCTGGCATCTTTCACTAAATCAATACGAAACTCAATCTCTCGGTGTGGTGGAAGTCCGGTCACTTCCTCGAAGATGTCCGGGTACTGGCCAACCACGGGCAAACCTGATAACTCATCATGCGGAATGTCGAGGGAATTTACAAAACTAGCCATTACCCCATCACAGGGTAGATTACCAAACACTACCCTCCGCCCATCATCCGCCCTAACTATCACCAAAAAGCCCTCACAGTCTACCACCACCCCGTATCTTTGGAGCCAATCGACTCCCAAAATGATGCCATACCCAGTAAAGCCCAAAACAAAGCAATCACAAACAAACATACATCCATGACTCGATAAGACCACATTACGACAGATCATACTAAGGTTTGTTGAACCACCAATCGGGTTCGTCACAGCTAATGGTCTATCGACTAACTCGGGTTCCAATCCCAACCTATCTACCAGGTCACTAGATATGAAGGAATGGGAAGCCCCGGTATCGAACAAAACTCTAACAGGAAGATCATAAATGGAAAGCATACCTTGAATGACGACTCCCTTTCCTTTCTCCGCCGCAGTTGGGGCATTCGACGAAGAAGGAACAGCATTGATGGCATATGCTTTCACAATCTGATTCTCCTTCAGAGGTTGCGGGCACTTATCCTTAAAATGTCCCTCTTGGCCACAGTTAAAGCACTTCTTTCCCACTGTCTTGGCCCTACATTCCCTTGCATAATGGCCCTTCTTTCCACATTTGAAGCACTCGACTTCCTTCCAGCTTTTCTTCTGGCCATCCTTAGCTTGGTTCTGCTTCCTCTTATTCTGAGAGTTATTCTTGCCTCCACCGCTTGCTTGCGGCTTTGGCTCTTCAGCAGATGCAGCAACAACCCCAGTCTTCGGCTTAGGGTAAAGACTTTCTGACCTCAAAGCTTTTCCCACGATCGACTCAAACGTCTCATCGATGTGATTAATCAGCCCCTCCCCTAAGTATTCATCCAAACCAGTGATGAACCTCTCATTTTTCTTTTCGGGAGTATCAATTAGAGATAACCCATACTTCGACAAAGTGTCGAACTCAGCAACATAATCCGATACTGCCCTTCCATTCTGCTTAAGCTCCAAGAACTTCCTAAACAATTCCGATTTCTGGGCAGCTGGGATATACTTGTCGCTAAAGCGAGCTTTAAACTGATCCCAAGTAACTTGATCTTCTGGTGTGGCTGCCCTAATAGCATTCCACCAATTCATCGCTCGTCCTTGCAGCTGACGAGACGCTAGCCTTCTCTTCATCGCATCCTCGATACCCAAGTCATCGAAGATTCGATCACAGCTATCCAACCAATCCTGAACATCCGTGGCCGACTCTGTTCCGTGAAACGGCTTTCCACCAAGATTAGTGTAATCCTTGCTCAGCTTGGCGAAATCGGCCCTAGGCGCTTGCACCGCTGCACCTCCAGCATTGGCAACATTAGGAGCCTCCCTCTGAATATCCACAAGCATCTCTCTCATGAGGTTGGTAAACATAGCCCTCATGTCAGGGGGATTCCCATTATTGGCCCCTCTGCCAGCACCTCTTCCTCGGCTCATCGTCAAATCTGTTAAAGAGAAAACGATTAACCATCTCCATAGTGGTGCCAGTGCAGTGCAATGCGACTTCATCCTTAAACATACCAATACTATATATAGATATAGCTTTTGAAAACCAAAATAATCACAAATACGCGCTCTCATATACGTACTATCTCTCCCTAGTGTCTTTCCCTAGGTGAATTACGCAACCTAGAGCTCTGATACCAAGTGTGACGGCCCGCCCCGCACCAACCGACGTTTACTCCAAGTGTGCGCTGTACACATGTCCAATTGGCAGGGGACAGTCGCCAAAGAAGAGAAAGAAAGAAGATGAACTAAATAAAGAACCTGTAATATGTCTCACAGCGCATGGAATAAAATATAATAGCCAACATATACTTGACATAAAAACAGATGAGACAGTGCATAAGCTGAAAACTTGAACTAACATCATCAGAGTAGCGGAAATATCAAATACAGCTTATTACAACTCCAAAATACTGTCTCTAAGATAAGCAAAATAGGTATGCTACTAATGCCCAAAGTAGATACCGATCACGACACAGGGAGAATAACTATATATCATACGTGGAGCCTCCTGCTCATCTTCAGTCCATCTACCAAGCGCACTACCAGCTATCCCTGTCTCTAGTCTGCTCGTGTGAGCACCCAGAGTAATAAGAAGAAACATAAAACTCTGGGTCAGACATCAGTCTGGTATGAGTGGTAGCAAGCATAAACAGAATAATAACAGGTATACTAAGTCATACCTGAACCTGGACCTGCAACCAAAGAGTTAGTACTACACGGTACAACACTCTATGATGTCACAAACACATAATATATGTATACGGGGGTGGGGATGTGTGTGTCAAACAATCAAGCATAGCAACCATCCTTGCATCTCTCACTCAGTGCGTAAAGCATACGACATCCACTTCTTCGATCACTAGAGCACTTTACTCAAACGACAGAACTCGACTTTGTACGACTATGTCCATTCCTACTACCACCAACGCCAAACCTATGGGACCACGCCCAACGTATCCATGATCCCACTCCATTGGTAGGTAGCTCCCTAGTCGCACCATATCCAAAGCCCGAGTTTGTCTCTCTACCTCCAACACCTAGTGATCCAAAGTCATAGACATCGACAACTCCTTAGCACACGTCCCGCAGCAAAGCCCAATCACGAAGTGAACTCATTGGTTCCCGTCTGGATCCTGAGCTCGAACTTCCACTTGAACTACCTTTGCATTTCGGGTTATGGATCTTCCTCCTTCGGATCGGTTCGGATCATCATTTCTTTCACCAATTCGGGTCGGGTCGGGTTCGTGACCACCCATCGGATCGGTTCGGGTCCACCATCTCGGTTCGGTTCGCACCCTCCATCGTGTCGTGGTTCGTGCCGCCCTCAACCACCAAGCATCAGTCCTCGGATCGGGTCGGAGCCTTCTTCATGCCATGGTTCGGATCCCTTTCGTCATCATTGGGATCGTGGTCTTCATCGTCTTGGTTCGTGACTGTTACCTCGGGTCGGATCGGAGTGCACCATTGGTTCGGGTCGGATCCCTGTCTCTCTCTTGTGACGGTTCGGATCGGAGTCCTTCATGGCATACTGGATCGGTTCGGATCCTTCAGCTCGTGGCGCAGCTTGCTTCGCTATAACGATCCGGTTCGGTTCGTGGTGAAGTGAAATGGGCGGTTCGGGTCGGGTAGGGGCGATCCGATCCGATTTCCTGCACTAATTCCTGCAACTTTCCAGCAAGTGTTTATACGCCTCTCGACGGCGTTTTCGACCATTTTAACTATTGAAACCAATCACAAAGCATACCAAAGGGTCATAGCAACGCATACAAGTGACCTCAAACACCAAAACAACAACATGACATGGTAAAATAGATCAAACATGCCCAAAACCCCATATTTTCCCTTAAGCATATGTGAGCATAACTAATGACATGATTAGCAAAACTTAATCAAATTAACCCAAACTCATACCAGAGGTCTAAAACATTATTTATGAATTTATAAACATTTTTTCCAGAATTTATTTTCGTTTAAAAACGCTAATTAGCACTAATCACCCCGAATAACCATAATTAGTGCAAAAAGCAAGCTAATCACTCACCTTAGCCACAAATAAAACAAGATCTGAAATAAATCTCTAATTTGGTGAAGATAACAAGGTGTTGTAGCAGCTCTAATCCCGATTTGGTGTTGATTTGCCTTGATTTGTTGTTGCTAATCTCTTTTCTTCAAGTTTGGAGTGATTTGGAGTGATTTAGAGGTTGGAGGCCATTAATAGGGTTCTATGAAATGAAGTGGTGGCTGGAAAAATGACTAAAAGGATGTTTTCTAACCCTAATCAGCCCTTATACAGCCCCAATCCCGAAACCCCCTTATGGGCCCAATTGCTAACTACCCGGTTTAGCCCAATTATGCAGTTTTTCACCCTCCAAACCTTGTTTCAGCCATATCTCCCAAACGGTAAGTCCGTTTGGCTATTATGACCACTCTACGGAAAGAGAAACCATCAAACGAATCTAATGGAAGTGGTTTCAGGTCAAAATTCCTTCCCTATCAAAAGTTATGGCCAAAACAGTACTGGCTAGGGGCAAAATGGTCATTTAAAAATCGACAAAAATCATGAACAGGGGAAATGACTCTAATAAATGTTTCCCAAAGTTACATGACCATACAACCTCACACGGGAAAGAAATAAATATTCTACAGTCCTATGATGTGTAGAGCACGGGTCGTTACAATAGGATTAACCCTAAATTAGATTAGGACCGTCAGATTTCGGAAATCTCTAGAACACAGCCCAAGACTCAACCAAAAACCAGATCTGGTGCACCCAGATCAACAGGGCCGACACCCTGTGTCGACACCCCTGTCGACAGGGCTGTCGACGCCCCTGTCGACATGCCTGTCGACACCCCTGTCAACATGCCTGTCGACACGGGGCTAGGCGGGAACTTTCCCGCCTTTTCCGCTTTTGGCTTCAAACTTGTTTTAGAACTGAATTTTAAATCTGTTTTTAACTTTGAATTTTCTGAAAACTTCTTTGGGCCTTAACTGGGCCATACGGACTCCGATTTACAAAATTTCGGACTCTATTCTGCGTATTTTTCCGAGACGAACGCAATGACGCAGCCCGTTTCCCCCAATTCTCACATCTGAGATTATTTATTCTGCAATTAGTGAATTTTAGCATTAACTGAAATACGGGGTGTTACATTCTCCCCTCCTTAAACGATTTCGTCCCCGAAATCTCTAAGCTAAGGAGAATGCATATCCTATCATCCAAACAACCATCTACTCAATCCATCAAACACGGGCATCCATTGTCCTTAAAACAATTTCTAATGATGTATGAGCATATGCAAAAAAAGTGTGTGTATATGTTCCCTATCTAATGTATGAACATATGCAAACCATGATAGTGCCATGCATCCATTATGTATGCGAGAGAACCCTATCGACACATACAATATCTACATGAGTGCACAATCATTCACCAAAATGCATCATCCATATGATAACACAATCATTATACATCCATAAATATAGCTTCCTACACACAATTTTATGCAATATGCAATATGAAGTGACTGAGCCGATCTAGTGCCTAGAGTGTGTGTATATGCATTCACGAGCAACCACTAGCAAACACTTGCATCCACTTGCATCCATCAACCATAACATGTCTCAAACACATGTTTCAACCATAGGTTTACCCTATCTAAAGGTCAAAGGTACTAACGAGAGGACATACTAAAGATAAGATAAGTACAAGATAAGCGACAAAGGAGAAGTTGAAGAACATACCCTCAAAAAGAAATCGGTATAATGAACGCATCTTTGCTTCCGTCTCCCAAGTAGCGTTACCCTGATCTTCTCCCCATTGTACTTTGACTAGTTGAACCTCTCTGTTTCTCAACTTCCTAGTCTCTGACCCAAGGATGCGAGTAGGAGATCGTCGAATCGTTGCATCACGTTCTACTTCCACTTCTCTAAGCAAGCTCGGCTCTACCACTTCTGCAGTCTCATGTAGGCACTTCCTCAAATGCGACACATGGAATACATCATGTACCCCACTAAGTCTGTCGGGCAACTCCACTCTATATGCCATCCGTCCAATCCTTTCCTTAATAGGAAACGGTCCTACAAACCTCGGTGCTAACTTCCCCACGGATCCAAAGCGAACCACATTCCGTAATGGAGACACTTTGACAAAAACCATGTCCCCAACTTCAAACACAAGATCCGTCCTTCTCTTGTCCGCATAAGATTTTTGCCTATCCTGCGCTGCTTTCATCCTCCTTCGAATCAAGTCAATCTTCTTAGAAGTCTCCCTAACCATATCAGGCCCAAGTAAGATCTTATCCGTAGATTCCCACCAACATGTAGGTGATCGACAAGGCCTGCCATAAAGAGCTTTGAAAGGAGCCATACCAATACTGGACTGAAAGCTGTTATTATATGCGAACTCCACCAATGGAAGATGCTCTTCCCATGTACCTCCAAAATCTAAGATACAAAGCCTCAAAAGGTCTTCTAGGACACGATTCACCCTCTCAGTCTGGCCGTCCGTCCGAGGATGATATGCGGTGCTCAGACACAATTGAGTCCCCACTGCTTCTTGCAAACTTCTCCAGAACTCGCTAGTGAAGATAGGATCTCGATCACTCACTATGCTAGAGGGTACCCCATGCAATCGAACTATCTCTCGAAGATATACAGAAGCTAGCCATGGAGCGGTCCTCTTGCTCTTCACAGGTATGAAATGGGCGCTCTTAGTAAGTCTGTCTACCACCACCCAAATTCCCGTATTACCCTTTCTCGATCTGGGTAACCCGTCAATAAAATCCATCGAGACACTATCCCACTTCCATTGCGGAACTTCCAATGGGTGAAGCAACCCACCTGGTTTCTTTTGCTCCGCCTTCACTTGCTGGCACACCAAGCATCGAGCGACATACTCGGCCACATCTTTCTTCATACCGGCCCAGAAGAAAACCCTCTTCATGTCTTGGTACATCTTGTCCCCACCGGGATGAATGGTCATCCTAGAGCGGTGTGCATCATCAAGAATAACCTTCCTCAAACCCTCGTCTTGCGGTACACAAAGTCTACCGTCTCTACGCAAGCACCCCTTATCGTCTAGGGTGTACCTACTCAAATGGCTGGACGATTCCCCCCTTATGAGCTTCTCCACCAACTCAACCAACTGTGGGTCGTCCCTCTGTGCTTCTCCGATCCGCCCCAGAAGAGTAGGTCTGACCTCCAAGGATGCTAGCAAACCGGGTACATAATCAATGGAAGGTCTGAAATCAAACATCGAGATAAATTCCAAGCTTCGTTGTTCCACGAACAATGGACTCAAGGACAACCTTTTTCTGCTCAAGGCGTCCGCCACCACGTTACCCTTGCCAGGGGTATACGCTATCTCGAAATCATAGGATGCTAAGAACTCCATCCACCTTTGCTGTCTCAAATTCAAATCCTTCTGAGAAAACAAGTATTTCAATGATTTGTGGTCAGTGAACAATTCGAATCTCTCACCAAGAAGATAATGGCGCCAAATCTTAAGCGCAAAAACAATAGCGGCCAACTCTAAATCATGGGTAGGGTAATTTTTCTCATGCACTCTCAACTGCCTTCCACCATAGGCTATCACCCTTCCCTCTTGCATTAAGACTGCGCCAAGTCCTGTCCCACAAGCATCGGTATAAACAACAAATGGCTTGCTCCCATCTGGAAACACTAAAACTGGAGCAGTGGTTAAAGCTCTCTTTAACCGTCGGAACGCATCATCACAATCTACGTCCCATGCGAAAACAAGATTCTTCTTCGTTAAGCAGGTTAATGGGGCTGATATCTTCGCTAAGTCTTTAATAAACTTCCTATAATAACCCGCCAACCCCAAGAAACTTCTTACTTCGGTAGCATTCTTCGGAACCTTCCAATCCTGAATTGATACTACCTTCGCGGGATCGACAGCTATCCCTTCCTTGGAGACCACGTGCCCCAAGAACCGCACTTCCTTCCTCCAGAAGTGACATTTAGAGAATTTCGCTTTAAGGCTATGTGCTCGAAGAGTCTTCAATACCTCCCCAAGATGTAGGGCATGCTCTTCTTCACTCTTAGAAAATACTAAGATATCATCCACAAAGACCACCACGAATTTATTAAGGAACTCCCTGAACACCCTACTCATCAAATCCACAAAGTATGCAGGGGCGTTTGTCAACCCAAATGGCATCACCAGCCACTCATAGAAACCATCCGGAGTCCTAAAGGCAGTCTTGTCTATGCTATCCTCAGCCACCCTCAACTGATGAAACCCCGTGGCTAAGTCCAACTGAGAAAATACTGAAGCGCCAACCAACTGATCGAAAAGATCATCAATCCTCGGCAATGGGTGTCTATTCTTCTTTGTGAGCTTGTTGAGTTCTCTATAGTCTACACAAAGTCTGAGGGACCCATCCGCCTTCGTAGCAAATACTACTGGAGCACCCCACTCCGATATACTCCGTCTTATGAACCCCTTCTCAAGCAACTCCCCTACTTGCTTATGGAGTTCCCTCCTCTCACAAGGAGCCATGTGGCGCACTGGTAAAGATACGGGTTTAGCATTATCCACCAGATATATTCGGAAGTCGATCTCCCGCTTCGGAGGTAAGCCCTTCACCTCCTCAAACACATCCGAATATTCCCGGACCACTCTAACAGATTGCAAACTCACGACCGAAGCGTCAAGCGATTCAAGATAACTTAGCATAACAGAATCCATGGGATTACAAGAAATCTCGAGAGTGTTACCCAAGCGGGTCATGAGCCTAACAACTCTCCTTTCGCAATCAAGAACGGCACCATTACTGGATAACCAGTCCATGCCCAAAATCAACCCATAGCCCGTGAAGCCCAACACAAAAGCATCACATCTAAACTCAATGCTAAGTATAAAAATCTTCAAACCCAAACATATCATGGACAAATAAGTGGAGCCCCCAATTGGGTTTGAAACAACCAAGGGATCATCTACCAGACTGATGTCTAAGTGCAGTGACTCAACTAATGATGATGAGATAAACGAATGCGATGCGCCTGAATCAAACAGTGTACGGACAGGATGATCAAATAGAAAAACCAGACTTTCAACGGAAATAGTTCTACCTCTTTCCTGAATCGGTGGAACCGCGAGAGCCTGTACTTGCCCCCTAGCCTGACCCGGTGCCATAAGAGCTTGCACCTGTCCTCCTGAGGTAGACCCCGTCCTTTGCCCTTTCTTAGGACAGTCTTTCACTAGATGCCCTGCTTCGCCACAGTGGAAGCAGCCAGTCTTCTTCTTCTTGCGACAATCCTTGCTTAGGTGGCCAGGTGTCCCACAATTGAAACACTTCTTCTTCTTGCCCTTGCCACCATTGCCTTTCCCACCTTTGTTTTGCTGTTGTTGCTGAGGTCTCTTTTGATCTCCCTTCTTCTCGGGTGCCTTATTGGCATTGGGACCCTTCTCTTCTTCATGCATGAGTGCCATGTCAACTAGCTTCTCAAAGGTGGCCCCCATAGGGATATGAATCATAGCCAACCCATGCATCGGTTCATTCAAGCCTTTCACGAACCTCAAAGCCTTCTTCTCCGGTGTATTCACCATGTCTAGGCCAAACCTTGCCAATTGATTAAACTTGTTGACATATTCTTTCACTGAGAGATTTCCTTGCTTTAGGGTCAAGAATCTTTCCATATACAAGTTTTCCTCCGCCCTTGAGAGAAACTTTGCCACAAATCTTTGCCTAAAATCCGCCCAAGAGTCAACGGGGCATTCTCCATTAGTGACCTCCCACCAGAATGAGGCCTCTCCTTTCATTAACCAAGCAGCTAACTTGACTTTCTTTCCTTCTTCCATCTCAAAGATATCTATCAACTCTTCCACCTCCTTAAGCCAATCTCTAGCCTCCACAAAAGTTTCAGATCCTTGAAAAGGTTTCCCTCCCATAGCTTTAAATTCCTTGCAAGTCTTAGCAAAAGTATCCGTGCGAGGAGGAGGGGGAGGAGGAAGATCGGGTGCTACGGTTGGTGGAGGAACATTTGCTGGACCCGCAGTGGTGGCCCTAGCCTCCATCAATCTCCTATACCATACTGGTATCGTCACACCCTCAGGAAAGTTAAGATCCTCAGCCATGCTGAAACGAAAAAGGAAAGATTCAAAACGGAGAATTCGAAAGATAAAGATATGGCTATCAGGGATTATGCTTTTCTTTCAAAAACTTTTCTCTTTAAAGACATGTTTTTGAAAATATCTCTTCCAAAAATGTTTTTAGAAAAATAGTTTTCTAAAAATTTTATCTGTTTCGGTAACCTTTGCTCTGATACCACGTGTAACACCCCACGCCCGCTATGGTCACTCTCTGAGGGAATGCCAGAACATCGGTGGAGTATTTTGAGTGAATATAGAACAAAGTAATTACAGCAAGACAGATATAAGTAATACTTTGAAAATTTAAAACATCATTTCAATTGCAGCGGAAAATAAAACATGTCTGGTTACATCACAAAACCATAATAGAAGTCAAGTACAAATATCCATCCTGCTAAATAAAAATACATAATCCCAATACATGAACTGATAGCCATAATAGAAAAGGGTAAACTGAGCTCTACATCTAGGGTCCAAGCTCCAAGAGAGTAATAAAAGCAGCCTGATCAAAGCCCACTCGTGCTGGGCCCACTCTGAGAACCTGAGGGTTGGGAAAAAGATAAAAACAACGGGGTCAGACATAAGCCTGAGTGAGCCCTATAACCTTAACAATACAATTATTAAAGTAATTAGGGTATGATATGAACTCGGTACGGTACCTTTGGGGATAATGACTACACTAAGTAGCCAACAAACATAGGGTGAACTAAGATAACCGTAAAGACGCATCTACCCACCCAAGGATAATTACTAACTGCACCACACCAGTCATTCCTACTCAAAGATTGATCCCCCCCAAGGACTTAAAAGAAAGATATAACTAGTAGTTTCATGTACCCCTAGCTGACCACATAGGTGTCGTCTGCCCCTATCTCCACTAGGTGTACCCCACTACTCCCCAAGCGATCGGCTCCCTAACGTAGATACCCGTGCTGGTCCCACAGTGGGGTGTATCACTCCCCTAAAGTGGCAACCCAATACTATCAATGGTGCACGGCTTATACCTACACGATGCAACAACGGCTTATCTACCAGCCCGGGCCCACACACGCATATGAAACCCGTTGGACTTGCGTTGCCACCGCTAACCCGTTTTGGCCTCTTATAATCAAGCCCAGTACGCGTGTCCCGTCCTCGACATGGGTCGAGCCCACAAAGATACAAATGGGTTACTGGTTGAAATGGGCCCCCACAAGCTACCCACCTAAGCTTGTCACTTATCTAGTGTATCCCACTTAACCCTTTAATCATGTTTAATTACATGTTTCCACTTGGTTAAGTATTCTAATCGTATTTTCTATTGCCACCCAAGGCAACCCACTAGATTTCCACATGCCACCCGAGGCACCCACTTAACCCCTCATGTCCCTCTACATGCTAATATGGTTAAGTGTTTCTTAATTAATTAATTAAGATCATGACCTCATAAAGACCTCTCACATTAGACCATCTTTTATGACTGCTGGATATGCCGGTTGGTTCCGGGCAGACTTCTGTCATAAAAAGGGTCTAACCTCGTGTCTTTACTTTAATCACGTATTTAATTTATGACTAAGACCTCTCACATTGGGCCAATCATTTGTAGCCGCTGGATGGCCAGTCGGTTCCGGGCAGACTTCCGCTACAAAAGGGTCCAACCTCGTGTCTTAGTTGATTAATTACACCTAATTAATCACCCCCATATTAATTATCCCTAATTAATATCAAGTTTTTCATAACATGGGTAGACCTAACTCAATAGGTAAATTCCCATGGGGTAGACCTAACTCAATAGGTAAATTCCCACTTATGTTAATTTAGTTTTATGCTATGCTTAATCATACCCAATCATACTTTTATTAACATATTTATTAACCCCATCGTTCCCCACGTAAATAGTTCTCATTTCATGACATAATAAGGGGAAGATCCATCACAAATATCATGGGTTTAACCATATCTTAGCATATAACTTTGTCATGGGTTAAGAGGATGTCAACTTGCATATATGAGCATATATTAACCCAACTACGTTTAACCCAAACTTGCATACTATCATACACATGACTTGCATAACATGTTGCATATGAACTTGCATATTATCATACACATATCTTGCACAACATGTTGAGCTTGCATATAAGCATTCACATAACTTGCATAACATGTTAAACTTGCATATAAGAATTCACATAACTTGCATAACATGTTAAACTTGCATATAAGCATACACATAACTTGCATAAGCATGCATAACTTGCATAACATGTTGAACTTGCATATAAGCATACACATAACTTGCATAAGCATTCACATAACTTGCATAAGCATGCATAACTTGCATAACATGTTAAACTTGCATATAAGCATACACATAACTTGCATAAGCATTCACATAACTTGCATAAGCATGCATAACTTGCATAACATGTTAAACTTGCATATAAGCATTCCCATAACTTGCATAAGCATGTTGCATAATAGATCAATGTTCAACTTAGTGTTTTGCATCATAAGCATCATGAAACATAGCACCAAACTTGCATAAAGATGTCATGAACACATACACTAAACTTGCACGACATATAGCATATAACTTGCAAAACACATAACATACACTATACTAAGCTTGCATAAACACATTGATCCACAAACATAACCATACATCATCATATCCTATCTTAATCAATTTAACAATTGATTATTAAGGGGATAGAAGCTCACCAAAACCAAGATTAGCAAACTAATGAAGAAGATTAAGAGGCTAGAAGTTGATTTGGAATGCTATCCCTTCTCTAATTTTGATGGAGGCTCCTTCAAGTTTCAAAGTGGTGGCATAATGGCCTTAGATCTATTTTTAGTAAGGATTAGGGGGGGTATTAGGGTGTATATATAGATTAGTTAGGTGTTTTAGGACCATATGATTAACCCTAAATTAGATTAGGACCGTCAGATTTCGGAAATCTCTAGAACACAGCCCAAGACTCAACCAAAAACCAGATCTGGTGCACCCAGATCAACAGGGCCGACACCCTGTGTCGACACCCCTGTCGACAGGGATGTCGACACCCCTGTCGACATGCCTGTCGACACCCCTGTCGACATGCCTGTCGACACGGGGCTAGGCGGGAACTTTCCCGCCTTTTCCGCTTTTGGCTTCAAACTTGTTTTAGAACTGAATTTTAAATCTGTTTTTAACTTTGAATTTTCTGAAAACTTCTTTGGGCCTTAACTGGGCCATACGGACTCCGATTTACAAAATTTCGGACTCTATTCTGCGTATTTTTCCGAGACGAACGCAATGACGCATCCCGTTTCCCCCAATTCTCACATCTGAGATTATTTATTCTGCAATTAGTGAATTTTAGCATTAACTGAAATACGGGGTGTTACACTTGACGTCTCACCACTAATCATCTTGTCCATGATTTCGACTATCTGTGGGTCTTCCTTCTGTGAAGTCCCTACTTGATCTAGAAGTGTACGTCTTAACTCAAGAGATGCTAACGTAGCAGTCAATGACTCAACAGCATGTGTAAAATCAAAGGTTGCTATAAACTCAAGGCTTTTCCTTTCAACAAACAAGGGGCCCAAAGTCAACCTTTTTCTACATAGCGCGTCCGCCACCACGTTACTCTTGCCAGGGGTATAAGCTATATCGAAGTCATATGATGCCAAGAATTCCATCCACCGCTGTTGTCTCAGATTCAAATCTTTCTGTGAGAAGAGGTACTTGAGCGATTTGTGGTCGGTATACAGCTCGAACCTCTCCCCTAGAAGATAATGGCGCCAAGCTTTAAGTGCAAAAACAATCGCGGCCAATTCCAAGTCATGCGTGGGATATTTTTTCTCATGAACTTTAAGTTGTCTACCCCCGTAGCATATTACTCTTCCTTCTTGCATTAGGACAGCGCCTAATCCCGTGCCGCATGCATCTGTGTACACCGTAAACACCTTGCCTCCGTCAGGTAATGCCAAAGCTGGAGCTGTGGTGAGGGCTCTCTTGAGTCTCTGAAAAGCAGCGTCACACTCTATGTCCCACGCAAAAGCTAGGTTCTTCTTGGTTAACTTAGTAAGAGGGGCTGAAATCATAGCGAAGTCCTTAATGAACTTCCTGTAGTAGCACGCTAAACCGAGAAAGCTCCTCACCTCCATTGCATTCTTAGGAATTTTCCAGTCCTGTACCGCAACTACCTTTGTGGGGTCCACGGCTATGCCTTGCTTAGAAACTACATGTCCAAGGAACTGAACTTCCTTCCTCCAAAAATGGCATTTGGAGAACTTAGCCTTTAACTAGTGTGCTCTAAGTGTTTCCATGACTTCCTTGAGATGTCTAACATGCTCTTCTTCATCTTTTGAGAAGATCAAAATATCATCCATGAAAACTACCACAAACTTGTTAAGGAACTCCCGAAACACCCTACTCATCAAATCTACAAAGTACACGGGTGCATTCGTCAACCCAAATGGCATGACGAGCCATTCGAAGAACCCATCTGGAGTCCTAAACGCAGTTTTGTCAATGCTATCCTCAGCCACTCTAAGCTGATGGAATCCTGTGGCTAGATCTAGTTGAGAGAAAACAGATGCTCCCACAAGATGGTCAAACAAATCGTCGATTCTTGGTAGTGGGTGCCTATTTTTCTTAGTTAGCTTGTTTAACTCACGATAATCTATGCACAGACGAAGCGATCCATCCACCTTAATAGCGAATACCACTGGAGCATCCCATTCAGAAATGCTTCGTCTTATGAAATTTTTCTCAAGCAACTCGTTAACTTGTTTACTGAGCTCTCTTCTTTCTCGCGGGGCCATGTGCCTAACGGGCAATGAAACTGGCTTGGCATTATCAACAAGATAAATTCGGAAGTCTATCTCGTGTTTAGGAGGTAACCCCCTCACCTCATCAAAGACATCTGGATATTCTCAGACCACTCTTACAAATTGCAAATTATCGACGGACGAGTCAAGAGATTCAAGATAACACAACATGACCGGACCCTTAGGTTTACAAGAAATTTCAAGGGTATTACCAAGGCGAATCATGAGCCTCATTATCCTCTGTTCACAATCAAGAATGGCTCCATAACTGGACAGCCAATCCATACCTAGGATCAAACCGTATCCCATAAATCCAAGAACATAAGAATTACACGTGAATTCTACGCTCAAGATAGAGATCCTAAAATCCATACACATCATAGATAAATGGGCGGAGCCCCCAATTGGATTTAAAGCCATAATGGGGTCCTCAACCAGACTAGTACTTAGGTGTAGATTTTCAACAATATCAGAAGAAATAAAAGTATGCGATGCGCCAGAGTCAAATAAGGTTCAAACATGAAAGTCAGAAATGTAAACAAGGCTTTCTACAGAAATATTACTAACTTGGTGAAGAGCTGGAGTGGTATTGAGAGCGTGCAACTGCCCTCCAGAAGGTCCTGCTCGCTGAGCCTGCCCTTGCCCCTCCTTGCTTCTTAGGGCAATCCTTGCTGATGTGTCCAGTATCTCCACAATGAAAGCATTCACCCAACTTCCTCTTCTTCTTTCTACAGTCTTTAGCTAGATGTCCCGTAATACCACAAAAGTTGCACTTCCTCGTCTCACGTGGTTTGTTGTTGCTCTTGTTATTCTTGTTGCCCCCCTTCTTGAAGTCAGCTTTCTTATTCTGAGTTTCATTAGGCTTAACCTCCTTCTTGCTATTCTTGTCTTCCTCATGAAGTAGAGCAATATCCACCAAGCTTTCAAAGGTCGCCCCCATGGGTATATGAGTTATGGCCAAACTGTGTAGTGGCTCGTTCAATCCTCGAGCAAAGCGTACAGCCTTTTTCTGGGCCATGTTGGCCAAATCCAAACCGAACCAAGCAAGCTGATTAAACTTATTCACGTACTCCCTAACAGACATGTCCCCTTGCTTGAGTGCTAGGAACCTCTCCGTCTGAAGGTTCTCTTCTGCTGACGATAAGAATTTAAGCCCAAACCTCTCTCTAAAGTCTGCCCAAGTCTCAACTAGCCTGGTAGCGTTGGTGACTTCCCACCAAAATGCAGCTTCCTCTTTCAACAACCATGCTGCCAACTGAACTTTCCTATGGTCCTCCACATCAAAGATAATGAACAAGTCTTCAGTCACTTTTAGCCAGTTTCGTGCCTCAACAAAGGTTTCAGTTCCAACGAAGTTCTTGCCACCCATTGCTTTAAAATCTTTGCATATTTTGGCAAAGGCGGTACCAGGAGGAGGAGGAACCGCGACCATCGAGGGAGGAGGAGGAGGGATGTCTGCCGGGACCGCGCCGTTGGCCCTGGCTTCTAAGTACCTTCGGATCCATCCAGGCACGAGTATTCCCTCGGGCAGGTTAAGATCAGCCATGCTGAAAAATGAAAAGAAAAGGATTCAAACGAGGAAACAAAGGAAAGTGCTAATGGTTTTTTGGGGAATAGCCTTTTTAAACATAAAACTTTTCTTGAAAAATGCTTCTTTATAAATGGTTTTGAAAATAGTTTCAGAAGGTTTTTAAAACTTTTTGCCCAGCCTGGTAACCTTCTGCTCTGATACCAAATGTAACATCCCACCTCTGCTTGGGTCACTCGCAAAGGGAATGCACTAGTTTTGGTGGAGTATTATCTAGGTAAACATACACAGAGATATCACAAGGCAGAACATAAATAAAGCAGCGGTAGAAATTAAAAACCAAATTTTTATTACTTTCAAGAAAAGAGTCAAAACCCCATATATCCAAGGTACAAATTATTCCATTACATCAAGTTCCAAATAAAGAAGCATAAACTTAAGATAACAAAAGTAAATTATTCCCCATAAATAGCAGAAGAAGCCATAGCATAGCTCCAGACCAAACCGTACATGAGCTGTCAGAAAGCAAGCTAAATCCAAGCTAAGAGCTAGTGTTTCCTCCCTGAGAACCTGGGGGGGAGGGGGGAATGAAAGAAAAAGAGGCGAAAGAAAAAGGGTCAGTCATAAGACTGGTAAGCCCTAGTGACTTTCAGTATAAAAACTAGTAAAGGTAACATGACATGCGAAAATTGGAATTAAACATAAGGATGATAACAGGACTGATATGATAAACAAGGTAAGTCAATTCTAGCATCGCATATTCAAGATTCCCTGCACCAACTATACTAGTATTCTAACCCATGTCAAGTATTAATCATGAAATGATCCCTTGGCCCAGTATCATGAAGTGACCCATTACGGGGTCCTACTGCACGATCTACTGATCGATCGGTTCCCTACAATTTCTAGCTCGCCATGTGTCTGTGTCATACGACCCTATCCTGAAATGTAGTCACCCGTGCTAGGTCCACCATAGGGTGTATCAAGCCCTATGGTGCCGACCACCGACACGAATCAAGCACGCACAGTGTAAACCTACGGGTGCCCAATGCCTGCTTTTCAACTCCGGACTACGTGCACGACCATAGTCCGCCTGAACCTACAATGGCGCACCTACTCAGCCGTCGTTCTGGTCGATTACAATCAGCCCAGTAATCGTGCCCCACTCTGCCTAGTCCCAGGGTATCGTGATACATCTAAGTGGGTTACTGCTGAAAAGGACCGCGTAACTAGGGTTTCTAATGGGTTAAGTGTTGTCATTCAAATTCATGACTTAACCCTATCCAGGTCATGTATCAAGTTGGTTAAGTGTGTTCGAGCTATTCATGACTTAACCCTATCAAATCATCGTGTCAAGTTGGTTAAGTATATTCAAATGGTTCATGTCTTAACCCTATCATGTGGCATTAATTCATTGATGCACCCCAACCTCTCACATTAGACTAATTGTTGAGGTCACTGGATTTGCTGGGTAGTTCCGGGCAGATTTACACCACAACATAGTCTAACCTCGGGTTTTGCGTGCGATATGACCAACTACCCACATTGGATCCTATTGTTTGCAGTCACTGGATTCGCCGGGCGGTTCTGGGCAGATTTACACTGCAAACTCAACCCAACCTCTAGTTGGCCATTTTCAAGTTTATCTAAGTGTCATGCCCAGATTCAAGTTTCGAGTCTAAATTCATGTCAAGTTTTCAGGTCATGTTTTATGTCAAATCGTGTCAAGTTCATGTCCATATCCAGGTTCAAGTTATAATAACATTCATGTTCAAAGCCAATTCATGTTTTACCTAATCTACCCAAATCGTATTCCCATCGCACATAAACTCGAATCGATACAAATAAATCTAATTTGGGAATAACATAAAAAGGGACGGGTATAAGGTGGCAAAAGTGATTACTAGCATAACATGGTATAACTTGAGATGAATGATATAACATTACTGGCATATGGAATATTGGCCTTAAACATAAAGATTCCAAATCTAGCAAAATAAGGTACTAGTCAAGATAACAGTTGACATAAGGTGATAGTATAGTCCTGGTAACGGTTGACATAAGATGATAGTCATAAACTTGTGACTAATAGAAGATTCAACATTGTAGGCATGATAATATGAGGGGTTTTTCTTTTTTGATTTACAACATGAATAGGCCCCAAATCAATGTCATAGTAATATACCCAAAAGTCAAGATCCAAGATGAACAGAATGGATGTAAAACAATCATCATACACAGGTCTAATTTCAATTTACAACATATTCACATTGCACTTATAGTTTAAATCTAAAAGTAACTGGGGCTTACAGATCGTGGTTCGAGAATTAGAAAAAAGAAAGTCGTTGTTGAATCTTTATATGCTTAGTCAAGTCCCAACAGAAATCCCCAAATCAGCAATTCTCTTAACGCAGTTTCGACATAGAAGAAGTAGTCCCTTTCTCTAACTTTTCAACCAGAATTAGAGCAGCATAAGGTCAGAGAGAATTTTGTGTAGAGAGACTAGTGTTAGGGGCTGTTTATATAGGGTCAGGTCAACGAATGTAGACAGAAACAAGGCCAGAAACATCAAAGTGAATCCAACTTCAAAAGTGGGCTCGGCCACCAGGTCGACCCCCAGGTCGACACTATGGTCGACCTGGTCCTGGGCAGGTCGACACTATGGTCGACGCCCAGGTCGACCTGGTCCTGGGCGTGAAACTTCCCGCCCAGTCTGTTCTGTGGTTTGAATTCGAAATTCGAATTCTGAGCTGTTTTGAACTTGAAATTTTCTGAAAACTTTGAAGAGTCATAACTTGGTCATACGGACTCTGATTTTCGAAAACTCGGACTCGTTTCCAAGCAGAATTTCGAGACGAACATAATGGAATAACCCTTTTCCCTTGATTCTCATTTTAAAAATTAATTCTGCCTTGATTTATAGTTATAATACCTTATAAAAATATGGGTTGTTACATGTCCTTTCATGAAGTGTCTTTTCGCGAAGTGCCTTTTCGCGAAGTGATGAAGTGTCTTTTCGTGAAGTGTCTTTTCACGAAGCGACGAAGTGACTTTTCGCGAAGTGACTTTTCGTGAAATGTCTTTTCATGAAGTGTCTTTTTGCGAAGTGTCTTTTCGTAAGTGCATTGTATGCTATATATTTGAGGATAAATTTTAACAATATATAACACATCTAAGACACAATTAAATAGATATTCATAACCTATATCACTTTTCTTTTGATCTTCTCTTCTTCCTTGTCATGAATCAAAAACCTATGACCTAACATTCTCCCCCTTTTTTGTTTGATGCCAACCTCTTGCAATCTTGTAGAGTTATTTATTTTCTCCCCCAGAATGTATACTTGCATATATTTATCTCCTCCTAAATATAAACCTTCTCTGCAACATTTTGTTAGTGCATACGTAAAATACTTACCATTCGTTACCCTGTAACAAAATGTTAGTGTATAATGCATATATATTCCATAATTTTTATCCCCCTTTTTCATTGATTAAAAAGAATATGTAACATGATAAAGCAGTAATCGAGAACAAACAAGAGAAACAAGCATAGATAATTTTCAAAGAGCATACGAGACTATTTATTATACGTCCATAGAGATACCGAAATATCCTTCTCTTTGTTGTGGTGTACCTGCATAAAATATGATGTATGTACTTTGGTACCCACTTGTTTCGTTTGGGTCCAGGGGTTAGCCGAAAGGTAACCATACCCAAGAGGGTTTAATGGAACCTTTAAAGATAAAATTTTCATTATTAACTACTGAATCAAAATAATCATCTATATATTTTTGTCTGTTTTTCCAATTTACAGGAACCCAAATACTTAAGTGGTTTCTATTGATATTTCTTTTCGTACTTCCAGATGTCATAGAAGTATTCGAATAATAATTAGATCTAGGATGTGTATTAGTACTAGCAGTGTTATTCTTATTGTACATAAAAGCGTATCTAGTACTATTTCTATGATTGGTTTTATTGTATCCTAAACCACTTTTGTCATGTAAAGGTGGAGATGTAGATAAAATCATATTTAAATCATTTTGACCTTTATTAAATTTCGCGAACTTATTTGTACATTTTACAAATTTTATTCCAAAGTCGCGATTGGTATTTTCAAAAGAAATTTTGGTAGTTTTTACGATATCAATTTCCTTATTGAATTCAGAATTCTCCCTTTTTAAGGTTTCATTCTCATTTTTGAGAAAAAAAATTTGGGATTCTGAATTATCTAAAGAATATTGTAATTTTTCAGAACTTTCTTTTGAGTCAGAAATTTCATTTTGCAAAATATTACTATTCACCTTTAAAATCTCGCATTCTTTAGATAATTCTAGATTCTTTTCGATTAAAGCTCCACTCGTCTTTTCAAGAGACGAAATTAAAGAACTAGAATTATTTAAAGGATCTTCTAATGTTGTTTTTTTATTTTGTAATCCATCGATTTCCTTTAAAAGAACATTGTTTTTATCCTCTAGTCGTTCATTTTCTTTTTGAAAGAAATCTTTTTGAAAAACAAGCTCTTCTAAGGAATTTTCAAAATATTTGTCTTGTTTAACTAAAAGATTTATTTCCTCTTTTAGTTTGGAATTTTCTTGCTCACAATCTTTATACTTGGCTAAAATAACTACATTAAGTTTACCTAAACTTTTAAAATGTTTTAACAATTTTTCATGGTATAACAAAAGATCTTTATATAATGAACCTACACATACCGATTGTGATCTAACTTTAGCCATGAGACATTTGCTTCCTTACTCTCTTGATTCCGCTTTGTTGCTCTTCCACTTTCTAATTCCTTGACTAGATTTCTTTATTGCCATTTGTTCTAGGATGTTGTTATGATCTCTAGAACACCAGGCTCTGATATCAAATGAAAGTGTGTGTACGTGCTACTGTAGTACACATGGATCGTGTAATATGGTGTATAACACAAAAATATATAACAGCTATGAAGGATGATATGCTAATCACAAATATGTGTCAGTAAATGCAGTTAAATAGAAAAATCACACCAGGAATTTTTATACTGTTTCGGAGCACCGTCCTACGTCCAGTCCTAGACTTCTATCTGGATTTTCACTAACAACCACCTCGCTTCACCTGGAGGAACAGGTTTACAACACCCAAGCAGACGAACGGGATTTCACACCTCTAATAACACTGAGGAATTCAACACTTGCCTCTTACAACACCGAGGACTTCAAAAAAGAACAAGAGTTTGACTTCTGATTGTGTTCTTGAATAACCCTGAATAGCCAACATTTGAGTACACCCTTCCTATAATCTTATCCTCAATTATATAACGTGTATGTGAAGGTTGAAGGAAGTATATTACTTATTGAATCAAGAGATATGAAATAATTTCAACGATTCACCAAGTAATTTGAATAATGGAGAGCTTTTTAGTATCCAAGAATTTAAGATTAGAAAATATGAGAAGATTCGGTAATGTGAAAAAAATGCTTTGATGTACATATAATCGTTGAAGAGTTGTCAACTTCCATGAAGAGTTTTATCAAAGAGATGCACTCATTTCCTTTCAGAAATGAAAAGGAATCTCTTCATGAAATACGATGCCTTTTAGAAAATATGGCCGTTGTAAAATATGACTGTTAGATATATGACCATTATAAAATATGACCGTTAGAAAATATGCCCGTTGTAAAATATGACCGTTGTAAAATATGACCGTTGGAAATGTGAAGTGTCTCTTCGTGATGTGTCTTTTCGTGAAGTGTCTTTTCGTGAATTGTCTTTTCGAAGTGTCTTTTCGCAGAGTGATGAAGTGTCTTTTCGTGAAGTGTCCTTTAGTGAAGTGTCTTTTCGCAAAGTGCCTTTTCGCGAAGTGATGAAGTGTCTTTTCGCGAAGTGTCTTTTCGCGAAGTGTCATTTGACGAAGTGTCTTTTCATGAAGTGTCTTTTCGCGAAGTGTCTTTTCATAATTGCATTTTTGTATGTTATATATTTGAGGATAGATTTTCACAATGTATAACACATCTAAGACAGAATTAAGTAGATAATCATAACCTATATCACTTTTCCTTTGATTTTCTCTTCTTCCTTGTCATGAATCAAAAAACAGTGACCTAACATATACTTGGTTGACAAGGCAAAGCCATTTGCATTGCATGTGCGCCATATGACTCCAAGAGAAAGGAGGGAGCTTAGCAATCAAGTAGGGGAGCTACTTGAGAAAGGGTTTATTAGGCGTATCTTAATGGAGTGCTTCGGTGGTATTCTAAACTAAGGGGGATTGTTCTCTTCGCTTATGTGTGGACTATAGGGAGTTGAATAAACTCACTAAGAAGAACAGACACCCACTCCCGAGGATAGATGATCTTTTTGACCATCTTGTTGGTGCATCGGTTTTCGCTCAGTTAGACTTGGCCATGGGGTTTCATCAGTTTAGGGTGGCCAAGGACAGTATAGACAAGACCACTTTTAGGACTCTAGATGGTTTCTTTGAATGGCTCGTTATGCCTTTTGGGTTGACGAATGCACCCACTATTTTGTTGATCTGATGAGTGAGGTGTTTCCGGAGTTTCCAAATAAGTTTGTTGTGGTCTTTATTGATGATATCTTGATCTTCTTGAAGAGGGAAGAAGAGCATGCCCAATATTTGAGACAAGTCTTGAAAACTCTTCGTTCGCACCAGCTTAAAGAAAAATTCTCCAAATGTCATTTTTGGACGAAATAGGTGAGATTTCTATGGCATGCGGTTTCTAAAGATGGCATAGTAGTAGATCCCGCAAAGGTAGTTGCAGTTCAAGATCGGCAGATCCCAAAGAATGCAACAGAGGTGAGAAGTTTTCTTGAATTGGCAGGCTATTATAGGAAGTTCATTAAGGACTTCGCAAAGATATTTTCCCCACTCACCAGGCTGACAAAGAAGAATTTGACATTTTCATGGGATATAGATTGTGATGTTGCTTTCCGACGTTTGAAGAGGGCTCTGACAACAGCCCCTATCCTGACCTTTCCCGATGGGAACAAAGTATTTATAGTATACACTGATGCATGTGGTATAGGGCTTGGTGTGGTTCTGATGTAAGAGGGAAGGGTAGTTTGTTATGGGGGTAGGCAACTAAGCATTCATGAGAAGAACTACCCTACCCATGATTTAGAGCTAGTTGCCTAGTATTTGCGCGTATGCCTTGGCGCCGTTATTTGCTGGGAGAGAAGTTCGAGTTGTACAATGATCATAAATCTCTCAAGTACTTGTTCTTGTTGAAGGATCTTAATTTAAGGCAACAAAGGTGGATGTAGTTCCTAGCATCTTATGACTTCGAGATTGCTTATACCCCTGACAAGAGTAATGTGGTAGCAGACGCACTAAGTAGGTAGAGGATGGCCTTAAGTCCTTTGTTTGTGGAGGGGAAAAGCTTGAAGTTCATATCAACTTTTAACTTTAAACCCTCTACCGAGTGTTTGCCTGGTTTATTTGCATCATTAGAGGTGTGACCTACTCTTATGGATCAGATAGGAGCTTCGCAACAAAAGGACCCACATATTTCAGACATCTTGGATTGGCTCAGTAAAGGGGAGACTTCTAATAACCTTAATAGATATTCCATAGATGATAGAGGGTGGTTGCGATGAGATGGAAAGCTTTGTGTTCCCCAAATTGGGAGTTTGTTAAAGACAGTCCTAAAAGAAGCCCATCATTCTAAGATGACTATTCATCTAGGCGATGATAAGATGTATAGAGACATGAAGAGGGTTTTCTTTTGGGTTGGGATGAAGAAATATATGGCACAGTTTGTTTCTCTATGTTTGATTTGCCGGCAACTCAAGGCTGAGCAAAAGAAACCCGGTGGTTTACTTCATCCTTTGGAGGTTCCACAGTGGAAGTGGGAGAGCATCTCTATGGATTTCATCGATGGTTTGCCTAGACAAAGGAAGGGCGACATCAGTATTTGGGTTGTAGTAGACAGACTTACTAAGAGTGCTCATTTCATCCTAGTTAAGAGCAAAAGGACGGCAACATGGTTGGTAGAGGTTTACATTCGTAAGATAGTCCGTCTTCATGCAGTACCTTCTAGTATCGTAAGTGATCATGACCCCATTTTCACCAGTGAATTTTGGTGGAACTTGCAAGAAGCATTAGGTACACGGTTGTGTTCGAGCACCACTTATCACCCTCAGACTGATGGACAGACAGAAAGGGTGAATAGAGTTCTTGAGGATCTATTAAGGCAGTGTATCCTTGAATTCGGAGGGACTTGAGAAGAGCATCTTTCTTTAGTAGAGTTCACCTACAACAACAATTATAAAGCTAGTATTGGCATGACACCCTTCGAAGCATTGTACGGACGACCTTGTAGATTACCGACTTGTCAGTGGGAGTCTACAAAAAGACTTCTACTTGGACCAGATATGGTTAGAGAAACGTACGAAAATATTGATCTCATTAGATGGTGAATGAAGATAGCTCAGGATAGGAAAAAGTCATACGTAGATAAGAGAAGGACTGGAATTGAGTTTGAGGTGGGAGACATGGTTTTCATTAAGGTGTCACCTTTAAGGAATGTGGTTCGCTTTGGATCTTTAGGTAAATTGGCATAAAGGTTTGTAAGGCCATTTCCCATAACAGAGGATTGGCCAAGTGGCCTACAGAGTAAAGCTAACAGAAAGACTATCCGGTGTTCATGATGTTTTCCACGTTTCTCATTTGCAGAAGTGCTTGCATAATACCACAGAAGTAGTTGAGCCGAGTATGTTGAGGAAGTAGAGGTGGAACGGGATGCGACGGTTAGACGAGTTCCCACCCGTATTCTTGGATTAGAAGTTAAGAAGCTACGCGACCGAGAAGTCAAGTTGATGAAAATTCAGTGGGGAGATGACCCAGAGGATGCAACTTGGGAGATCGAAGACAAGACTTGCGCTTCATACCCTTTCCTTTCTGAGGGTACGTTCTTAACTTCCTTTCCAAAGCTTTTATTCATGCTTGTTTCTATCATTTAAAATATATCCTATTCATCGAATCTTCAACCTTTAGGTAGGAATCCCATGAAAGTAACATGTGTTTGATACATGTTATCTTTGATAGATGCAAGTGGATGCAAATGTTTGATAGTGGTCTCTCGTGGATGCACATACACACGCATTAGGCAGATCGACTAAATCGCTCTCATACTACATGTGGATGTGTGTGCATTTTTCTTCTTTTTATGGATGGAAATGGATGTATTATCATATGGATGTTGTATTTGGATGGATGATTGTGCACATATATAGAACTTACAAGTTATAATAGGATTTTTCGCATACATGGATGATTCATGGCACTAACATACGTTGCATTAAGGAGGTCAACTGAATCAGTAGACCGCCTGATTTTTCGCATTAGTATTGGGACATATAACACACCTTTGTATATGTTAATATAAGAATTATAAATTTTTAATGACAATGGATGCCTGTGATTGGTGGATGAGTAGATGGATGTGGAGGTTAGGATATACATTCTTGTTAACTTAGAGATTTCGGGGACGAAATCCTTTGAGTAGGGGAGAATGTAACACCCCATAATTTTAACAACATTAAAGATGATAAATTAAAGAATAATTAATTAAATATTCAAAATTAAGAGAAAAGGACTGCGCCATTGCGTTCGTCTCAGAATTCTTCTTGAAATAGACACCTGGTTTGCATAAAACGGACACTGTATGAAGAAGTTATTAAGGTTTGAAGTTTGTATACGCATAAGAAGAATATATGTGAATAAAACAAGTCCAGAAATCAAAACATTTCAAAATCACGCGGATGATCCGGGCGGGAAAATTCCCACTCTAGGTGTCGACCTAGGAGTCGACACCATCATAGGGGCGCCGACACCACCAGATCCGATGTAGATTCCTGCTTCTGAACATGTACTAATTTCTGGTCTAGATTCGTTGGTTCCAGACTATAAATAGGCCCCAATACCCATTGTTTTCTTCACACAAAAACAATGGAGGACTAGATGCTGCCTCTACCTAGACCGAATAAGCTTGTTTTTCTTCTACAACAGGAGTTAGACTAATTTAGAGATCTATGATTCAACATCTGCAATTCTCCTACTATTTTCCTCTTTTTCTTAGATCCAATCACGGTGGGTCTATGTTAATTTTAGGTCTAAATACTTAAAAGTTAATCTTGACATGACTATAACTTGGATTTAAGCCTGTGACTATTTGAATCATATCAGATCTGCTATAATCTGTGTATCCAAGTTATTCTGACATGACTATGAGCTAGATCTAAGCCCATACCTATTTATCATGTCAGATATGCCATTGTTTGTAGAAATAATTCATTGTATAGATCACATCATGCCTGTTCTTATTATGTATGTGGCTAAATTAGATCTATTATTAGTTGGTTATTGTTTAGATCTTATCATGCCTGTTTATGAGATCCCTATTATGTTAGAATCAGTTCTATTGTCACATGTTCATCAGGTATGTTCCTATATGCCTATCTTTTCATTATGCCACTGTATGTTTATGCCTATTTCTTCCATTATATGTCAATCTTGTTAGTATGGTCATTTCTGTCCTCTCCCCTTCATCTTTTCCCTTTTATTTTTATAGCCAGGCTACCTTCGAGCCTAGGCATGCTGCTGAAATATGCAAACGTGTTAAATTGAGAACAAAGGGAAAACGGTAAAAATTGGGGCATAACATGTAATTGGAAATTTGGGCATAATTTGAATGAAATATATGAATATGAATTTGGGGCATAAATTGAGTTGTGTTTAAAGACATTAATTTGGGGTATATGGTTCATTATGAACATAACTTGGGAAAGTGGCATGAAGACCTATAATGACATAGGAATAATTGGTAAATAATTGAAATGCCTAGAATTATAGTAATTATAAACTGTAACCACACTTAGACACGAGGTTAGATTACACTCGTGGTAGAAGTATGCCCGGAACCGCCCAACATATCCAGCAATCACAAGTGGTGAATCTAATGTGAGGGGTCTAAGTGCATAAACACGAGATGTGCTAAGACATGAGTTTAAGCCCGGTTTGTGGAAGAAGTCTACCCGGTCCCAACCGGCATATCCAGCATCCACAAGTTGTAGACTTAATGTGGGAGATCTAGTACATTATAACCATAAATGAATATGGTAATAAACTTGAATACTTAACCTAGTTGAATCCATGGGGATTGCATATGTTGGTAGGGGTTAAGTAAACTTGTATGAAACAATGAGAGGGTTAGGTATATCTTGGGTTGGTGGGTAATGTTTATATATAGGCCCATAAACTTAACCTATTGGGTTATGCCATCTTTTACTCTGGTATGGCATAACCTATGGAAAACCTAGTGGGGATGCAAGCGTAGAGGGAAGCTTGTATCATCTTGCATGTGGGACCCATTTCAATCAGTAACCCATACATAAGTATCAAACGAGTACTCCAAACTAGGTCAGTGTCGAGGCACGCTTACTGGGCTGATTATAAGAGATCTAAAAGAAGGGGCGTTGTATGCTCCATCAGACTCATGTGTGTGCATGGGTCCGCCTACCAGGGAAAATAAGACGATGTGGCATCAGTAGATATGGTTGTGCACATCCTGGAAATGAAGGGTTGCCACTTTAGGAAGTGATGCATCCTATTGTGGGGCCAACACAAGGTATCTACGGAGTAAGGAGCCGATCGATTGGGGTAGTAATTAGGGTACATCTAGACTCCGGTATGTTTAGGAGCCCGTTATTATCCTTAGGGGTAACTCCGTTATGTTTGGCTGCCTGTTGATTGTATGGGGTTAAGCCTCTCACTAGAAGTACGCCTAAGTCTACCATCTTGTATCTGTTGGGATCATCCAATTCTGGTTATGCTAGTATCAGTGTAAAGAGAAAGGGAAAGTACTAGAGAAGCGCAATATACTCTATCATGTTTATCCTGTTACCTTGTCTTGCCTACCTTTTATGATGTTATCTCTCTTATCCGCTTTATATGCCTGTCATGACACTTTTACTTATTTATATGCTAAAAGTAACTGGACTCGCCAGACTTTATGTCTGACCTTTTTTTCCTTCCTTCTCTTTCGTTTCCCCCCAGCTTCTCAAGGAGCGAATACTCAAGCTTGATCAGGACTCTACGTTCATCTTGCTTAGAGTTGTTTTAGATATACGACTTGGTTTCATATCTCTTTACTATGGCTATGTTTTGGGGATCATGCTTCTTTTATTATTGTACTCTAATTTTTTAAGTACAAGACAGAAGTTTTAATGTTGTACTGGGTTTTATGCATTTTAGACATACGATGTAACCATATTTTGAACTATGATGTTTTCTTCTAAATAAAAGTTTTTAATTCTGCTGCTAATTTATATCCTTCTAATAATGTTTCTGTTTCCGTTTCTGTTTACCTATAATGCTTCACGAAACTTAATGCATTCTCTTAATGAGTGACATTAACAGACATGGGGTGTCACACCAAAACTCGTATATGACAACTATGACTCAAAATTACTTGAAAACATTTGTAAATGAATGTCATGATGAAGTTCTAAGCTTGTAACTTGTTATTGTGAATAAAATATCAGCGAACTCCATCATAGTGGACGTAGGCCCCTCACGGGACCGAATAACTATACATCTACCATGTCATTTACTACTTTTCTACACTTGTCTTTCCAACATGAAACATAATTCTCTAAGTAATGGAGAACATTTGGGTGTTACGACATTTTTTGCCGTCAACACAAAGGCTTTTACACCAAATGTCACACCCACAACCCTTAGCACACCCGTAACAAGTTATGCTAAGAAATGTGGAGCTCTAGCTATAGTACAACTTTCACAGAGACTAAGATTGGCAAGGCATAAAAATAATTATAGTAGTAATATTTCATAATACAACAATTTATTATTCAAAACCAAACTGTACTCAAAACAGAGCATAAAAACACAAATGACATATAATCTTAGTCTTAGTAACCCTATCAGAGTACAAAACAAACATTCCCTCTCAGGTACCAACATAAACCAAAACATATATGATGACAAAAGAAAAAGGAGATATATTTATAAAATAAGAATAAATTCTTTAAGATGAAACATCCAGGCTACCCATTTCACTCTTTTCCCTTTGAGCCAAACGTGGAAGAAAAGAATGTAGAATAGGTCAGACGTAAAGTATGGTGAATTGAACTGATTATTAGTATTTGAAAGACTAAGAGATAATAAATCGATAACAGTTATAGCGTTATAAGGGTGAAGTGTCCAAGTATTACTTTGGATGATTACTTAGATTGTTCACTTAATTGGTTGTTCGAGTAGATTGTTAGCACTATAATTACGATAAAAGAAGTACTATAAGGATTGATTCCTGCTTCTGCCCATATCTTATGTCCCTCTATCCACAACCAAAGTAATATGGTGGTTGCCCCATATACTGAAAAAAAACCTCTCGGATGTGAAACAATACAATATTAATCAACATTCATAGATCCACCAGGTGGACATCTATCTTGCATTGGACGTAGTAGAGAATTATTTACCATTATTGACGTTGCATGATCTGTTGACGCCAGTACACACTAGTTGTCATCGCCCTATTGACCACTTATTTACTTTAATCAGCATTATGTGTCCACATGTTGCTAGTATGGTCTAAGTCTTTTATTTACCCTAAACGACATGTGTATTATATGTGTATCCAATACAGGCGCTAAAAAACATTAATCTAATTGAACACCCATCTCAGTCCCAAAAACTGATTATTATCGATTGCCTCATTGCCATAACAAAGTCATATCTATTTCCTTAGTCCATTGAGTAGATTTTTTATATACTAGCTTACTCACATAACCTAAGTGTCATAGAGTGGCTACTGTGTGTATTATCATGATATTCTACTTTCCTATGACAAGTTTCTAAAATCATAACAGATCTTATACCTTTCTCTTCTTTTACTAATAATGTATGTTGTAATTTACTTGCAAGTTTCCAAGACTTGCTCTTTCTTAGTCCATTGTCGTTTATTGAAGCTCTACATGCTTTACAAGTGTTTTTTTGTAAAGATAATGTTTTCTTATTTAATCTATATTTCGTGGAAACCACTCTCTTCCCATTGTTTATCATGTAAGATAAAGGATTATATTTAGTTTTTAAATCTGACATTTACAGAATCTATAACTATGTTAACATGTTCAAAAGAACTATAAATGAGCCGTAGAATTAAAATAATTGTACAGTAATAGTGTGTAAATATACAGGTACTGAAATCAATTATAAAACTAAAAAACATAAACAACAACTATATGCAACCCTGGTACTTTAACTATTGGAAATCTAAAATAATATCATTCACTCACCTATTATCCTAAGTTTATACCTAACGTCCTCACTGATCCCCTCTTCTAAGCCTTTTAATTATTTTAATTTATATTCTTCTTCCCGAAAAATATTTAGTTTTAGGTATTGCCTCAATCAAGGGGTAACCAAAAAATGAAATGATTGAGATGAAATTGTTAGACTAGGGTCTTATTAATATGTGTGTTAGAGGGTCTTAGACCTTCGGAATAAATTTGATTAGAAATGGGCTAGCCATGTCACATGCCGTATTCCAATCTTTAGATTCTGAAATCAACGTTCTAGATCTCTGATTTTTTATCTTATAGGCTAGGTTCTCAATTGGCCATTTTTCAGGCTATGTTGGATGGGTTGGGCCGACCAACTCCTATGGGAGATGACCTCGTGAGGGCCTATGCTTTTTTTCTTTTCTTTCTTAATTCTGGAACTTGTTTTTCGATAAGCAAGCCCTCTTATAAGTTCTTCTGTAACACCCTATGTCCATTAATGTCATTCACAAAGGGAATGCATTAACTTCCATGAAGCATTATAAGTAAACAGAACAGAATATTACAAGACAGATACGTAAAGTAGTACATGAAAATTTTATAACTTTATTATAGCAGAAACAGAAATAAGTTTGGTTACATTCTTCAAAATTACAACACCAAAACCTAAGTAACAAGTATCAGTCTTATACCAAAATCCTTCAGAATGCATAGTTTTAAAACCATAATCCCCAACATAAATTTCCATAAGAAGGTAGAGTTAAAGCCAAGCAATACTTCAAGCACTTCAAGCAGAGAGAATATGAATCAAGCTCCCATGTTTCCACCCTGAGCACCTGGGGGGAACGAAAAGAAAAAGAGGCAAAAACAAACAAGGTCGGACATAAAGTCTGGCGAGTCCAGTAACTTTCAGCATATAAACAGATTGTAGTATCATGACATGTAAATAAAACTGGATGAGGGATTACAGCAATAGGAGTAGCAGGTATGCTTAAGTTAAACAGAAGAAACAGAATGATATAGACCAAGATAAGCTTCTTACCTATATCTTACTTCTCTACACTAATACTTAGTATAACATGATTAGGTGTTACCCTAATGTCTAAACCGAAACAGAAACGGAAACAGAACAATCTCTATAGAAACATAATGCTAGTAATGGGCTTTTACCACCCCAACAGAGACAGAAGGTACAGAAGCAGAATGCTAATAATGGGCCTTTACCACCCCCAATTAATGGGCCTTTACCACCCCAACAGAAACAGAAGGTATAGAAATAGAATGCTAATAATGGGCCTTTACCACCCCAACTAATGGGCCTTTACCACCCCAATAGAAACAGACGGTACACCAACAGAAACAAACAGAACTAGGTGTACCCTAAATTCTACCCTAAGCGATCTGCTCCCTAATGTGTCGACCCCACAGAAGGGTGTATCATTCCCTAAAGTGGCAACCTATAGACGCAGACCTATTTACAGATGTCACAGTGTCTTACATCCTCAGAGCAGACCGGATCCATGCCCGCACATGACCCGGTTGGAATGCGCCACCGACACCCCTCGCCATTATTAGAGTGAACCTCTTACAATTAGTTCAATAAGCGTGCCTAGACCCCTCCTAGTGTTGGGTCATAGTTTTGATACCAGAAAAGGGTTACTGACTAATATGGGTCCCACACAACAGATGACACAAGTAATTACCCATCTTAACCTTGTGTCCCCAGACTAACAGATTCAAGATTTAACTTGCTTACAGATTTCAGATGTATAATGTTCATATTAACTAGTTCTCAGATCAGACAAATAGGTTAACAAGTTTTTCAGAATAACGGATTAGATATACAGATTATCAGACTCACAGATTGTTTTACCTAACCTTGTATTGGGCCTACAGATTTACGAAACGGGTTTATTAGATTCACCCGCCCAGTTGATTTAACCCTATCCACCTTACACGTTTTAGGCATCAAATTTATCTTAGATTTGCATTAACAAAATATTAATGCACAGACCTCTCACATTAGGTCGGTAGCTTGTGGCCGTTGGATGTGCCGGGCGGTTCCGAGCAGACTTCTGTCACAAGCCAGACCTAACCTCGTGTCTAAGCATCTTTTAGTTATGCCTACGACCTCTCACATTAGATTGATAGTTTACGTTTGTTGGTTAAGCCGGTTGGGTCCTGGCAGGCTTCTACCGCAAATAAAGTCTAACCTCGTGTCTCAGCATTCTTATTTTAGCTAAAGTATTCATTCACAGATTATGCCAATGTCAGACTAATTATGCCAATTCAACAAATTAACTTCTTTACAAATTATAACACATTATCCAAAGTTCTATTGACATGTTTTGCTCAATTTTAGATCGAGCCTACAGATTTTCATACCCTATATTACCGTATTTAATTTTCAACAGATTTAGCAGATTAGAAAATTTAACAAATTTAATCATCCCCTAAAGTTCCATTGACATATCTCGCCTAATCATAAAATTAAGCCAATTTTACATGCCTAAATTATGGTCATAATTCACAATATAACATATGCCCCAAATTTTAGTTAAATTTACATAGTACGGAATATTCTCCAAAAACCCAAAATCATGATGTATAATACGAATTATGCCAAATTATAGCCTTTGATTTCAGCGGATGCCAAATATCCAAAAATCCCCATTTAGGCGTATTCACATTTAATAGTTATCCTATTATAATATAGATCTTTACGCCTAAGTCATATACACAATAATTCTCCTTCTTCCAAATCACAGACTATCATATATAGTATACCCAGATCTAGATCTTAAATTACAACATATGTTCTTTTCTCAAATCAGTCATGTCCAATTATGCATCATTCACTATTTTCCCCAAATTTAGCGTTTGTGCGTCAATCTCTTATGAGATTTGGCTCAGGCTCGTGGTAGCCTGGCTATAGAACAGAAGGAAGGAAGAGATACAGAATAGTTACTATAATATTAATAAGATAGATCTACACAGAAAAACGGATCTGATAAACAAGAATATGCATAATCTCATATTCAGATTTATAACCATGTCAAGATCACAATTAAATTTCATATCTGAAATTAACTGTACTCACCTTGGTTGGATTCTAAAATAAAAAGGGTTGTAGTTGTTCTCTTTTAATCCTATTCAGATTGGAAGAAGAAGGAGCACTAGTTCTAGCTTAGGTTTCAGCAGAGTAGCGACGCCATTGATTTATTTTAATATGAATTAGGGTAGAGTATAGGCGTAATGAAATTGTGTAGAGAAAACTGTAGCCTTAGGGGTGTTTATATAGCATAGAGATCAATGAATCTGGTCAGAATGGGCATCCAAATGCAGAAAAACAAACCAATCCTCGGATATGGAAAAAGGGGGGAGGTCGACCCCCTGGTCGACTAATGTGACCCAAGTCGACCCCCTGGTCGACCTGGGGCCTGGGCGGGGAATTTCCCGCCCAGCCCGGGTGTGTGTTTTGAATTTCGAACTTTTAAATTTTGAATTCGGGCTTGTTTTTATTTTAAGTTCCTGAAACTTCTAAGTGCCATAACTTTTTCATACGAAGTCCGATTTACGCAAACTCAAACTCTATCTCAAGCAGAATTCCGATCCAAATGCAATGGCGCAACCCGTTTCCCTTAATTCTTCTTTTAAAAATTAAGTATACTTTATTTTGTTACTTTTATGTTCACAGAAAATACGGGGTGTTATATCTTCATTCTAAATCGAATTTTAACAATGTATAAAATAAAATTATCCAAAAAAGGCCATGGATCAATGGTGCAACTGTCATTGCCAAATTTGGATAATTTCACAAGCTTACTTTATTATTTAGTTAATTTAATTATTCTTTATCACTTAAATACCAGGGTGGTATGCCAATCCTCCCAAGAGGACAGAAACAACTACTAGATTAGTGACTAGGGATATATGTAAGTGCAAATATATTACTAATGAGTAAAGAACTTCTAAAACTACTAGATTTGTGATTTTCAAATCCCTTGCCTAAGATTGTTGAACTCCTTCCACCACTTGTGGTCAGAACTGTTTTCTAACCCTCATATGGAAGCAATCCTAATCCTACTCGTTTTTCATTTCCTAATGTAGCACCTACTATCATAAAGCCTTTCCCTTCAGCTACCTGGCTTCAAACTGAATCTATTCTCTATTGCCAAGTCTCGTCAAATCTAAAATGTTGTCACAACTCTTAATCGTTGCCCGAGCATATATATAAGACCTATTCACATCGCAAGGCTCTCATCCTAGATTGGTGAATCCTTTCAAATGTAAGCATCAACTTCCATATGGGGGATAAGAATGTGCTCCATGTAGGAGTGTTTTGAACTTGCAAATCCGTGTAAGGTTCTACTTCTATAGTTGCTTGCAAGTCATACGAAAATAAAAGGGGATTATGATGCCCGGAATCTTGGGAGAAGTTGGGGGCATCAGCTATGATGTGCAAGAGAAAAGATAAAGATTTATAATAGAAAGCAAAAACTGAAGGAAGGCCTATTGGATTTGAGTGTTTTTAATGTAGAAATTAATACTTTTCAACGTATATTTCTTTTGAAAATTCTTTTCCTAAAAAAGTATTTTACATTGAAAAATCAAATTTTTGTAGTCTTAAAACCTTAACCTCTAATACTAAATGTTACACCTCATTCCCATTAACACACACCTTTCGAGCCATGCCAACGAATGTGGATATTCTATGTATAACTAAAAACATGCAAAGACTAAGATCACAGGTAATAAAAACAACTTATAAAGGAAAATTTCAGAATAATAAAAGTATTTTATAAGATCATGACCTGAAGTACCATTATTTCAAAACCATAAAAAAATAACAAATGCCTTTCGGTCCTAGTTTCATGAAAAACAATAACATAGTGCAAATACCCTTTCAAATCATGTTCAATAGGTACAAATAAACTAACAAAAAATGAAGTGAATACATCAGGGGAACATGGAGCTCTACAGATGCAATCCAGTTGCCTAGTCAAACATTACCTTGCAAACCTAATAAGGAGTAAGGAAAAAAGAAAGGACAAGATATAAAAAGGACTTAAGAGTTGTTCCAAGTGTGATATTGTGACAACTGCCCATAACTCCTGCACTTAACAAGAGGAAAAGTGCACTGAAACATGTGTCAGGCAACCATGGACGATCATCAGGGTAAGATAATATATGTAGAAGCTGTCGTATGACTCACAATGCAAGGATAAAATATAATAGAACTTATACAACGGAAAGTGGTAGCGAAGCATAATTGCGCAAAATTTTAAACTTTCATATCATCAAAAGGGATATCCGTAGTACCATAGGAGTACATCATTAAATTCTGTTCAGAAAGCCTCACTACAGTCACTTAGAGTATCATAACAACCATAACCGCAGAAACATATAACAATATGTAGGAAATAATACGTCAGCCTCCTGCTCTTTATCACTTTGCATCATCATCCTCATCAAGATCTACTATCCGCTACCTACTACTCAGTCTGCCTATCCAAAACATGGATGAAAAACCCAAGCTAATAAGATGGAAACATAAAACCTTGAGCCAGACAACAATCTAAATGAGCGATAAAATGACTATCTAACATCATCAATAAAGTATACGAGAAATAGGTAGATCAATCAACTAATCTACCAACTCAACAATAGAGAAGAAAACCCAAACCCGTCTCTTCCACATCTGACAGTGATAACCTTTACAACAATAAATAAAAAACCATGCAGTAACAAAATTAGCAACTAATTGTCCTATGTAGACCATCCTAATCGAGATCGAGATCGACATCTCCCAAGCGCAAGCCCCGAAGGCCTAAACCAACATTAGACAAGCACCTAAAAGATATCTCCTTCAACGTTGGATAATCTACACAAGACGATACGAGAGAAAAAATCATCATCCATGACTCTAACTATCACCGCCAATCCTGCTTTGAGACCATCGTTAATCGTATGACTTACTATGTTATGTCATTCTGTCAAGGGCTAATGGTAACCCCGATTCTAGCTATATGCTACCGTGACATGTATGTTTGTCTTTCCAATAGACAACTAGGCCCATTGTGACTGCCCAGGGTACTCGACTAGTCCAACTTTGATTAACGATAATCACTATTATACCCCTACTTTGAGTTTGCTAGAACCTCCGATTAACGATAATCCCTTGTCCACCAATATCTCTAATCGTCATCACTAACAACTATCCATAAGCTCATATGCCATATCGAGAAACCATTATCCACGACCTCAAACACACTAGAGTCGTCTGCACATTCGTTGCATTTCACTGATCAATGAACACTTTATACCATTTCAAATGCTCCACCCTGAATTCACTTCGAGGTCACAACCACCATTGAGCCAAAAACATATGTCATTTGGTCAATATTCGATTCATAGCATTTCATCCTTCCCGTTGTGAAAAACATACCACAGCGTTTAAATTTCCATCTACAACGTTTGTTAAACGATGTAGTATCTTCGGGCCGACCCATAACAAAAAACAACCCATAGCTAAAAACGATCCATCGCAAAAAAATGAACCATCGCATAAAAAAACGACCCATAGCCAAAAATGATCTATAGCCAAAAGAATGACCCACATCCAAAAAACGTCCCCATATTAAATAAAAATGACCCATAGCCAAAAAAATTGACCGATAGCCAAAAATGACTCATAGCCAAAAAAAGGATCCATGACCCAACTTTGATTCATTAACAAATGACAACGTCGATGCACGCCACTCCTCCGAATCGACAAAATCAATAATCAATGCATCACGCAATCATCAAATAACACTTGCACAATAATTAATCATCATACAATCATATCAAACTTAATAAATCATGATAAATTAATGAATAAACAAGTAGATCTAAACTTGCATAAACATATGAATTAGCTTAAGAAGTACCGATTTAAGTTTCTAGATTAGATCCTATGGTGATTTGAATGAAAATACACTTACCATAATGTAGATCTAGGTTAAAACAACTTGCAATGATGAAAATAAGACCAAACAACCCATATACTTGATTGAATACGTGTGAGAGATGCTTATCACTCACTAATTCTTCAAAATAACTTGAAGTCATTAACTCCCAATCTGGACATTGAAGAATGATCTTCAAACCTCTCAATTTGATGCGATCTCCCTTCATTTGTTATAGATCTATCTTTGCTTGATGTAGATCTTCAATGTTCTTGCGTAGAAATGTAATTTTAAAGGAGGAAAGATGTATTTGATTGAGCAAGGAGGATCATGAGCTCAACCAAATGATAGAAATGAAGAAACTAAACTATTATCCATGTCACTACCCTCTATTCATAGCCAAAAGCCCAAGCCTTAGTGGGCCCCACAAATCAGCCCAGGAACTACTAATCTGCCTGGACAGAAATTGTGGAGCACTAAAACAACGATTCCTCCCAAACTGCTGAACCAAATCTTTAATGTGACCAATCTACAGAATCATAAACATCATTTCCTTTCCAATGAAATCGATCCCAGCACCTGATTCGACCACAGTCGGAAGTTATGCCCTGTACAAGACTGATAGGGGGGAAATGGTCACAAATAAAATTGGTAAAAATTATGGACATGTCATACACCCCCATAAACAATATATCAAAATATGAGAATGATCCGACCTATAGGTAATTAAATTAAAATATTTTTTGATCCTTCGATACGTAAAATGTGGTTCATTGTATTATTCCCTTCTTAGGAATTTCTCCCCCAAAATACCTGGAAAACACCAATAACCAAAACAATTCTGCATGCCTATCATCCACAAGCAGTCAATCTACCACTCAATCTACATCCATCCTCCATGCATCCATAGCCTTAACCTAGCACGCAGAATTCTAACAATAATAATATAAGTTACAATGGTGTAAGGTGACGCGAGATTAATGGGTCATATCAACGAACCATTCTGGATGGATCGTCTTCATACTCTCTTCTATTCCACACGTACAATCATCATCATCCTTACTTCATTGAAGCAAGATTAGCTTAACCATCTTCCTCCTAAGTTGTTTCATGTAATTCACCACAACGTGAAGCAACTTAAGTGGTTTCGTAACTATGGACTCAAATTCTAGGTCTTTGTACTGTTCTGGAGATATCACCACATTAGAATCATGCACACACTTCTATAGAAATGACATATGGAAAATGTTGTGCATACCCGACATCTTCTCAGGTAAATCCAGTCTATATGCAAGCTTTCGATTCATTCGACTAGCGAAAACGGTCTAGCAAACCTTGGAGGTAACTTCCCTTACTTCCAAAGACAACAATCTCGATCGATCTCAAACTCTTTATTCTCTGGTTCCAAATTCTAGATAATCTCAGCAAGCTTTAAATCATGCTATTGGCTCTCGCCATTCCTTTTGATGAGGTTAGGTCTTATCAATAAGCTAGCCACATTTCAGGTTCCAACTAACCTCGTAGTCTAAAACGGAATCCTACCAAGTACTTTAGTTGTTTTCATTCTGAAAACATCACCCCTAAACTTGCATGTCTTCGACACAACACATTTGCCATTGTATTATCTTTACCAGGAGTATAGACTATACTAAAATCAAACGATGCCAGAAATTCTAACCACTGTTGCCTCCAACAATAAATCATGAGTTGGAAAATTCCTCTTATGTAGCTTCAGTTGTTGACTCGCATAAGCCCTAACTCTATCCTTCTGCATTAGTACTTCTCCAAGCCCAGTAACATATGCATTAGTCTATACCACCATCTCTCAATTCCCACTCAGAATGGTCAAAAGAAGGGCACTCTTCAGTCTCTCTTTCAGGATTCCAAAAGCTTGCTCACACTTTGCATCCCATGTGGACACTTGATTCTTTTTCGTCAATCTTGTTAATGGAGTAGCTATCTTCAAGAAATCTTTGATAAAACGATGATAATAACTTGCCAACCTAAGGAAACTCTGAACATCCATCGCATTCTTAAGTCTATCCTAGTCCTAGATTTCTACCACGTTTGTGGGGTCAACCACTATTCCATTTCCAAAAACAACATGATCTAAGAATCTCACTTCACTCTTGCAGAAGTGACACTTCGAAAACTTAGCTCTCAGTTGATGCTTTTGCATGATTTCCAAAACAACTCGCATGTGCGTCTTATACTCTTCCTTATTCCAGGAGAAAACCAGAATATTGTCCACGAACATAAGCACGAACTTGTCAATTGATCCCTGAATACCCGATTCATAAGATCCATGAAATATACTGGAACACTAGTCAACCCAAATGACATCACCAACCATTTGAATAAACCAAATAGTGTCCTAAAAGCACTCTTTGGCACACTATCCTTTGCCACCCTCAACTGGTGGAATCCCATCGCCAAATTCGTCTAAGAAAACACCTTGGCTTCGTAAAGCTGATCAAACAAGTCACCTATCCTCGGCAATGGATACTTGTTTTTCTTAGTGACCTAGCTCAGCTCACGATGATTCACACAAAATCTCAAAGATTGATCAGTCATGGTTGCAAATAAAACTAGTGTACCCCATTTGGACACCCTCCCTAAATGAATCCCTTTTCCAAAAGGTCTCGTACTTGCACCTATAACTCCTGTTACTCCTTAGGTGCCTTCCGCTTAAGAGGCATAACGGTAGGTCTAATATCCTCGAATAAATCGATTTTGAATCTCAATCTCACGATGAGGTGGCAACCCTTTGACCTCGTCAAAGGAATCATCGAACTCATTCGCGATTAGCACAAATGACAAGTCTTTGCGTGAAATCACAAGTGAATATAAATAGCTTACGAAGACTTTGTCTTTTCGCTTACCTCTATTCACAACCATTCGCCCTTCCATATTTCAGACTGTCACCTCTAGCTTCTCGCAATCAACTTTTGCCACATACCTCTTGAGCCAGCCCATACCCAGTATGATCCAAAACCCATCGAAGTTGAAAACAAAGAAGTCACGCACAAAGGAGCAACCACGACTTGACAATACTAGACCACGAAAAATCATACACAAGATGGACGAACCACTTACTTGATTAGTCATGACCGATGGTCTACCACAATTCTCTGGTTCCAAATCCAAGCGGTACACAAGCTCATAACCCATGAAAAATTCGATGCTCTAGTATTAACACGTGAACTGAAAACATTTCAAATGGAAAGAGTACCTTGAATGACAATGCTATTCCATTTTTCCTCCGTCGTAGGAGCCCTCGAAGAAGATGGAAAAACTTCCAAAGCATATGCCTTCACAATCTGTTTTCCCTTCAGTGGTTCTGGACAACCCTTCTTGCTATTCCCACGCCTTCCACAATTAAAGCACTTCCATTCACCTTTCGGATCCTTGCAGTCCCTGGAAAAATGGCCTTTCTACTGGTAGTTGAAGCAAATCACCTTGCTTTTCGTCTTTATCTGGCCTTGCTTTCCTTTCTGCTATTGTTGCTTCCTCTTCTTGTTATTATCATCATGTTGTGGTTTCGGTTCCTCCTTATCAAACACAACAATCTATTCGTTGGTAAACAAACTCTCGTTCCTTAAAACTTTCTCCACGTTCTTCTCATAAGTATCATCTAAATGATTAACTAGTTGATTCCCTAGATACTTATCAAAGCCCATCACAAACTTCTCATTCTTTTGATAAGGAGTCTCGCCATATGAACAAGCATACTTCAACGAAGCTTCGAAGTCAGAAACATGCTCCAGCACTGGCCTGCCATTTTGCTTCAGCTCAACAAACCTCTTGAACATAATCGACTTTTGAACGGCAGAGATAAATTTCGTCTCAAACTTGACTTGGAATTTCTCCCATGAAATATCATCTTCTGGGGTTTCTAGAATGGCAGAGTTCCACCAATCCATATCTCTTTCGTATAGCTGCATTGATGCAAGCTTCCTCTTAGTCCCACCATCAATGCCCAAGTCTCCGAAAATCTGAATGCAAGTATCAAACCACCCTTGAACCTCTTCAATTGGCTCTGTCCCTTTGAACGACTTTCTTCCTAGAGTAGTAAAGTCTTTGCATATCTTCGCGAAGTCCACAAGCCTAGGCGCTTGCACCTAAACCCTTACATCTACAACAGCTATCTCTGGAGTGGGGATCCTTCTCATGAACGCTGCCATCATGGCCTCGAACATAGCTAGGTAATCAAATATACTGCAATTTCCCCCACTAGGCACAGACCCTCCCTAGTGGTATGTCTCGCCGTTCGACGACTCATTCTAAATAAGAAAATTGGAATGATTGGTCCAAATATGAGAAAAACTGCAAATGGAGTTCAAGCGCTACTATACTATACACTATAATATAGCATACATCCATCATAAATCTACAATTACGTCTCTCATATGTCATTACGCCTTCGAACTGCTCTGATACCAAAAGTAACGACCGTCCATAATTTCTGCACTTAACAAGAGGAAAACTACACTAAAAGACGCGTTAGGAAGCCATATACGTTCATCAAGGTAAGATTATATGCGCAAAACCTATCGTATAACTCATTGCTTAAGGATAAAATAAAAAGAACATATACAACAGGCAGTAGTAGCAAAACATAATTGCATAGAATTTTAAACTTTCATATCATAAAAAGGATATCCATAGTACCACAAGAGTAGTACATCATCAAATTCTGTAACACCCCACCTCCGCCAATGTCACTCTTGCAAGCGCACTAGCTTTGGAGGGGCGTTAAACGAAGTAAACATGCATGCAGATATCACAAGATAGAACATATAAGTAAATAAAGCAGCGGATAAAACTAACATTTCAAAACCATAGTCAAGTTACATCAAAGTACTTGGTCATTATTTTCCCACAAAACAAAGTCTAGAAACATAACTGAAAACTGAAAGAAAATCATAAAGTAACTATCCCCAAAGTAGAATAAAGCCATAGCATGCTCAAGTCCAAACCGTACACGAGCTATCCAGAAAAGCAGCTAAAGATCCAAGCTAGGTACCAGTGTTCCCACCCTGTAAACCTGGGGGGGGGGGGAACGGAAGAAAAGAGGCGAAAGAAAACGGGTTAGTCAAAAAGACTGGTAAGTCCTACCTACTATTAGTATAAAAACTAATAAAGTTAACTGGACATGTAAAGCAGAGATGAAACATAGGGTGATAACTGGCATGGTGAAAAGTTAACAAGATAGATCAAGTGTGGCATCGCGTATACAAGGTTAATTTGCACCAAGTGTGTACTAGTATTCCAATCCATGTCAAGTATAAACAAGAAATGATCCCTTGGCCCAAAGCTGGCCCAATATCATGAGGTGACCTAAATCAAGGTCCAACTACTCGGCCTAGTCGATCGGCTCCCTATAAGCCTAACTCGTCGTGTATCAGTGTCATACGGCTTAATCATGGAATGTAGTTAACTGTGCAAGGTCCACCCCAGGGTGTATCCAGCCCTAAGTTGTAAACCACAGACACAATTCAAGCACGCACAGTCTAAACCTACTGGTGCCCATGTTCAACTCCGGACTTAATGTGCACGACCATGGTCCGCCTGAACAACCGGTGCACCATTCAGCCGTCTCTTTTGGTCTCTTACAATCAGTCAAGTAATCGTGCCCCACCCTAGCCTAGTCCAGGGTATCCAGATACTCCCAAGTGGGTTACTGCTGAAAAGGACCTCGTGACTAGGATTTCAAGAGGGTTAAATGTGGTTAACCCTATCCTAACCATGTATTGAGTTGGTCAAGTGTATCCAAGCAGTTCATGACTTAACCCTATCAATACATCGTGTTTAATTGGTTAAGTATCCAAGTAGCCCATGACTTAACCCTACCAAACCATCGTGTTTAATTGGTTAAGTATTCAAGTGGTCCATGACTTAACCCTATCATGTGGCATCAATTAATTTAATGCACCCAACCTCTCACATTAGACCTTGTTGTGGTTACTAGTTAAGCCGGGCGGGTCCGGGTAGCTTTACACCACAACTTAGTCTAACCTCGGGTTTCAAGTGCGACATGACCAACTACTCACATTGGGTCCTATTGCTTGTAGCTACTAGTTAAGCCGGTCGGTTCCGGGTAGATTTATGCTACAAATTCAACCCAACCTCGAGTTGGCCATTCTCATGTTTTCTAGAAGTCATGTCCAAGTTCATGTTCATGTTCCAAGCATAATCACATGTCATATTTCATGTCATTTTTCAAGTCATGATTTTATGTCATTTTAGTTTAACCATAGCGTAACCCCATCGCATGTAAGTTCGCATAAACGCAAATAGATCTCAAAGAGGGAACTTAGAAGCATGACATAATTAATAAGGTTTGGGCCACAAGTTAAACATGGTGGCATATGAGGCAAATGTGTTCATAGACTTGCATATTACATTATAGGCCTCAAAACATGCATGATATCAACTTTAGCAAAATAAATGAAACATGGTCATAAATGACATAGGATGATAGCAAGTGATTCGCACATAACATCATATGCAAGATAACATAAGGTTTACGAGAGTTTCTATGTTGCTTTATGCAACATTTCAAATCAAAGCTCATAGCTTTTTATGCACAAAGTCAAGGTGATAGCTTTACAAACATGCATAGAATAAATCTATGCATAACATGATAAAATCAAAGCACGAATCATACTTAGGCCCAAACTCAAACTTGCAACATGTCATATTTAACTTCATAGTTAAAATCTAAGAGTAGAATAGGGCTTACAATGCTACGAAGACCTATGAAATAAAATAAGCTTGAGACGAAGCCACTAGCAACTCTAAAAAACCCCAATCGAATTTAAGCTCCAAGTTGTTTTGAGAAACAATAAGCTCCTTTGATTTGTATGAAGAAAGATCCTTGTTTTGATGAAGAAAGGTGGCTCTTTTACTAGCTTAAGACACTCAAATTTTCATGAAGAGGATGGAGGCCATGTTATGAAGATGGAGGCCATGATCAAGAAACATTTTGGCATAGTTTAGTTGTAGGATTGATTTATGATGATTTAGGCTAGGTATTAGGGTCCTTTTATAGAAGATTAAGTTAGTTTAGGCCATAGGATTAACCCTAATTCAGATCTGGGCCATCAATTCACGTCACTAGCCTCCAAACATGTCTTGAGGAACAAGTCAGGTGCACCCAGGCCAAACTGTCCGACCACCCAAGTCGACAGGGGTGTCGACTGGGCAGTCGACACCACCTGGGGTGTGTCGACTCCCAAGTCGACTTGGGGTGGCGGGAATTTTTCCCGCCTCCTCTGCTTGGCTGAATTTGAATTCTGAATTCAAATTTGAACCGTTTTTTAACTTGAAATTTTCTGAAAACTTTGACGGGCCATAACTTGGTCATACGGACTCCGATTTTCGAAAACTCGGACTCTATTTCGTGTATTTTTCCAAGACGAACGCAATGGCACAGCCCGTTTCCCTTGATTCAGATTTTATCATTTAATTCTGCCTTGGTTTATGTTATAACAGGTTATTTAAAAATACTGGTTGTTACATCCTCCCCACCTTAAAGGATTTCGTCCCCGAAATCTCTAAGTTAGGAAGAACGTATCCTACCATCCATCATCCATCTACTCGAAACATCATCCACGAGCAGTCATTGTCCTTAAAAGATTCTAAATGCTGTATGATCATATGCGAAAGGTGTGTGTATATGTACTTATCTAATGCGAAAATCAGGCGGTTACTGATTCAGTAAACCTCCTTAATGCAAAGTATGTTAGTGAAATGAGTCCATATGTATGCAAATTCCTAGCATAATTTATAATCTCTACATGAGTGCACATAACATACATCCATATGCAACATCCATGTGATAGCATAACAAGCTTCATCCATGAATAAGTATAAGCACTCATGCATATGCAATATGAAAGTGTGTGAGCCGATCTTAGTGCCTAATGTGTATCATGCATCCACGAGTATCCACTTGCAAACACTTGCAACCACTTGCAAACATCAAGCATAACATGTTTCAAATACATGTTTCATCCAAAGGGCTTCCATCTAAGGTTCTCATGAAAAGGTTAACGAGATAACAAGATAAACATGGATAGTGAAAGAAAGATATGCTGGATAGGAAAAGAGATCGAGAATGTACCCTCAAAAAGAAATGGGTGAAGCGCGTGCATCTTCTCCTCGGTTTCCCAAGTTGCGACCTCTTCGGCTTCACTCCACTGAACCTTTACTAACTTGACTTCTCGATTCCTCAGCTTCTTGTTCTCCGTTCCCAAGATACGGATCGGAGCTCGCCTTAGGGTTGCCTCTTTCTCTACCTCCACGTCTTCAAGAATGCTAGGCTCAACTACCTCGGCTGACTCATATAAGCATTTTCGGAGATGCGAGACACGAAAAACTTTGTGTACTCCGGCCAGCTTCTCGGGCAATTCCACTCTATAACCCATTTGCCCAATCTTCTCGATGATAGGGAAGGGTCCAACGAACCTTGGTGCTATCTTTCCACTGCTCCAAAATGAACCACGCTACGCAAAGGAGAAGCCTTCACGAAAACCATATCTCCAACTTTGAATTCCAAATCTGTTCTTCGCTCGTCAGCATAGGATTTCTGTCTGTCTTGGGCCGTTTTCATCCGTTTTTGAATCTACTCTACCTTCTCGGATGTGCCCCTTATCATGTCGGGCCCAATTATAAGCTCATCTGTTGTCTGTCACCAACATGTTGGTGACCTGCACGGCCTTCCATACAAAGTTTCGAATGGTGCCATTCCTATGCTTGCCTGATAGCTGTTATTATAAGCAAACTCTACAAGAGGAAGGTGGTCTTCCCATGTACCACCAAAGTCAAGTACACAAAGCCTCAAAAGATCTTCTAGCACTCTATTCACCCTTTCGGTTTGGCCATCCGTCTGGGGGTGATAGGCTGTACTTAGATTTAATCGCGTACCCATCGCTTCTTGCAAGCTATTCCAGAACTGGCTAGTGAAGATTGGGTCACGATCGCTAACTATGCTAGAAGGAACTCCATGCAATCGCACTATCTCTCGAAGATAAACAGATGCTAGCCATGATGCGGTCCTCTTGCTCTTCACTGGAATGAAATAAGCACTCTTCGTAAATCTGTCAACTATGACCCATATGCTCGTATTCCCTTTCCTTGACCTCGGCAATCCATCCACAAAATCCATAGAAATACTTTCCCACTTCCATTGCGGGACCTCCAAAGGATGTAATAGCCCACCGGGTTTCTTCGACTCGGCTTTCACTTGTTGGCACACCATGCACTTTGAAACATACTCTGCCACATCCTTCTTCATTCCAGCCCAAAAGAAAATGCGCTTCATATCCCTATACATCTTATCTCCTCCAGGATTTATAGTCATTTTCGAGTGATGCGCTTCTTCGAGAACTTTATGCACCAAGTCTCCCACTTGTGGAACGCATAGCCTTCCATCACGCCTTAGCCATCCCTTGTCATCAATAGTATATCTAGCAAGGTGACTAGACGTCTCACCACAAATCAACTTGTCCATGACCTCGACTATCTGCGGGTCTTGCTTCTGCGAAGCCCCAACTTGATCAAGAAGTATAGGTCTAAGCTCAAGGGATGCTAACGAACCAGCCATCGACTCAACAGCCGGTGTGAAATCAAAGGTTGCCAAGAACACTAGGCTCTTCATCTCAACAAACAAGGGACTCAAAGTCAATCTTCTTATGCTTAGCGCATCTGCTACAACATTACCCTTGCCAGGGGTATAAGCTATCTCGAAGTCATACGATGCCAAGAATTCCATCCACCTTTGCTGCCTTTTTCCTTAGATTCAGATCTTTCTGCGAGAAGAGGTACTTGAGCGACTTGTGATCAGTATATAACTCAAACCTTTCGCCTAAAAGATAGTGGCGCCAGGATTTGAGTGCAAAGACGATTACCGCCAACTCCAAATCATGAGTGGGATAATTCTTCTTGTGAACTTTAAGTTGCCTACCCCATAACATATCACTCTTCCTTCTTGCATCAGAACAACACCTAACCCCGTGCCACATGCATCGGTGTATACGGTAAACATCTTACCACCATCGGGTAATGCCAAAACTGGAGCTGTAGTAAGGGCCATCTTGAGCCTTTGAAAAGCAAGCTCACACTCTAAGTCCCATGCAAAGACTAAGTTCTTCTTCGTCAACTTAGTAAGAGGGGCTGAAATCTTAGCGAAGTCCCTGATGAACTTCCTATAGTAGCCCGCCAGACCTAGAAAGCTTCTTACTTCGGTTGCATTCCTAGGAGTCTTCCAGTCTTGAACTGCAACCACTTTCGCGGGATCCACCGCTATGCCTTGCTTAGAAACTATATGTCCAAGAAACCGAACTTCCCTTCTCCAAAAATGGCATTTGGAGAACTTGGCTTTCGACTGATGAGCTCCAAGCGTATCCATCACTTCCTTGAGATGTCTAGCATGTTCTTCCTCATCCTTTGAGAAGATCAGAATATCATCCACGAAGACAACCACAAACTTGTTAAGGAACTCCCTGAACACCCTACTCATCAAATCTACGAAGTAGGCGGGTGCATTAGTCAAACCGAATGGCATGACAAGCCATTCAAAGAATCCATCTGGAGTCCTAAACGCAGTCTTATTGATACTATCCTCAGCCACTCTAAGCTAGTGGAATCCGGTGGCTAGATCGAGCTGAGAGAAAACAGAAGCACCAACAAGCTGGTCAAAGAGATCATCAATCCTTGGTAACGGGTGTCTATTCTTCTTTGTCAGCTTGTTCAACTCACGATAATCAACACATAGACGAAGCGAACCATCCGCCTTAGTAGCGAACACCACAGGAGCACCCCATTCAGAAATGCTTCGCCTAATAAAATTCTTCTCAAGCAACTCCTTGATTTGCTTACTGAGTTCTCTTCTTTTTCGCGGGGCCATGTGCCTAACGGGCAATGAAACTGGCATGGCATTATCAAAAAGATAAATGCGGAAATTTATCTCTCATTTAGGGGGTAACCCCTTAACCTCTTCAAAGACATCAGGATATTCTCAGACCAACCTTACAGATTGCAGATCATCGATGGATGAGTCAAGAGATTCAAGATAACATAACATGACGGGATCCAGCGGGTTGCAAGAAATCTCTAGGGTATTACCGAGGCGAGTCATGAGCCTCACCACCCTATGCTCACAATAGAGTATGGCTCCATAACTGGACAACCGATCCATGCCCAAAATCCACCGGTATCCCGTGAACCCGAGAACATAAGCATTACACGTGAATTCTACGGTCAAGATAGAAATCCTCAAATCCATACAAATCATAGATAAATGGGCGGAACCCCCAATTGGATTTGAAACACTAACGGGATCCTCAACAAGACTAGTACTTTGGTGCAAACTTTCAACAATGTCAGAAGAAATAAAAGTATGCGATGCGCCAGAATCAAATAAAGTGCGAACAGGAAAATCCGAAATGTAAACAAGACTTTCTACCGAAATACTACCTCGGTCCGGAACTGGAACAGTGTTGAGAGCATGCACTTGCCCTCCAGAAGGTCCTGCACGCTGAGTCTGCCCTTGCCCTTGTCCTTGCTTCTTAGGGCAATCTTTGCTAAAGTGTCCAGTCTCTCCACAATGGAAGCATTCGCCCAACTTCCTCTTCTTCTTCCTACAATCTTTGGCTATGTGTCCAACGATCCCACAGTAGTTGCACTTCCTTGTGTCCCTTGCCTTGCCCTTGTTACCCTTGTTGTTCTTGTTGTTCTTGTTGTTCTGGTTGCTCTGATTGCCTCCCCACTTGGAATCCGTCTTCTTGGTTTGAGTCTCATTAGGCTTGACTTCTTTCTTGCCATTCTCATCATCTCCCTGAAGCAATGCCATGTCTACTAGGCTTTCAAAAGTGGCCCCCATGGGTATATGAGACATGGCTAAACCTTGTAATGGCTCATTCAACCCTCGTGCAAAGCGTAAAGCCTTCTTCTGGGGAGTATTAACCATGTCCAAACCGAATCGAGCAAGCTGGTTAAACTTATTCACATACTCCCTCACTGTCATGTCCCCTTGCTTCAAAGATATAAACTTCTCCAATTGCAGATTCGCCTCAGCAGATGATAGAAACTTAAGCCTAAACCTTGTCCTAAAGTCGGCCCAAGTCTCTATAGGCCTAGTAGCATTGGTGACCTCCCACCAATAAGCAGCTTCCTCTTTCAATAGCCATACTGCCAACAGAACTTTTCTACGGTCTTCCACATCAAAGATGGCGAAGAGATCTTCAGTTTCTTTCAACCAATTTCTTGCCTCAACAAAAGTCTCCGTCCCAATAAAATTCTTGCCACCCATCGCCTTAAAGTCTTTGCAAACCTTAGCGAAATTTGCTTGTGGATGCTGAGGAGGAGGAGGAGGAGGAATCTCAGTTACAGTGGGAGTGTTTGCTGGGCCCACATCGTTGGCCCTAGGTTCCAAGTACCTCCGGAACCATCCGGGAATGGTCACTCCCTTGGGAAGGTTAAGACCGGCCATGCTGAAAAAAGGGAAAAGATAGATTTAGAACGAGGAAACAAAGGATAGTGCTAATGGCTTTTGGGGAATAGCCTTTTAAAACAAACTAGACTTTTCTTGGAAAATACTTAATTGGTTTTGAAAAGAGTTTTTAAAAAGAGTTTTTAAAACTTTGGTCCGGTCTAGTAAAACCTTATGCTCTTATACCAAATGTAACACCCCACCTCCGCCAATGTCACTCTTGCAAGCGCACTAGATTTGGAGGGGCGTTAAACGAGGTAAACATGCATGCAGATATCACAAGACAGAACATATAAGTAAATAAAGCAGCGGATAAAACTAACATTTCAAAACCATAGTCAAGTTACATCAAAGTACTTGGTCATTATTTTCCCACAAAACAAAGTCTAGAAACATAACTGAAAACTGAAAGAAAATCATAAAGTAACTATCCCCAAAGTAGAATAAAGCCATAGCATGCTATAGTCCAAACCGTACATGAGCTATCCAGAAAAACAGCTAAAGATCCAAGCTAGGTACCAGTGTTCCCACCCTGTAAACCTAGGGGGGGGGGGGCGGAAGAAAAGAGGCGAAGGAAAACGGGTCAGTCAAAAAGACTGGTAAGTCCTACCTACTATTAGTATAAAAACTAATAAAGTTAACTGGACATGTAAAGCAGAGATGAAACATAGGGTGATAACTGGCATGTTGAAAAGTTAACAAGATAGATCAAGTGTGGCATCGCGTATACAAGGTTAATTTGCACCAAGTGTGTACTAGTATTCCAATCCATGTCAAGTATAAATAAGAAATGATCCCTTGGCCCAAAGCTGGCCCAATATCATGAGGTGACCTAAATCAAGGTCCAACTACTTGGTCTAGTCGATAGGCTCCCTATAAGCCTAACTCGTCGTGTATCGGTGTCATACGGCTTAATCATGGAATGTAGTTAACTGTGCAAGGTCCACCCCAGGGTGTATCCAGCCCTAAGGTGTAAACCACATACACAATTCAAGCACGCACAGTCTAAACCTATTGGTGCCCATGTTCAACTCCGGACTTAATGTGCACGACCATGGTCCGCCTGAACAACCGGTGCACCATTCAGCCGTCTCTTTTGGTCTCTTACAATCAGTCAAGTAATCGTGCCCCACCCTAGCCTAGTCCAGGGTATCCAGATACTCCCAAGTGGGTTACTGCTGAAAAGGACCTCGTGACTAGGATTTCAAGAGGGTTAAATGTGGTTAACCCTATCCTAACCATGTATTGAGTTGGTCAAGTGTATCCAAGCAGTTCATGACTTAACCCTATCAATACATCGTGTTTAATTGGTTAAGTATCCAAGTAGCCCATGACTTAACCCTACCAACCCATCGTGTTTAATTGGTTAAGTATTCAAGTGGTCCATGACTTAACCCTATCATGTGGCATTAATTAATTTAATGCACCCAACCTATCACATTAGACCTTGTTGTGGTTACTAGTTAAGCCGGGCGGGTCCGGGTAGCTTTACACCACAACTTAGTCTAACCTCGGGTTTCAAGTGCGACATGACCAACTACTCACATTGGGTCCTATTGCTTGTAGCCAATAGTTAAGTCGGTCGGTTCCAGGTAGATTTATGCTAAAAACTCAACCCAACCTCGAGTTGGCCATTCTCATGTTTTCTAGAAGTCATGTCCAAGTTCATGTTCATGTTCCAAGCATAATCACATGTCATATTTCATGTCATTTTTCAAGTCATGATTTTATGTCATTTTAGTTTACCCATAGCGTAACCCCATCGCATGTAAGTTCGCATAAACGCAAATAGATCTCAAAGAGGGAACTTAGAAGCATGACATAATTAATAAGGTTTGGGCCACAAGTTAAACATGGTGGCATATGAGGCAAATGTGTTCATAGACTTGCATATTACATTATAGGCCTCAAAACATGCATGATATCAACTTTAGCAAAATAGATGAAACATGGTCATAAATGACATAGTATGATAGCAAGTGATTCGCACATAACATCATATGCAAGATAACATAAGGTTTATGAGAGTTTCTATGTTGCTTTATGCAACATTTCAAATCAAAGCTCATAGCTTTTTATGCACAAAGTCAAGGTGATAGCTTTACAAACATGCATAGAATAAATCTATGCATAACATGATAGAATCAAAGCACGAATCATACTTAGGCCCAAACTCAAACTTGCAACATGTCATATTTAACTTCATAGTTAGAATCTAAGAGTAGAATAGGGCTTACAATACTATGAAGACCTATGAAATAAAATAAGATTGAGACGAAGCCACTAGCAACTCTAAAAACCCCCAATCGAATATAAGCTCCAAGTTGTTTTGAGAAACAATAAGATCCTTTGATTTGTATGAAGAAAGATCCTTGTTTTGATGAAGAAAGGTGGCTCTTTTACTAGCTTAGGACACTCAAATTTTCATGAAGAGGATGGAGGCCATGTTATGAAGATGGAGGCCATGATCAAGAAACATTTTGGCATAGTTTAGTTGTAGGATTGATTTATGATGATTTAGGCTAGGTATTAGGGTCCTTTTGTAGAAGATTAAGTTAGTTTAGGCCATAGGATTAACCCTAATTCAGATCTGGGCCATCAATTCACGTCACTAGCCTCCAAACATGTCTTGAGGAACAAGTCAGGTGCACCCAGACCAAACTGGCCGACCACCCAAGTCGACAGGGGTGTCGACTGGGCAGTCGACACCACCTGGGGTGTGTCGACTCCCAAGTCGACTCCCCAGTCGACTTGGGGGTGGCGGGAATTTTTCCCGCCTGCTCTGCTTGGCTGAATTTGAATTCTGAATTCAAATTTGAACCGTTTTTGAACTTGAAATTTTCTGAAAACTTTGACAGGCCATAACTTGGTCATACGGACTCCGATTTTCGAAAACTCGGACTCTATTTCACGTATTTTTCCGAGACGAACGCAATGGCACAGCCCGTTTCCCTTGATTCAGATTTTATCATTTAATTCTGCCTTGCTTTATGTTATAACAGGTTATTTAAAAATACTGGTTGTTACAAATTCTATACAAAAAACCTCACTACAATCGCTCAGAGTATCATAACAACCATAACAGTGGAAACACATAATAATATAAGGGAAATAATACGTCGGTCTCCTTCTCGTCATCAGTCTGCAGCATCATCCCCATCAAGATCTACTACTTGCTACCTGCTACTCTGTCTGCCTATCCAAAACAAGGATGATAAGCCCAAGGTAATAAGAGGGAAACATAAAACCTTGAGTCAAGCAACAGTCTTAATGAGCGATAAAGCAACTATCTAACATCATCAATAAAGTATATGAGAAATAGGTAGAGATCAATCAACTAATCTACCAACTTAATAGTAGAGAATAAACCCTAATCCGTCTCCCCCACATCCGACAGTGATAGCCATTACAACAATCAATGAAAAACCACACTGTAAGAAACATAGCAACTAATTATCCTATTTAGACCATCATAATCGAGATCGACATCTCCCAAGTATAAGCCCCGAAGGACTAAATCAACATCAGACAAGCACCTAAAAGATATCTCTTCGACGTTGGACAATATACACATGACAATACAAGCAAAACAATCATCATCCATGACTCTGGCTATCACCGCCAATACTACCTTGAGACCATCGTCAATCATATGACTAACTATGTTACGCCATTCTTCCAAGGGCTAATGGTAATCTGGTTCTAGCTAAAGTCCATATACTATCGTGACTCATATTTTTCTTCCCAGAAGACAACTAGGCCCATCATGACTGCTTATGGTACTCGACTAGTCTAACTAGCCTATTAGACATCCCAATTATACCCCTGGTTTGAGTCCGCTAGAACCTCCGATTAACGATAATCCATTGGCCTCGAATATCACTAGTCTTCATCACTAGTGACTATCCATAAGCTCAGATACCATATCGAGCAACCATTATCCACGAGCTCAAACACACTTGAGTCATCTGCACATTCGTTGCATTTCTCCTATAAACAAGCGCTTCATATCACTTTGAAAATTCCTCTCTGAATACACATCAAAGCCACAACAACCATCAAGCCAAAAACATATGTCATTCGGTCAATATTTGATTCATAGCATTTCAGCCTTCTCGCTATGAAAAACATACCACGGCATTTAAATTCCCATGCATAGCGTTTATTAAATGTTGTAGTATCTTTTGCCCGATCCATTGCCAAAAATGACACATAGCCAAAAAAGACGACCGATAGCAAAAAAGGACTCATACCCAAAAACGACCCATAGCAAAAAAAAGTACCCATAGCCAAAGACGACCCACAACCAAAAATGATCCATAGCCAAAAAAAATGACACATAGCCAAAAAAGACCCATAGACAAAAAAGCGACACATAGCAAATTCAAATCATAGCACAAAAAAATGACCCATAGCCAAAAGTGACCCATAGGTTAAAAAATGACCCAAAGGATCCACGAGCCAACTAAAATGACCCGACTTCGATTCATCAACAAACGACAACATCGATGCATGCAACTCATCCGAATCGACAAAATCAATAATTAATGCTTCACGCAATCATCAAACAACACGTTCACAACAACTAATCATCATACAATCATGTCAAATTCACCAAATCATGATAAATTAATGAATAAACAAAATAGTAGATCTAAACTTGCATAAACATATGAATTAGCATAAGAATTACCGATTTAAGTTGCTAGATTAGATCCTATGGTGATTTGAATGAAAATACACTTACCATGATGTAGATCTAGGTTAAAACAACTTGCAATTATGAAAATAAGACTAAACAACCTATATACTTGATTGAATACGTGTGAGAGATGCTTATCACTCACCAATTCTTCAAAATAACTTGAAATCACTAACTCCCAATCTAGACAGCGAAGAATAATCTTCAAACCTCTCAATTTGATGCGATCTCCCTTCACTTGTTGTAGATCTAGCTTTGCTTGATGTAGATCTTCAATCTTCCTGCGTAGAAATCTAATTTTAATGGAGGAAAGATGTATTTGATTGAGCAAGGTGGATCGTGAGCTCAACCAAATGAGAGAAACTAAGAAACTAAACTATTCTCCATGCCTCTACCCCTTTATTTATAGCCAACAACCCAGGCCTTAGCAGGTCCCACAAATTAGCCTATAATTACCAATTAGCCTGGACAGAAATTGTGTAGCACTAAAACACGATTTCTACCAAACCATTGAACCAAATCTTGAATGTAACCACTCTACGGAATTAGAAACATCATTTCCTTTCCAATGAAATCAATCCCAGCACCTGATTTGATCACAATCAAAAGTTATTCACTGTACAAAACTAATAGAGGGAAAATGGTCACAAATAAAATTGCTAAAAATTATGGACATGTCATACAACTACATGAACAATATATCAAAATATGAGAATGATCCGACCCTTAGGGAATTAAATAAAAATATTTTATGATTCTCTGATACGTAAAATGCAGGTCATTACAGATAATGATATGTTGTCTATGTTTAACTAAAGATGATTTCATTGGATGATAGTTTATACTGTAATTCTCACAAAAAAGTAAAGTAATTCTAAAGGAATGATTTTTTATTCCATCCTACGATCGACCTACTACCCTCTTTTATGAACCTAACATTATAGTCAATTCCATTTACACCATATTGGAATCCACCAAAACGTTAATTGTAAGAATGGGCTGACCTAACCGTTGTGGTCTTCTGTTTCCTGCTCCGAAGCCGCTCGCATATCCACCTAGATATCCATCAATCTATTAACACTAAAAACCCACATCATCTTGTTTCATGGCCCGATTACTTCATGTCTAAACATCGATAAGATGCACTTCCTCTAGTACTTTTCTTTATTAGCTACTGATTTGCTGCTCCGACATGCACACCTGTTCATCGCCAGTACCGGTCCCTAAAATAATAGTGTAGTTGTACTCCCTTCTCATTCCTTATGACTAAATCTCAAACCATTGGCTACTTGTTTACCTCACCGATGTGCATGTCCATAAGCCATTAGTATAGGCCCCCAAATATGCTAACTAAAAATATGGGTCACTTACTACTACGTCGACGAATGTCATCTTCATCGTTAGTACAAACCCCAAGCTATGTTGTTTTCTATTATTATGATATTCTAAGCATATTATGACTTTTACCATTTCATGGTAGTCGCTATTTAAATGGCAGTATCTATTTATTGTGAGCTAATATCGTAATAATTCTATTTTTTTCTTTTTCCTCTTTTATAACAAATGTTGTAGTTTAACTATAATTTCTAAAAACTTATTCTTTTGCTTATGAAAACTTTTTAGAATAGTTCATTTTTTTCAATTTACAAATTTTCAATATGACATATTCATTTGTTTTTCTGTGAATTTTGAATTAGATCTGTGTTATGTGAAATTTCTCCCTTTTCAACTATTTCTCACATTAGGATAAAGGCATTTAAATTTACTTTTAAGTCTAAAAATTTAGAACAATAACCTACTTAACACATGTAAAAGATACGTAAAATAATAATAAATAAACCATAAATTTAAAATATATTTTAGTAAGCTATAAAAATAAAATGTATAAGTAAAAATATACTTTACTAAGCTTAAAATATACTTTACTAATCCTTAAAATATACTGTGTAAATAAAAATATATTTTGTTTGTTGCTTGTCCCTGTTGTGTTATCTTCTTCTTTAAATAAATTCTTTCTTTTCTTTCTTCTTTCCAATACCATCTTTTCTCAGACTTTCGGTTGATTTTCAAGTCTTGGATCTATGACATGTGCTTATGCATCAATTTTTGAGGATCGACAAAAACCAGTTCATCACAGTTTTGTTTTCAAGAAACATGATACATAGATTATACATTACATTATTTAGTGATTTATAAATTTTTATTCATTCAATTCATACAAAACATATATAATGTAGCCATTTGAATGCATACTTGTTCATCATGACATATTACGAAATAAAAAATTATACTAAGATACTTGGATAGTGGATCATTGCCTTTTAACTATAAAATGCATTGTATTTAATTTCATGTAATTTAATAATGCACTAAACTTTAGGTACATTAACCACAATCTTGTTATTTATTCACATTAGACTAGAGGACATGAACTTATCATTTCATTTATAAAAACAACTAAAGATGTTTGATTTATAGATAAGACCATACTATAAATAAATATTATAAACATCTGGCTATCTAACATTTATAAAATTACTAATTAAAAAATATATTGCATTCATGTCTCTTATTTTCATGTTTAGTTGCCATATTACATGTGGATTTTCCTATAAAAGGGTTTATTCTCTATACCGATGAACCAACATTTCAAAATAAGATGGAATCTCACTTTTCTAAGCAAGCATTAGTTTTTTTCATTGCTCTACTTTTCCTAGTATCTTTAACTCATGCCAGTTATTGTGAAAAAATATGTACTCCAATTTGTAAATGAATCACACACAGTCCCAAAATATGTGCAGAAGCTTGCAAAGATGGTTGTGAAATGGGTGTGAAACAGCTACCTTGCGAGTTGAAATGTGTCCATGATAAATGCCTTAAATATAAGGGTAAGCATTTATTACTTCTAGTATGTACATACGCTTCTGTAGAACCACTCATTTCTTCATTGATAAAAAATGTCCGAAATGATAGTTTCTCATCATAATTAAATTACATGTGAATAAACTATCCATACAATAATCTATATTTCGGAACGTACTCCTATGTAAACAGAATATTTGAAACAAAACTATACATGATAAATTTAATGTACCTATCATGAATACTTATTCTGATTTTTGTTGATTTCTTAATAGTTGACAAGAAAGGTAGTGCTGACAATTGTCCAAAGAAGTGTGAAGAGGAATGCAAAAAAGAACTTTGGAATGCATCAAAGGATTTATTGTTTGAATATCCAAATGTTTAAATATCAAGATTGACAAAAAAATCTAACGAATAAATAAAAGGACTTATGTGCACATTTTTATGTCTTCTATATGAATAGTTATGCTCATATATTTTGTTACTTTTATAGATGTGCTCTTTAGAGTAATAATATAAATTGTCTAGTAATTGTTAATTATGCATACATCAAATCGATAATATAAAAGGTTATTTTAATGTACCTCTAAATCTTGGCTTATCAAATGTTATTATATCATAAATATATGTCTTTGTTGAAGAATAATTTAAGTTTATGGCTAATATCCTTTACACTACCAATGTTATAAAAGATATATTAGCTTAGATAATAGTTGAAATAAGTTTTAATATTAATATCATCACGATGAGAATAATTTTCCTTTAGATAATATTGGAAATTGGCAAGCAGTGATTAAAATGTATAAGACTATTCATGTGAGTAGCTATCTTGAAGTTTTTAGTTTTATAATTTCACATTTACACGTCAATTGAAGTGAAAATCGAACTATTACGAAGAAATCTAAACAACACTAAGTTGAATTTAATTTTTTCTAAAGAGAGAGTGCTAGTATGTATGTATGTATTTATATATATAAAATATCGAAAAGCATTTTATTCTTTTGGTTCATAGGCTTGTATGTCATGAATGACAGGTTTGTGAATGTAGACGTACAATCATTAAGATTGTAAGTTCTTTTTTGAACGGTGAATTACTGATTTCATAAGAAATCAATATAGTGGTATAATATTTAATGATGAAAGTTACCGTTAGAATGAGCTTTAAGAATATAATATTTGTAATTTAAAACACCCCACACTGGCAATAATCCACTAAAATACGGTTATGTCAAGAAATCCCAAGTGTTATCGCTATATAAACATAAATATACATCACAAAGGCAATGATTCACAAGACATAAATAAATAAAACATAGCAGAAAATAATTTAAGACAGTGACATTAATTTCATTCAAAACAAACCATTTCAAAATGATAAAACCATATGTTTGATAAAAGGAAAATAAACCTCTTTCATCAGAGTGCAGCTAGAAATATCCCTCAAAAAATCATTAGTACAACCAAACTGTGGAATAAGAAAAAAATTAGCAATGAGAATACATCTACTACAAAGATAAGCCCCCAAGAATGATCTGCTGAACAATCCACACTAAGCACTTCCATCCTATGAGCCCGAGGGTCAGAAAAGAGAAATAAGATAGGAGAGTGAGTCAGACATAAAGTTTGGTGAGTTATTCAATTACTATCATGATAGTTAAGTAAAGGAATAAGAAGGAATAGTAGTCCTAGTGCCAGCTAGAGTAAGTGTCTGTGCACAACGAACATATATACATAAAGGAAAGATGGGCAAAGATTACAAGTAAGGTCGATTGTTATCTCATATAATAGAATTCAACTGTTTGCAAATATATAATTTTAGAATAAAACATAATTAGGATAATATTTCCTAATAATACGCATCGATCATTGGCTTTTAACCATAGAGCGATAAAATATTCCCACAATAGGTCTTGGGCCTATTAGGCCCGACCAATCAGCAAAAAAAATCATTAGCACATGAATTATAGTGTCTTTTCTTCGTCTTTTGTTTAATGCATGCACTTTATACTGTTGAAATGCACCCACACCTACCACTATTACAGATCATCTTACTACCAAGCATAACATGAGCCTTCCTTAGCCTCCTCCATAGTGTGAGACTGTTAGTGTTAATGGTATGCTACCTGGTATGGATCATCAACAAAAAAATATTACTTGACCCAAATCCCTTTTGCTTGCGACCCTCATAGGTTTACCATAGAAAACATAGCCATAAATAACCATAGAATAAGGCATATAATTTAAAATTAGTTCAATTTTGTGTTAAGACAATTTGTTCATTTATTTACCGTAGAACCATTGCCATTGAATAATAAAGAATTAGTATTATAACTAGCATTATTTCAATTTTTTAATAATCCTATTTATTTATTTATTTTCCATAGAACCATAGCCATAGAATAACCATAGAATGTCGAATCATAAGGCCACCATAGAAGCATAGAGTGCCAAATCACAACGCTACCATAGAACCATAGAATAACCATAAAATGCCCAATCACAAGCCACCATGGACCAGAGAATAAAAATAGATTTAAGCTTATAAATTTAACATCATTTTACGTTTAATTTCATTATTCCTTCTTGTTCATTTATTTATAACCCCATGTTATATTTTTTGCATCTAAAACACATATGTCTGTTATGATTCTTTTTGTTTATACAATCTATCCTATTGATGCAAATATGTTACATTCCATTTTCTATCGTAACTTGTTCCGTAGTCAATTTTGCAAATCTTATTAAGTTTTCCTATTTTCGGTACAAACTCCCTTTTATTATAGTTTTATCATTTCATGTCAAATTAGCCCCAAATTATCAAATCCTCTTTTTCATAATGCCAATTGAATCATATGTCCCAACATGCGAAAAAGGACTGTAGTCAGTTACATAAAATTAGACACACAAATAAGTGCCTAAATTAGTCATTTACTTATGCAAATATTTCAAATCTAGTCATATTTTTGACATAACTGTAAATTAAAATCAAATTGTAAAATCAAACACGGAAAGGGGAACGAAGACTGAGAAGAATTAATTATTAAATAAATAAAAACTATAAGGAAGAATAATAGAAAACTATGAAATAAGTTACAAAAAAATATCTTACAGAAAATTAAAAAAAACCTAATAACTATTAATAAAACTATAAAATAAGGACTACATCTACTATTATACCTATTTACCTTAACATACCAAAAAACTATAAAATTATAAAAACTCACCAAAAAAGCTTGACTCTGGCTCCAGCAGAACCCACCCCTAATATATATATATATATACACACACACACACACACACATGCACAAATATATATAAGAAAAAATATTTTTACTTAACAAATTTAAATTCCTATAACACCCCAAACTTTAACACATTATGACGATAATTTAAAGATAATAAAATTGGAACCACTTAATTAAATATTCAAAATTATGTGAAACAGCCTTTAATGTTGCATTTGAACTCTGGCTTAGAAAGACACCATGTTTGCGTAAAATGGATAACGGATGAAGAAGTTATGAGCATTAGAAGATTGTATACATATAGAGGGATTATATTTGAATATAATATGAAATAGTTCAAAAATATTCAAACGGGACGAAGCGGGAATTTAACCCGGAAACCAGACCATTTTGGGATGACCCAAAATCAGCTTGGGTCGACTTATGGGTCGACCGAGGTCGGTTGGTTCGACCCAGCGGTGACTTGGTAGATTTGGATTCTGTACTTATTCGGTTTTTTTGACTAGATTTGTTGCTGACTCAGCACTACAAGTACGGTTTGGATTAAAATCCTAGAATCTCAAGGATGAGGTCGACTCGGTGAATCTATAAAAAATGTGGCTTCTCCCAATTCAATATACACCATGTCTTCATACCTTCTACCTTTATGAATCTATTCTATAATTAAAATATATATAATGGGGGAATGCTGCTGAAGCCTAGATCTATAGAGACAACATTCATGATTAACATACAACAAGAGGGATTTGATTGGACTTTTCTACGGCATATAGTTTATATATATAAGAGACTTAATCTCTTCTTCCCCAAGACCCACTTTGAGATCCCGGTAATTTTTAGATCTGATTTCTTAGACTATAACATGAATGTTAAATAACATTGGATTAGAATATATAGTGTTTATAAGATAGTTGCTATATATGTTGTTCACTATTAGTCGCCTATGCCGTTGGTATAAGTAAATCAATGCCTTTACTCTTGGATAATTAACAAGTTATATGTATTTATCTTCATTTTCCCTATTTCTACTGTTTTATTTTATTTCTAGTCTTTTTTAAATGCCTATGTGTTTTGGTTCTATTCTCCTTACTCTGTTTACCCATTTTGTTTTCACTAAGCCTTTGGAAGCCTAGGCCATGCCCAATTAGAGCTTGCGTATAATGAAATTTGGATAATAAGAAATGGCATAAAAAGGGCTTTTTGGCATATTGTCAATATGGGGACTATTTAACTATAATTTGGGAAAGGGATATTATGCACATGTTTATACTTATTGTAGATTTCATATAAATGGGTAATGTGCATATACATGCTATAAACTGATAAAAATGGATAATATGCGTTAACCTGTACATATTGTGGGCATAATTGAATGAATAATATGCATATGAATAAACATGTTAGGTTTGACTTAATACAGGCATAAAGTAAATGACATGTTAGAATATTGTAAGTACCGGATATAAGCTAATAAACTGAATCACTATAGTAGTTATAATACACCCGGGCAGATGTTTTGGTGAAGGGTTCTACACACATAGTGACATGTAATATTACAATCAAGCTTATTAGTAAACCTAAAACTGCTAGGTTAAACATGATTATTAATAAGTTAAAGAGGCCCCTCAATCTGTTGTATCGGGTTTTTGGGACTCTTAAATCCTAGTTATTTGGGGGCACAAGCTTAGGGGGTTTGGCTAGAATCAATCTGTTGTTTGGAACCCGTATTAGTCAGTATCCCTGTTAGTATTTCGTTAGAGGGCCTCGCACTACGTAGGGGCTAAGGAACGCTTAACCAAACTGGATAGTAAGAGGTTTACATGAGGAATGTGGGTACGGGCACGTTCCAATGAAGTCATGAGCGTGCTTGAGTCCGATTAGGAAAATTAAGCCATTACCACACCAGTAAATCAGTCTTTGTGGTATAAGTTATTGGGTTAGGGAGATATACACCATACTACCGCGGCCGACACAGGGTATTTAGGTATTAGGGGGACGATCGCATAGGTAGTAATTAGGGTACACCTAATCCCGCTGTTATGTAATTATGATAAAACCAAATCATGTAACGTAATTAGGGTACGCCTAATTCTGCTGTTTAATTCTGCTATTAAAGTCTTCTGTTTAATCCTACTATTGCTGTTAAGTAATTAGGCTAACACATAAATCTGTTATACTAGTATTGGTGCAGACATAACCTGTTTTAGCGATATAGATTTGAAGCATTACTCGATCATAGTTTATTCCTTTGATTCCTGTCTAACCTGCTATTCTGTTTAGTTTATGTGTTACCTAATATGATACTGTATTTCTCATCCAGTCTTTGTTTACCTATCTTGGTATGCCTATTTTTTGCATATTTGAAAATAACCGGAATTCACCAGACTTTATGTTTGACCCTTTTGTTTTCGCTTCTTTCTTCCTTCCCCCTTTAAGTCCTCAAAGTGGAAGCACTACTCATTGATTAGGGCTTTATCTTTATTGGATCTGGACTTTCTGAGATGTTCCATTTTGACTTGCTCTCTACTCTATTATGGCACGCTATGAGGGATATGATCTTATGTACTCTGATATTTTATTTCATGAGAAGTTTTGTGAGACAGATTTTAGATACTTGGTTTTGAAGAAATTGGTTTTGATGTAACTTGTTTGAGACTATGTTTTATTTTTAATAATGAAGTTGAAATTTTTCGCTGCTCATTTTGTATCTTTCTTGTGAATTTCTCTATTGTTTACCTATTGTTACACGAAACTTAATGCATTTTCTTATGAAAGAACATTAACAAACGTGTGAAGTCACATTTGGTATCAAAGCTGAAGGTCACAAGATAGGAGAAAAAGTTATAAAAATTGTTTTCAAAAGTAAAGTATTATCAAATAAAAATCTGTTTTTAAAATACATATCTCCTCAAGCCATATTCCCTCGATCTCGTATTGAATCTTTTGTTTCTTCTCTTTTCAGCATGTTTGGGGCACCCAATCTTCCCAAGGTCATTCCATTACCGACATGGTTCCATAGGTATCTTGAGGCTACGACAACTGCTAGAGGTCAAAGAGATGCTCCATCCCTAGTTGCAGCCGCAGTAGCTCTACCTCAACGAGTAGATAAATTTCCTAAGTTATGTAAAAAAAATTGCACTATGGAAGGAAAAACATTCGGAGGTACTGAGAGCTTTGTTCAAGCACGGAATTGGCTAAGAGAAATGGAGAACGTGTTTGGTTTTTTTGAGATTGATTATAGAAGGAAGATACAGTTGGCTGCATGGCAACTAAAGGACGAAGCTTCTTACTAGTGAGACGTAATGCAGGAAGGACAACCAGTAGCCACTTGGGATAATTTCAGGCAGATATTCGAGATGAAGTTTTTATCTCAGGTAGAAGAGGGATTACAGATGGAAAAATTCTTGGCTTTAAAGCAAGGGGACATGTCTGTTAACTGTTATGTTAATAAGTTCAATCAACTGGCAAGATTTTGTCTTGACTTGGTGAATACGCCATAAAATAAGGCAGTTATATTTGCAAGAGGGTTGAATCAACCTCCCCAAGGACCTGCAATATCTCATGTACCAATGGGTTCCTGTTTGAAAGGCTAGTTGACATGGTTCTTATGCACGAAGATGGCAAGCATGAGAAGAAAGACAGTAAGACTGAAGAGACATAGGCTAAGGGAGAGAAACAGAAATGGTGGCGTAGAAAAGGAAAGCATGACAAGGCTCAAATAAAGAAATACATCAGGTGTCATGGTTGCAAAGCTATGGGTCATTTTGTGATGGACTACCGAAAGGAAAAGAAAGCCTGTTGTAATTTTGGACAAGTAGGACACTTCACTAAGCAATGCCATAGTAATAAAGTACAAGGGGCAGGAACTTCAGGATAAGTGCACGCTCTTGAGGCTGGCGGACCTGATCAAGGTAGGAAAGTCATGGTTGAAGGTTTGATTTCCCTTTTTGACAGTCCTGTTCGAACCTTGTTTGATTCTGGTGCTTCACATTCATTTATATCCGGTTCCGTAGTAGATAGTCCGTACCTCAATACTAGCATAGTCTTTGATCCTGTAGTGGTTTCAAACCCCATAGGAGGCATGACTCACTTATCCATGATATGAAAGGGTTTGAGAATTTATATCTTAGGCATCAGGTTTGAATGCGATGCATACATGTTAGGCTTTATGGGTTATGGTTTGATTCTAGGCATGGATTGGCTATCCATGTATGGTGCCATCCTTGATTGTCAATATAGATTGGTTAGACTTCTTACTTGTCATGATACGACTCTCGAAATTTCCTGCGACCCACGGGGGTTGGTGATGCTCATTTTCCTAGAATTGCTTGATACTTCTGTTGATGATTTGCGATCTGTGGTCATAGTTAGGGATTACACTGATGTGTTTGAGGAAGTTAAGGGATTATCTCCAAGGCATGATATAGACTTCCAAATTTATTTAGCGGAGAATGCATAGCCAGTTGCTCTACTAGTGCGCCACATGGCTCTTGGAGAAAGGAGGGAGCATAGCAAGCAAGTAGAGGAGCTATTAGAGAAAGGTTTTATTAGGTGAAGCATTTCAAAATGGGGATCTCCGGTCCTCTTTGCAACTAAGGAAGATGGCACACTTCGTCTATGTGTAGATTATAAGGAGTTGAATAAGCTCAACAAGAAGAATAAGCACCGGCTACCAAGAATTGAAGTCCTGTTTAATCAGATATTAGGTGCATCGGTTTTCTCGTGGATGGATTTGGCCATGGGGTTTCATCAGTTAAGAGTGGCAGAGGACAACATTGATAAATTGCATTTATAACTCCATACAGCTTCATTGAATGGCTGGTTATGGTTTTTGGGCTAACCAATGCACCTGCATATTTTGTGGACTTGATGAGTTGGGTGTTTAAAGAGGTTCCGAACAAGTTTGTGGTGATCTTTATTCTGATCTTCTCAAAGAATGAGGAGGAGCATGCCCTATACTTAGGAGAGGTTCTACGCACTCTCAAATCACATCAACTTAAGGCAAAGTTTTCTAAGTGTCGCTTTTGGAGGAAGGAATTAAGGTTCCTAGGGCATGTGATCTCCAAGGAGGGATATTTGTGGACCCTACTAAAGTCGTAGTAGGTCAAGATTGGAGGGCTCCAAAAAATGCGACGAAGGTGAGAATTTTTTTAAGGTTGGCGGGCTATTATAGAAAGTTTATTAAGGACTTTACAAGGGTATCATCCCTGCTTACCCGATAGATGAAGAAGAACTTAGCTTTTTCGTGGAGCATTGATTGTTAGTATGCCTTTCAGAGGTTAAAGAGGGCTCTGATAACATCCCCAGCTCTGACTCTCCCAGATGGAAGCAAGATGTTTCTAGTTTACACAGATGCTTGTGGCACAGGGCTTGGTGTCGTTCTTATGCAAGAGGGAAGGGTAGTATGCTATGGCAGCAGGCAATTGAGGGTTCATGAGAAAAACTACCATACACACGATTTAGAGTTGGGTACAATAGTTTTCGCATTGAAGTCTTAGCAACAATATCTACTTCGAGAAAGATTTTAGCTATACACGAATCATAAGTCACTCAAATACTTGTTGTCATAGAAGGATCTCAGCCTAAGGCGGCAACTGTCGATAGAGATCCTAGCATCCTATGACTTTGAGGTAGCTTATGCCCCAGTCATGGGTAATGTAGTGGCAAACGCATAGAGTAGGTAGAGGATGAATTTGATTCTTCTATTCATAGAAAGGCGGAGCTTGGAGTACATATCGACCTTTGATTTTAAGCCATCTACGGGTTTCACATTGGGATTGTTAGCATCGTTGGAGGTAAAACCTACCCTATTGGAGCGTATTGGATCTATGTAGTAGGAGGACCCATAGATATCAGACAGCTTGGATAGACTTGGTAGAGGAGAGACTTCTAGTGACCTTGTTAGATATACCGTGGACGATAAATTGTGGCTAAGACGAGATTGAAGGCTATGTGTCCCTAAGAATGGGAATTGCTAAAGGCACTGCTTAAGGAAGCCAATCATTCTTGGATGACTATCCATTCGGGCGGCGACAAAATGTATCAAGACATAAAGAGAGTTTTCTTTTGGACTGGCATGAATAAGGATGTGGCGGGATTTGTAGCTCGATGCTTGACATGTCAGCGAGTAAAGGATGAACAAATGAAACCTTGCGGATTTCTTCAGCCCTTAGATGTTGCACAATGGAAGTGGAAGAGCGTCTCTATGGATTTCATCGATTTATTACCCCAATCAAGGAAGGGCAATACGAGCATTTAGGTGATAGTGGATAGACTTACGAAGTGTGCACATTTTCTTCCTATTAAGAGCAAGAGGACGGCAGCTTAGCTGGCATTCGTATATCTTCGAGAGAAAGTCCGACTGCGTGGGGTACCTTCCAGCATAGAAAGCGATCACTACCTCATCTTTACTAGTGAATTTTGGAAGTGCCTATAAGAGGCGTTAGGTACACAACTACGTTTGAGCACAACATACCACCCTCAAACCAATGGACAGACTAAGAGGGTGGATATGGTACTTGAGGATCTCCTAAGATTGTGTATCCTAGATTTTGGATGGACTTTGGAGGAGCATCTTCCATTGGTTGAGTTCGCCTACAACAATAGTTTCCAATCGAGCACAGGCATGGCACCCTTCGAAGAAGTATATGGACGACCTTGTAGATCGGCGACTTATTGGTGGGAGTCTACGGATAGGTTTCTGCTTGGACCTTAGAAGATTCGAGATACTTCCGATAAGATCGATCTTATCCGCCAAAGAATGAAAGCAACTCTAGACAGACAGAAATCATATGTAGACAAAAGGAGGACCAATTTGGAATTTTAAATGGGAGATATAGTCTTTATTAAAGTATCACCGCTAAGGAATGTGGTTCTCTTTGACTCAATAGGGAAGTTGGCACCGATATTTATAGGGCCAATCCCTATAGTGGAGAGGATATGTTAGATAGTCTATAGGATAAGGATATTGGATAGGCTGGCAGGTGTACACGATGTGTTTCACGTTTCCCATTTAAGGAATTATCTACATGATATGGAAGAGATAGTGGAGCCAAGCACTCTTGAAGGCGTGGAAGTTGAGAAGAAAGAATCGGTAAGGAAAGTTCGTACACATATCCTTAGATCATAAATCAATAAGCTATGCAATAAAGAAAATAGGTTGATAAAGGTGCAACGGGTAAAAGGCCGCGAAGATGCAATTTGGGAATCCAAAGATAGGATTCATGCCTCTTATCCTTTTCTTTTTGAAAGTACGTTCTTGACTTCCTTTCCAAGCCTTTACTTTGCATTTGCTTCTATCATTCAAGTATATTTATCCAATAGTTCGAACCTTTGGTAGAATCCAATGGCTGGAAACATGTGTTTGAAACAGGTTATGATTGATGATTTCAAGTGGATGCAAGTATTTGCTGGTGGTTGCTCGTGGATGCATATACACACACTAGGCACTGGATCGGCTCAAGCACTTGCATATTGCATATGGATATGTGTGCATTTTAACTTTCTATGGATTGAAATGGATGAAACATCATATGTATGTTGCATTTTGGTGAATGATTGTGCACACATATAGAGTTTATATGTTATACTAGGATTATTTGCATATGTTTTGAATTCACGACACAAACATATATTGCATTAAAGAGGTTAAAAGGTCAACTGAATCAGTCGACCGCCTGATTTTCACATTAGTGTGGGGACATATATAGACACAAACATATATTGCATCAATGAGGTCAAAAGGTCAACTGAATCAGTCGACCGCCTGATTTTCACATTAGTGTGGGGACATATATACACAACACCTTTGCATATGTTCATACAAGAATTTGAAATTCTTAAGGACAATGGATGCCTGTAGATGATGGATGAGTAGATGGCTGTTCGGATAGTAACATTCTTCTTAACTTGGAAATTTTGGGGATGAAATCCTTTAAGTAGGGGAGAATGTAACACACCCCAAAATTTAATACACTTTGACCATATTTAAATATAATAAAATGGGAATCACTTAATAAAATATTCATAATTAAGTGAAATCGAATTTACCATTGCATTCATCTCGGAATTCTGGTTTAGATAAACCCCATGTTTGTGTAAAGCAGACAATATCTGAAGAAGTTATGAGCATTAGAAGTTTGTATACATATAAAGGTCTTATATATGAATATAATAAAAATATAATTCAAAAATATTCAAACGAGATGAAGCGGGAACTTAATCGGGAAACTAGACCATTGTTGTGATGGCCCGCCCCGAACCAACCTAATTTCCCTGAAATGCACTGTGCCAATACCCGACTAGGATAGGACGGTCGTCAAAAGAAAAGGGTTTGAAACTAAGAATCACCAAAGAACCTGTAGTATATCTCATAGCGCATGGAATAAAATATAATAATAACATAACTTGACATAAAACATGCGAGATAGTCCATAAGCTGAAAACTAAACCATCATAGCAGTGGAATCCAAATACAGCTTATGATCCAAACCATCATTATTACAATTTTGAAATACTGTCTCTAAAGCAAAGTAGAAAAGGTACACTACTAATGCCCAAAGTAGTGATTAGCAACAACATAGGGAGAATATATGTAAATAGTACGTGGAAGCCTCCTTCTCTTCTCTGGACAGCTACTCGTGCATAACCACCTAACCTATCTCTAGTCTACTCGTTTAGGAGCACCCAGAGTAATAATAAGAGACATAAAACTCTGGGTCAGACAAAAATCAGGTATGAGTAATAGCAACAAAACAAACAATAACAGGCATAAATAATCATACCTGAACCTGGACCTACAACCAGAGAGTTAGCATAACAAGATGTACAGTAATCTAAGGTAACACTAACATAAAGTGTAAAGTGGAAGTGTTCATGTCATGGTGATAGCAAACATCAAACATAGCAATCATCCTCACATCTCTCACTCAGTGCGTAAAGCATACGATATCCACCATTTTGATCACCCAACCCTTTGCTATGATCACTTTACCCTTGGAAGTCACAATGACCCCATTGCACTGATCCATAGCCCATAATCTATCTCTCAGTGGTAAAACAAATTTATGGATATCGATAACCCCTTTGCACACGTCCCGCAGCAAAGCCCAACTCTAAAAGTTAACTCATTGGTTCCTATCTGGATCCCGAGTAATAACTTCTCACTTGGACCTCCTTTGCATCTCGGGTTTTGGTTGAATTGGTTTTGATCTTCAGAAGAGTTCACAATTGTCATCGCATGGTAGAATTTTGAATCCATTTCAGTTTGGAGTCATCATTTTGGATGAAGTGATAAAGTATAGGAAAGCTCAGATTCCCGCTCTCGGAATCCCGCACTCGAAATCCCGCACTCGGAATTCCCGCTCTCGGAATCCCGCTCTCGGATTCACACTCTCGGATTCCTGCTCTCGGATTCCCACTCTCGGAATCCCGCTCTCGGAATCTCACTCTCGGAATCCCACTCTCAGAATCCCACTCTTGAAATCCCTCTCTCAAAATCCCACTCTCGAAATCCCATGCTCGAAATCCCACTCTCGAAATCCTGCTCTCGGAATCCCGCTCTTGGAATCCCGCTCTCGGTTCGTGACCACACCCCCGATTCATGACCATCCCTTCCCAGCCCGTGACACCCTTCCCTGGTTCGTGAGTACTCATATTGAAGCGGTTCGTGACCATCATCTTAGAGCGGTTCGTGACCATTTTCTTGGAGCGAGTCGTAACCATCATCTTGGAGCGGTTCGTGAGACATACCCCCTTCAGGAATCGAAGTTCTCCTGGGCGGTTTGTGAGGCATACCCCATTCAGGAATCATGAGCATACCCCCCTTTAGGAATCTTGAGCATACTCACTTTAGGAATCGTGAGCATAATCCCTTCAAGAATCGTGAGCATACCCCTTTCAGTAATCGTGAGCATACCCCCCTTCAGGAATCGTGAGCATACCCCCCTTCAGGAATCGTTTTTCTGCAGTTTTTCCAGCAAGCTAATTTCGCCAAACGACAGTGTTTTCAACCATTCTATCCTTACTATGAAGTCACAAAACATACCAAACAACAGTAGTAACATTCAAAATCAACCAAAAACGCAAAAATATCAATCACATGAAATATTTTAGATCAAACATACCAAAAAAGCATGATTTTCCCCTTAATCCCTTAAACCATCTTTTAACTATAGGATTAGCAAACTTAGTCCAAATTAACCCAAATTTTCACCAGTGACATAAAATAATATTTAAGAATTTGTACATATTTTTCCAGATTTTTATAATGCATAATTTCGCTAATTATCACTAATCATCCCCAATTAGCCGTAATTAGAGTAAAAGCATGCTTATCGCTCACGTTAGCCATAAATAAATTTCAGAACTGAAACTCTAACTGATTTGGCACGGTTCCCAATGTATTCCAGTAGCTCTATCTCAATTTCTATGCTAATCCGCCTTAATTTGATGCTGATTTAACTAATACGTGATTAGAAAGTAATTTAGGATGAACTTAGAAGGTGGAGGCCATTGCTTGGTTTGAAGAAATGTTTTACAGCGGCTGAGAAAATGAAAAGGAACATTCTCTAACTCATTTCAGCCCTCCCATAATCCTAATCCCGAAATGGGTTATGGGTCTAGCTGTTAATTACCCTACTAAGCCCGGTTAAGCTGTTTTTCACTTTTCAAACCTTATTTCAGTCATATCTCCCAAATGGTAAGTCCGTTTGATTAATGTGACCACTCTACGGAAAGGTAAACCATCATCCGAATCCAACGGAACTAGTTTCAGGTCATAACTCCTTACCAATCAAAATTTATAGGCAAAAAAAGATTCACCAACGGAAAAATGGTCATTTAAAAATCGGAAAAAATCGTGAACATGGGAAATGACCCCAATAGTCATTCCCTAAAGTTACACGACCGTACAACTTTGTATGAAAATAAAATAAATATTCTATGATCCTGCGTACGTAGAATGCGGGTCGTTACAGTCTCCCCCTTAAGAAATTTCGCCCCTGAAATTCCTTAACCAAAACATACAAAGGTGGCCTGCATGCCTATCAACCATTTACAAACAATCAAACATATATATATCAAGCCTATCCTAGCATGCGGTTTACTAACAAGGGAGTACTATATCGATATTAAAACCATATCAGGTAAAGAGCTCCGGATATGACTTCCTTATGTTCTTCTCGGTTTCCTAAGTACAGTCATTATCATTATCACACCACTTCATATACAGTTCTGCTAACTTAGCTGCCGCTCCAATCGTCAAACTTGCTAACTTCTCTGGACCCAATCCACACTGAGGTCTACAATCATATCCCGCGATATACTCCAATTACTTCCATTCAAGAGACATAGCCCCCGAACTAGCATGTCTCCTACTCAATGCATCAGCTACCACAGTTAGTCTTGTACCACAGGAATCCATGTATATTGTCATTTCCTCATTCCCAATCGCCAGAATCCTACAGGTGATAGTCTACTCAAGAGAAGAAAATAGGAACAACCTAGCAACCATAGCATCCATCAAACAAGTCCTATCTATCACCTGCTAAAGCCATGAATACGTCGATACCTGTATGACTGGTCCAACCAATATCAAGGGCCAATGGAAGCCCCAACTCCAAACGGACTATCGCATGTCTGATATACATTTATCCTCCAAGGATAACTAGATCACGTCCAATGGATCCAAGGTAAATGGGCATCCCCAGATACCCCTGCTTCGAGTCTGCCTAGAACACTCCAAACTATCGACGATTCCTTGGTACCTCATCAAAAGAGCCATCCACAACTCCATCTTCAACTCAAGTCCAACCCAAGTCAATCCATTATCTTGAAGCATTCTCGAGTCCCACTCGAGTCATCTTATAGCCCCATCGAGTCCAACTCGGGGTAGTCCACACCATCAAACAGTCTTATCATGTCACGGCTGCCCATCGGTCCTCGAGTAAACCAAGACAACATTCAATGGAAATCACAAAAACTACTTATATCTCACGAAAACCATCCTAGTCAAACTCTACATTCCCCAAGCACAAGCCCCAAAGGCCTAAACCAATATCAGACAAGCACTCAAGGAACATCTCCCTCGAATCCAGACAATCTGCGTGAGATGATATGAAAAAAACAACCAAACACTCGAGCACTCATAACTAACTCTGGCTATCCTCGCCAATCCTTTTTTGAAACTATCTTTTATCGCATGACGGCCCATGCAATATGTCAAGGGTAAATAACAACCCCAGTTCTATCTAGAATAATGCACGTCCAACGTACATTTGCCTCCCAGAGACTACTAGAACTTACGACAACGATAATCTCTCTATAACTCTAGTCGCCATTGCTGGCGCCTATCCATAAACTCAGACCCAGTCTCGAGTATCCATTACCCACAAACTCGAGTCCAACATGAGTTGTCTCCCTACTTGTTGCATCTCCAAGATTAACGAACAACCATTGTCTACGAGTACAAGTCCAACTTGAATCGTCCTAACCTTCGTTGCATCCCCACGATCAACGAACACATCTTATCGCTTCGAGATTTCCCCATTTAATTTACTCCGAAGTTATTACCATTCTTGAATAAAAGAGAACATCAACATAAATTCCTAAACAATCCATAGCAATCATTCATTTACTACGGAATACCACAATGCTCATGATATTCACCACAGCGTTTAAAAATGCTTCCAAAGGCCCTTCCTTCACGAGTCATGGCCGACCCGAATCTCTTTGTTCCCCTAGTTCCATTTATTATTGCCATCACTAGGTAGGTACCCAATACCACCCTATACCCTTAGAGCCAATCGACTCCCATATCAATGCCAAACCCAGTAAAGGCCAAACAAAGCAATCACAAACAAACATTAATCTATGACTTGATAAGACCACATTACAACAAATCATACTAAGGCTAGTTGAACCACCAATCGGGTTTGTCACAACTAAAGGTCTATCGATAATCTCGGGTACCAATTCCAACCTATCTACCAGGTCACTAGACATGAAGGAATGGGAAGTCCCGTTATCAAACAACACTCGAACTGGAACCTTATAAATAGAAAGCATACCTTGAATAATGAAACTCTTTCCCTTCTGCACCGCAGTTGGGGCATTCGACGAAGAAGGAACAGCGTTGATAGTATATGCTTTCACAATCTGCTTCTCTTTAGGAGGTTGTGGACATTTATCCTTGTGATGTCCCGCTTGGCCACAATTGAAGCACTTCCTTTCCCCTGGCTTTTCCTGACAATCTCTGGCATAGTGGCCCTTCTTGACACAGCTAAAGCACTCACCTTCTTTCTATTCTTCTTATTCCGACCATCCTTGGTTTGGTCTTGTTTCCTCTTATTCTGGGAATTATTCTTTCCTCCACCGCTTGCTTGTGATTTTGGCACCTCTACAGATGTAATAACAACATCGGACTTCAACTTAGGTTAAAGGCTCTCAGATCTCAATGCCTTTTCCATAGTAGATTCGAAAGTCTCATCGATATGGTTTATGAGTCCTTCCCCAAAGTACCCATCTAGGTTAGTTATGAACTTCTCGTTCTTCTTCTTGACCATATCGATAAAGGACAATCCATACTTCGATAAGGTATCAAATTCAGCAATATACTCCGAGACTGCCCTACCATTTTGCTTAAGCCCCAAGAATTTCCTAAAAAATTCCGATTTCTGAGTGGCTGGAATAAATTTATAACTGAATCGGGCCTTAAACTGATTCCAAGTAACTTGATCCTCAAGAGTAGCTGCTTTAGTAGCATTCCACCAATTCATTGCCCATCCTTGAAGCTGACACGATGCCAGCTTTCTCTTCATCGCATCATCGATTCCCATATTCTCGAAGATGAGCTCACAACTATCAAGCCAATCTTGAACCTCTGTAGCCGATTCTGTTCCATGGAATGGCTTCCCACTAAGACTAGTATAATCCTTGTATAGCTTGGCGAAATCAGATCTAGGTGCCTACACTACTGCACCACTACCGTTAGCAACATTAGGAACTGCTCCCCGAGCACTCCTAATAATCTCTCACATGAACGTAGTAAACATCGTCCTTATATCAGGGACATTCCCATTGTTAGCCCCTGAACCCGTACTCATCGTGTATTGGCTCATCGTTCAATCAGAAAAGTGAAAACGATTAATCATCTCCTTTGTGGTGCCAACGCAGTGCGACTTCATCCTTAGATATACTAATAGTACACGTATAGCTTTTGAAAACCAAAATATCACAAATACATGCTCTCATATACGTATACTATCTCTCCCTGATGTCTTCCCATAGGTTAACTATGCAACCTAGGCTCTGACACCAAGTGTGACGGCCCGCCCCGAACCAGCCGACATTTCCATGAAATGCATTGTGCCAATGCCCGACTAGCATGGGACGGTCGTCAAAAGAAAAGGGTTTAAAACTAAGAATCACCAAAGAACATGTAGTATATCTCATAGCGCATGGAATAAAATATAATATTAACATAACTTGACATAAAACAGGCGAGATAATGCATAAGCTGAAATATAAACTTTCATACCAGCAGAATCCAAATACAGCTTGTGATCCAAACCATCAATATTACAATTTCAAAATACTGTCTCTAAAGCAAAGTAGAAAAGGTACACTACTAATGCCCAAAGTATTGATCAGCAACAACACGGGGAGAATATATGTAAAAAGTACGTGGAAACCTCCTGCTTGTCTCCAGACAGCTACTCGTGCCTAACCACCTAACCTGTCTCTAGTCTGTTCGTTTAGGAGCACCTAGAGTAATAAGAAGAGACATAAAACTCTGGGTCAGAAAAAAGTCTGGTATGAGCAATAACAGCAAAACAAACAATAACAGGCATAATTAATCATACCTAAACCTGGACCTGCAACTAAAGAGTTTGCACAACAAGCTGTACAGTACTCTAAGGTAATGCTAACATAAAGTGTAAAGTGGAAGTGTGCATGTCATGGTGATAGAAAACATCAAACATGGCAATCATCCTCACATCTCTCACTCAGTGCATAAAGCATATGATATCCACCACTTTGATCACCCAACACTTTGCTATGATCACTTTACTCTTAGAAGTCACAATGACCCCATTGCAATGTTCCATAGGCCATAATCTTCTCTCAGTGGTGAACCAAAATTATCGGTATCGATAACCCTTTGCACACCTCCCGCAGCAAAGCCCAACTCTAAAAGTTAACACATTGGTTCCCATCTGGATCTTGAGTAATAACTTCTCACTTGGACCTCCTTTGCATCTCGGGTTTCAGTTGAATTGGTTTTGATCTTCAGAAGAGTTCACAATTGTCATCGCATGGTAGAAGTTCGAATCCGGTTCAGTTTAGAGTCATCATCTTGGATGAAGTGACAAACTATAGGAAAGCTCGGATTCCCGCTCTCGGAATCCCATTCTCGGAATCCCGTTCTCGGAATTCCGATCTCAGAATTCCACTCTCGAAATTCCACTCTTGGATTCCCACTTTCGGAATCCCTCTCTCGGAATCCCGCTCTCGGAATCCCGCTCTAGGATTCCCACTCTTGAAATCCCCCTCTCGAAATCCCCCTATCGAAATCCCCCTCTCGAAATGTCACTCTGGGAATCCCACTCTCGAAATCCCACACTCGAAATCCCACACTTGAAATCCCACTCTCGGAATCCCGCTCTCGGAATCGCACTCTCGGTTCGTGACCACCCCCCCTCGGATCGTGACCATCCCTTCCCAGCCCGTGACACCCTTCCCCCGGTTCGTGAGTCCTCATATTGGAGCGGTTCGTGACCATCATCTTCGAGTGGTTCGTGACAATCATCTTGGAGCGGTTTGCGACCATCATCTTGGTGTGGTTCGTGAGACATACTCCCTTCAGGGATCGAAGTTCTATAGGCGGTTCGTGAGGCATACCCCGTTCAAGAATCGTGAGCATACCCCCCCTTCAGGAATCATGAGCATACCCCCTTCAGGAATCGTGAGCATACTCCCCTTTAGGAATCGTGAGCATATCCGCTTCAGGAATCGTGAGCATGCCCCATTCAGGAATCGTGAGCGTACCCCCTTCAGGAATCGTTTTTCTACAGTTTTTCCAGCAAGTTAATTTCGCTAAACGACGGCATTTTCAACCATTCTAACCTTGCTATGAAGTCACAAAACATACCAAACAACAGTAGTAACATATAGAATCAACCAAAAAACATCAAAATATCAATCACATGAAATATTTTTGATCAAATATACCCAAAAAGCATGATTTTCCCCATAATCCCCTTAACCATGTTTTAACTATAGGATTAGCAATCTTATTCCAAATTAACCAAAATTATCACCAGGGACATAAAATAAATTAAGAATTTGTACATATTTTCCCAGATTTTTATAATGCATAGTTTCGCTAATTATCACTAATCACCCCTAATTAAACGTAATTAGAGTAAAAACAAGCTAATCACTCACCTTAGCCACAAACAAATTTCAGATCTGAAACTCTAACTGATTTGGCATGGTTCCCAATGTATTCCAGTAGCTCTTTCCCAATTTTTATGCTAATCCGCCTTAATTTGATGTTGATTTGGCTAATATGTGATTAGAAAGTAATTTAGGATGAATTTAGAAGGTGGACGCCATTGCTAGGTTTGAAGAAATGTTTATGACAACCGAGAAAATGAAAAGGAACCATTCTCTAACTCATTTCAGCCCTCCCATAACCCTAATCACTAAATGGGTTATGGACCTAGCTGTTAATTACTGTATTAAGCTCGATTAAGCTGTTTTTCACCTTCCAAACCTTATTTCAGCCATATCTCCCAATCGGTAAGTCCGTTTGGTTAACGTAACCACTCTACGAAAAGTTAAACCATCATCTGAATCCAACGGAAGTAGCTTCAGGTCAAAACTCCTCACCAATCAAAAGTTGTAGGCAAAACAAGATTCTCCAGGAGTAAAATGGTAATTTAAAAATCGGCAAAAATCGTGAACATGGGAAATGACCCCAATAGTCGTTCCCCAAAGTTATACGACCATAAGACTTCGTACGAAAATAAAATAAATATTCTACGATCCTCCGTACGTAGAATGCAGGTCGTTACAATTGTGGGATGACCCACAATAGGCCCGGGTCGACCTATATGTCGACCCAACAACGATCTGTGCAAATTTAGATTTCTGTACCTAGACGGTTTTTCTGACTAGAATCATTGCAAACTCAGTGCTACATGTACGGTTTGGATTAAAACCCTATATTCTAAAGGCTGACGTCGACTCTGTGAATCTATTAATAGGTGGCTTCGCCTATTTCAATATACACCATTTCTTCATACCTTCTGCCTCTATGAATCTATTGTGAAATAAAAATATATACAATGCGGGAATGCTGCTGAAGCTTAGATCTACAAAGACAACATTCAGGACTTACATACAACAACAAAAGGGAATGTATTAGACTTTTCCACGATATATAGTTATATATATAAGAGATATAATCTCTTCTTCACCAAGACCCAGTGTGAGCTTCCTATCATTTTCAATTCTGATTTCTTAGACTACAACATGACAGTTAATTAAAATTGGGCTAGAATATATAATGTTTATAAGATATTTGCTACACATGTTGTTCATTGTTAATCACCTATATCGTTGTTATAAGTAAAACACATGCCTTTACTATTGGATAATTAATAAATTATATGTCTGTATTTTGCTTTTCTCTATTTCTACTATTTTTTCATTTCTTGTCTTTCCTACATGCCTATGTGGTTTGATTCTATTCTCCTTTCTCTGTTTTCCCATTTTGTTTATGCTAAGCCTTTGGAAGCCTAGGCCATGCTCGACTAAAGTTTGCGTATAATAAATTTTGATAATAAGAAATGACATAAAAAGGGGAATTTTGGCGTATTGTTTAATTGGGGGCTGTTTAACTATAATTTGGGAAATGAATAATATGCACATGTTTACACTTACTGTAGATTTGATACAAAGGGGTAATGTGCATATACTTGCTGTAAATTGATAAAAATGGATAATATGCACAAACCCGTACATGTTGTGGGCATAATATAATGAATAGTATGCATATAAATAAACATGTTAGGTTTGACTTAATACAGCAATTAATTAAATGACATGTTAGAATATTGTTAGTACCAGATGTAGGCTAATAAACTGAATCACTTTAGTAATTATACATACATCTGGGCAGGTGTTTTGAGGAAGGGATGTACACACATAATGACATGTAATATTACAACCCGCTTATTATTAAACCTAAACTTTCTAGGTTTAACATGATTATTAATAAGCTAAAGAGGTCCGTCGTTCTGTTGTTGTATCAGGTTTTGGGGACTCTTAAATCCTAGTTATTTGGGGGCACAAGCTTAGGGTTTCGGCTTGTGTCATTCTGCTGTTTGGAATTCATATCAATCAGTATCCCTGTTGGTACTTTGTTAGAAGGACTCACAATAGGTAGGTGCCAGGGCACGCTTTACTGAACTGGATAGTAAGAGGTTCACATGGGGAAGGTGGGTACAGGAGCGTTCCGGTGGAGTCATGAGCATGCATGAGTTCGGTTAGGGAAACTAAGCCACTATAATACTAGTAAATAGGTCTATGTTATATAAGATGTTGGGTTAGGGAGTGATACACGCTACTGACTGGGCTGACACATGGTATTTAATATTAGGGTGATGATTGCATGGGTAGTAATTAGGTACACCTAATCCTGTTGTTATTTAATTAGGGTGTTACCTAATCCTATTATGTAATTATGGTACGCCTAGTCTTGCTGTTTAGTTTTAGTATTAAAATCTTTTGTTTAATGCTTCTGTTTCTATTAAGTAATTAGGCTAATTCCTAAACCTGTTATACTAGTATTGTTGTATACATGACCTGTTTTAGGGATATAAATGTGAAGCATTACTTGATCATAGATTATTCCTGTTACTCCTTTTAATCCTGCTGTTATCTTTAGTTTATTAGTTACCTAATATGATATTGTATTTCTCATCTAGTCTTTGTTTACTGTCTTGGTCTGCCTATTTTATGCATATTTGAAAACCTCTGGAACTTGCCGGACTTTATGTCTGACTTGTTTATTTTTTCTTCCTTTCCCCCCATTTAGGTCCTTTGAGTGGAAGCACTCCTCAGTGGTTAGGATTTTCTCTTTATTTGATCTGGAAATTCTGATATGTACCGTTTTTACTTGGTTTCTACTCTATTATGGCTTGTTATGAGGGATATGATTTTATGTATTCTGATATTTTATTTTATGAGATGTTTTGTGAAACAGATTTGAGATACTTGGTTTTGATGTAACTGTTTTTTATGCAACTTGTTTGAGACTATGTTTTAATTTTAATAATGAAGTTGAAATTTTCCACTGGCCATTTAATTTCTATCTTGTTAATTTTTGTACTGTTTACCTATTATGCTTCTTGAAATGTAGCACCCCGTAATTTTAAAATATTAAAATTAAAGGATACTTAAATTTTAGAAGAATAATTAAGGGAAACGGGCTGCACCATTGCGTTCATCTAAAAATTCTGCTTGGGACGGAGTCTGAGTTTGCATAAATCGAACATCGTATAAAGAAGTTATGAAGCTTAGAAGATTTTAGTTTAAAGCAGAATTTAATAATAATTAAATAACAAGAGTAGTTCAAAAATCAAAATCCGAACGAAATTGGCTGAGCGGGAAATTTCCCGCTCAAGGGTGTCGCCCCCCCCCAAGTGGAGTCAACTGGGGAGTCGACCCCCCATAGGGTGTCGCCCCCCATCGGCCCAGATCTGGCCGATGACGTGTTTTGTGGTCTGGATCTGATGACGTGTTTTTATGAAATTGGCTAATGACGTGTTTTTCTGGTCTGGATGGTTCCTGATCAGATCTAAAGGTCCTAATACACCTATAAATAAACACCTAAACCTAACCCTAATCTCATTGTTTGCTTCAACCCTAGCCTCTATGCTGCTCTAATCAAAATTAGCCTTTCTTCTCGACCAAAGCAAATCAGAATAGGAGTATTCAAATTAGTAGATCAGATCTACAAACAATCAAAATAGAGATTATTCAAGATTAAATTTGCTACAACAATGCCTAATTCTCTTTTCTAAGAATCCTATCGTTGTGAGTTTACGTCACTTTCACATATAATTAAATTAAGAAGTAATTGTTATAGGATTGTAAATTGGATCTAATGTATATGCCTGTAAATAAGATGAATCATATCAAGTTTTGTTATTAGTTATCCTTCAGATTCATACACTATTGCTATTATCATATGCCTATCTAATCTATTTTGTTGTTATTCATTTCACATGCCTGTTTATATGTTTATGCCAATTTTGATGTTTTGATTCTCTCCCCTTCTTATTTTCCTTTTTACTTTTTATATTAGGCTAACTTCGAGCCTAAGCATATTGCGTTGAGATTTACGTACGATTAACGTCGGAATGATTGGGAAAAGTTGGGAAATATGTAATAAAATGAGATTTTTGGCATAAATTGTTGATGAATATGGAAATTGCTTTGGGCATGATTGAGTATAACTTGTATAAATGAGATTTGGCATACATTGGTTTGGGAATAATTGAGTATAACTTGTATACATGAGATTTGGCATAAATTGTTAATAACTATGAAAATTGGTTTGGGCATAATTTGGCATAACTTGTACACATGAGATTATAGGCATAATTTGGATTTAAAATTATAAACATAATTTAGATTGGAAATTATGGGTAATTGGAATATATTATAATCCAAGATTTGAAATTGGGACTTGAATAAAGAAAGTGATAATGAATGCCTAAGACACGATGTTAGATTCGGATTGCGGTATAAGCCTGCCCGGAACCGCCCAGCATATCTAGCAACCGCAATTTGGTAATCTAATTTGAGAGGTCAAAGGAAGAAACTAGATGCGTAATAATGCAAAGAAACGAGGTTAGATTCCGATTGCGGTATAAGCCTGCCCGGAATCTCCCGGCATATCCAGCAACCGCAAACGATAATCTAATGTGGGAGGTCTTGCAAAATTACGGTTAGAATGAATTAATGAACACTTAACCAAGATAAGATATATGGTAAGACATGGGAATAATAAAGGGTTAAGTGGGTAACATGGGTAGCATGTGAAACATAGTAAACGCACTCAACCAAAATGAGACATGTGATAAGAAATGGGGATAAAAAGGGGTTAAGTCGGAATTCTTAGTGGGGACCAAGCTTAGGAGGGAATCTTGTGTCAAATGTGTGGACCCTTTTCAACCAGTAACCCATTTTAGTATCCATATGAGCTCAAACTAGGTCGAGGACAGGGTCATGCTTACTGGGGTTGATTGTAAGAGGTCAATAAAGAGTTAGCGATGGCAGTGCAAGTCCAACACAGTCATGTGCGTGCGTGGGTCCGGACTGATAGGTAAGACTATGTTGCATCATGTAGGCATAAGCTGTGCATTTCAGTAGTATCAGGGTTGCCACCTTAGGGAGAGATACACCCTATTGCGGGACCAGCACAGGTATCTGCGTGGTTGGGGAGCCGATCGAATGGGAAGTGTAGTGGGTACACCAGTTGGGATAAGAGCAAGTTGGCACCTATGATAGTAACTAGAAGTACACGAAACTACCATCATTACATTTGTTTAAAATGGTCATCTTTTAGTACGTAACTAGTATGTTGGTACGGTGCAGAGCATATCTTATAGTGGTTAAGAGTGCAGTCGATGTTCTAGCTTGCTTACCTTGTCATATCTTCTTATGTTACAGTCATCTCTTATATCCAATTTATGTTCATATCCTGTTACTTTACTGATTATATTGTTAAAGTCACTGGACTTGCCAGACTTTATGTCTGATCCTTTTTGTTTAACCTCTTTTCATCCTCCCCCTCCCCCCGGGTCCTCAGGGTGGGATTAGTGGAGCTTGACTCGGATTTCTTTCTTATTGAAGTGCTTGGAAGTGTTGAAAGTAATGCTCAGCTTTATCTCTTTTTCATTATAGTTATTTGGAGTGGGTTTATGGTTTTGCTTTTATGTAATCTAATAATAATTTTTCCAAGATGGATATTTGTGTACTTGGCTTTAGTGTATGGTTTTGATGTTGTAACCAGACATATTTTGCTTTTCCGCTGCAATGAATAAATTTTAAATTTTTAAGTACCATTTTTTATATCTATCTTATGATGTTCTGTTCTATATTCTTATACGCTCCATGAAAGTTAATGCATTCCATTAGTGAGTGACATTAATGGACATGGGGTGTTACACGTGGTATCAGAGCTGAAGGTTACCAGAACAGATAAAAGATTTTGAAAACTGTTTTCAAAAGCATTGTTAAAAAAAAGAAGTATTTTCAAAAGCATGTTTTAAAAAGGGTATTTTTAAGAGAAAGGTTTATTATGAAAAACATAATCCCCAAAAGCCATACATCTATCTTTTGATTCTCTATTTTGAATCTCTTCTTTTTTCCTTTCAGCATGTCTGGGTAAACTGATATACCCGAGGGCGTACAGATACCAGGCTGATTCAGAAGGTATTTGGAGGATAGGGCTACTGCCGCAGGCCCAACAAACGTTCCTCCTCCCCCAGCAACAGCCGCTCCTCCTCCTCCTCCCCATGTAGAAGCTTTTTCTAAGATATGCAAAGACTTCCATGCGATGGGCGGAAAACTGTTATATGGAACTGAGACGTTTTTTGAGGCTTGGAATTGGCTCAAGGAAGTGGAGGACTTATTGGGTATCTTTGAGATAGAAAATGTGTGGAAGGTTCAGCTAGCTGCTTGGTTAATGAAGGATGAAGCCTCATTTTGGTGGGAAGTAACCAATCGAGGACGTGCAGTGGAAACGTAGATGGATTTTAGACAAAGGTTCGTGTTGAAATTTCTTTCACAAGCAGAGGAGAGTTTATACATGGAGAGGTTCTTGGCTTTGAAACAAGGGAGTTTTTCTGTGAAGGAGTACGTTAACAAGTTTAACTAGTTAGCAAGATTTGGTATGGAATTAGTTAATACACTACATAAGTAGGCCTTGAGATTTGGCAAGGGTCTGAATGAACCATTACACGGGTTGGCTATGTCCCACATTCCTATGGGGGCTACTTTCGAGAATTTTGTTGATACGGCGTTGATACATGAAGAGGAGAAAGGTGTCAATAAGGCATAGGATAAGAAGGGGGATCCAAAGAAGGAACAACAACAACAAAAGAAGGGCAGTAAGGATAACAAGGGTTCAGAGAAAAGAAAGTGTCACAATTGTGGAATACCTGGCCATTTGAAGAAGGACTATAGGAAGAAGAGGAGGATGGGTTGCTTCCAATGTGGTGAGGCAGGAAATATGATTAAAGACTGCCTAAGGAGTCAAGGACAAGGGAAAGGATAGAGGACTGGATCTACTTCTGGAGGGTAGGTTCATGCTCTCATGGCATCTACGCAAGAGAGAGGTAGAAACAGTTCTGTTGAAAGTTTGATTTTCCTTTTTCGATCATCCTGTACGTAGGCGCTTCACATTCGTTTATATATGTGCTTCTATTGTTGAGTCTCTGCACCTAGATACTAGTATAGTAGTGGATCCCGTTGTTGTCTCAAATCCTATTGGGGGTACGGCTCATCTTTCTATGTTATATCGGGATTTGAGAATATCTATGTATGGCATTGAGTTCAAATGCAACGCTTATGTGCTTGGTTACACGGGCTATGGGTTGATTCCAGGAATGGATTAGCTAGCCAGGTATGGTGCCATTCTCGACTATGAAAAGAGGGTAGTTAGACTGTTGACTAGTTTGAGTAATACTCTCGATATCTCATGTGACCCTAAGGGTTCTGTCACGCTTAGCTACCTAGAATATCTTGACAAATCTATTGATGATTTGCAATCTGTTCGAGTAGTCCGTGAGTATGCAGATGTCTTTGAGGAGGTTAGGGGCTTATCTCCAAAACGCGAGATAGATTTCAATATATACTTGGTGGACAATGCAAAGTCAGTTGCATTTCCTGTGCGTCACGTGGCTCCAAGAGAAAGGAGGGAGCTTAGTAAACAAGTGAAAGAGTTGCTTGAGAAAGGGTTCATAAGAAGATGTATCTCGGAGTGGGGTACTCCAGTTGTTTTTACTACAAAGGCTGATGGTTCGCTTAGATTGTGCATGGACTATTGGGAGCTGAATAAGCTCATGAAGAAGAACAGATACCCATTACCAAGGATAGATGACTTGTTTGATCAGTTGGTTGGTGCTTCGGTTTTCTTGCAGTTGGACTTAGCTACAGGATTTCAGTTGAGGGTAGCTGAGGATAGTATAGATAAGACTGCTTTTGAGACCCCGACGGTTTCTTCGAGTGGCTCGTCATGCCTTTTGGTTTGATGAATGCAACCGCATATTTCGTAGACTTGATGAGTAGGGTGTTTAGGGAGTTTCCAAACAAGGTCATGGTAGTCTTTATGGATGATATCTTGATATTCTCTAGAAGCGAGGAAGAACATGCCCTACATCTTAGGGAAGTCTTAGAAACCCTTCGAGCACATCAACTCAAAGCTTAATTCTCCAAATGTCATTTTTGGAGGAAGGAAGTGAGGTTCTTAGGGCACGTGGTCTCTAAGGAAGGGATAGCAGTGGATCCTGCGAAGGTGGTAGCAATCCAAGATTGGAAGGTTCCTAGAAACGCAACGGAAGTAGGAAGTTTTCTAGGGTTGGCGGGCTATTATAGAAAGTTCATCAAGGGCTCTGCTAAGATATCAGCCCCACTTACATGGTTGACGAAAAAGAATTTGACTTTTTCTTTGGATGTTGACTGTGACGATGCTTTCCAATGTTCGAAGAGGGCATTGACAACAACTCTAGTTTTAGTTTTGCTGGATGGGAGTAAACCGTTAACAGTGTATATCGATGCTTGCGGGAAAGGGCTTGGCGCAGTTTTGATGCAAGAGGGAAGGGTGATATGCTATGGTGGAAGGCAATTAATGGTCCATGAGAAGAATTTCCCTACCCACGACTTAGAGTTAGTTGCCATAGGTTTTGCGCTTAAGTCTTTGCATCACTATTTGCTTGGAGAGAGGTTTGAGTTGTATACAGACCATAAGTCACTAAAATACTTGTTCTCTCAAAAAGGTATAAACTTAAGGCAACGGAGGTGGATGGAGTTCTTAGCATCCTATGATTTCGAGATTGCATATACACCTGACAAGGGAAATGTTGCAGCTGACGCCTTGAGTAGAAAGAGGTTGACTTTGAGTCCTTTATTTGTTGAGCATCAGAGTTTAGAGTACATATCTACCTTTGACTTTAGACCCTCTACCGATTATGTACCCGGTTTGTTGGCATCATCAGAGGTGCGACCTACGCTTTTAGGACAGATAGGAGCAGCACAGCGAGATGACCCACAATTGATAGAGATAGTAGAAAAGCTCATAAGATGGGAGTCTTCGAGCCATCTTAGTAGGTATACTATAGATGACAAAGGTTAGTTGCATAGTGATGGGAGGATTTGCGTAGGGATGGGAGGATTTGCGTATCTCGAGACGAGAGCTTGAGGAAGACAATCCTTGAAGACGCACGTCGTTCTAAGATGACCATACACCCCGGTGGTGACAAGATGTATAGGGACATGAAACGAGTTTTCTTTTGGGCCGGAATGAAGAAGGATGTGGCTGAGTTCGTTTCTAGATGCTTAGCGTGCTAGCAAGTCAAGGTTGAGAAAAAGAAGCCTGGTGGTTTGCTTCACCCTTTAGAGGTACCACAGTGAAATGGAAAAGTGTTTCCATGGATTCTGTCGATGGGTTGCCGAAGTCAAGGAAGGGTGATACGGGGATTAGGGTAGTAGTGATAGACTTACCAAGAGCGCCCATTTCATTCCCATTAAGAGTAAAAGAACAACAACATGGTTAGGATCTGTTTATCTCCGAGCGATAGTTTGTCTACACGACATACCTTCTAGTATCGTAAGCGATCGAGATCCCATTTTCACTAGTGAGTTTTGGAAGAGCTTGCAAAAGGCGGTGGGAACGCAATTGTGTTTGAGCACCGCTTATCACCCTTAGACCGACGGCCAAACAGAAAGTGTGAATCAGATTCTAGAAGATCTTTTGAGGTTATGCATCTTGGATTTTGGAGGGACATGGGTAGATCACCTTCCATTTGTAGAGTTCGCCTACAACAACAGCTATCAGACTAGTATTGGCATGGCACCTTTTGAGGCTCTATAAAGACGACCTTGCCGATCACCGACTTGTTAGTGGGAGTCTACGGATAAGATTTTTCTTGGGCCCTAGATGGTTAGGGAAACCTCGGAGAAGATAGAATTGATTCGAAGACGCATGAAGACGGCACAAGACTGGAAAAAGTCATACGCTGATAAGAGACGAGGAAACCTCAGAGAAGATAGACCTGATTCGAAGACGCATGAAGACGACACAAGACTGGAAAAAGTCATACACTGATAAGAGACGAGGAAACCACGGAGAAGATAGACTTGATTCGAAGATGCATGAAGATGGCACAAGACTGGCAAAATTCATATGCTGATAAGAGACGAACCGATCTTGAGTTCGATGTTAGAGAAGATAGACTTGATTCGAAGACGCATGAAGATGGCACAAGACTGGAAAAAGTCATACGCTAATAAGATATGAACCGATCTTGAGTTTGATGTTGGAGACACGGTTTTTATTAAAGTGTCATCATCGAGGAACGTAGTTCGCTTTGGATCTGTCGGGAAATTCACTAAGGTTCGTAGGGCCATTCCCCATTACAGAAATAATTGGACAGATGGCCTACAGAGTGAAGTTGCCTGAGAAGCTTAGTGATGTTCATGACGTTTTTCAAGTATCGCATTTGAGGAAGTTACATGATACCATGGAAGTAGTAGAGCCGAGCATGCTTAGAGAAGTGGAAGTAGAGCGAGATGCCACGGTTAGACGAGTTCTTACATGCATCGTTGGATCGGAGATCAAGAAGTTACGCAAACAAGAAGTCAAGTTGGTTAAAGTCCAATGGGGAGATGATCAAGGAGATGCGACTTGGGAGACGGAAGACAAGACATGTGTGTCGTACCCTTTCCTTTTTGAGGGTATGTTCTTAACTTCTCCTTTTTCTACTGCTTTGTTTATACTTGTTCTATCGTTTAGTGTATCCTCTCGATTATATCTTCAATCTTTAGGTAGAAAATCCTAGGGTTGTAAACATGTGTTTGAGACATGTTATGTTTTGTGGATGCAAATGTTTGCTAGTGATTGCTCGTTGATGCATTTACACACATTTTAGGCACTAAGATCGGCTCAGTCGCTTTCATATTGCATAAGAATACATATATTTGTACATTGATTGAAATTTAATGTGTTATCATGTGGATGTTGCATTTGAGTGAATGATTGTGCACTCATATAGAAGTTATAAATTGCATTAGGAATAATTGCATACATGTTGGACTCATGGCACTAACATAATTAACATTAAGGAGGTCAACTGAATCAGTAGACCGCCTGATCTTTGCATTAGATAAGGGACATATACACACACTTTTGCATATGTTCATATAGCATTAAAAATCTTTTAAGGACAATGGATGCTTGTGGATGATGGATGAGTAGATGGATGATGGATGGTAGGATACATTCTTCTTAACTTGAAGATTTTGGGGACGAAATCCTTTAAGGAGGGGAGAATGTAACACCCCATAATTTTAAAATATTAAAATTAACAAATTAAAGGATACTTGATTTTAGAAGAAGAATTTAGGGAAACGGGATGCGCTATTGAGTTTATCTCGGAATTCTTCTTGGGATGGATTCCGAGTTTGCGTAAATTGGATATCGTATAAAGAAGTTATAAAGCTTAGAAGATTTCAGTTTAAAGCAGAATTTAATAATAATCAAATAAGAAGAGCAGTTCAAAAATCAAAATCCAACTGAAATTGGCTAAGAGGGAAATTTTCCCGCTCAAGGCTGTCGACCCCCCCAGGGGGAGTCGACTGGGGAGTCGGCCCCCTATAGGGGTGTCGACTATGGAGTCGACCCCTTTATAGGGTGTCAACCCCCATTGTCCCAGATCTGGCCGATGACGTGTTTTGTGGTTTGGATTTGATGACGTGTTTTTCTGGAATTGGCTAATGACATGTTTTTCTGGTCTGGATGGTTCCTGATCAGATCTAAAGGTACTAATACACCTAATACACCTATAAATAAACACCTAAACCTAAACCTAATTTCATTGTTTGCTTCAACCCTAGCCTCCATGCTGCTCTAATCTAAACTAGCCTTTCTTATCCACCAAAACAAATCAGAATAGGAGTATTCCAATTAGAAGATCAAATCTACAAACAATCAAAGTAGAGATTATTCAAGATCAGATTTTCTACAACAACGCCTAATTCTCTTTTCTAAGAATCCTATCACTGTGAGTTTATGTCACTTTCACATATAATTAAATAAAGAAGTAATTGTGATAGGATTGTAAATTGGATCTGATGTATATGCCTGTAAATAAGATGAATCATATCAAGTTTTGTAATTTGTTATCCTTCAGATTCATACCCAATTGCTATTATCATATGCATATCTGATCTTTTTTGTCGTTATTCATTTTACATGCCTGTTTATATATTTATGCCAATTTTGATGTTTTGACTCTCTCCCCTTCTTATTTTCCTTTTTCCTTTTTATATTAGGCTATCTTCACGCCTAAGCATATTGCGTTGAGATTTACGTATGATTAACGTCGGAATGATTGGGAAAAGTTGGGAAATATATAATAAAATGAGATTATTGGCATAAATTGTTGATGGATATGGAAATTGCTTTGGGCATGATTGAGTATAACTTGTATACATGAGATCTGGCATAAATTGGTTTGGGCATAATTGAGTATAACTTGTATACATGAGATTTGGCATAAATTGTTAATAACTATGAAAATTGGTTTGGGCATAATTTGGCATAACTTGTACACATGAGATTATAGGCATAATTTGGATTTAAAATTATAAACATAATTTAGATTGGAAATTACGGGTAATTGGAATATATTATAATCCAAGATTTAAAATTGGGACTTGAATCAAGAAAGTGATAATGAATGCCTAAGACACGAGGTTAGATTCGGATTGCGATATAAGCCTGCCCGGAACCGCCTGGCATATCCAGCAACCGCAATTTGGTAATCTAATGTGAGAGGTCAAAGGCAGAAAATAGATGCGTTATAATGCAAAGACACGAGGTTAGATTCAGATTGCAGTGTAAGCCTGCCCGTAACCGCCCGGCATATCCAACAATCGCAAACGATAATCTAACGTGGGAGGTCTTACAAGATTGCAGTTATAATGAATTAACGAACACTTAACCAAGATAAGACATGTGGTAAGACATGGGAATAACAAAGGGTTAAGTGGGTAACATGGGTAGCATATGAAACATAATAAAAGCACTTAACCAAAATTAGACATGTGACAAAACATGGGGATAAAAAGGGGTTAAGTGGAAATTCCTAGTGGGGACCAAGCTTAGGAGGGAAGCTTGTGTCAAGTGTGTGGACCCTTTTCAACCAGTAACCCATTTTAGTATCTATATGAGCTCGAACTAGGTCGGGGACAGGGACACGCTTACTGGGGTTGATTGTAAGAGGTCAATAAAGAGTTAGCGATGGCAGTGCAAGTCCAACGGAGTCATGTGCGCGCGTTGGTCCGGGCTGGTAGGTATGATGCTATTGCATCATGTAGGTACAAGCTGTGCATTTCAGTAGTATCGAGGTTGCCACCTTAGGGAGTGATACACCCTATTGTGGTACCAACACAGGTATCTACAAGGTTAGGGAGCCGATCGAATGGGAAGGGTAGTGGGTACATCTTGTGGGGATAGGAGCAAGTTGGAACCTATGATAGTAACTAGAAATACAAGAAACTGCCATCATTACATTTGTTTAAGAGGGATCTTCTTTTAGTATGTAACTAGTATGTTGGTATGGTGCAGAGCATATCTTATAGTGGTTAGGAGTGAAGTCGATGTTCTAGCTTGCTTACCCTGTTCACCTTGTCATATCTGCTTATGTTACAGTCATCTCTTATATCCAGTTTATGTTCTTATACTGTTACTTTACTGATTATATTGTTAAAGTCACTGGACTCGCCAGACTTTATGTCTGACCCTTTTTGTTTCACCTCTTTTCTTTCGCCCCCCCCCCCACCTCAGGTCCTCAGGGTGGGACTAGTGGAGATTTACTTGGATTTCTTTCTTCTTGAAGTGCTTGGAAGTGTTGAAAGTAATACTCATCTTTTTTCTCTTTTTCATTGTGGCTATTTGGAGTGGAATTATGGTTTTGCCTTTATGTACTCTGATAATAATTTTTTCCGAGATGGATATTTGTGTACTTGGCTTTATGTATGGTTTTGATGTTGTAACTAGACATATTTTGCTTTTCCGCTGCAATGAATAAATTTTAAAATTTTAAGTACTATTTTATATATCTGTCTTGTGATGTTCTATTCTATACTCTTATAACGCTCCATGAAAGTTAATGCATTCCCTTAGTGAGTGACATTAATGGCGTGGGGTGTTACACGAAACTTAATGCATTATCTTATGAGTGACATTAATAGACGTGGGGTGTGACAGTTCCCTTAAAATTTAATTTTCTTTGGTATGTCTAATAAACTATCTTAGGTAAGGAAGAAATTTGAGTTGTGAAGAATGAAAGATGGGGTTTGGAGGTTTATTTATTGGTGGGACAAAAGTTACTAGACCGTCAAATTCAGGGATTAAATCTAAACCATTCGTTTCTTTATACCAATCAGGGGTTACCATGTCATCCTTGGAATTAAAATAGGCCAGGAACATAAATGTTAACAATATTTTTTGTCAACACCGAAATGGAGGGTTATGGTTATGAATCTAAGTGCACTTAGGGATTGCTTAGTTCACAAAAGCTTGAGTTAGTTCACCGTTTCCTAGATATCAAGATCTTGGGATAAGGGTTTTGTGACCTCGTCGCAAGCCAAAAGCTAAACGGTGTTGGAAAGGCTACCATGATAAATTGGTGGCATAGAAAAATATACTTAGAAGCATAGTAAAGTACAGCATAAAATGCGAAAATAGTAAGAACACAACAATTTATAGTTGTTCAGTTACGACTGAAACTACGTCCACTTTAAGGGCTTATTGATTTTATTCATAGAGGGGGTTACATAAGAAATCCCCAAATTTATTTATAAATTATGGCTAGCTTTCTTAAAAATGGGGACAAGATTGCGGAATGGGGAAAAATCACCAAAAATGTGACCCTTGGGGCCTTAATTATAGGTAAATCGCGTCTCCTTTCGTTATCAACTTAACCATTGCCCCTTTCGGATGTGGTAACGTGGTTTCAGCCGCTTTTGAATCTTTCTGTTCTGGCAACATGGTTTTGAATGCTCTTTCTTTACCAGGCATTATTATTAGGTTTATCTTTCGTTCAATGTGTCAGTCTCGGCTTTAAGAGCTTAACTTTGATAATGACCTCCATATGCATCGATACAAAGTCCATTGTCCAGATGGCTTTAGAAGTTGCTTTTGGTTTTAATCAATAGGCTCTGGTTTCGGATTTCATCCTTTAGAAATATGGCTCTTATGCATATGATTCTTATGACTTTGGAACCTTCATCCTTTTCAGTGTCGACACTAAGCGTAGTAAGGATAGCCCTTCTTCTTGCAGGTTTCAGTATGCTTTTGGTGAGTCTTTGGAGCATGCTTTCGGAACATCTCATGGTGGTTTTTGAAGTTGTTTCTCGGTGTTCGACAAGCCTTGATTCAGATAGCTAGCTTTTGGCTTCGGGATCATTGGCTTTGGTCTACTTCTGCACTTCTTGGTTTCGATATTGAAGCTTTGTATGTGCTTGGGTGTTGGTTTGATTATCTCCTCTGATGAAACCATTTTCGGTTTCATACCTTCATCTTGAATATTCAGTACCGATTTCAATACCAAGCATATGGATATCGATATACCTTTGCTTTCGCTTATATTGGCTTTGTGCTTTTCCTTTTTCTTTCAGTGTCAGCTGTCTTAGTGGTTTGGTGTCGATTGTGTATTTCTGAAACACCCTTTTGGTTCTAGTCTTACGTCTTGATCCTCTTTCCTTTTGATGTTGGCCTTCTGGATGTCATTTTCATAATCTTGCCTTCTTGCTCTGCTGCCGATACCAAGTTAAATTGTTCATTGTCCATCGGTATCAATACCAGGTCTCTGTCTTCTTCTTCTTCACTCTTTCAGGATTCATTGATATAGTTATTCCTTTCTGATCTCTATCCTATCTTAGCTTCGGTATCGTCACTAGGATATAGGTACATTATACGTTAGTGCCGACACCATCTTTCCCTTTTTCTACATTGATGCTTTTCTTCTACTATCGGCATCGGACCACTTTTCCTGAGTTTTCGATATCGGTCTTGATTACATGAACCTTTCGCTGCTAGTACCAACTCTCTGATCTCTTGTTCTCGGTGCTGGTTTTGCAACTTTCAAAGCTTGCATTCGGAGCACTTCCTACGTGGTTCCGGCTTCGCTACCCGTAACCCTTTTTCTTGTTATCCTGCTTCTTTTTATTTGTCTAGTGCAAATTTTGGGGTTAACAGTTAGCCCTCCCCATAGTATGAAGAAGCATTTTTCTTTAGGAAAAAAACCTGTGGTCCTTGTAGATTATTTGTCAATCAAAAATCATTAAACATGTTTTGTTATTAGTTTCGCATAACAAAAATAGTGATGCAAGGGAAAGTACAAACTTTCGTTATGAATAGAACTTGATTACAAACTTTAAATTATGATTTTTATAAACCTTACTGTGCATAATGTGAAAACTCATACATGTATCCATATGGAATTTTATGGTTTTAAGGTTTAATGTCCTCCTACCAACATTGAATAGGGGATCCAATATTCTTATCTAGGAATCTGTTATCAAGAACTCACTCTTATCCTTGGAAATGGGAGATGATAAAATCTATACCTTTATACTTGGGTATTTCAAATAATAAATCAGGGGTTCACTTTTGATAAGCATAGTGTGTTCAACAAAAGTAATATGACTTGCATAGTTTTGGTAATTCATCTATGATGTGCTAAGCATCTTTTTGACCAAAATTTAGAGTAACGAATGTTACAGATAAGTATGACATGAGTTTAGGGAACCTCCCTATGTAAAGTGCCTAAGTATCATAAAACTTATTGGAAGACTTCAAATGGGAGACCCGAAGTAGCAACCTGGTCACTAATTTAAACACCCTTACCTTTGAATAATAGTGGCATATCCAAACTCTACATGGAAATGTGACAAAAGGAATTTAAACATTATTTTTGGGAATGGGCATAGAAAATTTATAGCCACACTTGATTATAAGGGTATTGCAGATCTACAGGTTTATATTCCAAAAGTATTTGTAAGTTTAAAAGTATCTATTTGGAATAATAAGAAAAAAAGGGTTCAAGGCTTAGACTTGAACTTATGCCATAGAAATTCAGAAACTTGAATATGATAAGAACCTCGATATTCACATTGGGATAAATAGAAATCACATGGAAACCCCGAGACTCACACACATGCAAGTAGAAAATCAGCAACTCATATAAGAATCCCGAGACTCATGCTTGGGTAAGTAGAAAGCAGAAATCATATAGAAACCCTAAGACTCACACTCGGGTTAGCATAAATAAAAAGTCATATAGAAATCTTGAGACTCACACTTGGGTAAGTAGAATCCAGAAATCATATAGAAACCCCAAGACTCACACTCAGGTAAGTAGAAATCAGAAATCATATTGAAACCCCAAGACTCACACTCGGATAAGTAGAAATCAGAAATCATATAGAAACCCGGAGACTCAAACTCGGGTAAGTAGAAAATAGAAATCATATAGAAACCTCGAAACTCACACTCGGGTAAGTAGAAATAAGAAATCATATAGAAACCCCTAGACTCACACTCGGATAAGTAGAAATCAGAAATCATATGGAAACCTCAAGACTCACACTTGGGTACGCAGAAAACAGAAATCATATAGAATCCCGAGACTCACATTCAGGTAAGTAGAAATTAGAAATTAATGGAAAACACTATAAGTAAAATGCCCTAGTATAAGCATAAAAAAATATAAAGTTCACTCAAAGATCATTCAATGAGAACATCACAAGTCGTTGAATGATTATCTATGCAAGCAATGTTAAACAACCCGTACATCATTGAGAGTAACAAAGCAACCATAAATCATTTTGAGTTCCATGGAAGTTTACTCAGAGAAACCCCACGAGTGAAAGAGTCATAGATATACCAAGGATTAATGTCTCAAACGCATATGTAGAGGACTGCTTTTGATATAAATTAATCCTATCTGAAAAGAAATAGTCATTTAGCAGTAGTTCCGTTCGGTTTTCAAATCATTTGACCCTCCAGCAGTAATTCCATTCAATTGTTTCATCATTTAACCATTCAGCAGGTAGTTTCGTTCAATCGCCCAATTTTTTAATTGTTCAATCATTTAGCAGGTAGTTACGTCTGGATATTTTAATCCACAATCATTCGGTGAGAGGTTCCATTCGGTCATTTGTCTATCAACCGTTCAACATGAAGTTCTGTTTGATTATTTGGTGATTGGGTATGTAACGTCTAGTCTTAATCCTAACCACCCTAGGATATGCAAATGAATGAACGCTCTCTAAGAGAGTGACACTGGTCCCTTTATGGTAGATGCATAACTAGTCCTACTTACGGGGTGACTCCACTAATTGGAGATGCAATTATTTAGTCCCACTTGTAAGGCACTCCATTGCCAGAGATGCAAGTATTTAGGCCCACTTGAAAGACACTACCTCGTAGGAGATGTTGCTTCTCTTCTTGCAAGCTTTGTTTGATGCTTCTCTTTCGAAGGTTTTGTTTAGTTTGGCTGCTCTCTCTAAAAGCTTTTGTTTGATGTGGCTTCTCTCTCTGGAAGCTTTGTTTGATGTGGCTTCACTCCTCGGAAGCTTTGTTTGACGTGGCTTCACTCCTTAGATGCTTTGTTTGATGTGGCTTGTCTCCACGGAAGCTTTGTTTGTTCTGCCTTTTCTTCTAAAGGCTTTATTGGTTCGCCTTTCCCTCTAAAGACTTTATTGGTTCTCCTTTTCTTCCAAAGGCTTTGTTGATTCACCTTCATAAGAGGTATACTCCACACCCTTCATAGAATCATTTGTACATGTCAAAATAACATGTTTGATAAAGATATTTTTACGAAATTTTAAGATAATGGAGATAAGATTTTGAGCAATCTCAATTATGTTGGGCAATGATTGGCATTTAATTGTTTCTTTGTTGCATATTCCTTTGAGCGGCTTCCATCAAAGCTATCCATCAATTAATAACTTCATTGTACCCTTAGTCATGTATTGTGTTCTTTAAGTGCTCCCATTTGAGCTTTCATTCCCTTCCGCCGGACAGGACAATAGCAGAAGGTTCTCTCTTTGAGATTTCGTTGTATGCACAAGCTTGAACAGGTTTTCGTTTTTTACTTGTAATGACACTTGAATTTGTATTAATATTTTTTTGATTACTAGTGAGATACACAGTGAAATGATTAATGAATGTAAGTATTTGAAACGGAAAACATATTGTTAGATTTTTATTCTCTACTGGAATGCTTTCGTTCATTTTCTCCTGTCGGTCATCTTTCAACCTCTTTGAATAGGCACTTCTTACTTTTTGGTTTGGATCCACTTTGTTAAATCGCGACATTGACTGGTTTGATGCCCTTTTGCCATGTGATTGGTGTAACAACCCGTATTTTTGAATAACATGTTATAACATAAATCAAGGCAGAATTAAATGTTAAAATCTGAATCAGGGGAAACGGGCTATGCCATTGCGTTCGTCTCGGAAAAATACGCAAAATAGAGTCCGAGTTTTCGAAAATCGGAGTCCGTATGACCAAGTTATGGCCCGTCAAAGTTTTCAGAAAATTTCAAGTTCAAAAACAGTTCAAATTTGAATTTAGAATTCAAATTCAGCCAAAATAGACTGGGCGGGAAAATTCCCGCCCAGACAGGTCGACACTAGGGTCGACCTCCCCCCAACCAGGTCGACACTAGAGTCGACCTGGGGGTCGACCTAGGGGTCGACCTCCCTAGTCGGCCAGGTCGGCCTGGTGCACCTATTTTGGCTGTTTGGACCTGTTTTGGAGGCTAGTGATGTGAATTGATGGCCCAGATCTGAATTAGGGTTAATCCTATGGTCTAAATTAACATAATCATCTATAAAAAGATCCTAATACCTAGCCTAAATCATCATAAATCAATCCTATAACTAAACTATGCCAAAATGTTTAATCATGGCCTCCGCCCTCTTGTCATAGCCTCCATCTTCATTCATATGAGAGTTCCTAAGCTTGTTTGAGAGTTTCTAAGCTTGATTTAAGGCCAAAGTTCAATCTTTCTTCATCAAAGCAAGGATCTTTTGCTTGTTTCTCAAGGGTTTTCATTGGAGCTTATCATTTGGGAGTGTTTAGAGTTGCTAGTGGCTTCGTCTCAATCTTATTTATATTTTATAAGTCTTCATAGCATTGTAAGCCCTATACTACTCTTAGATTCTAACTATGAAGTTAAATATGACATGTTGCAAGTTTGAGTTTGGGCCTAAGTATGATTTGTGCTTTGATTCTATCATGTTATGCATAGGTTTATTCTATGCATGTTTGTAAAGCTATCACCTTGACCTTGTGGGCTAAAAGCTATAAGCTTTATGTTGAAATGTTGCATTATGCAACATGAGAACTCTCATAACCTTTATGATAACTTGCATATAATGTTATATGCGAACTTCTAGTCATCATCCTATGTCATCTAGGACCATGTATCACCTATTCGCTAAGTTTGAATGTTATGCATGTAACATGCAAGTTTAAATGAACATATTTATGCCTCATATGCCACCATGTTTAACTTGTGGCCAACTTTATTACCTTATGCCCTTTTGTCATGCTTTTGCCAAGTTCCCTCTTTTGATCTATGTTATGTTATGCGAAACGTACATGCGATGGGAATGCGTTGGGTTTGGGTAATATTAATGACATGAAAACATGGTTTTAAAATATGACATGAACATTGACTTGTGATTATGTTTGTAAACATAATGATGGACATGACACTTAGAAAATATGAGTGTGGCCAACTCGAGGTTGGGTTGAGTTTGTAGCATAAATCTACCCGGAACCGACCGACTTAACTAGTGGCTACAAACAATAGGACCCAATGTAAGTAGTTGGTCATGTCGCGCTTGAAACCCGAGGTTAGACTAAGTTGTGGTGTAAAGCTACCCGGACCCGCCCGGCTTAACTAGTAACCACAACAAGGTCTAATGTGAGAGGTTGGGTGCAATAAATTAATTAATGCCACATGATAGGGTTAAGTCATGGACTACTTGAATACTTAAAATTAAACACGATGGATTGGTAGGGTTAAGTCATGGACTACTTGAATATACTTAACCAATTAAACACGATGGATTGGTAGGGTTAAGACCTAGACTACTTGAATACTTAACCAATTAAACCCGATGTATTGATAGGGTTAAGTCATGAACTGCTTGAATACACTTGACCAACTCAATACATGGTTAGGATAGGGTTAACCACACTTAACCCGCTTGAAACCCTAGTTACGTGGTCCTTTTCAGCAGTAACCTACTTGGAAGTATCATGGGTACCCGGGACTAGGCTAGGGTGGGGCACGATTACTGAACTGATTGTAAGAGACCAAAAGAGACGGCTGAAGGGTGCACCGTTTGTTCAGGCGGACCATGGTCGTGCACATTAAGTCCGGAGTTGAACATGGGCACCAGTAGGTTTAGACTGTGCATGCTAGAATTGTGTCTGTGGTTTTCACCTTAGGGCTGGATACACCCTGGGGTGGACCTTGCATAGTTAACTACATTCCACGATTAAGCCGTATGACACCGATACACGACGAGTTAGGCTTATAGGGAGCCGATCGACTAGACCGAGTAGTTGGACCTCGATTTAGGTCATCTCATGATGTAGGCCAGCTTTGGGCCAAGGGATCATTTCTTGTTTATACTTGACATGGATTGGAATACTAGTACACACTTGGTGCAACTTAACCTTGTATATGCGATGCCACACTTGATCTATCTTGTTAACTTTTCACCATGCCAGTTATCAACCTACATCTCATCTCTGTTTTACATGCTCAGTTAACTTTGTTAGTTTTTATACTAATAGTAGATAGGACTTACCAGTCTTTTTGACTGACCCGTTTTCTTTCGCCTCTTTTCTTCCGTTCCCCCCCCCCCCCTCAGGTTTACAGGGTGGGAACACTAGTACCTAGCTTGGATCTTTAGCTGCTTTTCTGGATAGCTCATGTACGGTTTGGACTTGAGCTCGCTATGGCTTTATTCTACCTTGGGGATAGTTACTTTATGATTTTCTTTCCAGTTTTCAGTTGATGTTTCTAGACTATGTTTTGTGGAAAATAATGACCAAGTACTTTGATGTAACTTGACTATGGTTTTGAAATGTTAGTTTTATCCGTTGCTTTATTTACTCTGTTTTTACTTATATGTTCTGTCTTGTGATATCTGCATGCATGTTTACCTTGTTCAACGCCCCTCCAATGCTAGTGTGCTTGCAAGAGTGGCATTGGCGGAGGTGGGGTGTTACATTTGGTATCAGAGCATAAGGTTTGCAAGATTTGAGCAAAAGGTTTTTAAAACTTACCTTTTGAAAAACTATTTTCAAAACCAATTAAGTATTTTCCAAGAAAAGTCTAGTTATTTTGAAAAAAGGCTATTCCCCAAAAGCCATTAGCACTATCCTTCGTTTCCTCGTTCTGAATCTATCTTTTTCTTTTTCAGTATGGCCGATCTTAACCTTCCCGAGGGAATAACCATTCCCGGATGGTTCCAGAGGTACTTGGAAGCTAGGGCCAACGATGCGGGCCCAGCAAATACCCCCACCGTGACTGAGGTTCCTCCTCCTCCTCAGCATCCACAAGCAGATTTCGCAAAGGTTTGCAAAGATTTTAAGGCGATGGGTGGCAAGAATTTTATTGGGACGGAGACTTTTGTGGAGGCATGAAATTGGTTGAAAGAAACTGAAGATCTCTTCGCTATCTTTGATGTGGAAGACCATAGAAAGGTTTTATTGGCAGCATGGCTATTAAAAGAAGAAGCTGCTTATTGGTGGGAGGTCACCAATGCTACTAGGCCTATAGAGACTTGGGCCGACTTTAGGACGAGGTTTGGGCTTAAGTTTCTATCATCTGCTAAGGCGAATCTGCAATTGGAGAAGTTTATATCTTTGAAGCAAGGGGACATGACAGTGAGGGAGTATGTGAATAAGTTTAACCAGCTTGCTCGATTCGGTTTGGACATGGTTAATACTCCCCAGAAGAAGGCTTTACGCTTTGCACGAGGGTTGAATGAGCCATTACAAGGTTTAGCCCTATCTCATATACCCATGGGGGGCCCTTTTGAAGGCCTAGTAGACATGGCATTGCTTCAAGGAGACGATAAGAATGGCAAGAAAGAAGTCAAGCCTAATGAGACTCAAGCCAAGAAGACGGACTCCAAGTGGGGAGGAAATCAGAGCAATCAGAACAACAAGAACAACAAAGGCAATAAGGCCAACAACAGCAAGGCAAAGGACCCAAGAAAATGCAACTTCTGTGGGATTGTTGGGCACATAGCCAAAGATTGCAGAAAGAAGAAGAGGAAGTTGGGCGAATTCTTTCACTGTGGAGAGCCTGGACATCTTAGCAAGGATTGCCCCAAGAAGCAAGGACAAGGGCAAGGACAGACTCAGCGTGCAGGACCTTCTGGAGGGCAAATGCATGCCCTCAACACTGCTCTAGTTCAGGACCGAGGTAGTATTTCTGTAGAAAGCCTTGTTTATATTTCTGATTATCCTGTTCGCACCTTATTTGATTCTGGCGCATCGCTTAGTTTTATTTCTTCTGATCTTGTTGAAAGTTTGCACCTAAGTACTAGTCTAGTTGAGGATCCCGTTAGTGTTTCAAATCCAATTGGGGGTTCCGCCCATCTATCTATGATTTGTGTGGATTTGAAGATTTCTATCTTGACCGTGGAATTCACGTGTAATGCTTATGTTCTTGGGTTCACGGGATACGGGTTGATTTTGGGCATGGATTGGTTGTCCAGTTATGGAGCCATCCTCGATTGTGAGCATAGGGTGGTGAGGCTCATGACTCGCCTCGGTAATACCCTAGAAATTTCTTGTAACCCTAGAGGTCCCGTCATGTTATGTTATCTTGAATCTCTTGACTCGTCCATCGATGATCTGCAATCTGTAAGGGTGGTCCGAGACTATCCTGATGTCTTTGAAGAAGTTAAGGGGTTACCCCCTAAACGAGAGATAGATTTCCGCATTTATCTAGTCGATAATGCCAAGCCAGTATCATTGCCCGTTAGGCACATGGCCCCACGTGAAAGAAGGGATCTCAGTAAGCAAATCAAGGAGTTGCTTGAGAAGAATTTTATTAGGCGAAGCATTTCTGAATGGGGTGCTCCTGTGGTATTCGCTACTAAGGCGGATGGTTCGCTTCGTCTATGTGTTGATTATCGAGAGTTGAACAAGCTGACAAAGAAGAATAGGCACCCATTACCGAGGATAGACGACCTCTTTGACCAGCTTGTTGGTGCTTTTGTTTTCTCTCAGCTCGATCTAGCCACCGGATTTCATCAGCTTAGAGTGGCTGAGGATAGTATTGATAAAACTGCATTTAGGACTCCAGATGGATTCTTTTGAATGGCTTGTCATGCCATTCGGTTTGACTAGTGCACCCGCCTACTTCGTAGATTTGATGAGTAGGGTGTTCAGGGAGTTCCTTAACAAGTTTGTAGTTGTCTTCGTGGATGATATTCTGATTTTCTCAAAGGATGAGGAAGAACATGCTAGACATCTCAAGGAAGTGATGGATACACTTAGAGCTCATCAGTTGAAAGCCAAGTTCTCCAAATGCCATTTTTGGAGAAGGGAAGTTCGATTTCTTGGACATATAGTTTCTAAGCAAGGCATAGCTGTGGATCCCGCGAAAGTGGTTGCGGTTCAAGACTGGAAGACTCCTAGGAATGCAACCGAAGTAAGAAGCTTCCTCGGTCTGGCGGGCTACTATGGGAAGTTCATCAGGGACTTCGCTAAGATTTCAGCCCCTCTTACTAGATTGACGAAGAAGAACCTAGTCTTTGCATGGGACTTAGAATGTGAGCTTGCTTTTCAAAGGCTCAAGAGGGCCATTACTACAGCTCCAGTTTTGGCATTACCTGATGGCGGTAAGATGTTTACCGTGTACACCGATGCATGTGGCACGGGGTTAGGTGATGTTCTGATGCAGGAAGGAAGAGTGTTATGTTATGGGGGTAGGCAACTTAAAGTTCGTGAAAAGAACTATCCCACTCATGATTTGGAGTTGGCGGCGATCGTCTCTGCACTCAAATCCTGGCGCCACTATCTTCTAGGTGAAAGGTTTGAGTTGTATACTGATCACAAGTCACTCAAGTACCTCTTCTCACAGAAAGATCTGAATCTAAGGCAGCAAAGGTGGATGGAATTCTTGGCATCTTATGACTTCAAGATAGCTTATACCCCTGGCAAGGGTAATGTTGTGGCAGATGCACTAAGCAGAAGTAGGTTGACTTTGAGTCCCCTGTTTGTTGAGATGAGGAGCCTAGAGTTCTTGGCAACCTTTGATTTTACAACAGTTGTTGAGTCGATGACGGGTTCGTTGGCATCCCTTGAGCTTAGACCTATACTTCTTGATCAAGTTTGGGCTTCACAGAAAGGAGACCTGCAGATAGTCGAGGTCATGGACAAGTTGATTCGGGGTGAGACGTCTAGTCACCTTGCTAGATATACTATTGATGACAAGGGTTGGCTAAGGCGTGATGGAAGGCTATGCGTTCCACAAGTAGGAAACTTGGTGCATAAAGTTCTCGAAGAGGCGCATCACTCGAAGATGACTATACATCCTGGAGGAGATAAGATGTATAGGGATATGAAGCGCATTTTCTTTTGGGCTGGAATGAAGAAAGATGTGGCAGAGTATGTTTCAAAGTGCATGGTGTGCCAACAAGTGAAAGCCGAGTCGAAGAAACCCGGAGGGCTATTACATCCACTGGAGGTCCCGTAATGGAAGTGGGAAAGTATTTCTATGGATTTTGTGGACGGATTGCCTAGGTCAAGGAAAGGGAATACGAGCATATGGGTCATAGTTGATAGACTTACGAAGAGTGCTCATTTCATTCCAGTAAAGAGCAAGAGGACCGCATCATGGCTAGCATCTGTTTATCTTCGAGAGATAGTGAGATTGCATGGGGTTCCTTCTAGCATAGTTAGCAATCGTGACCCTATCTTCACTAGCCAGTTCTGGAATAGTTTGCAAGAAGCGATGGGTACGCGATTGAATCTAAGTACAGCCTATCACCCCCAGACAGATGGCCAAACCGAAAGGGTGAATAGAGTGCTAGAAGATCTCTTGAGGCTTTGTGTTCTTGACTTTGGTGGTACTTGGGAAGACCACCTCCCTCTTGTGGAGTTTTCTTATAATAATAGCTATCAAGCTAGCATAGGGATGGCATCATTTGAAGCTCTGTATGGGAGGCCGTGTAGGTCACCATCTTGTTGGTGGGAGACAACGGATAGGCTTATACTTGGGCCCGGTATGATACGAGACACATCCGAGAAAGTTGAATTGGTGAGAAGACGGATGAAAGCGGCCCAAGACAGACAAAAATCCTATGCTGACAAGCGAAGGTCAGATTTGGAATTCGAAGTTGGAGATATGGTTTTCGTGAAGGTTTCTCCTTTGCGTAATGTGGTTCGTTTTGGAGTAGTTGGGAAGCTGGCACCAATGTTCGTAGGACCCTTCCCTATCATAGAGAGAATTGGAAAGATGGCTTATAAGGTGGAATTGCCCGAGAAGCTAGCCGGAGTGCATAATGTCTTTCATGTCTCGCATCTCCGAAAGTGCTTACATGAGTCCGCTGAGGTGGTTGAACCTAGCATTCTTGAAGACGTGGAGGTAGAGAAAGAGGCAACCTTGAGGAGAGCTCTGATTCGTATCTTGGGAACGGAGATCAAGAAGCTAAGAAATCGAGAAGTCAAATTGGTGAAAGTTCAGTGGAGTGAAGCCGAAGAGGATGCAACTTGGGAAACCGAGGAGAAGATGCGTGGGCTTTATCCATTTCTTTTTGAGGGTACATTTTCAATCTCTTTTCCTAGTTGGTATATCTTTCTTTTGTTATCCATGTTTATCTAGTTTCGTCAATCTTGTCATGAGAACCTTAGGTAGAAACCCTTGGTTGAAACATGTATTTGAAACATGTTATGCTTGATGTTTGCCAGTGGTTGCAAGTGTTTGGAAGTGGATACTCGTAGATGCATGATACACGTTAGGCACTAAGATCAGCTCACACACTTTTATACCGCATATGCATGAGTGTTTATGCTTATTCAGGGATGAAACTTGTATGCTATCACATGGATGTTGCATATGGACGGATGTTATGTGCACTCATGTAGAGACTATAAGTTATGTTAGGAATTTGCATACATATGGACGCATTGCACAAACATATTTTGCATTAAGGAGGTTTACTGAATCAGTAACCACCTGATCTTCGCATTAGATAGGTGCATATACACACACTTTTTCATATGTTCATACAGCATTAGAAATCTTTTAAGGACAATGATTACTTGTGGATGATGTTTTGAGTAGATGGATGATGGATGGTAGAATACGTTCTTCCTAACTTGAAGATTTCGGGGACGAAATCCTTTAAGGTGGGGAGGATGTAACAACCCGTATTTTTGAATAACATGTTATAACAAAAATCAAGGCAGAATTAAATGTTAAATTCTGAATCAGGGGAAACGGGCTGGGCCATTGCGTTCGTCTCGGAAAAATACGCGAAATAGAGTCCGAGTTTTCGAAAATCAGAGTCCGTATGACCAAGTTATGGCCCGTCAAAGTTTTCAGAAAATTTCAAGTTCAAAAACAGTTCAAATTTGAATTTAGAATTCAAATTCAGCCAAAACAGACTGGGCGGGAAAATTCCCGCCCAGACAGGTCGACAGGGGGTCGACACTAGGGTCGACCTCCCCCCAACCAGGTAGACACTAGGGTCGACCTAGGGGTCGACCTCCCTTGTCGGCCAGGTCGGCCTGGTGCACCTATTTTGGCTGTTTGTACCTGTTTTGGAGGCTAGTAACGTGAATTGATGGCCAGATCTGAATTAGGGTTAATCCTATGGTCTAAATTAACCTAATCATCTATAAAAAGACCCTAATACCTAGCCTAAATCATCATAAATCAATCCTATAACTAAACTATGCCAAAATGTTTAATCATGGCCTCCACCCTCTTGTCATAGCCTCCATCTTCATTCATATGAGAGTTCCTAAGCTTGTTTGAGAGTTTCTAAGCTTGATTTAAGGCCAAAGTTCAATCTTTCTTCATCAAAGCAAGGATCTTTTGCTTGTTTCTCAAGGGTTTTCATTGGAGCTTATCATTTGGGAGTGTTTAGAGTTGCTAGTGGCTTCGTCTCAATCTTATTTATATTTTATAAGTCTTCATAGCATTGTAAGCCCTATACTACTCTTAGATTCTAACTATGAAGTTAAATATGACATGTTGCAAGTTTGAGTTTGGGCCTAAGTATGATTTGTGCTTTGATTCTATCATGTTATGCATAGGTTTATTCTATGCATGTTTGTAAAGCTATCACCTTGACCTTGTGGGCTAAAAGCTATAAGCTTTATGTTGAAATGTTGCATTATGCAACATGAGAACTCTCATAACCTTTATGATAACTTGCATATAATGTTATATGCGAACTTCTAGTCATCATCCTATGTCATCTAGGACCATGTATCACCTATTCGCTAAGTTTGAATGTTATGCATGTAACATGCAAGTTTAAATGAACATATTTATGCTTCATATGCCACCATGTTTAACTTGTGGCCAACTTTATTACCTTATGCTCTTTTGTCATGCTTTTGCCAAGTTCCCTCTTTTGATCTATGTTATGTTATGTGAAACGTACATGCGATGGGAATGCGTTGGGTTTGGGTAATATTAATGACATGAAAACATGGTTTTAAAATATGACATGAACATTGACTTGTGATTATGTTTGTAAACATAATGATGGACATGACACTTAGAAAATATGAGTGTGGCCAACTCGAGGTTGGGTTGAGTTTGTAGCATAAATCTACCCGGAACCGACCGTCTTAACTAGTGGCTACAAACAATAGGACCCAATGTGAGTAGTTGGTCATGTCGCGCTTGAAACCCGAGGTTAGACTAAGTTGTGGTGTAAAGCTACCCGGACCCGCCCGGCTTAACTAGTAACCACAACAAGGTCTAATGTGAGAGGTTGGGTGCAGTAAATTAATTAATGCCACATGATAGGGTTAAGTCATGGACTACTTGAATACTTAACCAATTAAACACGATGGATTGGTAGGGTTAAGTCATGGACTACTTGAATATACTTAACCAATTAAACACGATGGATTGGTAGGGTTAAGACCTAGACTACTTGAATACTTAACCAATTAAACCCGATGTATTGATAGGGTTAAGTGTAGAACTGCTTGAATACACTTGACCAACTCAATACATGGTTAGGATAGGGTTAACCACACTTAACCCGCTTGAAACCCTAGTTACGTGGTCCTTTTCAGCAGTAACCTACTTGGAAGTATCATGGGTACCCGGGACTAGGCTAGGGTGGGGCACGATTACTGAACTGATTGTAAGAGACCAAAAGAGACGGCTGAAGGGTGCACCGGTTGTTCAGGCGGACCATGGTCGTGCACATTAAGTCCGGAGTTGAACATGGGCACCAGTAGGTTTAGACTGTGCATGCTAGAATTGTGTCTGTGGTTTACACCTTAGGGCTGGATACACCCTGGGGTGGACCTTGCACAGTTAACTACATTCCACGATTAAGCCGTATGACACCGATACACGACGAGTTAGGCTTATAGGGAGCCGATCGACTAGACCGAGTAGTTGGACCTCGATTTAGGTCATCTCATGATGTGGGCCAGCTTTGGGCCAAGGGATCATTTCTTGTTTATACTTGACAAGGATTGGAATACTAGTACACACTTGGTGCAACTTAACCTTGTATATGCGATGCCACACTTGATCTATCTTGTTAACTTTTCACCATGCCAGTTATCACCCTACATCTCATCTCTGTTTTACATACTCAGTTAACTTTGTTAGTTTTTATACTAATAGTAGATAGGACTTACCAGTCTTTTTGACTGACCCGTTTTCTTTCGCCTCTTTTCTTCCGTTCCCCCCCTCAGGTTTACAGGGTGGGAACACTAGTACCTAGCTTGGATCTTAAGCTGCTTTTCTGGATAGCTCATGTACGGTTTGGACTTGAGCTCGCTATGGCTTTATTCTACCTTGGGGATAGTTACTTTATGATTTTCTTTCCAGTTTTCAGTTGATGTTTCTAGACTATGTTTTGTGGAAAATAATGACCAAGTACTTTGATGTAACTTGACTATGGTTTTGAAATGTTAGTTTTATCCGCTGCTTTATTTACTCTGTTTTTACTTATATGTTCTGTCTTGTGATATCTGCATGCATGTTTACCTTGTTCAACGCCCCTCCAATGCTAGTGTGCTTGCAAAAGTGGCATTGGCGGAGGTGGGGTGTTACAATTGGAGCGGTAATCTTTTCCTTTATCTGACTCTGAAGTGTCTTCTGTAAAAGAACTGGTACCAAACCCTCTTGCCTCTTGACCTTGTTGCAAGCCACTTTTTGTGTTGAGAATTTCTTCCATGTGAATGAATTTTTCAGTCCTAGAATAAAATTAATTCAGGCTTTCACATTCATTTAGGAGAAGATCATTCAAGAAAGGTGTTGGTGCAAGCAATCCTGAATACACAGCTATCGGCTTCTGTCTGTTGCTCCCTTTACTTTGAGCGACTCGTTGTAAAATCTCTTCGGAAAGCCATTCAGTGATTCTTCTGACCCCTTTTTAATAGTGGTTATATCATGGGTGCTGATTATCGGGTCCTTCCACACAAGGAATTCTATGCTAAATGCAGTGGATAATTGTTTTCAATTTGTGATGACCGGGCCATGATAGTGTTTACACTATTTGTTATCTTCCTAATCAAGAGTGGTCTGGAAAATCTTGGATTGAAATGCCACGGGACTGTTATACAAATCCATATACTTTTGAAAATGGAGAGGTGCCCTTCGGGGTCTGTTCTTCCATCATACAGGAGTGGCAAAATTTTCACATCAAAGGGGACTTTAGCTAACATTATCTCATTGGAAAATGTCAATCCTTGTGAACCCCTTTTTGGTGACACTGGGCTTTCGTCTTCTTTCGAATTGACCATCTCTCTTAAGGTATGATTGCTTCTTTGCAAAACCTGATTGTCTTTTGAACTCATTATTGTCCTAATTTGGATGTTAATCTCGTTAGGTGTAACACCCCACCTCCGCTAGGGTCACTCTTTCGGGGGCACTAGCTTCTGGGGGGGCGTTAGAACTGGGTAAGCATGCATAATGATATATCAAGGCAGAACAGGAACATAAATATATATATGTAAAACAGAGTAAGTGAGAATAAAACAGCGGAATATCTCAAACCATCTCAAAACAAGTCTAGTACATCATAAAGTCATCTGCCAAAATAAATATGTCTAGTACAACATAAACAGAAATACTGAAATACATAGTGCTATCCCCAAAAATAAAAGTGAGAAGCCATAGCGAGCTCAATATCCAGACATACATGAGCTATCCAGCGAACAAGCAAGCGATCCAAGCTAAGCACCACTGTTCCCTCCCTGAGAACCTGGGGGGGGGGGGAAACGGAAGAAAAGAAGCGAAAGAAAACAGGTCAGTCAAAAAGACTGGTAAGCCCTACTACGATCAGTCTATAAACTAATAAAGCTAACATCATGATGGAAACTGAGATGAATATACTGGCAATAGATAAAGGTGTCATCACATAAAGAGGATTAAGCTTTGCACCACAGTGTACTAGCAAACTAACATAACAGGTATTGATCCCTCAGCCCAAACTTTGGCCCAATAGCATGAGGTGACCTTAATGCAAGGTCCAGCCCAACGGTCTAGTCGATCGGCTCCCTATAAACCTAACACGTCAAGTGTTGGTGTCCATACGGCCCACATATGGTTGTAGTCAGACTGTGCTGGGTCCACCTTTGGGTGTATCAAGCCCTCGGGTGTCAACCCCAGACACTTAAGCAATAATGCACAGTCTAAACCTACTGGTACCCGTGCCTCGAGTTTGTCCAACACCGAACTACGTGCACGTCTGTAGCCCGCCTGGACCCGCACCGCTGTACCACTCAGCCGTCGCTTTGGTCGCTTACATCAGTCCAGTAATCGTGCCCCGCCCTAGCCTAGCCTCTAGGGTTGTGAATGATACCCAACTGGGATTACTGCTGGAACAGACCACGTTGCTAGGGTTTTCTAAGAGGGTTAAGTGTGGTTTAACCCCTCACTAATCATGGATTAAATTAGTTAAGTGTAACCAACAGTTCACCACTTAACCCCATTCAATCCCTCGTATCCCCAAAATTGGTTAAGTATTAGTGGGCCATGACTTAACCCTAATCATGAGGCATTAATTTAATTGTACCTTAACCTCTCACATTAGACTTTGTTGCGGTTACTAGTAAAGCCGGTCGGTTCCGGGTAGCTTTACACCACAACTTGGTCTAACCTCGGGTCCCAAGTACACATGACCAACTTCTCACATTGGGTCCTATTGTTTGTAGCAACTAGTTAAGCCGGTCGGTTCCGGGTAGGTTTACGCTACAAACTCAACCCAACCTCGAGTTGGCCACACATGTTTTCTAAGTGTCATGTCCACTTTATTTCAAACCATAATTACAAGTTTAACAAATACTTGGGTAGACCTAACTTAATAGGTAAATTCCCAAGGGGTAGACCTAACTTAATAGGTAAATTCCCAATCTTATATTTTCATGTATTTTAAGTTTTACCCAAAAACCCTCCCATCGTCATTCTATCGCTTACATATTCGTCATAACGCATAAAGGATAGAAAGGGGGAAACTTGGCACAACATACATGATAAATCTTACATATCATAATAAGCATGCATAACATGTTGGACTTGCATAACTTAGCATAGTGAACTTGCATAAACATGCATAACTTGTTAAACTTGCAAATCATGGCATAGTGAACTTGCATAAACATGCATAACTTGTTAAACTTGCAAATCATGACTTAGTGAACTTGCATAAACATGCATAACTTGTTAAACTTGCAAATCATGACTTAGTGAACTTGCATAAACATGCATAACTTGTTAAACTTGCAAATCATGACTTAGTGAACTTGCATAAACATGCATAACTTATCAAACATGTGTAACATAGCATAGTGAACTCACATAAGCATGCATAACTCATTAAACATGCATAACATAGGATAGTGAACTCGCATAAGCATGCATAACTTATTAAACATGCATAAATCCCAACTTTCATCACATATTAACTTTAGAGTTTCTAAAATGAAGGTAAGAGGGCTTACAAATATTATGAAGACACAAGTCTACTAATAAAGATTGAGAAGCCCTTTTATGCAAGCAAATAAAACCCCAAAACAAGCTCCAATTAACACAAATCCCAAAAACTCTAGCTTAGCAAATAAAGCTTGCAACTTGATGATGTATGCAAGCTAATGATCATTCATACAACTTAGAAAAGCTTGTATGAACATCAAAATCTTAATAGAAATGATTTTTGAAGAGGGTGGAGGCTAGGGTTCTTAGGTGGAGGCCATTTGAGATTTCAATTTGACATAGTTTGGTTGCTAGATTGAATAATGAGGCTTTAGGGTAGGATTAGGGGCTTATTTATAGAAGATTAGAGTGTTTTTAGCCCTAGGATTAACCCTAGGTTAGTTTAGGTCCGTCAGATTTAGGAATTATCTAGAACCAGGCCACAAGACCAAGCCCAAATCAAAATGGTGCGCCAGGCAAAACTGTCTGGCCACCCCGTGTCGACAGGGCTGTCGACAGGGCAGTCGACACCCTAAGGCCCCTGTCGACCGGCCTGTCGACATGGGGGCCCTGGCGGGAATTTTCCCGCCTGACACCAATTAGCCCTAATCCTTGTTTTTAATTCAAAATTTAAATCTGTTTTTACTATGGAAATTTCTGAAAACTTCAATGGGCCTTAACCGGGTCATACGGACTCCGATTTTCGAAAACTCGGACTCTATTTCGCGTATTTTTCCGAGACGAACGCAATGGCATAGCCCGTTTCCCTTGATTCAGATTTTAGAATTTAATTCTGCCTCGATTTATGTTATAACAGGTTATTGAAAATACGGGTTGTTACATTAGGTTTCTTTATTCTTGACCCTTCTTCATAAGGCTCTACTTCAGGAGTCCTTTCGATTATGTCTTCTTAAATAACCTTCCTTGTAGTATCGATTCTCAAAGATAAATGTAATATTTCCAATTCATCATCTATTTCTTTTACTAAGCTTGAAGGTTCCCAGTTAACAAATATGCAAAATTGAAGTCCAGAAGTATACCAACTTCTAGGGTGATGATGTGTTGAAATCTTGTTCACGATCCTTTCTCGGCCTAACCATATTTAATGGGTATTGCGAGCCTCTTTTTATAATATAAAGGAATATAAGGTTTAAGGCATTATGTCGGAATGGGAAGGTAAGGACGGAAGGTTTAAGGTAGGGACAAAGGTAGGATAAATATTGGTTAACAACAAGAGCAAATGTACAGGAATTAAGGTTGGAGGTCCTAGGTTATTCTACTCTACATCTAGCTTAGATCCATGATGTTTGAAGCAATGATCCGGTATACAGCAGCTTCTTGCTGAGACTCCTTATCTATAATCTTGCTTATTCAAAGCTTAGTCCAATCCGGGATAAAACAACATAGTTAGGAATGTGGCTGTTAACCACAAGGTCAGAGGTTCATACCCTCCTTCTAGCACCAAAAGTTAACGATATTTTTCATCAACATCGAAATGGAGGGTTATGGTTATGAACCTAAGGGTAGTTAGGGATTGCTTAGTTCCTACAAGCTTCAGTTAGTCCATCTTTTCCTAGATATCAAGATATTGGGATAAGGGTTTTGTAAGACTGTTGCAAGCTAAAAGCTAAACGATGTTGGAAAGGCTATTTCAGTAATTTAGTAGCATAGCAGAATATACTCAGAAGCATAGTAAAGTACAGTAGAAAATGCGAAAATAGTAAGAACACAAGAATTTATTGTGGTTCGGTTCGAATTGAACCTACATCCACTTTAAGTACTTTGATGATTTAATTCATAGAGGAGGTTACATAAGAAATTCCCAAATTGATTTACAAATTAAGGTTAGCTCTCTTAGAAATCTGGTCCCTTTTCGTTGTCAATGCAGTCGAAGTCCCTTTCGGATGCGTTAATGTGGTTTCAACCGAATTTTTCTTCATTCAGTTCTGGCAACACGGTTTTGGCTGCCTTTTTCTATATTGGACATTGTTACTGGGTTTATCTTGCTTTCGATGTGTCAGTCTCGGATTTAAGAGCTTAACTTTAATGTTGATCTCCATAAATATTGATACCAAATGTAATGATTCAGATGGCTTCAGGAATTGCTTTCGGTTTTCATCGATAGTTTCTGGTTTTGGCATTAAGCCTTCAAAATATTGCTCTTATGCTTTCGATTCTTATGACTTCGGAACCTTCATCCCTTTCGTTGTCCACACTAAGAAGAATAGTATGGATAACCCTTCTTCTTCCAAGTTTTAGTATGATTTTGGTAAGTCTTTGGAGCCTGTTTTCGGAGCATCTCTTGGCGGTTTCAAAAGTTGTTTCTCGGCGTTAGAAAAGCCTTGATTCCGATAGCTAGCTTTCGACTTTAGGATCATTAGGGTTGGTCTGCTTCCGCACTTACTGGTTTCGGTATCGAACTTTTGTATGTGCATGGGTTTCGGTTTATTATCTCCTGTAATGAAACCGATTCTGGTTTCATGCCTTCAACTTGAATATTCGGTATCGATATCGAGCAATCGAGCTTATGGACATTGATATCCCTTTGCTTTCTCTTAACTCGGCTTTGTTCCTTTCCTTTTGCTTTCAGTGTCAGCTGTCTTAGTGGTTTAATATCAATTATATGCTTTCGAAACACCCTTTTGGTGCAAGTCTTACGTCTTGATCTTATTTCCCTTTTGATGTTGGCCTTCTGGATGTCATATACATAATCTAACCTTCTTGCTCTGCTGCCGATACCAAGCTAAATTGTTCATTATCCATCATTACCAATACCAAGTCTCTATCTTCTTCTTCACCCTTTCTGGATTCATTGATATAATTATTCCTTTCTAATCTTTTTGTTATCTTGGCTTCGGTGTCTTCACTAGGATAGCGGTACATTACATTCTAGTGCCGACACAATGCTCTCCCTCTTTCTTCATTTACGTTATTTCTTCTTTTCTTCGGTTATTGGTGTTAGAATGATACTCTTGAGCTTTCGGTATCTTTCTTGATTCCCAGAACCTGTCGCTGCTAGTACATACTTTTTGATATCTTGCTCTAGGTGCCGGTTTCGCAACTTTTGAAGCTTTCTTTTGGAGTTATTCCCATATGGTTCTTGCTTCGCTACCCGAAACCCTTTTTCTTGTTCTCCTGCTCCTTTTTATTTTTCTAATGCAAATTTTGGTGTTTACAGTAAATATAATTGGCAGATGATGGGTCGACCCATTAGTCCCCGGGTCATCCCATGGGTGGACTAACTTATAGCCTATGTTGACCCGGGTAAAAGGTGTTTTGTCCCATCCCAAAGTAAACTTTTTTCCTTTGTTATTTGAAATTTCAGAACTTCGAATTATCGTATTATATTGGTTTTATATCTATTTTTCACAAGCTATATATGTATGTGTTAGATCCAAAATTGGGTCTAACACCCAAGTTGTTCTGATCTACGAAGAATTATGACTACAATATGAAGAAAAAGCAGGAAAACACACGAAATTTATAGTGGTTCGGCGTTAATAAGCCTATGTCCACTTTACATGTAGTTGATTATATGCTGAATGCAAGTACAATCAAATGGTTTCACTCAATCTCGCTCTAACAATTATGATTCTCCCAATAATTTCAGGGTAACTCTAAGTAGAAACAATGGAGATATGATAATGGTGGAGTTAGATCTCTCAATTGCCCTAAAAGATCCTTAAAATGTCAAGTTCTAGGCTATTTATAGCTGATTTCTTCAGATGGATCGCGGTCATACGTGGCACACATCCCGAGGATCTTGTACTGGTTCGAATCTTAATGAAGAAATTGTCAAACTAGCCGTTGTGGACAGGTGTCACGAGATCCATACATTTCGGATCGTGGTTGAACAGGTCGTGACCTTCGTTTTCTAGCTTCTGGAATTCGATCGGGTCGAACTAGTGTTGGACGGGTCGGATCGCAAGACATGGAGGCGATCGCGGTTGTGGTGATGTAAGGTGATCCGATTGGGTCTTCGACGTCCAGAGGAGTGAAGTTCCACATTTTCTTCGTATGTGTAGACATTGGTGGCTTGGTCAAAAAGCTAGCCAACATTTTGCCCCCTCGAAGTATGTTTTATTAGGAATGGAACATGCTTCGAAACTATTAAATCATCTCTTCATGAAACGATGCAAATCAATAGTCGTGTCCGTTTATAGCATTGCACTGCTTTGAATGGTTGCGCCTCTCGAGGAGTATAAATATTATATCAATCCTTCGATCACTTCCTTATTCGTTGGTTGTTTCCCATCTCTTAAATTTCCATAAAATCTTATCGGGTAAGTTTTTAGATCTTTATAATTATTTCCATTTCTCTTATTTTACGATCATTATCGAGTCTGGGCCTTTGAAATTCCATACGGTTCGTGACCGTGGTCTATACCACGGACCAATCAGTTGAAGGGGTCGTGTTCTAAGCTTCGATAGGCCTTCACGAAAGTTTGTGGCCCGTGGATCTTTGCGGACCAAGCCGCGACAAAAATGGGGAGACCAAGAGCCATCCCAATGTTTATATAAACCGGGCTCCCCAATTCGTTCCCCTCCTTCTACACTACAGCCGCCCCTTTTGCTTTAAATTGAAAATCCCAATTAAAGCCCTAATTCACAAATTCTAGAAACCATTCACTGATCTAAATTAGAAAGGTAATTGTATTGGAATGCTCTCATATAATCTCGTCTTTGTCTCTCTTTATTCCATTCGGTTTTCGCTGGTACGGGTAACGAGGTTTATGGTGTTTGAGGTTCTGAAGATGGCGATGGTATGATGGGTTCTCGGAGGAAGGAGGGAGATGACGAAGAAGGAGACATGCTCCATCAGGTCAGTTCGTGGATGGAATGTCGACTCGATTCGTGGTGATAATGAGGTGGAAGGATTAGAGATGAGGGTGGAGTAGCAATCAGACAATGACTCGAGTCGTGGGAATGGAAGTGGCTCGCGGCACCAGGAAGCGGAGTGGATCGTAGGGGTCTTCCATGAGTCGTTTGGATAAGGGAGAGTTATCACAAGCTGGATCGTTCCACGATCCGAAGCCTATTTCACGAGCCGATATTCCTCCATGAGCGTAGCTTGCTGGCGATGCGTTATCCACGATCCGGCCCCTGTTCCACGCTCTGGCATCTATATTGCGACCCGAGCCCCAAGACTTTAACGAACCAACCTTGTGGACGATCCCATGCACATATTGACTAAAAAATACAATGTAATTCTGATATACCAATGGACAGTTAGGTTAGAGCCCTCGAGACGAACTTTTTGGACTGAATGACAGCATAGCTCAGCGGCATAAGATGACTAATATCACATTTGTCTGATTATCTTGATACGTTTCTTCTTTGTACTTTACACACATGCGTACACTAACACATGCACACACACGGGGTATGGGTAATTATATTCTTATTTCTCATGTTTACTCGCCTAAACAGTAATGTCGGATAATCGTTCTCCTTCAAGATCTGAAACAGAGATGGACCCCGAGATGCCTGAGCACCATAGCCCCGAGGTTCTTCCAATTAATCCAGAGGATGAGGACTCTGAATCCAAATATGAGGCAGAAACATAATTGGATTCATCTGAGAGTACTTCGCTTGATGAGGAGTCTGAAGTGGATGACCGATCCCGATGAGATCCCTGGTGCACTAGAAATTGAGAAATTCAACGACTCTTTAGCTTCCAAACTAGACGACATAAAACTTAAGAAAATCTGCTTGAAACACGGGATCCCCTGGGATGATGTGAGAACACCGGGTAGCGAAGATAGACCTCATCTGGCTCCGGAGGGGTATATGACAGTTAGCAGACTCATGTGCTGGGTAGGCGCTATTCCCCCCTTTCCTCCAATCGTCATTGAAACCTTAAAACGATTGGGTATTGCTCCGATGCAGCTTCATCCCAATGCCTACGCAGCCCTATACACACTATACATCGCATATGTGGAAATCCTGCAAACTGAGCTCACGTTTAAAGACTTGAAATTCTATTACCTTTTCAAGCATCGTTCTACCGCAACTCCAAATTTTTCTTTCTTCGAATCGGTAGTAAATAGGAAGGTCTTGTCTGATGGTTACAACAACATAGGGGATCCCAAGGCCGATTGGTTCTATATAAAGAGACAGGCTGGGTGTGCAAGAAGATGGCTTAAATCAAGTAAATTTTAAACCTTTGAATGAATGTCCTGTTTAAGAAATCGAAGCGCTAACATGCTTCTTTTCTCTATGCAGATCACACCTTTCCAAAGACGGAAGGCTCGGTGTATAGTAATCGACTATCCCTCCTTTTGAAAAGCAAATCTGACTTCCTAAAGATCAAGAAATGTATCACTGACGAGAATCTTCACAAGCACCGCCTTCTGGATATAAGATTTGGACTTGGCGCGGGTGGCAAACCCTACAAATATGTGCCCCCGGCCGAGGGAGAAGGAACGTCACAGGCAGCAGAGACAACTAAACTTCATAAGAGCCCTTCGCCGAAAATTAACCAGGACGATGAAGATTTAAATGTATATAGAGGAGATGAGGCCCGTGCTGACGAGTCTAAGGAAATCCCAGCCTCTCCGAGGGGTTCCCCCTCAAGGGCCTCTCTATCGGTTGAGCCTGCCGCTCCCGATGATTTAACAGAGGAGCAGTTATTTAAAGAAATGAGCAAGATTCCTATACTCGACGATGTATATACACAGGAAGACTTTGAAGGGGAGCCATTTTTTCCTATCTCTGAGGAAACAACTGTTACAGTTGAAGAACGAGAGACTACCCAGACAAGCCTAACTTCGAGCCCTGGTCTGTTAGGGGGAATTATATGGGATGCACTGTCTGACCCCACACTTTTTTAACAGTATTCAAGGTTTTAATATGTACTTGTTTCTTTTGCAGGAAATATGTCTCGCAAAGGATCTTATTCTTATCGCTCTCTTCGCGAAGGCACACCTAGTCTTCATCCAAATCCTGCTCGCAGCGATAGTCGGGGAAGGGACAGTTATCGGCCTCGCGACCCTCCTCAAGCTTATCCTACACGATCTCGATCTCCTTCCACGTATGGTCCCGGGAAACCTCACAGTCGTCCATTTCCATCAGCTGGTGGTAAGCAACTTCCTAGGGACTTAACCCCTCCAAAAAGTACGCCCTCTCACATCCAATCTTCCAAGAAACATCGCGAGTCAAAGGACAAAAATAAAGACGAGGACAAGAATGTGAAGAAAGGAAAAGAAACTCTGGTCTCTCCTGACGATCACGACTCCGACAGTCTCGTTGCGCGAGATGCTACCCATAGTCTCGATAATCAGGCTAGATTGGCGCGCTTGCACAAAGAATTCCCCGACATTTTCTTTAAGAGGATGATGTTTGTACCGGATCTTGAGCCGGTTCCCAGGGACTGGGATACTGAGGTGATAGGATATGTGTGCCATGTAGCCAAACAGTATGAGGTAATGAAAAAACACGCCGTTAACCTTTCGAATGCCATCCGTCAGCTAGAAACGAACGCGGCCAGATCCAAAGTGAGAATTGAGAATAATGAAAGAGCCAGGAGCAAAATGGAAAAGGAACTGGAGGATGCATAGGCTCAACTGGCTTTAGCTCAGCGGGACGTAGAGAACTACAAGACAGAATTGGAGGAAGCCAAGAAGCGTTTTCGTAGCGAGCTGGATTCTAACAGCCAAGAATGATTATCTTTGAAAAAGGAAATATAGGATCTTAGAATGGCCAATGATGATTTGAGGATAGCGCAGAGTCATTTTGATGCCGAGAAGGCTGCTTGGGAGAAGGAAAGAGCGGGTTTGAAAAACAGTCTTGCGGCTGCCGAGAAAGAAAAAGAGGTCTTGAGTGACCAACTCGTTCAAGCAGAGGGGCGAGCGGTTCTTGCCGAGACTAATGCTAACAGCATTCTTGAATCAGCTTCCACCACTCCTGACTGGCTTGCCGAAGCCGAAAAAGAAATAGAAGGTTTCGGGGAGCTGATATTCGACTTCTTAGGCCAAGTCATCAAAACTCGAGACATTTCTTGGATCCCAGACTATCACGTTACTCTTGCCAACATATGGGATGCAATTGTCGAGGATGAGAAGCAGCGATTGAAGGTCAGTGAGATTGATGAAGGCCAGCTAATGCAGAGACTCCTCAGAGGAAAAGAACCCGAGGATTTGGAGGAGGGGAGACGCCTAATCCGAGAAGAGGTGGAAAGGGAGAAGACTGAGGCCAAAGGCAAGAGAAAACTTGACGAGGGCTCGAGCTCAGCGACGGAACTCAAGGCTCCCGAAGTTGAGGAAATAATCCTGACGATCCGTTGATTCCCTTACGCCCAACCCCTCCGGCTGTCGGAGTTTCTGCTGTAAACTTAGATGAAATATCAGCTGAAGGTATATCCATATTTTCCCCGTAATTTGCCAAAGCAGTTGTGACTTTTTGCCGTTCTGCGGTGCATCCCATTGAGTTACTAACGTGTGCCTCTTGTAATACAGGTGATACATTGACCGAGAAAAGGGGAAAAAAGAAAGCAGGGGCAGAGAAAGTTGATATCCCCTTAGGCACTGATGCTAAAATTTCTGAGACTTCGAAGTGAACTGAGGGTGGTGAAAAAGTAACCATGGCATCTGTGGTGCCCAGCACCGATGTTCCTGCAGATGCCGAGGTCATTGCTGCTTTGAAGGACACGGAAGGTGGTCACAGGGATGAAGAGGATGATGTTGTTATTACAGAAGAAATCAAGGGTGGTGGTGAAACCTTGGCTGATCAACAGGCTAAGGGGAGGCAGTTGCTCCTTATGAAAGGGGAATAGGACCCAGTATATGTGCCCCCTATTTCTGAAATCGACCCCAAAACTGGGTTGGTCATAAGATTTTCCTCTCGATCAATAACTTCACAACTAGCCTCTCAATCCTCTAGTTCTTCGCCAGAGCCTCTTGTTGATAAGAGAAAGAGGAAAAAAGGTGATCGTTCAGATGTTGACAAGGAGGAGTCGAGGAAGCAGAAGAAGAGCAAGAAGCCAAAATAGCCCCCAAGCATGAGTAGGATGCAGATATTAGTTCATATTTTGTTCTTAGGATTTTTAGACTTTCCACTGGCCAGAAAATGTAGTTGTGAGAATGGCCCTCACTTTTGTTTAGCTATCATATCTTGTATCCCTGCATCTTAGTAAATAAAAATTGATTTTTGTTGCCTTTAAATTAATACACAATGCAGTGATTCCAAGTTCCTTGCATCTTTGGGCAACTTCCTGAGTAGCCAACATAACAGCATGGGGGATGATTCGTCCTGGTCGACCTTGACTTTCATCCTTGTCGTGATACGAATAAAAGTTACCCTTCAGGAAAAATTAGTCACATAAAAAGGAGAACTAGACCTGCGAACCTGCAATTTTAATTTACTACATTAGCCACGAATATTTAAACCATAACTAATCGAAAATTAATTCATGAATCGCATTAGCAAAATTTTAAAATTTCTGTGCAGAGATGTGATGTGCGTGTATATGCCCCCAATCAATCATTTAATATGATGCCTGACCAGGGCTTATTAATGATTGATTAGAGTCATGTGTGTTTCCCCTTATGAAAGGTGGGGGGCAAAGATTCTTTTAGCGCTAAATTTCTAACAATTTTATACTCTCCCGATCCTTCAGCGGGTTAGAGTTCGAGCTCGTTCTAGGTCTGCTCTCCGATCCTTCAGCGGGGCAGAAATTCTGGGGGCGCTAAATATCGGGCGACTTTATACTCTCCCGATCCTTCAGCAGGTTAGAGTGGTGGCAAGGCGGTTTTATCATGGTGCACCTTCACGCCTTGCGGACGTCATCTTCGCATCCTTTATACTCTCTCCTGATTCTGGGGAGTTAGAGTTTGGTCGTGGAGTGATTTACTTTGCCGCACCTTGTGGTCCTCGATTATGGTTCCTCTTTCACCTCGTGGAAAAATGCATTGGATGTTTCAATATTGCTGCATAATCTGTGACAGACTCAAAAGACAACAATAATTTATATTAATCGAGATAAGGCAAATAGGTAATGGTGCAATAAAGGTAAATGACACATGATATTTTATAGTGGTTCGGTCGAATCATGACCTACGTCCACTTTATAATCTTTTGTTCAAGTAACCATACTCTTCTAGGCAAGTCGTGCTTTTTTACATGGTCCTAAAAACAAAAGAATGAAACTGACGATTTTACGTCAGGTAAGGCCGCAAATGCTGGGCATTCCACACTCTGGGGATTTCATCTCCATCTATGGTTGCTAGCTTGAAGGTTCCATTATCAAGTCTTCGCAGGATGGAATATGGTCCTTCCCATTTCGGACCCATATGCTCTGAGCATGGGAAGATACGTTTTAGAACCAAGTCTCCGGGTTCAAAGGTTCGTGCTCGGACTTTCTTGTTCTAATATTGAGCTATCTGCTGCTTATGTCTTAAGGCACGTAAATCGGCTTCGTCCCTCTTCTCTTCGATCATGTCCAAGGATTCAAGGAGCAACTCATTGTTGGTCATCGGGTCATAATAGGTGACTAGGTGAGAAGGTACTTCTAACTCGACCGGGATGACCGCTTCAGTTCCAAAGGCGAGGGAAAACGGTGTATGGCCCATTGCCGATTTATAGGTCGTTCTATAAGCCCATAATGCCAAGGGCAATTCATCGACCCACATGGCCTTGGCCCACTTCAACCTCTTCTTCAAGATAGATTTAATCGTTTTATTTGCGGCCTCCACTTGGCCGTTTGCCTGCGGATATGCCACGGAGGTGTACCTTTTCTCAATGTGGTATTTCTGGCAAAAATCTCTGAATTCGGTGCTGTCAAACTGAGTTCCATTATCCGTTATGATGATTCTTGGGATTCCAAATCGGCATATAATGTTTCTAACAAAGAAGCTGATTACTCGCTTGGTTGTTGTTGTGGTTAATGGTTCTGCTTCTACCCATTTGGTAAAATAATCCACGACCACGATAGCGAATTTTGCTCCGCCTTTCGCTATGGGGAGACTTCCAATGATATCGATTCCCCACATTGCGAAAGGACAAGGACTTGTCACCATCTTCAGCTGGCTTGATGGGGCCCTAAGGATCTTAGAAAATCTCTGGCGGGCGTCACAATGTCGTGCGTATTTGGCCGCATCCTTATTTACGGTTGTCCAGAAATAACCATATCGTATTATTTTCTTTGCCAATGTTTGGCCTCCCGTGTGATCGCCTTCATGTACTTCTTGCAATACGCGTTGAATATCGCTGTGGGCAATACACCGGAGGAGGGGCATTGAAAATCCCTGTCTATACAGGACTCCCTCTTGTAACACATACCGAGAGGCCTTCCGAATTATTGCACGCCTCTCACTTTTCTTCGCAGGGAGCGTTCCATACATTAGGAAATTCTTCAAAGGGGTCATCCACGACTTCCTTTCAGGTTCAACATCTAGTACCAGGTCAACTTCCATCTGATCTTTACTAGGTGACTGTAAGACTTCCATCGGGACCAATTCTGTGTTTTCAGGACTATCAGAACTAGCCATTTTAGCCAATTTATCTACTTTTTGGTTCTCTGTTCGAGGAATGTGGGATATGGTGTGATGGTCAAAACCACCCAGCAACTTTTTCACTTTTTCTAGATATGATATCAGCCTAGGACTTTTGGCCTGGAATTTTCCTATGACCTGGTTCATAACTATTTTGGAGTCTCAAAAGATGTCTAACTTCGTAATCTTCAACTCCTTTGCTAGTTTCAAACCAACAATCAGGGCTTCGTATTCTGAGTCGTTGTTAGTGGCGCGGAACTCCAATCTGAGAGCATAGTATATCGGTCGTTGTTCTGGAGTTTCGAGCACCACTACGGCACCAGATCGTCTATCGTTCTTTGCTCCATCAGCGAACAACTTCCAGGCACTGGGTTCGAGGAGTAGCCTTGGTGGATCGACTTCTTCGCTCATCGTGTCATCTTCTGCGATGGTAAACTTTACTATGAAGTCTGCCAGCACTTGCCCCCTTATTGATCGTCGGGGTTGAAAATTCAAATCGAACTGACTTAGTTCAATGTTCCACTTAAGTAATTGTCCCGAAGTCTCTGGCCTTTGAAGAACTTGTCTTAACGGGTGATCAGTGTATATAGTAATCGGGTGAGCTTGAAAATAGTGGCGAAGCTTCCTCGATGTAATCAACAAACTGTACGCAAGCGTTTCTATCCTTGGATAATTTTGTTCAGCTGCCGCCAACTTCTTACTAACATAATATACTGGTCTTTGCACCTTATCCTCTTCTCTAACCAAAGCCGAACTGTCCGCATTGGATGACACCGCCAAATATATGAATAATTCTTCATGATCTACGGGTTTAGACAAAATCGGGGTTTTTTCTAAATGATTCAAGAGATTCTGGAATGCTTCAACACGATCAGGGGTCCATTCGAAGTTGCGCTTTCCTCGCTTTATTAATTCAAAAAAGGGATACATTTATCTGTAGCTTTGGAGATAAATCTACTCAATGCTGCTACTTTCCCTGCGAGGCTTTGCACATCCTTAATCTGTCTGGGTTTCTGAATATTCCGGATTGCTGCGATCTGATCTGGGTTAATCTCGATCCCACGTGAATTGACGATGAACCCTAAAAAATTTCCCGATGCTACCCCAAATGAACATTTCAAAGAGTTCAATTTCATTCCATACTTGCGGAAAATTTCAAACATTTCTACTAAATCGGTAGTATGGTCGGATGATTGTTTGGATTTCACTAACATGTCATCGACATACACCTCCATCGTCTTCCCAAACACTATGCACTTATAATAGTATCAAATAATCTGTTTTAAACGTATCAAGCATTCTTTGGCTATTATAAGGTAAAAACCCTGTCCTCCGGCTTGCGTTGCATTGTGTGATGGGAACTGGGTCTTATAATAGCTTCATTGTTCTTTATTTAGCATTGCGCTGTTGTTATATGCACTGGTATTCTTGGGAGGAAACCCGTTCCGTGTTAGCGGCGTGGTCCCTTTATTTACCTAACTTTAAAATAAAGATTAATAACTGTTTTAGTTCTCACATCAGTCCCATGACTGACCTGGAGTTTATTGTTTTAACCTAAACTTTGGGTGCCCTTATTTTGACATGGGCAGCTAGTAGTTTTGGTTTTGCAGATTTATATTCACAGGATCCTGGTTTACAGCTGGAACGATATCCGGAAAGCTTTGTATCCGTATATCTCTTCTAGTTGTGTATTGGATTATTTTCCGCTGCTATGTAATTTAAATGTAATTTAAATCTCTGATATTTCTGTGTAATATTCATTGATACTCTGTATATTCTTGTATTCTGATGGTATTGTTGTAATATACAATGAAATGTTCTTCCGTCTGCGTTCAGTTGTGGCTTGTTCTCGAACAATCCGCGCTTTCCTCACCGGGGAAGTTACGGGTTTTCACAGTTGGTATCAGAGCTTTGGTTTACAAAGCTCAGAGGACAAGACACATTAGAACCATACGAAAGAATTCATCAGATATTGGATTAGTAATATCCAACGGGAATGACTCGTTAGAGATGGGATCAGTAGTATCCTAGAACGAGTGAAGAGTATATTTTTAAAAGCGAAAACAAATTTTGTTTTGAAAATTTAAATCAACTATTCGTATTTGATTATTTATTTTAAATTAATTTGGACAATCCAATATATAAAGATTTTGCATATATGTCTTGCAAACGTGTATTCGAAGTTTTAATGTATTGGATAGTTATAGAATCATACTCTAGTGCCCGGGGATAATTCTGGTGATGGGGCACCATCGCCAGTATTTATATTCGAGCGACGAAAGTGAGATTTCTATATATTTCCAATTGATTGGTGTGAGAACCAAAACTAGATAGGGCTTATTATTGTGATTTGGCATCAAAAATCTGATTTTTTGACTATGTATCAAAGTTATGAATTTGAATTGATAATCTACTAATTGATTGATGGTTGTGTTGTGTAATTATTGGTTGATTAATTAAAATTTGTACCATATAGCCAAATTGAATCAAAAAGTGAATTGTATTGAAAATTAGTCGCATTTGCTTGCACATACATGTACTTACACTGAACAGGTCATAGCAAAGAGCCTAGAGCAGAAGAATAAAATTGTTTGCCCGACAAATAGGTACATGTTTAAAATAATTTACTGTTTTGTTTGGGTGATGATGATTTTATGAGCCGATTGGCTAGCCGCTTGGCTTTTTCTTTTTCTTTTTGAGATCAGAAGGCCTGTATGACAATTTCGGGATTTTTCCGTTGCTCCCGGTGCAGGGGAGGTTATGGCGAAATTTTTCGAAAATTTAGGGTGTTAGCCAAATTTTTGAAAAATTTGAAAAGTTCTTAGAAACTGAAAAGTTGAAGAACTTAAGCCGTAATCAAAATAATTAAAGCTGAGTTGATTAGTTAAACAACTTTCGGCTTCGTTCCTTCTCGGGGACGAAAAGTTTTAAGTGGGGGAGATTGTAATAACCCGGAAATATGGGCCAGTTTAAAATTTTTATTTTGGCAATTTTAGCGAATTTTGATTATTTAAAATGAATTATTTTAAATAATATCAACGAGAAATTTATTTTGAATATAAATCGAACGTATATATTATATAGATCGTCGATAGAATATAAATATTTATTTATATTTATAAAAGAAATTGAAAATGGCGTGGTAGTTCGATAATTCGATTTCAAACTTCAATTGAACATACCGGGTGCAAAATAAACCGGATTTTAGTGAAACCAAAAATATTGGAATCTAATTGTGACGATCTTTCCAACGAATCCGAAAAATCAAAATTTCATAGCGGGGATCAAAAGATATGTCCAGTTGAAAATTCTGAATAGTCGCTATGGAATTCAGGCCCTTAAAAATGGAAATTTTGCAAACGACCTCGGATTTCGACGAAACCACTTTTGTTGGATCCGTGATGTAAAGTTATTTCTATGTTTCAAATTTCATAATTTTTCGAATCAATATGTGAGCGTGGCAAAGGAAAACGCGTTTGACCAATTTCAGTTGATTTTAATCGACTGGAAATTGGCCATTTTTCAAACGGTCTCGGAATATGACGAAATTAGTTTTGTTAGGACCGTATCGTCAATACGAAGCTAGAAAATATTTTTCTGGGATTTATAGAGTTAGTATGTGACCCCGGTAAATTGAAATACGCGTTCAAATTCGATATATAGAGTTATATGTTGATTTTGACGAAAACTGATCGAAACGATCGAATCAGCTTACGATACATGTTCCATTGTGTTCGGAATGGGGGTAAAACACTAGGGACGACAGTCGACGGGTTCGATTTCGAGTTCGAATGGAAATGGTACTTTATAGAGTTCAAAATTTAATTTAAATATAAATAAAATATATAAAACCCTCTTTACAAAAACCCCTTCCCCTTCTATCTTCTTCAGCCCGAAACCCCCTCCTTCGTTTGCTCGATCGAGAAAAGAAAATGGCCGACGCAGGCCATCTTCGCTCCTCCTCCTTGGGCGTCGTACCTCCGGCGATCGTGCAGCCCCTCCCTCCTTGTCTCCGTCTCCACCCCGCGCCCACCCACATCGAGCCCCACAGGCTAACGCGAAAACCCCCATATCCCCAAATTGACCGCTATTGCTACCCCATCCCGCCTGCGCCGACCAACCTAGCCCCTCCTGACCCCCAGAGACCGCACCACCGCGAATAGAGGACGTCACCTCCGCCTTTCGAAGCTGCCAAGCCCATCACCGTGAGCCCGACGTGAGCACATCCGCCTTCTCCAAATCGTGACTTCGGTGGCGATGTAAGTCTTCTGATCTCGTTTCTTTTCATCTAATAAGCTATAATTTTTAATCTTGATAATGAAAAGGGTTTAATCTTGATAATGAAAAGGTTTAATCTTGAATAATGAAAAGGTTTGATTTTTAAAATATAGAATAAAGATATGATTTTTATATTGTAAAACAATAAAGATATGATTTTTATATTGTAGAAACAATAAAGATATGATTTTTATATTGTAGAAACAATAGAGATGTAATTTTTATAATATAGAAATATTAAAGATGAAAATTTTATACTATAGAAATATTAAAGATAAGATTTTTATATAGTAGAAATAATAAAAATATTATCTTTATATATGTAGCGAAATAAAAATATGATTTTTATTATATAAGTGTTGAAATAAAAATGAGATTTTTATGGTGATGTAATAAAAAAAAATTCGATCTTAATATAAGAAGTAGAAATATAAAAATATAATTTTTATATATAAATAAGCGAAATAAAAATAGAATTTTTATTGATTGAATGAAGGATAAAAATATAATTTTTATTTGAACAGCGTGAAAAGAACTGCATAGGAATTTCAGACCGATCCAGATGTTCAGCAGTTCAAAAACAAAGCACGGCGGAGTGGAACCCTCTATGAGAATTTCTCACTCTTTAATTTTATTTTTCTAGTTATATATATATACTAGGATGCAGATGGTGTTTAGTAGCACCCGACACCCGTCGTCCACAGACCATGGACGGCTTGTATGCTTGGTTGTTCGATTTTGATGTGTAGTTGATTGTGTGATGTGATGTGAAATGAAATAAAATATTCTATAGTGGAAAATATTTTATAATTAAAAATAGAATTTTTAACGTATATATGAAATGAAATAAAATAAACAAATCGGACAATTTGTTGATATACACACATTTGACTGATATTGATTGGGACGATAAATTTTACACATCGCCCAACTGCACAAATAAAATCTGTGTTTGATTTGTTTGAAACCCCACACGGGTATTGGGATGATAATTGACGTACACTAATCCCAATAGTTAGTTGTATGTCGATCGATTGATTGACAGACTGTTATGAGCGTTAAATATTTATATTTGATGCTTATACAGTGTAGAATGCACTTTGGATGATGGTTGATTATTCATCGTTGTTATTGTGTACATGTGGTGTGGAAAGTCCATATAATTAACATTATATGGTAATTGATTGGGCCTCATTCCAGTTTTGAAATAGAAATATTTGAAAAAGAAATATTTGGAATAGAATATTTGAAAATAGAAATATATGAAGCCGTGTTGATTAGATTGACGCCATTTTGACGTGAACGATATTTATATCGATTTCATTCATTTTATAATGAATATCGAAAGTGATTTCAAAATCTGATATTTTGAAAAGAATTGAAATTCGAACTGAAACTGAATAGAAATGAATTCGAATTGAAATTGAATATAAGTGAATTCGAATTGAAATTGAATATAAGTGAATTCGAATTGAAATTGAATATAAATGAATTCGAATTGAAATTGAATTGAACTGAAAACGAATTGAATTAGAAATCAATTTGAATTGAAATCAATTTGAAATGAATTTAAAACGAATTTATAAGGAAAATTTCAATTTTGATTTGAATTTGAAATGAAGTTGAAATCGTTTTGAAAACGAATTTAAAACGATTTATATAATACGTTTTAAAAGGAAATCGACGAAGTATATATTATATATATAATATAATGACCTGAATAGAACGCGCCGCGCCGCGGCAGTTCGCGAATTTCGACCATTGACTTCGAACGGATATTGCGGGAGATCCGACCGTCGGATTCTCCTGAAACCGGAACCGTTGGGTTCGTATCGAAAAGAGATTTCTAACGAATATTAGAAATTTGAAATCTAACGGTTGGATTTGGAATTATTTCCAATTCAAATTTGGAAAAGGTCTTTATAAGTGCAGTTCGATGGCCGTTGATGGAAATCGACTGTACGGACCTTGATAAAATTATTAAAAATAGTAATAATTTGTGTAATGTGACGGCCCGCTCCGCACCAGCCTGCATTTCCTCCGGAAGTGCGCTGTACACATGCCCCAACTAGCACGGAACGGTCGCCAAAGAAAGGGGAGAAGGAAATGAACTAATCAAGGAACCTGTAGAATGTCTCACAGCGCATGGAATAAAATACAATAACAACATACTTGACATAAAACAGGTGAGACAGTGCATAAGCTGATAACTAAAATCAACATCAATCATCAGAGCAGCGGAAATCCATATACAGCTTATTACAATTTTCCAAATTTACTGTCTCTAAACAAAAGAAAGCTAAAGTAGAAGATGCACCACCAATGCCCAAGCAGTGATCTTCAACAACACAGGGAGAATATTATATATATTACGTGGAAGCCTCCTGCTCGTCTCCGGATCATCTACCCGTGTATCACCAGCTAACCTGTCTCTAGTCTGCTCGTGTGAGCACCCAGAGCAATAAGAGGAGACATAAAACTCTGGGTCAGACATAAAGCCTGGTATGAGCGATGTAACAACCCGAAAATCTGGGCCAGTTTAAATTTTTTATTTCGGCAATTTTAGCGAATTTTGATTATTTAAAATGAATTATTTTAAATAATATCGACGAGAAATTCATTTTTGAATAGAATTCGATCGTATATATTATACGCGCCGTCGTTAGAATATAAATATTTATATATAATTATAAATAGAATTGAAAATGGCGGGTAGTTCGATAATTCGATTTCAAACTTCAATTGAATGTACCGGGTGCAAAACAATCTAGATTTTAGTGAAACCAAAAATAATAGGATCAAATTGATAATATCTTTCCAACGAATCCGAAAAATCGAGATTTCATAGCGGGAATCAAAAGATATGTCCGGTTGAAAATTCTGAATAGTCGCTATGGAATTCAGGCCCTTAAAAATGGAAATTTTGCAAACGACCTCGGATTTCGACGAAACCAGTTTTGTTGGATCCGCAGTGTCAAATTATTGCTAGGTTTCAAATTTCATAATTTTTCGAATCAATATATGAGCGTGGCAAAGGAAAACGCGTTTGACCGGTTTCAGTTGATTTTAATCGACTGGAAAATGGCCATTTTTCCAACGGTCTCAGAATTCGACGAAACTAGTTTTGTTAGGACCGTATCGTCAATACGAAGCTAGAAAATATTTTTCTGGAATTTTTCTAGTTAGTATGTGACCCCGGTAGATTGAAATGCGCGTCTAAATTCATATATAACTTTATATGTTCATTTTAACGGAAACTGATCAAAACGATCAAATTAGCTTACGATACATATCCCATTGTGTTCGGAATGGGGGTATTTAGCTATGGACGACAGGCGGTGGGCCTCGTTTCGAGGTCAAAATAAAAAGTTGCTTTTTGGAAAAAATAAAATGAATTAAATATAAAATATATATATTTTCAGAAACCCCCCCCCCCACTTTCTTGTTTTCACGAATCAGAAAAAAAAAGGAAAGAGGACGGAGCAGTCGCCACCACCCATCGTCGTGGGTCCCTCCGCCACCCGCCGCCTCCTCCCCAGACCCGCCACCAACTGCGTCGAGCCTCCTCCCCCATCGCTCCCTCCCCTCGTCTCCTCGGTGAACCCAAATCCAAATCGAAGCCCCTCCCAGAAAACCCTAATCGAAGTCCACCGCCGCCCTTCTCCCCTCTGCTCCGCCACCCCCTTCCAACCTCCGATCCTCCTCCGCTACCAACCTCTCTCGCCTCCTGAACCCGCGACCCCAATTCCCAAACCCAGCAACCCCAAACGCCACTCGACGCTCCATCGACCCACCACTGCTGGCCTCAAGCGAAGAGCCCCCTCTGACGCAACGCCATCTTCCCCTCCGCCTTCGCGCGCAACTCCGACCCTTCATCCAATCGATGTGAGTCTTTATATATTCTTTTTGTTTTTTTGTTTTAAATTTATATATAATATAATCTAAAATTTTTATGTATAATAAAGTCTGAAATTTTTATGTAAGAAAGTTTATATTTTTTTTATTTATTTAGATAAAGTTTGGATTTTTAACATCCAAAAAGCTTTGATTTTGAACTGGATAAAAATATAATTTTTAGTCAAATAGAAATATAGTTTTTAGTCAGAGAAAAATATGATTCTTAGTTGGATAAAAATTGAATTTTTAATTAGAGAAAAATATAATTTTATGTGTGTGGAGTATTAAAAATATGATTTTTACTTGTTTGCAGAAATAAAAATATAATTTTTATATTATGGAGAAGTTAAAAATATATTCTTCTTGGCTAAAGTAACAAGTTAAAAATACATTCTTTGTTTTAAAAATAGCGTTGTCAAAAATATAATTTTTAACACAAACGGTGTTGAACAGATCACGTTGGCCACACGATGAAGGAGTTCTACATAAGAAGAGTCATGGCGTATGGTTTAGCAATTGGTGAGAATTTCTCACTCTTCTATTTCTTCTCTAGTTATATATATATACAAGGTTGCAGACGGTGCTTAGTAGCACCCGACACAATCGTCCACAGACCATGGACTTGTTTGTTTGATTGCAAAAGTTAATTAGATCATTTGATTGAAATTGAACTGTGTGGTGAAATGAATGGATTTGATTGATGTGTGAATGGCGTGGGCCTTCACTAGACCGGGGATAAGGCTAGGCCTTGTCCCGTTTCTAGTATCGTGCCGTTATGCCGCCGAAATTTTCTAAAAATAAGTTAGAAAAATAAAGATAAGATTTTATTTAATAAATGAATCTAATAGAAAATTCATAGGTTGAATAAAATAGTTTGATCGTTAAAAATATAATTTTTAACGTGAATGTGAATAAATAAATATTCATTTACAAACCGGACGGTTTGTTTATGTACACCTATTTGAAGGACATTGATTGGGACGATAAATTTTACACATCGCCCAACTGCACAAATAAAATCTGTGTTTGTTGATTTGAAACCCCACACGGGTGTTGGGATGAAATTTGAAGTTCACTCATCCTGATTGATTAAATATGTCGATCGATTGATTGACAGGCTGTTATAAGCGTTAGATATCTATATTTAATGCTTATACAGTGTAGTGCACTTTGGTTGATGGTTGATTATTTTTCAATGCTATTATATACGTGTGATGTATGAAAATCCATATAATTAATGTTATATGGTGATTGATTGGGCCTCATTCCAATTTAGAAAATAAAGAACAATATAAAGTAAATGTTTAGGTGTTGACTGTACTCATCCGTTGAGATTAGTCATGTGTTGAACGAAATATTTTAATAATAAAATTTACTTCTTTATCAATATAAAGTAAATGTTCATGTGTTGACTGTACTCATCCGTTGAGATTAGTCATGTGTTGAACGAAATATTTTAATAATAAAATTTACTTCTTTATCAATATAAAGTAAATGTTCATGTGTTGACTGTACTCATTCGTTGAGATTAGTCATGTGTTGAACGGAATATTTTAATAATAAAATTTACTTCTTTATCAATATAAAGTAAATGTTCATGTGTTGACTGTACTCATCCGTTGAGATTAGTCATGTGTTGAACGAAATATTTTAATAACAAAATTTACTTCTTTATCAATATAAAGTAAATGTTCATGTGTTGACTGTACTCATCCGTTGAGATTAGTCATGTGTTGAACGAAATATTTTAATAATAAAATTTACTTCTTTATCAATATAAAGTAAATGTTCATGTGTTGACTGTACTCATCCGTTGAGATTAGTCATGTGTTGAACGAAATATTTGAAATAGAAATATTTTGATAATAAGAAATATTTGAAACAGAAATATTTGAAAACAGAAATACGTTAAGCCGTGTTGATTAGATTGACGCCATTTTGACGTGAACGATATTTATATTGATTTTATTCATTTCGAAATGAATTGAATATATAACGATTTCGAAATGAATTGAATATATAACGATTTCGAAATGAATTGAATATATAACGATTTTGAAATGAATTGAATATATAACGATTTCGAAATGAATTGAATATATAACGATTTCGAAATGAATTGAATATATAACGATTTCGAAATGAATTGAATATAACGATTTCGAAATGAATTGAATATATAACGATTTCGAAATGATTTGAATATATAACGATTTCGAAATGAATTGAATATATAACGATTTCGAAATGAATTGAATATATAACGATTTCGAAATGAATTGAAAACGATTTCGAAATGAATTGAATTAAAAACGATTTCGAAATGAATTGAATAGAAAATGAATGTGATTTCAATTGAATATATAACGAATTTGATTCGAATAGAAAACCAATTTGAATTGAATCGAATAGAAAACCAATTTGAATTGAATCGAATAGAAAACGACTTTGGAATTGAATTAAATTGAAAACGAATTCAAATTGAATTGAAAACGAATTGAAATGAATTCAAATTGGAATTTGAATTGAATAGAAATGAATTTTAAAACGAATTTATAAAGAAGAATTCAATTTTGCTTTGGATTGAAATGGAAGTTGAAATTGTTTTTTTTTTGAAACGAATTTAAAACTATTTATATAATTCGTTTTAAATAGTAATCGACGAAATATATATTATATATATTATATATATAATATAATGGCCTGAATAGAACGCGCCGCGCCGCGGTAGTTCGTGAATTTCGACCATTTATTTCGAAAGGACATTACGGGAGATCCGACCGTCGGATTCTCCTAAAACCGGAACCGTTGGGTTCGTATCGAAAAGAGCTTTCTAATGAATATTAGAAATTTGAAATCTAACGGTTGGATTTGGAATTATGTCCAAATCAAATTTGAAAAAGGTCGCTGTAAGTGCAGTTCGATGGCCGTTGATGGAAATCGACTGTACGGGCCTTAATAAAATTATTAAAAATAGTAATAATTTGTGTAAAATCATAAGAAATGATTTAGAAAGAATTGGGATGAAAAACTCCATACTTGAAAAGATAAAAATAGATTTTTATCGAAATAAACTAGTTTTGAACTAGAATTATAATTCTATTTATTTTTAAGTAAATAAATTGAATTTGAAAAGGGTTTTAAAAATAACCAGAATTTCCAATGATTGCATTGGAGTGGATTTGAATCGAAATTGTCTTCGGAATATTTCGATGCTGGAATTCGTGATTATACGGATGTTGTTATGGAAATTTGAAAGATATATATTTATATCGTTATTTCCACTACGACATTTGTTAATCGTAGAATTTGATATTGAATATAAGCCGATATATTTTCTATTCAGAGCCTTGTATTGAATATCAAATGTGATTTGGGTTTGTCGTGAATGGTGTCTTCATTAACACTGTTCTTGAACCCAGTTGAGAAAAGATTAAATCTTTTTATTTAGATTTAATGAAGTGTACCAATTAAACACTATTTAATTGGAATTGAATTGATATTGATTCTTGGGTTTATCGTGAATGGTGTTTTTAAATAACACTCGTTCTTTAACCCGATAATTAATGGAGATGCGATTTTGGGTTTATCGTGAACCGTGTTTTAAATGACACTGATTCTTTAACCCAGTCACAGATTAAAACTAAGTGGAGTTTTAATAAATCTTTAATTAGATTAAAAAGATCGAGAATGGAGTATCACCAGTTTTACTCCAGGCGATAGTTAAATCTTTAATTAGATTTAAACGTGAAATGGTAATTGAATTTACCGATAACACCGTGGTGTTAGATATGAAGTATAACCAGTTTTACTTCATGAGATGAATAGGTTGGGATTGAGAAATAAAATAAATGATTACTTCGGTGTGGTTCGCTAATCCCGACTAGTTTGAATTGATATTCAAAGGAGATTAAAGAATAAATTTAAAGAATTTATCTTGGATAAAATTAATGGGAACTTTTCCCAAATTATAGGAATATTTGAATAAAATAATATTCTGAATTGAAATGAGGCGTATGTTGTGTTTGTGTAACACTTTTGTAATATATACGCGAGTTATTCAGAAAGACCGGGTTTATCCCATTCTGAATAACTGATACGACGATAAGTCGAAGATGAAGACGGCGGTCGAAGACCGGAGGTCTTCACGTCGTTTGGATGATTACTAATGATCTTGATTGGGCTGTACACCCAAGAAGATGGAAACAGTTGGTGATCGTCCAGACGTGCTGGGAGATCGATGGATATGCGGGGTACTAGGTGCCTCCGGTTTCGTCCAGACCCAGAACGAACTTGTAAATGGATTGTGTGTCTGACATTGGATTTTATTCTGTGTTGATTGATTTCTGTTAAATATATATCTGTTTGGCGGTGGAGAATTTATTCTCTTGCTTAACGCCCTTCTCTGAGACGTACGAGCTTAGAGGTTATATGTTGATTGATATCAAACGCATGGAGTGAATTGCCTGTGTGGCATGCCTAAGTGGAAATTGATCGAGGCTTCTGTTGAAAAGCAAAGTCTTGTGGTGATGATCAAAGCACAGCCTGTGTGGCATAGCTTTGTGTAACGTTGATTCGCGAGCCTCAAACCCCGGTTGTGAACCAGAAACGGGAGAGGACATCAGGGAGGGCATGCGTTTCCTTCTAGCTAGGGTGGTGTCAGTGACCTACCAGCCCTGACATTTATATACTTTTCACCTGTGTGGTTGTTGCTGTTGCGAGGCGCCTCGGTTTGATCGGACGATCCGGGTCCGATGGAGTCATTCGTTGGCTCATTTACGCCCCAAAGGGCGGGGAAACGTAGTGTTCAGGCATAATAATCCACATTGGTGGACCAACCCTGACGATCCAAGGGGCAGTTGCGGCTGTTCCTAGACATGGGCTAGATTGTCTAAAATCGGTAGAGGACGATCCCTGGCCTCGGTTCATAGATGGAAACCCAATTTCCAAATACGAGACTTTGCGATTTTGATTGTAAACCTATATATGGCGACATAGTGGCATGGGACGCTCATGTCGCCTATGATTGATACTTATGATTTGAAGTTGTTTTATACACTATGCACTTATAATAGTATCAAATGATTTGTTTTAAACGTATCAAGCATTCTTTGGCTGTTATAAGGGAAAAACCCTATCCCCCGGCTTGCGTTGCATTGTGTGATAGGACCTGGGTCTTATAACAGCTTCATTTTTCTTTATTTAGCATTGCGTTGTTTGTTTTATGCACTGGTATTCTTGGGAGGAAACCCGTTCCGTGTTATACGGCGTGGTCCCTTGATTTACCGAACTTTGAAAATAAAGATAATAACTGTTTTCGTTCTCACACCAGTCACATGACTGACCTGGAGTTTATTGTTTTGACCTAAACTCTGGGTGCCCTTATTTTGACACGGGCAGCTAGTAGTTTTGGTTTTGCAGATTTATATTCACAGGATCCTGGTTTACAGCTGGAACGATATCCGGAAAGCTTTGTATCTGTATGTCTCTTCTAGTTGTGTATTGTATTATTTTCCGCTGCGATGTATTTAAATGTAATTTAAATCTCTGACATTTCTGTGTAATATTCATTTATACTCTGTATATTCTTGTAATCTGATGCATTGTTGTAATATACAATGAAATGTTCTTTTGTATGCGTTCTGTTGTGGCTTGTTCTCGAACTATCCGACACTTTCCTTTACGGGGAAGTTACGGGTTTTTACAGTTGGTATCAGAGCTTTGGTTTACAAAGCTAGAGAACAAGGCACATTAGAACCATACGAAAGAATTCATCAGATATTGGATTAGTAATATCCAATTAGAATGACTCGTTAGAGATGGGATCAGTAGTATCCTAGAACGAGTGTGAAGAGTATATTTTTCAAATGAAAACAATTTTGTTTCAAGAAAATTTAAATCAACTATTCGTATTTGATTATTTATTTCATATTGATTAGGACAGTCCAGTATATAAAGATTTTGCATATACGCCTTGCAAACGTGTATTTGAAGTTTTAATATACTGGATAGATATAGAATCACACTCTAGTCGCCCGGAGATGATTCTGATGATAGTTCGAACATCATCAGAATTGGTATTCGTGTTTTCGAAGGTGTGATATCTTTATATTTCCTATTGACTGGTGTGAGAACCAAAATTAGATAGGGGCTATTGTTGTGATTTGGCATCAAAAATCTGATTTTTGACTATGTATCAAAGTTATCAATTTCAAAACTCTAATCCACTAATTGATTGATGATTGTGTTGTTTGTTTATCTGTTTGCTAAATTTTAGCCATTTAGCCTAATTGAATCAAATATTGAATTATATTGAAAATTGGTCGCATTTGCTTGCATATACATATACTTACATTGAACAGGTCATAGCAAGGAGGCTAGAGCAGAGAATAAAATTTGTTTGCCCGACAAATAGGTACATGTTTACTACATAATTTACTGTTTTGTTTGGGTGATGATGATTTTATGAGCCTATTGGCTAACCGCTTGGCCTTTTCTTTTTCTATTTGAGATTAGAAGGACCGGGGAAGCTATTTCAAATTCCCCGATGCTCCCATTGCAGGGGAGGTTATGGCGAAATTTTTCGAAAATTTAGGGTGTTAGCCAAATTTTTGAAATTTTTGAAAATTCTCAGAAACTGAAAAGTTGGAGAATGGAAGCCAGATCGAACGTAGAGTTGATTAATCAAACCACTTTCGACTTTGTTCCTTTTCGGGGACGAAAAGTTTTAAGTGGGGGAGATTGTAACAACCCGAAAATCTGGGCCAGTTTAAAATTTTTATTTCGGCAATTTTAGCGAATTTTGATTATTTAAAATGAATTATTTTAAATAATATCGACGAGAAATTCATTTTTGAGTAGAATTTGATCGTATATATTATACGTGTCGTCGTTAGAATATAAATATTTATATATAATTATAAATAGAATTGAAAATGGCGCGGTAGTTCGATAATTCGATTTCAAACTTCAATTGAATGTACCGGGTGCAAAACAATCTGGATTTTAGTGAAACCAAAAATAATAGGATCTAATTGATAATATCTTTCCAACGAATCCGAAAAATCGAGATTTCATAGCGGGAATCAAAAGATATGTCCGGTTGAAAATTCTGAATAGTCGCTATGGAATTCAGGCCCTTAAAAATGGAAATTTTGCAAACGACCTCGGATTTCGACGAAACCAGTTTTGTTGGATCCGCAGTGTCAAATTATTGCTAGGTTTCAAATTTCATAATTTTTCGAATCAATATATGAGCGTGGCAAAGGAAAACGCGTTTGACCGGTTTCAGTTGATTTTAATCGACTGGAAAATGGCCATTTTTCCAACGGTCTCAGAATTCGACGAAACTAGTTTGGTTAGGACTGTATCGTCAATACGAAGCTAGAAAATATTTTTCTGGAATTTTTCTAGTTAGTATGTGACCCCAGTAGATTGAAATGCGCGTTTAAATTCATATATAACTTTATATGTTCATTTTAACGGAAACTGATCGAAACGATCAAATTAGCTTACGATACATATCCCATTGTGTTCGGAATGGGGGTATTTAGCTATGGACGACAGGCGGTGGGCCTCGTTTCGAGGTCAAAATAAAAAGTTGCTTTTTGGAAAAAATAAAATGAATTAAATATAAAATATATATATTTTCAGAAACCCCCCCCTCTTTCTTGTTTTCACGAATCAGAAAAAAAGAAGGAAAGAAGACGGAGTAGCCGCCACCACCCATCGTCGTGGGTCCCTCCGCCACCCGCCGCCTCCTCCCCAGACCCGCCACCAACTGCGTCGAGCCTCCTCCCCCATCGCTCCCTCCCCTCGTCTCCTCGGTGAACCCAAATCCAAATCGAAGCCCCTCCCAGAAAACCCTAATTGAAGTCCACCGCCGCCCTTCTCCCCTCTGCTCCGCCACCCCCTTCCAACCTCCGATCCTCCTCCGCTACCAACCTCTCTCGCCTCCTGAACCCGCGACCCCAATTCCCAAACCCAGCAACCCCAAACGCCACTCGACGCTCCATCGACCCACCGCTGCTGGCCTCGAGCGAAGATCCCCCTCTGACGCAGCGCCATCTTCCCCTCCGCCTTCGCGCGCAACTCCGACCCTTCATCCAATCGATGTGAGTCTTTATATATTCTTTTTGTTTTTTTGTTTTAAATTTATATATAATATAATCTGAAATTTTTATGTATAATAAATCTGAAATTTTTATGTAAGAAAGTTTATATTTTTTTATTAATTTAGATAAAGGTTGGATTTTTAACATCCAAAAGGCTTTGATTTTGAATTGGAATAAAATTTAGTTTTTAGTCAAATAGAAATATAGTTTTTAGTCAAAGAAAAATCTGATTCTTAGTTGGATAAAAATTGAATTTTTAATTAGAGAAAAATATAATTTTATGTGTGTGGAGTATTAAAAATATGATTTTTTACTTGTTTGCAGAAATAAAAATATAATTTTTATATTATTGAGAAGTTAAAAATATATTCTTTTTGGCTAAAGTAACAAGTTAAAAATACATTCTTTGTTTTAAAAATAGCGTTGTCAAAAATATAATTTTTAACACAAACGGTGTTGAACAGAACACGTTGGCCACACGACGAAGGAGTTCTACATAAGAAGAGTCATGGCGTGTGGTTTAGCAATTGGTGAGAATTTCTCACTCTTCTATTTCTTCTCTAGTTATATATATATACTAGGATGCAGACAGTGCTTAGTAGCACCCGACACAATCGTCCACAGACCATGGACTTGTTTGTTTGATTGCAAAAGTTAGTTAGATCATTTGATTGAAATTGAACTGTGTAGTGAAATGAATGGATTTGATTGATGTGTGAATGGCGTGGGCCTTCACTAGACCGGGGATAAGGCTAGGCCTTGTCCCGTTTCTAGTATCGTGCCGTTATGCCGCCGAAATTTTCTAAAAATAAGTTAGAAAAATAAAGATAACATTTTATTTAATAAATGAATCTAATAGAAAATTCATAGGTTGAATAAAATAGTTTGATCGTTAAAAATATAATTTTTAACGTGAATGTGAATAAATAGATATTCATTTACAAACCGGACGGTTTGTTTATGTACACCTATTTGAAGGACATTGATTGGGACGATAAATTTTACACATCGCCCAACTGCACAAATAAAATCTGTGTTTGTTGATTTGAAACCCCACACGGGTGTTGGGATGAAATTTGAAGTTCACTCATCCTGATTGATTAAATATGTCGATCGATTGATTGACAGGCTGTTATAAGCATTAGATATCTATATTTGATGCTTATACAGTGTAGTGCACTTTGGTTGATGGTTGATTATTTTTCAATGCTATTATATACGTGTGATGTATGAAAATCCATATAATTAATGTTATATGGTGATTGATTGAGCCTCATTCCAATTTAGAAAATAAAGAGCAATATAAAGTAAATGTTCAGGTGTTGACTGTACTCATCCATTGAGATTAGTCATGTGTTGAACGAAATATTTTAATAATAAAATTTACTTCTTTATCAATATAAAGTAAATGTTCATGTGTTGACTGTACTCATCCGTTGAGATTAGTCATGTGTTGAACGAAATATTTTAATAATAAAATTTACTTCTTTATCAATATAAAGTAAATGTTCATGTGTTGACTGTACTCATCCGTTGAGATTAGTCATGTGTTGAACGAAATATTTTAATAATAAAATTTACTTCTTTATCAATATAAAGTAAAAGTTCATGTGTTGACTGTACTCATCCGTTGAGATTAGTCATGTGTTGAACGAAATATTTTAATAATAAAATTTACTTCTTTATCAATATAAAGTAAATGTTCATGTGTTGACTGTACTCATCCGTTGAGATTAGTCATGTGTTGAATGAAATATTTTAATAATAAAATTTACTTCTTTATCAATATAAAGTAAATGTTCATGTGTTGACTGTACTCATCCGTTGAGATTAGTCATGTGTTGAACGAAATATTTGAAATAGAAATATTTTGATAATAAGAAATATTTGAAATAGAAATATTTGAAAATAGAAATACGTTAAGCCGTGTTGATTAGATTGACGCCATTTTGACGTGAACGATATTTATATCGATTTTATTCATTTCAAAATGAATTGAATATATAACGATTTCGAAATGAATTGAATATATAACGATTTCGAAATGAATTGAATATATAACGATTTCGAAATGAATTGAATATATAACGATTTCGAAATGAATTGAATGTATAACGATTTCGAAATGAATTGAATATATAACGATTTCTAAATGAATTGAATATATAACGATTTCGAAATGAATTGAATATATAACGATTTCGAAATGAATTGAATATATAACGATTTCAAAAAGAATTGAATTGAAAACGATTTCGAAATGAATTGAATTAAAAACGATTTCGAAATGAATTGAATAGAAAATGAATGTGATTTCAATTGAAAATATAACGAATTTGATTCGAATAGAAAACCAATTTGAATTGAATCGAATAGAAAACCAATTTGAATTGAATCGAATAGAAAACGACTTTGGAATTGAATTAAATTGAAAACGAATTCAAATTGAATTGAAAGCGAATTGAAATGAATTCAAATTGAATTGAAATTTGAATTGAATAGAAATGAATTTTAAAACGAATTTATAAAGAAGAATTCAATTTTGCTTTGGATTGAAATGGAAGTTGAAATTGTTTTTTTTTGAAACGAATTTAAAACTATTTATATAATTCATTTTAAATAGTAATCGACGAAATATATATTATATATATTATATATATAATATAATGGCCTGAATAGAACGCGCCGCGCCGCGGCAGTTCGTGAATTTCGACCATTTATTTCGAACGGACATTACAGGAGATCCGACCGTCGGATTCTCCTAAAACCGGAACCATTGGGTTCGTATCGAAAAGAGCTTTCTAATGAATATTAGAAATTTGAAATCTAACGGTTGGATTTGGAATTATGTCCAAATCAAATTTGAAAAAGGTCGCTGTAAGTGCAGTTCGATGGCCGTTGATGGAAATCGACTGTACGGGCCTTGATAAAATTATTAAAAATAGTAATAATTTGTGTAAAATCATAAGAAATGATTTAGAAAGAATTGTGATGAAAAACTTCATACTTGAAAAGATAAAAATAGATTTTTATCGAAATAAACTAGTTTTGAACTAGAATTATAATTCTATTTATTTTTAAGTAAATAAATTGAATTTGAAAAGGGTTTTAAAAATAACCAGAATTTCCAATGATTGCATTGGAGTGGATTTGAATCGAAATTGTCTTCGGAATATTTCGATGCTGGAATTCGTGATTATACGGATGTTGTTATCGAAATTTGAAAGATATATATTTATATCGTTATTTCCACTACGACATTTGTTAATCGTAGAATTTGATATTGAATATAAGCCGATATATTTTCTATTCAGAGCCTTGTATTGAATATCAAATGTGATTTGGGTTTGTCGTGAATGGTGTCTTCATTAACACTGTTCTTGAACCCAGTTGAGAAAAGATTAAATCTTTTTATTTAGATTTAATGAAGTGTACCAATTAAACACTATTTAATTGGAATTGAATTGATATTGATTCTTGGGTTTATCGTGAATGGTGTTTTTAAATAACACTCGTTCTTTAACCCGATAATTAATGGAGATGCGATTTTGGGTTTATCGTGAACCGTGTTCTAAATGACACTGATTCTTTAACCCAGTCACAGATTAAAACTAAGTGGAGTTTTAATAAATCTTTAATTAGATTGAAAAGATCGAGAATGGAGTATCACCAGTTTTACTCCAGGCGATAGTTAAATCTTTAATTAGATTTAAACGTGAAATGGTAATTGAATTTACCGATAACACCGTGGTGTTAGATATGAAGTATAACCAGTTTTACTTCATGAGATGAATAGATTGGGATTGGGTAATAAAATAAATGATTACTTCGGTGTGGTTCGCTAATCCCGACTAGTTTGAATTGATATTCAAAGGAGATTAAAGAATAAATTTAAAGAATTTATCTTGGATAAAATTAATGGGAACTTTTCCCAAAGTATAGGAATATTTGAATAAAAGAATATTCTGAATTGAAATGAGGCGTATGTTGTTTTTGTGTAACACTTTTGTAATATATACGCGAGTTATTCAGAAAGACCGGGTTTATCCCATTCTGAATAACTGATACGACGATAAGTCGAAGATGAAGACGGTGGTTGAAGACCGGAGGTCTTCACGTCATTTGGGTGATTACTAATGATCTTGATTGGGCTGTACACCCAAGAAGATGGAAACAGTTGGTGATCGTCCAGACGTGCTGGGAGATCGATGGATATGCGGGGTACTAGGTGCCTCCGGCTTCGTCCAGACCCAGAATGAACTTGTAAATGGATTGTGTGTCTGACATTGGATTTTATTCTGTGTTGATTGATTTCTGTTAAATATATATCTGTTTGGCGGTGGAGAATTTATTCTCTTGCTTAACGCCCTTCTCTGAGACGTACGAGCTTAGAGGTTATATGTTGATTGATATCAAACGCATGGAGTGAATTGCCTGTGTGGCATGCCTAAGTGGAAATTGATCGAGGCTTCTGTTGAAAAGCAAAGTCTTGTGGTGATGATCAAAGCACAGCCTGTGTGGCATAGCTTTGTGTAACGTTGATTCGTGAGCCTCACACCTCGGTTGTGAACCAGAAACGGGAGAGGACATCAGGGAGGGCATGCGTTTCCTTCTAGCTAGGGTGGTGTCAGTGACCTACCAGCCCTGACATTTATATACTTTTCACCTGTGTGGTTGTTGCTGACTTTGTTGTCTGAGGGGGACATCGTCCCGAGATTCTTAGCCTTTAGTAGTAGTTGTGTAGAGTATCTGTTTTCCTGTTTTAGTTGAAAGACGAGAAGTCTTATTTGAAAATTAAAACTGGATCAGATGATTAAATAAGCTAAGAGAAAAGGTACAACTAAAAGGGAAACAACAAATTCAGTAAAGCAACAAACGTGACAGCTAAAGAATTTAGATGCAAAAATTGGATTTAGAAAATTAAATTTTTCAAAAATTTAAAAAAATAAAGTTGGATAGTAGGTTTTTGGAAGAAAAAATTGGATGAACCATGCTCTTATCCAGTAAGAGTATAGGAAAATTTGGATGAAAACATATTTTGATTTTCAAAATATTGCATTCATGTACAACTGCCAGTATAGCTAGGATGTAAGCATCATATTTTAAAAGGATTTTTGTAAAATTTGCATACACATAGGAGTTACCACTTAGGCATACATGCATTATTATGTTGTGTTTCACTTTGCACAAGTGCACAATGTTTGCAAAAATTGGATGCACACATGATGGATGTATATTATGCAAGGGAATATTGAATTTTTGCCCTTATCAAATTTCGGGGACGAAATTTCCTAAGGGTGGGAGAATGTAACACCCTGCATTTTTAACTCAAGATAATAAAATAATAATAAATTAATTAAAAATTCAGAATTAAGTGAAACAGACTATGCCATTGCATTCGCCTCGGAGTTTTGGCAAAAATAGACACCTGGTTTGTGTAAAACGGACACTGTATGAAGAAGTTGTTAAGGTTTGAAGTTTGTATACGCATAAGAAGCGTATGTATGAATAAAATAAGTTAAGAATTTCAAAATAGTTCAAATTCACACAAAAAGTTGAGCGGGAAAATTCCCGCCCAGGGGTGTCGACCCCATTTATGGTGTGTCGACCCATGGGTTGACCACATAAGGGGGGTCGACCCCTCTACGACAAATCTGGGCAAATTCTACTACAGCGAACGTGGACTATTTCTTTTACCAAATATGTTGCTGAACACCTATAAATAAGTCTGTAGAGCCAACCCTAAATCTCATATTTCTAGGACAACACAGAAGCTCTACCATTCCTCTTCCTCCTCAAATCTATTCAGAAAAAGACTATTAGTTTATGAAAAATTCCGATTCTCTAAAGGAAAGGAAGGTTTGTCTGTATATGGGTGTTCAGATCTCTTATCAAATTGAGGTAATTTTCTTGATCTGGTCTATATAATTTTCTTCCTCTTTCTTCCCTTTTTCTTTTAGTAAAAATTATGAATCCATGGTTATTAGGTTCTAAATCCAGTTAGGAGAAAACCATGGAATGCTAGATCTGGACCAGATCCAGGATTGCATAGGCATATGAGTGAGTGGATTTAAGTTATATCATTTTAGATAATGATATATTATCGTTCAACATTCCCCATTATTGTACAATGTGAATTGGCTAGAAGAAGTAAAAGTATTGAAATGTTATCATGACGTGTTTAAATATGATATATTGAAATGTTTAAGCATATATTAAAAGGATTAAAGTGACAAATATGACATGTTAGAATATTAGTATGCTAAGATATTAATATGTTGGAAATTTTGCCAAAATATGCGTAGCAATTGCTATTGTTTCAATTCCATGTTAACTTGTGACATTAATGTACCTGGTCCACTAACGATAGAAATGAGAAAAATTACATGATTTGGCAATCACATGTTATTGTTAAATTTGAACGATTATCTGATTACATGATGGAATAGAATTGATTATATGTTAGAAAGAACGTATGACATAAAATAGGCATAATATGATGACATGTAAAGTATAAATTACAGTGGAAATTTGAAAAAATGGACATGCCTAGATTATATGGAAGATTTACGGTAAATAAGAAAATGTAACCGCTCTTAGACACGAGGTTAGATTACACTTGTGGAAGAAGTCTACCCGGAACCGCCGATATATCCAGCATCCACAAGTGGTAAATCTAATGTGAGGGGTCTAAGTGCATAAATAAAACATGTAACAATGCAAAGACACGAGGTTAAGTCAACTTGTGGAATAAGTCTGCCTGGAACCGCCGGGCATATCCAGCATCCACAAGTGGTAAATCTAATGTGAGGGGTCTTAGTTCATAAATAAAACGTGTAACGGTGCTAACACTCAAGGTTAAGTCAACTTGTGGAAGAAGTTTGCCCGGAGCCGCTAGGCAAATCCTGCATCCACAAGTGTAGGCTTAATGTGAGAGGTTTAGCGCATAAACATATATATAAAAATTTATGTAAATAGCAGGACTGATAAATAGCATTAGTTATAATTAATGGAAATAAATGGAATTGAAAGAATGACACAACAGTAAAAGGAAATGGAATGAACGGGGAATGAGAATAACCTATTATAAATAAATTACACTAATAAGAATGTTGTGTAATAGGTAGACTTGTCCTAAGGACAAGTGAAGATTATAACTCAGGTTATAATTAACTAGTAAGGACATGAGACAACTAGTGAAATAAGATAAGTGGCACTTAATTATAAATTAAGTAATCAGCAAGTGGGAAAAATTGAAACCAGTTGTTTGTAATACGTAGAGAAAAAGGGGAAGTTTATGAAAATGTAAGAAGTTGTACTTAATTATAAATTAAGTAATTTATAACTTGGAAGTATGAAATTTGCTAATGAGAATAACATGTTTAGGTTTGTCCTAGGGACAAGTGGAAATTATAAATTAGGTTATAATAATCGATAACGGGAATGGAATAACTTAAGTAAGAAGATAATTTGTACTTAATTGCAAATTAAGTTATATATAAAAACAAGAATTTGAAATCTACGGATGAGGACAACATAATTTATATTTATGGGAAGAGAAACTTATTAGTGGACCTTAGTCAAGAGAACTAAGTTAATAAGTAAACAACGATAAGTTGTAGTGACAACGAAAGATTGAATTATGATTAAATAGGAAAGAGTGAGGCAAACTTATATGAAATAAGTTATGTTTAATCATGAATGATAAGTGACATGTTGAATAGAAAACATGTGAATTGAGATGTACTCAATTACATATTAAGTAGAACATGATATTGTAACCTTGAATCAATCAAGAATATAAAAGCGATTGTGGATTATAGACCTTGGACCACAATCAAGATAATAACATGTTGTGGGCTTATTAATAAACTCAAATAGGCTAAGTTATATGACTAAAATTAATAAGCAAGAGGAACTTGGTAACTTGAATAAGAAGTCAATGTGAAAGGGAATAACCAAGTTAAATGAAAACCTGGTGAAGTAGGCAAGCGCATAAAGGAATGTTTGATCATAGGGTCTAATAACATATTAAAAAAGGCGCTTGGACCAGTCCGCACGTTTGAGGGTGAATAACCCAACGAGGTAGGTCATCGTAATGTCATGAGGCACAAGGGGAGCGCATGTTCATATGATTACTCTGACGACTGCAAAGGACTGGAAGGGGAAGAATGCGGCTTCCTGAGATACATAAGGTGCTCTTGGTAGCCCTATGTGCGGTGGCAGATGTTTAAGCTGTGCCCGTAGAGGTTGGGTCTATGCGTAATTACCAGGTGGATGGGCCTTGACTGCAAAAGTTGCTCTGCAGTCAGAATGTTGTGACATGGTGACACTAGAGTGATTCGGTGGTCGCCTCAACGGGGAGGTAGAGGTCAGGACCAACGGAGATAGTAGATCGTCGGGTACCCATCATCGGCAGCCAGTAGGTTAAGAAAAGAATAGAGCTAAAACCAATGGACCATTCACCATTCACTACCGAGGTACGATGGTTGAGGGAAGACGCCAACTAGATGTTTAGATTATTTGTTAGGGGCAAGTCATTTAGCTGTTGTAGTCTTTACTAGTTGAGGGAGGGGCCAATTTAGGTCCATAGCCACCATAAAAAACAGACCCTAGGAATATCTGTATTCTGAGGCTCTTAATGACGGGCCAATATAGATACGGAAAAGCTCCCGACTGAGTTCCGTGTTTCTTGTATAGCCCTGCCACAGAACTCGGTGCACATTATGTGCGGTTAAGGCATCAAATATGTTTGACGATACGTACATTGGACAGTCTAGATACATGCATGTCTGCTCTAGGTAGTGTATCGTAGACTTAATTAAGGGCATTATTCTGGTATCAAATTTGATTAGATCGACGGTGGCAGTCCTTACGCTCATGTAGCGTAGTAATGACAGATATATGTGGAACGTAACATTGTTATGTAGAGATCCGTATGTTACTCCGGCGTAGGATGAGGGACTGCGTTCATTTCTATGGCATTACAATGAAGAACTGCGAGTGGGGTACCATGGGGTATACCTTAATATTGAGGGGTAGCTACATATATACTATATTGGGTTTATCCACTAGGAAGTAAATGGGTACGACGTCTGTGTAAGCCTTGAGTGATGTTAACCCAAGTAACTGAATAAACAAGAAAATATGATTGAATGGTATATATAGGATTATCCAAAGTGTATAGTTTAAATCCAGGCACCAGAACTTGTGTTCTGACCCCCTCCTCATAACATTCTCGCAGGTTAGATTTACGGCAGAGACATGATAGCTTTGGATACAAGTTAGGCAGTATTATTAATACGGTAAAGCTATACTTTGATTATATTATATTATATTTTATCCACTACGCTGTGAGATATTTTCTGATCTCTAACATATTTTATGTCTCTGTCTTTTCTTTAGGTACCATAGCAAACCAACACGAGTTTCGATAGATTAGAATTTTAAAAAAAATTCGGCCCGTCGGAATTCGGGTTGTTACAAGCTTGGAGCAGGAGGCATCAGCGTTATATAGTTATTTTTATTTCCATTTTTTTAGTAGGATGGATGTGTAGCGTGAGACTACACAGCCAATTAAGCATTATATTAATATATATATAAACCAGTTGACAAGCCCAACTGGTGGCTAATAGTTTGAGAAAGAGATAATAACGCACAAACACCTAAATACCCAACATTTAAAGATAATACAACACATCATAGTAGAAACTTAAAGCAAAACCATATACATATACAAGCCAAAATAAGAAACCACTTAACAAATTACTAAACCATGTAAACATAACCAAGTTAATGCGGATCTGGACTCAAGTCTCCACGGTTTGAACCTGATTCACCTGTACTATTATTCACTGGTAGAGCAAGCATAAATCTAGCTGAAGAAGATTGACCTGTCCACGATTGAAAGTAGTAAATAATAAGTCTGCATAATCCTTCAAAATGCTTCACTGGTTTTTTAAATACAACTACATTCCTCTCATTCCATATGCACCAAAAGTATGTTGATAAAAAGGAATCCATTAATGCAACATTAATAGCACTATTTTTCCAGTAGTCGAACACAGATGATATGTTAGGAATAAATCCAAGCAGATAAATGCTAGTGGCAGCTAGAATTGGGAATGAGAACTCACATTAAAGAACAAATGATGAATTGATTCCACATGACTTGAACAAAAAGCACAAAGAGGATCAACAATCAGATTGAGCCTATGCAACTTTGCTCCAGTGTTAACCTTTCCATGAATAAGGCACCGATTAAAGAAGAGAACTTTTGGAGGCAGACGAATATTCCATAATCTTGAAAATGAAAAAGATCTTCTAGAAAAGTTAATAATGATACACAGAGGCAACAGAAAAACCCTTCCTCAGTGATAAAGCCCAAACATAACTGGGTTTGAAAGATCAGACTGGAGACATCAAGGAGATTATCAAGAACATGAACATCAAATATAGATGAAGGACAAAGACTCGAAGGACCATTATGAACCAAATTAACCACAGAAGAACTCACATTAGAAATCAGAGGGAAAATAGAAGGGAAAATATGAGAAAGAGGGAGCTGGCCATGCCAAATATCATAGCAGAATAAACAAGTTTCACCATTACCAAGACTTACGTGAAACAAATTTTTAGTAAGAGGAATAAATGAAATTACACCAGACCAGAATGGAGAAGGCTTAATAGAGGGTAGAAAATCCCGGTAGTGTTGATGATCTGGTATTTCAAAAGTTGTTATATATTATATTTGTTCCGCTGCGATGTGAGATTCTGTGTTGTTGTTCAGTTCTAGCTTCTATCTATGTTTTTCTATTCTAATTTTCTTTCTTTCTATTTCTCACCCTTTAACTTCTTTCTATTGATGATCTGGTATGTTCGATATTTGAAATGTTGACATGATTTTTATGTTGATTTTCAGAGTCGAAAATCCCAGTTCATTACATTAACATTCACAAATTTTAAAGGTTAAAAAACAGTGATTTGTGATGCCTTTTTCCTGCATGAAAGGACATAAAAAAGATACAACATACATACGTGATGTTTAATTTGATTGAATCATAGATTAGACATTAAGCCTTCTCTTTATTAAGATGGCTACTCAAGTATTTTAACATATTCTGTTCTCTCCATTTTTAGTAATTACTTCTACTTTGGCCTCATACAGACGTTACTATTCACTGGCTACATTTCATTTTACTTTGTGTATATCGTTCAACCATTAATTAAATAATTGTAGAGATTCTTAACTCTTTTTTCCAATAGTGCAATGCTATGTGTAAATGTAGGTTTATACACTGAGAAGTGTAAAACCCATCGAGCAACCAAGTTGACTCTATGCTGATCAAGTGTTACATTCCCATTTTAGTTGTTTAGTTATTCATATTTCTATTTACAAACTATGCAGTATATTATTATTCCTCAAGTCAATGTATACTTTTTCTTTTTTCTTGTGCATTATCTGAACGAGACGACTCAATTTAAAGAAAGAAACCAATGTTTTGTATACCATTCAACTTTATGGTATAACGGCGTGTTTTCACGTCGTAAGCATATTTTGGTGCATTCTGTTGCTTCTGTTTAGAATTTCTATTACTACCTGCTGATTGGTACAACAAACACATTTAAGTGGAAATGTACCTCATTATGCAGTGCCAACAGCGGCAACAGATGTGTAAAGGCGTATCTTCAATTGAAATTTTTCCTTTTCACTACCTGCTATTTGGTGCATGTGTTCCGACATGCATTTTTATAGGATTCCCTTGAAGTAACACGTTAACTCATGCCCTACTCATATTTTACTACCATAGTCGAAGTTCTCTAAGTTACTACAATTGTTATAACTTGCTACTGCTCCTTTTTTCTTTAACACTTCGTATCTTAATTCGCTCACATCTGCCAGTGCTAATAAAGGCTAAGATAAACTGTAGATGCTAATTACTTATTTAAGTGATAGAAAATATATATACATAATTGCTTGTAATTCGTGTGTGTAGCACGGGTTCACACTAGTTATATAAGAATGATGGGTTGGAGATTATTCTATTTATATTAGCATTTTTCCCCGGTCTAATTTTACATTATTAAATAATACATGCACATTGAAATCAGCTACCTATACGTACAAACACTTATGTTAAAATAAGGTTATCTAACTAATAAAATTAAGCCAAATCTTCATATTCTTCTGTGGTAATTGACCTGAGGGCATTGAAACAATTATAGATGATGTTTTGTGACTTATGTGTTCTAGCCTACTGAGATAATATATAATAAATTGTAAAATGATATAATCACGTTTTTCCCTTCATTGCGCTATATTTATTTTAGTAATCATGTACATTTATGTAAAGTTGCAACACAATGGCAGGGGCATGTAACCACATATTTTCCAATCATTCCAGCGTCTTCTGATTGGCTTTCTTTCATTTTTTTTAAGTTTATGTGGATGATAAATTTCAACGTCAGTGTTAAAGTTCCTAGATTAATTATACTTGGTAATACTAACACATCTTTGTTTAACATATTTGACTGCATTTGCAAAGCTGCATGTCTCTTCAGTTTCGTTCTACTATTTCAAGCATATTTCATTATGATATCATATAAAATTTTCAAACAGACCGTGTGCATACTAGTACTTAGCGGTGAAAAAAATAGTGGTCGAAAAGAAATGAAGTATTGTCAAAGGAGTATTCATTTGTAAAAGATTTGCTTTGACATTGATTTATCAGGGTTTCGTTTTTATTGGGTTTGTCTATGTTAATCTGCCTGCATGCAGTTTCATGTATGTACGCATCTTTAATTTGTTTTATAAAGAGTTCTTCTACAAGTCACACATGAAGCGTGGTGTGCTTGAAATAATATTACAGTGTACCAATATTGTTCCTCAGCAACATGAACCATTTCTACTACTTAGGCATTTTCTTCTAAATATTAATATGCATTTTCATTTTTTCTTTTATAATCTTATCATTGTGGCTAAAATATTTAATATGTCCATTTCTTATTACCTATAACCTTTTCATGTTCATAAAATTAACAACAGTAATTTGGTTTGCAGTACCTTTTCATGTTCATAAAATTAACTGCAATATTCCTGCAACATTTGTGTGCGAAGCACGGATTTGCACTTGTCAAAATACTGTAAGAATACTCTTGCGGTCTTGTTTCCCTTTTATTCGTCTAATTTTTACAGTTTATTGTGGTTATGCCCAAATATGTCTAAAGGCATTTGTATATGACTGATTTAGGAATAGATTAATATACCTGATTGCCTACGACTAATTATAATCCTTTATTTATGCATGTGGTATACAGCTAATTTAGGAACTGATAATGCACCTAATTTTGTAAGACTGGTTATTATCCTTTTATTCTGCACATGTTTGAGAAATCTGATTAAATTGGAACAAAGGAAACAAAAAGAGATAATTTGGGCTAATTTGACATGTGATGTAAACTGTAATAAGAAGGGAACGTTGGATTGATACACTACAAGAAAAACCGAGATTAGCGACAGATTTTTAGCAGCGGAAAATTCCGTCGCTAATTAGCGGCAGATTTCCGTGGGCTTTGTAAGAGAAAATATTATGGATTTTATATGTCATCTTATTATAAATTATTACCGTCGAATACTAATACTGTCGCTAAATCAATGGAAATTGCAGCTCTTTACCGTCATATAATATTTGACGCTAAATTCCGTTGCTAATAGAGTCGGATTACTGTCGACATAATTTTGAAGCTATTTTCTTGAAGTTTTCCAAGAGATTTGAAACAAAAAATTTTTATTTATTATTTATTAAATGTTTTAAATTTGTGTTATTACTTAGTAATTAATTAGTAAATTTAAATTTTAAATAGTTAATGTTAATAATACATTAGTAATTAATAATAAATAATAACTATTAGAAGTAAATAAAATTCAATAGTTAATGCGGATTTTTTTTTGAAAATTAATGCTGATTAATTATTAATTACTATATAATACAAATAAGAGGTAATAGTAATTAATAAAATACATTGTTGTTCGATGTTTATTAAATTTGTTTTGATAATCAATGATTATTTAATAGTCTTTAATACGATTAATTAAATTAATATCAAGAAATTATTAATACATATTTGCTTTTAAGAAATTGATTGGTACGTATTATTTGATAAATAATTAGTAATTAAGAAAAACAAAATGGTCAAAGTTTAAAAATAAGAAGTTAAATAAATATTAAAGAATTTCGAAATTTAAAAATAGTAAGCGTTGACAATAAAGTTTTGTAAAATATTCAAAATTTGAAATTTTATAAATATTAAAGGGTTCCAAGCAACGAGTAATAATAAATGAACTACTATAAAGTCACACCGATCCACATCTTTGTATGGTCAGAATTTTAAACCGTCAGATTCAAACAATCAACGTTGTACAAGCCTCCAACTCATCAATCTTCTTCGCTGTCTCCCAACCAATAAAACTCCAAATCCCTAACTCCTCTCATTACACCCTTCGCTCCATCGTTTAGTTACTAAGCCAAAACTTTTTCCAGATCTGAAAACCCTAAAATTAAAATACCTAGCTCCGCTCCCTAATCCGACTTCGTCACTGACTTCAGCAACCATGACTTTGTCAATCCGACTTAGTCACTGACTTCGGCAACCACGGCAGCTTCAACTCGGCAAGGGGCGACCGACGACACCTGTTCAGTAACGGCAAGGGGAGATCGACGACAGGCTTCAGCGCGACAAAGGGACAGGTGCGAACTGCGAAGCTTTGAATTTGTAAGTTCAATTCGATTTCAATTTCGATTTCCTCCCTCAACATTGATTTGCAATTTTAATTATGCTGGAAAAAATTGCAATTATAGACAATGGTTTAATATGTATTCTAGATATTGCGGTACGAGCAAATTAATCTAAAGCTATAAGTTTAATCTTACGGGCAAATTATAGACTACTATTTAGTATATATATCTGGTTTGGTTACTTATACAATTTAATCTGAAGTTGTAAGAACAATGGACATCTTCTCTTTCTTTCTTATTTCTTTATATGAATCAGCACTGGATTCAAAATAGAATTGATATCGACTCTTTAAAAACTATTCGCTTACACTCTGATGTGCGTTGCTAAATGGGTTTGGGGTTGGAAGTTAAGTGGGGTTTCATAGGTATACGTTGACCATAGTCCGTTTATGTAAGTGATAATTATAAGTAGAGTGAGTAATCAGACGACATTAGACGATATTGATACACATTTAACACGGTTGAAAATAGAATAATACCAATGATGTGACAAAATATATAATATGCCATGCATTATTTTGAGGTATATGAGCTACTGGTGTTTCTCTTTTGTGCATTGTTTGAATGTGTCTTTCTTTGAGCAGCTAGAATTAGCCAGAATTATATGTGTACTCCACTTTACACTACTATTATAAGAAGCAATTATAAACACAATATAGGAGTGAAGCGGAAGTTGATTACATAGAATTACATTGTATGAATTGCATTTATATGCATACTCGATTGCGTTCATGCATATCCTTTGGATGTACTGCGATTGAGGTTAGGGCCCGTTTGGATACTCATAAATAAGAAGCTATTGAAGCCGTGAGTGATAACCATAGAATATTATTAAAATTCGCGGGATAATACATCCAATCTGAAAAAATTTGGCACTTGAGAAATCGAGAGCTTCTATTAGCAATACTATGAAAACCATGCTGGTGCTTGTATAACTCTAATTTGAGTTTTTTCCAATTAAAGCATACTAGACCATTGGTATACTAATGGGCATTTTGATGTCAGATATTGTTTAATTTATACCAGTTTTAACTCTTAAGTCACTACCTTATTATCAAAGTTTAATTCCCTGGAAGGTCTATACCTTGACTCCAAAATTCATTCTGAATATATACTGCTGCTATAGATAGAATATACAAACTTATTCTCTAATGATTTTAAATTATGTCTATATCTTTTTCATATATATGGTAATTTTGTTCAGCAAAATAACATAACATATTTGAAGTTGGGTGATCAAATGCAAACTATGTGGTTTGATCTGTGATTCTATGTATTACATGCTTTGTATGCCTATTAAATTTTAGCACTTACATGGGCATTTTACGTTCATTTTGTGAACAACAGTCAGGTCCTGACCAGTTTCATGTTAAGCTGTATTTACAAAGAATATAGTATATTGTTGATTACAATGTCCTGCTGCTGCATACATGCTTTCTACTATTATCATGAAATCTCCAACTGGTCTACTCTTTTTTCCAAATGGTTCATACATGATAGGTTTATACAGAAACGTGTAATATGTTCTTGACCGTCCATCAGTATGATCATGCACTTCATACAAGAACTGAGCAAGTTGAGCAATTGAATGATTATCTTAGTGTTTGTTCAGTATTTTGGTTTGCAGCCTAGTCGGATTTTCTCAAGTGTTCTTGCTATTAATTAGTGGTTGTCTTTTTTTTTTGGACTTGTGTTAATGATTCTTTTGTTGGCTGACATATTTTAATTTTCATTTGTGCTCTATCTCAGGCTTCTAATGGTTTTAGCATCCACGGTTCATCTGTACATGCAGTTTTTGTATCCTTTGGTAGAAATCTCATGCTAATTGTTTTGGTGGCCATAATTTCTATCAATTCATCCTCTCCTCCCTGTTGAACGTCCTATCTAATTAATGTGAGAAAAGGTATGTACTGAAAACTCTATAGCTACATCCTGATTCTTTAACCTCTCATTATTATGTACTATTATACGTTGTGTATTGTTGAAATAGGCTATGGTTGCTTGATCAGTTCTTAGACCATCTCGTGAGTGAAAAAAGTCAAGATGTATATTGTAGAGATGAATTTCCAGTCAGTAAATGGTACAAAAATGTAGCTTGTTGTTATGTGTTTAGTGGGCTAACTATATGCTGTCACATTTGTCCAGGTTCTAATTCATCTCATTGTTGTTATGTGTTCAACCTTGCTGGGAATTGTATCTTCATTGTTGTCAATCCTGATGATCTATGCTCGTCAATATGATGGTACAAATTAACAGGTCAATTATTATGTAACCATGTTAGAGGAGGAAATATACTTGCTTTCCCAACTGTAATCACAAACTACAATATAATACAACTAATCACATCTTATTCAGAGACTTAAAAACTAATGTATTGCTCCATTCTATTTTAATATTATAAGAAAATATAATGAAGCATCAATATACGAGTTAAGAAATACATTTAAGCTTGGATGGGAATTTTTTTACTGGTAAGCTTTGTAAATTTACCATAAGCAGTAGTTACTCATATTTTAATATTATAAGAAAATATAATATAAACAAAATGATCAAAATAGAGTAGCTTTGACCTAGCTTCAATGAGTTCTAATCATATGCAGTAGTTACTCTGTATCACTGAGTGAGTTACACTTATGCATATTTATGACCAGTTATGCATATTTATGATCCATGTTAGCTTTATGCATTTGTTTATTATCATATCTTCAGCCATACATTTTTGCAATTAAATGTAAGATTTGTATATCAAATATAGTCAATCCAGTATTGACGCCATACATGACTTTATGCAAATTTGCTAAAGAATCTACTGTAACGCTAGATTTCACATTCAATTTTTTAGATGGTTGGAGTGGATTTAACTCAAAGAGGTAGACAAGATTTCAGCAACAAAGGTATGTTCACTGTGAATCCGATTTCGTTTTGGCCGTAAAAGGTATGTCCACTGTGAATCCGATTTCGTTTTGGCCGTAAAAGGTATGTCCACTGTGAATCCGATTTCGTTGTATGCATTTAATATGTATGTTATCATGGAGTACATATTGTAATGTATGACATGAGTAACCGGAACAATCATTGCTTTTCTTTTCAAATCTGCTTTCGCTTGCATCACATAGTACACTCATCTGCAGTTGTCTTCTACCATGTATATTTTGTAGGTTAATTATCTGCTTTATTTTCTTCAATAGGTTTTAATTTTGATTGATTGCTGTTTTGATTTTGGCAAATACACGTATATTATCAAAACAATTGTTTTGATTTTTTTTCAATAGCTTATCTATAGGTGATGTAGAGCGAATGCTTCGAGAACTTAGGACCGAAAAAAGAAGACAAACAGCTTTACATGTTGGAGGTACGAAAGAACAAAATGAAAGAGCTATTGTATTTGCTGTTCTTTTAGAAGTAAGATCCCGAGTCAAAAAGCAACTTCTTTGAATGGTAATAGAGCAGTCTCTTGTAATTTTAGGTGTAACGTTAGGTAGTTATCGGTCAAACTGCTTTTGTTTAAATGTACATTACTAGTGTATGCTTGGACGTATTAAAAAGTTCAAGACATACGCAATCGTCAAAGTTGAATGTAAATAAATCATAACTGCAAATTTATCTTTGTATTTTTGGATATGCTATTTATTTCAGTGTTCATAGTTAATTGATAATATTAGTTCAATAAATATACATGTATGTATTTTTGTGTATGTGTATGTATGCGTCTCTCTCTCTCTCTCTCTCTCTCTATATATATATATATATATATATATATATATATATAAAATATGCAGATTAGAAGGGGAACAGCGAGGGAATACTAACAGATGATGCTAGTTTAAATATTTACAAAAATTAAAATCCGTCGCTAATCCCTTGGCAATTAGTAAGGATTTACCAACGCTTTTGATAAATATTAATTTGTTATAAATTACTTATTCGTCGGTAAATAGTCGGTAAATAAATTAAAATTAAATTAATAAATAAAATTATATTTTTATTATATAATTATTAAAATGTCGGAAAACCGTCGGAAAATTCATGCTAAATTTCCGTCGCAAAATCTGACATAATTACCGTCATGGTTTTTACCGACCACAGCCTTATGCAGGAAATCCGTCGCTAAAGCCGATTTAGCGACGGATTCGAAGCGGATATTGCCGTTGCTATTTGCAGTTTTTCTTGTAGTGATAATAGGCAAAAATGATTAAGTTTGTAAAATAGCTATGGTATAAGTTATGACAATAAAACTGAAATATAACATATATTTGCGTAAATCTGATAGAATGGGGAATCATAATAAAGAAACATGGTTTATTTGCAAATATGAATAAGACATAAAATTGTAAATTAGAATATTATGCTCAACATGAAAATTAACTTAAATGGTATTAGGTTATAAGCCTAAAAATATAATATTCTATGCTGACCTTGGCGTTCGTTGATATTTTTATAGATGCCTATTAAAATATGAGTTCAGCGATAGTAAATAATATTCTATGGCTACCTTGGCAGGCATTCAAAGATAATAAATAATATTTTATGGTAGCTATGGTGTTCGGGTATATTTCAATGGGGGCTATTAAAAAGGCGTTCAACAAATAATAAATAATATTCCATGGTGTCCTTGGCATTCGTTGATATATCTATAGGGGCCTGTTAAAGTTGGCATTTAGTGATAATAAATAATATTCTATAGCGGCCTTGTGATTAGGCAATATTTTCTAGGGTTTTGTGATTAAGCTTTATTCTATGATAAATAAATGAATTGTACCAAACATGAGGTCAGTACGGGGGTGTTCTGACCGGTCAATGTTCATGCAGTAAGCCGACGAGGGAAAATAAGACACTGTAACACCTATGATTAATGCTATGTCTTTTCGCTGAGGGGATTGGCCCGATAAGCCCAAGAGCCATAGTGGGCACAAGTTGTCACTCTATGATTAGTAGCCGATCGATGGGTAGTATAAGGAAAATCATTCTAATTATATCATGATTGTGCAAACGATAAAATGACTAGTGCAATTGAGAAAGCGATCAAATGAGATAGCAATCAACCAAACCTTTAGCCTTTAGACATCATTCCTATATGTTCATTTACATCACACTAGAACCATTATTCTGCATATTGTCTTTATTTATCAAACGTGCTAGTAATTATATAGCCCACCCGACTTTATGTCTGACCCACTCCTCTTTCTTCACTTTTCTTTTTCCCCAGTAGGCTTACAGGGCAAAGATTAATTGTTGTTAGTAGCTTTGGAGGATTTAAGCTAGTGATCATATTTTCTTCCATTTTATTGTCATGGTCTGAATTAGTACTTGAGAGGTAATTATTCAATTTTACACTTTGATTTGTGCTAAGAATATGTCTGACACATGATTTGTGTTAAACTTATCTTATGTAAAGTGTTATTTAGCAATGACAAGTTTATTGAATTTTTTTTTTTTTTTTTGCTATTCTTGTTTTATGTGTTGTGAATCTTAGTTTCTGTAATTTGTTTTTAAGTACCAACAACGCTCCACATTCCATAGTATGTGTAACACCCCGCATTTTAGTAACAATTAAATAATTAAATAACGCATATGTGTATATATATGCATAGACAAAAACATTTAAAAGAAAAATATATTAATGATTGCATGTAATTAATACATGCACTGGAAAAGGAGAAAAAAATTAATGCAAATAAAATTGTGATGCATACATTAAAAGAAAGAAAGGATTGGTTGTATGCAGCGTAAATATGTTGCATGCACTGATTTACAAATATTATGCATAAATAATAAAAGAAAAATGAAAGAAAAATATTTATGCAAAGTGATAAGGTTGCATGCAATAGTTTAAATGAAAAAGAGGAATAAGAAGGGAACAATGACTACCATTGTTCTAAATCTTGTTAACAAAAGCCTTAGTAGTTCAGTTGGTTAGAACATGTGGCTTGCATACAAGAGGTATAGAGTTTGATCCCCACCGATATCATATTTTTGTTTTAAGGGAACGACTAAAATACCACATGTTCTAAAGAGAAAATATGTATAAGCGTACATATAAGGAAAAATATACATATAAGGAAGTGTAATATATATATATATATATATATATATATATATATATATATATATATGTACATGAGAACATATATGTATATATTTGTGTGTGTGTCTATATATATATATATATATATATATATATATATATATATATGTAAGAGAAAAGTTCAAAATAAGACTGAAATCAAAGAAACATGGCAATAATTAAATAACGATACAACACCGTATGAATTTTGAAAACGAAATATAAGTTGTACGCATATATATATATATACGCGTAAAATGGTCATTAGAAGTTTTGTATGAACATAAGAACCATATATATGAATATAATTCAAATCAGTTCAAAATTGATGGGAAGACAATACATGCGCTAAATTAATGCAATGGACTGATTCAAATAAGGAAAAAGAAAAAATAGTAAAATGATTGCATTAAATAAAAAGATAAGACATGTAAAATAATAAGGAAGATGTGCATAATTATATACACATAACCTTTGAAATTCAAAAGTAAAAGAATTAATGATGGGCAGTAAAAGGTAAACTGTAACAACCCGCAAATTCTGAACCAATATAAAAGGAGTTAGAAATGGCGCGGCAGTTTGAAAATTTGATTTTAAACTTTAACTGAATGTACAGGATTCAAAATAAATCGGATTTCGGTAAAACTAAAAATATTTAAATATGTTTAACCATATCTTTCTAAGAATGTAAGAAACTGAAATTTCACTTTAAAAATAAAAAATTATGGCTAGTTTAAAATTTAGAAAAGTCGCTGTAAAATTTATATATTTTTTAATATAATATATGGCCCTTAAAAATAGCCATTTTGCAAACGATCTCCATTCTCGACAAAACCAGTTTTGTTGGATTCAGAATGTCAAATTATTGTTAGGTTTCAATTTTCATAATTTTTCGAATTAATATATGAGCGTGTCAAAGAAAATGTGTTTTTTCAATTTCAGTCAACTTTAATCGACTTGAAAATGGCCATTTTTCAAACAGTCTTAGAATTCGACGAAATTAGTTTTGTTAGGACCGTATCGTCAAAATATAGTTAGAAATATTTTTTCTGGAATTTTCTGAGTTCGTATGTGGCCCCGGTGAATTTAAATGTACGATCGAATAAATCTAATAAAGGATTTAAATATTAGATTAAAGATTTAAGGTCACAGAGAGCCGTTTGGGCTGACAGGACCTAGCCCATTGGATCCGAAACGGGGGCTATTGAGTGGGGTAAACTCCTGTTGGACTGAATTGGATTTGTTTAGGACTTAGGGATTTATTTGTAAAATTAACAATTAAAATGTTATAAATATTCGTAAAAAATCCTTTTCCAAACCCTAATCCTAAGCTACAGCCGCCGCCCAACTATGCATCGATGGCCATTTCTTTCTGGAATTCGGTCCTCAATTAATTTCAATCCGTCACAAATTAAAACCTACTTCCAAAGCACAAACCAAAGGGGCTTCTAGGATCTACAAATCTATACGGTCGAGATCGGAAATAAGGGATCGGTTTGGTCGGATTTGGCCTTGAAAGGCGGTGGGTTTTGGCTCCTTTTTCGAGGCCCGGAGGCGTTCGAGTTCACCCTGGCGGTTGACGTGGGATGGCGGCTCTCGGGGCTTCAGGGTGGCAAAGGTGGATCGAACTCCGATAGGATGTGGTGTCGCCGACGGTGGTGCATGCAAAGCTTTGAAGGGATGGGTTCAGTTTCAATACTGAATGTGGAAGATGAAGTCGGGGTTAATTTTCCCCTAATTATGTAATTAAAAACCCAATTATATTTTAATTAATTAATGTAATCAAAGATTTAAATGTTCATATCTTATGCGAAACAAAACAGAATTTGATGATTTCAGAACCATTGGAATCAGAAGCACGAGATCTACACGATGGAATTGACTAGAACCAAAATGGAGGACTTTGAAAATTCAGACAAAAATCGACTGTGAGATTTCTTCTTTTTATATAATTAATTAATTATTTAATTTATTTGCTATGTGACGATTGAATGTGTATGACTGAGATCTGCTATGTGATGATATTGTGAATGATTTATCTGTTGGTTGGTGATGTATAAACACAGATTTGTATGTGTTAAATAAAAATAAATCAATTCTTCTATATTATTGATTTGGATTAGAATTTCCATTTTAATAAAAATAAATCATATTGTTTTATTATAGATTTGGATTAGAATTTCCATTTCAACAAAAATAAATCATTTTTTTATTGTGTTGAATAGAAATAGAATTGTCAATTCAACATAAAAACATTATTTTGATTATTACTTTTATTTTTGTTGAATTGGATTAGATCGTCAATTCCACATTTAAAACATTATTCTGATCTCTTTGTTGAATTGAATTAGGTTGTCAATTCAATATAAAAACATTATTTGGATTATTTTGTTGAATTGAAATAGAATTTTCAATTCAATGTAAAACATTACTTTATCATTTTTATTGAATTGAAACAGTATTGTATATTCAAAATAAAATATTATTTTGTCATTTAATAGAATTGTCAATACAATTGGAAATATATCATTTTGAAATTTATAATTGTGTTGAATTAAAAAAGTTATTCTTTTATTTGAATTCTTGGATGCAAATAAACGACGAATTAAAAAGTTATTCTTTTATTTGCATTCTTTGATGCAAATAAACATTGAATTAAAAAGTTGTTCTTTTATTTGCATCCTTTGATGCAAATAAACATTGAATTAAAAAGTTGTTCTTTTATTTGCATTCCTTGATGCAAATAAATGATCTTTTATTTGCATTCCTTGATGCAAATATACGATGAATTAAAAAGTTGTTCCTTTATTTGCATTCTCTGATGCAAATATTTATTGAAATAAAAAGTTATAGTTTCAATTGCATTCTTTGATACAAATAAAATGTTGAAATTGGAAGTTAAATTTTTATTTGCATTTCTTGATGCAAATAAGACATAGTTTAAAAAAAGGTTATATTTTGTTTGTAGTTTAGATACAAATTAAAAACATGATTTGTAAAGTTACATTTTTGTTTGCAATTTTAGATGCAAACAAAACATTAGAATTAAAGTTACATTTTTGTTTGCCATTTTAGATGCAAACAAAACATTAAAATAAAGGTTGTATTTTTGTTTGCAATTTTAGATGCAAACAAAACATTAAAATAAAAAGCTACATTTTTATTTGCATTTTAGTTGTAATAAAAATGATAGAATTAAAGGTTGCATCTATATTTGTCAAATTAGATGTAAGTAAAGGAAAAAATAAAAAGTTACATTTTTATTTACATTTTAGTTGTAATAAAAATGATAGGACTAAAAGTAATATTTTTATTGTTGTAATGACCCGCATTTTCAGGGATATAATAATTAATTTATTTAATTATTTAAATAGTGGTTTAGGGAATATAATGGTCGTTGAATTAAATAAAAGTGAATATTTAACTAAAGTAATAATTAAATCATATATTTAATTCTGAATATAATCAGAATTTACTGAAATGGCGATATGATGTGAATTGGGAAATTCAAAAGATGTAATTCAGTTTAAAATTGAATTACGATAACGAATATATTTAATTAACGATGGTTGAACGTATAAATTATATTATATTTATAATCAAGCTCGAAATGGCGCGACAGTTCGCTATTTGGCGATTTGAACTTCAACTGAATGTACAGAGTTCATTTTAAATCGGATTTATGTGAAACAAGAAACGTACGGAGCTGGTGGGGTATATCTTTCTAGTGGAAGAGAAAAATCAGGATTTCTTAGTGTAGATTTTGAGATATGTCCAAATCAAATTTTAAAATAGTCGCTATAGAATCTTTTATCGATCATAATAGTTTATTCGATATAACTAGAGATCGGGTTTGAATTTAGACAAGGTTCTTTTGAGACATAACGATAATTTAATTTTTAGAATTTTACTATAATTTTTAATTAATTAAATACACAACTTTTTATTTGGAGTATTTTGCACCCTATATCAATATTTTGAGGTTTCACAATATGAGTTAATCTACCGGTATTATTATATTTTTGGGATCGTGGCACATCGTGTGACACGACGGTAATGCTATTTCTGTCCATAACAATTAATACGTGAACGGAATTTACGAAACTAGATAACATAAATAAACAAAGAAATATACTTCTACAATTTTGGGTGAAACATGGACTGGTGATTTCAAAGGAAGAATTAACGAAGACTAATATTTTGTTTTACAGTTATTTAGCCTGTGCACTTGATATTAAAGGGTACTACTGCGTTGCAATACATTGGCAGCATAAATATAAGTGACAAGGCAACATGATAACGAAATGAGTAAATATTGAATGGTGAGAGGGTTGCCAACGTTAGTCTTCAGAAGAATGCTAACCCAAGACGTGGAGAATCCACCATCACACAAACAAGGAAAGAAAATATCTAGGCAAAAGAAAATCTCTATATAATAACCTTAATGTTTAAACCTAAAGCTCATTCCTCAGTCGTTTCTCCGCCGCTATCTTTCTTTCTGGAAAATCAAAATCGCTCGTTCTAAAATCCTCCAACAAATCACCATAAAATCCTAAATTCATGGAACAAGTTTATTTTTGTTCCTGGGAAGCGTCTCTACGATCAGATGTACGTGTTTCTGAATTCGAAGAAAAATTTTATTCGCTCGTTTTAGGAGCAGCAAATCGTCGGAGGGGAAAACTGACGAGGGTGCTGGGTCGGATTTCATTGGAGACAGCGAAGTTGATCTCGAGTAGCGGTGATGGCGTACGATGGGGAGCTGATAAAGAAGGATGGAGGTTTGAACAGAGGTCGTCCTTGGGTGCTGCTGTGTTGTGGAAACCTTCGGAGTTGCGGAAATGGCTGAGAACAATACTGTGGGACGCAAGAAGGTTTAAGGTACATGTTGTTTGGGAAAATGTAGTGTACAGGGGGGTTGAAATTGTGTTTCGTGAAGAAGGTGGAGTGTATGGGAGTACATGCGTGAATAATGGAAGGGTATTATCTGTTCATTGAATCATGCGATGGGGAACGTGAAGAGCTTGGGTTGAGAAGCTTTCCGGCAATGATGGATGTCATTGATTCGGCAATGGTGAAGATGTTTGGTCTAGGGAGTAGAAGAAGCAGTTACGTGAAGGGATTGTTTTGTTGTTTGGCTGAAGAAAGAAAGGGTGATGGACTAAAGGCGTGGCACATATATGTTGAGGAGATGGATATTCTGGTAGAATAATGATAGTAGGAGGGAGAAGATGCTGATGAGTTTGATGGGGATACCAACCATTTCAGATGGCTTGCAGGTTGTGATGTTGGATTTTGCAAAAGTTGTAGGAGATGAAAATGAAGCAACCGTGTAGTGTGTGGGGTTTCAAGTACCATGGTGAAGGGGAAGTTACGAACTGCACTATGTGAAGATGTGAGGGAGTTCTGATCATGAAAAGGGGGACTCGAGCCGATTATATGTGGATAGGAGAAGAGGAATGTTTAAATTGGTCAATGGGCCAAGTATTTGGGTGAGGCCTTTTCTTTAAAATTAATAAATGAATAAATATGTTATGGTTTAAAGTTTAATTTAAATAATGTATTGAATTGTAAATATCATAACCTATTCTTACCTTAACAGAACCGAGCGATATTTGATACATTGGAATCATATGAACGCGGGCAACACGGTGAAACTGGTTTGGAGCTATTCGGAGCTCATCTAGAATTTATTGTAAAATAAATTGCCTGATCCAAACTATCGACGACCGTTATTCGTATTTAACGAAAAACGGACAATGTGAGTAAATCTAACTAACTCTGAACAGTTATATTTTTATAACGTATTTTTAGAACTGTTAAAAATTGGCTGATTGATTGTGTGTTGACTGTTTGATTGAACTGCTAGTCAGTTGATTGAAATTATATATACATATATCGTTAAAAATATATTGATGCTGCCTATCAAAATATTTCATATTGATCTGAAACTGACGATAATTATATTGTGTAACATCTGTGGATGCAGGGAGATAGGTTGGAGGAATCCGACTGGATTCCTCAACATTTATTTTACTATTTTCATATATTGTGATATATGATATGATATATAATCTGTTATAGATTGTATATGTTTGGATGATATTGAGCACTGTGATTGGGTATTTTAAATACAATAAGAAATACCAGAATATAGAAAGAGAAATTTTCAAAGAGTTATTGAAAATGAATTATTTATAAAATCGAAGGATTTTATAAAGGAAATATTTATTTAGAAAATAAATAGAATAAAGGAAATATTTATTTAGAAAATAAATAGAATAAAGGAATATTTATTTGGAAAATAAATAGAATAAATGAAGTATTGATTTAGGAAAATAAATAGGGTAAATCGACAATAAGAGTTAACCAGATAGAGTTAATTGAACGTAGTTAATCGAATGTAGTTGTTCGAAAAGAATCAATTGAACATAGTTATTCGAAAGGAGTCGATCGAATATAATTAGTCGAAAAGAGTTAATCAAACATAGAGTTAAAGAAATAGAGTCAAGCAAAATTAGAAACTGACTAGAATTAGTAAGTAGAATGATTTCTTGAGTATCGATCTGATGTTGGTTTCGGCCTTCGGGATTTATACTTAGAAAGTTGTTTTCTTGCTAGTTATAGTCAGGGACTGATAGTTGTGGAAGAATAGAGATACGTGAATGAGTATTGGAAATGTTTTCCAGCGTTAACATATATTTTCTAAACATAGAAAATAAGGATATATATATATACATATATGATTGATGATTGATTGATAGAATTTCCATTTGGAAATAATATTGTTGTTTGCACACGTGTTTTTCTTTAATAGTTAAATCACAGACTAACAAAGTTTTGACCATTTTAACATTGTTAATATGGAGAGACCGGTTGGATTATTATCCAAAGAACCAATCTGTATTGGCATAAGCGTTGCGAATCATATATGCCAAAGATAATTGAAGACAGATTAAAGTGCAAGGGCTGTTGTATAAATCTTAAATAACAGTGCCTAAGATGGAATACTGAATAGTACCTTCGGTTCATCCTGTTCCTGGATGACTTGTATGGATGAATGTCTGACAGAGTATTTCCAGAATGGTCACGTACATTGATTTCTTCAACCGTACCAAGAGTGGAAGCGGAGAAGGAAACTTCTTTTAGCTGACAAGTAATGTATGGTTGTAGACGTCAAATTAGTGGTTTTTGATGGATCTGACAATGTGGCATTCGAAGTGATCTGATGTGATGATAAAGCGTAACCTCAAGCCTCATCAACCGGTAAATGACAGAAATCGGGCAGGTAGCATGGCTATGTAGGTCGCACCTATTAGGGTATATAATCACATGATCTAGAGTTTCATTTACTTCTAAAAATCTATTGTTAATGCTGTCCCATTCGGGAAACGGTATCTGATCCCAATCGTTGGTGATATATATTCGATACACTCAAGTGAAATGAGTGGTCGGTCATGTGTGGCCGGGTTGCAAGATGTTCTTGTTGAACCCAGTGTATTCCTTTCTAGAGACACACTAGCGAAAGGTGGTTCCATACCTTTTCATAGTTGGAAATCCATTACCCAATACGTGCTTGCGGTTTTGATTGTATACTATATATGTAGAACGTGAGATGAAAGCGTTTCTGTTAGATGATTATTATATTGTGGTTGATAGACATTATTATAATATCAAAAGGTTTTGATATAAAGATAATTTGGATTATCATAAGGGAAAAACCCATTCCGTTATACGGCGTGGTCTTATGAGATATCATTTACCTGCTTGAACCGTTTTAAACTGTTTTACTCACACCAGTCCCATGACTGACCCGGAGTTTATTTTGTTTTGTTTTCCCTAAACTCTTGGGTGCCCAATTTTGTACGGGCAGTCAAATAGTCGGGATTTGCAGATACTTGAAGAGCTGGAGCTGGAGGCTTCAGGATTATATAGCTATTATTATTCCGCTGTGTTGTAAGTGATGTACATGATAATGATATGTATATTGAAGTAAAACCTATATTTCAAGGATATGTTATCTATTATATGTTATCTGTTCCGCTGTGAGGTTCGTGTTACTCTGATGATGATGTTCTTCTTCTATTCTATAAGTTTCTATCTTATCTATTCTCACCCTCTGTTTTCTTTCTATTAGTTACTTGGTTTCCACTATAATTTGGGTTGGACTTGTGTTATTTAGTCAGCTCAAATTGGACCGGATTTTCGGGTCACTACAATTGTCATTTTGAGACAATAGAAAGAATAGAATTAAATGTACATTTTTATTGCCACTTTAGAGACAATAAAAAGAGTAGTATTACATGTACATTTTTATTGTCATTTTATACAATGCAAAAATAATTACATTTTTAGTGTAATATAAAGATTACATTTTATATAATGTAAAAAGTATATCATTTTTATGTAATATAAAAAGATTACATTTCATTTTAAATGAATCAACATTAGAATTCACATTTTTTAATATAAATGAATCAGTAGAAAAGATTCATTGTTTTTGATAAATTATGTTAACATGAGAACCTACATTTTTATTGTATATGAAAATGATTCATTGTTGCATTAAAATGTTTAACTATAAAAAGTTCACATTTTTATTGTAAAAAGAGATTATATGAAAATATTCATGTATTGAAAATATAATGTTGCGATGTCTTGAAATATATGTTTGTGATGTTGAAATGTTACACTTCCATTTACAAGTTATCTGACTTGTTTATGTGATTGGGACGATAATTTTTTACACATCGCCCAAGTGCACAAATAATCTATTATTGTTTGTTGGTTGAAACCCCACACGGGTGCTGGGATGACATTTGACATACACTAGTCCCAACATTTAATTAATTTTCAATCGATGGATTGACATTCTATGTTGAAGATTACTTATTTATTTATTTTAACGCCCACACAGTTATAAATCTCACTTTGGATGTGAATGTATTATTTGATGATTGTTTATCCTTATCGTTGAATATATGCAATGTATGAAATCCATATAATTGAAATTCTATGGCAATTGATTGAGTCGCATTCCGATTCAGAATTATTTTAATGAAAAAGGTCATTTTAATGTAAAAATACATTCTAATGTAAAAGAATGAAAAAGATCATTTTAATGTAAACATACATTTTTATGTTTAAGAATAGAGAAGAAAAAAAAGAATATTTTAGAATAAAGAACATCTTAGAACAAAGAATATTTTAATATAAAGAATATTTCAATATAATGAATATTTTAAAATAAAGAGCTCTTTTTAAAAAAAAAATAGTGAAGAATAAATTACAATTTTTATGTCCGTCCTAGAATGGATACAAGAATATAAAATATGAAGCCGTGATTATGTAGGGACGCTATTTTTAACCCAAACGGATTTATCGATCGATTTATTTCATTTTAAAATGAATATAAAAAGAAGTGATTTATAAATCTAATATTTTGACAATATAAATATTTTAATATGATAAAAATATACAATATTCAATTTTGCTCTAAAATTGAAAATGAAGATAAAATAATTTTAAAAAGAATTTATAAATATTTTATAAAATTCGTTTTATAAATCGACGATATTATATATATATATATATATATATATATATATATATATATATATATATATATATATAATGGCCTGAGTAGAACGCGCCGCACAGCGACCGTTCGCGAATTTCGACCATTAACTTCAAATTGATGTAACGGAAGATCCAACTGTCGGATTCTCCTAAAACCGGAACCGTTGGGTTCGTATCAAAAAGAGTTTTCCAATGAATATAAGAGTTTTGAAATCTAATGGTTAGAATTGGAGTTATGTCCAAATAAATTTTAGAAAAGGTCGCTATAAGTGTAGTTGGATGACCGTTTATTGAAATCGACTGCAAAGGCCTAAATAAAATTATTTAGAATATAGAAAAATTATGTAAAATCATAATAAATGATTTAAAAATATTTTAAGATGAAAGAAACTCCAATTTTGAAAAGGTAAAATATATTTTTATCAAAACGAACTAGTTATTAACTAGAACGATAATCCAATGTTTTAAATTAAATAAATTGGATTTTGGGTTATCGTGAATGGTGTCTTAAATAACACTATTCTTAAAACCCCATGTAAAAAAAGAATAAACCTTTTAATTAAGATTAATACAGTTTTCAAATTATATTTAGTAATTGGAATAAAGTGAAATGTGAATTGGGTTTATCGTGAATGTTGTTTTAAAACGACATTTGTTCTTTAACCCTATTTATAGTGAAAATATAGTTTGAAATTTATAAATCTTTTATTAAGATTTAAATGGATTTTATTTTTCCTAGATAAGGTTTTCCAATTTAATACAATAAATTGGGATTGAATGGAATTCGATTTGGTAATAATTAAGATGAGCTCCTATAAATGAAGGCCGATACTATATATGAAATTTAAAAGGCTTTACCGTTATTCCATTTATCTTATTAGTCTGATACGGAATTTTATATCAATTATATACCGTTTGATTTCCATGTAGATTCCATTTTGATGGAAGAAGATTTGGGTTTATCGTGAACAATGTTTTTAAGAGACATTAGTTCTTTAACCTAGTTAACGAAAAATTAATCTCTTAAACTTTAATAATCCTTAAGCAATGATTTAGAGATTATAAAGGAAACCTTTGAAGGGATTTTATCTTTGATAAAGTTAGTGGGGACTCTTCCTGTAGTAACCCGTAACTTCCCTGGTAAGGAAAGCTTGGATTGCTTGAGAACACGACAATATAGAACGCAAACAGAAGAACATTTCATTGTTTATTACAACAATTCCATCAGAATACAAGAATATACAGAGTATAAATAAATATAACACAATTGACAGATATCATAGGTTACAATAAATTTACATATATCGCAGCGGAAAATAATACAAAACATAACTAGAAGTAATACACGGATACAGAGCTTTCCGAGTATCGTTCCAGCTGTAAATCAGGATTCTGTGAATATAAATCTAAAAAACCAAAACTACTAGCTGCCCATGTCAAAAATAAGGGCACCCAGAGTTTAGGTTAAAACAATAAACTCCAGGTCAGTCATGTGACTGGTGTGAGAACTAAAAACAGTTATTTAAAACTTTACTTTAAAAGAGAGTAATTCAAGTGACCACGCCGTATAACACGGAACGGGTTTCCTCCCAAGAACACCAGTGCATAGAATAAATAACGCAATGCTTTTTCGAAAAATGAAGCAATTATAAGACCCATGTCCCATCACACAATGCAACACAAGCTGGAGGATAGGGTTTTCCCTTATAATAGCCAAACATGCTTGGTACGTTTAAAACAAATCATTTGATACTATTATAAGTGTATAGTGTCAAAACAATTCAAATCATAAATATCAATCATAGGCGGCATGGGTACCATCTATCAGGTCGCCATACTAGGCTCTACAAATAAAACCGAAATATCTCGTATTGGAAATTGGATTTCCGTCATGAGTCGAGGCAAGGGGCAAGCTCCTCTCCGCTTCGAGACACTCTAGCAAATGCCTCAGGACTACACACTCTGGGTAACCCTTGGATGCTTCAGGGCCGGTCCACACTTACATTAGTGGATTAGTATTCCTGAATACACGTTTCCCGGTCCTAACAGACCTAAAATCGGGGCGTCTCCTTCCAACAACCACATAGGTAAAAATAATATAAATGTCAGCCACTTTAAGCACTGACACCACCCATAGCTAGAAACAAACGTCGTGCTCTCCCTGCAGTCACTATCCCGTTTTTGACTCATAACGAGATGTGAGGCTCGCGAATCCACACTATACACAAAGTTGCGCCACATAGGCTGTGCTTTGATCATCAACCACAAGACTTTTCTTTTCAACATAAGCCTTGATCATCTGCCACTTAGGCATGACACACAGGCAATTCACTCCATGCGACTGATGTCCATCGATATACAACCTCTGAGCTCGTACGTCTTAGAGAAGGGCGTTAAGCAAGAGAATATATTCTCCGCCGCCAAACATATGTATATTTAATAGAGATCAATCAACACAAAATAAAACCCAATGTTAGACACACAGTCCATTTACAAGTTCTTTTTGGGTCTGAACGAAACCGGAGGCACTTTCCTCGCATATCCATCGATCTCCAAGTACGTCTGGACGATCACCAACTGATTCCCTCATCTTGGGTGTACAGCTCAATCAAGATCATCAGTAATCACCCAAATGATGTGAAGACTTCCGGTCTTCAACCACTGTCTTCATCTTCGACTTATCGTCGAATCGATTATTCAGAATGGGTATAAACCCGGCCTTTCCGGATACCGCACGTATATAATAAACAAATGTTACACAAACACAACATACGCCTCATTCCAATTCATCAGTCACTAACCGTAAATTAGCAAGATAACAATTCCCCAAATATTAACCCCGAAGGCCGAAACCAACATCAGATCAATACCCAGGAAACCATTCTTCTTAGCTAACCTACAGTTAGTTTCTAAATTTCAAATTCTTAGGAAAAGGTTCCCATTAATTTTATCAAAGATAAATTCTTTTTAATTTATTCTTTAATCTTCCTTTGGATGTCATTTCAAACCATGTTAAGGTTTTCCGAACTAGCCGGGATTAACGAACCACACCGAAGTAATTATTTATTTTATTTCCCAATCCCAATCTATTCATCCCATGAAGCAAAACTGGTAATACTCCATATCTAACACCACGGTGTTATCGGTAAAATTAATTACCATTTCACGTTCAAATCTAATTAAAGATTTAACTATCGCTTTGGAGCAAAACTAGTGATACTCCATTCTCGCTCACTTTCCAAATTTGATAATTTGAATTATCAATTCACATTTCAATCTAATTACAGATTCATTAAAACTCCTTTTACTGGGTTAAAGAACTAATGTCATTTAAAACACAGTTCACGATAAACCCAAATCACATTCTATTTATTATCGGGTTAAAGAACAAGTGTTATTTAAAACACTGTTCACGATAAACCCAAATCCCATTTGATATTAAATACAAGGCACTGAATAGAAAATATATCGGCATATATTCAATATCAAATTCTGAAACCCACAAATATCGCTTTGGAAATAACGATATAAAATATATCTTCCAAATTTCCTCCAAAATATCTGTATTATCGCAGAATCTAATATCGAAATATTCCAAAGACAATTTCGATTCAAATCCATTCCAATTCATATATTGGAAACTCTGGTTATTTAAAATCCATTTCAAATCCAACTTATTTATTTAAAAATAAATAAATTATTACTCTAGTTACTAACTAGTTCATTTCGATAAAAATCTATTTTTATCTTTTCAAATATGGGATTTTTCAGCCCAATTCTTTCCAAATCATTTCTTACGATTTTACACTAATTATTAATATTTTTAATAATTTTATCAAGGCCCGTATAGTCGATTTCCAATAATGGCCATCGAACTGCACTTATAGCGACCTTTTCTGAAATTGATTTGGACATATCTCCAAATCCAACCGTCAGATTTCAAATCTCTTGTATTGTTAGAAAGCTCTTTTCGATACGAACCAACGGTTCCGGTTTTAGGAGAATCCGACAGTCGGATCTCCCGTAATGTCCGTTCGAAGTCAATGGTCGAAATTCACGAACTACCGCAGCGCGGCGCGTTCTATTCAGGCCATTATATATATATATATATAATATATATATATATTATATATTTCATCGATTTCCTTTTAAAACGAATTTTATAAATCGTTCCAAATTTGTTTCAAAAACAATTTCAACCTTCATTTCAAATTCATATCAAAATTGAATTTTCCATTATAAATTCTTTTTACATTCATTTCTATTTGATTTCAATTCAAATCGATTTCAATTCGATTTGAATTCATTTCAATTCGAATTCATTTTATATTCTATTCAATTCGAATTCATTTTCTAAATATTCGGTTTTAAAATCTCTTTTCAATATTCATTATAAAAACGAATATAATCGATATAAATATCGTTCGCATCAAAATAGTGCATCTCTAATCAACAAGGCTTTGTATTTTTCAATAACTTCATTATTCTATTCAACAAAAGAATATTTATTCTATTCAACTCATGAATCTATATTTCTTTCAACATGTGACTAATCTCAACAAATGAGTACTGTCAACACGTGACTATTTTCGTTATTTAATATATTTTATAAAATTATGATTTCTATCGTTTAATTTTTAATCGGACTCCAACCGTAAATTAGCAAGAGAGCAATTCCCTAAATATTAACCCCGAAGGCCGAAACCAACATCAGATCAATATCCAGGAGACCACTCATCTTATCTATTTTCCAGTTAGTTTCTAATTTTATATATGATAAAGATGTAAATTTTATTGTTAAAATATTTCGTTCAACACATGAATCTATATTTCTTTCAACACATGACTAATCTCAACAAATGAGTACTGTCAACACGTGAATCTATATTTTTTTATATTCTTCATTTTCCCAATTGGAATGAGACCCAATCAATTACCATATAATGTTAATTATATGGATTCCATACAACACATGTATATAATAGCAACGATAAATAATCAACCATCATCCAAAGTGCACCACACAACTGCATAAGCATTAAATATAAATAATTAACGCTTACACAGTCTGTCGACCAATCGATCGACATACAACTATATAATTGGGATTAGTGTACACCAAATATCATCCCAACACCCGTGTGGGATCTCAATCCACAAACACTGAATATTATTTGTGCAGTTGGGCGACGTGTAAAATTTATCGTCCCAATCAATATCCTTCAAATAGGTGTACATAAACAAACCGTCGGTTTGTAAATGAATATTTATTTATTCACATTCACGTTAAAAATTATATTTTTAACGATAAATTCCTTTATTTCAGCACATGAATTTCAACTCGGTTCATTTATTCAATAAAATGATATTTTTATTTTTCTAACTTATTTTAGAAAATTTCGGCAGCATAACGGCACGATACTAGAAACGGGACAAGGCCTAGCCTTATCCCCGGTCTAATAATGGCCCACGCCATACACATACCAATTTAATCAACCCCATTTCACATCCCAAACAAATTTAATCCAATTAATCAACCAAACAAATAAATCAATCACCAAAAAAATCAACTAAACAAACAAGCCGTCCATGGTCTGTGGACGACGGGTGTCGGGTGCTGTTAAGCACCGTCTACATCCTAGTATATATTTTTAACTTGAAAAGAAGAGTTAAAGTGAGAAGTTCTCACAGAGGGTTCCACTCCGCCGTGCTTTGCTTTTGAACTGTGAACCGTCTGGATTTGTTTGAAATTCCAATGCAGTCCTTGTCCCGCTGTTTATAATAAAAATTATATTTTTATTCCTTCATTCCAATAAATAAAAATCATATTTTTATTTTTACTTCATATATATTTTTACAATGTTTTCTTTCTATATAAAAATTATATTTTAACCTTTCTATGATATAAAAATTATATTTCTATAATTCTACTTCTTCTATAAAGATCGAATTTTTATTACTTCTATAATATAAAAATCATATCTTTAATATTTATACTATATAAAAAGAATATTTTTAATCTCTACATATGATAAAAATCATATTTTTAATCTTTATAAAATATAAAAATCATATTTTTCCTACTTCAAAGATATAATCTTTTCACTTTTATAACGATGATTACATAATAAAAATCCTATCTTTTTAATTTTTAAAAGAAAAACCTAAACTTTATATCAATAAGGATCGCTTCTTCATGAACTAAAAATTATATATATTTTCAGTTTTAAAAATCATACATTTTCATTATTAAAAATCATATAATTTCAGTATTAAAAATCATATAATTTCAGTATATGATTGAATAAAAACCATGTAACGACCCGGATTTTCGGCGACTTTGGTTATCGACGTAAGCTCGACGTCGATAACCAAAACATCGAAAAATCCCGGTAATTAATGAAAGAAATTAGAAGGTGAGAATAGATAAGATAGAAACTTAGAATAGAAGAAGAAGAAGAACACAACATCAGAGTAACACGAACCTCACAGCGGAACGAATAACATATAATAGATAACATAACTTTGAAATATAACAGTTATGTATACAATAGTACTTATCAGAGTACAACACTAACAACACAGCGGAAATAACTATAGCTATATGATCCAGAAGCCTCCTGCTCTAGCTCTTCAAGTATATCTGTAAATCCCGACTACTTGACTGCCCGTACAAATTTAGGCACCCAAGAGTTTAGGGAAAACAACAAAATAAACTCCGGGTCAGTCATGGGACTGGTGTGAATAAACTCAAATCATTTAAACAGGTATATGATATCTCATAAGACCATGCCGTAAATACGGAACGGGTTTTTCCCTTATGAGAATCCAAATAACTTTTCAAAGCAATATCCTTCTGATATTATAATAATGTCTAAGTACAAATAAATATCAATCTAGCAGAAAACGCTTGCATCTCACGTTACTACATATATAGTATACAATCAAAATCGCAAGCACGTATTGGATTTTTGGATTTCCAACTATGACAATGTAACGAACCGGGATTTTCGACTCCGAAAATCAACATCAAACTACCATGTTGACCATTCAGACCTCGAACATTCCAGATCATTAATAGAAAGAAGTTAGAGGGTGAGAATAGATAAGGTAGAAATATTGAATAGAAGAAGAAGAAGAAACACCACACAGAGTCTCACATCGCAGCGGAACAAACTATAATACAGAAATAATCTTTATTGAAAGCTTTAAAATACTTACAGTATCAGAGTACATCATACCATGGGACAGTTATAATAGCCTGTTCCCATATACAACACACAGCGGAATAGTAGTAATATCATACGTCCGAACAACTCCAGCTCGTCTCTTCATAGCAGTCGATAACCTGAACCTGTACAACCCGGCCTAACCCGAGCATTTACAAAACACCGGGTCAGTCTGGTGAACCAGAGTGAGATAAACTCGCACAGTAATAAGGGTAAATCATCCAATCATGATTTTAAAGTTCAAAACCTTTTCAAAAGAAAAGGATAATCGTAAGACCAAATCCGCACATAAACACGGACGGTTTTTACCTTACGATAACCCAAAACAGTTTGAAACCAATATCTTGTCTGATATTATAATAATGTCTAAACACAAGTAAATAGAAATCTAGTGGAACGCTTGCATCTCACGCTCCACATATAGTATACAATCAAAACCGCGGGCGCTTATTGGATATTGGATTCCGACCTTGACAAGGTATGGGACCACCTGCCGATCGTGTATCTCTAGAGACGAATACACTGGGTTCAACAAGAACTTCTTGCAACCCGGCCCTCACATGACCGACCACTCATTTCGCTTGAGTGTGTCGAATGTATATCACCGACGGTTGGGATCAGCAACCGTCTCCCGACAAGGGACAGCATCGAAACATAGATTAAGAAACAAATAGGATTTCCTCTAGATAGGTGATTATACACCCTAATGGGAGCGACCCACATAGCCATGCTGCCTGCCCGATTTTTGTCATTTCCCGGTTGATGAGGCTTGAGGCCAGAATTAACTTCTGATCATCTAGTCACCATTCACTTTGAATGCCACATCGTCAGATCCGTCAGATATCACTAATTGACGTCCACAAAAATACTCTAGCTGGAAGCTAAGAGAGCGGCAATTCTCCGCCAACAACCATAGCACGTTTGAAGAAATCAACGTACGTGATCCTTTGGAAATACTCTGTCCGACATTCGTCCATATACGTCATCCATGAACAGGATGAACCGAAGGCACTCTCCTACCGCATCCAATATAGGAATCACCCCATGGATCAGAAGCGAGAAGTCCTTGCAACCCGTAGATTCCAGCCACGACCGAATCACAACTTATCTCTACTTGCCAGGCAGAGAAGATTAATGGTTCTTCCGTTTATGAAAAACTACGGTCTTCAATGCTCCAACTCGATCATCTTCTGATATTTTCACGTATTTGTTGGTCGGAATGGTTTTCGAATATAAATTCGATCCCGGTCTTTCCATACCAATAATCGCACTGGACAGATTTGATAGTCGGTGATTTAACTATCAAAATAAACAGTGTTTCAAACATGACACTCCAATGAGTTCACTGGTTCAGTATTCAGCATCACCTGGCCTTTTTACACTTGATTTACTTTGTTAAATCAAAGACTTCTAATTCTTTTAATATTCAAAATACAATATTTGAATAACTCTAATTCGATTTAACTCTAATCGATTAACACTAACCGATCAACACTAACTGGTTAACTTTAACTGATTAACTCGACTTATTTAACTCTTATTGATTACTAATATTCGGCTTAACTCCATTCGCTTGACTCTAGATCACAGCGATCACAATGGTTACGCCTGATTCCCTCAGGAAACATCCGACCGCCGTAGGCTATCTGCAGCCCTGCGAATTACGCTAGCAGTCGTACGAAATGGCAACTTAGCCGAATAATTATGTTTGGCTAATTCTATCTCGAATAACTATATTCAATTTCCCATTTTGAAATCTCATTTAAAATTTTCCTTTTTACTAGATCTCGTTTTCAAATAACGTTAATGTAAAATTAACGTCTTAACACTTTGAAACTTATTTATATGTTTTGGTTTATCTTAAACCCTTTTATCGAAATCTCCTTCGACTTAATTCAAATGATTAAGTAATATTTAACTCAAGCTCTCATTCTCGCTTAACATTCCTTTTATAACTTCGTTATAAAACTTAGGTTTAAAATAAAACCTATTCATGAACTCCTCATTTCGCTTGATCAAATAATTACCCAAGCTAAACCATTCGGCTTATTTCTTATTTCCGTACTTATCAATCTGATTAACTTTCTAAAATCACTTAATAATAAATCAAAGTCTTAAATAAGTAAACTATTCATTTATTTCTCTTTATATAACTTTTATTCAAAATAGTATATTCCAAAATTCTATTTCTAGTTATAAAATAAATTTTATAACTGCATCTCTATCGATTCACCTGACGGTGAATCAATATCTGTAACCCGATTGATTTTTAAAGGCCATACTCTGCCAAACACTTAACCAATATCGCCCATTGGTTTAAACCAAACAGATGTTGAATATCCAGTTAATAATCAACCATCAAATCAATCACACAAACAGATCAGTTCATATATGAGCATATGAAAATAAATAATACATTTGAGGAATCCGGTTGGATCCCTCCAACCTGTTCTTCCCTGTATTCAAATGGTTTTTCTCAAATCAGACGGTTCAGTTTTGTTTAACTGATGAATTTAATAACGACCATTTAACATCAACCATAAGCAATTCAAACAATTCAACCATTTAAACACGTTTATAAATAAACGTGACCAACCAAGGTGAGTCACCTTTATTGGAACCAATCGTTAAAAGTAACGATTTGGTATTTCACTGAAATTAAACATAGTTTAATTTCATCGGTTAAATCAACAGATAAGCAGATAACTAGCAAAACAGTCAACCATTGGCAAACAGGACACACAAAATAAAAACACCCAATTTATATAAAATATAAAAAGGGTAACTGAGTGAGTTTAACTCACCTCGATTTGTTTGCCGCTGAAAACAGTTCGTTTCAGTTAAATTAAACCAACGTTTTATTTAACTGAAAACTCTAGATGTCTTCAATTCTGTCCAAACCAATTTCATCGTGTCATGCTCGTTGATGCGGACCCAATGTCCCTTGTTCTGTTCCGTTCTGTCAGCATACTGGAATGTTATACATATTATACCGATTACGTTTTTATTTAAAGTAATTACTCTTTAAATAAATATTAATTTATGTTACTATTATACGTATATATCATGACAATTAACCATGTAATGCATATGATTACCACTAGTTGGCTCACCGTACGTCACTGGTACGCTACACTCTTAGGCTAAGCCAACTTAATTGGTAAACTCTAGGACATGTTATATATAATATAATATTAGTTACCTTAAAATGACTTGCGTTAAATAAAACAGGTTTGACATTTGAAATCCTGATCCCATGTAGGGACGCTATATAATTTAGCATATTAATCACACAGTTTTAGGTATGTACTAGCATGATCCCATTCCTATCATGTACTGTCAAGTTATATATATATATAAGATATATATATATACAGCAACAATACATATAGGTTATTTACCTTACTAACTTCCACTTATGTTAAATTTAAAACATACTTAAGTATTATTAATCAAAAATTAAGCATATCATAAACCTGTCTCACCTGCTAAGTTCGAAATGCCCAACGTGTTCCTTCACTATACTTCTTACTTGCTATTTCAGTTGCTCGCCTTCTTCTTTGAATAACCACGTCCCCCCTTTCATCGTGAAAACCGAACCTTCACTCCCTCCTTCCATTCCCACCGTATCCTCTACCATGTACTAGGAACTGACACACGGCCTCTCCATATTGCAACGCACAGTCCACCCCTTCCCATTTGTCTCAAGTTCAGCCTTCTTTCCCTTCTTCTTAGTTTCCACGTCCGTCCCTCCTTCTACTCCTCCCATTCCTTTCTTCAATCATTACCACGCCATGTTTTCAGCACATCCGAATCCCCCCTCTGAACTGTTACTACACCGCAACACCACGTTTCCGACCACCCACGCCTGTTCAGGCTCCGCCACCTCGAGCTCCCCATCGCCACCTAGCTACAACCCGATTCCTATCAACCCGGTGCCTCCCATTAACGTCAGACCCTCTAACAGTAACAACACCTTTTCGAGCTCCATGTACTACTTGCATTTAGTATTTGAGATGTCAACCCAACTATACTACTATGTATAGCCTGGTGTAACAACCCGTAAAATGCGAGCCAGTTTGAAATTTTTATTTTGGCCATTTTAGCGAATTTTGTTTATTTAAAATGGATTATTTTAAATAATATCGACGAGAAATTTATTTTGAATAGAATTCGACGTATATATTATACGCGTCGTCGTTAGAATATAAATATTTATATATAATTATAAATAGAATTGAAAATGGCGCGGTAGTTCGATAATTCGATTTCAAACTTCAATTGAATGTACCGGGTGCAAAACAATCCGGATTTTAGTGAAACCAAAAACATTAGGATCTAATTGATAATATCTTTCCAACGAATCCGAATAATCAAATTTTCATAGCGGGAATCAAAAGATATGTCCAGTTGAAAATTCTGAATAGTCGCTATGGAATTCAGGCCCTTAAAAATAGACATTTTGCAAACGACCTCGGATTTCGACGAAACTAGTTTTGTTGGGTCCGGGATGTGAAGTTATTGCTAAGTTTCAAATTTCATAATTTTTCGAATCAATGTGTGAGCGTGGCAAAGGAAAACGCGTTTGACCAGTTTCAATTGATTTTAATCGACTGGAAAATGGCCATTTTTCCAACGGCCTCAGAATTCGACGAAACTAGTTTTGTTAGGACCGTATCGTCAATACGAAGCCAGAAAATATTTTTATGGGATTTATAGAGTTAGTATGTGACCCCGGTAATTTGAAATGTACGTTTAAAATTCAATACAGTGATTTAAATGTAAATTTAACGGAAACTGATTCAAACAGTCGGATCAGCCTACGATACATATCCCATTGTGTTCGGAATGAGGGTAAAACGCTAGGGACGACAGGCGGTGGGCCTCGTTTAGAGGTCGTATGTGAAAGTCAACTTTTTGCAAAATAAAATAATAAATTAAATAAATTAAAATTTAAAACCCTCCACTCTCCTCTCTCCTTAACTACCTAGGCCCCCCCCCCCCCCCGTTCGTTTTATTTCAGAATCTGAAATGAAAAAAAAAAAAGGGGAAAACCGCGCTGCCCTAGCCCTCGACGGAGCCGCCGCCACTGACGCCACTTCTAACTAGAAAGAAACGCAAGTCCTCCCTGAGGTCCGTCTCCCGTTTTTGGTTCATACCGGGTGTGATACTCGCGAATCAACGTTACACAAAGCTACGCCACACAGGCCTTGCTTTGATCATCACCACAAGACTTTGCTTTTCAACAGAAGCCTCGATCAATTGCCACTTAGGCATGCCACACAGGCAATTCACTCCATGCGTTTGATATCCATCAATATATAACCCCTGAGCTCGTACGTCTCAGAGAAGGGCGTTAAGCAAGAGAATAAATTCTCCGCCGCCAAACAGATATATATTTAATAGAGATCAATCACACGGACTAAAATCCAATGTCAGACACACAGTCCATTTACAAGTCCGTTCTGGGTCTGAACGAAACCGGAGGCACCTAGTACCTCGCATATCCATCGATCTCCAAGCACGTCTGGACGATCACTAACTGTTTCCATCTTCTTGGGTGTACAGCCCAATCAAGATCATCAGTAACCACCCAAACGACGTGAAGACTTCCGGTCTTCGACCACCGTCTTCATCTTCGACACCACGTCGAATCAGTTATTCAGAATGGGATAAACCCGGTCTTTCTGAATAACTCGCGTATATATTATAAAAGTGTTACACAAACACAACATACGCCTCATTCCAATTCAGAATATTCTTTTATTCAAATATTCCTATACTTTGGGAAAAAGTTCCCATTAATTTTATCCAAGATAAATTCTTTAAATTTATTCTTTAATCTCCTTTGAATATCAATTCCAACTAGTCGGGATTATCGAACCACACCGAAGTAATCATTTATTTTATTTAGAATCTGAATTTTATTTTGTTTAAAAAAAACTGAATTTATTTTATTTAAAATCTGAATTTTATTTTATTTAAAAACTGAATTTTATTTTATTTAAAATCTGAATTTTATTTTATTTAAAAACTGAATTTTATTTTATTTAAAATCTGAATTTTATTTTGTTTAAAAACGGAATTTTATTTACTTTAAAAATTGGTTTTTATTTATGTTGTAAAGTTAGAAAAATATAATCTTTTATATAGTAGAAAGATAAAAATATGATTTTTATATTTTTAAAGTATTAAAAATATAGTCTTTACTATATAGATGATGTCAAAATATGATTTTTGTTTATGTAGAGGATTAAAAATATAATTTTTACATGATAGGAAAATTTAAAAATATCATCTTTATATGTGTAGAAAAATAAAAATGTGATTTTTATAAATCTATATTTTTGAAAAGGCGAAATCTATATTTTGAAAAGGCGAAATCTATATTTTTGAAAAGGCGAAGTCTATGTTTTTATAAAGGAGAAATCTTTATATGGAAAATAGCGTGATAAAAATATAATTTTTATCTATATAACATAGTAATAAAAATAGAATTTTTATATATTGAACTTCGAAATAAAAATATGATTTTTATATATTGAATAACGAAGTAAAAATTCGATTTTTACATATGTAGTGAAAGCGGACAACGAAGGCGAGTTGGCGAAGATTTCCTGCATTAGAAGTGCCGTGGAGCTAGGATAGCTATATGTGAGAATTTCTCACCTTTCAATTTCATTTTCTAGTTATATATATATATATACTTGGATGCAGACGGTGCTTAGTAGCACCCGACACAATCGTCCACAGACCATGGACTTGTTTGTTTGGTTGCATAGATTAGTTGGATTATTTGATTGAAATTGAATTGTTTGGTGAAATGAATTGATTTGATTGATGTGTGAATGGCGTGGGCCTTCACTAGACCGGGGATAAGGCTAGGCCTTGTCCCGTTTCTAGTATCGTGCCGTTATGCCGCCGAAATTTTCTAAAATATGTTAGAAAATAAAAATATCATTTTATTGTGTAAATGAATAATAGGAATTCATATGTGGAATAAAATGTGTTATCGTTAAAAATATAATTTTTAACGTGAATATGAATATCGTGAATGTGAATAAATAAATATTCATTTACAAACCAGACGGTTTGTTTATGTACACCTATTTGAAGGACATTGATTGGGACGATAAATTTTACACATCGCCCAACTGCACAAATAAAATCTGTGTTTGATTGTTTGAAACCCCACACGGGTGTTGGGATGAAATTTGAAGTTCACTCATCCTGATTGATTAAATATGTCGATCGATTGATTGACAGGCTGTTATAAGCGTTAGATATCTATATTTGGTGCTTATACAGTGTAGTGCACTTTGGTTGATGGTTGATTATTTTTCAATGCTATTATACATGTGTTGTATGAAAATCCATATAATTAACTTTATATGGTAATTGATTGGGCCTCATTCCAGTTTTAAAATAGAAATATTTGAAATAGAAATATTTGAAATAGAATATTTGAAAATAGAAATTTATGAAGTCGTGTTGATTAGTTTGACGCCATTTTGACGTGAACGATATTTATATCGATTTTAAACGATTTCGAAATGAAGTGAATTGAAAACGATTTCGAAATGAATTGAATTGAAAACGATTTCGAAATGAAGTGAATTGAAAACGATTTCGAAATGAAGTGAATTGAAAACGATTTCGAAATGAAGTGAATTGAAAACGATTTCGAAATGAATTAAATTGAAAACGATTTCTAAATGAAGTGAATTGAAAACGATTTCGAAATGAAGTGAATTGAAAACGATTTCGAAATGAAGTGAATTGAAAACGATTTCGAAATGAATTGAATTGAAAACGATTTCGAAATGAATTGAATTGAAAACGATTTCGAAATGAAGTGAATTGAAAACGATTTCGAAATGAAGTGAATTGAAAACGATTTCGAAATGAATTGAATTGAAAACGATTTCGAAATGAAGTGAATTGAAAACGATTTCGAAATGAAGTGAATTGAAAACGATTTCGAAATGAAGTGAATTGAAAACGATTTCGAAATGAATTGAATTGAAAACGATTTCGAAATGAAGTGAATTGAAAACGATTTCGAAATGAATTGAATTGAAAACGATTTCGAAATGAATTGAATTGAAAACGATTTCGAAATGAATTGAATTGAAAACGATTTCGAAATGAAGTGAATTGAAAACGATTTCGAAATGAAGTGAATTGAAAACGATTTCGAAATGAAGTGAATTGAAAACGATTTCGAAATGAATTGAATTGAAAACGATTTCGAAATGAAGTGAATTGAAAACGATTTCGAAATGAATTGAATTGAAAACGATTTCGAAATGAATTGAATTGAAAACGATTTCGAAATGAATTGAATTGAAAACGAATTCAAATTGAATTGAAATTTGAATTGAATAGAAATGAATTTTAAAACGAATCTATAAAGAAGAATTCAATTGTGGTTTGAATTGAAAAGGAAGTTGAAAATGTTTTTGAAACGAATTCAAAACTATTTATATAATTCGTTTTAAATAGAAATCGACGAAGTATATATTATATATATTATATAATGGCCTGAATAGAACGCGCCGCGCCGCGGCAGTTCGTGAATTTCGACCATTTATTTCAAACGGACATTACGGGAGATCCGACCGTCGGATTCTCCTAAAACCGGAACCGTTGGGTTCGTATCGAAAAGAGCTTTCTAACGAATATTAGAAATGTGAAATCTAACGGTTGGATTTGGAGTTACGTCCAAATCAAATTTGAAAAAGGTCGCTGTAAGTGCAGTTCGATGGCCATTGATGGAAATCGACTGTACGGGCCTTGATAAAATTATTAAAAATAGTAATAATTTGTGTAAAATCATAAGAAATGATTTGTGAAGAATTGGGATGAAAAACTCCATATTTGAAAAGATAAAAATAGATTTTTATCGAAATGAACTGGTTTTGAACTAGAATTATAATTCTATTTATTTTTAAATAAATAAATTGAATTTAAAAAGGGTTTTAAAAATAACCAGAATATCCAATGATTGCATTGGAGTGGATTTGAATCGAAATTGTCTTCGGAATATTTCGATGTTGGAATTCGTGATTATACAGGGGTTTTTATGGAAATTTGAAAGATATATATTTATATCGTTATTTCCAATACGACATTTGTTAGTCGTAGAATTCGATATTGAATATAAGCCGATATATTTTCTATTCAGAGCCTTGTATTGAATATCAAATGTGATTTGGGTTTGTCGTGAATGGTGTCTTCACTAACACTGTTCTTGAACCCAGTTGAGAAAAAAATTAAATCTTTTTATTTAGATTTAATGAAGTGTACCAATTAAATAATATTTAATTGGAATTGAATTGATATTGATTTTTGGGTTTATCGTGAACAGTGTTTTAAATAACACTCGTTCTTTAACCCGATAATTAATGAATGTGACTTTGGGTTTATCGTGAACCGTGTTTTAAATGACACGGATTCTTTAACCCAGTTAAAGATTAAAACTAAGTGGATTTTTAATGAATCTTTAAATAGATTGAAAAGATCGAGAATGGAGTATCACCAGTTTTACTCCAAGCGATAGTTAAATCTTTAATTTGATTTGAACGTGAAATGGTAATTGAATTACCGATAACACTGTGGTGTTAGATATGAAGTACTACCAGTTTTACTTCATGGGATGAATAGGTTGGGATTGGGAAAATAAAATAAATGATTACTTCGGTGTGGTTCGATAATCCCGACTAGTTGGAATTGATATTCAAAGGAGATTAAAGAATAAATTTAAAGAATTTATCTTGGATAAAATTAATGGGAACTTTTTCCCAAAGTATAAGAATATTTGAATAAAAGAATATTCTGAATTGGAATGAGGCGTATGTTGTGTTTGTGTAACACTTTTATAATATATACGCGAGTTATTCAGAAAGACCGGGTTTATCCCATTCTGAATAACTGATTCGACGTGGCGTCGAAGATGAAGACGGTGGTCGAAGACCGGAAGTCTTCACGTCGTTTGGGTGGTTACTGATGATCTTGATTGGGCTGTACACCCAAGAAGATGGAAACAGTTAGTGATCGTCCAGACGTGCTTGGAGATCGATGGATATGCGAGGTACTAGGTGCCTCCGGTTTCGTTCAGACCCAGAACGGACTTGTAAATGGACTGTGTGTCTGACATTGGATTTTAGTCCGTGTGATTGATCTCTATTAAATATATATCTGTTTGGCGGCGGAGAATTTATTCTCTTTCTTAACGCCCTTCTCTGAGACGTACGAGCTCAGGGGTTATATATTGATGGATATCAAACGCATGGAGTGAATTGCCTGTGTGGCATGCCTAAGTGGCAATTGATCGAGGCTTCTGTTGAAAAGCAAAGTCTTGTGGTGATGATCAAAGCAAGGCCTGTGTGGCGTAGCTTTGTGTAACGTTGATTCGCGAGTATCACACCCGGTATGAACCAAAAACGGGAGACGGACCTCAGGGAGGACTTGCATTTCTTTCTAGTTAGAAGTGGCGTCAGTGGTTTTACACGCCCTGACGAGTTTGACTTATGTGGTTGTTGCTGTTGCGAGGCGCCTCGGTTATATCGGTTTCGGCCGATGCATTCTGGTCGGCAGACGGACCAGACTTACACCCCATAGGGTGGGGAGACGTATTGTTCAGGCATAATAATCCACATCGGTGGACCGGCCCTGACGATCCAAGGGGCAGTTGCGGCTGTTCCTGAGACACGGGCTAGAGCGTCTCGAATCGGTTGAGGACTATCTTTTGCCTCGGTTCATAGATGGAAATCCAACTTCCAAATACGTGACATTTGCGGTTTTAATTGTAGAACCTAGTATGGCGACATAGTGGGATGGGGCATTCATGCCGCCTATGATTGATATTTATGATTGAAGTTGTTTTATACACTATGCACTTATTATAGTATCAAAGGATTTGTTTTAAACGTATCAAGCATTCTTTGGCTGTTATAAGGGAAAACCCTATCCTCGGCTGCGTTGCATTGTGTGATGGGACCTGGGTCTTATAACAGCTTCATTCTTCTTTATTTAGCATTGCGCTGTTGTTTTTATGCACTGGTATTCTTGGGAGGAAACCCGTTCCGTGTTATACGGCGTGGTCCCTTGATTTACCGAACTTTAAAAATAAAGATTAACTGTTTTAGTTCTCACACCAGTCCCATGACTGACCTGGAGTTTATTGTTTTAACCTAAACTCTGGGTGCCCTTATTTTGACACGGGCAGCTAGTAGTTTTGGTTTTGCAGATTTATATTCACAGGATCCTGGTTTACAGCTGGAACGATATCCGGAAAGCTTTGTATCCGTATATCTACTTCTAGTCGTGTATTGTATTATTTTCCGCTGCTATGTATTTAAATGTAATTTAAATCTCTGATATTTCCGTGTAATATTCATTTATACTCTGTATATTCTTGTAATCTGATGCATTGTTGTAATAAGCAATGAAATGTTCTTCTGTATGAGTTCTGCTGTGGTTTGTTCTCGAACTATCCGACGCTTTCCTTTACGGGGAAGTTACGGGTCTTTTCACCTGGGTTCGGTTCCTTTATTTTCTGAGGTAAGAAAAGAGAGGCCAAAGAATGAAGCAATAATATGGTGTATATATAGGAGATCATCGACTGGATTGCCATAACATCTTTCATATTGTATATATAGGGTAGGCTAGGCGAGGTCGGCTGAAATGAAATACCAACTGCGCCTTGTTTCCATTTGTACAGGCAAGAGTAGGATGGCCATGTGCTTATTACAATATGGCCCAAACGTTTGGCAGTTGAGTTAGTGTAATATCGCTTCATATGACGGGAATTTACATTATATTATCAAGATAGGTTAGTGGCTTGTACGCTTTCATTTAAGTCGATGGGGACTAATTAGTGGTAGCGTAGACAGATTAGGTGGGTAGGCTCTGTTTAGATTTGATGGGGCTGAAGGTTTTAAATGGATTTAATTAATTTTATATTATATAGAAACTTCGTCGTAAAGTAACACGTAAAACTATCCACAATTGATTTCTGCCTTCTGATAAAAAGGCTGTTCTTGATGTAAAACGATATTCCGGATCCAATGGGATAAGTTTCGTTGCAATCCGAGGTCGTATGAAAATTTTTCCTTTATGAAACCAGAAATGAACACGCATTTTATTTTTCCACGGTCACCAGATAAATCAAATCAACTTGAAATCTTGATATCTTGCAATAACTTTTCGATACGAACCCAACGGCACTAATTTCGTCGCATTCTGAGACTGTTGCCCCGATAGGCTGTTTTTACCCTGAACCGCCCTACCCTTTTTAACGCCAAATTTCTCGATCTCTAAAAATAACAAACTATATACCTATCCTGACTCTAATCGACGATACGAACTCAACGGAACTGGTTTCGTGGCCTAATTCGATCGTCTGCTCAAGTTACACTCCAATATCCATTTATTCATTTAAATACACGCTATATAATTTGATTGGGCGTTTACGGCTACCGTGGTCACATACGATATCGGTTTTCCACGCAATTCACCACCGTACAATAATTTAGCGATACGGTTCTAATGAAACTGATTTCGTCGAAATCCGAGTCCGTTTGCAAAACGGCTATTTTAAAGGCCTATAATTTAAATAATGATTTCCATAGCGACTATTTCAAAATTTGATTTGGCCATAAATATCAAACTAAAACATGAAATCTGGATTTTTCTCTTCCATATGAAAATTATCGTCAATACGGTTCCAACGTTTCTTGTTTCACAGAAATCCGACTTATATCGAATCCTGTATTCTCAGTTGAAGTTCAAAACTCCAATTTACGAACTGCACGCCATTTTCAAGCTCAAATTTATATTATATATAAATTATAACGTTCAACTTCGTTTCAATAACTAATTAAGTATTAAATTCCATTAATATTCCCAACATAATATTTAAAACTAATTTTAAATATTCATATTCAAATGGTCGAAAAACACGGGTCGTTACATTCTTCCCCCCTTAAAATAATTTCGTCCTCGAAATTGCTAAGGTAAGAAAGAACGTTATAAATTCATTAACCTCCAAATTCAATTTATTTTAAATCAAAATCAATTCAATACAATTAATATATATTTTCAAAAAAAAATATTGAAAATTTTCAAACACCTTAAATTTCCGAAAAATTTCGCCAGCACCTCCTCTGTACGGCTCAATCGGTACAACTCCAACTTGCCTTTCTAGGCCTTCTCCAATCCAAAAGAAAATAAAACAGCCAAGCGGCTTGCCAAATAGGCTCATAAATCACCAATCCCATATAAAAATAAACGTGTACCTTTTTGTTAGGCATATCATCATATCTTTTCCATCTGCTACCCTGTCAGCATATATAAATGCATTCCCAAATAAAATTCCAGTTTTAACCTCACAACCAAATCCTTCACGCGTCCAAGCCAAATCCCATTCTTAACTCAATTACCATCCATCATCAATTCAAACCAACACTATTTCAGATTCTTGTCTCGTAATTCAAAATCTGGTTCTACTCGATATATTTTATCCCGATTCGATCTCCAGTTAATTGGCTTCAAACAATTCATATTTGCTTTCACAAATTCAATTAAATTTTTCTTTTGTTCAAACAATTTCCCTAGGAGTTTTTAAACAGTTCAGCTCTTTCAAAAATCAAATATTCCTTTCAGGATTCAAAACAACTTGTTTTTCTCAAAGCAATTCAAAACAAGATTTTTGGTAGTAATCCGTCACTTACCACTCGAAAATGAACACCGATGATGTCCGGATCATCATTGGAATCCATTTTCCAGCTATTGAAGTGAGTTCAATACTATGTCACTTTCAAAGCTAGTTCTAAACACTTTCATTTTGAAATCCATTTCAAAATATCCCATTCAATGCTTGTAACAAAATTAAAATCTCCCAGGATTTTAAAATTTCATATATTCAATTCAAGTTTATTTACAACACCTTTCCCACTTTTGGAAATTTTAATTCCAATTTTGATTTAGATTTCAGATTTAATTCATCTGATTCCATATTATACGAATTAAAAATGGTTATTTATATAACCATTTCAATTATAATCAAGCAACACATCCAATATACTATAATATTTCAAATATTAATCATTCTTTTATATCAAAATATAAATTGGATAAAATTATTTCATTTACCCTCTTTCAAAAACATACTGTGTCGAATTATTCTGTTCAAGAGTTTAGAAACACTTATCGACACAGTTTGCATTACTGTATCGACCAGAATTCATAAACTACTCGACAAACCAACCAACACAATATAAGACAGTTTTTATATCAATTTACAAATACGCGCTCATATATATACACTCAAACTCAATTTAGGGTATTACTAACCCCATCTCTACTGAGTCACGCCACAGAGCCAAGGTACTTACTTAACCTTAAGCTCTGATACCACTGTAACGAACCGGGATTCGAGTAGGCTTTTCAACCATCCTCTCCTCCCTCGGCACTGGGCTAACCTCCCAGCGTGGCTTACAGAGATACCTCAGAACTGCTTTTACGGCCAGCCTCTCGACTCGACCAACCCACATTGTCGGGAGATGTAGGGGTAAGAGTCTCCCGTTCGCCACCAAACGCGAAGCGAGAACCCCCTATCATCCGTACCAATTAAGCAACCAGCTCTGATACCACTGTAACGAACCGGGATTTTCGACTCCGAAAATCAACATCAAACTACCATGTTGACCATTCAGACCTCGAACATTCCAGATCATTAATAGAAAGAAGTTAGAGGGTGAGAATAGATAAGGTAGAAATATTGAATAGAAGAAGAAGAAGAAACACCACACAGAGTCTCACATCGCAGCGGAACAAACTATAATACAGAAATAATCTTTATTGAAAGCTTTAAAATACTTACAGTATCAGAGTACATCATACCATGGGACAGTTATAATAGCCTGTTCCCATATACAACACACAGCGGAATAGTAGTAATATCATACGTCCGAACAACTCCAGCTCGTCTCTTCATAGCAGTCGATAACCTGAACCTGTACAACCCGGCCTAACCCGAGCATTTACAAAACACCGGGTCAGTCTGGTGAACCAGAGTGAGATAAACTCGCACAGTAATAAGGGTAAATCATCCAATCATGATTTTAAAGTTCAAAACCTTTTCAAAAGAAAAGGATAATCGTAAGACCAAATCCGCACATAAACACGGACGGTTTTTACCTTACGATAACCCAAAACAGTTTGAAACCAATATCTTGTCTGATATTATAATAATGTCTAAACACAAGTAAATAGAAATCTAGTGGAACGCTTGCATCTCACGCTCCACATATAGTATACAATCAAAACCGCGGGCGCTTATTGGATATTGGATTCCGACCTTGACAAGGTATGGGACCACCTGCCGATCGTGTATCTCTAGAGACGAATACACTGGGTTCAACAAGAACTTCTTGCAACCCGGCCCTCACATGACCGACCACTCATTTCGCTTGAGTGTATCGAATGTATATCACCGACGGTTGGGATCAGCAACCGTCTCCCGACAAGGGACAGCATCGAAACATAGATTAAGAAACAAATAGGATTTCCTCTAGATAGGTGATTATACACCCTAATGGGAGCGACCCACATAGCCATGCTGCCTGCCCGATTTTTGTCATTTCCCGGTTGATGAGGCTTGAGGCCAGAATTAACTTCTGATCATCTAGTCACCATTCACTTTGAATGCCACATCGTCAGATCCGTCAGATATCACTAATTGACGTCCACAAAAATACTCTAGCTGGAAGCTAAGAGAGCGGCAATTCTCCGCCAACAACCATAGCACGTTTGAAGAAATCAACGTACGTGATCCTTTGGAAATACTCTGTCCGACATTCGTCCATATACGTCATCCAGGAACAGGATGAACCGAAGGCACTCTCCTACCGCATCCAATATAGGAATCACCCCATGGATCAGAAGCGAGAAGTCCTTGCAACCCGTAGATTCCAGCCACGACCGAATCACAACTTATCTCTACTTGCCAGGCAGAGAAGATTAGTGGTTCTTCCGTTTATGAAAAACTACGGTCTTCAATGCTCCAACTCGATCATCTTCTGATATTTTCACGTATTTGTTGGTCGGAATGGTTTTCGAATATAAATTCGATCCCGGTCTTTCCATACCAATAATCGCACTGGACAGATTTGATAGTCGGTGATTTAACTATCAAAATAAACAGTGTTTCAAACATGACACTCCAATGAGTTCACTGGTTCAGTATTCAGCATCACCTGGCCTTTTTACACTTGATTTACTTTGTTAAATCAAAGACTTCTAATTCTTTTAATATTCAAAATACAATATTTGAATAACTCTAATTCGATTTAACTCTAATCGATTAACACTAACCGATCAACACTAACTGGTTAACTTTAACTGATTAACTCGACTTATTTAACTCTTATTGATTACTAATATTCGGCTTAACTCCATTCGCTTGACTCTAGATCACAGCGATCACAATGGTTACGCCTGATTCCCTCAGGAAACATCCGACCGCCGTAGGCTATCTGCAGCCCTGCGAATTACGCTAGCAGTCGTACGAAATGGCAACTTAGCCGAATAATTATGTTTGGCTAATTCTATCTCGAATAACTATATTCAATTTCCCATTTTGAAATCTCATTTAAAATTTTCCTTTTTACTAGATCTCGTTTTCAAATAACGTTAATGTAAAATTAACGTCTTAACACTTTGAAACTTATTTATATGTTTTGGTTTATCTTAAACCCTTTTATCGAAATCTCCTTCGACTTAATTCAAATGATTAAGTAATATTTAACTCAAGCTCTCATTCTCGCTTAACATTCCTTTTATAACTTCGTTATAAAACTTAGGTTTAAAATAAAACCTATTCATGAACTCCTCATTTCGCTTGATCAAATAATTACCCAAGCTAAACCATTCGGCTTATTTCTTATTTCCGTACTTATCAATCTGATTAACTTTCTAAAATCACTTAATAATAAATCAAAGTCTTAAATAAGTAAACTATTCATTTATTTCTCTTTATATAACTTTTATTCAAAATAGTATATTCCAAAATTCTATTTCTAGTTATAAAATAAATTTTATAACTGCATCTCTATCGATTCACCTGACGGTGAATCAATATCTGTAACCCGATTGATTTTTAAAGGCCATACTCTGCCAAACACTTAACCAATATCGCCCATTGGTTTAAACCAAACAGATGTTGAATATCCAGTTAATAATCAACCATCAAATCAATCACACAAACAGATCAGTTCATATATGAGCATATGAAAATAAATAATACATTTGAGGAATCCGGTTGGATCCCTCCAACCTGTTCTTCCCTGTATTCAAATGGTTTTTCTCAAATCAGACGGTTCAGTTTTGTTTAACTGATGAATTTAATAACGACCATTTAACATCAACCATAAGCAATTCAAACAATTCAACCATTTAAACACGTTTATAAATAAATGTGACCAACCAAGGTGAGTCACCTTTATTGGAACCAATCGTTAAAAGTAACGATTTGGTATTTCACTGAAATTAAACATAGTTTAATTTCATCGGTTAAATCAACAGATAAGCAGATAACTAGCAAAACAGTCAACCATTGGCAAACAGGGCACACAAAATAAAAACACCCAATTTATATAAAATATAAAAAGGGTAACTGAGTGAGTTTAACTCACCTCGATTTGTTTGCCGCTGAAAACAGTTCGTTTCAGTTAAATTAAACCAACGTTTTATTTAACTGAAAACTCTGGATGTCTTCAATTCTGTCCAAACCAATTTCATCGTGTCATGCTCGTTGATGCGGACCCAATGTCCCTTGTTCTGTTCCGTTCTGTCAGCATACTGGAATGTTATACATATTATACCGATTACGTTTTTATTTAAAGTAATTACTCTTTAAATAAATATTAATTTATGTTACTATTATACGTATATATCATGACAATTAACCATGTAATGCATATGATTACCACTAGTTGGCTCACCGTACGTCACTGGTACGCTACACTCTTAGGCTAAGCCAACTTAATTGGTAAACTCTAGGACATGTTATATATAATATAATATTAGTTACCTTAAAATGACTTGCGTTAAATAAAACAGGTTTGACATTTGAAATCCTGATCCCATGTAGGGACGCTATATAATTTAGCATATTAATCACACAGTTTTAGGTATGTACTAGCATGATCCCATTCCTATCATGTACTGTCAAGTTATATATATATAAGATATATATATATACAGCAACAATACATATAGGTTATTTACCTTACTAACTTCCACTTATGTTAAATTTAAAACATACTTAAGTATTATTAATCAAAAATTAAGCATATCATAAACCTGTCTCACCTGCTAAGTTCGAAATGCCCAACGTGTTCCTTCACTATACTTCTTACTTGCTATTTCAGTTGCTCGCCTTCTTCTTTGAATAACCACGTCCCCCCTTTCATCGTGAAAACCGAACCTTCACTCCCTCCTTCCATTCTCACCGTATCCTCTACCATGTACTAGGAACTGACACACGGCCTCTCCATATTGCAACGCACAGTCCACCCCTTCCCATTTGTCTCAAGTTCAGCCTTCTTTCCCTTCTTCTTAGTTTCCACGTCCGTCCCTCCTTCTACTCCTCCCATTCCTTTCTTCAATCATTACCACGCCATGTTTTCAGCACATCCGAATCCCCCCTCTGAACTGTTACTACACCGCAACACCACGTTTCCGACCACCCACGCCTGTTCAGGCTCCGCCACCTCGAGCTCCCCATCGCCACCTAGCTACAACCCGATTCCTATCAACCCGGTGCCTCCCATTAACGTCAGACCCTCTAACAGTAACAACACCTTTTCGAGCTCCATGTACTACTTGCATTTAGTATTTGAGATGTCAACCCAACTATACTACTATGTATAGCCTGGGTTCGGTTCCTTTATTTTCTGAGGTAAGAAAAGAGAGGCCAAAGAATGAAGCAATAATATGGTGTATATATAGGAGATCAGCGACTGGATTGCCATAACATCTTTCATATTGTATATATAGGGTAGGCTAGGCGAGGTCGGCTGAAATGAAATACCAACTGCGCCTTGTTTCCACTTGTACAGGCAAGAGTAGGATGGCCATGTGCTTATTACAATATGGCCCAAACGTTTGGCAGTTGAGTTAGTGTAATATCGCTTCATATGACGGGAATTTACATTATATTATCAAGATAGGTTAGTGGCTTGTACGCTTTCATTTAAGTCGATGGGGACTAATTAGTGGTAGCGTAGACAGATTAGGTGGGTAGGCTCTGTTTAGATTTGATGGGGCTGAAGGTTTTAAATGGATTTAATTAATTTTATATTATATAGAAACTTCGTCGTAAAGTAACACGTAAAACTATCCACAATTGATTTCTGCCTTCTGATAAAAAGGCTGTTCTTGATGTAAAACGATATTCCGGATCCAATGGGATAAGTTTCGTTGCAATCCGAGGTCGTATGAAAGTTTTTCCTTTATGAAACCAGAAATGAACACGCATTTTATTTTTCCACGGTCACCAGATAAATCAAATCAACTTGAAATCTTGATATCTTGCAATAACTTTTCGATACGAACCCAACGGCACTAATTTCGTCGCATTCTGAGACTGTTGCCCCGGTAGGCTGTTTTTACCCCGAACCGCCCTACCCTTTTTAACGCCAAATTTCTCGATCTCTAAAAATAACAAACTATATACCTATCCTGACTCTAATCGACGATACGAACTCAACGGAACTGGTTTCATGGCCTAATTCGATCGTCTGCTCAAGTTACACTCCAATATCCATTTATTCATTTAAATACACGCTATATAATTTGATTGGGCGTTTACGGCTACCGTGGTCACATACGATATCGGTTTTCCACGCAATTCACCACCGTACAATAATTTAGCGATACGGTTCTAATGAAACTGATTTCGTCGAAATCTGAGTCCGTTTGCAAAACGGCTATTTTAAAGGCCTATAATTTAAATAATGATTTCCATAGCGACTATTTCAAAATTTGATTTGGCCATAAATATCAAACTATAACATGAAATCTGGATTTTTCTCTTCCATATGAAAATTATCGTCAATACGGTTCCAACGTTTCTTGTTTCACAGAAATCCGACTTATATCGAATCCTGTATTCTCAGTTGAAGTTCAAAACTCCAATTTACGAACTGCACGCCATTTTCAAGCTCGAATTTATATTATATATAAATTATAACGTTCAACTTCGTTTCAATAACTAATTAAGTATTAAATTCCATTAATATTCCCAACATAATATTTAAAACTAATTTTAAATATTCATATTCAAATGGTCGAAAAACACGGGTCGTTACAGACAAGGTATGGAACCACCTTCCGATCAGTGTACTCTAGGAACGATACACTGGAGTTCAACAAGAACATCTTGCAACTCAGCCACAAATGACCGACCACTCATTTCGCTTGAGTGTATCGAATGTACATCACCAACGGTTGGGATCAGCAACCGTTCCCGTATATATATGGGACAGCATTGATAGATTTAAGAAACAAATGAATATTCACTAGATAGGTGATTATACACCCTACTTCGGTGCGACCGACTTAGCCATGCTGCCTGCCCGATTTCTGTCATTTACCGGTTGATGAGGCTAGAAGCTACGCTTTATCATTACATCAGATTCACTTCGAATGCTACATTGTCAAATCCATCGAAATCACTAATTGACGTCTACAACAGTACATTACGTGTTAGCTAAAGAAGTTTCCTTCTCCGCTTCCACTCTTGGTACAGTTGAAGAAATCAATGTACGTGACCGTCTGGAAATACTATGTCAGACATCCATCTTCATTCACTTAGAATGTCACATCGTCATACCCGCCACATCACAAATTGACTTATCCAAAAATAACACAGGTATACAGCTAAGAGAAACGAATTCCTCCGCCACCAAACGTGAATACATTTGAACAAATCAACTTACGCGATCCATTGGATATACTCTGTCAGACCTTCGTCCACACAAGTTGTCCTGGGACTGGACAAACCGAAGGCACTATTCTGTAAATAGGATAGCCCTTGCATTTTACTCCGTCTTCAATTATCTTTGGCATATATGATTCGCGACGCTTATGCCAATACAGAGTGGTTCTATGGATAATAATCCAACCGGTCTCTCCATATTAACAACGTTAAAATGATCAAAAACTTGGATAGTCTGTGAGTTAACTATCAAAGAAAAACAAGTGTGCAAACAACGTTATTATTTCCAGATGGAAATTATATCGAACAAACATCATTTAACATTAATCTCTTTAGTTCATTTATTTACTTATCTCTTGTTTCCCTATATTCTAAATTCTTATTTTCTTTTATCAGAAAACATTTCTGATTCTCGTTTGGAAAACATTTCCAAAACTCCTTTACGATCAAACCTTACCATTTCTTAGTTAAGAAGGAAGTCACTCAAGTTGGGGTATAATTACCTCTCAGACCTTAACTGAACAACGTTATAACTTCAAAATGGTCAAAGTTTATCTTTTAAATCTTTAACAACTTCTTTACGCCTTTCTCGGATCCAATTTTACTAATCTACTTCTATATTTAAAACATTGGTTATAACGATAACGTTATAATCCCTTCTTTCGAATTATCTAACTTTAATTATAACTTCTATTCTTATTAGTGAATAATTAACCTAACACTTATTTATTTATAAATAAATAAATCTCTATTTAAACACTGGAAAATATAAGTACTTTCCCGAATTCGATATAATCGAATTTGCCGATTAACTCTCTTCGAGAAAATCTCAATTTGATTAACTCTTCTTCGAATAAGCTATATTCGATTAACTTCTCGAATAAACGATATTCGATAATCTCTCTTCGAATAACTAATATTCGATAACTCTTCCTTTTTAAATATCTCATATTTGAAAATCTCACTTCGATTAAACTAAAATCGATAACTCCTTTCGATGAAACTATCATCGATAACTCCTTTCGATGAAACTAACATCGATAACTCCTTTCGATGAAACTAACATCGATTAATTTAACTCGACGAACTTAACTCGACTAACTTAACTTGACTCGACTAACTCGACTTACTTGGTTCGACCAATTCGATTCGATTAACTAGGCTCGACTAACTTGACTAACTTAACTTGACTTACTTGGTTCGACCAATTCGATTCGATTAACTAGGCTCGACTAACTCTATTGGTTTAACTCTAATCGATTAGTTCTATGGTTTAACCCTAATCGATTAATTCTATTTGACTAACCCTATTCGGCTAACTCGACTAACTTGGTTCGACCGACCAGGTTTGACTAACCTGACCCATTTGGTTTGACTGACCAGGTTTGGCTAACCTGACCCATTTGGTTTGACTGACTAGGTTTGGCTAACCTGACCCATTTGGTTTGACCACTGGGCTTGACTACTTGGTTTGACCATTTGGTTCGAATACCATATTCGACTAACTCCTCTCGATTCATTAAAACCGATTAACTCATCTCGATTGACTAAATCAATTAACTCCTACCGATTAACTAAATCGATAAACTCCTTTCGATTGACTAAGTTTGATTTACTCGACTCGACTGACCAGGTTCGACTAACTTGACCAGCTTGACTTGATTGGCTCGACTCGACCATCTTGACTCGATTGGTTTGACTCGACCATCTTGACTCGATTGGGTTCGACTAGCTTGACTAGTTTGGTTCGACTAGCTTGGTTTGACCACTTAACTAACTTGATTCGAATATTTATATCCGACTAACTAACTTTTCTTTTATTTCTATTTATTTTAACTTCTATTTATTTCCTAAATAGATTTCCTTTTGTATAATCTATTTATTTTCCTAAATAGATTTTCCTTTATAACTCTAATTATTTAATCCCTAATTAAATATCCTTTATTCTATTTATTTAATCTAAATAAACATTCCTTTATTTTATTTATTTATTTCCTAATAAATATCCTTTTATAAAATCCTTCGATTTTATAAATAGATTCTTTTTCAATATAAATATTGAAAATCCCCCTTTTTACATTTTCAGTGTTTTCTATTGTTTTTAAACAACCAACTGTCAATGATCAATATCATCCAAACATATACAATCAACAACAGATTATATATCACAGTATATATCACAATATACAAATAACAGTAAAATAAATGTTGAGGAATCCAGTCGGATTCCTCCAACCTGTTTCCCTGCATCCACCGATGTTAAACAACGTATATGACATCACTTGCATTTCTAATGAAATACACTGATAACAAAATCACCGTTTAATAACGATATATATATATATATGTAGATATATATATATCCATACTGTTTTAAATCAATTATTTAACAGTCCAATCTACAGTCTAATTTAACAATACAACTTAACAGTCCAAATTAACAGTACATAACTAGCAGTCAAATACAGAAATAAAATACAATTTATATTAAAATATAAATTGAGGAGAGTTAGTGAGTTTTTACTCACTTTTGCGCTTTAACCGATGAATGTCGGTTTGCGTTCATTGATTCAGTCGAACAATTTATTTCTCCATAAATTGTAACGTGCTCGGATTGACTCGCGGTCAGTCCCATTGTGTTGCTCCCGTCCATACGATCCCGACGCAACTTACGGTTCTGAATTCTGATTACGTATGGATTTGTTATGAATTTTACAAATTAATACACTTCAAATAAACAAACTTGAATTTAAATTAAATAAGGGCCTTCACCTTTTATATATACCCCGGCCCACTATCTCCTTCAAAGCCCAACTACCCTTAAACCCGTCCGCTCCCTTTACTTCTCTTCTTTCCCCAAATCTCAGAAATCGGTTTCAGTAAATCGAAACCAAATCACACCGTTTGACCACGACTTTGACCCTCCCCCGACGTCACCTGGGCCACCCATTTCCGGCGCCACCTCCACCCGAGAACTCCCCATCTCCTCCTCTACCCGTCCCCCACCTCTAAGTATCACTCGACGCCTTGAAGACCATCGCGACCTGCCCTAGCATACGCACAAACCAGTGCTCATCCAACAACGATACCCACAACCGATCCATGAAAACAAGATTTGGTCGTACCAACAAACTCCTCGCCTCGATCTCCTCCTGCTCGCCACCAACACCCCATCTCCGGCTTCACGAAAGCGATTCTGACCTGCTACAGAACTTCGCCTCCCCTGAAAAGGTGCGACACCATTTGTGGTCATACACCGCCGAACTTTGCCAACCTCCTTCTCTTCGAGCTACGTACTCAACTCCACCATCCCCCAAGCACAGAACCTCCTACATCGCTCCCAATCCCCAACCCTAGGTCGTACGAACGAACACAGCAAACCCAAAAAGAATGTATCGAACCCAATGATACCCGCCTCAAATCGCAGAGCACACCATGGAGCTTCCGAATAAATTAGTTTGGGGATTTGTAGTATTTATTTTGAATTTCTTTGATTTTTGAGAGGATGCACTTTACTGTATATTTTTCAGAAGAGGTTGCGGCGCCTTTTTGACTAAGGAAAAACTGGATTAGGTTTTAAGGAAGGTAAGTGAGGGTATTTATAGCCAATAAAAATATCTAGATATTTTTATATTAATATTTTAATATTTTATTTAATCTTTTATATTCATTTCTGACTTCTAAAAATCCGTGTGATCACACACGATGCCCAAAAATCACGAAACCGGACATGTAGCTAGAGTTCGACATTACGGTCCCAACGAAACTGGTTTCGTCGAATTCCGACTTCGTTTGCAAAACCGGCTATTTTTAAACCCCTAAATAGCCCTTTTTAAATATATAAATATATTTAAATAAATTACATTAAATATTAAAAATTTAATATTATCGTATATATTCACAGTGGGACACCATACAGCTCCAGAATATTCCTGTATGAAATTACAACTCGATATTACATCGTCAGAGTTATATCGATGTTCGTTTTCTATTTAAATCCTTATATAAAATATAATTAAATCGTTATGGTCAGGGCGCTGCATTTCTTAGAATTTGATTTGGACGTAACTCAAAATCTACACGACGAAATCCCGATTTTTCTCTTCCATTAGAAAACTATTATCTAATCGGTCCCGACGGTTCTTGTTTCACAGAAATCCGACTTAAAACGAACCCTGTATATTCAGTTGAAGTTCAAATCGCCAAATAGCGAACTGCCGCGCCATTTCGAGCTCTATTATAATTATATTATAAACTATACGTTCTAACACCGTCGATTCCATATATAGGTTATATATTCTGAATCGAAACTCAACCACATCTCGTATACTAATCAAATTCACACTCTATTGTGAATTCTACTATTTCGGGTATCTCGACATTATAATATATTATTATATTATAATTATAAATTAAATATTGAATATTATTTAATTAAACGATCATTAACTTCTCTAAATCACCAATTATATAATTAAATAAATTAATTATATATCTCTAAAAATGCAGGTCATTACATTCTTCCCCACTTAAAATAATTTCGTCCTCGAAATTGCTAAGTTAGAGGACGACCCTATCTATTGGAATTCCTAAGATTTGTTTACCCCTTATTTCTGATTTCAACTGAACCAATTAATATCGAATATAATATTAATTCCTTCCGACTAACTAAAATTTTCAAAAATTCTGAAAATTTTCTAACGCCTTAACTTTTCGAAAAATTTCGCCAGCACCTCCTTTGTACTGGTCAACATCTCAAATTTCAACTCGCCTCTCTGGGCCTTCTTCACCCCAAAAGAAAATCAAAACGCCAAGCGGCTTGCCAATTCGGCTCATAAATTCCAAATTCATATAAAATATAAACTTGTACCTTTTTGTTGGGCATATCATTATATCCCTACCACTTTCATATGCTATCAACTCAGCATATACCAGTGTTATCTCAATCAAATCCCAATCAGTTCATATCCTCAAATCCAAATCGAATTTTCATTCGAACCCCAATATCAAATTCCAAATTATTGACTTATCAACCCAATTCCATAACAGATTATTCTCTAATCCAATTCAATTCTATTTAACTATGTTCAAGTTAAATTTCAATTTATTTTTACCATCTCATTTTATTTAACTTCATTAGTTAAATTTTAATTTCTTAGAACTTAAATTCCTGGGTAAATTTCAAATCAATTTGAAATCATACTGCCAATTCAAAACATTTGAATTTCTAAACACTTGTTTTCTCAAAACAATTCAAATCAAAATCTCTGGTAGTAATCCACCACTTAGAACTCGAAAATCACACCGATGATACTGCGCAGTCATCATCGGAATTATTTTCCAGCGACCCAAGTGATTTCAATACTATATCATTTCAAAACCCTTACTGTATACTTCCATTTTGAAAACATTTCAAAATCTCCCAGGAACTTAAAATTTCCTTATTTTAATCCCAAATCCGATTTACTTCATTTGATTCCACTTATATGAATTTTGGTTGATTATATATAACCATTTCACTTTATAATCTTACTCGATTATGATTACAACCAATATATCTAATATATATATATATATTTCCTCTATATCAGAATATACTCTGGGTAACTTATTTTAATTTACCCTCTTTACAAAACATATCGTGACGACCCATCGTATTCAAGTGTTTAGTAACTCCTACCGATACAGTGGATCAAACTGATCGACCAGAACTCATAAACAACTCAACCAATGAATCTCCTCAATATAAAACCATTTTTATATTAAATACAAATACGCACTCGTATATATATACACTCAAACTCAATCTAGGGTATTACTAACCCTATCTCTACCGAGTCACGCCACAGAGCCAAGAAATTTCTTAACTTAAGCTCTGATACCAACTGTAACGACCCGGATTTTCGGCGACTTTGGTTATCGACGTAAGCTCGACGTCGATAACCAAAACATCGAAAAATCCCGGTAATTAATGAAAGAAATTAGAAGGTGAGAATAGATAAGATAGAAACTTAGAATAGAAGAAGAAGAAGAACACAACATCAGAGTAACATGAACCTCACAGCGGAACGAATAACATATAATAGATAACATAACTTTGAAATATAACAGTTATGTATACAATAGCACTTATCAGAGTACAACACTTACAACACAGCGGAAATAACTATAGCTATATGATCCAGAAGCCTCCTGCTCCAGCTCTTCAAGTATATCTGTAAATCCCGACTACTTGACTGCCCGTACAAATTTAGGCACCCAAGAGTTTAGGGAAAACAACAAAATAAACTCCGGGTCAGTCATGGGACTGGTGTGAATAAACTCAAATCATTTAAACAGGTATATGATATCTCATAAGACCACGCCGTAAATACGGAACGGGTTTTTCCCTAATGAGAATCCAAATAACTTTTCAAAGCAATATCCTTCTGATATTATAATAATGTCAAAGTACAAATAAATATCAATCTAGCAGAAAAGGCTTGCATCTCACGTTACTACATATATAGTATACAATCAAAATCGCAAGCACGTATTGGATTTTTGGATTTCCAACTATGACAAGGTATGGAACCACCTTCCGATCAGTGTACTCTAGGAACGATACACTGGAGTTCAACAAGAACATCTTGCAACTCAGCCACACATGACCGACCACTCATTTCGCTTGAGTGTATCGAATGTACATCACCAACGGTTGGGATCAGCAACCGTTCCCGTATATATATGGGACAGCATTGATAGATTTAAGAAACAAATGAATATTCACTAGATAGGTGATTATACACCCTACTTCGGTGCGACCGACTTAGCCATGCTGCCTGCCCGATTTCTGTCATTTACCGGTTGATGAGGCTAGAAGCTACGCTTTATCATTACATCAGATTCACTTCGAATGCTACATTGTCAAATCCATCGAAATCACTAATTGACGTCTACAACAGTACATTACGTGTTAGCTAAAGAAGTTTCCTTCTCCGCTTCCACTCTTGGTACAGTTGAAGAAATCAATGTACGTGACCGTCTGGAAATACTATGTCAGACATCCATCTTCATTCACTTAGAATGTCACATCGTCATACCCGCCACATCACAAATTGACTTATCCAGAAATAACACGGGTATACAGCTAAGAGAAACGAATTCCTCCGCCACCAAACGTGAATACGTTTGAACAGATCAACTTACGCGATCCATTGGATATACTCTGTCAGACCTTCATCCACACAAGTTGTCCTGGGACTGGACAAACCGAAGGCACTATTCTGTAAATAGGATAGCCCTTGCATTTTACTCCGTCTTCAATTATCTTTGGCATATATGATTCGCGACGCTTATGCCAATACAGAGTGGTTCTATGGATAATAATCCAACCGGTCTCTCCATATTAACAACGTTAAAATGATCAAAAACTTTGATAGTCTGTGAGTTAACTATCAAAGAAAAACAAGTGTGCAAACAACGTTATTATTTCCAGATGGAAATTATATCGAACAAACATCATTTAACATTAATCTCTTTAGTTCATTTATTTACTTATCTCCTGTTTCCCTATATTCTAAATTCTTATTTTCTTTTATCAGAAAACATTTCTGATTCTCGTTTGGAAAACATTTCCAAAACTCCTTTACGATCAAACCTTACCATTTCTTAGTTAAGAAGGAAGTCACTCAAGTTGGGGTATAATTACCTCTCAGACCTTAACTGAACAACGTTATAACTTCAAAATGGTCAAAGTTTATCTTTTAAATCTTTAACAACTTCTTTACGCCTTTCTCGGATCCAATTTTACTAATCTACTTCTATATTTAAAACATTGGTTATAACGATAACGTTATAATCCCTTCTTTCGAATTATCTAACTTTAATTATAACTTCTATTCTTATTAGTGAATAATTAACCTAACACTTATTTATTTATAAATAAATAAATCTCTATTTAAACACTGGAAAATATAAGTACTTTCCCGAATTCGATATAATCGAATTTGCCGATTAACTCTCTTCGAGAAAATCTCAATTTGATTAACTCTTCTTCGAATAAGCTATATTCGATTAACTTCTCGAATAAACGATATTCGATAATCTCTCTTCGAATAACTAATATTCGATAACTCTTCCTTTTTAAATATCTCATATTTGAAAATCTCACTTCGATTAAACTAAAATCGATAACTCCTTTCGATGAAACTATCATCGATAACTCCTTTCGATGAAACTAACATCGATAACTCCTTTCGATGAAACTAACATCGATTAATTTAACTCGACGAACTTAACTCGACTAACTTAACTTGACTCGACTAACTCGACTTACTTGGTTCGACCAATTCGATTCGATTAACTAGGCTCGACTAACTTGACTAACTTAACTTGACTTACTTGGTTCGACCAATTCGATTCGATTAACTAGGCTCGACTAACTCTATTGGTTTAACTCTAATCGATTAGTTCTATGGTTTAACCCTAATCGATTAATTCTATTTGTATAACCCTATTCGGCTAACTCGACTAACTTGGTTCGACCGACCAGGTTTGACTAACCTGACCCATTTGGTTTGACTGACCAGGTTTGGCTAACCTGACCCATTTGGTTTGACTGACCAGGTTTGGCTAACCTGACCCATTTGGTTTGACCACTGGGCTTGACTACTTGGTTTGACCATTTGGTTCAAATACCATATTCGACTAACTCCTCTCGATTCATTAAAACCGATTAACTCATCTCGATTGACTAAATCAATTAACTCCTACCGATTAACTAAATCGATAAACTCCTTTCGATTGACTAAGTTTGATTTACTCGACTCGACTGACCAGGTTCGACTAACTTGACCAGCTTGACTTGTTTGGCTCGACTCGACCATCTTGACTCGATTGGTTTGACTCGACCATCTTGACTCGATTGGGTTCGACTAGCTTGACTAGTTTGGTTCGACTAGCTTGGTTTGACCACTTAACTAACTTGATTCGAATATTTATATCCGACTAACTAACTTTTCTTTTATTTCTATTTATTTTAACTTCTATTTATTTCCTAAATAGATTTCCTTTTGTATAATCTATTTATTTTCCTAAATAGATTTTCCTTTATAACTCTAATTATTTAATCCCTAATTAAATATCCTTTATTCTATTTATTTAATCTAAATAAACATTCCTTTATTTTATTTATTTATTTCCTAATAAATATCCTTTTATAAAATCCTTCGATTTTATAAATAGATTCTTTTTCAATATAAATATTGAAAATCCCCCTTTTTACATTTTCAGTGTTTTCTATTGTTTTTAAAAAACCAACTGTCAATGATCAATATCATCCAAACATATACAATCAACAACAGATTATATATCACATTATATATCACAATATACAAATAACAGTAAAATAAATGTTGAGGAATCCAGTCGGATTCCTCCAACCTGTTTCCCTGCATCCACCGATGTTAAACAACGTATATGACATCACTTGCATTTCTAATGAAATACACTGATAACAAAATCACCGTTTAATAACGATATATATATATATATATATGTAGATATATATATATATATCCATACTGTTTTAAATCAATTATTTAACAGTCCAATCTACAGTCTAATTTAACAATACAACTTAACAGTCCAAATTAACAGTACATAACTAGCAGTCAAATACAGAAATAAAATACAATTTATATTAAAATATAAATTGAGGAGAGTTAGTGAGTTTTTACTCACTTTTGCGCTTTAACCGATGAATGTCGGTTTGCGTTCATTGATTCAGTCGAACAATTTATTTCTCCATAAATTGTAACGTGCTCGGATTGACTCGCGGTCAGTCCCATTGTGTTGCTCCCGTCCATACGATCCCGACGCAACTTACGGTTCTGAATTCTGATTACGTATGGATTAGTTATGAATTTTACAAATTAATACACTTCAAATAAACAAACTTGAATTTAAATTAAATAAGGGCCTTCACCTTTTATATATACCCCGGCCCACTATATCCTTCAAAGCCCAACTACCCTTAAACCCGTCCGCTCCCTTTACTTCTCTTCTTTCCCCAAATCTCAGAAATCGGTTTCAGTAAATCGAAACCAAATCACACCGTTTGACCACGACTCTGACCCTCCCCCGACGTCACCTGGGCCACCCATTTCCGGCGCCACCTCCACCCGAGAACTCCCCATCTCCTCCTCTACCCGTTCCCCACCTCTAAGTATCACTCGACGCCTTGAAGACCATCGCGACCTGCCCTAGCATACGCACAAACCAGTGCTCATCCAACAACGATACCCACAACCGATCCATGAAAACAAGATTTGATCGTACCAACAAACTCCTCGCCTCGATCTCCTCCTGCTCGCCACCAACACCCCATCTCCGGCTTCACGAAAGCGATTCCGACCTGCTACAGAACTTCGCCTCCCCTGAAAAGGTGCGACACCATTTGTGGTCATACACCGCCGAACTTTGCCAACCTCCTTCTCTTCGAGCTACGTACTCAACTCCACCATCCCCCAAGCACAGAACCTCCTACATCGCTCCCAATCCCCAACCCTAGGTCGTACGAACGAACACAGCAAACCCAAAAAGAATGTATCGAACCCAATGATACCCGCCTCAAATCGCAGAGCACACCATGGAGCTTCCGAATAAATTAGTTTGGGGATTTGTAGTATTTATTTTGAATTTCTTTGATTTTTGAGAGGATGCACTTTACTGTATATTTTTCAGAAGAGGTTGCGGCGCCTTTTTGACTAAGGAAAAACTGGATTAGGTTTTAAGGAAGGTAAGTGAGGGTATTTATAGCCAATAAAAATATCTAGATATTTTTATATTAATATTTTATTTAGTCTTTTATATTCATTTCTGACTTCTAAAAATCCGTGTGATCACACACGATGCCCAAAAATCACGAAACCGGACATGTAGCTAGAGTTCGACATTACGGTCCCAACGAAACTGGTTTCGTCGAATTCCGACTTCGTTTGCAAAACCGGCTATTTTTAAACCCCTAAATAGCCCTTTTTAAATATATAAATATATTTAAATAAATTACATTAAATATTAAAATTTTAATATTATCGTATATATTCACAGTGGGACACCATACAGCTCCAGAATATTCCTGTATGAAATTACAACTCGATATTACATCGTCAGAGTTATATCGATGTTCGTTTTCTATTTAAATCCTTATATAAAATATAATTAAATCGTTATGGTCAGGGCGCTGCATTTCTTAGAATTTGATTTGGACGTAACTCAAAATCTACACGACGAAATCCCGATTTTTCTCTTCCATTAGAAAACTATTATCTAATCGGTCCCGACGGTTCTTGTTTCACAGAAATCCGACTTAAAACGAACCCTGTATATTCAGTTGAAGTTCAAATCGCCAAATAGCGAACTGCCGCGCCATTTCGAGCTCTATTATAATTATATTATAAACTATACGTTCTAACACCGTCGATTCCATATATAGGTTATATATTCTGAATCGAAACTCAACCACATCTCGTATACTAATCAAATTCACACTCTATTGTGAATTCTACTATTTCGGGTATCTCGACATTATAATATATTATTATATTATAATTATAAATTAAATATTGAATATTATTTAATTAAACGATCATTAACTTCTCTAAATCACCAATTATATAATTAAATAAATTAATTATATATCTCTAAAAATGCAGGTCATTACAAACCAAAATAAAACTCACCGACGTTATTGGAGGTGGGTGATGGCGTGCCGAAGCCTGAGGTGATTGGTGGTGGTACTGCATCGACACGTAGTGGCGGTTTTGGAGGGGATTTGGGCTAGGGCGTGGCTGTTTTGGGTAGGAGAGAGGAGAGAGGGGGTCAGCGCAGGCGGTTGGGGGTCTTCGCGGTGGTGGGTGGACTAGGTGGCGGCGCCTCTTCAATTTGGGGATTTGGGCATTGAAATGGAGAGAGGGAGGAGAGAAGGGGAGGTAGAGCGATAGGGGGGAGATGGGGGAAGGAGAAAAAGGCGGCGCGGCAACTGGGGGGCGCGGTGGCCAACCGTGGCGTGGCAGCGGATGGGGGGGGGGGGGGGCGACGCGATTTAGCTGTAGGGTTTTTTTTATTTCGATTTAAAATGAAGAGAGAGAGGAGGATAGGTGAGGTTATATAATATAATATATATTATTTAATTATTTTATTATTCAAAAAGTCAGTTATTCATTTGAACTCCGATTTGAACCCAGTGACTATCGTTCACAGCTAATTACCCCCAATCCGAATACAATGGGATATGTATCGTAAGCTGATTCGATCGTTTCGATCAGTTTTTGTCAAAATCAAAATATAACTCTATATATCGAATTTGAACGCGCATTTCAATTTACCGGGCCCACATACAACCTCTAAAAATTCCCAAAAAATATTTTCTAGCTTCGTATTGACGATACGGTCCTAACAAAACTAATTTCATCAGATTTTGAGACCGTTTGAAAAATGGCCTTTTTCCAATCGATTAAAATCAACTAAAACTGGTCAAATGCGTTTTCCTTTTCCACGCTCACATATTGATTCGAAAAATTACGAAATTTGGAATCTAGCAATAACTTGACATCCCGGATCCAACAAAAGTGGTTTCGTCGAAAATCGAGGTCGTTTGCAAAATTTCCATTTTTAAGGGCCAGAATTCCATAGCGACTATTCTGAATTTTCAACTGAACGTATCTTTTGATTCCCGCTATGAAATTTCAATTTTTCGGATTCGTTGGAAAGATATTCTCAATTAGATTCTAATATTTTTGGTTTTGCTAAATCCGGTTTATTTTGAATCTTGTACATTCATTTGAACTTTGAAATCGAATTATCGAACTACCGCGCCATTTTCAATTCCTTTTATAATTAAAATAAAACATTTATATTCTAACGACGATCTATATAAATATATACGTTCTAATTTTATTCAAAATAAATTTCCCGTCGATATTATTTAAAATAATTCATTTTAAATAATCAAAATTCGCTAAAATTGCCAAAATAAAAATTTTAAATTGGCTCGCATTTCCGGGTTATTACAATCTCCCCCACTTAAAACTTTTCGACCCCGAAATGGAACGAAGCTGAAAGTTGTTTAACTAATCAACTCAACTTCCATTATTTCTATTACGGCTTAAGTTCTTCAACTTTTCAGTTTCTAAGAACTTTTCAAATTTCTTAAAAATTTGGCTAACACCCTAAATTTTCGAGAAATTTCGCCATAACCTCCCCTGCACCGGGGACTTCAGGATATTTCATATAGCCTCCCATGGCCTTATTAAATCCAAAAGAAAAAGAAAAAGCCAATCGGCTCATAAAATCATCATCACCCAAACAAAACAATAAATTATGGTAAACATGTACCTATTTGTCGGGCAAACAATTTTATTCTCTACTCTAGCCTCCTTGCTATGACCTGTTCAATGTAAGTACATGTATATGCATGCAATTTCAACCAATTTTCAATACAGTTTAATATTCAGTTCAATTAGGCTAAATGGTTCAAAATTGTCAAACGAATAAACAAACAACACAACCATCAATCAATTATCGTTTCAAATTCGTAATTTTGATACATATACAAAAAATCATGTTTTTGATGCCAAACCACAACAATAGACCCTATCTAATTTTGGCTCTCACACCTGTCTATGGAAATATATAAATATCACACTTTCGTCATTCGAAGATAAATTCTGATGACGAGTACTCAACCATCAGAATCATCTTCGGGCCACTAGAGCATGATTCTATATCTATGCAGTATATTAAAACTTCGAATATACGTTCATGACGCGTATATGCCAAATCTTTATATATTGGATTGTCCAAATTCAAAATAAATAAATATTCAAATACGTATAATTGATTTAAATTTTTAAAACAAAATTTGTTTTCATTTGAAAAATATACTCTTCACACTCGTTCTAGGATACTACTGATCATATATCTAATGAGTCATTCTAATTGAATATTACTAATCCAATATTTGATGGATTCTTTCGTTCGGTTCTAATGTGTCTTGTTCTCGAGCTCTGTAAACCAAAGCTCTGATACCAACTATAGTAACCCGTAACTTCCCCGGTAAGGAAAGCCCGGATTGCTTGAGAACACGACAAAATAGAACGCAAACAGAAGAACATTTCATTGTTTATTACAACAATTCCATCAGAATACAAGAATATATAGAGTATTAATAAATATTACACAATTGACAGATATCAGAGATTACAATAAATTTACATATATCGCAGCGGAAAATAATACAAAACACAACTAGAAGTAATACACAGATATAAAGCTTTCCGAGTATCGTTCCAGCTATAAATCAGGATCCTGTGAATATAAATCTGCAAACCCAAAACTACTAGCTGCCCGTGTCGAAAATAAGGGCACCTAAAGTTTAGGTTAAAACAATAAACTCCAAGTCAGTCATGTGACTGGTGTGAGAACTAAAAAAATTTATTTAAAACTTTACTTTAAAAGAGAGTAATACAAGGGACCACGTCGTATAACACGGAACGGGTTTCCTCCCAAGAACACCAGTGCATAGAATAAACAACGCAATGCTTTTTTGAAAAATGAAGCTATTATAAGACCCAGGTCCCATCACATAATGCAACGCAAGCCGAAGGATAGGGTTTTCCCTTATAATAGCCAAACATGCTTGGTACGTTTAAAATAAATCATTTGATACTATTATAAGTGTATAGTGTCAAAACAATTCAAATCATAAATATCAATCATAGGCGGCATGGGTACCATCTATCGTGTCGCCATACTAGGCTCTACAAATAAAACCGAAATATCTCGTATTGGAAATTGGATTTCCGTCATGAGTCGAGGCAAGGGGCAAGCTCCTCTCTACTTCGAGACACTCTAGCAAATGCCTCAGGACTACACACACTGGGTAACCCTTGGATGCTTCAGGGCCGGTCCACACTTACGTTAGTCCATTAGTATTCCTGAACACACGTTTCCCGGTCCTAATAGACCTAAAATCGAGGCGCCTCCTTCCAACAACCACATAGGTAAAAATAATATAAATGTCAGCCAGTTTAAGCACTGACACTACCCATAGCTAGAAATAAACGTTGTGCACTCTCTGCAGTCACTATCCCGTTTTTGACTCATACCGAGGTGTGAGGCTCGCGAATCCACGCTATACACAAAGCTGCGCCACATAGGCCGTGCTTTGATCATCAACCACAAGACTTTGCTTTTCAACAGAAGCCTTGATCATCTGCCACACAGGAAATTCACTCCATGCAGCTGATGTCCATCGATATACAACCTCTGAGCTCGTACATCTCAGAGAAGGGTGTTAAGCAAGAGAATAAATTCTCCACCGTCAAACAGATGTATATTTAATAGAGATCAATCAACACAGAATAAAATCCAATGTCAGACATACAGTCTATTTACAAGTTCATTCTGGGTCTGAACGAAACCGGAGGCACTTTCCTCGCATATCCATCGATCTCCAAGTACGTCTGGACGATCACCAACCGATTCCTCATCTTAGGTGTACAGCCCAATCAAGATCATCAGTAATCACCCAAACGATGTGAAGACTTCCGGCCTTCAACCACCGTCTTCATCTTTGACTTATCGTCGAATCGGTTATTCAGAATGGGTATAAACTCGGCCTTTCCGAATAACCCGCGTATATAATAAACAAATGTTACACAAACACAACATACGCCTCATTCCAATTCATCAGTCACTAACCGTAAATTAGCAAGAGAACAATTCCCCAAATATTAATCCCGAAGGCCGAAACCAACATCAGATCAATACCCAGGAAACCATTCTTCTTAGCTAACCTACAGTTATTTTCAAATTTCACATTCTTAGGGAAAGGTTCCCATTAATTTTATCAAAGATAAATTCTTTTAAATTTATTCTTTAATCTTCCTTTGGATGTCATTTCAAACCATGTTAAGGTTTTCCGAACTATCCAGGATTAACGAACCACACCGAAGTAATTATTTATTTTATTTCCCAATCCCAACCTATTCATCCCATGAAGCAAAACTGGTAATACTCCATATCTAACACCACGGTGTTATCGGTAAAATTAATTACCATTTCACATTCAAATCTAATTAAAGATTTAACTATCGCTTTGGAGCAAAACTGGTGATACTCCATTCTCGCTCACTTTCCAAATTTGATAATTTGAATTGTCAATTCACATTTCAATCTAATTACAGATTCATTAAAACTCCTTTTACTGGGTTAAAGAACTAACGTCATTTAAAACACAGTTCACGATAAACCCAAATCACATTCTATTTATTATCAGGTTAAAGAACAAGTGTTATTTAAAAAACTGTTCACAATAAACCCAAATCCCATTTGATATTAAATACAAGGCTCTGAATAGAAAATATATCGGCTTATATTCAGTATCAAATTCTGAAACCTACAAATATCGCTTTGGAAATAACGATATAAAATATATCTTCCAAACTTCCTCCAAAATATCTGTATAATCGCGGAATCTAATATCGAAATATTCCAAAGACAATTTCGATTCAAATCCATTCCAATTCATATATTGGAAATTCTGGTAATTTAAAACCCAATTCAAATCCAATTTATATATTTAAAAATAAATAAATTATTATTCTAGTTACTAAATAGTTCATTTCGACAAAATTCTATTTTTATCTTTTCAAATATGGGATTTTTCAGCCCAATTCTTTCCAAATCATTTCTTATGATTTTACACTAATTATTAATATTTTTAATAATTTTATCAAGGCCCGTACAGTCGATTTCCAATAACGGCCATCGAATTGCACTTACAACGACCTTCCCTGAAATTGATTTGGACATATCTCTAAATCCAACCATCAGATTTCAAATCTCTTGTATTCTTAGAAATCTCTTTTTGATACGAACCCAACGGTTCCAGTTTTAGGAGAATCCGACGGTCGGATCTCCCGTAATGTCCGTTCGAAGTCAATGGTCGAAATTCACGAACTACCGCGGCGCGGCGCGTTCTATTCAGGCCATTAACATATATATATGTATATATATTATATATATTTCATCGATTTCCTTTTAAAACAAATTTTATAAATCGTTCCAAATTTGTTTCAAAAACAATTTCAACCTTCATTTCAAATTCAAATCAAAATTGAATTTTCCATTATAAATTCTTTTTACATTCATATCTATTTGATTTCAATTCAAACCGATTTCAATTCGATTTGAATTCATTTCAGTTCGAATTCATTTTATATTCTATTCAATTCGAATTCATTTTCTAAATATTCGATTTTTAAATCTCTTTTCAATATTCATTATAAAAACGAATATAATCGATATAAATATCGTTCGCATCAAAATAGCGCGTCTCTAATCAACACGGCTTTATATTTTTCAATAACTTCATTATTCTATTCAACAAATGAATATTTATTCAATTCAACACATGAATCTATATTTCTTTCAACACGTGACTAATCTCAACAAATAAGTACTGTCAACACGTGACTATTTTCGTTATTTAATATATTTTATAAAATTATGATTTCTATCGTTTAATTTTTAATCGGACTCCAACCGTAAATTAGCAAGAGAGCAATTCCCTAAATATTAACCCCGAAGGCCGAAACCAACATCAGATCAATATCCAGGAGACCACTCATCTTATCTATTTTCCAGTTAGTTTCTAATTTTATATATGATAAAGATGTAAATTTTATTGTTAAAATATTTCGTTCAACACATGAATCTATATTTCTTTCAACACATGACTAATCTCAACAAATGAGTACTGTCAACACGTGAATCTATATTTTTTTATATTCTTCATTTTCCCAATTGGAATGAGACCCAATCAATTACCATATAATGTTAATTATATGGATTCCATACAACACATGTATATAATAGCAACGATAAATAATCAACCATCATCCAAAGTGCACCACACAACTGCATAAGCATTAAATATAAGTAATTAACGCTTACACAGTCTATCGACCATTCGATCAACATACAACTATATAATTAGGATTAGTGTACGCCAAATATCATCCCAACACCCGTGTGGGGTCTCAATCCACAAACAATGAATATTATTTGTGCAGTTGGGCGACGTGTAAAATTTATCGTCCCAATCAATATCCTTCAAATAGGTGTAAATAAACAAACCGTCCGGTTTGTAAATGAATATTTATTTATTCACATTCACGTTAAAAATTATATTTTTAACGATAAATTCCTTTATTTTAGCACATGAATTTCTACTCAGTTCATTTATTCAATAAAATGATATTTTTATTTTTCTAACTTATTTTATAAAATTTCGGTGGCATAACGGCACGATACTAGAAACGGGACAAGGCCTAGCCTTATCCCCGGTCTAATAATGCCCTACGCCAAACACATACCAATTTAATCAATCCCATTTCACATCCCAAACAAATTCAATCCAATTAATCAACAAAACAAATAAATCAATCACAAAAAAATCAACTAAACAAACAAACCGTCCGTGGTTTGTGGACGACGGGTTTCGGGTGCTACTAAGCACCGTCTGCATCCTAGTATATATTTTTAACTAGAAAAGAAGAGTTAAAGTGAGAAGTTCTCACAGAGGGTTCCACTCCGTCTTGCTTTGCTTTTGAACTGCTGAACCGTCTGGATTTGTTTGAAATTCCAATGCAGTCCTTGTCCAGCTGTTTATAATAAAAATTATATTTTTATTCCTTCATTCCAATAAATAAAAATCATATTTTTATTTTTACTTCATATATATTTTTACAACGCTTCTTTCTATAAAAAAATTATATTTTTTACCTTTCTATGATATAAAAATTATATTTTTATAATTCTACTTCTTCTATAAAGATCGAATTTTTATTACTTCTATAATATAAAAATCATATCTTTAATATTTCTACTATATAAAAAGAATATTTTTAATCTCTACATATGATAAAAATCATATTTTTAATCTTTATAAAATATAAAAATCATTTTTTTCCTACTTTAAAGATATAATCTTTTCACTTTTATAACGATGATTACATAATAAAAATCCTATCTTTTTAGTTTTTAAAAGAAAAACCTAAACTTTATATCAACAAGGATCGCTTCTTCATGAACTAAAAATTATATATATATATATTCAGTTTTAAAAATCATATATTTTCATTGTTAAAAATCATATAATTTCGGTATTAAAAATCATATAATTTCAGTATATGATTGAATAAAAACTGAAATAAAACTCACCGACGTTATCGGAGGTGGGTGATGGCGTGCCGAAGCCTGAGGTGATCGGTGGTGGTACTGCATCGACACATAGTGGCGGTTTTGGAGGGGATTTGGGCTAGGGCGTGGCTGTTTTGGGTTGGAGAGAGGAGAGAGGGGGTCGGCGCAGGCGGCTGGGGGTCTTCGCGGTGGTGGGTGGACTAGGTGGCGGCGCCTCTTCGATTTGGGGCTTTGGGCGTTGAAATGGAGAGAGGGAGGAGAGAAGGGGAGGTGGAGCGATAGGGGGGAGAAGGGAAAGGAGAAGAAGGCGGCGCGGCAACTGGGGAGGGCGCGGTGGCCAACCATGGCGTGGCAGCGGATGGAGTGGGGGCGACGCGATTTAGCTGTAGGGTTTTTTTTTATTTCGATTTAAAATGAAGAGAGAGAGGAGGGTAGGTGAGGTTATATAATATTATATATATCATTTAATTATTTTATTATTCAAAAAGTCAGTCATTCATTTGAACCCCGATTCGAACCCCATGACTGTCGTCCATAGCTAATTACCCCCATTCCGAACACAATGGGATATGTATCGTAAGCTGATTCGATCGTTTCGATCAGTTTTTGTCAAAAACAAAATATAACAATATATATCGAATTTGAATGCGCATTTCAATTTACCGGGCCCACATACTGCCTCTAAAAATTCCCAAAAAATATTTTCTAGCTTTGTATTGACGATACGGTCCTAACAAAACTAATTTCGTCAGATTTTGAGAACGTTTGAAAAATGGCCCTTTTCCAGTCGATTAAAATCAACTGAAACTGGTCAAACGCGTTTCCCTTTGCCACGCTCACATATTGATTCGAAAAATTACGAATTTTGGAATCTAGCAATAACTAGACATCCCGGATCCAACAAAAGTGGTTTCGTCGAAAACCGAGGTCATTTGCAAAATTTCCATTTTTAAGGGCCAGAATTCCATAGCGACTATTCTGAATTTTCAACTGGACGTATCTTTTGATTCCTGATATGAAATTTCAAATTTTCCGATTCGTTGGAAAGATATTCTCAATTAGATTCTAATATTTTTGGTTTCGCTAAAATCCAGTTTATTGTGAATCCTGTACATTCATTTGAACTTTGAAATCGAATTATTGAACTACCGCGCCATTTTCAATTCCTTTTATAATTAAAACAAAATATTTATATTCTAACGACGATCTATATAAATATATACGTTCTAATTTTATTCAAAATAAATTTCCCGTCGATATTATTTAAAATAATTCATTTTAAATAATCAAAATTCGCTAAAAATGCCAAAGTAAAAATTTTAAATTGACTCGCATTTCCGGGTTATTACACTTCCCTAATATTGTGAATATTTTACTAAACGAATATTCTGAATTGGAATGAGGCGTTGGATGTGTTTGTTATAGCACTTGATTATAAATTACGCGAGTTACTCGGGAAAACCGGGTTTTACCCATTCTGAATAATGAATACGATGACTGACAGTCGAAGAAATTGAATGCGGTGCAAGACTGACGATCTTCTGAATAATGAATACGATGACTGACAGTCGAAGAAATTGAATGCCGTGCAAGACTGACGATCTTCAGGTCGAATGGATGAGTTGCTACATATTCCCACGATTGGAGTAGCTACCTTGAAGGGGCTACCGTGGTAGCCGTCCAAACGTACTTGTTGATTGTTCGGATATGCGAGGAATGAGGTTCCTCCGGTTTCATTCAAACCCAGAATGAACTTGCAAATGGATGGTATGCCTGACGTTGTATTCATTTACATTGTATCCGTTGATTTTTGCTAATATATTTCTGTTTGGTAGTGGAGAATTTATTCTCTTGCTTAATACCCTTCTCTGAGACGTATGAGCTCAGAGGTTATATATTGGCAGAAATCAATGGTAGGGATTGACAATGTAGCATGCTAAGATGCATGGATCAAGGCTTTTGTTGAAAAGCAGTGCCTTGTGGATGATGATCAAAGCATAGCCTATTTAGGCATAGCTTTGTGTATTACGTTACCTCACAAGCCTCACACCCCGGTAGAGTCAAAAACAGGACAAGGGAACGCAGGGAGTGCACCCCTTTCTTTCTAGCTAGAAGTGGTGTTTGGGTTTTCTTACATGTCCCGGCATTTTTACTTATGTGGTTGATGGAATGAGGCGCCTCGGATTTTTATTGGTCGCCAATGGCCAATTTATAGGTCCAATAAGATCGGGAAGCGTGTGTTCAAACATAACTAATCCACTAAAGTATTTGTGGACTGGCCCTGCTGTATCCAAGGATTCGCCAGCGTCTGAATCCTGAGACATTTCTAAAGTGTCTCGAATTGGTTAGGAGATCGTCCCTAGCCTTGACTCCTGATGTAAATCCAACTTTCAATACGACATCATGCGGTTTTGATTGTAGAACTAGTATGGTAACATAGTATATGGTAGCTATGTCGTCTATGATTGATACATTATGATTGAAATTATTTTGACACATATATACACTAATAATAATATCAAATCCATTTTTATCGTATCAAGCATGTTTTGACCATCTATCCTCCGGTTTGCGTTGCATTGTGTGATGAGACTTGAGTCTTATAATGGTTTCATTTTCTTAAAAATCATTGCGTTGTTTAATGATTTACTTTCTTTATGCACTGGCAATCAAATGGAGTAAACTCGTTCCGCGTTAGCGGCATGGTCCTATGATTACCCTTATTTTAGATAAGTTAAGTTAGATTTCTCATACCAGTCCCGTGACTGACCCGTAGTTTGTTTCACTTGCAAACACGGGTGCCCCTAATTTTCCACACGGGCAGTTGAGTAGCTTGTTTTGCAGATATTCCTTTTGAGTCGGATTCTGGACCGAAGCTTAAAGCTATGTCCAGAGTGTTGATAGACTTCCGCTGTATCAGTTTAGTTATTTCCGCTGCTTTGTATTGATTATTATGAATAATCTTCCGCTGTATTATTATTTATTAATGTACTCTGGTATATTCTGTACTCTGATGTTATATTATCATGCTGTAATAAAAGTCTTCCCTTATATGTTCTAATGTATTGTATTCCCAAAGTTAAAGTATTGGAAGATTTCCGACTTTTGGTTCAGACCTGTGTGGTTTATGGTCGATTCAAAGGGTGGGGATTTTCGGGTCTTTACATTTGGTATCAGAGCCAGGTTAGCTCAAATCTCTAGGGTACAACTCGTTAGAACTGAACAAAAGACTCGTCAGAGGTAGGATTAGCAATATCCTATAAAAGGATGATTCGTTAGAGATGGGATCAGTAGTATCCTAGAATGAGTCCGAAGAGTGTTATTTTTAAATAAAAACAAATTTAGTTTTGAAGCTTTTATCTTAAAATACGTATGTGAGATATTATTATATTTTAATTTGGACAATCGAGTATATAGAGATTTTAATATACGTCTGATCCACATGTATACGAAGTCTCAAATATACTAGATAGATATAGAATCGCCCTCTAGTCCCCGGAGATGATTCTGATGATGAGGCATCATCATAAGTGTTTATGTTCGAGTTTCAGAGTGGCTATCTATATATTTCCAATCGAATGGTATGAGAACCAAAACTTAATTAGAATTTATTGCTGTGATTTGCACTAAAAATATGATTTTTGACTATATGTAAAAGTTATATATTTAAAAAGTTAATCACCTAATTGATTGCTGGTTGTGATGTTTGAAAATTAGTTTAACTAATTAAAATGTTGGTATAATAATTAACTTAACCAATATGAGAAAGAATGATAAATTTAGCTAAATCGAATTTAATATTGAACTAAATTGATAAGAAATGAAAATTGAGTTGATTAATTAAACAACCTTTAGCTCTGTTCCTTTTCGAGGATGAAAAGATTTTAAGTGGGGGAGATTGTAACAACCCGCAAATTTTGAACCAATTTAAAAATTTATTTTAGGAAATTTAATATTTAAATTTTTTTATTTTAAATAATAATGACTAAAATTTATTTTAATCGAACTTAAACAAAATAAATTTAATTTAAATATAAAAGGAGTTAGAAATGGCGCGGTAGTTTGAAAATTTGATTTTAAACTTTAACTGAATGTACAGGATTCAAAATAAATCGGATTTCAGTAAAACCAAAAATATTTAAATCTGTTTAACTATATCTTTCTAACGAATGTAAGAAATTGAAACTTCACTTTAAAAATAAAAATTTATGGCTAGTTTAAAATTTAGAAAAGTCGTTGTAGAGTTTATATGTATTTTAATATAATATATGGCCCTTAAAAATATCCATTTTGCAAACGACCTCCGTTTTTTACGAAACCACTTTTGTTGGATTCGGAATGTCAAATTATTGTTAGGTTTCAATTTTCATAATTTTTCGAATTAATATGTGAGTGTGGCAAAAGAAAAATATGTTTTTTCAATTTTAGTCAAATATAATCGATTTGAAAATGGCCATTTTTGAAACAGTCTCAGAATTCGACGAAATTAGTTTTGTTATGACCATATCGTCAAAATATAGCTAGAAATATTTTTTCTGGAATTTTCTGAGTTCGTATGTGGCCCCGGTGAATTTAAATATACGATCGAATGAATCTAATAAAGGATTTAAATATTAAATTAAAGATTTCAGGTCACAGATAGCTGTTTGGGCTGACGGGACCTAGCCCATTGGATCCGGAGCGGGGGCTATTGGGTATGGTAAACTCCTATTGGACTGAAATTAGATTTGTTTAGGACTTAGGGATTTATTTGTGAAATTAACAATTAAAATATTATAAATATTCATCAAAAAATCATTTCCAAACCCTAATCCTAAACTACAGCCGCCGCCCAACTATGCATCGATGTCCATTTCTTTTCGGAATTCAGTCCTCAATTAATTTCAATCCGTCACAAATTAAAACCTACTTCCAAAGCACAAATCAAAGGGGCCTCTAGGATCTACAAATCTATACGGTCGAGATCGGAAACAAGGAATCGGTTTGGCCGGATTTGGCCTTGAAAGGCGGCTGGTTTGAGCTCCTTTTTCGAGGCCAGGAGGCACTCGAGTTCACCCTGGTGGCTGACGTGGGATGGCGGCTCTCGGGGCTTCAGGGTGGCGCTGGTGGATCGAACTCTGCTTGGATGTGGTGTCGCCGACGGTGGTGCAAAGCTTTGAAGGGATGGGTTCAGTTTCAATACTGAACGTGGAAGATGAAGTCCGGGTTAATTTTCCCCTAATGATGTAACTAAATATCCAATTATATTTTAATTAATTAACGTAATCAAAAATTTAAATGTTCATATCTTATGCAAAACAAAACAGAATTTGATGATTTCAGAACCATTGGAATCAGAAGAACGAGATCTATACGATGGAATTGACTAGAACCAAAAAGGAGGACTTCGAAAATTCAGACAAAAACCAACTGTGAGATTTCTTCTTTTTATATAATTAATTAATTAATTAATTTGCTATGTGACGATTGAATGTGTATGACTGAGATCTGCTATGTGATGATATTGTGAATGATTTATCTGTTTGTTGGTGATGCATAAACACAGATTTGTATGTGTTAAATAAAAATAAATCATTTTTTCTATATTATTGATTTGGATTAGAATTTCCATTTCAATAAAAATAAATCATTTTGTTTTATTACAGATTTGGATTAGAATTTCCATTTCAACAAAAATAAATCATTTTGTTATAGTGTGGAATTGAAATAGAATTGTCAATTCAACATAAAAACATTATTTTGATTATTTTTGTTAAATTGAATTAGATTGTCAATTCAACATTTAAAACACTATTCTGATCTTTTTGTGGAATTGATTTAGATTGTCAATTCAATATAAAAAAATTATTTGGATTATTTTGTTGAATTGAAATAGAATTTTCAATTCAATGTAAAACATTATTTTATCATTTTTATTGGATTGAAATAGTATTGTATATTCAAAATAAAATATTATTTTGTCATTTAATAGAATTGTCAATACAATTGGAAATATATCATTATGAAATTTATAATTGTGTTGAATTAAAAAAAAGTTATTCTTTTATTTGCATTCTTGGATGCAAATAAACGATGAATTAAAAAAGTTATTATTTTATTTGCATTCTTTGATGCAAATAAACATTGAATTAAAAAATTATTCTTTTATTTGCATTCTTTGATGCAAATAAACATTGAATTAAAAAGTTATTCTTTTATTTGCATTTCTTGATGCAAATAAACGATGAATTAAAAGTTATTCTTTTATTTGCATTCCTTGACGCAAATATACGATGAATTAAAAAATTGTTACTTTATTTGCATTCTTTGATGCAAATATACATTGAAATAAAAAGTTATACTTTCATTCGCATTCTTTGATACAGATAAAATGTTGAAATTGGAAGTTAATTTTTATTTGCATTTCTTGAGGCAAATAAGACATAGTTTAAAAAAGGTTATATTTTATTTGTAATTTAGATACAAATTAAAAACATGATTTGTAAAGTTACATTTTTGTTTGCAATTTTAGATGCAAACAAAACATTAGAATTAAAGTTACATTTTTGTTTGCAATTTTAGATGCAAACAAAACATTAAAATAAAGGTTGTGTTTTTGTTTGCAATTTTAGATGCAAAAACATTAAAATAAAAAGCTATTATTTACATTTTAGTTTTAATAAAAATGAAAGAATTAAAGGTTGCGTCTTTATTTGTCAAATTAGATGTAAGTAAAGGAATAAATAAAAAGTTACATTTTTATTTACATTTTAGTTGTAACAAAAATGATAAGACTAAAAGCAATATTTTTATTGGCATTTTGAGACAATAAAAAGAACATAATTAAATGTACATTTTTATTGCCACTTTAGAGACAATAAAAAGAGTAGTAGTACATGTACATTTTTAATGTGATTTTATACAATGCAAAAATGATTACATTTTTAGTGTAATATAAAGATTACATTTTAAAATGTAAAAAGGATATCATTTTTATGCAATATAAAAAGATTACATTTCATTGTAAATGAGTCAACATTAGAATTCACATTTTTTTAATATAAATGAATCAGTAGAAAAGATTCATTGTTTTTGATAAATTATGTTAACAAGAGAACGTAGATTTTTATTGTATATGAAAATGATTCATTGTTGCATTAAAATGTTTAACTTTAAAAAGTTCACATTTTTAGTATAAAAAGAGATTATATGAAAATATTCATGTATTGAAAATATAATGTAGCGATGTCTTGAAATATATGTTTGTGATGTTGAATTGTAACACTTCCATTTACAAGTTATCCGACTTGTTTATGTGATTGGAACGATAATTTTTCACACATCGCCCAAGTGTACAAATAATCTATTATTGTTTATTGGTTGAAACCCCACACGGGTGTTGGGATGACATTTGACATACACTAGTCCCGGTATTTAATTAATTGTCAATCTATAGATTGACAGTCTGTGTTGAACATTACTTATTTATTTATTTTAATGCTCACACAGTTATAAATCTCACTTTGGATGTGAATGTATTGTTTGATGATTGTTTATCATTATCGTTGAATATATGCAATGTATGAAATCCATATAATTGAAATTCTATGGTAATTGATTGAGTCGCATTCCGATTCAGAATTATTTTAATAAAAAAGATCATTTTAATGTAAAAATACATTCTAATGTAAAAGAATGAAAAAGATCATTTTAATGTAAAAATACGTTTTTATGTTTAAGAATAGAGAAGAAAAAAAAGAATATTTTAGAATAAAGAACATCTTAAAACAAAGAATATTTTAATATAAAGAATATTTTAATATAATGAATATTTTAAAATAAAGAACTTTTAAAAAAAAAATTAGTGAAGAATAAAGTACGATTTTTATGTCCGTCATAGAATGGATACAAGAATATAAAATATGAAGCCGTGATTATGTAGGGACGCTATTTTTAACCCGAACGGGTTTATCGATCGATTTATTTCATTTTAAAAATGAATATAAAAAGAAGTGATTTATAAATCTAATATTTTGATAATATGAATATTTTAATATGATAAAAATGTAGAATTTTCAATTTTGCTCTAAAATCGAAAATGAAGATAAAATCATTTTAAAAAGAATTTATAAATATTTTATAAAATACGTTTTAGAAATCGACGATATATATATATATATATATATATATATATATATATATATATATAATGGCCTGAATAGAACGCGCCGCACAACCACCGTTCGTGAATTTCGACCATTAACTTCAAATTGATGTAACGGGAGATCCGACCGTCGGATTCTCCTAAAACCAGAACCATTGGGTTCGTATCGAAAAGATATTTCCAATGAATATAAGAGTTTTGAAATCTAACGGTTGGAATTGGAGTTATGTCCAAATCAATTTTAGAAAACGTCGCTATAAGTGTAGTTCGATGACCGTTTATGGAATTCGACTGTAAAGGCCTAAATAAAAATTATTTAAAATATAGAAAAATTATGTAAAATCATAATAAATGATTTAAAAAGATTTTATGATGAAAAAACTCTAATTTTGAAAAGGTAAAATATATTTTTATCCAAACGAACTAGTTATTAACTAGAAAGATAATCCAATGTTTTAAATTAAATAAATTGGATTTTGGTTTATCATGAATGGTGTCTTAAATAACACTATTCTTAAAACCCCATGTAAAAAAAGAATAAACCTTTTAATTAAGATTAATAGAGTTTTAAAACTATATTTAGTAATTGGAATAAAGTGAAATGTAAATTGGGTTTATCGTGAGCGGTGATTTAAAACGACATTTGTTCTCTAACCCCGTGCAAGACCGACGATCTTCAGGTCGAATGGATGAGTTGCTACTGATGCCCATGATTGGAGAAGCTACCTTGAAGGGGCTACAGTGGTAGCCGTCCAGACGTACTCGTTGATTGTTCGGATATGCGAGGAATGAGGTTCCTCCGGCTTCGTTCAAACCCAGAACGAACTTGTAAATGGATGGTATGTCTGACATTGTATTCCTTTTCATTGTATCTGTTGATTTCTGCTAATATATATCTGTTTGGTAGTGGAGAATTTATTCTCTTGCTTAATACCCTTCTTTGAGACGTATGAGCTCAGAGGTTATATATTTGCAGAAATCAATGGTAGGGATTGACAATGTGGCATGCTAAGATGCATGGATCAAGGCTTTTGTTGGAAAGCAGAGTCTTATGGATGATGATCAAAGCATAGTTATTTAGGCATAGCTTTGTGTATTATGTTACCTCGCGAGCCTCACACCCCGGTAGAGTCAAAAACGGGACAAGGGAACGCAGGGAGTGCACACATTTCTTTCTAGCTAGAAGTGATGTTTGCGTTTGTACACGGCCCGGCATTTTTACTTATGTGGTTTATGGAATGAGGCGCCTCGGATTTTTATTGGTCGCCAATGGCCAATTTATAGGTCCAATTGGATCGAGAAGCGTGTGTTCAGGCATAACTAATCCACTAAAGTATTTGTGGACTGGCCCTGCTGTATCCAAGGATTCGCCAGGGTCCGAATCCTAAGACATTGCTTGAGTGTATCAAATCGGTTAGGAGATTGTCCCTAGCCTTGAGTCATGATGGAAATCCAACTTCCAATACGACATCATGCGGTTTTGATTGTAGAACTTGTATGGCGACATAGTATATGGTAGTTATGCCGTCTATGATTGATACATTATGATTGGAATTGTTTTGACACATATATACACTAATAATAATATCAAATCCATTTTTATCGTATCAAGGATCTTTTGACCATTATAAGGTAAAACTCTGTCTTTCGGTTTGCATTGCATTGTGTGATGGGACTTGAGTCTTCTAATGGTTTCATTTTCTTAAAAAGCATTGCGTTGTTTAACGATTTACTTTATTAATGCACTGGCAATCAAATGGAGTAAACCCGTTCCGTATTAGCGGCGTGGTCCTGTGATTAGCCTTATTTTTAGATAAGTTAAGTTAGATTTCTCATACCAGTCCCATGACTGACCAGTAGTTTGTTTCACTTGCAAAGTCAGGTGCCCCTTATTTTCCACACGGGCAGTTGAGTAACTTGTTTTGCAAATATTCCTTTTGAGCAGGATTCTGGATCGAAGCTTAAAGTTGTGTCCAGAGTGTTGATAGACTTCCGCTGTATTAGTTTAGTTATTTCCGCTGCTTTGTATTGATTATTGTAAATAATCTTCCGCTGTATTATTATTTATTAATGTACTTTAGTATATTCTGTACTCTGATGTTTTATTATCATGATGTAATAAAAGTCTTCCGTTATCTGTTCTAATGTATTGTATTCCCAAAGTTAAAGTATTCGAAGTTTTCTGACTTTTGGTTCAGACCTGTGTGGTTTATGGTCGATTCAAAGGGTAGGGATTTTCAGCTCTTTACATAAACAATAAGTATTAACGGAAAGAGAAAAATGAAACAAGGAACAATTTATAAGGATATATACATCCATACAAAATGTGCATGCAAATATATAGAAAAAGGGAAATAGGCGCATAATCTATTTAAAAAGAGCAAAACTAGGAATTGACATAATGAATTAAAAGAGAATATACGTGTATATACTTAGAAATATATGAAGAATGTATGCACATAATAAATAAAGATGAAAAAGGAATTAGTGTGCATAATGGTAGAAAATTAATTTGGCGCCTAATTGGCACATTTAGTTAGTCCAGCTCAAAATTATTGTTGACTTGGCAACTTCCTATTGGCGTTATAACATGGAGAGAATATATTTCATCAGGGAAAATAGATGGTCAGTATCAATTTGAGCTTCATATATAAAGGACCTTATATCTCTCCATTTTCATTTGTTGTTTCTTCACTCTCTTCTTCCTCCATATAATTTCTGAACAAAATTATTAATTATAATATTGGAACGCTATCCAAATGAAGATTAAAAAGAAAATTTATCGTCAACAATGACAAATTTACAAAATAAGGCGTTTTCAAATGCAACGACGATACAAACTCATGATCCATCTGCAGTCAATCCAAAAGAGATTCTCTTCTAGATCGGCATATCAATGTGAGTGGATTCAATTTATAACATTTTTGATAATGCTATATTATCGTTTGACATTCCCCGTTAGCATGCAATGTAAATCTGTTAGAAATGTTAATTTGATATGATTATGTGTTAAAATGATTAAAAAGCTAAAATGTTAACATGTGGAAATGTAAACTTGTTAAAAATGTGGAAACAATTACTGTTGTATACATGTAAGTTTTAATTACATGATAAATTGTGACATATTATGTAATTGAACGCTTAACCGTTAACTTGTGACATGTTAGACTTGGACCCTTTACTGCAAGAATTGTGATAGTTACATGTTAAATTATTAGAAAGGAATAATTACATTATTTTATGATTACATGTTGTCATTTTAAATACGAAGTTAATTACATGTTAGGAAAAACATGCGACATGGAAATTAGAAATGGACTTAATATGAAATTAAGTATGACATATAAAGTATAAATTACAGTAAAAATTGAAAGAATGAACATGCCTAAACTTACCGTAAATAGAAAACTGTAACCACACTTAGGCACGAGGTTATATTCAACTTGTGGTAGAATTCTGCCCAGAATCGCCTGGAAAATCCAACGTCCACAAGTTGTTAATTTAATGTGAGGGTTCTAGTGCGTAAATAAATATGTAACGGTGCTAAGACACGAGATTAAATCAACTTGTGGAATAAGTCTACCCGGAAACGCCTAGCAAATCTAGCATCCACAAGTGGTAGGCTTAATGTGAGAGGTCTAGTATGTAAACACACACACTCACACACAAACACACACACATGCGCGCGCACACACAGACACACACACAAATATATACATGTATATTCTTTTGTAAAACGGATAAGCTTTTATTCAGGCTTCTCAGCCCAGTTGAAACGGCCCAAATATAGACGCATACACACTACACAGCATTCAAGAAACCCGAACCCGCTTACTATAACATCGAATCTAATACATAAAAACAAAACCGACTTTTCATTGCCACATTCCTCGTTCTTCCGCTTTTTAAATTAGGTCAACTATGGAGGACGGAAATTACTTCCCTCGAATCGTTTTCTTGCCACTAATCGCCTGCCGATCCTCTCCTTGCATCGCCATTGTTGCTTCTGCCTGGTTACCTGTAAGTCTCCGTCTACTGATTCACTTCGCTCTGACTTGTATGTCCACCCAATTCAAGTAGCAGACTTTATTTGGGTTTTGTGCTATGTGTTTGAGCACCCTGCTGTTGCGCTCTCTCCAAATCGTCCAAACAGTGTTGGTGATAGCAATCTTGTACAACTTGGCTTTATCGTCTACCAGTTGCCTCCTGACATTCAGGTACTCTATGCATGTTTTTAATCATAGTCGTAGTCACTAATATTCAGTTTTTCCAGACAATATTTTCAGATTTACCTAGAAAAATCACAGTTAAAAAACAGATGTTGATGAGTTTCTGTTTCCTTGTTACATAGAACACACTGATTTTCTTGAATAATCCACATGCACTCAATCTATCTTTTGTAGGGAGCCGATTAATCACCGCCTTATAGGTTGTGGCTGGCATTTTAGGGGAGTTCATTCTGACCCATACAAATTTGTGCCAATCTTTTACTTGATGTTTTTCCCTTACATCCTCCCATGCAGTACGAGTATCTAACTCTTTAGCACGTTTTCATGCACATATTCCTCTTCTCTATTGTGGTACAATGGCATGTACTCAATTTTGGCTTTAATTTCGTCATTGCATGGCAAACTTCAGCAGTTCCATGAATTCTCACTAATAAGGTCATCCACTTACTTGTTTGGGCATCCATAGGCAGAGTACGTGTCCCAACCAAGTCAGTCAACCATAGATTTACCTTCAATCCATGGGTCCTTCCATATATTTGTTTCTTTCCCTTTAGCTATTTCTTTCACACACTTTCTAGCTAATTTGTCTCTAATTTTGAGAATTGCCTTCCAAGTAGGGGAAGAGTTGTTGTCTGTGTGCATTTGCCAGAAATTACCCTCAAATATCTACTGCGCATCCATTTTTCCCAAATGCCACTAGATTTGATGATTTTCCAACCCTGTTCCGGTGTGAAAGAATCTCTCATTTCACATAGATTTCGAAGTCTAACCCCTCCTTCCTTTTTGGGATAATGCAAGTCAAAGTATTTTATGCTATGTAAACCTCCTTTCCACAAAAATTCCGCACATACTTTTTCAATTTTGTCAATTGAGGCATCTGGCAACTGAAAAGTTTGCAACCAGAAATTTACTTTTGCCTGAATAACTGTGTTTACCAATTCTACTATGCTTGCAAAGGACAATAAGTTAGAGTACCAGTCTTGGAGCTTCTCCCTAATTTTTGTAATGAGTTCTGCACATTCTAAATTAGTTATTTTATTATATGAAAGTGGCACTCCCGAAATACTTGGTTGGTAGGCTGCCTTCTTGAACTTTCAACACTGCTAAAACTTCCTCTTTTATCGCATTGAACTTATTAAAGTAGCATTTAGTCTTAAACTCATTCACTTTTAGTCCTGCATATTTCTCCAACACACCAAAAATGTTTTTAATAGCTACTACAGCCCCTTTATTAGCTCTTATACATATTATCAGATCATCAGCATATAAAAGGTGACTGAGTTGGGGTTGTATGTCACAAATTGTTCAGATTTATTTCATATAACATGCCAATTCCGTTTGTAGTGAGAAGAATTCCATAGCTACAACAAATAGGTATGGGGAAAGGGGGTCCCCTTGCCTAATCCCCCTATTACAAGTAATGTGGCCCTTAGGGATCCCATTAATTAAAATAGAGAAAGTGGGGGTGTTGATACAGTCTTCAATTAGGGCTGTAAGCATGGTTGGAAAACCCATACTTTGTAACATATGTATGATAAACTTGCGATTAATTTTGTCATACTCTTTTTATAAGCCCAGCTTTAAACAAAGTTTATATGCCCCTTTTTTGTTGAATTTTCTCACTAGTTCATGTGCTAGCAAAGAATTATCTGATATACTTCTGCCTCTAATAAACGCACTTTGGCACTCAGCAATAAAATCAGGCAGAATGAGGTTAATTTTGTTGCATATAACCTTAGAGAGAATTTTGTACACCACATTACAACAAGCTATTGGTCTATACTCTTGAATTCTCGAGGGGTTTTCTTTCGTAGGGATTAGGCAAATGAATGTGTGATTAATTTCTTTGAGAATTCAACCTGTTCGGAAAGCTTCTTGTATTGCACTAACCATACATGATTTCTGGTCTTCCCAATGTCGCCGGAAGAATTCAGCGCCCAGGTCTGGCATCGCTATGGATGCTAGCCAAAGCTTCCCAAACTTCCTCAGTAGTGACTGGACGATGGAGTTTGTGACTGCCAGTAGTGTTTAGCAGCCTACGGCAATGGATAGTGGGTAAGTTGTCTTCAGTTTGGCCATTGTAAAGCTCTGAGTAGTATTTGATTGCTTCCTCCTCCATCTTTTGAGTGTTTTTGTTGTTTTGTGTACCATCCTGGTCATAACATTGCAAATTAGAGGTTAGATTTTTTCTAATCGACATATTAGTATAGAATAATTTTGTGCACTCGTCCCCTTCAGTGATCCGTCTTTCTTTGGCTTTTGTTTGAGTTCAATTGCCTTAATTTTTTGTGCATCCTTGAGTTGCCCTTGCATATTATAATAAGCACTCCAACTTTCCTCCCCTTCATTATCTTCGTCTAACTTATTAAGCAAGTCTACACATTAATTTTATAGATTGGAGATGTTGTCTTGTTCATTGGGCCTTAGTGTTAACCCATAAAAATACGTGTTCAATATATAGTCAAAATCATGCCGTTATTCTTCAAGTTATTAGGCTCAATACGTGAATACCAAGTCGTTCTAAGGCCATGTCATCAGAAAAGGAAGGAACCATGCCACCTTCAGTTATGTCGTATCAGTCAGGTCATCATAGTCCATATCAAATCATAAAGCTAAGTCATGTATCACCATGCCGCAACCATGACTCCTTTGAGTCATGTCGTAGTTCGTCAAGGCGATCTCAGAAGGTTAAGCCATCTCCAAGTTATGTCGTGCCTGCTTTATGGCGATGAGAGGAAGCTAAAGCATTTTACAGTCATGCCACACTGATGTAATAACATAAGATAAGGATAAGATTCATGTCGGTCAGTGACATGACGTTATACTACTGTTATCCATGTCGTTCAGCGACATGGTGTACAAGTAATTCATGTCGGCCTTAAACCATGTCCAGATAACCAGGTCTTATTCCGGAAACAGGCCATGTCGTCCGTCCCCCCATGTCGTTTAGCGACAAAAGGAGCAAGCTGCTACTTAAGCTCTCAATATGAACCATTTCGTGACCTACTCGTGCCGCATCCAGTTATTACCAGGTCGTTGACAGCTATCATCTGAACGATATGAATCATGGCGAGGAGAGTCATGTCCTATCGCAAGCTGAAAGCGCCAAGGGCTAACCCGCCAGACGACATGAGTTATGTCGTTGATGACATGGGTTATAGCGGAGGTCCAAGCCATGTCGGTGGCGACATGAGTCAAGGTGTTTTTCTGCATAATTACAGAACTGCCATCTGGTTTGGAAATCTCCTATAAATACCCCCCTCACTTCTTTATTAGGGGGGATCGAATCTTTAGACCATGAAGTACTGCTGAAAATATTCTACAACAATTCTAAACATCTATCCAACATCATAAATTGAAGATTAATCCATGGATCATGATCTTCATCAAACACATCCAAATGATTCAAGAGTTGAAGATTGATTGAGTGAAGCTCGTGTGCAAGAAGGAATTCTTCCAATTCTACTACATCTACATCATATCTTCGCTGATTAGTACACTTCTCTATCATCCCTAATAGATTGAAACATGATTCATGAGTAAGGGAGTGATGAAAATGTCGTAAGACAGAAGTTAATCTTGTAATTTGCGCATTAATAATGGAATCTTTTATGACAGTGGATGTAGATCCTTATTGGATTGAACCCCTATAAAACTTCGTGTCTTCTACTTGCATTTCAATCATTGTGTGGCTCCACTTATCATTTTTTGTGAGGCATTTTCCTCACATTTTTGGTGTTAAGCCCAAATTTAGGGAAAACATTTGGCGCCCACCGTGGGGCCCAGATTGCTAATTCATTTCTCACTCTCTCACAAGGTAGAAGGCCTTGCTTTGGAATTTTTAAATACACTCCGATCATTTAAGTTGTCCGAATTGAAATTCTTATCCAAAGCTATGGGTAAGCCAGATAGACCACCAAGAAAACCACAACCAAAAGTACCGATAATGCCACTAACACGGAAAACACTATGCCCACTAATCAGTTTGAAGTCGGTGAAAGTTCTAAAGCCAAAACTGTCATAACTAGAAGGGAATTGGATGAAGTGGCAGCAGGACTGACAAGTCGAATCGATATCGCGAATGAATCCATGATGAAGAAACTTGAAACCATGTTCGCTATGCAAGCCGCAATGGCTAAGATTACCATGAGTGCAGCCCCTCTTAAATCTGCTAAAACCACTCGAACGGAAGAAACTGGATCTTTTTCCTCAAGCCCGAATCGAGGAAATTCTGTCCAAGAGATTACAGATCCCAGTCACAAGGGAACAAAGCCTCCTATTCACAATCACTCTAGAAAAGCAACTCCTCAACAAGCATTTGGTTCCACCAAAGGGGCACTTCCCCATGTGGGAGGTCCAGGGCCCCGGAATATGAACAGTGACCGTTTGCCCAGGCAAACATCCGGTAAAGAGGAAGGTGTCCGCCCCTTAGGCCAACTCAATGAGGAGGAGCGTATATCCGGGATGATACGAAAGATCATGAAGGAGGACCAGAAAAAGGTGGATGATGAGAAGGAATGGGGGTTTGCTCCCACAAAAACACCGCTTACGGAAAGAATTAAGATGGCGCCATATCCGAACAAATTCAAACCTCCAGTTATACAAGCTTATAATGGGACTGGTGATCCCAATGTGTTCCTATTCAAGTATGATCAGCACATGGATGGGGCACGTGCTACTGATGAGCTCAAGTGTCTATAATTCCTTACTTACTTGGAGGGGGTAGCTTCACTCTGGTTCACGAAGCTTTCACCAAAGTCCGTGGACGATTTTTCCACCTTGGCCAAGCTGTTTAGGCAGCAATTCAGACTTCAAGCAACTAAGGTGCATGATGTAATGGAACTTAATGAATTGGAACAAGGGCCAGGGGAATCCATTAAAGCCTTCCTTTCTCGTTTTAATACAGCTGCAGTCGAAGTTGGAAATTATGAGCCACGATTGGCCTTGATGGCTCTAAAAGGAGGTATAAATAAAAGGACCAAACATGGGCGATGGATCAAGAAAAAGAAGCGTACCACTGTAGAAGAGCTATTCGATAGGCAGAAGAATATATAGGTGTGGATGAGGATCCGGCCTATACCTTAGAAGTTCCAGAAAATAATAAGCCGACGGAGAAAAAAGACGTAAACGTGCAAGGAGGACAGAAAAACGCTGGAGGAAATCATAAAAGGGGGAATGAAGGGAAAAATGGTCGAAACAACAAAAAGCATTGTTTCTTCAAGAATTCTGAAATGACTCCCCTTAATGATACCATAGAAAACATTTATATAGCGACCAAAGATACAGAGGAGTACCCAGAGCCAAGGAAGTTAAGAGTCACTGATAATGCAATAAAATCTGGCAGATTATGTCGATTCCACAACCAACCGGGGCATAGCACAAACGAGTGTAGACATTTGAAAAGCTTAATTGAGCAGCTAATAAGGAAAAACAGGCTTCAGCAGTACACAAAGAACTCCCAAAATTCTCAGGGAGCTCAAGACCAAGGAGCCTCTGCGGGACAGCCTAAACAGAATGAGAGTGCTTCAGCTGCTGTTATACCAAGGATGATCATAAACACCATCTCAGGAGGCCTATACCCAATTGGGAAAAGCTGAGGGGACATGGTAAAGTTTGCTCAGGAGGTAAAGGACTTTTTGAAAAAAGGTGAACTCATGATCACGGATGAGGCTTTATCAGCAAAAATACCAAGAATCTCGCGAGGCGACATCACATTTAAAGATGAAGATCCAAATGGGATCATAACGCCTACAGACGATCCAATGGTGATAACCACTGGTTTGGGCCCAGCCATAGTTAGAAGAGTTTTGGTCGATAGTGGAGCATCTATTATTGTCCTCTTCATTAGTGCATTCCATAGAATGAAGCTTTCCATGAACAACGTAAAAGCCTGCCAGAACAAGGTCCACGGGTTCACAGGTCAAGTTGTTCAACCAATTGGCGTTATCAGTTTATTAGTGGAACTCGGAGAAGGAGGGCAGAAGGCCGCACTGGAACAGGATTTCGTTATAATGGATGAACTCTCCGCTTATAATGCCTTCCTAGGAAGACCTATTCTTGCAACATTTAGAATAACTATGGCTCCGTGGTGTCTCACTATGAAATTCCCAACAGAGAATGGTATAGGCACAATTATAGGCGATCAACGAGCAGCAAGAGAATGTTATGTAGTTGAATTGGCAGAGGCAAGGAAGAAGGATATAGAGCCGTCGCTCCGCATCCAAAAACCTCTCTTATAGCAATTAAAGCAAGGCCCCCATACTGGAGAGCATAGTAGCGATCGAAAAGCAATTGATCCAAGGAAAAATAGTATAGGGGAAAATAGAGCAGCACCGGCCGAAGATACTATCCCCGTTTCAATATCCGATAAAGATCCCAACCAGGTCCTAAGAATAGGATCTCGGCTAGGTATGAAACTGCAAAAGGAATTAGTCTTTTTTTTAAAGCGAATCTAGATGTATTTTCCTGGGCACACTCGGATATGTGTGGGATCCCATCGAGTGTAATTGTTCACAAATTATATATAAATAAAAAGTTGACTCCTGTGAAACAAAAGAGACAAATGCAAGGATTAGAAAGATCTATAGCTCTAAAAGAAGAAGTAGATAAATTACTCGAAAACAATTTCATACGAGAATCTACATATCCAGATTGGGTTTCTAACCCAGTCCTTATCAAAAAGTCCAACGGAAAGTGGAGAGTGTGTATAGAATATTCAGACCTTAATAAAGCATGCCCAAAAGACAGTTTTCCCTTGCCCTAGATTGACCAACTTGTAGATGCAACCACGGGACATAGGTTACTATCTTTTATGGATGCATATTCCGAATATAACCAAATTATGATGCACAAGTATGATGCACAAGCCGGATGAGGAGAACACGAGTTTCATAACGAATAGGGGGCTATACTGCTATAAAGTCATGCCGTTTGGACTAAAAAACGCAGGAGCGACTTACCAACGTCTCGTAAACTCCATGTTTAAATCTCAAATAGGGAATACAATGGAAGTGTATGTAGACGATATGCTAGTTAAATCAAAGAAGGCTGAAGATGACCTCGAGGATCTAGCTGAAATGTTTTACATACTCAGAAAATACGGGATGAAACTAAACCCAGTAAAGTGTTCATTCGAGGTCTCTTCGGGGAAATTTCTCCGGTTTATCGTCAATGCTAGGGGAATCGAAGAAAATCCCTCTCAAATTGCGGCTTTAAGGGAAATGCGGGCTCCAAGAACAAAAAAGGAACTCCAAAGCCTAAATGGAAAGGTGGCAGCATTAAATCGGTTCGTATCCAAAGCAACTGATCATTGTATTCCGCTTTTGGATGCCTTGAAAAATGGAAGAAAGGACTTCCAATGGACCTCAGAGTGCCAGAAGGCCTTCGACGAATTGGTTAGACATATGGAATCACCGCCAATGTTGTCGAAACCTAAAGATGGGGAAGATCTATTTTTGTATCTAGCAGTTTTGTCACATGCCTTGAGTGCTGCCCTAATCCGAGAAGAAGCAGGGGTGCAATTGCCGGTGTACTACATCAGTAAGAGATTTGTCGGGGCTGAACTAAATTACCCTAAACTAGAGAAGCTCGCATATTGCCTCCTCGTTGCCTCAAAAAAGTTGAGACCGTATTTCCAATCTCACCCTATCAAAGTTTTAACCGATCAACCATTAAGGCAAATTCTCTTTTGCCCAGAAACTCCAGAAGGTCACTCGTTATGCTATGCCTTGAGGTTGGAATTTCCATCAACTAATAACGAGGCCGAATATGAAGCGTTAATAACAGGGTTAAAGTTGGCGAAAGAGCTAAACCTGAAAACCTTGCAGATTCTCAGCGATTCTCAAGTGGTGGTGAGCCAAGTGTGCAAAGAGTTCCAAACAAAAACTGGGTCCTTCTTATCTAACCAAAGCTATGGAACTTCTAAACGGTCTCGATCATTATGTTATATCTCGCATCCCTAGAAAGCAAAATTCAAAAGCGGATACTCTTGCCAAATACGCTAGTTCATCAGATGCTCAACTGCTGGGTTTAATTCCCGTCGAAGTCCTTTCTTCCCCAACCATTGAGGAAGCGAGTATTGACTAGATAATGGAGACCGCTGAAGAACCGGTGTCATGGATGACTCCAATCAAGGAATATATCCTTAATGGGACACTTCCTGAGGACCGAAAAAAAGAAAAGGAAGATATTGCGCAAAGCTCCTCTATACCTCGTTCAAAATGGAAGGCTGTATCGACGAGGATTTTCCATGACGTTGTTGCGATGTGTAACTAAAAAGGAATTTAGAGCAATTTTGGCAGAACAACATGAGGGAGAATGTGGAGGACACACTGGCAGTCAAACATTAGCCAAGAAGATTCTGCGATACGGCTATTTCTGGCCTGATGTAAATCTGGATGCTATGACCTATGTAAAGAAGTGTGACAGGTGCCAAAGATTTGCTAAAATTCCAAGAGCACCTTCCACAGAGTTAACTCAATTGGTCTGTCCATGGCCGTTCGCAGTCTGGGGCATAGATTTAATTGGGATACTACCCACCGCAAAAGCGAATATGAGATATGCTATAGTAGCTATCGATTACTTTACCAAATGGGTTGAAGCAGAACCTTTGGCTACTATCATGTCAAAGAAAGTGATCAATTTCGTTTTAAAAAAACATAATTTTCAGGTTTGGAGTGCCACAAAAGATCATTACCGATAATGGTACCCAATTTGAAAGCAATGAATTCCTAGACTTCTGCGCTAAATATAAGATCAAAAAGAATTTTGCAGCTGTGGCCCATCCGCAAGAAAACGGGCAAGTGGAAGCCATCAACAAAATACTAAAGTCAACCATCAAGAAGCGTCTTGAAAAATCCAAAGGCAACTGGGTTGATGAAATTCCTTTTGCGTTATAGGCATACCGGAAAACACATAAAACTGCTACGGGGCACACCCCATTCTCACTTGCATTCGGGTCAGAAGCTATGATCCCAGTGGAACTGGAAGTACCAACTCAACGCTGAATCTACTTTAACCAGAAGGAGAATGAAAAGTTGTAGTTGGAGGCACTTGATTTACTCGAGGAAAAGCGAAAAGAAGCAGAACTTAAGATAGCGGCCCATCAACGGAAAGTAGCCAGATATTTCAATATAAATCAAACAGAGAACTTTCCAAGTCGGGGACCTCGTCCTGAAGAAAATTATGACAGGAACCAGGGTATTCGTACCCAATTGGGAGGGGCCATACATGATAAGCTAGAAATTTGCCGATGGCACTTTTGAGCTGAAAACGACAAATGGAATCGCACTCCATCGAGCATGGAATAGCATTCATCTTTGCCGTTATTTTTTTTTTTTTGAAGTTTCTTTCACATATTTCGCATTATACATACATCATGAATTGTAAATATATCATGCATTACGAATATCATGGAAAGTTTGTACAAATTAATGAAGGAAACTATTTTACCTGTCTAAAATCGTACATTTGCAAGTTTTTGATTTCAAGCTGCTAACATTGATTTTAGTTACAGGCTTTTTAAGTAGACAAAAGCATATTTAAAACCAAACAGAGCTTGATGAATGCTACAGCACATCCCCAACAGGGAGAGCTCAGGCACCCGTTGCTTAATACTCAAACATCCTCGCATTTCATGTCACAGAGGGTATAAAGTACAAAGCCATAAATAAGGGGCACCTGGTTCATAACCGATGCCATTAATACACGGCTGGATAGTGATACAAACACCGGGCTTTTTAACCAAAGACCTCCCCGAGGGGCACCTGGTTCATCACCGATGCCATTAATACATGGTTGGATAGTGATACAAACATCGGGCTTTTTAACCAAAGACCTCCCTGAGAGGCACCTAGTTCATCGCCGATGCCATTAATACATAGCTGGATAGTGATACAAACACCGGGCTTTAACACCAAAGACCCCCCCAAGGAGCACCTGGTTCATTACCGATGCCATTAATACATGGCTGGATAGTGATACAAACACCGGGCTTTTAACCAAAGACCTCCCCGAGGGGCACCTGGTTCATCACCGATGCCATTAATACATGGCTGGATAGTGACACAAACACCGGGATTTTAAACCAAAGACCTCCCCGAAGGGCACCCGGTTGATCGCCAGTGCTAGTAGTACATGGCCGGATATCGATATAGACACAGGGTTTTCAGAGACCTCTTCGGAGGCATTTGCTCAGATGTTGGATCTTCCAAATCTAGCTATTGATTCTGTGTCTTCCAAATCCGGTTACTAACGAACCCAAAGACCTCTCCGGAGGCGTCCGACAAGTTCAACAAGCGTCCGAACTATTCAGGCTCGACGAACAACGGATCAAAGATCCTTTCGGGGGCATCCGATCATAAGCCGAATCTTCCAAATTCGGTTAGTGACGGAACCAAAGACTTCCCTCAAAGTCATCTGATAAATTCTACAAGTAATCGGCCCGCCCAGTTGCTAGGAATAACAGACTTCTTTATTTAACTATAAATATCATGCCTAATTTTCAAAATATTGAAATTAATTGTGGTATGGGGGCATTACCATCGCATTAATGAAATCTAATGACGCTCTCTTAAACATACTACAATCCATGTCACAATTTCATGAAAACCCGACAATCAACAAAACTGGATTTCTTGAAATGACTAAGATGAAATTAAAGACCCTAATAAAGTGGTTATCCATGTGAAAGGGTTTTGGGCGTCGTCTTAGTCGAGTTTAGGAAAATCCAATAAAGTTGGTTGGATTAACTCAATATGTCATAACAAACAATTTGTGATGCAAAATCTGTAGTGCAAATATAAAACAGGTATGAAATTCAGAATAAAGAGGTACAGCGAGACTAAAAGCGAAATTTAAAGCATGGAAAGCAGGACATAATTTCCTGATAGAATAAGCAGAATTATATCATAAAGTCACAAGTTAAAGTGCAAAATATTAGACAACAGAGTACATAAAGACGACAAGTACAAGAATAATAAGCGGGGACCGACGCCCGCATATACAACCGGCCTGAATACCACTTATAAAAGAAAGTAATTAGCAACCAGATTAATCTACCACTAAGCGTGATCATTTCTTCTTGTCGCTTGATCTCAAAGCTGGCTTGTTAGGTAAAGGTTGAGGGGTCTCTTCCACATTACTCTGATTCTCTTGGGAAGATAAAGCGATAGCCTCCATATCCTTCTTCTTCTTCTTAGACGATGAGGACTTGGCATGCTTTCTCCCTTTAACCTTGGCGGTATCTTGGGGGCTTCCACCTGCTTCGATGCCCTCAAGGTCATCACTAAGGCTGTAGTCAACAACATCTAAATCCAAGAAGGCACTGATTTTGGTATCTTGAGACCCAGGAGCTGTAATAAGCAAAGGTGTGTTACTTGGAGGAGGGGGAGTAATGACAGAAGTAAGAGGGAAAGTTGTCAGTGGTGAGTCAGTCCTAGAAGCTCCCATTGTCATTGCATTGCCTATGGTAGGAGAAGACATGGGAGAAATTAAATTCAAAGTATGGAAATGTAACGACCCGTATCCTACGCATCGGAGGATCGTAGAATATTTATTTCTTTACCATGTGAAGTCGTATGGTCATGTAACTTTGGGAAACATCTATTAGAGTCATTTCCCATGTTCATGATTTTGTCGATTTTTAAATGACCATTTTGCCCCTAGTTGATCTTGTTTTGGCCATAACTTTTGATTGGAAAGGAATTTTGACCTGAAACCACTTCCATTAGATTCGTTTGATGGTTTACCTTTCCGTAGAGTGGTCATAATAGCTAAACGGACTTACCATTTGGGAGATATGGCTGAAATAAGGTTTGGAAGGTGAAAAACTGCTTAACCGGGCCAAATAGGGTGATTAGTGAGTAGGCCCATAACCCATTTCGGGATTAGGGTTATGGGAAGGCTGAAATGAGATAGAGAATCATTCCATTTCAGTTTTCTAGCCTCCACTTATCACCAAGGAACCCTAAAAATAGCCTCCAACCTCTAAATCACCTCCAAATCACCTTTTGGTCAAGGATTTGTCTTAGCAACCTCTAATCAAGGAAGATCTACACCAAAGCAACGTTGGAGCTGCTGTTTAGCATTGGGATTCACATCAAATCAGAGATTTATTTCAGATCTTAGTTTATTTGTGGTTAAGGTGAGTGATTTGCATAGTTTTACACTAATTATGGCTAGTTAAGGGTAATTAGTGTTAATTAGCGAATTTAAGCATGATAAAATTCTGGAAAAATGTTCATAAATTCCTAAATGATGTTTTAGACCTCTGATATGAATTTGGGTTAATTTGGTTAAGTTTTTCTAATCCTATCATTAGTTTCACCTAAACATGCTTAAGGGGAAAATATGGGGTATTGGGTATGTTTGATCCATTTTAACCAATCATATTGATGTTTTGATGTTTGTGGTTGATTATGCATGTTGCTATGACTGTATGATATGCTTTGTGATTGATTTCAATAGTTAGAATGGTCGAAAACGTCGTCGAATGGCGTAAACACTTGCTGGAACAGTTTCAGAAAACAGTGCAGGTTTCAGATCGGATCGGATATGAGGCTCGGGTCGGATATGTTGAACCGGGCAAGGGATTCGATAGGATCGGAACCTGACACTTGGGAAAATTGGCAAAAAGGAAGGCCACGCTAACTGAACTGGGATCGGATCGGATTAAGGAGGACGGATCAGAGCGGAAGCATGAAGATGGGTCGGATTGGAGCATGTGAAGGATGAGGAGGCGGATCGGAGCGGAAGCACGAACTGGAGGGGGATGGCACCCGACCCAACCCGAGGAGAAATACTCGACCCGAACCGACGGAGGATACCCGACCCGAACCGATGGAGGATACCCGACCCGAACCGATGGCTTGAGGAGGAACCCAACCCGACCCAGTATTGACCAATAACCCGAGATGCAAAGGTAGTCCAATATGGGAAGTTAGAGCTCAGGATCCAGTTGGGAACCGATGAGTTTACTTCATGGTTGGACTTTGCTGTGGGACGTGTGCTAAGGAGTTGTCGACGTTCATAACTTCGATTCACCACTAAAAATGAATGATGGGCTACTTATCAGTGCAGTAGAGTCATTGCGACTCGAGGGGCAAGGTGATGGTAGCAAGACTACGTTATCAGTGCAGTAGAGTCATTATGACTTAAGGGGCAAGGTGATGCGTAGTAAGACTATGAGCCAGCGCAGATGGGGTGAATAACTCCATGGGGCAAGTGGACATAGTAAGGATTGGTAAGACTATGAGCCAGCGCAGATGGGGTGAATAACTCCATGGGGCAAGTGGACATAGTAAGGATTGGTAAGGCTATGAGCCAGCGCAGATGGGGTGAATAACTCCATGGGGCAAGTGGACATAGCGAAGGATCAGTGGCTACGTTATCAGTGCAGTGAAGCCATTAATGACTTCATGGGGCAAAGTGATCGTAGCAAGGATGGGTGATCGAAGTGGTGAATATCGTATGCTTTATGCACTGAGTGAGAGATGTAAGGATGAATGCTATGTTTGATTGTTTGCCATCACTATGACATGCACACCTTCCCCACCTCCGTATCTTTACACTGTTCGATATGGCACTTTAGAGTGTTGTACAGTATGTAGTGCTAACTCTTTGGTTGCAGGTCCAGGTTCAGGTATGTTTTAGTCTACCTGTTATTGTTCACTTTAGATGCTTATCGCTCATACCAAGCTTTATGTCTGACCCAGAGTTTTATGTCTCCTCTTATTACTCTGGGTGCTCACATGAGCAGACTAGAGACAGGTTAGCTGGTGATGCGCGAGTAGCTGATTCGGAGGCGGGCAGGAGGCTTCCACGTATGATATATATATACACATTCTCGCTGTGTCGTTGGTGGTTTCTACTTGGGCATTAGTAGTGTACCTCCTTTATCTTGCTTTTGCTTTGAGACAGTTTGAAAGTTGTAATAAGCTGTATTTTGAATTTCCGCTGCTATGATGTTTAGTTTTGGTTTTCAGCTTATGCACTGTCTTTCCTGTTTTATGTCAAGTATGTTATCATTATATTTTGTTCTATGCGCTGTGAGACATTCTACAGGTTCTTTGTTAGTTCATTTCTTCCTTTTTTTCCTTTTGACGACCCGTTCCGTGCTAACCGGACATGTGTACAGCGCACCCTTGGAGAAAATGTCGGTTGGTGCGGGGCGGGCCGTCACACTTGGTATCAGAGCTCTAGGTTGAGTAGTTAACCTAGGGAAAGACACCAGGGAGAGATAGTACGTATATGAGAGCGCGTATTTGTAATTACTTTGGTTTTCGAAAGCTATATATATATATACTATTGGTAGTATAAGAATGAAGTCGTACTGCACTAGCACCACTATGGGGTCGTTAATCGTTTCCCTTTTTCAGATTGACGATGAGCCGGTATGCTAGAGGTGCCGAAAGGGGAGCCCATAATGGGAATGCCGCTGACATGAGGGCGATGTTTACTAACCTCATGAGAGACATGCTTAGAGAAGTGCAAGTGGAAGTTCCCAATCCCGGAGTTAGTGTTGGCCCAATAGTGCAGGCGCCTAGGGTCGATTTCGCCAAGTTGTGCAAGGATTACACTAACCTTGGTGGGAAGCCATTCCACGAGACGGAGTCGGCCACAGATGTTCAAGACAGGATGGATAGCTGTGATCGTATCTTTGATGACTTGGGTCTTGAGGATGCGACGAAGAGAAGGCTAGCGTCTCGTCAGCTGCAAGGGCGAGCGATGAATTGGTGGAATGCCATTAGAACAGCTACCCCAGAGGACCAGGTTACTTGGGTTTAGTTCAAGGCTCGCTTTAGCGAGAAGTTTATTCCAGCTGCCCAGAAGTCAGTGTTGTTCAAGAGGTTCTTGGAACTCAAGCAGAATGGAAGGGCAGTTTCTGATTATATTGCTGAGTTCGGCACATTGTCGAAGTATGGACTGTCTCTTATTGATACTCCTGAGAAGAAGAATGAGAAGTTCATTACTGGTTTGGATGGATACTTGGGGGAAAGGCTTATCAATCACATTGATGAGACTTTTGAATCGATCGTGGGGAAAGCTTTGAGATCAGAGAGTCTTTACCCTAAGTCAAAGACTGAGGCTGCATCTGCAGAAGGGCCAAAGCCGCAAGCAGGCGGTGGAGGCAAGAATAACTCCCAGAATAAGAGGAGGCAGGACCAATCTAAAGGTGGCCAGAAAAAGAGCAAAAAGGATGTTGAGTGCTTCAGCTGTGGTAAGAAGGGCCATTATGCTAAAGATTGTCGGGCCAAGCCAGCGGATAAGAAGTGCTTCAACTGTGGTCCAGTGGGACATTTCAAGGATAAGTGTCCGCAACCTCATAAGGAGAAGCAGATTGTGAAAACATATGCTATTGATGTTGTTCCTTATTCGTCGAATGCCCCAACTACGGCGGAGAAAGGAAAGAATGTTGTTATTCAAGGTATGCTTTCTATTTATGATGTACCAGTTCGAGTTTTGTTTGATACTGGGGCTTCCCGTTCCTTCATATCTAGTGACCTGGTAGATAGGTTGGGACTGGAACCCGAGATAGTCGATAGACCATTGGTTGTGACGAACCCGATTGGTGGTTCGACTAGCCTTAGTATGATTTGCAGGAATTTGATCTTATCGAGTCATGGATGTATGTTTGTTTGTGATTGCTTTGTTTTGGGCTTTACTGGGTATGGCATTATATTGGGAGTCGATTGGCTCCAAAGATACGGGGTGGTGGTAGACTGTGAAGGCTTTTTGGTGACAGTGAGGGCGGATGATGGGCGGAGGGTAGTGTTTGGTAGTCTACCTAGTGATGGGGTTATGGCTAGTTTTGTAAATTCCCTCGACATCCCGCAGGATGAGTTGTCAGATGTGCCCGTGGTTGGCCAGTATCCGGACGTCTTCGAGGAGGTGACCGGGCTTCCACCACACCAAGAGATTGAGTTCCGTATTGATTTAGTGAAAGATGCCAGACCTATAGTGATGCCACTTCGTCGCATGGCACCAAGGGAGCAGCGAGAGCTCGGGGTGCAAGTCAGCAATCTTTTGAAGAAGGGATTTATTAGAAGGAGTGTCTCCTAGTGGGGAGCACCAGTTGTGTTTTTCACTAAGGCAGATGGTTCCCTTCGTTTGTGTGTGGACTATCATGAGTTGAATAAGGTGACGAGTAAGAATAAGTATCCTCTACCGCGGATAGATGATTTGTTTGATCAACTTGAAGGAGCAAGAGTGTTCTCCCAGTTGGACCTCGCGACAGTATTTCATCGGCTACGAGTAGCGGATGAGAGTGTTCCGAAAACGGCATTTAGGACGCCGTCTGGATTTTATGAGTGGTTGGTCATGCCATTTGGGTTGACCAATGCACTAGCCTACTTTGTGGATCTTATGAATCGAGTATTCAGAGATCAGTTGAATAAGTTTGTTCTTGTGTTCGTGGATGATATCCTTGTTTACTCAAGGACAGAGGAGGAACACAAGGGGCACTTGAGGATAGTGATGGATGTGTTGAGGAAACACCAATTGAAAGCGAAATTCTCTAAGTGTCACTTTTGGAGAAGGGAAGTGAGATTCTTAGGTCATGTTGTTTCAGAGACTTGTATTGCCGGGGACCCTGCGAAGGTGGCTAAGGTACAGGATTGGCCTTCGCCCAAGAATGTAACGGATGTAAGAAGTTTCTTGGGATTAGCTGGATATTATCGTAAGTTTATCCAGGACTTCTCCAAGATAGCAGCACCGTTGACTCAATTGACTAACAAGAATCAGTCCTTCGTCTGGGACGGAGTGTGTGAGGATGCCTTCAAGAGTCTAAAGGAGAAGTTGACGCGTGCGCCAGTGTTAGTCATTCCTAAAGGGAATGAAGAGATGACGGTATACACGGAAGCTTGTGGTACCGGACTGGGTGCTGTATTGATGCAAGGAGGTAGGGTTGTAGCTTATGCTAGTCGACAGCGAAAGCCGCATGAGAAAAAGTATCCTACCCATGATTTGGAATTAGCAGCGATCATGTTTGCGCTGAAGATGTGGAGACACTATCTCTTGGCAGAAAGATATGAGTTGTTTACCGATCATAAATCGTTAAAGTATCTCTTCTCTCAGAAAGATCTGAATCTCCGTCAGCAGAGATGGTTAGAGTTCTTGGCTTCGTATGATTTTGATATCGCATACACACCTGGGAAAGGTAATGCGGTAGCCGATGCCTTGAGTAGGAGACATGCCAGTTTAGGGGCAATGTTTCTTGAATGGAAGCAACTGGAGTATATCGCGGGGTTTGATTTCAGACCAAAGTGCGACTTAGATCCAGTTATGTTAGCAAGTTTGGTGATCAGACCCACTTTGATAGAGCGGATTGGTTCCAGCCAGAGGGACGATCCTAATCTATTGGAAATCATCTCCAAGTTAGAGATGAACATCGACGGTGAGGAGATGAATGTGTATGGGCTTGATCGAGAAGGATGGCTTCGGAAGAATGGAAGACTAGTTGTGCCCAACGTGAATGGTTTGAGAGACGAAGTGCTTAGAGAATGTCATCACTCAAAACTGACTATACATCCCGGTGGTAATAAAATGTATCGAGACATGAAGCAAACCTACTACTGGGAAGGGATGAAAAGAGATGTTGGGAAGTTTATATCCAAATGCATGAATTGCCAGCTAGTTAAAGCCGAGCAAAAGAAGCCTAGTGGTTTGTTGCAACCATTAGAAATTCCCGAATGGAAATGGGAGCAAGTCTCGATGGATTTCATCGATGGCTTACCAAGGACTAGATCGGGATATGATAGCATTTGGGTAATTGTGGATCGATTGACTAAGAGTGCAAGATTTATACCAGTCAAATCGACCAGGACGGCAACCAAGTTGGCAGAATTGTATATGAAGTGGGTAGTGAGATTTCATGGAGTACCCAAAAGCATTGTGAGTGACCGAGACCCGTTGTTCACTAGTGGGTTTTGGAAGAGCTTACAAGAGGATCTAGGTTCAGGATTACATCTCAGTACCACATATCATCCTCAGACCGACGGTCAGACGGAGAGGGTGAATCGTATATTGGAAGATCTTTTGAGAGCTTGTATATTGGATTTTGGTGGATCATGGGATGACCATTTGCATCTAGTAGAGTTTGCATATAATAATAGCTACCAATCCAGTATCGGTATGGCTCCATATGAAGCTTTGTACGGAAGACCGTGCAACTTACCATCATGTTGGATAGAGACTGGCGAGAAGTTTGTGCTTGGACCAGATGTGGTAAGGGAAACTTCCGATAAGATCAAGATCATTCAACAACGAATGAAAGCTGCCAAAGATAGGCAGAAGAGTTATGCTGATAAGAGGAGAAGAGACTTGAAATTCTCCGTTGGTGACTTGGTGTTTGTCAAGATTTCTCCGTTGAAAAGCGTGATACGATTTGGTAGGAGAGGCAAGTTAGCACCAAGATTTGTTGGCCCGTTCCCTGTTCTTGAGCTAGTCGGGAATTTGGCATATAGAGTTGGCTTACCAGAGAAAATGGCGGGAGTTCACAATGTATTTCATGTTTCCCTACTAAGGAAGTTCGTTCACGACTCAGATATGACTATTTCACCTGATCAGTTAGAGGACTTCGAAGTAGAACCCGATGTGGTTGGGAACCGCAAGCCGATTCGTATTGTGGGGCACGATACGAAGCAACTTCGAAGGAAGGTGGTGAAGCTAGTCAAGGTCCAGTGGGGCGAGAACTAGAGTGATTGTACTTGGGAGACAGAGGAGAGCATTAGGAAGGCATATCTAGAACTCTTTGCCTGGTAAGATTTACTTTGCGATTTAGTTGTTCTGCATGCTAGGATAGACTTATTTTACTTGTTTTGCATGTTTGATGGTTGATAGGCATGCGGGAACCTTTGTGTGTGTTTTGATTAGGAAATTTCGGGGGCGAAATTTCTTAAGGGGGGGAGAGTGTAACGACCCGTATCTTACGCATCGGAGGATCGTAGGATATTTATTTCTTTCCCATGTGAAGTCTTATGGTCATGTAACTTTGGGAAACATCTATTAGAGTCATTTCCCATGTTCATGATTTTTGTCGATTTTTAAATGACCATTTTGCCCCTAGTTGATCTTGTTTTGGCCATAACTTTTGATTGGAAAGGAATTTTGACTTGAAAGCACTTCCATTAGATTCGTTTGATGGTTTACCTTTCCGTAGAGTGGTCATAATAGCCAAACGGACTTACCGTTTGGGAGATATGGCTGAAATAAGGTTTGGAAGGTGAAAAACTGCTTAACCGCGCCAAATTGGGTGATTAGTGAGTAGGTCCATAACCCATTTCGGGAATAGGGTTATGGGAAGGCTGAAATGAGATAGAGAATCATTCCATTTCAGTTTTCTAGCCTCCACTTATCACCAAGGAACCCTAAAAATGGCCTCCAACCTCTAAATCACCTCCAAATCACCGTTTGGTCAAGGATTTGGCTTAGCAACCTCTAATCAAGGAAGATCTACACCAAAGCAACGTTGGAGCTGCTGTTTAGCATTGGGATTCACATCAAATCAGAGATTTATTTCAGATCTTAGTTTATTTGTGGCTAAGGTGAGTGATTTGCATAGTTTTACACTAATTATGGCTAGTTAAGGGTAATTAGTGTTAATTAGCGAATTTAAGCATGATAAAATTCTGGAAAAATGTTCATAAATTCCTAAATGATGTTTTAGACCTCTGATATGAATTTGGGTTAATTTGGTTAAGTTTTGCTAATCCTATCATTAGTTTCAACTAAACATGCTTAAGGGGAAAATATGGGGTTTTGGGTATGTTTGATCCATTTTAACCTATCATATTGATGTTTTGATGTTTGTGGTTGATTATGCATGTTGCCATGACTGTATGATATGCTTTGTGATTGATTTCAATAGTTAGAATGGTCGAAAATGTCGTCGAATGGCGTAAACACTTGCTGGAACAGTTTCAGAAAACAGTGCAGGTTTCGGATCGGATATGGGGCTCGGATCGGATATGTTGAACTGGGCAAGGGATTTGATCGGATCGGAACCTGACACTTGGGAAAATTGGCAAAAAGGAAGGCCACGCTAACTGAACTGGGATCGGATCGGATTAAGAGGATGGATCGGAGCGGAAGCATGAAGATGGATCGGATAGGAGCACGTGAAGGATGAGGAGGCGGATCGGAGCGGAAGCACGAACTGGAGGGGGATGGCACCCGACCCGACCCGAGGAGAAATACTCGACCCGAACCGACGGAGGATACCCGACCCAAACCGATGGAGGATACCCGACCCGAACCGATGGCTTGAGGAGGAACCCAACCCGACCCAGTATTGACCAATAACCCGAGATGCAAAGGTAGTCCAATATGGGAAGTTAGAGCTCAGGATCCAGTTGGGAACCGATGAGTTTACTTCATGGTTGGACTTAGCTGCGGGACGTGTGCTAAGGAGTTGTCGACGTTCATAACTTCGATTCAACACTAAAAATGAATGATGGGCTACTTATCAGTGCAGTAGAGTCATTGCGACTCGAGGGGCAAGGTGATGGTAGCAAGACTACGTTATAAGTGCAGTAGAGTTATTATGACTTGAGGGGCAAGGTGATGCGTAGTAAGACTATGAGCCAGCGCAGATGGGGTGAATAACTCCATGGGGCAAGTGGACATAGTAAGGATTGGTAAGACTATGAGCCAGCGCAGATGGGGTGAATAACTCCATGGGGCAAGTGGACATAGTAAGGATTGGTAAGGCTATGAGCCAACGCTGATGGGGTGAATAACTCCATGGGGCAAGTGGACATAGCGAAGGATCAGTGGCTACGTTATCAGAGCAGTGAAGCCATTTATGACTTCATGGGGCAAAGTGATCGTAGCAAGGATGGGTGATCGAAGTGGTGAATATCGTATGCTTTATGCACTGAGTGAGAGATGTAAGGATGGATGCTATATTTGATTGTTTGCCATCACTATGACATGCACACCTTCCCCACCTCCGTATCTTTACACTGTTCGATATGGCACCTTAGAGTGTTGTACAGTACGTAGTGCTAACTCTTTGGTTGCAGGTCCAGGTTCAGGTATGTTTTAGTCTACCTGTTATTGTTCACTTTAGATGCTTATCGCTCATACCAGGCTTTATGTCTGACCCAGAGTTTTATGTCTCCTCTTATTACTCTGGATGCTCACACGAGCAGACTAGAGACAGGTTAGCTGGTGATGCGCGAGTAGCTGATTCGGAGGCGGGCAGGAGGCTTCCACGTATGATATATATATACACATTCTCCCTGTGTCGTTGGTGGTCGCTACTTGGGCATTAGTAGTGTACCTCTTTTATCTTGCTTTTGCTTTGAGACAGTTTGAAAGTTGTAATAAGCTGTATTTTGGATTTCCGCTGCTATGATGTTTAGTTTTGGTTTTCAGCTTATGCACTGTCTTTCCTGTTTTATGTCAAGTATGTTATCGTTATATTTTGTTCTATGTGCTGTGAGACATTCTACAGGTTCTTTGTTAGTTCATTTCTTCCTTTTTTTCCCTTCTGATGACCCGTTCCGTGCTAACCGGACATGTGTACAGCGCACCCTTGGAGAAAATGTCGGTTGGTGCGGGGCGGGCCATTACAGGAAACATCGATCATAATAAGCAAGGGACCCAGGTGAATCGAAAATGGACTCTAAGCATGACAGGGTATAGTTGGTTTCAATTTTACCTGTATCTAGAAGATTTTCCGAGGGATCCCTATGCTCAATTCTCCAATGATCAGGACTATCATCATCAGCCTCATCGTCTTCACCGTGCTCTTCAACAATATTCCCTAAATTGATATTCCCCTCAGTAATAGCATCTTTCTCTTTAGAAGCATCAACAGGGGTAGTTAATGTTTGTGAACCGGAAGCTTCAAGGATCGAGGCGCCAATAGGAGGGTCGACATCAGGCTGGGTTTGAACTTGCTCACTGGAAGTACCGGTCCTATCGTCTATTAGTTGTGCCTTTCCTTCTGCCAAAGCCTCTCTGGACCTGTCATCTAAGAGCTTGTCAGTAAGTTCGTCATCGCTACAATCATCACCGTTAATCTCAAGCACCTGCTCCCAAACAAGTGCCAAAGTACGTGCAAAACTATCCCCTAAGTAATGCAAACTCCCACGGCTCATGACACTGTATACATAGAAGCGGAACATGTCGTCATCAGCTTCATCCATAGCCTGTTTGTGAGTTTCTTCTGTAGTTATCTTGTCCTTCTCAAGAGGCTCAACCCTGGCCATCAATGTCTGGTTAGAAGCCTTAAGAGATTTTACCTCCTTATGAAGATTGGCGGCATCTTCCCGATATTGTTTGGAGAAATCCTTCTCTACAACTAGTATGGCTTCAACATTACGCTTGGCAGTTATGGCATCTTTTTCTTTTTGCTTGGAAGCATCGAGTTCTTCCTGGAGCTTCTTGATCTCGTTATCCAATGCTTCTAACTCTGCGACTCTTTTGTTGAGAATCGCGACAATAGCGTCACGATCATCCAAAACTTTTTCCTGTCTGACTTTATCACTCTCCAACTCGGCAATTTTTGTGAGATGGGAATCATGGGGCTTTTGGAGGTCATCACCAAGTTTCTCCCATCCGCGCAACTTTTTGTAAAAGATATCTCTTACGATGTTCCATTTTGTTTCGAGTTGACTCTTAGCAGTATCAAACTGGGTGTGTGTTTCGCTTATAACCGCTTCCACCTCCTTAAGAAAATCATCGGCGTCAGTTATACTACTCCACAATCAAAGTAAAGCCCTTTCAAGTCCGAACTTGGGAGCTTCTTGGAGAAAGAGATATTCGTTGAACCAGGAGTATGGCAAGGTTTATTAATAATTAAATGGATCTCAGTTGAAGGACCGGGAGGGCCAGAGGATGAAGGAAGTCGGGGCTTAATGGGCAGCTTTTCCACTTGGGAGTGCTTATAAGGGCAGTCCCTTCCTCATTTCCTCCCTCTCTACCCTTCATCGGGGGTGTCTTCTCTTAGCCAACTGCGTCTTCTAGCCTCTTCCTCTTCTTCCTCACGTATCTTCTTCCACTGTCCTTCAGTCAGGACAGATTATGATGCATGTAAGGACTGAGAAGAGGGTTTCAAGGGCGGAGGAGGATGGAGATGCTCGCGTTGATGCGATGATTGTTGGGACTTGAATTGTAATAAGTGCTTCAGATCGATAGCTTTGCTCTTTTTAATGAAATCCGATCTGATTCTTGACGAGCATCTCCCGTGCATGTCTAAACCTGAAATAAGATATGGATGAGTTTTTGATACTTGAAACTACGAAGTATCTAGAAATACTAAGGCAAGATACAAAGACAGAAAAGAAACCAAAGTGCAAGAGGAGTATTTTCTTAAAAGAAGACACTATTATTGACAGACTGGTTTTTTCCCTTGGGTTTAAGGAAAGTCCTAAAGATTTAGGATGCCCTCCTGACTCAGTTGTGGTTGCATCCCTTAGTCCAGTTTCTATGGTCTGTGGGGTGAGAGTCTGAGTAACCGCACCATCCTGACTAAGCTATTTAGCGGAGTTGAGATCACTCAAATTGTCAAATGTACCTGCAGAATCTTCTTTAGCTGCATTTTCAGTAAGGGAATCTCCAGTTACAATCCCGATATTTGGATCGTTTTCTAATACAATTACATCTTCCCCATCACATTCAGTCCCATGGTTGGATTCAGAAGGATTTGCTTCCCTATTTTCTTTCTCAACCTGTTCAGAATCTGATTCTGACTCAGAATGCGAGGAAGTGTTCTCTTTTTCAGCCAATTCAGCCGATGTTGTAGGATCCTCGCCCCTACGACGGTTAGAATCTTTATCCTTGCTCAAAGTCATTGACAAGGGCAACGTTCTTCCATTGGTAGGCCTAGAACATCTTTTCAAAGAAAGGTCAATGGTAGGGTTTTGATCGGCTTGAGTTACATTCCAATCGTCAGGATTTCCAATGTCCGGCTCTACAAGGTTAGGTTTAGGAGTTGAAGGTCCAGCCTTACATAAGAATTTCCTCAAGGGATGAAGTAGTTCATATTGGCAAAGAATGTCTTCCATAATTAAAAGTTTACTACTTCTCTTTGCCTTGTCAATAGCTTTCAGTGTTTCGTATGTGGCCTTAAGAGAAGAGGATGCTTTGTTGTCCTTAATCGGGGTAGGGAGTACTGCATTTCAAAAGAGATAATTTAAGAATGTGCAACTCAGAGGAAAATAAAGTCAAAGCCATTCAACAAACTGTGCGTACCTCCATCTGTCCACTGCCCTCAAAATGGTTCGGGGCATCTAACAAAGAAGAATTGGTTTAAAAATCCTGAAACACTGCCCGGTAATTCGAGAACAAGTTTTCGATTTCTGGCACCTTCAACATGCATAATCGAGGGGGTATCCTTCCTGCTCTTAAAAGAACATAGGTAACGAAGTTCCTGGAAAGTAGGCTCTTGTTTTTTCTAGTCCATAAAGAGAACATAAAGGCCCAGTAGAATAGTGTAACCATTAGGATGGAGTTGGAATGGAGCAATGTCTAAATGGTCTAAGGTTCGCCCCAGAAAAGGATTAAACGGGGGGATAGCACTAGCTGCTAGCATTTGTTTGCTTACAGCAACATATCCAACAGGAGGGTCGTCAGCAAAGACACCTTCTTTTGGTAATATTGCATCTGTAAGAGGAATTCCATATTGACCACACAATAGTTTGAATTGCTCCTGGGTTAGTGTGGTAGACTGTCTCTCTTGATCCCTAGCTTTAATCGGGTGAAGTTCCAACGGAAGGGAGGCAGAAACTTGGCTAGAAGTTATGATTGTTTCAGTTTCGGGAACCGTGTTTAGAAAAGGGGCGGTTTGAGCCAAATAAGTTTCTTCATTTTGAGGGAGATCTTGCTTTTTAGTAGTCATTCTACACAAATATACTTGAATATGTTTCAGTTTTCTAACAGCAAGATCTAAAGAATAGAGATAAGAAAACACATCAAAGCATTTAAAACAAAGCTGACAAACATCAAAGTGAGGCGTTCGATGACATTTGGTTTAAGTCGTTATGGCATGGTCCCCCATGTCGTAGCAGCGACACGACGACTGACTCATGTCACTGCCACGGTTTGGGACTCATGTCAGTTCACAGCATGGAACTCATGTTGGCTCACGGCATGGAACTCATGCCAGTCTACGGCATGAAGTCCATGTTGGTCCACGACATGGGACCCGTGACGATTCACGACATGTTACCTCAAAAGCGACTCGATGTCAAAACGGAGATCCTGGCCTTGAAAGGAATCATACAACAGCAATGACAAACCAATAAAAATTTATGGTGTAGGCATTTCAGTAAACAACTGGTGTGCAGTATAATGCAGTCCTAAAAAACAGTTCATATGATCATCATAGTGTCAAAGACCGAAACAAGGCAATTTAAGGTATTAAAATTATGTCGTTCAAACAAGGTCATTCAAATCGTATGAACAAACCGTGGCAACAGTGTGAATACTCAAGATTAAGTGATAACTAAGTCGTTAGAGAAATTTAAGTCAGCTTAGCATGGTTTGAAACTTCGTTGGAACGACATAAAGCTCAAGTCGTGTGTATTACATAAAGAATCAGAGCTCAAAGAAGATCAAAGAATTTCAAAGCCCTTATACATGGTATTCCCATTCTAATTTAACTCATTTTTGATTCACAAACATCCCAAAAAACACAAAACATTCAAAATCAATTCGCGAGAACATTACTTTATCAAAAATGAGTGAAAATCCCTAGATTATATACAAGTCCTAGAATTCAAAAGAACAAATAAGAGGAATTTAGATCTAACAATTACTTACAATAACTTCTGATTGGTCGTCGAAGGAAGGATTCTTCAAAATCGAGAGTATAGGTGTCGAATCGGATTGATGGACTGAGTCGAGGACGGTCAGAATCCGGTCGCAATGATTTTGATGAAGGCGTCGGCTTGGTTAGACAAGTCACTTATGAGAGAGGTGATAATGTTTCTCTGACCCAGTCCGCCATTAACGAGTTAAAGCTTTAAAATGAGAAGAGGAACAGGAATGAACACACGGGTTTGAGATAATATATGAATTGCAAGAATAACCGAGCCAAGGCCAGTTCAGATTGAAGCCCAAAACAACTTAAAGGGTCTCTTGCAACATGGGAAAACTAAAGCAAGTCGCGACATGATGTTAGCTTGTGACATGAGTCCAAAAGTACCCTAAAAACTTAACTAAAATACATGGAAAAGATGTCATAAAGTATAAGGATTCGAAGCCCATGTTATTTCTAATAACATGAACTTCGAGGGGCAAATGTTAACCCATAAAAATACGTGTTCAATATATCGTTAAAATCATGTCGTTATTCATCAAGTTATTGGGCTCAATACGTGAATACCAAGTCGTTCTAAGGCCATGTCGTGAGAAAAGGAAGGAACCATGCCGTCTTCAGTTATGTCGTATCAGTCAGGTCATCATAGTCCATATCAAATCATAAAGCTAAGTCATGTATCACCATGCCGCAACCATGACTCCTTTGAGTCATGTCGTAGTTCGTCAAGGCGATCCCAGAAGGTTAAGTCATCTCCAAGTTATGTCATGCCTGCTTTATGGCGCTGAGAGGAAGCTAAAGCATTTGACAGTCATGCAGCTCTGATGTAATAACATAAGATAAGGATAAGATTCATGTCGGTTAGCGACATGACGTTATACTACTGTTATCCATGTCCTTCAGCGACATGGTGTACAAGTAATTCATGTCGGCCTTAAACCATGTCGAGAGAACCAGGTCTTATTCCAGAAACACGCCATGTCGTCCTTCCCCCCATGTCATTTAGCGACAAGAGGATCAAGCTGCTACTTCGGATCTAAATACGAACCATGTCGTGATCTACTCATGCTGCATCCAGTTATTACCTGGTTGTTGACGGTTATCATCCGAACGATATGAATCATGGCGAGGAGAGTCATGTCGTGTCGCAAGCTGAAAGCGCCAAGGGTTAACCCACCAGACGACATGAGTTATGTCGTTGACCACATGGGTTATAGCGAAGGTCCAAGCCATGTCGGTGGCGACATGAGTCATGGCATTTTTCTGCATAATTACAGAACTGCCATTTGGTTTGGAAATCTCCTATAAATACCCCACTCACTTCTTCACTAGGGGGGATCGAATCTTTAGACCATGAAGTGCTGCTGAAAATATTCTACAACAATTCTAAACATCTATCCAACATCATAAATTGAAGATTAATCCATGGATCATGATCTTCATCAAACACATCCAAATGATTCAAGAGTTGAAGATTGATTGAGTGAAGCTCGTGTGCAAGAAGGAATTCTTTCAATTCTACCACATCTACATCATATCTTCACTGATTAAGACACTTCTCTATCATCCCTAATAGATTGAAACATGATTTATGAGTAAGGGAGTGATGAAAATGTTGTAAGAGAGAAGTTAATCTTGTAATTTGCGCATTAATAATACAATCTTTTATGAGAGTGGATGTAGATCCTTATTGGATTGAACCACTATAAAACTTTGTGTCTTCTACTTGCATTTCAATCATTGTGTGGCTCCACTTATCATTTTTTGTGAGGCATTTTCTTCACATTTTTGGTGTTAAGCCCAATTTTAGGGAAAACACTTAGCCTATTCCACTGTTTCAAACCGAGTTTAACTGTATTGAGAATTTGAATGAGTTTGTAAAAACATGAGCCCTCCCCCTGCTGTATATCATTAATACGAACTGCTTCATTATAGCCTTGTAACTGCGGCCATGCATTACAATATCGAAATGGATTGCCTTTAGCATTCTCACTTTTTTCAGTTAGCAAAATGTGCAATGTGCTATGATCACTTGTAGAGTTACGTATATATATATATATATATATATATATAAGGATAGAAATAAATGAAACTAATTGTGACTAATGGAAATGAATAAGGAAATGAATCAAAGATAATTACAACAATAAAAGAAGTGGAATGAACGAGGAATGATAATAACCTATTATAAATAAATTACATTAATAGGAATGTTGTATAATAGGTAGACTTGTCCTAGGGACAAGTGGATATTGTTAATCCCTCAAAAAATCCATGCGAACATTGAGCAAAGGATTCAAAATGGACGTCATCAAGGTCGGTCGTGCATGATGTTATCCAAGACACTTAAACAACTCACGATGGATATGACGCAACCACACAGAGCAAGACCCAAGTATCAAACCCAAGACAAATCAAGTCGACCAATACGACCAAAGAAGATGGCACGATATGCTATGAGAAATGCGGCTCAATAGAGATAAGGATCTTACATTCTATAAAGTCGCTCACAACAGCAGAGCACGCTTGATCTAATATCAAAGTTCGGCCGCACGCATCAAGACAATAGTCAAGATCGCATGTGTATTTAACATCTTCTCATGAATTGCAACTCCTATTACTCGTTACTCGAATCAGAAACCCATTGATAGGTCGTATACAAACTCCTAGAAAGAGCACATTCACATCTCAAAGTCGCAAGTCTCAGACGGTCGCCTCTAAACTAATGAAGATCATCGCTCGCTCACTCAAATCAGACACAACCACATTAAGGAACTATGATCGGTTGTTCCTTCATCTCTCCATCAAGCAAATCAGATATCTACTCACCGAATGCTAGAAATAGATGTGACCGAAGAGCACCAACCGAAGTCATTCGCTTAACTACTCAAGATACTCGCTCCATTGAGTCGCTCGCACATGATAACTGAATACAGCCACGGACAAATGGCTACAACTAGCCAGTGGCATGACTGTAATTAACAGAATGAGCGATCCGTAGCCTACATAAATGGATTTCAAGTCATTTCCCGAAGGAGGCTCACCTATAAATACACCATGGCTGCCAACATAAAAGGGGGGAATTTGGAGAAAACCACGAAGTGCTGCTAAATTATACCCTCAACTACTGATTCGGCCATGACATCAAGTACAATCTTATGATCAAGGAAGACGAAGGCATCCTCCTTCTCAATCATTCATCCATCCTTCTTCTTCTCAAATTCTACCATTCTCTTGTATAATTCCAAGATTGAAATATATAAACGAGGGTATATTGAGTGAATATAGAGATGTATGAAAAGAAAGAATTGATGTATTTTATAATCCTCATTATGAGACTGGAAATCACATTCACAGTGGACGTAGGCCTAATAAACGGCTGAAGCACTCTAAATATCGTCTCTACTTTACCTTTCTCGCATTTTTCATTTTCAATTGCTGACTAAACACGTGTCCATTTATTTCTTACCGTATTGGTGAAGTACAGTTTTAGTACCTTAGGTGTTTAGACCAATTTCGGTGTAAACATTTTGGTGCCCACCACGGGGCCGTGTTCATAATTCCCTTTTGTAGTTCAGCAATCTAAAAAAAATCCAAAAATGGTTTCTCCTTTGAAACCGTGGTCGGATCGAAGAAAAGCGGCAAATCTACTAAAGTTACTATAATCAGTGAGGATGATAATGCTAACGAAGCTACACCTCGGATCTTGAATCAAGGGGCAGTGGACACCCCTAGGCCATCTATAACGCAAAATGAATTGAATGTGGTGGTAACCGACCTGAACCAAAAAAATGGATAGTACAATGAAGATGATAATGGAAAGGTTTGATGTCCTGACTAATGTTCAAGCCAATTTGTTACCACCAAATACTAAGGTTAATCCTGGCGAGAAAGAGGACTCATCAGCCTCAGACCCTGGACGACCTCACAACCTAGTAAGAGACAAGGGAGAGGCCGGCATTGAGAATCCTAAGGCCAGATCTCCACAGCGCAAAGAAGAACCTGCGACTCGGGCTGTTGCAAGTCCCACCAACGTAACATCCCTCAAGAAGGATGCAAGGCGCCGAAGCTCATACCGTGGTCGCACTAATAAAGACATCAGTGTCGATCCTGATAAAAAACAGGTGATAAGAGGCGCATCATGGACATGATCCAGCTAATAATGAAGGAGAAGGCGACATGAGAAGATGAGGAGAAAGAATGGGAGTTTTCCCCCAGCAAAAATCCATCCACGGAGGAAATCCGCCAAGAGAAATTACCGAAGAAATTTATACCCCCAACAATCGCACCTTATAGCGGAGTAGGAGATCCAACCATTTTTCTGTTCAAGTACGACCAGCACATGAATGGAGCTAGGGCCGCTGATGAAATCAAGTGCTTATACTTTCCCGTGTGCCTGGAGGGTATAGCCTCACTATGGTTCACCAGACTTCCACCTAAATGTATCGACCAGTCTGCTGATCTGGAATGGAGATTTCAAGATCAATTCCGATTACAAAACACCAAGGCAAGGGACGTGATGTCACTCAGCGAGATGGAACAAATGCCCAGAGAAACCATCAAAGCTTTCCTTACACGCTTCCATGTTGCAGCAACAGAGGTTATAGAACCAGAGCCTTGGTACTTATTGGCAGCCCCGAAAGGAGCTATCGATAAGAAATCAGAATTCGGGAAGTGGCTCAAGATGAAGAAACCAAAGACTCTAAAGAAGTTCTACAAGAAAGCCGAAGAATACATGAGCGTGGAAACCGATACCCTAGATATTCAGAAGGACATGAAGAATAGCATTATTAAGGAAGGGAAGAGCAACGAATCTTCTTAGATAATTCAGAAGGATGACTCTGGGCATAAGAGAGGATTTAATGGGAGAGACAGTAAAATACATAAGAAGTCAAAATTCTTTAAGCAAATAGAATTGACTCCCTTGAATGAAACTCCAGATAAAATCTACTCTGCCACGAAGGATTCAGGCATGTTTTCCTAGGTAAAACCACAAAGAATCACAGAACAGTAGGAAAATTCCAGAAAGTTATGCCGGTTTCATAATCAACCTGGGCACAACACGAATGAATGTTGACACTTGAGAAATTTAATTGAGGAGCTAATCCAAAAAAATCAACTGCAGTAATATGTTAAGAGTCCTCAAAACGCATCAAAAAGTCAGAGGCAAGGCAAGGTTACCGATCAGGCCGGGTCGCACGAGATAACCCAAGCGCCCGAAGACTTAAGGCCAATTGTTGACTAATGCCCACTGGATGCAATCCAGTATCCAGAACTGGAAATGTGCGACCTCCATTCTCTTTATTTTTTTGTTTCTATAATCTGTCTTTTCCAGTCGTATTTCCATGAAATGATTTGTGATCCACCTTTACTGTGTTAAGCAAAAACTCTACATGATAAAAGATGTTCGCTCACGGATTATAATCTCATGGAAAACAAAAATTATTTGTAAACTAATGCTAAAAATTGGTCTCTAATATAGGGCAAATCGTGCATCACCCACCAAGAGCATTGGTCAAACCAGGCAGGATAGTCAAACCCATCATCTTGCAAAACTCAAAGGGAAAGAATCATTCCAAAGCAATTCATGGAGAGCACACCAAAATCCGTAGGCTGCACTCTTTGTTTTCTTTAAAAAAAACCCAGGCTGGAGAACACCAGTCCTCTGATTGAAAGGTCCCATAAACATGCGAAAAAGACCAGCGTAAAAATAGAAATCCTAGCCGAAAGGGGGTACCAGAAATCCTAGCCGAAAGTGGGTATCAGAAATCCTAGCCGAAAGGGGGTATCAGAAATCCTAGTCGTAATGGGGTATCCAATTTAGGTCTCTATTTGATCATAATAGCCGGATCAAATAAGATCAAAATTGGATCGAAACTTGTAACCCAAGTCCTCCCATGGGGGCACGTACTCAAAACCAGTCTCCGAAGGGCTCGGGTCACTGAGTTAGTGGGATATAGGATTGAGTACATAAAAAAACAAATTGTACATACGAAAATGCATTTAATCGAGTTTCCTAAGGGCTTGGGACACCAAATCATGAGGAACAAGATTAAATGTACAAGAAGATACTTGCGCCTTATAAAAGTGCACATCCAAAAATAAACTTTAAAGGTTTGAATCACCAGACCGTTAGAATGTGAATATATGCATAATAAGAACTAAACCCCTCAAAGAAGGGGCAAAAGAGGAAATATGATGTTCTAAAATCAAAGCAAACCAGTGATATTGACGATGAATGGCGTAAAAACATAACCATCGCATAACCCATAAAAGCGTAACACGATGCAAAAAAAATAAAAATTGCGATAAGTTACAGCGTATCAACGCTAACAAGTAATAACAAAATATAAATTCATCACAAAGATACACGGTTGTAAAGTTAGTACTGCAAAATGCAAAACAACAGCACATCATTTGGCGATGTCTTCAGGAATGGCGTGGTCGTCGACCAAACGAACCTTAGAAGTACCTTCATTAGCAATAGAAGGTTCCGTCAGAAAAACTTGGGATCCCGAAGCTCCATCTCCTACAGAACTGGGGGCATGAGCAGGAGCAACATTCTGGACTTCTTTTCCAAGGAGTTGAGCTCGTTCATCAGCCTGTATTCTCCTACCTTTTTCCAAAGCAACACGATCGCTTGCCTCAAGGAGGGCCTCTTGAAAAACAATATCTTCCTTATCCTTGGAATAGCTAAGCAATTGCTCTCAGACAAGAGCTAATGTACAGGGGAAGTCCTTGTTCAGATAACTCAAACTTCCATTGGTCATAACACTAAGGGTGTAAAATTGAAATAGGGTCTCATCAGTTTTAATTCTAGCTTGCTCAAGATCGCTGGTTAGCCTTGATTTATCTTCTTCTAAAGTTTCAAGAACCTTACTTTGGGAAGCGAGTTTACCGTCGAGCACTGCCTTCTCCTACCGATAAGAAACCACAGCCTGTTGTATAGTAGCTAATTGAGATTCAGCGAACTCGCGGTCGGTTTGAGCCTCGTCAAGTTGTTTTTTGGCGGCTTCAATCTCCTCCTGAAGCTTTCTATTGTCGGCCTCCAAGCTGCTCATCCTACTGTTCCCATCCTTAAAGAATACAATTTTAGCCGCTTGACTTTCGATCACATGGATCAATTCAGTCTTATCGTTCTCCAGAAGCCCAATACGCTCAAGATGTTGAGTATTCAACTTCTGAAATTCAAAGCAGAACCTATTCCAAGACTCGAATCGCCCTCTGGAAGTATTTTTGGTCTCATCTAACTGAACTTCGAGTTGATCCATGACAGTAGCAAGCTGGGTGGTCACATAATTTTTTATGGCTCTCAACTCCCCGATGGTACTCTGGTAATCATGTGGAGACAAATCTAAGTCAAGGTCCATCCCCCTTAAGTCCCAGTCTCTGAACCTGTCCTTCAATTTAGGATTACCAGGGGCAACTCCGTAGGGAGGTCTGTCAAGAATCGCTTGAATCTGACAGAGAGCGAGTGCATTAGGCATAGAGGATTTGAGCAACGTTCCTACAGGGACTGAAGAACTGAGGCATAAAAGTTCGATCGGTTCAGAAGACCCACCAAGCCTATCCTTATCTTGTTTATTATTACCTTCTCTCCATTTGGCATCCTGGTTTTCTCCTCCTGATATCCGGGATGGGTCATGCTTCTTCTTCTTTAGTATACTCACCAGTGGTGCTTCAAGAGCATCTTGGGTTAAAAAATCGGAAGATGGATGGGAACGCTTGAGGCAATGAGAAAGACTGGACTGTAAGACATTCCGTGGATTGACGAGAGCATTTGCCGGGAGAAACTGTCCGATAAAGATGATCCCATTCCTGGATCTAAGAAGAAAAAGAAGATCTAAGCACCTAAATCATTAAAAGGTGAGAAAGAAGGCCAGGAGACGGAATACATGGAATATATGAAAACAACAAGACTAAAATAGTTCCAGACTCTGTGAGATATCACTTTGACCCAGAAACAAGGGGGTTTTCGTAAAATTCTTACGACTAAAAGGTTTTGAAATACAAATGTTCAAATAACGGTCTTACCTTGAACAAGGTCTTCAGCTAAATCAAGGGGATCAAGACCTTTAAAAGTTTCTAAACCATCTTTCTCTTGGTTGTCCTTAGAAGAATTCTCTCCGCCTCCTGGGTTTTCTTTAGAAGTCACTACAATTCCGTCAGACTGCTCCACTTCCCGCGTTTGATTCGAGGTGATCTTCGAAGGAGTCACATTCACATCTCCCTGGACAAGTTCCTCTAAGGGAGGCCCATCTTTTTTGCACAAGACCACTGAAATCTTAGGGACTTTATGCTTTGGACGCTTGGATACTACCTTTTTGGCAGAGGTCACTTTGCTTTTGAAAGATGCCTCGCTGCTCCCCACAGTGCTTGAACATTCCTTTTTCGAAGATTTCTTGACAGGGGTTTGCTGGTAGCTTCTTTTTTATTGGAAGTATCCACCGCAAAGGTGCGCAGAGAGGAAAGCAAATTGTATTGCTTTAAGAATCCTTCAGTGATCAGGAATTTCGTATTTTTCTCACCCTCATCAACAACTAATAATGAGTTGCACAAATCTTGGTCAAAGGGAATGCTTTGATCGGGAAGCGCTGCAGTATATCCAAAAGATTTTAAGAAAAAGTAAGAGGGGGTAAGATGAAATTTAAAGAATAAAAATACTTACTGCCTTCCATCCAAAAGCCGAAGAAATTATCGGGACATCGGACAAAGAAATACTGATTGGGAAATCCTCGCACACTGTCCACTAAGCCAGTAATTATTTTCGAACCCCGGCTTTCCACAAAGATAAACGAGGGACGCTGGTCTCTTGTCCTGAAAGCATATAATGAGCATATATCCTTAAATGAAGGAGCCTAATGTTTTTCCCTCATAAAAAGGATATAAGGCTTATTAAAATCGCATAACCATTAGGATATAACTGATACGGGGCAATAGCCAAGCTCCGGAGAATCATTTCTATATAAGGATTAAAGGGAGGAACCGCTCCACTTATCAACATGCCATGAGTAAGGGCAACATATCCTTTGGGAGGGATATCTGCGAACACTTTTTCCCTAGGCATCTTGGCCTCTTCTTTCTTCGAAATACCGAATTGTTTGCACAGTTGATGGAACGAGCTAAGAGAGAGCTCCGTAGGGTGCCTCTCACTAGGTACTTTAGAAAGTGCACGAGGTTGTGGGAAATCTTACGCAGTGTCTATCGAAGAGACAACATTGGGCGTAGACAAAACTTGATCAGAACTTTCTGCTTGATCAGATCTTTCGACCCGGTCCGACATAGATTGCTTCCTGAAATTATGGGATTATAGAAAAAGGGAAACCCTACTTAGAAACCCCAAAGCCGCATGATCAAAATTCATGCTTCAAAATTGGGTCGAGATAAAATCAAAGGAGGAATTTACTTACAGGCGAGCGAACAGTCTCCAATCTAGGCGAACAGTCCAGCCAAATCGATCTCGATATTGCGGAGGCCTCGACGACAGTGTCGTGCATGAATGCAAATCATAATAACGAAAGAACTAGAGTAATCAGGAGTTATGAAAGGAATCCAAGCAGTAAAGAGGATTGCTCAGAATAGCGCCGCCATTAAAGCTTTCTTCTGGAAAAGAAGAAGATAGCAAAATTATATATAAAGGACACATGAAAGGATTCGCTAACCGAAATAGTATTTCCATCCGGTCGCTCGTACGAAAGACATCCCTATGTTTATATTAGTGGGCTTGGCATTCGGGCAATTGGGGAATCACTCAAAACACGCATAGGTATACGTGGAAAACCAATTAAATGTGCACAGCTGGCATCCCAAAATTCAATTCTTCGTGCAATAGCAAAAGATACATCAACCCTCTCGCTCACAGAGAGAGACAATATCGGTCCACTACAACGAAACAATCCAAATTTTTTTTGCACGACTGACCCCTCAAAAAGTCAGGACAAGCCTTCCAAACAATGTTGCGATCAGACGTGTTGAAGCCAGTAATTCCTTGCTAAAAAGAAATCACGGACTTCGAGAGGCAAGTGTTAATCCCTCAAAAAATCCATATGCACATTGAGAAAAGGATTCAGAATGGACATCATCAAGGTCGGTCGTGCATGATGTTGTCCAAGGCACTAAAACAACTCACGATGGATAGGACGTAACCACACAGAGCAAGACCCAAGTATCAAACCCAAGACAAATCAAGTCGACTAGTACAACCAAAGAAGATGGCATGATATGCTATGAGAAATGCGGCTCAATAGAGATAAGGATCGTACATTCTGTAAAGCCGCTTACAACAATGAAGCACGCTTGATCTAATATCAAAGTTCGGTCGCACGCATCAAGATAGGAGTTAAGATCACTTGTGTATTTAACAACTGCTCATGAATTGCAACTCCTATCGCTCGACACTCGAATCGGAAACCCATTGGTAGGTCGTATACCAACTTCTAGAAAGAGCACATTCACATCTCAAAGTCGCAAGTCTCAGACGGTCGCCTCTAAACTAATGAAGATCACGCTCACTCACTCAAATCAAACACAACCACATTAAGGAACTATGATCGGTCGTTCCTTCATCTCGCCATCAAGCAAATCAGATATATACTCATCGAATGCTAGAAATAGATGCGGCCGAAGAGCACCGACCGAAGTCACTCGCTTAACTACTCAAGACACTCGGTCCATTGAGTCGTTCACACATGATAACTGAAGACAGCCACGGACAGCTGGCTACAGCTTGCCAGTGGCATGACTATAATTAACAAAATGAGCGATCCTACATAAATGGATTTCATGTCATTTCCCAAAGGAGACTCACCTATAAATACACCATAGCTGCCAATATAAAGGGGGGAATCTGGGGAAAACCACGAAGTGCTGCTAAATTCTACACTCGACTACTGATTCGGCCATGGCGTCAAGTACAGTCTTGTTATCAAGGAAAATGAAGGCATCCTCCTTCTCAATCATTCATCCATCCTTCTTCTCCTCAAATTCTAGCATTCTCTTGTATAATTCCAAAATTGAAATATATAAACGAGGGTATACTGAGTGAATATAGAGATGTATGAAAAGAGAGAATTGATGTATATTGTAATCCTCATTATGAGATTGGAAATCACCTTCACAGTGGACGTAGGCCTAATAAACGGATGAACCACTCTATATATCATCTCTACTTTACCTTCCTCGCAATTTTCATTTTCAATTTCTGATTAAACTCGGTTCCATTTATTTCTTACCGTATTGGTGAAGTACAGTTTTAGTACCTGGGGTGTTTAGACCAATTTCGGTGTAAATAGATATTATAACTTAGGTTATAATAAATGACAAAGGAAATGGAATAACTTATGTAATAAGATAAGATGTACTCAATTGTAGATTATGTTATTTGTAAGTACGAGAATTCGAAATCTATTGAGTAGGACAACATAAGTTATATTAATGGAAAGGAAACTTATTAGTAAATCTTAGTTAGGAGAACTAAGTTAATAAGTAAACAACGAAAAGATGTAGTCACAACGTAAGATGAAATTATGACTAAATAAGAAGAATGAGGCAAACTTATGAAATAATAGGTTATATTTAATCATAAATGATAAGTGACATGTTAAACAGGAAACATGTGAATTGAGATATATTTAATTACATATTAAATATATATTATAGTAACTATGAAATCAGACAATGAATAATACAAAGAGATTGTGGATTACAGACCTTGGATCACAATCTAGAGAATACCATATTGTGGGCTTATTAGTTAAATTAAATGGGTTAAGTTATATGACTGAAAATAAATAAGCTAGAGGAACTTGGTAACTTGAATAAGAAGTCAATGTGAATGGGAAAAACCAAGTTAAATGAGGTTGAGCAAGCGCATAATTGTATATTTAGACACGGTTTAACAACACATTAAACTGAGGCACTTGGACCAGTCTGTACGTTTGAGGGTAAATAACCTAGCGGGGTAGATTATCATAGTATCATGAGGCACGAGGGGAGCGCATGTCCATCTGGTTATTCTATTATTATGCTAGTATTCTGTTGTCTCCGAAGGACTGGAAGGGGAAGCATGCGGCTTCCTGGGACGTGAAGGATACTCCTGGTAGTCCTCTGTGTTGTGATAGCATCTCACAGAGGTTAGGTCTGCGCATTTCTACTGGTGAGTATGCCTTTATTGCTACGATAGTGGGCAATCAAAAGACTGTAGGGTGGCATAGGTAATTTGAAGTTTGGGGCAGGGTTACGACCATTCTTGTAAGCGCTGACAGGTCTAACCATTTGTGATAGCAAAGCATCGGGTACCTACCATCGACAGTCAATGTGATATCGGATGCAGAAAGAGGAAGAGCTAAAACCATTAGACTAAAGACCTCAGGATATCCGGGCTATGGGTGAGGGACAGGCCAACCAAGTTATGTTGTTTACTATGTGCTCTTAGGCCAAGTCATTATTTCTCAAAGCGATCGTCTTTCATTAGTTGAGGGAAGGGTCAGGTGGGACCATAGCCGTTGAAACGCAGACCTTAACATCTTTATAGACTGATATCTGAAAAGCTCCAGACCGAGATCCATTTTTATTGTATAGCCCTGCCACGGGACTCATTGCACATTAGAGATTATGTGCGGTTAAGGCATCGAGTATGACTGATGATACATACATGGGAAAGTCTAGATACATGCATGTCTGCTTTGGGTGGTGTATCGTAGGCTCTAGGGCATTACTCTGCAATCAGATTCGATCAAAGGTGGCATTCCATACGCTTACGTAGCATGGCGATGGTGGTTCTATGTAGAATGTAGTGTTGTTATATAGAGGTCCGTACGTCACTCCGGCGTAGGATGAGGAACTGCGTATATTTCTGTAGCATTACGGCGGAGACCGTGTGAGTGGAGTACCATGGGGTGTACCATAATTTTGGGATGGCTACATATATACTTTATTAGGCTAATCCACTAGGAAGTAAATGGGTACGACGTGTGTGTAAGCCTTGAATACTGTTAACACACGTAACATAATAAATAAGAAAATGTGATTGAACAGTATATGTAGGGTTATCCAAAATGTGTAGTTTAAATCTAATCACCAGAAGTTGTGTTCTGACCCCCTCCTTATAACATACTCGCAGATTAGATTTGTGGCAGAGACATGATAGCTTTGGATGCTAGTTAGCTAGTATTATTAATATGGTAAGGCTATACGTTGATTATATTATATTTTATCCATTCCGCTGTGAGATATTTTTTGAGCTCTGACATATTTTATGTCTCTGTCTGTTCTGCAGGATACTAGAGCATACCAACACAAATTTTGATAGATTAGAATTCTAAAAAAAAAATTGGTCTGTCGGAACTTGGTTTGTTGCACCTGGTATTAAAGCCTAGGTTTAGGATTCCTGTATAGATAATGAGTGAACGTATTTGTATTTTTAAAAATATAAATATATTATATGTACCTAGATCCATAGAGGAACCCACTAAATAGAAAGAGTATAATATGGTAAGAATTGGAATGTCCGTTTTGTAAACTAAAGGAATGAATATGGAAATTTGAGACCCTTAGGTAATTTGGATGGAAAGTATAAAATATACATTGTATGGAAGGGAGGTGAACCTCATATGTTAGTATTTCGGGTTAGTGGATTTGGCAGTATAACCTATAAATTGGAAAAGGTTAAAAAAAAAAAAGAAAATGGATTAGGAACATATATAGTTGAGAGAATAGACTTTGTGGGAGTGTCTAGCAAAGACTAGGAAAATTGGAAACCCACTTTGAGACTAAACCATTGTTAACTTTTAAGTCTTGAAATTATAAAAGCTTTTGGAAGATGGTTTGTAGTGTTTTCAAGTTTTAATCTTAAATGTTATAGTTCTAAAATATGTAAAGAATATATTAGAAAAGTAAGAGAAGTTGTGAACATAATTGAGAAATAGTTGTCCTTGTCTACTCCGGTTTTTGTGATTTGAAAAAAAATGATTTGCATTTTTTATAAAATTACATGTTTTATGGTTTGGCAAAAGCAAGTTTTGGTAAAGTATTAACACTTTTAATTTTAGGAAGAAAAGTGAAATGAAAAAGGCCAAACCGTGTTTTGAAAAAGTATGGAGTAGGTAAGGATTAGAACCTAGGACATATGGGAAAAGTTTTTGAAGCTATGGAGTAAATAGCGAGAATTATCTTGGAATAATGATAAGTTCCCGTAGAATGCGTAAGCATTGAAAGGCCTAGAGTGTTGCTTAAAAATTTCTATTAGTACACAGCAAGGGCTAGAAGGCTTATTTAAAACTAAACTTAGATCAAAGGATTAAGTTAAATAAGCTAAGAAAATAGTAATGTCATAACTAAAAAGGAAACAACAAATTCAGTAAAGCAAAAAACATGACAGTTAAAGAAAAATGCAAAATTATGAGAAAAGATGGATTAGAATAAATATTTCCAAGATAAGACGAAAAAGAAAAGCTGTAACAAAAAAAAAATTCTTATGTGAGCCATGCTTTAATAGGAAATTAGGGGAATCTTTATAAATAGTTTTGTAAAATCCAACTACGGACAGAAAAAAGGACTAAAAGAAAAACGGAAGATGTGAAGTTTTCTGTTTTCCACCTTTTTGTAACATAAGAAATCGAATTTAGAAAAATAGATTTTTCTGAAATTCGAAAATCAAAGTTGCTTGGTAGGGTTTTGGATTCAAAAATTGGATGAAATACGCTCTTGCTCAGTAAGAGTGTGGGAAAATTTGGATGAAAAATTATTTTGATTTCCAAAATATTGCATTCATGTAGAACTGCCAGTATATTTAGGATGTGAGCATCATATTTTAAAACGATTTTCGAAAAATTTGCATACATATAGGAGGTACCGCTTAGGCATACATGTATTATTATATTGTATTCCACTTTGCACAAGTGCACATTGTTTGCAAAAAATTGGATGCACACATGATAGATGTAAGTTATGTGAGTGGTTAATTGATTTTTACCCTTACCAAATTTCTGGCATGAAAATTTCCTAATGGTGGGAGTATGTAACACCCAACATTTTTGTAACAATTAAATAATTAAATAATGCATATGTGTATATATATGCATAGACATAAAAATTTAAAAGAAAAATATAATAATGATAAAATATGATTGCATGTAATGAAAACATGCACTGGAAAAGAAGAAGAAAAATTAATGTAAATAAAATTGCGATGCATACATTAAAAGAAAGAAAGGATTGGTCGCATGCAGTGTAAATATGTTGCATGCTCTGACTTACAAATATTATGCATTAATAATAAAAGAAAAATGAAAGAAAAATATTTATGCAAAGTGATAAGGTTGCATGCAATAGTTTAAATGAAAAAGAGGAATAAGAAGGGAACAATGACTACCATTGTTCTAAATTTTGTTAACAAAAGCTTTAATAGTCCAGTTTGTTAAAATATGTGGCTTGCATATAAGAGGTATAGAGTTCAATCCCCACCAACGTCATATTTTTGTTTTAAGGAAACGACGGCTGAAATAACACATTTTCTAAAGAGGAAATATGTATAAACGTACATATAAGGAAAAATATACATATAAGGAAGTGTAAAAATATATGTATATGAGAACATATATGTATATATGTGTAGAAATATGTATATATATAAGAGAAAAGTTCAAAATAAGACTGCAATCAAAGAAATATAGCAAGAAATAAATAACGGTACAACACCGTTTGAATTTTGAAAACGAAATATAAGTTATGCGCATATATATATGCATAAAATGGTCATTAGAAGTTTTGTATGTATATAAGGACCTTACATATGAATATAATTCAAATCAATTCAAAATTGATGGGAAGATAATACATGCGCTAAATTAATGCAATGAATTGATTGAAATAAGGAAAAAGAAAACATGGTAAAATGATGGCATTAAATAAAAATATAAGGCATGTAAAATAATAAGGAAGATGTGTATAATTATATACACATAACATTTGAAATTCAAAAGTAAAAAAATTAATGATAGTCAATAGAAGGTAAAAAATATGTACTAACGGAAAGAGAAAAATTAAACAAGGAACAATTTATAAGGTTATATACATACATACAAAATGTGCATGCAAGTATATAGAAAAAGGGAAATATGCGCATAATGTAACGACCCGGTGGGGATTCAACTCCCGAATTCCGACAATAATACATAAACCGTATTACTTACCAAAACTCAAGTATCGAAAACACCAGATAGTTATTAGAAAGAAATTGGAGGGTGAGATAAGAAAAAAAGAAATATTAGATGAAGAATAAGAACCACCACAACACATAGTCCGTAACACCCCACCTCCGCCAGGGTGACTCTTGCAAGCACTCTGACTTTGGAGGGGCGTTTGAATCAGGTAAACATGCATAATGATATATCAAGGCAGAACAAGAACATATGTATATATGTAAACAGAGTAAATAACATAGATAAAACAGCGGGAGATTTCATACTATTTCAAAACAAGTCTGGTACAACATAGCTTTCCAAATAAACAAGTCTAGATAAAAACAACATCAACTGGAAAAACTGAAATACATAAGTACTATCCCCAAAATAAGTGATAACCATAGCTAGCTTCATGTCAAGACCGTACATGAGCTAAAATCCCACAAGCAAGCAATCCGAAATCCAAGCTAAGCTCCAATATTCCCTCCCTGAGAACCTGGGGGGAACGGAAGAAAAGAGGCGAAAGAAAACAGGTCAGTCAAAAAGACTGAGTAAGCCCTACTACAATCAATGTAAACTGGTAAAGTTAACTGGCATGAGCAGCAGGGATGAACATAAGGATAACAACATACTAGCATGATGATTAACTAACAAGGTAGATAAAGGTGTCATCGCATAATCAGGTTTAAGGTTTTTGCACCACAGGTGTACTAGCAAACTAACATGACTTGAATAAACAAGTATTGATCACTTGGCCCAAGCTTTGGCCCAAGCTTTGGCCCAATAACATGTAGTGACCCCAATACGAGGTCCAAAGTGTAAACAAGAAGTGATCCCCAGGCCCAAGTTTGGCCCAAACATCATGAATGACCTAAACCAAGGTCCAACTAGCATGGTCTAGTCGATCGGCTCCCTATAAGCCTAACTCGTCAAGTGTCGGTGTCATACGGCCCAACTACGAAGTGTAGCTAAACTGTGCTAGGTCCACCCTAGGGTGTCAACCACTGACACAAATCAATGCACACACAGTCTAAACCTACTGGTGCCCGTGCCTGCTTTTTCAACTTCGTACCATGTGCACGACCATGGCCCGCCTGAACCTACACCGGCGCACCTACTCAGCCGTCGTTTTGGTCGCTTACATGGCATCCAGTAATCGTGCCCCTCCCTAGCCTAGTCCCTAGTGTATCATGATACAACTAAGAGGGTTACTGGTGCAAAGGACCACATAACTAGGGTTTCCTTAATGGGTTAAACGTGGTTAACCCAAACCATTCAAGTACCAAGTTGGTTAAGTGTACCCAAGGTTCATGACTTAACCCTACCAACCCATCGTGTTTAATTGGTTAAGTATTCAAGCGGTCCATGACTTAACCCTAATCATGAGGCATTAATTAATTTAATGCGCCTTAACCTCTCACATTAGACTTTGTGGCGGTTACTAGTTAAGTCGGTCGGTTCCGGGTAGCTTTACACCACAACTTGGTCTAACCTCGGGTTCAAGGTACAACATGACCAACTTCTCATATTGGGTCCTATTGTTTGTAGCAACTAGTTAAGCCGGTCGGTTCCGGGTAGGTTTACGCTACAAACTCAACCCCAACCTCGAGTTGGTCACACTTATATTTTCTAAGTGTCATGTCCATCATGTTTCCAAAACACATTACAAGTTTTCAAGCAATTGGGTAGACCTAACTTAATAGGTAAATTCCCAATGGGTAGACCTAAATTAATAGGTAAATTCCCAAGCTTATGTTTTTATATCTTTTAAGTTTACCCAACCCCAAACGCAATCCCATCGCTTACATATCGCAATAGCGCATAAAGGATAGAAAGAGGGAACTTGGCATAATCACGACATAAAGGTGTTGAAGCCACAAGTTCAACATGGTGGCATATGAAATGGACATATGTTCATATACTTGCATATTACATTTTTAGGCCTCAAAAGCATGCATAAAACCAAAATTGGCATATTGGTGATACATGGTGCTAAATGACATGTAGAAATGGCCATAAGTTCGCATTTAGCCTCACATGCAAGTTATCATAAGAGATATGATAACTTACATGTTGCCAAAATGCAACCTTTGGCATAAAGCTTGAAGCTTTATGTTCATAAACCCAAGATAAGCTTGCATAACATGATAGCATGAACAAAATGTTCAACCCAAACTTGCATAACATAACTTGCATATCATATGACAAACTTGCATATCAAACTTGCATATCACAACATGATAAACTTGCATATCATAGCATAGTAAACTTGCATATCACAACATGGCAAACTTGCATAGCATAACATGGCATACTTGCATAACAAAACTTAGTAAACTTGCATATCATGTGACAAACTTGCATATCAAACTTGCATATCACAACATGATAAACTTGCATATCATAGCATAGTAAACTTGCATATCATGTCAAACTTGCATATCATGCATTTAACTTTAGAGTTTAAGTACGAAAGTAGAATAGGGCTTACAATACTTATGAAGACTCAAAAATATGACAAAGCGCTTATGCAATCAAAAAGACCCAAAATGCAAGCTCTAACATAAAAACCCTTGAGCCAAAATGATCAAAACTCTTTCTTTATGATGCAAATATAGAAACTTGACTTGAATGCAAGCTAATGATGCTCATACAAGTTTGAAAACACTTGTATGCATGGAAAATCACTTAGAAATTTATTTAGGAATTTTATGAAGAGAGTGGAGGCCATGAGAGGATTGATTTTGCCATAGTTTAGTTACTAGAATGAATAATGATGATTTAGGGTTAGGTTAGGGCCTTATTTATAGAGATTAGGACTAGTTCTAGCCTTAGGATTAAACCCTAGTTCCAATCTCAGCCCTTAAAACCGAATCTGGCCCCCAAGCTCAACACAATCTCTAAATGGTGCACCAGGCTAAACAGCCCGGCTGGACCAAGTCGACAGCCAAGTCGACAGGGCTGTCGACTTGGGTCCAACCAAGTCGACTCCCAAGTCGACAGGGCTGTCGACTTGGGTGCTCTGGCGGGAATTTTCCCGCCTGGCCCAAACCGGCCCAAATTTTCAAATTCAAACTTGAATTTGAAATCTGTTTTTACTTCGAAATTTTCTGAAAACTTCGTTGGGCCTTAATCGGGTCATACGGACTCCGATTCTCGAAAACTCGGACTCTATTTCGCGTATTTTTCCGAGATGAACGCAATGGCATGGCCCGTTTCCCTTGATTTAGATTTATAAATTAAATTCTGCCTCGATTTACGTTATAACAGATTATTGAAAATACGGGTTGTTACATTCTCCCCTCCTTAAAGGATTTCGTACCCGAAATCTTCAAGTTAGGAAGAACGTATCCTACCATCCAACACCCATCTACTCAAAACATCATCCACGAGCAATCATTGTCCTTACAAGATTCTAAATGTTGTATGAACATATGCAAAGGTGTGTGTATATGTCCTTATCTAATGCAAATATCCTCAATGCAAATTAAGTTAGTGAAATGAATCCATATGTATGCAATTCCTAACATAATGTATAACATCTATATGTGTGCACATAACATACATCCATATGCAACATCCATGTGATAGCACAAAAATTTTCATCCATGAATAAGCGTAAACACTCATGCATATGCAATATGAGGAGTGTGTGAGCCGATCTAGTGCCTAACGTGTATAATGCATCCACGAGTAACCACTTGCAAACACTTGCAACCACTTGCAACCACCAAGCATAACATGTTTCAAACACATGTTTCAACCAAAGGGTTTCTACCTAAGATTCTCATGACAAGATTAACACGATAAACTAGATAATCAAGACAAACATGGATAGCAAAAGATATGCTACAAAGAGATCGGGAAGATAAGCAGGATATACCCCTTTCGGATTACAAGAAATTCCTTCTTAACACAATCCATATTCTATAAAAGCCCAAAAGGTTTAGTCAACCTAACGGACCCCCTTCAAACCCTGACACGTATTACTAGCCAATAAGTCATACCTCCCGACAGAAATAGGACCGAAAATGGGACCGAGAGGATATACATAAAAAGATAACATGCGAGTAAGTTCCACCGGAAAACAAGGATCAAGGATATACTCTTAGAAAGAGATATGATGCGCGTATCTAGCCTTCAATCTTCTAAGTCACGTTTCCTTGAGCTTAACTCCACAGTGCTTTGACCGTCTTTTACCTCATGATTTCTTAGCTTCTAAACTCTTATTTCCAAATATGAGTTGGAACCCATTTCATTGTCGCCTCACGTCTTCCTTTTTCACTTACTCTTCTAACATTCTTGGCTTAAACATAACTATGACCTCATGGTTTCATGCAAGCTCTCCAAAATTCACTAGTGAATCCTGGATCTCGTTTACTTACTATAAAGTATTCCACGCAGCAGAATTTTTCTTGGAAATACCAATCCACGTTGCCAATTGCTCTTACCAACGTGATTTGCTTGTACGAAATGAACCATCCGCCTGCGAATGATAGGCCGTACTTAGATTCAGTTGCTTGCCCATGACTCCCCGTAGATTATCCCAAAACTGGCTAGTGAAGATTGAGTCATGGTTACTAACTATCCTTTAGGGAACCTCGTGCAACCGCTTTATTTCTTGAAAGTAAACTGTCGCTAGTTATGATGCCGTCCTTTCGTTCTTTACCGGAGTGAAATGAGCACTCTTCGTGAGTCTACCTATTATGACCCACATGCTCGTACTCCCTTTCTTGATCTAGGCAATCCATCCACGAAATCCTTCATGACGTTTTCCCTTCTTCCATTGCGGGGACCTCCAATGGATATAATAGCCCACCGGGCTTCTATGACTCGGCCTTTAACCTGTTGGCACAACATGCACCTTGGGACAAACTCGGCCACCTCCTCGGGTGATGTGCATCTTTAAGAACCTTCTTTCTCTCATCGCGTCTTAGCCATCCCTTGTCATCTATAGCGAGGTGACTTACCATCTCGCCTCGAGTCAACTTGTCCATGATCTCGACTAACTGCGGGTCTTCTTTCTGTGAAGTCCCTACTTGATCCAGAAGGGTAGGTCTAAACTCAAGGGACGCTTACTAACTAACTAAACTGAGAGAACTTCTTACTTCGGTTGCATTCCTTGGAGTCTTCCAATCCTGAACTGCAACTACCTTAGCGGGATCCACCGCTAAGCCTTGCTTAGAAACTATGTGCCCATGGAATCTAACTTCCCTTCTCCAAAAGTGACACTTTGGAGAACTTGGCCTTCAACTGATGCGCTCTAAGCGTATCCATCACCTCCACGAGATGCCTTGCATGCTCTTCCTCATCCTTAGAGAAGATCAGAATATCATCTACGAAGACCACGACAAACTTGTTCAAGAACTCCCTGAACACCCTACTCATCAAGTCCACGAAGTAGGTAGGTGCGAATGGCATGACCAGCCATTCTAAGAATCCATCTAGAGTTCTGGACGCAGTCTTGTCTATACTATCCTCAGCTATTCTGAGCTGATGGAACAGATGTTCCTACAAGCTGATCAAACAAATCATCAATCCTTGGCAATGGTTGTCTATTCTCTTTAACTCACGATAATCAATACAAAGTCGAAGAGAACCATCTGCCTTGGTAGTAAATACTACAGGCGCTCCCCATTCAGATATACTTCATCTAATGAAGTTCTTCTCAAGCAACTCCTTGACTTGCTTTCTTAACTCTCATCTTGCGGGGCCATGTGCCTTACCGGCCACGAAACTTTCTTGGCATTATCAACCAGATAAATGCGGAAATCAATCTCTCGTTTAGGGGTAACCCCCTTCACTTCACCCAAGATATCAGGATATTCTCGGACCACCCTCACCGATTACAAACTATCGATAGACGAGTCGAGGGGTTCAAGATAACACAACATGACGGGACTCATAGGGTTACTAGAAATTCTTAGGGTATTACCGAGGCGAGTCATGAGCCTCACAACCCTATGCTCAAAAATCAAGAATGGCTCCAAAACTGGACAACCAATCCATGGTCAAAATCAACTCATACCCCATGAAACCGAGAATATAAGCATCACGCGAGAATTCAAATCCACGTAGATAATAGACAAATGGGCGGAACCCCCAATTGGATTTGAAACACACACGGGATCATTAACTAGACTAGTACTTAGGTGCAAACTATCAACAAGATCAGATGAGATAAAGCTATGCGATGCACCAGAATCAAACAAGGTATGAACTGGAAAATCAGAAATATAAACAAGACTTTCAACAGAAATACTACCTCGATTGGGAACTGGAGCGACATTGAGAGCATGAACTTGCCCTCCTAAAGGTCCAGCACGCTGAGTCTGACCCTGGCCTTGCCCTTGCTTCTTCGGGCAATCCTTACTGAAATGTCCAGTCTCACCGCAGAAAAAGCATTCACCATTATTCCTTTTCCTCTTCTTACACTTCTTAATAAGATGCCCAACTAAACCGCAATAATAGCACTTCCCCTTTTTGTTATTGCCCTTGTTGTTGTTCCCCTTGTTGCCTTGACTTTTGTTCTTGTTCTTATTGCCTTGACTGCTCTGACCACTTGAATTACCCTGATTTCCTTTCCACTGGGAATCAGTCTTCTTGGCTTGAGTATCATTCATCTTGATCTCCTTCTTGTCACTCCTATTCTCTTCATTGAGTAGGGCCATATTCACCAAACTCTCGAAAGTTGCTCCCAAGGGTATATGAGTCATGGCTAAACCATGTAATGGCTCGTTTAATCCTAGGGCAAAGTATAGGGCCTTCTTCTGAGCTGTGTTGACCAAGTCTAAACCGACCCGAGCCAGTTGATTAAACTTATCTATGTATTCCCTAATAGTCATGTCCCCTTGCTTCAGTGATAGGAACCTTAGTCCAAACTTTCCCCGAAAGTCATCCCAAGTCTCAATTGGCCTAGTAGCGGTGGTGACCACCCACCAACGTGCAGCTTCTTCCTTTAGCAACCACACTGCTAATAAAACCTTCCTACGGTCATCTATATCAAAGAAGGCAAAAAGATCTTCGGTTTCTTTCAACCAATTCCTGGTCTCTACGAAAGTCTCGGTTCCAATGAAATTCTTGCAACCCATCGCCCTAAAGTCTTTGCAAATCTTCGCGAAATCCTTTTGTGGATGCTGAGGGGGAGGAGGAAGAGGAACCTCAGCGACAGGTTGAGGAGGAACATCAACTACCGGAGGAGGAGTAATATTTGCGGGGCCGGCTTCGGTCGCCCTAGCCTCAAAAAGTCTCCTATACCAAACAGGTACGTGTACTCCCTCCGGAATGGCAAAGTTATTGGCCATACTGAAAACGAAGAAAAAGATAGATTCAGAATGGAGAAAAAAAACGAAGGAATTTTGCTAATGGCTTTTTGGGGAATAGCCTTTAAAATAAACTAGACTTTTCTTTGGAAAATACTTTATACTTAGTTTTGAAAATAGTTTTCCAAAAGTTTTCTAAAAACCTTTTTGTTCCTTCTCGTAAACCATATGCTCTGATACCAAATGTAACACCCCACCTCCGCCAGAGTGACTCTTGCAAGCACTCTGACTTTGGAGGGGCGTTTGAATCAGGTAAACATGCATAATGATATATCAAGGCAGAACAAGAACATATGTATATATGTAAACAGAGTAAATAACATAGATAAAACAGCGGGAGATTTCATACTATTTCAAAACAAGTCTGGTACAACATAGCTTTCCAAATAAACAAGTCTAGATAAAAACAACATCAACTGGAAAAACTGAAATACATAAGTACTATCCCCAAAATAAGTGATAACCATAGCTAGCTTCATGTCAAGACCGTACATGAGCTAAAATCCCACAAGCAAGAAATCCGAAATCCAAGCTAAGCTCCAATATTCCCTCCCTGAGAACCTGGGGGGAAACGGAAGAAAAGAGGCGAAAGAAAACAGGTCAGTCAAAAAGACTGAGTAAGCCCTACTACAATCAATGTAAACTGGTAAAGTTAACTGGCATGAGCAGCAGGGATGAACATAAGGATAACAACATACTAGCATGATGATTAACTAACAAGGTAGATAAAGGTGTCATCGCATAATCAGGTTTAAGGTTTTTGCACCACAGGTGTACTAGCAAACTAACATGACTTGAATAAACAAGTATTGATCCCTTGGCCCAAGCTTTGGCCCAATAACATGTAGTGACCCCAATACGAGGTCCAAAGTGTAAACAAGAAGTGATCCCCAGGCCCAAGTTTGGCCCAAACATCATGAATGACCTGAACCAAGGTCCAACTAGCACGGTCTAGTCGATCGGCTCCCTATAAGCCTAACTCGTCAAGTGTCGGTGTCATACGGCCCAACTACGAAGTGTAGCTAAACTGTGCTAGGTCCACCCTACGGTGTATCAAGTCCTAGGGTGTCAACCACTGACACAAATCAATGCACGCACAGTCTAAACCTACTGGTGCCCGTGCCTGCTTTTTCAACTTCGGACCATGTGCACGACCATGGCCCGCCTGAACCTACACCGGCGCACCTACTCAGCCGTCGTTTTGGTCGCGTACATGGCATCCAGTAATCGTGCCCCTCCCTAGCCTAGTCCCTAGGGTATCATGATACAACTAAGAGGGTTACTGGTGTAAAGGACCACATAACTAGGGTTTCCTTAATGGGTTAAACGTGGTTAACCCAACCCATTCAAGTACCAAGTTGGTTAAGTGTACCCAAGGTTCATGACTTAACCCTACCAACCCATCGTGTTTAATTGGTTAAGTATTCAAGCGGTCCATGACTTAACCCTAATCATGAGGCATTAATTAATTTAATGCGCCTTAACCTCTCACATTAGACTTTGTTGCGGTTACTAGTTAAGCCGGTCGGTTCCGGGTAGCTTTACACCACAACTTGGTCTAACCTCGGGTTCAAGGTACAACATGACCAACTTCTCACATTGGGTCCTATTGTTTGTAGCAACTAGTTAAGCCGGTCGGTTCCGGGTAGGTTTACGCTACAAACTCAACCCCAACCTCGAGTTGGTCACACTTATATTTTCTAAGTGTCATGTCCATCATGTTTCCAAAACACATTACAAGTTTTCAAGCAATTGGGTAGACCTAACTTAATAGGTAAATTACCAATGGGTAGACCTAACTTAATAGGTAAATTCCCAAGCTTATGTTTTTATATCTTTTAAGTTTACCCAACCCCAAACGCAATCCCATCGCTTACATATCGCAATAGCGCATAAAGGATAGAAAGAGGGAACTTGGCATAATCACGACATAAAGGTGTTGAAGCCACAAGTTCAACATGGTGGCATATGAAATGGACATATGTTCATATACTTGCATATTACATTTTTAGGCCTCAAAAGCATGCATAAAACCAAACTTGGCATATTGGTGATACATGGTGCTAAATGACATGTAGAAATGGCCATAATTTCGCATTTAGCCTCACATGCAAGTTATCATAAGAGATATGATAACTTACATGTTGCCAAAATGCAACCTTTGGCATAAAGCTTGAAGCTTTATGTTCATAAACCCAAGATAAGCTTGCATAACATGATAGCATGAACAAAATGTTCAACCCAAACTTGCATAACATAACTTGCATATCATATGACAAACTTGCATATCAAACTTGCATATCACAACATGATAAACTTGCATATCATAGCATAGTAAACTTGCATATCACAACATGGCAAACTTGCATAGCATAACATGGCATACTTGCATAACAAAACTTAGTAAACTTGCATATCATGTGACAAACTTGCATATCAAACTTGCATATCACAACATGATAAACTTGCATATCATAGCATAGTAAACTTGCATATCATGTCAAACTTGCATATCATGCATTTAACTTTAGAGTTTAAGTATGAAAGTAGAATAGGGCTTACAATACTTATGAAGACTCAAAAATATGACAAAGCCCTTATGCAATCAAATAGACCCAAAATGCAAGCTCTAACATAAAAACCCTTGAGCTAAAATGATCAAAACTCTTTCTTTATGATGCAAATATAGAAACTTGACTTGAATGCAAGCTAATGATGCTCATACAAGTTTGAAAACACTTGTATGCATGGAAAATCACTTAGAAATTTATTTAGGAATTTTATGAAGAGAGTGGAGGCCATGAGAGGATTGATTTTGCCGTAGTTTAGTTACTAGAATGAATAATGATGATTTAGGGTTAGGTTAGGGCCTTATTTATAGAGATTAGGACTAGTTCTAGCCTTAGGATTAAACCCTAGTTCCAATCTCAGCCCTTAAAACCGAATCTGGCCCCCAAGCTCAACACAATCTCTAAATGGTGCACCAGGCTAAACAGCCCGGCTGGACCAAGTCGACAGCCAAGTCGACAGGGCTGTCGACTTGGGTCCAACCAAGTCGACTCCCAAGTCGACAGGGCTGTCGACTTGGGTGCTCTGGCGGGAATTTTCCCGCCTGGCCCAAACTGGCCCAAATTTTCAAATTCAAACTTGAATTTGAAATCTGTTTTTACTTTGAAATTTTCTGAAAACTTCGTTGGGCCTTAATCGGGTCATACGGACTCCGATTCTCGAAAACTCGGACTCTATTTCTCGTATTTTTCCGAGACGAACGCAATGGCATAGCCCATTTCCCTTGATTCATATTTATAAATTAAATTCTGCCTCGATTTACGTTATAACAGATTATTGAAAATACGGGTTGTTACAGAGTCTCACATCGCAGTGGAACAAAATATAATATAGAAATAAAACTTTACTAAGAGATTTGGAAATACTTACAATCATCAGAGTACATCAACACATCTGGATAGTTATAATAATCCGTCCTCATATACAACACACCGCGGCATAGTATCTATAAAATATCATACGTCTGGACTCTTCAAGCTCGTATCTTCACAGTGTCCGATAACCTGAACCTATACAACCCAATCTAACCCGAGCATTTACAAAACATCGGATCAGGCTGGTGAACCAGAGTGAGAAAAACACACTAAGTTTAAAGGTATCATCCAACTTGATTTTAACGTCAAAATCTTTTCAAAAGGAAAGGAAAATCGTAAGACCAAATCCATACATAAATACGAATGGTTTTTACCTTACGATAACCCAACGCATTTTTGGAAATCATATCTTTTCTGATATTATAATAATGTCTAAAGACAAATAAATATCAATCTAGCAGAATGCTTTCATCTCACGCTCTACATATATGGTATGAAATCAAAACCGCGGGCTCTTATTGGAGAACGGATTTCCAAGGCAAGGTATGGGCAACCACCTTCCGACAGTGTATCTCTAGGGACGAATACACCGAGTTCAACAAGAACATCTTGCAACTCAGGCTAAACATGACCGGCCCCTCATTTCGCTTGAGAGTACCGAATATATTGTCACCTTACGGCTTTTTGTCGCAGCCACCGTAGTTCCCGAGAGATACAGAAATGAAAAGAAGTAACAAATATGAATATTCTTTAGATGGTGATAATACACCCTTTTGATGGGTGCGACCCACATAGCCATGCGACCAACCCGATTTTTACCATTTACCGGTTGATGAGGCTTGAGGTTTAAATCTTCTTCCAGAACATCTGACCACCATTCACTTTGAATGTCTCATCGTTAGATTCGCCAGAAAATCATTAATTGATGTCCACAAAAATACTCTAGTTATTAGGCTAGAGAAAGCCCTTTCTCTGCCATCAACTATGGTATGTTTGAAGAAATCAACGCACGCGATCCCTTTGGAAATATTTGGCGAGACATCTGCCCATACAAATCATCCAAGAACAGGATGAACCGAAGCCACCCTCCTACCGCATCCAAAGGACCAGTAGCGAGTAGTCCTTGCAATCAGAAGATTCCAATCACAACGGAATCACTACCGAAATATCTCTAGGAGCAAACCAGAGAAATTCAACAAGTAGTCCTTCCGCTCTTGAAGATCCACGGTCTTCAATTTCTCCATCTTTAATCAACATCTTCCATCTTCCACGTATTTGCTGGTCGGAATGGTTTTCGAATATAAATTCGATCCCAATCTTTCCGTACCAACAATCGTATTGGTCTGGTTTGATAGTCGGTTATTTAACTATCAAAGAAACAACCATTCATGCATAAAAATAAAATGAATTCATCGATTCAATACCCAACATCATTTAGCCTCTTTAATTAACCCGTCGTTAATTATTAATTGCCGACCAGTCTAAAGAAAGAGCTGGCATAACAAAGAAGTCTAGTTATGCTAAATACATCGGAATCGAAGTAGCATACATAAATAGGATTCCATTAATTAAACATTACAAGCCGGACGCATTAGAAAAATACTAAAACACATACTTAAAACATAACACACCATCCTGCATCTACTTAACTAATTGATAATAGTAGTAGTCGCTTTTTCTAGTTTCCTCCGTGCTCATATTCAATGACCTGGACTATGAGAGCCTGTCGCTCTACCTCCAGAGCTCTCTCCCTCTCCTCCAGAAAGTCTATACGCGCGCAAGTAGCGGAAATGAGCCTTTGCGTCCTGATAGGATCCTCATCAATTCTTCTTCTCGTATAGAATTAATGTCGCGGTCTATAGTGCCTTTCAAGATCATATTGCACTTGTGCAATTTCGGCCGAAATGGCAGAGAGCCTGTTGAACACTGGATTCATATCCATGACTAGGGTTGGGGGGTAGAAGATAAGATAAAGGATGAGAGTGGGGTGAAGGAATGAAGTCAAAAACCTCCATTTATAGACTAAAAAAGAATCTTGTCGTTTCGAGTCTTCCTATTATCTCGCCGGACCTACTATACTCAAAAAGGGCTGTTTGTTTGAACAAATTCGGCGACCGTATAACAAATTGTTGCTTATAGCTGCAGACTTTATGAACCTGTACACCAGCTTATGTAGTCCCAACCACCCCGTGCCATGTAGAATGCATTCCTTTCACAGGAATAATGAATAGTAGAAAAGTAAAAAAACTACCTGTCAAATATCCTTCATCAATTTCGTTTTTTTTACTGAATGAGACGGCACTTCGCGTCATACGAAAAATCTTAATACGTGTTCTCAAATGGATTATTATCAGTGAAAAGATGGTTAGTCAAATCTCTTACAGGAGCTTTTGTCATCTTAATACAGCTTCAAACAGTAAGAGACGACTGTTTGTTGCAGCTAGAGTCTTTGATGTGAGGCTTAATAGTAAAACCAGCTCCACCGGCTAAAGGGACATGGACTCTAGGCTCAGGTTTACTATTGGAATAAAATTCTGAACTTGTTTTATATATTGCTTTACTTATAGGGATTCCGGTTCTAGCTAAACAATAAGGTAATGGGGTAGACCAATTCAACAAGACCCAGTATATTAATTGTGATGCTTTAGGTAGAGGCCGGTATATTAATTGAGCCCTAACAATACGTCTTGGCCAAGTCCGGCTATCTTCTTTTTAGAATAAGTGGTATGATTATTAACAAGAATTCGTTAAATGTTAAGGAATAAGGCGTATATAATGTTGATTATTTTCCTTCAAGAATACCCCTATATCTGATAGCTTGAACATGCCTTGCCCGTAACATAATTTGTTCTCGGTAGACATATCCCATTGTTCACGAACTCTTGTGGTTGAGATCACAGAGAAATATGCAGGTGTGAAGAATCCAGTATATTAATTGGGGCATGGTGAGACTCCCTACTTAACTAACTTATAGCCGAACTGCACTCATGTTGGTGCAAAGTCAACAGTAAGGTGGGGAGAAATCTATTGAATATGGAGGTGCGAACCATAATAGAACATGTCTCCTTTGTAGTATCAATAGTTATATCAACCTTAGTTGCTGCTGGCTTTGCTTGTGCTATGCACCTCACTTCCGGTGAACTGGTGTAAGACAGTTGTAATAGTTGTTGTCACTTTCCTCTGTGATTCAAGCCAAAGAATATAGGCTAGAGTTGCTTTCCCAAGTGAAAAGGGTATAGTGGAATCCGAACACCCAGTATAAACATTGGTCTGTATGCTCGTGCTTTCCGGGAAGGCAGGTCCGGAATGTGAGTCTTGCCTTCTCCAATTAGCATCTCGCCTGATCATCTGCTGAGTGAATAGCTGCAAGTGCTAGTTATCGTCAGTAATCATTTGATGCGCGACTGTGACGAGTCTGAAAAGAAGGTTGAAGTACCCAGGAAACTTGGGGATATCATCTCACTTCTATTCATTAGACCCTCATTGTACATTGGTAAGCGAATAAATCTCTCAATATCAATCGTGAAGGTCGAAACCAACATCAAATTGATACCTCGAAAATTACTCAACTCAGTCAGCGTACAAAAAGTTCCAAATTTTGTAAAACCCTATCATATTTCCTTTAACATTTTTAAAGTGATTATGTTATTATAATCTCACAAATCATTTTCAATATTATTTAAAAATCATTTCACAAAACTAATTAAAATATCTCAGCTTAACTTCTGTAAATAATATTACAGATTCCATTTCAAAACCCTTCACCTTTTCTTTACAAAATCATTAACCTTTCATTTACGAAATTCCTTTATCTTTCATTTACAAATCCATTTCTATTCATTTGTAAAATCCTTTACCCTTCGTTTTATAATTCCATAACTACCCATTTTATAAATCCATTAAATATTTGCTTTATAAAACTATTTCCATTTTCTTTATATATCATTATCTATTCGCTTTATAAATCATTAACTATCCACTTTATAAACCATTAACTATCCACTTTACAATTCATCAACTATTAGCTTTATAAACCATTAGCTATTCACTTTATAAACCATATACCATTCGCTGTATAAACCATTACCATTCGTTGTATAAACCATTAACTATTCTCTATATAAATAATAAACCATTCGCTATATAAACCATTACCATTCGCTTTATAAATTATTAACTATTCGCCGTATAAATCATTAAACATTCACCATATAAACCATTACCATTCGCTGTATAAACCATTACATTTGTTTTATAAATCATTAACATTTGTTTTATAAATCATTAACATTCGTTTTATAAATCATTAACATTCGTTTTATAAATCATTAACATTTTTTTATAAATCATTAACATTCATTTTATAAATCATTAACTCTTGTTTTATAAATCATATTTCAAAACTGTATATGAATAAATCTTTGAAAAACGTTTTAAATCGATTAAATATCGATTTCACAAATCATTTCTTTGTCGATGGTACTAAAGAGGTAAATACCTGCTCAAGTACCAAACCATGAAATATAAACCCATTTCACATCCAAATGAACACAACAAATCATATTGATAAACATTATCAATATTATTGAGAAATCCTGTTTGGATTTCTCCAACCTGTCCATTCCAGCATCACAATTTATTCAACATATATTATTATAGTATAATAAAATTTAACAATTACTGTGAGGAATCCAGTTGAATCCCTCCAACCTATTTTTTCCTGCATTAAATACGTTACCTCAATATAATCATTCAATTAAATATATCGATATAAATTCAATAATCGGCCAATAACAACAATTTAATATCAACCATTAACAACCATAGCACACACAAATAAAAACCCGACTTATATAATATATAAGTGGGAAGAACTGAGTGAGTTTAACTCACTTTGATTTTATTCCAGTTGAAACAGTTCCATTACAGTCAAAATAAATAGCCGTTTAATTTAACTGTAAATTCCCACTGTATCCAACTTTGTCCAAAATAAATCCCAGAATGTTGTGTTCAACAGTACAGTTCCAACGGCTCCTGTTGATTCAATTCTGATAGCATAGACATGAATTAAAAATAATATAAGTTTATGGTTTCTACGATTTATTTTAAACAATCTATTTCCTTTAATTAAAAGTTTACTATAACTAATTACTTTTAGTTAACCGTCAGCAGGCCGATAAGTGTCCACCTCCGCCACGTCCTCTTCGTTATCAAAAGCTTTAACACCATACAACTGCTCCCTGTCCTAGCATCTGCTCCATGTTATTTGCGAACCCATCTTGAAAACATAAAATGCTCCATTAGTCATTTTCGATCAAAATTCTCAGATGATTTAAATTAAGAATTAACTCTTAATTACCTTTAAGTTAAAAACATTATACATTATAACTGGCTGATCTTCCTTCTTCTATTCTTCATGTTTTTTTTCTAGTTCCAGTCTACCCTATTACTCTTGTGCGTTTCGACCTTCAGCACTCACCAGAACAAGCCACCGCGCCAAACTCCTTCTATCCGTTGTACTAACACCACCCAGTATGCCATTAATCTCCTATTTCCTCCAGTTAAAAAAAAACGGTCCCATTTTCTTACATTACCACTCCCCAAAAACGTACACAGTACTGCTGCATCTTCATTCCAAGTTCACGCTTTTTCCTCATGTTTTTGCCATGAATGCTTGCTTTTGTGTTATCTGCTTCTTCTCCAAGACTTAACGCATGTAACCACTTTAATGAATTCGAAAACTCACGCTCTCCCATTGGCATGCACATGCTTTAACCATTAGAACCACTTGCCAGTTCCGCACTTTTCGAAGACCCATCAGCCCTTCTCAACCCGCTTCCCTTCTACTTCACCTCCATCGCGTTTAACCTCACTACCAGAGCATCATCGGATTACTCCATCACCTGCTCCTCGACCTGCTGGACCACCTCCCTGAACAACCCATGACTCGGTGTCACCAGTCATCCCAGAACTACCACTAACCGCCGGCGCTTCGAGGCAGCGTCCCACTCAGCACAGTTAATAAAATCTCATCAGCACCGTTCATTAGATAGGTTTTGTTGAGTCTTATGATTTTGATGTTGAATGATCGTTGAATGAATGCGTGGATCATTGAATTATGAGGAAGAGAATGGGGAAATTTCTACCGTTAAATGTATTTGAACGGCATCAAAAATTTGCATTGACCCCGTATTGATTATTCTTAGGGTTTGGTGTGGTATTTATAGGGTATGAATTTAAATAAAATACTATTATTATTACTTAGGCACGAAATAACGCTGTAAAACCATCACATACGATGTCTGATTAAGATGAAAATCGTAAATTTAGCATAAAATAATATTTCGGACACGATGGAAAAGGTTTCTTCGAATTCCGAGATCGTCTGTGAAAAGTCCTTTATAAGTCACAAGTGAAAAACATGCGTTTGAATTCCCCATGATCACAAAATAAATCCAAATAATTTGAAGCTCGAAACACTACTAAAATTTATCATTACGGATTCAATAAAATTAGTTTCGCTAAAAATGGAGTTCGATTGCATATCCGTTATTCTATTTTATGGGTAAAACAACGCTATTTTTAATGCCAAAAATACCCGGTCTTCAAAAATAACAAACAATACATCTATCCTGACTCTAAATGTCAATACGAATTCAACGGAATTCGTTTCGTAAATTAATTCGATAATTAACTCCAGTTATGGTCAAAAACCCCTTTTAAATTGAATTAAATTAATCACTATTATTATAAATAATTCCATAGCGACTATTTTAAATTTTGAATTGGACATAACTAACAGACTATAAACAAAAATCCCAATTTTTGTCTTTCATATGAAAATTATAATCAACAAGATTCAAATGTTTCTTGTTTCACAGAAATCCAACTTATATCGGATCCCGTATATTCAATTGAAGTTAAAAATTCAATATTACGAACTACCGCACCATTTCGAGCTCAATTTATATTATGTTTAAATTTAACGTTTAAACTTCGTTATATAATCAAATTATATATATATATATATTATAACACCATTTAAATTCCAAATAATTATTTAAAATAATTAAATAATTTAAATATTTAGCTACCAAAATACGGACATTACACATAATCTATTTAAAATGAGCCAAACTAGGAACTGACATAATGAATTTAAAGGGAATATATGTGCATATACTTAGAAATATATGAAGAATGTATGCACATAATAAATAAAGATGAAAAAGGAATTAATGTAATGGTAGAAAATTAATGTGGCGCCTAATTGGCACATTTAATTGGTAGGAAATGACAATGCATGTCTTGTTGGCTTTATTCTATTGGTCCAACTCAAAATTATTGTTGACTTGGCAACTTCCTATTGGCCTTATAACGTGGAGAGAATAGATTTCATCAGGGAAAATAGTCTGTCAGTATAAATTTGAGCTTCATATATAAAGGACCCTATAGCTCTCAATTCTCATTTCTTTTTTCTTCACTCTCTTCTTCCTCCATATAATTTCTGAATAAAATTATTAAGTATAATATTGGAACGCTATCCAAATGAAGATTAAAAAGAAAATTTATCATCAACAATGACAAATTCAGAAATAAGGCATATCAATGTGAGTGGATTTAAGTTATTACTCTCCATCTGCACCCAATCCATAGAGATTCTCTTCAAGATCGGCATATCAATGTGAGTGGATTTAAGTTATATCATTTTTGATAATGATATATTATCGTTTGACATTCCATGTTAGCATGCAATGTAAATCTGTTAGAAATGTTAATTTGATATGATTATATGTTAAATGATTAAAAAGATGAAATGTTAACACGTGGAAATGTAAATTTGTTAAAAATTTGCAAACAATTACTGTTGTATACATGTAAGTTTTAATTACATGATAAATTGTGACATATTATGTAATTGAACGCTTGATCGTTAACGTGTGACATATTATACTTGGACCCTTGACTGTAAGAATTTTGATAGTTACATGTTAAATTGTTAGAAAGGAATAATTACATGACTTTATGATTATATGTTGTCGTTTTAAAACTGAAGTTAATTACATGTTAGGAAAAACATGCGACATGGAAATTAGAAATGGACTTAATATGAAATTAAGTATGACATGTAAAGTATAGATTACAGTAAAACTTGAAAGAATGAACATGCAAAAATTTACAATAAATAGAAAACTATAACTACAATTAGACATGAGGTTAAATTCAACTTGTGGTAGAAGTCTGCCAGGAACTGCCTGGCAAATCCAGTGTCCACAAGTTGTTAATTTAATGTGAGGGGTCTAGTGCATAAATAAACATGTAATGGTGCTAAGACATGATGTTAAGTCAATTTACGGAAGAAGTCTGCCTGTAACTGCCTAGCAAATCCAGCATCCATAAGTGGTAGACTTAGTGTGAGAGGTCCAGTACGTAAACATATATATATATATAAGGATAGAAATAAATGACATAAATTGTGATTAATGGAAATGAATGAAAGATAATTACAATAGTAAAAGAAGTGGAATGAATGGGGAATGATAATAACCTATTATAAATAAATTACATTAATGGGAATGTTATATAATAGTTAGACTTGTCCTAGGGACAAGTGGATATTATAACTTAGGTTATAATAAAAGACAAAGGAAATGGTATAACTTATGTAATAAGATAAGATGTACTTAATTGTAAATTAAGTTATCTGTTAGTACGAGAATTCGAAATCTACTGATTAGGACAACATAAGTTATATTAATGGAAAGGAAACTTATTAGTGAACCTTAATTAAGAGAACTAAGTTAATAAGTAAACAATGATAAGTTGTAGTGACAGTGTAAGATGAAATTATGATTAAATAAGAAAGAATGAGGAAAACTTATGAAATAAAATAATTTATATTTAATCATAAATAATAAGTGACATGTTAAATAGGAAACATGCGAATTGAGATATACATAATTACATATTAAGTAGAACAAGTTATTGTAACTATGAAATCAGACAATGAATAATATAAAGAAATTGTGGATTACGGACCTTGGATCACAATCTAGAGAATAACATTTTGTGCCCCTATTAGTGAACTTAAATGGGTTAAGTTACATGAAGCAAGAGGAACTTAGTAACTTTAATAAGAAGTCAATGTGAATGGGAATAACCAAGTTAAATGAGGTAGAGAAAGTGCATAATTGGATATTTAGACATAGGGTCTAATAATACATTAAACTGAGGCACTTGGACCAGTCCGTACCTTTGAGGGTGAATAACCTAACGGGGTAGATCATTATGGTGTCATGAGGCACGAGGGGATCACATGTCCATTGATTATTCTATTATGCTGCTGATATTCTGCTGGCTCCGAAGGAGTAGAATAGTAAGCACGCGGGTTCCTGGGACATGGAGGGTACTCCTGGTAGTCCTCTGTGTTGTGGTAGCATCTCACAGAGGTTAGGTCTGCGCGTTTCTACCGGTGAGTATGCCTTGATTGCCATGATAGTGGGCAATCAAAAGACTATCGGGTGGCATAGGTGATTCGATGTTTGGGGCAAGGTTACGACCACTCTTGTAAGCGCTGACAGGTCTAACCATTAGTGATAGCAAAGCGTCGGGTACCTACCATTGATAATCAACATGATACATGATGCGGAAAGACGGAGAGCTAAAACTAGCAGACCTTAGGCTATCCGGACTATGGGTGATGGACTGGCCAACTAGGTTATGTTGTTTGTTGTGTGCTCTTAGGTCAAGTCATTAATTCTCAAGGCGATCATATTTTATTAGTTGAGGGAGGGGTCAGGTGGGACCATAACCACTGAAACGCCGACCTTAGCATATGTATAGACAGATATCTGAAAAGCTCCCGACCGAGTTACGTGTTTCTTGTATAGCCCTGCCACGGGACTCATTGCACATTAGAGGTTATGTGCAGTTAAGGCATCGAGTACGATTGACGATATGTACGTGGGAATGTCTAGATACATGTAGTTTGCTCTGGGTGGTGTATCGTAGGCTCTAAGGCATTACCCTGTAATCTGATTCGATCAAAGGCGGCAGTCCATACGCTTACATAGCATGGCGATGGCAGTTCTATGCAGAACGTAACGTTGCTATATAGAGGTTCGTACGTCACTCCGCCGTAGGATGAGGGACTATGTATATTTCTGTGGCGTATTGGCGAAGACCGTGCGAGTGGGATACCATGGGGTGTACCTTAATTTGGGGATAGCTACATATATACTTTATTAGGCTAATCCACTGGGGAGTAAATGGGCACGACGTGTGTGTAAGCCTTGAGTGTTATTAACCCAAGTAACCTAACAAATAAGAAAATATGATTGAACGGTATATGTAGGGTTATCCAAATGTGTAGTTTAAATCCAGCCACTAGAACTTGTGTTCTGACCCCCTCCTCAAAACATACTCACAGGTTAGATTTCTTGCAGAGACATGATAGCTTTGGATGTTAGTTAGCCAGTATTATTAATACAGCAAGTGTAACACCCCGCATTTTTAATATAATTAAAAATAAGATATATGCGTAGATGGGTTAATAATGGTGATGTACAATGAAAATTAATCAATACATGAAAGAAAAGGAAAGATTAATTAAATAACAGTATGCGTAATGGATAAGATAACAAAGTTCAGATAATTAATTCAAATATCAGGAATTAACTAAAACGGGCATCACCATTGCATTCGTCTCAAATTTTTACATGGAATAGAGTCCAAGTTTTTGAAAATCGGACTCCGTATGAAGGAGTTATGGCCTTTAGAAGAATCAGAAAAATTCAAAACAGTTTGAAATTTGACTCAGGCAGCTGGGCGGGAAAATTCCCGCCCATTAACCAGACAGGGCGACCTTAGTGTCGACCTCCCTTAAGGGAGGTCGACCTGGGGGTCGACCTGCCCCCAGATCTGGGCAGTTTTGCCCTGTGACGTGTTCTGTTGTGTTTGTGCGATTCTGATGGCTTCTGGGCTGATCTAATGGTCCTAAAACACTCTCTACACCTATAAATACATCCCTAACCTAACCCTAATTCATTATAATTCTCTATGATGCCTCCATGTCGCCAAACTTCAACCAAACATAGCCGCCGCCCCTAAACTCTAAATTAAATTGCAAGTTTTTCATCAACTTTGGAGTTTAATCAAATCAAATTAGAAGTTATTCATCAACAATTCATGCTCTTCACCAACAATCAAATAAGAGGGTTAAATCAACGTTTCTACATCAACAACAAATCATTTGTTTCTCCAATCCACTCAATGTGAGTGGATTTTAAATTATATTTGTTGTATAATGTTATTAATATCGTTCGCCATTCCCCATGTATACATATAATGAATATGATGTTAATTCAATAAGAACAGTTATTTTATTTATGCCAACGTTGAATTCTCTCCTTTTTATTCTTTCCCCTTTTTATTTTTATAGCTAGGCTATCTCGAGCCTACGCCTATCATGGATGTATGCGTTTTAAACATGAATGAGAAATTGAGAAGGGAAATGGGTTGTTTGGGCATAATATGGATTGGAAGTATTAATGTATAATTTGAAATTGAATTATAGGTATGACTATACTGAAACATTGAATTTGTGTAGAGTTGCATAATTAAATTTGATATGGAATTTGTATAGTTTAGTACGATTGGCATGTAATTGGATAACATGTGATGTGAAATTTATCTGTAATTTGGAAGATAAGTATAAAAGATGAATTAAATTATATGTATGAACGTGGAACTAGGTAATATGCAAATTTGGTATAAATAAATATGTGGTTTGGACAATTAATTATAACATGGAATAGGCATGAATATGATTATAAGTGGATTTGGAATATACTACTTAAAATTTAGGTTATTTGGGGTATAAACATAAAATTGACACTATTGGCATAACTTGAACATGAACATATTTGTGAATTTTATAATTGGCATACGATACATAGAATTGACATGAACTGTTAATTAGCTAAAGATGAAACATGGCTAACTCGAGGTTAGACAGAGTTTGTGGTGTAAGACTGCCCGGAACCGCCCGGCACATCCAGCGACCGCAAGCAATAGGGTCTAATGTGAGAAATTAGTCATAACGTGCTTGAACCGAGATTAGACTGAGTTGTGGTGTAATCCTGCCCGGAACCGACCGACACTTCCAGCAACCGCAACAATAGGCCTAATGTGAGAGGTAGGTGCATTAATAATTGATTAATGATAATGACACATGCTAAGTATGGTAGGGTTAACAACACTTAACCAATATGACATGATATGTGGGAGGGTTAAGTTAACATGAATGAATAGACAACACTTAACCAATATAACATGTGAATGGATAAGTGGATGGGGTTAAGTCAACTTGGGTAAACTTAACCAACATAGAGATGGAGAATGTTAGCAACCTATTATAAACCAAAGTTGCGGTAATGTAAAGACTGAATAATAGCTAGACCAAGGGAAGGTTATGACTTAAGATGTAATACAAGATTTGAAGGGTGGAACAACTTATACCATAAAATAAGTTAATCTAAGTTGAAAATGTATAAAAGAACCCGTGCGCTATCGTTTGATAAAAAGTACTTAATTCATGCTTGAATTCGTTGGCAAACCTTAGTTAATGAGAACTAAGTAACCAAACCTTAGTTAAAGAAGAACTAAGTAAACAAACCTTAGTTAATGAGAACTAAGTAACCAAACCTTAGTTAAAGAAGAACTAAGTAAACAAACCTTAGTTAATGAGAACTAAGTAACCAAACCTTAGTTAACGAGAACTAAGTAACAAACCTTAGTTAAAAGAAACTAAGTAATAAACCTTAGTTAGAGGAAACTAAGTATTAGACAAATAAGTTGGATATAAATTGTAAAGTGATAATGTGTAGTCTATTAAAGAAGATGACATAAGTTATATGAATAACATAACAAGAGATTAGTTGAGTTGAGTAATTCTCTGAGTGTCAATCTAACGTTGATCTCGGTCTTCGGGATTGACACTTAGGGCATTATTCTCTTACTAATGTAAATATGAACGATAATGAGAACTTGTCAGTAAACCTTAGTTAAGGGAACTAAGTAGACAACAATTAAGAGAACTAAGTATTAAACCTTAGTTAAGAAGACAAACGATTAAGAAAACCAAGTAGTAAACCTTAGTTAAGAGAACTAAGTATCAAATCTTAGTTAAGAGAACTAAGTACTAAACCTTAGTTAAGAGAACTAAGTAAACAACGCGCTTGAACTAGTCCAGATATGGGATGAATAACCAAACATGGAAGATCATCACTAAGTGGTAGAATACGAGGAGGAGCGAACGTCCATCTAGAAACTCTTGTAGGCTCCAACGGACTAGGATATGAAGCACGCGGCTTCAGGGGACATGTAGTAGGGTACTCTTGGTATCCCTCTGTGAGAATGCAGATGATCCACCTGGGCACACAGTGGTTAGGTCTGCACGGTTACGAACCAAGAGTATGCCTTGGTTGCAATAATTAGAAGGCAACCTAAAGACTAGGATGGACCAGCGTGAGTCAGCGAGACCATTTAGTGCCCTGTGATAGCAAATCGTCGTCTACCTACCATCTTCAGTCAGTACGAAAAGCAGAAAGGCAAAGAACTCCAAAAGACCATATACTTTCAATCTAGTTATGGGTGAGGTAATGCCAATAGGGAAGGGCATAGAGGGCCAGGAAGTTGTGCCCGGGAAAGTTCTCATTCTTGATTTTCATGGGTGCCTTTCGTTTGTTAGTTGAGGGAGGGGTCTAGTGCGACCATAGCCACTGTAAAGGCAGACCTTAGCATCTGCATCGGCAGATATCTTAAAGCTCCCAACCGAGTTTCGTGTTTCTTGATTAGCCCTACCACGGGACTCAGGTTCACACATATAGAGAACATTTGCAAGTAGACAGTAAGTACTATTGACGATACGTACGTGGGAAAAAGTCTAGGTACATACACATCGCTCTGGGTGGTGTATCGTAGACTAGGGGGCATTACTCGATGACGGAACCTAGTCGAACCTAGTGTGGCAGTCCAAACGCTTACGTAATATATTAATGAAGGTTCTATGCAAACGTTGCATTAGTATACACATACATATATATACATGAGATTCTGTACGACATGTGGCATTGGATAAGGGGTTGCATACATACGGAGGAGACCGTGCGAGTGGGATTTACCTTAGTTGGGGGTAGCTACATACACACTATATTAGGTTAATCTACTAGGGAGTAGATGGGTGCGACATGAGTACATGCCATAAGGGCTATCAACACAAATAACCTAATAAACAAGAAAATGCAATAGACCGGTATATGTAGGTTTATTCAACATTTGTAGTTTAAAGCCCATTCACACAGAACTTATGTTCTGACCCCCTCCTCATTACATACTCGCAGGTTAGGTAGTGACAGGGATATGATAGCTTGGGATACGGGTTAAGCAATATGTTTAATAAGGTAAAGCTATATTTTAATTACAACATATTTTATTCCTTCCGCTGTGAGATGCTTTACGAGTTCTAACATGTTTCTTTATCTCTGTCTTTTCTGTAGGATACCAGACCAAAACAGCTCGGGTCTCGATGGATTGGAATAATGGAAAATAATTCGGTCCGTCGGAACCCGGGTTGTTACATCTGGTATCAGAGCTTCGGTTTAGTGTTCCTAGGGAGATATTGAGTGAACATATTTGTATTTTCTAAGATATAAATATATTAAATATATAAACCTAAATCCATAGAGTAGCCCACTAGATATGGAAAGAGTTGGGATATTGGTTTGTACATTAATGTAACGAACATAAAAAAAAATTTGAAACCATTAGGTGGTTGGGAGAGTGTACAGTATGACTTGGAGTTAGAGAAAGAAAATATCCCATAGGATGGAAACTGAAATGATATTTCAGAGTAGTGGGTTTAAAAGTGAAACCTTATAAATTAGAAAAGGGTTAAAATGTGGATAATGAATTAGGAACATATATAGTTGAGAGAATTGAATTTGCGAAAGTGCCTAGGGAAGCCTAGTTGAGTTGAAGACCCGCTTTGAGTCTAACCCACTATTAAACTTTTAAGAACTTGAAATTGTAAAAGTTTTGGCAAAAGAGTTTGTGGTATTTTCAAGTTTTTAATCTTAAAAGTATTTTTAAATGTTTGGAAGAAATATGTAAGGAGCATATTTGAAAATTGGATATTGGGTTTTAAAGTAAAGTGGGGTATATTTTGTAAAACAATGATTTCTTGTTTTAAAGAATTCTCTCATAAAAAGATGCATATTATAGAGCATGTATAGCTCACTAGTTTTCATATTATAATATATGAAGGGATTGAAAAGAAAGTTTTGAAATCTCTACTCTGTTGATTATAAATTTTGATTATTGATTTAAAAAGAAATTTTGTGGGTAGACAAAATAAGTTGAAGGAACTAAGAGTAGAGAAGGTTATTACACCTAGTACCTTGTAGCTAGATTAACATTGTAAGTAGGAACAACGTAAACCCGATAATAGTCCTTGCCTACTCCAGTTTTGTGATTTGAAAAAAAAAGTGTTTTGAATTTTATGATATTATTTTTATGGTTTGGCAAAAGCAAGCTTTGGAAAAGAGAATAAAGTTTTACCACATTTTAGAAGAAAAAAAAATGAGGCCAAACCATGTTTTTAAAAGAATGGAGTAGGTGAGGGGTAGTATCTAGAAAGAACAAGAGAAATATTAGGCTATGAAGTAAATAGCAAGGACTGTCTTGGAATAATAATAAAAACAAATTCTCGTAGAATGCATAAGCATTGAGAAGCCTAGAATTGTTGCTTAAAAAAGGTAAAGTATAGGCTAGTAATACACAGCATGGACTAGTAGTAACTACTAGGTAGTGAAGGGCAAGCAAGTATATAGATCCTGTTGTGTGGACTCGCAATTGTCGAAGGTGACAAAGTCCTAAGATTCTTGGCCCATAATAGTAGCCGTGTAGGATAATGTTTGAGTTGAAAACGGAAAAGCTTATTTGAAAAATAAACTTGAGAAATCGGACTGAGCCAAATAATCTAAAAAAGAGAATAGCCTAACTAACAAGAAACCAACAAATTCAGTGAAGCAACAAAACAAGATGGGAAAAGGAAACGAAAACCTTAAGACAAAGATGAACAAAAAATAAAAACTTTTCAAGATAATTGAAGAAGAAAAGAAATTTTCTTATGTAGTTGTGCTTGGATAGGAAAATAGGAAATCTATATAGAATAGTTATATAAAAATTCAAGTACAATTATAAAAGGTACAGCGGAAAATGTAAATTCTTCCATTTTATATCTTTTTGTAACATAAGAAATCGAATTTAGAAAATTAGATTTTTCTAAATTTCAAGTTTAATGATGATTGGTAGGATTTTGGATGCCACAATTGGATGAACTATGCTCTTATTCTGTAAGAGTATGGGAAAATTTGGGTGAAAAATGTTTTGATTTTTCAAAAATATTGCATTCATATAGGACTGCAAGTATATTTAGGATGTGAGCATCATGTTTTGAAAGAGTTTTTAAGATTTGCATACATATAAGTGGATCCAAATTAGGCATACATGATTTACTATGATGTTATCCACCTTGCATATGTGCAAAATGTTGCAACAATTGGATGAACACTAATTGGATGTTGCGAGGGATTATCTATTTTACTCTAATCGAATTTCGGGGACGAAATTCTTTAAGGGTGGGAGAATGTGACACCCCACATTTTTAATATAATTAAAAATAAGATATATGCGTAGATGGATTAATAATGGTGATGTATAATGAAAATTAATCAATACATGAAAAAAAGGAAAGATTAATTAAATAACAGTGTGTGTAACGGAGAAGATTATAAAGTATGGATAATTAATTCAAATATCAGGAATTCAGTAGAACGAGCATCACCATTGCGTTCGTCTCGAAATTTTACATGGAATAGAGTCCAAGTTTTCAAAAATCGGACTCTGTATGAATGAGTTATGGCCTTTAGAAGAATCAGAAAAATTTAAAAGAGTTTGAAATTTGACCCAGGCAGCTGGGCGGGAAAATTCCCGCCCATTAACCAGATAGGTCGACCTTAGTGTCGACCTCCCTTATAGGAGGTCGACCTACCCCCAGATCTGGGCAGTTTTGCCCTGTGACGTGTTCTGCTGTGTTTGTGCGATTCTGATGGCTTCTGGGCTGATCTAATGGTCCTAAAACACTCTCTACACCTATAAATTCATCCCTAACCTAACCCTAATTCATTATAATTCTCTATGATGCCTCCATGCCACCAAACTTCAACCAAACATAGCCGTAGCCCCTGAACTCTAAATTAATTTGCATGTTTTTGATCAGCTTTGGAGTTTAATCAAAACAAATTAGAAGTTCTTCATCAACAATTCATGCTCTTCACCAACAATCAAAAAAGAGGTTTAAATCAACATATCTACATCAATAACAAATCATTTGTTTCTCCAATCCAATCAATGTAAGTGGATTTTAAATTATATTTGTTGTATAATGTTATTAATACCGTTCGCCATTCCCCATGTATAAATATAGTGAATATGATGTTAATTCAATAAGAACAGTTATTTTATTTATGCCTACGTTGAATTCTCTCCTTCTTATTCTTTCCCCTTTTTATTTTTATAGCTAGGCTATCTCGAGCCTATGCCTATCATGGATATATGCGCTTTAAACGTGAATGAGAAATTAAGAAGGGAAATGGGTTGTTTGGGCATAATATGGATTGGAAGTATTGATGTATAATTTGAAATTGAATTATGGGTATGACTATACTGAAACGTTGAATTTGTGTAGATTTGCATAATTAAATTGGATATGGAATTTGTATAATTTAGTACGATTGGCATGTAATTGGAAAACATGTGATGTGAAATTTATCTGTAATTTGGAAGATAAGTATAAAAGATGAATTAAATTATATGTCTGAACGTGAAACTGGGTAATATGCAAATTTGTATGAATAAATATGTGGTTTGGACAATTAATTATAACATGGAATAGGCGTGAATATGATTATAAGTGGATTTGGAATATACAACTTAAAATTTGGGTAATTTGGGTTATAAACTTGAAATTGACACTATTGGCATAACTTGAACATAAACATATTTATGAATTTTGTAATTGGCATACGACACCTAGAATTGACATGAACTGTTAATTAGCTAAAGATGAAACATGGCTAACTCGAGGTTAGACTCAGTTTGTGGTGAAAGACTGCCCGGAACCGCCTAGCACATCCAGCGACCGCAAGCAATAGGGTCTAATGTGAGAAGTTAGTCATAACGTGCTTGAACCTGAGGTTAGACTGAGTTGTGGTATAAGCCTACCCGGAACTGGCCGGCACTTCCAGCAACCGCAACAATAGGTCAAATGTGAGAGGTAGTGCATTAATAATTAATTAATGCTAATGACACATGCTGTGTATGGTAGGGTTAACAACACTTAACCAATATGACATGATATGTGGGAGGGTTAAGTTAACATGAATGAATAGACAACACTTAACCAATATAACATGTGAATGGATAAGTGGATGGGGTTATGTCAACTTGGGTAAACTTAACCAACATAGAGATGGGGAATGTTAACAACCTATTATAAATCAAAGTTGCGGTAATGTAAAGATTGAATAATAGGTAGACCAAGGGAATGTCATGACTTAAGATATAATACAAGATTTGAAGGGTGGAACAACTTATACAATAAAAGTTGATCTAAGCTGAAAATGTATAAAAGTACCCATGCGCTATCGTGTGATAAAAAGAACTTAAGTCATGCTTGAATTCGTTGGCAAACCTTAGTTAATGAGAACTAAGTAACCAAACCTTAGTTAAAGAAGAACTAAGTAAACAAACCTTAGTTAATGAGAACTAAGTAACCAAACCTTAGTTAAAGAAGAACTAAGTAAAAAAACCTTAGTTAATGAGAACTAAGTAACCAAACCTTAGTTAACGAGAACTAAGTAACAAACCTTAGTTAAAAGAAACTAAGTAATAAACCTTAGTTAGAGGAAACTAAGTATTAAACAAATAAGTTGGATATAAATTGTAAAGTGATAATGTGTAGTCTATTAAAGAAGATGACATAAGTTATATGAATAACATAACAAGAGATTGGTTGAGTTGAGTAATTCTCTGAGTGTCAAACTGATGTTGATCTCGGTCTTCGGGATTGACACTTAGGGCATTATTCTCTTACTAATGTAAATATGAACGATAAAGAGAACTTGTCAGTAAACCTTAGATAAGGGAACTAAGTAGACAACAATTAAGAGAACTAAGTATTAAACCTTAGTTAAGAAGACGAACGATTAAGAAAACCAAGTAGTGAACCTTAGTTAAGAGAACTAAGTATCAAACCTTAGTTAAGAGAACTAAGTACTAAACCTTAGTGAAGAGAACTAAGTAAACAACGCGCTTGAACCAGTCCAGATATAGGATGAATAACCAAACATGGTAGATCATCACTAAGTCGTAGAATACGAGGAGGAGTGAACGTCCATCTAGAAATTCTTGTAGGCTCCAACGGACTGGGATATGAAGCACGCGGCTTCAGGGGACGTGTAGTAGGGTACTCTTGGTATCCCTCTGTGAGAATGTAAATGATCCACCTGGGCACACAGATGTTAGGTCTGCACGGTTACGAACCAAGAGTATGCCTTGGTTGCAATAATTAGAAGGCAACCTAAAGACTAGGATGGACCAGCGTGAGTCGGCGAGACCATTTAGTGCCCTGTGATAGCAACTCGTCGTCTACCTACCATCTTCAGTCAGTACGAAAAGCGGAAACGCAGAGAACTCCAAAAGAACATATACTTGCTATCTAGTTATGGGTGAGGTAAGGCCAATAGGGAAGGGCATAGAGGGTCAGGCAGTTGTGCCAGGGAAAGTTCTCATTCTTGATTTTCATGGGTTCCTTTCGTTTGTTAGTTGAGGGAGGGGTCTAGCGGGACCATAGCCATTGTAAAGGTAGACCTTAGCATCTGCATCGGCAGATATCTTAAAGCTCCCGACCGAGTTCCGTGTTTCTTGATTAGCCTTGCCATGGGACTCGGGTTCGCACATATAGAGAACATGTGCAAGTAGACAGTAAGTACGATTGACGATACGTACGTGGGAAAAAGTCTAGGTACATACACGTCGCTCTGGGTGGTGTATCGTAGACTAGGGGGCATTACTCAATGACAAAACCTAGTCGAACCTAGGGTGGCAGTCCAAACGCTTATGTAATTTAGTAATGAAGGTTCTATGCAGACGTAGTGTTGGTATACACATACATATATATACATGAGATTATGTACGACATGTGGCATTGGATAAGGGACTGCATACATACGGAGGAGACCGTGCTAATGGGATATACCTTAGTTGGGGGTTGCTACATATACACTATATTAGGTTGATCTACTAGGGAGTAGATGGGTGCGACGTGAGTACATGCCATAAGGGCTATAAATACAAATAACCTAAAAAACAAGAAAATGCAATAGACCGGTATATGTAGGGTTATTCAACATTTGTAGTTTAAAACCCATTCACACAGAACTTATGTTCTGACCCCCTCCTCATTACATACTCGCAGGTTAGGTAGTGACAGGGTTATGATAGCTTGGGATACTGGTTAAGCAGTATGTTTATTAAGGTAAAGCTATATTTTAATTACAACATATTTTATTCCTTCCGCGGTGAGATGCTTTACGAGTTCTGACATGTTTCTTTATCTCTGTCTTTTCTGCAGGATACCAGAGCAAAACAGCTCGGGTCTCGATGGATTGGAATAATGGAAAAAAATTCGGTCCGTCGGAATCCAGGTTGTTACAGCAAGGCTATACTTTGATTATATTTTATTTTGTCCATTCCGCTGTGAGATATTTTATGAGCTCTAATATATTTTATGTTTCTGTCTTTTCTACAAGATACTGGAGCAAACCAACACGAGCTTCGATTGATTATAATTTTGAAAACAAAAATCGGTCTATTGGAATTCGGGTTGATACAGTATGACATTAATTGGGAATACTAATGGGTATTGGGTGTTTCGTTAGGTATTAGAGCCAAATTTTACAAGATTTCTAAAATTCGTTTAAAAATCAAGTTCTTTTCTATACGAAAAATAGATTTTCAAAACAAAAAGGTATCTTTGAAAATAAATATTTTTCATGTATCCCCTCAATTCCATCTCCTTTCCTTGTCCGTTTCTCTCCTTTTCTTTTTGAGTTATCTATAGAGCAACCTATCTAGGCTTTCCTACGTGTATAGAACCTTATAATTTTATAAGTTCAAGTTTTGACTTATGGATAAGCCTGTTTAGCTCAATATTTTAGGAAAAAGAAAAACTTTCAATGCGACAAATATAAGTAGGGCTAAGCATGGATAAGACAACCTTATAGGATAAGGATAGCGGGATAACTTAAGATGTAATGCTGTAAAGACTCGGGAAGATGTTGGTCAAATGGATAGGGAAATAAAATTGGGAAAAGGTTCGCGAAAGAGATGTTGTATATCTCTAGTACTTTCTAGTTCTCCGAACCTATCTTTTTTAGGAGTATTCTGTTTCTTTACCGTTTGATATGCTAGTTTGGGGTGGCTGCGAGAGGCCATAGCCGCGTTGATATTAGACAAGACATGTTGGGCATTTGTATTGTTGGCCTAATGAAGTTGTCCCTTAAAAATATTGTAATTCCCTAAGCGTGCATGTAACAGCCCGCATTTTACATATCGAAGGATCATAAAATATTTTTATTTAATTCCCTTAGGCTTGGATCATTCTCGTATATTAATATGTTGTTTATGGGGATGTGAGACCTATCCATAATTTTTATCAACATTATTTGTGACCATTTTGCCCCTATTAGTTTTGTATAGGGCATAATTTTTGACTGGAATCGAATTAGGTGTTGAGGTTGATTTCATTGGAAAGGAAATGGTGTTGCCAATTCCATAGAGTGGTCAAATTAAAGATTCGGTTCAGCGGTTTGTGGGGAATCGTTGTTTTAGTACTGCACAATTCCTATTCGAGTTTTATAAGCCATTAATAGGATGATTTGGGGTGGTCGATTAGTGGGCTGGCGGGAGACTATAAATAGGGGGATAGAGGCATGGAGAGTAGTTTACTTTCTCCATTCTCTCATTTGGTTGAGCTCATGATCCTCCTTACTCAATCAAATACACATTTCCACAATTAAAATTCTAGATCTACATGTAAAGATTGAAGATTAACATCAAACAAGGCTATATCTACACTAAGTGAAGAGATATCGTATCAAATTTGGAGGTTTGAAAAACATTCTTCGCTATTTGGATTGAGAATTTAATGATTTCTAGTTAACACGGAGAATTTGTGAGTGATAAGCACCTCTAACACGGATTAAATCAGGTACTTGGGTTGTTTGATCTTATATTCATCATTTTAAGTTGTTTTCACCAAGATCAACATCATGGAAGTATATTTTCATTTGAATCACCATATGATCTAACCTAGCAACTTAAATCGGTAAAATTTTATGTTAATTCATATGTTTATACAAGTTTAGATCCATTATTTTGTTCATTCATTGATTTATCATGATTTGGTGAATTCTATAGGATTGCTGATGAATAATTGTCACTTTGATGTTGTTGGTGATTTCATAAATTGTTGATTGTTGAAATGGATGATTTGGATGAGTTGTTTGCATCGACGTTGTCGTTTGGTGATGATTTGGTCAAGTTTGGAGCTAGATTGGTCAAATCTGGAGTCGGATCATTTTTGATGGGTCGTTGATGACTTAGCAGGGAACTTGGATCATGCGTCTTGTGCTCCAGGAAATGAAGGCTAGCTCATTGAAGGACTGTAGGACGTTGGGGGTATTAAAAGACTTCGGGTTGTTCGGCAAGGACTCAGGTCGTTCGTCGAAGGCTTTAAGCGGTAGCTCCTTGGTCAGATCATTGGTTCCACCCTAAGGAGATCCAGGTCGTGATAGTAGCTTGGGAAGCTCGGATGGGTCAGGTCGTTAGTGACCTGGTGGATATGATGGGTCGTTAGGTCGTTGTTTGAAATGGGGAGTCAAGTCGTGGAACGGATGGAATGACTCAAGGGGATAGGTTGTTGGTTATTGGTCTGTCGCGACCTAAGGTGGGAAGACCTAATTAAAGTGAACCATTATTTGATGGTATTTTTTTCATTGATGAATGTGACTTTGAAGTGAATTCGGGTGGGAATGTTCGAAGTGATGTGATGTGTTCGTTGATCGATGAAATGCAACGAATGGGAAGACAACTCAAAGATGTTGAGTTGTGGATAATCGCTGCTCAAAATGATTTGAGCTATTTAATAGCCGTCGAAGATGAAGACTAGAGATATAGAAGGTTGAGGAATTATCATTGACGTAGGTTCTAGCGGATTCAAAGAAGGGGTATAATTGTGACGCCTAAATGACTAGATGATTAATCGAGTACCCTAGGTATCGATGGAAAGCCTAGCTACGTATTGATGAAAGGCTTATGGAGTTTTCGCTAGAACCGGGGCTTACCATCAGGCCTAGACGATTGGCAACGTTGGCCAGTCATATGATCAATGATGGTTTCAAAGAAGGATTAGCGGTTATAGCCAGAGTCATGGATGATGATTGTTTGCTTGTATCATCTAGTGTAGATTGTTCAACGTCAAAGGAGATATCTCTTGAGTGTTTGTCTGATGTTGGTTTAGGCCTTCGGGGCTTGTACTTGAGAGATGTCGATATCGATTATAATGGAATGTGCTTGATAACTAATTGCCATGAATGTACTTCTTGTTTCAACTTGGTTGTTTGTAAAGGATATCACTGTCAGATGTGGGGAAGATGGATTAGGTTCTTCTCTACTGATATAATTGGTAGACTAGATGGTTAATCTGCCTATTCTCGTACATTTCATTGATGAAGTTAGATAGCTGTTTATCTCTCATTAAGACTACTGTTTGACTCAAGGTTTTATGTCTCCTCTTACTACCTTGGGATGTTCATCAATGATGTTATGGATGTACAGACTAAGTCGCGGGTAACAGGTAGCAGATCTTAGTGGGCGATGTTGTAGATCGATGACGAGCTGGAGGCTTACGTACCGGTTTCCTATTATACGTATTATGTTGTTTTTTTACTGTCTGATGTGCTCTCTGGGCGTTGTAGTGAGGACTATTGTACAGAGTTTGTTGATGTAATCCAATGATGCTATGTATTTTCCTTGATGATATGAAAGTTTAAAATTCTGTGCAATTATGATTTGCTTTTGTCGCTTGTTGTATATATTATATTATATCTTATCCTCGCGCTATGAGTTATACGACATGTTTCACTTTTGTTATCTTATCTTGATGACCGTCCATGACTGCCTGACACACCTTTCAATGCATTATTCCTCTTGTTTAGTGCAGTAGTTATGGGCGGTCATCACAGTGCGGTAGTAGAACTAGTTGGCTGTTTGCACTTTTCTAGGCCCAGTAGTAGTTTCTTAACTTTGTAGGGATATTGGCATTGTTATCTATGGCGAGTCAGGGTTTGAAACTGGAAATTTTTATTTAGTTGTTGTTTAGGGCATCTTTGAGTATGGGTTTTCTTTGAGTCCGGATAGTATACGGATATAGTTGGTTATCTCAGATTTTGGCACAAGTAGTAGAGTTTGGTAGCGTTGCTCATATTTTGAAGCTTTTGAGATGGGAAAATTTGGATTATGGATTGGTTAGCCTTGTATGGGGTTATTTTGTCTAGAAAAAGAGGATTGTCAGGCTAACATATGCGATGGAATAACTCTTGAGATCTCTTGCGTCCTGTGGGGTCGGTCATGTTGGTTTTCCTACTTGTTCCCTTAGTGCATTTCTAGGCGATGTCGATTCAGTTCTCATTATGCTATATTTTCCATGTATTGGAAGAGATTAAAAGGTTACCTTCTAGAAGAAGTATTGATTTGGGGATGACATAGCTAAACCTGTAGCATTATTTATAAAGCACATTGTTTTATTGGATTAAGAGAGAATTGAATTTCATACTTATTTCTAGAATGTTTTCTTGATATAGAGCTATGCTTGTACTAATACCGTGTGTAGACTGGTTTGGATTTTGGGTAGGTCAGCTATATGATGACCCATCTCAGATATTGAGAGAAGGGCAGTCTTCTTGAGGGTACGCTTATTAGACGCACTATAGTGTTGACCTACAATGATTTAGTCGAAATTTATTATTTTACTTCTCAAGCCAGACTTTAGTAAAATAGTTTAGTGCCTATGATGAGTGCTTTCCACATGTGTTTTGAAGAATTCATTGGACTTCAACCGTAGTTGAAAGATATTGGGAAAATAAATGAAGGAACTTTTAGGAAATTATTGGTAAGAGGAAACATTTTTAGGTGAGAGGTAACACTAGTCTTAGCTATAATGACAGGTAGTGCCATTGGCTCGGTGGTAATTATAAGCGAATTTTTTAGGAGGAAACATTTTTCTTTGACTCGCCTAGATGGTCTTTTGGATAAATGTTAGGAAGCCAGATCTTTAACCATAACTAGATTTCTTTGCTTGGGAGTCCCATCAAGTTTTAAGTAATGGAAAAATAAATAGAGACAGAATTGTTAGTAAAACATCCGATGTATTGTAAGAACAATTACCATAGCTTTTGGGCAAGCTTATCCCTTAGCCTAGTTATTGACTTGCATGGAAGGATGATTGTCAAGGTATTATAAGTAATATGGTAGGGTCTTTCATCGATGACATATTAGTCTAAACAAAGAAAAGGGATAAATTTGGTATTTTCTACCTTATAAGCACATAGACCTAGAACCAAATTCTTTGAGTATTTCTTTAGAAAGGTAAGAAATTTTCTTCGATTAGTGGGTATTATAGAGAGTTGTTGAAAGATTTTCCAAGACAAATATTTTCTTAACCTACCTCACCAAGAGAGGTTTAACTTCTGTGGAAACGAAATAATAAAAGTTACTTTAAAGGATTTCATATAAATATTTTAGTATATGTTATGCTGATAACATTAGTAAGAGGATCGACAAGAGTAGTTACCTTAAATTAACTATTTATCAGTTATTCAACTGTCATAGGGGCTATTATCTATTATAGGAAAGGATTGAAATTTCACTGACCATGGAGTTTTGATATGTTATTCCATATATGGAATAAGAATTTAAGATAGTAAAGACTTATTGAATTTGATTGTACAATGATTTTAGCGATTTCTTTGTAAAAGTAAGAAATTAATTGACATTAACTTCTTGGCTTTTGGATATAAGACTTCATATAGTTTCTATGGAAATACCTTGTAATATGGTAAGAACATTAAACACCTGAAAATATATCTTAACATTTTGATAGGAATTCACAAGGAGTTATACTTTATGATTGGAGCTTGGCGTTCATCAAGATTGTGTCATGTAGGCATAATAGAAGGATCCTAGAAATTCTATTTAAAAGGAAAAATAATAATTCATGAGCACAAGTTGGAACCTGATTATAAGGATCAACTGGTAATATAACGCTTTTTATGATCACCAAATTTTTGTAAGTAATAGATAATTAAAAGGATGCAAAGATAACGGATTAATGGAATGACAAATATTTGTGTTCTATGGAAATAATTTGATGAAAAAAGTGTTTTGAGGAAAAATAAAATTTGTAGAACCACTTTGAGTATAAACACCACATATACGTATATGATTTCAAATATAGAAATTTTAAAGGGCTTGTATGTTTTGGTATGAAATTTGTACTTCGGGAATTTCATAAAGGAAATTATGTACATATATTTTAAAAAGAAATTTTTGTGACCTTATGAATACCAAGTTATCTCATTAAGATTTTTAAATGAAGTTCTAAAAAAAAATATGTATATGAAATTAAAGAAGTGAGTCCTTATGGGGTTAGACAATATAGGTGGAACAAATGGTGGAACACGAGAAAGTAAAGTTAAATGCAGTGCTGCAAAATCTTTGAAGCTAGTAAGATGAAAGATAATTCAAGTCTGTGTATAACACAGATGCCTCTAAATATCATTGAAGTTCTATAAAACAATAATTCCCTTCATCAAAATCTATTCCAATAAGATAAAGCAATAGTGGATGCAACACGGGCAATAATGCCAAACACAAATCTCAAAGCAAAAGACCGGCGCAAATCCTACTACAAAGATTACTTCATTTAGACCTAAAGAAATAGAACCTCATGCTCAATTCGATCAAACCAAATGGTCCCTCTAGGTATAAGACCAAATGGCATGAGGAATATCAAATAGCGTAAATAGGTGTTATGGGATAAGAAATGATCGGAGAAAAGAAATTGGGTTTAGACCTTTGAGTAATTATAGGGTGAGATGTAACATGCAAACTAGCGTGGAAAAGGAAGAGACGAGGTGACTACAAAGAAAGGGAAAAAGAATAAAGGTATGGTTCGGGTAAATGAGGAAGGAAGGAGGAAAGAAAAAAGTTTACAGAGGTGAATTTGGGGGCAACTTTTATGGTTGAGTCCTAGATTCAACTTGTACCAAAACTCATTAACAAGTTAACTAGTCTAGGTATAACGCTAAACAAGCAACTGTTAAACGGGTTTTGAAAAAATGTTGAACCTTGACCCTATTAGGGTTGGATTAGCATATTAATGTTCCCGTGTCATCTCTTAAGACTAACGCGATCCGAAAAATACTAGTCCTCATTACAGCAATATCCTAAATCGCTGTCAAACTCTGAACCATCTCCAAAGATCCAAAGTTGTCTCAACAAATGGCTATGACCACACAATCATCTCAAGAATATATGAAATAAATTTAGCTAGAAATCCATGATAAAATTAAAATGGAATTATCCCCTTAAATAACTGATGAATAAATCAAATGCTTTTAAAAAATAAAATATCATAGGTAAACAGAATTTTTTTACTTAGTCCAAGGGAGAAAAAGTTTTTGAATTTTTTTTGAAATTCAACTGTATTTATAAACTAAAGGTCTCGTACTATAAATCTATTTTATTATTTTAGTTAATTTACTTCCTAGCCTATGTTATTGACTAGAACAATTCTTCACGTTCTATTTTGTCAATAAAAAGTTTATTCGTGATAAGTTCAATAAATTTTCCAAAATATATAAAGGAGGAATATTAAAAACACAAGGAATGGGCAGTGATTTTTATTTTAGGCATATCCCTTAAAACTTCCAAATTTCTTCGTTTTACGGAAAAGGGTCATTTGCTACAAAATACAAAAAAAAACCAAACAGTCCGGAACATGGATAGATTTATAATTTAAATTTTTTTGACCTACACAAATATTTACATAGTAGTTTTCTTGGAAAGTTATTTAAATTCTCCAAAACCCTTTTCTTTTCCAAAACAATTTTAACAATAAAATTTCTCTTGAACGTAAGACAAGAATTCAAAGGAATAGTTGTCCACAAAAGAGTATCCAAAATTTTAAAATGAAGTATCGAATGGACATAATTCAAAATTTTGGCTTTTGGAGAAATATGACATATCGACTCGAATTCTTGTTTGACTTCAGAACCAAGAAATTATTTTCGATTGGAAATACTTAATGAAAACGAAAAACAGAAATCATGACTATATCAGTTGTAGTTAGATTTTCGTCTAGTCATCAAGCTCAAATCTACGGGATTCAACATATGTCATCCTCACGCTCTTTAAGAAAATTGACAAATGCACCATGAGGTAATTCATGGTTGGCAGAATGTAACTCCCTACCTCCTCTAGGGTCACTCACAAAGGGAATGCACTAGTTTTGGTGGAGTATTATCTAGGTAAACATGCACAGAGATATCACAAGGCAGAACGTAAATAAAGCAGCAGTAGAAATTAAAAACCAACTTTTTTATTATTTTCCAGAAAAGAGTCAAAAGCTCATACATCCAAGATACAAATTATTCCATTACATCAAGTTCATAATAAAGAAGCATAAACTTAAAACAAAAGTAAATTATTCCCCATAAATAGCAGAAGAAGCCATAGCATAGCTCAAGACCAAACCGTACATGAGCTGTCAGAAAGCAAGCTAAGTCCAAGCTAAGAGCTAGTGTTTCCTCCCTGAGAACCTGGGGGGGGGAACGAAAGAAAAAGGGGCGAAAGAAAAAGGGTCAGTCATAAAGACTGGTAAGCCCTAATGACTTTCAGTATGAAAACTAGTAAAGGTAACATGATATGTGAAAACTGGAATTAAACATAAGGGTGATAACATAACTGGTAGGATAATTAAGATAACAAGATAAGTCAAGTCTGGCATCGCATGTTCAAGATTCGCTGCACCCACTGTACTAATATTCTAACCCATGTCAAGTATTAACCATGAAATGATCCCTTGGCCCAGTATCATGAAGTGACCCATTACGGGGTCCTACGGTACGATCTACTAGTCGATCGGCTCCCTACAAGTCCTAGCTCGTCATGTGTCTGTGTCATACGGCCCTATCCAGAAATGTAGTTACCTGTGCTAGGTCCACCATAGGGTGTATCAAGTCCTATGGTGCCAACCACCGACATGAATCAAGCACGCACAGTGTAAATCTACGGCTGCCCAATGCCTGCTTTTTCAACTCCGGACTACGTGCACGACCATAGCCCGCCTGAACCTACAATGGCGCACCTACTCAGCCATCGTTCTGGTCGCTTACAATCATCCCAGTAATGGTGCCCCGCCCTGCCTAGTCCCAGGGTATCATGATACATCTAAGTGGGTTACTGCTGAAAAGGACCGCGTAACTAGGGTTTCTAATGGGTTAAGTGTTGTCATTTAAATTCGTGACTTAACCCTATCCAGATCATGTATCAAGTTGATTAAGTGTGTTCAAGCAGTCCATGACTTAACCCTATCAAATCATCATGTCAAGTTGGTTAAGTATATTCAAGTGGTTCATGACTTAACCCTATCATGTGGCATTAATTCATTAGTGCACGCCAACCTCTCACATTAGACTAACTGTTGTGGTTACTGGATTTGCCGGGCGGTTCCGGGCAGATTTACACCACAACATAGTCTAACCTCGGGTTTTTACGTGCAATATGACCAACTACCCACATTGGATCCTATTGTTTGCAGCCACTGGATTTATCGGGCGGTTCCGGGCAGATTTACACTGCAAACTCAACCCAACGTCGAGTTGGCCATTTTCAAGTTTATCTAACTGTCATGCCCACGTTCAAGTTTTCATGTCTAGATTCATGTCAAGTTTTCTGGTCATGTTTCATGTCAAATTGTGTCAAGTTCATGTCCATATTCAAGTTCAACTCATAACAACGTTCATGTTCAAGTTTAAAGCTAATTTATGTTTTACCTAGTCTACCCAAATCGTATTCCCATCGCACGTAAGTTCGAATCGATACAAATAAATCTAATAGGGAATAACATAAAAAGGAACGGGTATAATGTGGCAAAAGTGATTACTAGCATAGCATGATATGACTTGAAATAAAAGATTAAAACATTACTGGCATATGAAATATTGGCCTCAAACATAAAGATTCCAAATCTAGCAAGATAAGGTACTAGTCAAAATAACAGTTGTCACAAGGTGATAGTATAGTCATGGTAACGACTGTCATAAGGTGATAGTATAGTCATGATACGACTGTCATAAGGTGATAGTATAGTCATGATACGACTGTCATAAGGTGATAGTATAATCATGGTAACGATTGACATAAGGTGATAGTCATAAACTTGTGACTAATAGCAGGTTCAACATGATAATATGAGGGGTTTCTCTTTGGTTTACAACATGAATAGGCCCCAAATCAATGTCATAGTAATATTCAAGAGTCAAGATCCAAGATGAACAAGAATGAATGTAAACAGTCATCATACATAGGTCCAATTTCAATTTACATCATATTCATATTACATTTACAGTTTAAATCCGAAAATAACTGGGGCTTACAGATCGTGGTTCGAGAATTAGAAAAAGTGAGTCGATGTTGAATATGCTTAGTCAAGTCCTAATAGAAGTGCCCAAATCAGCAATTCCCTTAACGCAGTCTCAACGTAGAAGAAGCAGTCCCTCTCTCAAGCTTTTCAACCAAAATTAGAGCAGCATAAAGTCAGAAAGAATTTTGTGTAGAGAGACTGGTGTTAGGGACTGTATTTATAGGGTCAGGTCAACGAATGTGGACAGAAACGAGGCCAAATACATCAAAGTGAATCCAGCTTCAGAAATGGGCTCGGGCACCAGGTCGACCCCCAGGTCGACACTATGGTCGACCTGGTCCTGGGTAGGTCGACTACATAGTCGACCCCCAGGTCGACCTGATCCTGGGCGGGAAATTTCCCACCCAGTCCATTTGGAGGTTTGAAATTCGAATTTTTGAATTCGAATTGAGTCTGTTTTGAACTTGAAAATTTCTGAAAACTTCGAAAGGACATAACTTGGTCATATGGACTCCGATTTTCGAAAACTTGGACTCGTTTCCAAGCAGAATTTCGAGACGAACGCAATGTCGCAACCCGTTTCCCTTGATTCTTATTTTAAACATTAATTCTGCCTTTATTTATGGTTATTACACATTATAAAAACATGGGTTGTTATATTCTCCCCCCTTAAAGGATTTCGTCCCCGAAATCTCTAAGTTAGGGAGGATGTGTCCTACCATCCATCATCCATCTACTCAAAGCATCATCCACAGGCAACCATTGTCCTTAAGAGATTTCTAGTGCTTTATGAACATATGCAGTAAGTGTGTGTATATGTACTTATCTAATGCAAAAGATCAGGCGGTTACTGATTCAGTAAACCTCCTTAATGCAAAATATGTTAGTGTCATGATTCCAACATGTATGCAAATTCCTAGCATAGTTCATAATCTCTACATGAGTGCACAACCATTCATCCATATGCAACATCCAAGTGATAGCATAACAAGTTCCATCCATGAATAAGTTTAAGCACTCATGCATATGCAACATGAAAATGTGCCTGAGCCGATCTAGTGCCTAATGTGTGTCATGCATCCACTAGCAACCACTTGCAACCATTTGCAAACATCAACCATAACATGTTTCAATCACATGTTTACATCCATATGGTTCCACCTAAGGTTCTCAAGATAAGATCGAGAAGATAACAAGACAAACATAGATATTAAAAGCATGATACGAAAAGGTTTTCAAGTTTATAGGAAAAAGAGATCGAGAATGTACCCTCAAAAAGAAATAGGTAAAGCGCGCGTATCTTCTCTTCGGTTTCCCAAGTTGTGTCTTCTTGGGTTTCACTCCACTGCACTTTCACTAGCTTGACTTCTTGATTCCTTAGCTTCTTAATCTCCGTTCCTAAGATACGAATCAGAACTATCCTCAATGTCGCTTCTTTTTCCACTTCTACGTCTTCAAGGATGCTTGGCTCAACCACTTCGGCTGACTCATGCAAGCACTTCCGGAGATGCGAGACGTGAAAGACACTGTGTACTCCAGATAACTTCTCGGGTAAGTCTACCTTATAGGACATTCGTCCAATCCTCTCACTGACAGGGAACGGTCCTACGAACCTTGGCGCTAGCTTTCCAACTGCCCCCAAAACGAACTACATTGCGTAACGGAGAAACCTTTATAAAGACCATATCTCTGACTTCGAACTCTAGGTCTGTCCTTCTCTGGTCCGCATAAGATTTCTGTCTATCTTGGGCCGTTTTCATCCATCTTCGTATCAACTCAATCTTCTCAGAAGTGTCCCTTATCATATCAGGCCCAAGTATAAGCATGTCTATCGTCTCCCACCAAAAAGTTGGTGACTTGCACTGTCTTCCATTCAGGGCTTCGAACGGTGCCATTCCGATGCTAGCTTGGTAACTATTATTATATGCAAACTCCACGAGAGGAAGATGGTCTTCCCAAGTACCACCAAAGTCAAGAATACATAGCCTCAGGAGATCTTCTAGTGCCTTATTTACACTTTCGGTTTGTCCATCTGTCTGTGGGTGAGAGGCCGTGCTCAAGTTCAGCCGTGTTTCCATTGCTTCTTGCAGACTATTCCAAAACTGGCTAGTGAAAATCGGGTCACGATCACTAACTATACTAGAAGGAACTCCATGCAATCGTACTATCTCTCGAAGGTAAATAGACGCTAGCCCTGATGCGGTCCTCTTGCTCTTCACCGGAATGAAGTGAGCACTTTTAGTGAGTCTATCAACTATGACCCATATGCTAGTATTTCCCTTCCTAGACCTAGGTAGTCCATCCATGAAATCCATCGAGATACTCTCCCATTTCCATTGCGGAACCTCCAAAGGATGTAATAGCCCACCAGGCTTCTTCGACTCGACCTTTACTTGTTGACACACCATGCACTTCGAAACGAACTCTGCCACGTCCTTTTTCATTCCAACCCAAAAGAAAATGTGTTTCATATCCCTGTACATCTTATCCCCTCCGGGATGTATAGTCATCTTTGAGTGATGCGCCTCTTCGAGAACTCTCCTTACTAAGTCTCCCACTTGTGGGACACATAGTCTTCCATCGTGCCTTAGCCATCCCTTGTCATCTATGGCATACCTACTGAGGTGACTTGACGTCTCACCCCTAACCAGTTTGTCCATGATTTCGACTATCTGTGGGTCTTCCTTCTATGAAGTCCCTACTTGATGTAGAAGTGTAGGTCTTAGCTCAAGAGATGCTAACGTAGAAGTCAATGACTCAACAGCAGGCGTAAAATCAAAGGTTGTTATAAACTCAAGGCTTCTCGTTTCAACAAACAAGGGGCTCAAAGTCAACCTTTTTCTACTTAGCGCGTCCGCCACCACATTACCCTTGCCAGGGGTATAAGCTATATCGAAGTCATATGATGCCAAGAACTCCATCCATCGCTGTTGTCTCAGATTCAAGTCTTTCTGTGAGAAGATGTACTTAAGCGATTTGTGGTCGGTATACAACTCGAACCTCTCCCCTAGAAGATAATGGCGCCAAGCTTTAAGTGCAAAAACAATCACGGCCAACTCCAAGTCATGCGTAGGATAGTTTTTCTCATGAACTTTAAGTTGTCTGCCCCCGTAGCATATTACTCTTCCTTCCTGCATTAGGACAGCACCTAATCCCGTGCCGCACGCATCTGTGTACACGGTAAACATCTTACCTCCATCGGGTAATGCCAAAACTGGAGCTGTGGTGAGGGCTCTCTTAAGTCTCTAAAAAGCAGCGTCACGTTCTATGTCCCATGCAAAAGGTAGGTTCTTCTTTGTTAATTTAGTAAGAGGGGCTGAAATCTTAGCGAAGTCCTTAATGAACTTCCTGTAGTAGCCCTCCAGACTGAGAAAGCTCCTCACCTCCATTGCATTCTTAGGAATTTTCCAGTCCTGTACCGCAAATACCTTTGCGGGGTCCACGGCTATGCCTTGCTTAGAAACTACATGTCCAAGGAACCGAACTTCCTTCCTCCAAAAATGGCATTTGGAGAACATAGCCTTTAACTGGTGTGCTCTAAGTGTTTCCACGACTTCCTTGAGATGCCTAGCATGCTTTTCTTCATCTTTTGAGAAGATCAAAATATCATCCACGAAAACTACCACAAACTTGTTAAGGAACTCCTGAAACACCCTACTCATCAAATCTACAAAGTACGCAGGTGCATTTGTTAGCCCAAACGGCATGACGAGCCATTCGAAGAATCTGTCTGGAGTCCTAAATGCAGTTCTGTCAATGCTATCCTCAGCCACTCTGAGCTGATGGAATCCTGTGGCTAGATCGAGTTGAGAGAAAATAGATGCTCCCACAAGCTGGTCAAATAGATTGTCGATTCTTGGTAGTAGGTGCCTATTCTTCTTTGTCAACTTGTTTAACTCACGATAATCTATGCACAAACGAAGCGATCCATCCGCCTTAGTAGCGAATACCACCGGAGAACCCCATTCAGAAATGCTTCGTCTTATGAATTTTTTCTCAAGCAACTCGTTAATTTGTTTACTGAGCTCTCTTCTTTCTCGCAGGGCCATGTGCCTAACAGGCAATGAAACTGGCTTGGCATTATCAAAAAGATAAATTCGGAACTCTATCTCGCGTTTAGGAGGTAATCCCCTCACTTCATCAAAGACATCTAGATATTCTCGGACCACTCTTACAGATTGCAAATTATCGTCGGACGAGTCAAGAGATTCAAGATAACATAACATGACCGGACCCTTAGGGTTACAAGAAATTTCAAGGGTATTACCAAAGCGAGTCATGAGCCTCACTACCCTTCGTTCACAATCAAGAATGGCTCCATAATCGGATAGCCAATCCATACCTAGGATCAAACCGTATCCCATGAATCCGAGAACATAAGCATTACACGTGAATTCTACGCTTAAGATAGAGATCCTCAAATCCACACACATCATAGATAAACGGGCGGAGCCCCCAATTGGATTTGAAACTATAACGGGATCCTCAACCAGACTAGTACTTAGGTGCAGATTTTCAACAATATCAGAAGAAATAAAAGTATGCGATGCGCCAGAGTAAATAACGTTCGAACAGGAAAGTCAGAAATGTAAACAAGGCTTTCTACGAAAATATTACTACCTCAGTCAAGAGCTGGAGTGGTGTTGAGAGCATGCAACTGCCCTCCAGAAGGTCCTGCTCGCTGGGTCTGCCCTTGCCCCTGTCCTTGCTTCTTAGGGCAATCCTTGCTGATGTGTCCAGTATCTCCACAATGAAAGCATTCACCAACCTTCCTCTTCTTCTTTCTACAGTCTTTATCTAGATGTCCAGTAATACCACAGAAGTTGCACTTCCTCATCTCACGTGATTTTTTTTTTCCTTTTATTATTCTTATTGTTCTTGTTGTTCCATTTCTTGAAGTCAGCTTTCTTATTCTGAGTTTCATTAGGCTTAACCTCCTTCATGCTATTCTTGTCTTCCTCATGAAGTAAAGCCATATCCACCGAGCTTTCAAAGGTCGCCCCCATGGGTATATGAGTTTGGGCCAAGCTGTGTAGTGGCTCGTTCAATCCTCGAGCAAAGCGTACATCCTTTTTCTGAGCTGTTGTAACACCCCGCAAATTCTATAACTGTGAAATTAACAAATTAAAGTATAATTAATCTGAAATCAAAGAACTAAGGGAAACGGGATATGCCATTGCGTTCGTCTCGGAAAAATACGCGAAATAGAGTCCGAGTTTTCGAAAAACGGAGGCCGCATGAAGAAGATATGGCCTTCGGAAGTTTGAGAATCAAGTTTAAATTCAAAGAGAATAAATCAGGTTTAAATTCGAAAATGGGGCCCAATGGGCCAGGGCGGAAAAACACCCGCCTGACCCACCAAGTCGACTGGGCTGTCGACCTGGTCTAACCAGGTCGACAGGGCTGTCGACAGGGGTGTCGACCTGGTCCAGACCCAGGTCGAGCCCAGTCTAACCCGGCTGGCCTATTCTCTATGTGGTCGATTTTCTGTGGTCTGCTTTGTCACTAGGGCTAGGTGGCAAGTTTTAATTGGTCTCTCCTTAGAATGAATGGCTACGATCAATCCAAGCAACATCAATGGTCCTAATCAGTTCCTAACCTCTATATAAACAACCCTAGACTAAACCCTAATCTATTCATTCAAAAATAAGAACATAGCCGCCATGTTGCTGAGGAACGACTAGGAGTAGCCACCAAATTGGAGAGAGGATTAGGAGGAAGATTCTAAAGCTTAAAGCAACCTAAACAAATCAATTCAACAAAGGAATTTGCGTCTTCAATCCCTAAACTAGAGAATTCATCACACCATTGTAAGTAGAGTATTACTTTGGTATGAACAAATAATTGTGTTGGTTTGTATGCTTGAATTGTGGTAATAAAGTAATTCATATTTGTGCGTTCTTATCAATTTGAAATATTATATACGTTTGGATATTCTTGAATTATGTTATTCAATTATAAAGAACTACATGCGGTAGTTCTATGCAAGTATACGTTTGGAATATTTCGCAAATTATGTAATCCATGTTGAAGCTACATGTATGTAGTTGATTTAAATTCATGCAAGTTTGGGGCTTTGCTACTATGCCATCATAATGTGTATTTTTATACAAACGTCATTTTTATGAAGTAATTGGAATAGGTTTGGGTTATCATAATCCATATGAAATTATGTTGAAAATTAGGGCATTCCCTTTGAGAGTGACCCTAACGGAGGTGGGGTGTTTCACTTGGTATCAGAGCGAGGTTTACCAGATAAGATAAAAAGTTTTGAAAAATTATTTTCAAAAAGGAAATTTAAAGAAGCATTTTTAAAAGAAAAATATTATTTTATTTTAAAAAGGCAAAGTCCACCCCCCAAAGCCATAGGAACTATCTCTTATCCTTCGTTTTGAATCTATCCTTTTTGTTTCAGCATGTCCCAAGAACTTAACTTGCCGGAAGGGGTGCCAATACCTGGTTGGTTTAGACGGTTCTTAGAAGCAAGGGCCACTCAGCCAGGTCCTACCATTCCTCCTCCCCCAGCTGAAGGAAATCATCCAGCCGCAGCGGCACCTTTTCCTCCACCTCCTCCTCGGGGAAACACGTTTGCTAAGATATGTAAAGATTTTAAAGCTATGGGAGGAAGGGATTTCCATGGAACTGAGTCCTTCGTAGCAGCTAGAAATTGGCTGAAAGAAACTGAGGACCTATTCATCATCTTTGAGGTAGAAGATAGACAAAAAGTACAGTTGGCAGTGTGGCTATTGAAGGGCGAGGCTTCCTACTGGTGGGAAGTCACTAATGCTGAAAGACCAGTGGAGACATGGGAGGACTTTAGGGCAAGGTTTGAGACTAAATTTCTCTCAGATGCGGAAAGAAGTTTGCAGTTGGAAAAATTCTTATTTCTTAAGCAAGGGGACAAGACGGTCAGAGAGTATGTGAATCAGTTCGATGAGCTGGCTAGGTTTGGGCTTGACCTAGTCAACACCCCGCACAAGAAGGCTCTCCGTTTCGTCAAAGGGTTAAATGAGCCATTACACAGTTTGGCCATGACCCATATACCCATGGGAGCCACGTATGAAAGATTGGTGCAAATGGCATTGCTGAATGAAGAGGATAATGGCAAGAAGAAAGAGGGTTTGCAGCCCAAGAAGACAGACTTTAAGAAGGGCGGGAAAGGCAACAAAGAGAAGAGGAAGTGCAATTTCTGTGGCAAAGTGGGGCACTTAGTAAAGGACTGCCGGAAAAAGAAGGCCAAGGAGAATGGTGGGTGCTTTTCTTGCGGTGAGACAGGCCATAGGGCTAAGGACTGCCCAAAGAAACGAGGACAGGGGCAGAGGGCTGGATCCACCCCAGGGGCACAGGTCCATGTGCTAGAAGCGCCACCTCTGCAACAGCGAGGTATAAATACTTCTGTAGAAAGTGTAGTTTATCTTTATGATCACCCCGTTCGCACTTTATTTGATTCTGGCGCATCACACTCCTTTATCTCGTCTGCTTTAGTAGAATCTCTGCACCTAGAAACTAGTATGGTAGAGGACCCCTTAATTGTTTCAAACCCAATTGGGGGCCCAGCTCATTTGTCTATGATCTGTGTGGGATTGAAAATTTCTATTCTAAGTGTAGAATTTCAATGTAGTGCCTTTGTTTTGGGCTTTTTGGGGTATGGTTTGATTTTGGGTATGGATTGGCTATCCAGTAATGGGGCCATCCTTGATTGTGAGAAAAGGGTTGTTAGGCTCCTAACCCAGCTCGGTAATACTTTGGAAATTTCTTGTAATCCCTCGTATGCGGTTATGCTTAGTTATCTTGAATCGCTAGATGCCTCCGTTGAAAATTTGCAATCAGTTAGAGTGGTCCGGGAATATCCGGATGTCTTCGAAGAGGTGAAGGGCTTGCCTCCAAAGCGGGAAATAGACTTCCGCATATATCTTGTAGATAATGCAAAGCCCGTTGCGTTGCCCGTTAGACATATGGCTCCACGAGAAAGGAAAGAGCTCAGTAAACAGATTAAAGAGCTTCTAGAAAAGGGGTTCATTAGGAGGAGCATTTCAGAATGGGGCGCTCCAGTGGTGTTCGCTACAAAGGCGGATGGTTCACTCCGTCTATGTGTTGACTATAGGGAGCTCAACAAGCTAACGAAAAAGAATAGGCACCCTCTCCCTAGAATTGACGATTTGTTTGACCAGCTTGTAGGAGCGTCTGTTTTCTCCCAACTCGATTTAGCAACCGGTTTTCATCAGCTAAGGGTGGCTGAAGATAGCATCGATAAAACGGCGTTCAGAACCCCAGACGGTTTCTTTGAATGGCTTGTCATACCTTTCGGCTTGACAAATGCACCTGCTTACTTCGTGGACCTGATGAGCAGGGTATTTAGAGATTTCCTCAACAAATTCGTAGTGGTCTTCGTAGATGATATCCTTATCTTCTCAAAAGTGAAGAGGAACATGCTCAGCACCTAAGGGCAATCATGGAAACTTTGCGAGTCCATCAACTAAAAGCCAAGTTCTCCAAATGCCACTTTTGGAGAGAAGAGGTGAGGTTCCTTGGGCACATAGTATCCAAACAAGGGTTAGCAGTGGACCCTGCTAAGGTAGTGGCGGTACAGGATTGGAAGACACCAAGGAATGCAACTGAGGTCCGAAGCTTTCTAGGACTAGCGGGTTTCTATCGAAAATTCATAAGGGATTTTGCGAAAATCTCAGCTCCGCTCACGAAGTTGACAATTGTTTATTTTCAAGAGATAATTCATCTATGTGGGATACCTTCTAGTAAGTGAACAAGATCCAAGATTCACTAGTGAATTTTGGAGAGCTTGCATGGAACCATGAGTACGCAGTTAGGCTTGAGCCAAGTATACTAGAAGGAGAATAAGTGAAAAAGGAAACAAGAATTAAGAAGCTACGAAATTGTGAAGTTAAAGACGGACAAAGCATAATGGAGTTAAGCTCAAGAAATGCGACTTAGAAGATTGAAGACTAGATTCGTGCATAATATCTCTTCTTAAGAGTATATCCTTGATCCCTCTCTTCCTGTAGAGCTTACTTGCATAGTATCTTTTCTGTATATCCTCTCGGTCCCATTCTCAATCCAATTTCTGTTGCAAACCACATAGGGAGTATGACTCATCTGTTAGTAACACATGTTGGGGCTCGAGGGTGTTCATTGGTTTGACTAAAGTTTTTGGGTTTTATAGGATACAGATTGGTCTTAGGAAGGGACTCCCTTGTGACCTAAAAGGAGTCCATCATGCTTAGTTGCCTAGAATCATATATGGTGGTTGGGTTGAGTAACTCTTTGGGTGTCAGTCTGATGTTGATTTCGGTTTTCGGGGCTGATGCTTAGAGAGTTCTTCTCCTAATCAATATATATGTGGCATAGGTTTTCAGTTTTGACATTGCCTAATGGGCACAAAGTTTTTACTTGCTTCTATCATTCGACTATACCTTTAGATAGGAACAATTGGGAAAATGTCCTGTAGATTAGAGCTACCCGAGAAGTTGGCTGGAGTCCACAACGTTTTTCACGTTTCACATCTCCGAAAATGTCTACATGAGTCTGCTGAAGTGGTAGAGCCAAATATCCTCGAAGAGGCCGAAGTGGAACGCGAAGAAACCATAAGGAAAGTTCCAACCCGCATATTAGGAACGGAAGTGAAGAGGCTACGCAACCGCGAAGTCAAGCTCGTCAAAGTTCAGTGGAGCGACGCCGAGGGAGACGCGACTTGGGAAACTGAAGCTAGAATACGTACTGCCTACCCTTTTCTGTTCGAGGGTACATCCTTGATCTTTCTTTTTCCTTAAGTTGCGCTTTTATCTATCTTTTTAGGTATATTTCCTCGACCGTATCTTTTAGGTAGAAACCCTTTGGATGGAAACATGTAGTTGAAACATGTTATGGATGATGGTTGCAAGTGATTGCTAGTGGTTGCTCGTGGTTTCATATACACACACAATCTAGGTTTTAGATCGGCTCAGTCACTTCATATTGCATATGCATATATGTTTGCATTCGTATATGGTTGAACTTTAATGTGTTGTCATATGGATGTTGCATTTGTAATGAATGATTGTGCACTCATGTAAAATCAAAAATAGGAAAATTTGCATACATAATGGATTCATGGCACTTACATAATTCGCATTAAGGAGGTCAACTGAATCAGTAGACCGCCTGATTTTGCATTAGATAAGTACATGTACACACACACTTCGCATATGATCATGAAGCATTAGAAGTCTTTTAAGGACAATGGATGCTCGTGTTTGATGGATGAGTAGATGGATGATTGGATGTTAGGATATACATTCCTCCTAACTTGAAGATTTCGGGGACGAAATCCTTTTAAGTGGGGGAGAATGTAACACCCCACAAATTCTATAACTGTGAAATTAACAAATTAAAGTATAATTAATCTGAAATCAAAGAACTAAGGGAAACAGGGTACGCCATTGCGTTCGTCTCGGAAAAATACGCGAAATAGAGTCCGAGTTTTCGAAAAACGGAGGCCGTATGAAGAAGATATGGCCTTCGGAAGTTTGAGAATCAAGTTTAAATTCAAACAGAATAAATCAGGTTTAAATTCGAAAATGGGGCCCAATGGGCCAGGGCGGAAAAACACCCGCCTGACCCACCAAGTCGACTGGGCTGTCGACCTGGTCTAACCAGGTCGACAGGGGTGTCGACCTGGTCCAGACCCAGGTCGAGCCCAGTCTAACCCGGCTGGCCTATTCTCTATGTGGTCGATTTTCTGTGGTCTGCTTTGTCACTAGGGCTAGGTGGCAAGTTTTAATTGGTCTCTCCTTAGAATGAATGGCTACGATCAATCCAAGCAACATCAATGGTCCTAATCAGTTCCTAACCTCTATATAAACAACCCTAGACTAAACCCTAATCTATTCATTCAAAAATAAGAACATAGCCGCCATGTTGCTGAGGAACGACTAGGAGTAGCCACCAAATTGGAGAGAGGATTAGGAGGAAGATTCTAAAGCTTAAAGCAACCTAAACAAATCAATTCAACAAAGGAATTTGCGTCTTCAATCCCTAAACTAGAGAATTCATCACACCATTGTAAGTAGAGTATTACTTTGGTATGAACAAATAATTGTGTTGGTTTGTATGCTTGAATTGTGGCAATAAAGTAATTCATATTTGTGCGTTCTTATCAATTTGAAATATTATATACGTTTGGATATTCTTGAATTATGTTATTCAATTATAAAGAACTACATGCGGTAGTTCTATGCAAGTATACGTTTGGAATATTTCGCAAATTATGTAATCCATGTTGAAGCTACATGTATGTAGTTGATTTAAATTCATGCAAGTTTGGGGCTTTGCTACTATGCCATCATAATGTGTATTTTTATACAAACGTCATTTTTATGAAGTAATTGGAATAGGTTTGGGTTATCATAATCCATATGAAATTATGTTGAAAATTGGGCATCATGTATTAAGCCATGCTTTTGTACTAGAAAACCTATTTGCAAACTTATGAATATAGCTAGGCTATGAATGATATTTGGCATAATTGAAATCCATGATTAAGTCTATCTTGTTTACAAGAATTTTATGATGACATATGTGGTACATAGCTAGGTTAGGCTCAAAAATCCCTTTTTTGTAAGTTTACATGACTAAAGTAAGAATCATGATTTCATGTTAGAAATATTTATGCCATGGTTATGTGAACAAATTTAACTATACTTATGCCATGCTTATGTTTGATATTATGCCATGCTTATGTTTGACATTATGCCTAAATAAAAATATAGGTTCATGTTGTAGTTATGACTATGTGACAATAATGATACCCAATTTAGATTCTTATCTCAACTACAAGTTCACATGCTTTGATTCATGTCACCTATGATTTATGACCAAAGTATATGTTACCACTATGCAAGTACACCAGTTTCTATTTTGTATTTCCAACGTCATATTGCAAGTTCATACGCTCACCTTCCCCTTTTTGTGTATGTAATCACGCTTTAAGCCTCCCCTTTTCGCATGGCTAAATTGGGCTTTAAAAGGCTAAGCCCAATATATATAAACGGACGTGTAAAACGGGGGAAAATAACGTGGGGTTAAAATTACTAATGAATGAAAATATAAAATAGAAGGGCCCAAATTCAAGTATGGGTTGGGCCCATGATTGGTGTAACCTTTACACCATTAACTTAATAATGGGCCGCAAATATTTACATATAAGAAATAAAGAAGAATGACAAAATATGTAAATGTAGAAAATACGATGTGTTTAACCCGAGGTTGGATTGAGTTGTGATGTAAACCTGCCCGGAACCGCCCGGCTGTCCAGTAGTCACAACAATACCTATCCAATGTGGGAGGTTAAACATGGAGCCCAATAAGGACCCGAGGTTAGACTGAGTTGTGGCGTAAGACTGCCCGGAACCAACCGGCAACAGGCAGCCACAACAATACCTGTCTGATTGTAAGAGGTCAAATCGACGGCGGTGGTGTAGCAGTGTAGGTTCTAACGGGGTGCGGGCGTGCACACACTCCGGCGCAGAAAAAATAAGGCACTGGGCACCAGTAGCATACCTGTGCATTCTAAGGTTGTGTCGGGCCGCCACCATGGGACTTGATACACCCCATGGTGGGACCAGCATAGGTAACTACAACATCGGGGGTCGTAAGACACATGTAACTATGCGAGTAGGAGCCGATCATCATTGAATGGATCACATCACCCTGATTATGAGGTGCCAGTTGGAAACTAGTTTATATGGGTTCAGAGATTTACATGGGGTACGATAGTATATTCGAACCTAGACAACTTAACCAAGTTTATAGTGCTTGCCCACTTCTTGTTTATGCTTATCATACCCAGTTCTTTATTCATAGACAAAATAGTACTAGACTTACTCAGGCTTTATGTCTGACTCTACTTTTCTTTCGTCTTCTTTTCTTCCGTTTCCCCCCCCCCCCTCAGGTCCACAGGGAGGGAACACAGCAGCTTGACCAACTTTAACATCCAGCTTGAAGAAGAGAAATGTATTGCTTGGACTTTCCTGTTTTGAACTATGGCTTTGGACAATCCACCATGGGGACTTTTGCAGTTTATCTATGTTTTATTTATGCTTCTTTAATAATGTAATCAAGACAGATTATGAAGGAGTTATGTTATGTTTTTGGAAAGGATGTAAGACAATCATGGTGATGTTTTGTAACACGTATTTGCTTTTATGAAATAAAAGTTTGTTGTTTTTCCGCTGTTTACAAATATGTGTTCTTATATCTGTCTTGTATATCTGTGACTTATACTTATAAACCTCCACCAAAATTAGGGCATTCCCTTTGAGAGTGACCCTAACGGAGGTGGGGTGTTTCAGCTGTGTTGACCAAATCTAAACCGAACCGAGCAAGCTGATTAAACTTATTCACGTACTCCCTCACAGACATATCCCCTTGCTTGAGTGCTAGGAACCTCTCCATCTGAAGGTTCTCCTCTATTGATGATAGGAATTTAAGCCCAAACCTCTCCCTAAAGTCTGCCCAAGTCTCAACTGGCCTGGTAGCGTTGGTGACTTCCCACCAAAATGCAGCTTCCTCTTTCAACAACCATGCTGCCAACTGAACTTTCCTATGGTCCTCCATATCAAAGATAATGAACAAGTCTTCTGTCTCCTTTAGCCAGTTTCGTGCCTCAACGAAGGTTTCAGTTCCAATGAAGTTCTTGCCGCCCATTGCTTTAAAGTCTTTGCATATTTTGGCAAAGGCGGTACCAGGTGGAGGAGGAACCGCGACCACTGGGGGAGGAGGAGGAGGGATGTCTGCCGTGCCCGCGTCGTTGGCCCTGGCTTCTAAGTACCTTCGGAACCATCCAGGCACGGGTATTCCCTCAGGAAGGTTAAGATCGGCCATGCTAAAAAACGAAAAGAAAAGATTCAAACGAGGGAACAAAGGAAAGTGCTAATGGCTTCTTGGGGAATAGCCTTTTTAAACATAAAAATTTTCTTGAAAAATGCTTCTTTATAAATGGTTTTGAAAATAGTTTCAGAAGGTTTTTAAAACTTTTTACCTAGCCTGGTAACCTTCTGCTCTGATACCAAATGTAACACCCCACCTCCGCTAGGGTCACTCACAAAGGGAATGCACTAGTTTTGGTGGAGTATTATCTAGGTAAACATGCATAGAGATATCACAAGGAAGAACATAAATAAAGCAGCGGTAGAAATTAAAAACCAACTTTTTTATTATTTTCCAGAAAAGAGTCAAAAGCTCAAATATCCAAGATACAAATTATTCCATTACATCAAGTTCAAAATAAAGAAGCATAAACTTAAAACAAAAGTAAATTATTCCCCATAAATAGCAGAAGCAGCCATAGCATAGCTCAAGACCAAACCATACATGAGCTGTCAGAAAGCAAGCTAAGTCCAAGCTAAGAGCTAGTGTTTCCTCCCTGAGAACCTGGGGGGAAAACGAAAGAAAAAGGGGCGAAAGAAAAAGGGTCAGTCATAAAGACTGGTAAGCCCTAGTGACTTTCAGTATGAAAACTAGTAAAGGTAACATGATATGTGAAAACTGGAATTAAACATAAGGGTGATAACAGAACTGGTAGGATAATTAAGATAACAAGATAAGTCAAGTCTGGCATCGCATGTTCAAGATTCGCTGCACCCACTGTACTAGTATTCTAACCCATGTCAAGTATTAACCATGAAATGATCCCTTGGCCCAGTATCATGAAGCGACCCATTACGGGGTCCTACGGTACGATTTACTAGTCGATCGGCTCCCTACAAGTCCTAGCTCGTCATGTGTCTATGTCATACGGCCCTATCTAGAAATGTAGTTACCTGTTCTAGGTCCACCATAGGGTGTATCAAGTCCTATTGTGCCAACCACCGACACGAATCAAGCACGCACAGTGTAAATCTACGGGTGCCCAATGCCTGCTTTTTCAACTCCGGACTACGTGCACGGCCATAGCCCGCCTGAACCTACAATGGCGCACCTACTCAGCCGTCGTTCTGGTCGCTTACAATCAGCCTAGTAATCGTGCCCCACCCTGCCTAGTCCCAGGGTATCGTGATACATCTAAGTGGGTTACTGCTGAAAAGGACCGCATAACTAGGGTTTCTAATGGGTTAAGTGTTGTCATTTAAATTCGTGACTTAACCCTATCCAGATCATGTATCAAGTTGGTTATGTGTGTTCGAGCAGTTCATGACTTAACCCTATCAAATCATCATGTCAAGTTGGTTAAGTATATTCAAGTGGTTCATGACTTAACCCTATCATGTGGCATTAATTCATTAGTGCACGCCAACCTCTCACATTAGACTAACTGTTGTGGTTACTGGATTTGCCGGGCGTTTCCGGGCAGATTTACACCACAACATAGTCTAACGTCGGGTTTTTACGTGCAATATGACCAACTACCCACATTGGATCCTATTGTTTGCAGCCAGTGGATTTGCCGGGCGGTTCTGGGCAGATTTACACTGCAAACTCAACTTAACCTCGAGTTGGCCATTTACAAGTTTATCTAACTGTCGTGCCCACGTTCAAGTTTTCATGTCTAGATTCATGTCAAGTTTTCTGGTCATGTTTCATGTCAAATCGTGTCATGTTCATGTCCATATTCAGGTTCAAGTCATAACAACGTTCATGTTCAAGATTAAAGCTAATTTATGTTTTACCTAGTCTACCCAAATTGTATTCCCATCGCACGTAAGTTCGAATCAATACAAATAAATCTAATAGGGAGTAACATAAAAAGGAACGGGTATAATGTGGCAAAAGTGATTACTAGCATAGCATGATATGACTTGAAATAAAAGATTAAAACATTATTGGCATATGAAATATTGGCCTCAAACATAAAGATTCCAAATCTAGCAAGATAAGGTACTAGTCAAAATAACAGTTGTCACAAGGTGATAGTACAGTCATGGTAACGACTGTCATAAGGTGATAGTATAGTCATGATACGACTGTCATAAGGTGATAGTATAGTCATGATACGACTGTCATAAGGTGATAGTATAATCATGGTAACGATTGACATAAGGTGATAGTCATAAACTTGTGACTAATAGCAGGTTCAGCATGATAATATGAGGGGTTTCTCTTTGGTTTACAACATGAATAGGCCCCAAATCAATGTCATAGTAATATTCAAGAGTCAAAATCCAAGATGAACAAGAATGAATGTAAACAGTCATCATACATAGGTCCAATTTCAATTTACATCATATTCATATTACATTTACAGTTTAAATCTAAAAATAACTGGGGCTTACAGATCGTGGTTCGAGAATTAGAAAAAGAGAGTCGATGTTGAATATGCTTAGTCAAGTCCTAATAGAAGTCCCCAAATCAGCAATTCCCTTAACGCAGTCTCAACGTAGAAGAAGCAGTCCCTCTCTCAAGCTTTTCAACCAGAATTAGAGCAGCATAAAGTCAGAAAGAATTTTGTGTAGAGAGACTGGTGTTAGGACTGTATTTATAGGGTCAGGTCAACGAACGTGGACAGAAATGATGCCAAATACATCAAAGTGAATCCAGCTTCAGAAATGGGTTCGGGCACCAGGTCGACACTATGGTCGACCTGGTCCTAGGTAGGTCGACTACATAGTCGACCCCCAAGTCGACCTGGTCCTGAGCGGGAAATTTCCCGCCCAGTCCATTTGGAGGTTTGAAATTCGAATTTTTGAATTCGAATTGAGTCTGTTTTGAACTTGAAAATTTCTGAAAACTTCGAAAGGTCATAACTTTGTCATACGGACTCCGATTTTCGAAAACTCGGACTCGTTTCCAAGCAGTATTTCGAGACGAACGCAATGGCGCAACCCGATTCCCTTGATTCTTAATTTAAAAATTAATTCTGCCTTGATTTATGGTTATTACACATTATAAAAACACGGGTTGTTACACAGAATCTTAAACCCGATAACATTTTGAACTTCTAGTCATTTTAAACCAGTCTTCAATAAATATGTCATCGACTACTTCATCACCGACATCATTTAGGTTCAAGCATTAAAGACAAACAAAAAATAAAAAAGAAGTTCGAATACGTTCTCTCAGAAAATTCTAATTTATTAATTCCTCCGATAAACTAAGCTAGGTTTCGATACCAAATGTGACAGGCAATACTTTTCAAAGCTTGGATTTCAAAAATATCTAAATTCAAACCCATCCAAGTACGATGAGTATATATTTGGTACTAACAAATAATCAGCATGAGCATAATCACAGTACAATAAATATAACCCGCAATGAAAACAAGATAGGCTAACAAGTATTGACTAAGCTAACTACCTCAAAAGAAAGTGGCCACATCAATACAGAGCATGAGAGAACAATAACAGAAAACAAAACTTAAATACCTGCAAAGTCATGTCTTCCCTGAGGTAAATTTAAGATTTCTTATGAGGAAGAGGGTCAGAAAAACAAGTCCTAGTGAGTAAAATGTGCATAACACTGTCGTTAATACACAAATGTATTTTGTTTGGTTTCACCCACACTATATGTCTAACATGGTGAGTTATTCTAACATAACCTTGTAAAAATTATGCATGATGATCGACTACGTTTCCCAAGGTAGCATTTACCGATGATAATATTAATGCAATATAGTGAGATAGAACTTCTACGCATAAGTAAGAAGCCTTTAAACAACCATTCGAACAAACACTAAAATTAAAAGGCGAACTCTATAACTACTCATTACCTTAATGAAGGAGGTGGGTTATTTCTATTTAGCCACATGTGGCCTCCTTAATAATGTAAGATAACGTCGGATCCCTACGATCAGTTAAGGCACAAGGTGGATCCATTGATAGCTTAATACCTTACTTGATGGTTTACTATACACTAATTTAAATTAGAGGACACTAGCTACCCAATCCAACTAATTTAAGGCTTCCGTCATTCACGCAAATTGCCAAACCTGACATAAGGTGGTAGATCGTAAACATTCACTTATTACCTATAAGATAGGTAGACGACTGTTCATCATTAATGATCTTCCCCCTGCGAACCCCTATGTTACTATCTACCTAGCATTATTAGATAATCCTCTAGTCACATAGTACTTCCCACAAGATAGGAAAACTTATGAACATTTATTACCTTATCCTAACGTAGACTTTAGCCCAATCACTTACTACCTAGAGGAAGTGGACTATCATGGAGATTACCAATCTCAAACCCAGTTATCCATCAGTGTAACACATTAAATTGTTAAACTCAAGAATATTTAATTAAATATAGGGAATTAAGTAAAACAGGCTCCGCCGGTGCGTTCGTCTCAGAATTTTACATAAGATTGACTCTGAATTTGCATGAAACGGATATCATATGAAGAAGTTATTAAGCCTAGAAATTTGTATATGCATAAGAGAATTATATATACAAACAAACAGAATATTCAAAAAAGAAAAAAATTCAAAACAGCAAAAGGAAGCCTCATAAGCAGAACCGACCATTCCTGGGGGTCGACCCGAGACCCTACTGGGTCGACCCGGGCTGTTTGGGGTTGACCCATGATTCGACCCAGGGGTCGACACCCAAAGGTGGGTGGACTCCCCATAAAGATCTGGGAAGAATTCATTTTTGCGAACATGGACTTGTTTTGTGGCTAGATTCGTTGACCCTAGACTATAAATAGGACCCTATATCCATTGTTTTATTCACCTAATTCAATGGCGACGACGAGGTGCTACTCCAACATAGTTTGATATAGCCTATTCTTCTTCAAAAAATAATTTAGTCAAATTCAAAGATCTGTTCTACAATAGCTACAATCAATTCTTCTGTTTCTTAGATCAAATCAAAGTGTGTCTATGTTATTTTTAGATTAAAAAAAAAATGAATCTTGACATGCCTATAAATTTGGATCTAAGCTTATGACTATTTATCATGCCAGATCTACCATTATTTGTATGTCTAATTCATTGATTAGATCTCATCATGCCTTTTTATGATTATATCATTATGCCTAATCAGTTCTGTTATCACATGTTCATCAAATCTGTTCTTACAAGTCTGTTTCTACTGTCATACGTCCATTTCTGTTAATTTTGGTTTTATGCATGTTATGTTCTTCTCTCTGTCATTCCCTTTTCATTTTTATAGCCAGGCTACCATCGAGCCTAGGCCAATATCGCTGAAATATGCATACAAATGAAATTGGGTTAAAGCGGGAATGATTGGAAATGGTAATTTAGGGGAATAACCTGTACTTTGAATCACAATTGGAATCTGAGGGCATAAACTATATTGTGAAATTCGACTAAAAATTGGGGCATGATTTATACGGTAAATTATGACTTGTGGATTGAGGCATATAAACATGTACGCTTAATTTAAGATTAAGTGAAGCATGTTAGTGGAACTGTAAAGAGTATGTGAAGCCAGTTTAATCTGTTAAAAGGGGGGCATAACTTGTATTGGGAAATTTGGGCATAACTTGCATTAAAATGTGGATTTGGGCATGAAAACCTATGGAATAATTGGTTAAGAGTGGAAATGCCTAGAATTACAATAATTTGAAACTGTAACCGCACATAGACACGAGATTAGATTACACTTATGGTAGAAGTCTGCTCATACCCACCCGGCATATCTAGCAACCACAAGCGGTGAATCTAATGTGAGGGTCGACGTGCATAAACACGTAACGTGCTAAGACACGAGGTTAAGTCCGACTTATGGAAGAAGAGTGCCCGGACCGAACCGGCATATCTAGCATCCAAAAGTTATAGAGTTAATGTGAGTGGTCTAGTGCATAAACATATATATGAACATATGTATATAAAAGGATAGAAATAAATGACACTAATTTTGACTAATGGAAATGAATTGGAATAAATGGGCAATGATAGTAACCTATTATAATTAATTACTTTAATGATAATGTTTTATAATAGGTAGGATTATCGTAGGGACAAGTGGAAATATAATGTAAGTTATAATAAAAGGAAAGGAGGCTTATTTGTAAACCTTAGTTAAGAGAACTAAGTCAATAAGTAAACAACGACAAGTTGTGGTGACATGTTAAATAGAAAACAGGTGAATTCAGATGAAGTATACTTAATTACATATTAAGTAAAAACATGTTATTGTAACTAAGGAATTAGGCAATGAATAGTATAAAATGGATTGTAGATTACTTTCGTTAATCACAATCTATAGAATAACATGTGATGGGCTTATTAACAGACTTAAATGGATTAAGTTGTATTTATATGAAATTAAATAGCAAGGGGAACTTTGCAACTTGAAGAGAAGTCATTGTGAATAAGATAACCTGTTAACTTGTAATACTTAACCTGTTTGAATCCATAAGGATTACATGAACTTGTTAACTTGAGTAGGGGTTAAGTACACTTGCTTGAATCAATGGGAGGGTTAAGTAAATCTTGGGGCGGTGGGTAATATTCCTATATATCGGCCCACAAACCGAACCGTTAAATAAACATGCTTGAATTAGTGCGAGGGTTAAGTAAATCTTGGGTAGGTGGGTAATATTGGTATATATAGGCCCACAAACTTAACCTATGCGGTTATGCAATCTTTTTACTCTAGCATGGCATAACCTATGGAAACCTAGTAGTGTGGATACAAGCCTGGGGGAGCTTGTATCATCTTGTGTGTGGGACCAGTTTCAGTCAGTAACCATATTTAGGAATCAAACGAGTACTTCGTACTTGGTCAGAGTCGGGACATGCTTACTGGGCTAATTGTAAGAGACCCAAACGACAGGGGCAGTGTGGGCGACAGAGTCACGTGCGTGCATGGGTCCGGTAGAGGAGGATAAGAAGTTTTGACTCCTATAGATATGGTTGTGCACATCCGAAAAATGAAGGGTTGCCTCTTTAGGAAGTGATACATCCTACTGTAGGGCCATCACAAGATATCTTCGGCATAGGGAATTGATCGAGTGGGGTAGAATTAGGGTACATCTAGACTCTTGTATGTTTGGAAGCCCATTAATACCTTTACGGGTAACTCCAGTATGTTTAGTTGGGCTGCCTGTTGATTGTATGGGGTTAAAACATCTCACTGGAAGTACATCAAAGTCTACCATCTTATACTTGTTGGGGATCATCTTGTTAATAAGACATTATTATTGGTGTAGAAAAATCTAAAGTATTAGAGAAGCGCAATATATATTATATCATGTTTACCCTGTTTACCTGTCATACCTACCTTATTGTGTTGTTATCTATCTCTCCAGTTTATATGCCTGATATGATACTTTTACTTATTTATATGCTAAAAATAACTGGACTCGCCAGACTTTATGTCTGATCCATTTTGTTTCTTCTTCTTTCTCTTCCGTTCCCCCCTCTCCCCCTTAGATTCTCAGGGTGGGAATACTCAACCTTAACCATGATTCTACTTTCATCTTGGTTGGAGCTGCATAGCTGTACTGCTCTATTTCAAGTTTCTCTACTATGGCAAATTTTATGGGGATTAAGCTTCTTTTATTATTGTACTCTGATGTTTTGAATACAAGACGGAAATTTTAAGATGATGTACAAGGTTTATGTATTTTCAGACTTATGATGCGTTGAACCACGATGTTATGTTTTCTGCATAAATGAAATTTTAAATTCCGCTGCTATTTTATATCTATCTTGTAATGTTTCTGTTTCAATTAACTTATAACGCTTCACGAAACTTAATGCATTCTCTTAATGAGTGACATTAATGGACGTGGGGTGTCACACTTGGTATTACAGCTAAAGGTTACCAGATCGGATAAAAGTTTTGAAAATTGTTTTCAAAAAGGTTTTAAAAGAAAGCATTTTCAAAAGAAAGGTTTATTCTGAAAAACATATTCTCCAAATCCATATGTACTATCTTTTGATTCTCCGTTTGAATCTCTTCTTCCTTTTTGTTTCAGCATGTCTAGGGAACCAAATATTCCCGAGGGTGTTCAAGTACCGGATTAGTTCCATAGGTATCTTAAGGCTACGGCACCAACCGGGAGCCATGGAGACATCCCTCCCCCAGCTGCAGCCGTTGTTCCACCACTGTCACGAGTAGATGATTCTTCTAAGAAGATATGTCATATTTGTAGATGTTCGGGTCATTTGACCAAAGATTACAAAGCCCGAGGAAAGAGGAAATGTCATAGTTGTGGGCGCGTGGGTCATTTGATCAAGGATTGCAAGAAAAGGAAGAACGCTTGCTTCAATTGTAACGAAGTTAGACACTATAAGTGATTATGCCCGAAGAAGCAAGGACAGGACCAAAAGGCTAGATCTTATGGAGGGCAGGTGTATGCTCTCATATCCATTGTACCGGATAGAGGTAGGAAAGTTTTTATTTCTCTTTCCAATCATCCCGTTAGGACTCTTTTTGATTATGGCACTTCGTATTCTTTTGTATCTGATTCTATGGTTGAGTCTCTACACCTTAGTACTAGTATGGTTTTGGATCCCATTGTTGCCTCAAACCCCATTGGGGGCTCGGCTCATATGCTTGTGATTTTTCAAGGTTTGAGGATATCTGTGTTCGGCATCGAGTTTGAGTGCGACGCATATCTTGTTTCATGGGCTATGGTTTGATTCTAGGGATGGATTGGCTTGCCATGTATGGTGCCATTTTGGATTGTGAGAGGAGGGTCGTTAGACTTTTGACTTGCCAAAGGAGGATCCTCAAGATTTCTTGTGACCCTAAGGGGTCTGTCATGCTTAGTTTCCTAGAGTCACTTGATGCATCTATCAATGATCTACGATTTGTACCAGTAGTCCGTGAGTATTCTGATGTTTTTGAGGAGGTTCGGGGGTTACCTCCGAGCTGCGAGATCGAATTTTGAATATACTTGGTAGACAATGCAAAGCCAGTTGCATTACTTGTGCTCCATATGGCTCTAAGGGAAAGGAGGGAGCTTAGCAAGCAAGTATGGGAGCTACTTGAGAAAGTATTCACTACGCAAAGCATATCGGAATGGGGTGCTCCGTATTCACAACTAAGGAGGATAGTTCACTTCGCTTATGTGTGGATTATAGAGAGTTGAACAAACTCACAAAGAAGAATAGGAACCCATTTCCGAGGATAGATGATCTGTTTGACCAGCTTGTTGGCGCATCTATTTTCACTCAGTCAGACTTGGCCACAGGGTTTCATCAGCTGAGAGTGGCCGAGAACAGTATAAACAAGACTGCTTTTAGTACTCCAGCTAGTTTCTAAGAGTAAGCTCGGCATGCCATTTTGGTTGACGAATGCACCAGCCTATTTTGTTGATCTGGTGAGTAGGGTATTTTGGGAGTTTTCTTGGATTAGCGGGCTATTATAAAAAGTTAACTAAGGACTTCCAAAGATACCAGCCCCACTCACCAAACTGAAAAAGAAGAATCTGACATTTTCTTGGTGTATAGACTGTGAGGATGCTTTTTCATTGATTGAAGAGGGCTCTGACAACAGCCCAAGTCTTGACCTTGCCTGACAAGAACAAGGTGTTCACAGTATACACTGACGCATGTGGTATAGGCTTGGTGCGGTTCTGATGCAAGAGGGAAGGGTAGTATGTTATAGGAGTAATGGAAGTAGACAGTTGAGAGTTCATAAGAAGAACTACCCTACCCATGTTTTCGAATTAGTTGTTATACTATTGACACTTAAGACTTGGCAGCAGTGTCTGCTTGGAGAAAGGTTCGAGTTATACATGGACCATAGGTATCTGTTCTCAAAAATAAAGTGGATCTCAGATTGAGGCAATAGAGATAGGCTTCTACTTGGACCTATGACGATTAGAGAAACTTCAGAAAAGATTGTTCTTACCCGCAGGCGCATGAAAATAGCTCAGGACAAGCGGAAGTCATACGCAAAAAAAGGATGAAGTGATATTGAGTTCAAATGGCTTATAAGGTAAAGCTACTAGAGATATTACTGGGTGTTCAATTGTGGAAATGTTGGCACGATATAGGAGAAGTAGTTGAGATGAGCATGCTTGAGGAAGTAGAGGTGAATGGGAGGAAACAGTTAGAAGAGTTCCTACCAATATTCTTGGATTAGAGGTTAAGAAGCTATGCAACCAAGAGGTCAAATTGACAGAAATTCTGTGGGAAGATGACCATAAGGATGCAACCTGGAAGACTGAAGACAAGATTCGAGCTTTGTACCATTTTCTTTTCAAGGGTGTGTTTTTAACTTCTTTTCCAAAGCTTTTTATTTCGTACTTGTTTCTATCATTCGTCTGTATCTTATCGATCGAATCTTCAACCTTTATTACTAATCCCATGGATGTAAACATGTATTTGAGACATGTCACGCCTAATGGATGCAAGTGAATGCAAGTATGTGCTAGTGGTTGCTCGTGAATGCATGTACACACAATTAGGCACTAGATCGTCTCATTCACACTCATACTGCATATGGATGCATGTGCATATTTTTTGTTGATGGGCAAAATTGTCGTACGCCAACACCCAATGTGTGTGTGAACAATTATCCAAAAAAGCAGTAAAGTATGTAAATGCGGAGAGACACGGCTTTTATGTACTAACGCCTATATCCACTTTATAATCCATATTCATCATATCTTTGGTTAATTACAAGGTTGTACAAGTTCGAAAAATAGCTAAATTCAAAGTGTTACAATGGAATAGCAAAATATATGCTTGTTCTACACTTTGACTAAATTTCCCTTCTTCTTCTTCTTCATCGAAAAGCGTTGACTTGGTCAACAATATCCGAGTTTGGTGTTCATGTCCATGAAGACCAAAAGTAGCATAAAAATCCTTGTTAATGTTCAAGTGTTGGAGGAAAACATGCATGCCATGTTTTAATTATCCATGTCATCTCCCATGGCCATAGTGGAGGTGTTGGTAGCCATTAATGAGTGTTTCGAGCTCTCAAGGTCTAAAAATTTCAAGGGAGAAGCCCCCAATGAAGGCCAAGGCTTGGGATATTTATAGGAGGAAGGGTAGGTGGGAGTAGGTGAGCAGCGGGACCCTCCAAAGCCAATTTTCGCACCCAAACAAGGCAAACACAAAAAATTCGCACCCCTTGGTGCGGGGGTCGAAATTTCACACCCCTCCAGGGGGTCGAAATGTGACGGCCCGCCCGCACCATCCGATATTTACTCCAAAAGTGCGCTGTACACATGTCCAGTTAGCACGGAACGGGTCGTCAGAAGGAAAAGAAAGAAGGAAATGAACTAGCAAAGAACCTGTAGAATGTCTCACAGTGCATAGAACAAAATATAATAATAACATATTTGACATAAAACAGGAGAGACAGTGCATAAGCTAAAAACCAGAACTGAGCATCATAGCAGCGGAAATCCAAAATATAGCTTATTACAACTTTTTAAACTGTCTCAAAACAAAACAAGATAAAGGAGGTACACTACTAATGCCCAAGTAGAGACCACCAGCGACACAGGGAGAATATATATATATAATACGTGGAAGCCTCCTGCCCGCCTCCGAATCAGCTACTCGTGCATCACCAGCTAACCTGTCTCTAGTCTGCTCGTGTGAGCACCCAGAGTAATAAGAGGAGACATAAAACTCTGGGTCAGACATAAAGCCTGGTATGAGCGATAAGCATCTAAAGTGAACAATAACAGGTAGACTAAAACATACCTGAACCTGGACCTACAACCAAAGAGTTAGCACTACATACTGTACAACACTCTAAGGTGCCATATCAAACGGTGTAAAGATACGGAGGTGGGGGAGGTGTGCATGTCATAGTGATGGCAAACAATCAAACATAGCATCCATCCTCACATCTCTCACTCAGTGCATAAAGCATACGATATTCACCACTTCGATCACTCACCCTTGCTACGATCACTTTGCCCCATGAAGTCATAAATGGCTTCACTGAACTGATAACGTAGCCACTAGTCCTTTGCTATGTCCACTTGCCCCATGGAGTTATTCACCCCATCTGTGCTGGCTCATAGCCTTACCAATCCTTACTATGTCCACTTGCCCCATGGAGTTATTCACCCCATCTGCGCTGGCTCATAGTCTTACCAATCCTTTACTATGTCCACTTGCCCCCATGGAGTTATTCACCCCATCTGCGCTGGCTCATAGTCTTACTACGCATCACCTTGCCCCTCAAGTCATAATGACTCTACTGCACTGATAACGTAGTCTTGCTACCATCACCTTGCCCCCCCAAGTCGCAATGACTCTACTGCACTGATAAGTAGCTCATCATTCATTTTCAGTGGTGAATCGAAGTTATGAACGTCGACAACTCCTTAGCACACGTCCCGCACCAAAGCCCAACCATGAAGTGGACTCATCGGTTCCCAACTGGATCCTGAGCTCTAACTTCCCATATTGGACTACCTTTGCATTTCGGGTTATTGGTCAATACTGGGTCGGGTCGGGTTCTCTTCAAACCATTGGTTGGGTCGGGTGTCTACGTTGCGTTAGCTCATGGTCCTCCTCTGGCACGGTTCAGTTCGGGTCCACTCCATTGCATCGGTTCGGGTCCACTCCATCGCATCGGTTCGGGTCGGGTATCTTTCTTCAGGTCGGGTCGGGTGTCCCACCTCAGGTCGGGTCGGGTGCCATCTCCCCTCCAGTTCGTGTTTCCGCTCCGATCCACTCCCTCATTCTTTATCCGATCTGATCGCTTCTCCTTTATCCGATCCGATCCCAGTTCAGTTAGCGTGGCCTTCCTTTTTGCCAATTTTCTCAAGTGTTAGGTTCTGATCCGATCGAATCCCTTGCCCAGTTCAACATATCTGATCCGAGCCCCATATCCGATCCGATCCGAAACCTGCACTGTTTCCTGAAGCTTTTCCAGCAAGTGTTTACGCCATTCGACGACGTTTTCGACCATTCTAACTATTGAAATCAATCACAAAGCATATCATACAGTCATAGCAACATGCATAATCAACCACCAACATCAAAACATCAATATGATAGGTTAAAATGGATCAAACATACCCAAAATCCCATATTTCCCCTTAAGCATGTTTAGGTGAAACTAATGATAGGATTAGCAAAACTTAACCAAATTAACCAAAATTCATATCAGAGGTCTAAAACATCATTTAGGAATTTATGAACATTTTTCCCGAATTTATTAGTGTATAAATTTGCTAATTAACACTAATTACCCTTAATTAGCCATAATTAGTGCAAAACTATGCAAATCACTCACCTTAGCCACAAATAAACTAAGATCTGGAATAAATCTCTGATTTGATGTGAATCCCAATGATAAACAACAGCTCCAATGTTGATTTGGTGTAGATCTTCCTTGATTAGAGGTTGCTAAGCTTAATTCTTGACCAAAAGATGATTTGGAGGTGATTTAGAGGTTGGAGGCCATTTTTAGGGTTCCTTGGTGATAAGTGGAGGCAAGAAAACTGAAATGGAATGATTCTCTACTTCATTTCAGCCTCCCCATAACCCCAATCCCGAAATGGGTTATGGGCCTACTCACTAATCACCCTATTTGGCCCGGTTAAGCAGTTTTTCACCCTCCAAACCTTATTTCAGCCATATCTCCCAAACGGTAAGTCCGTTTGGCTATTATGACCACTCTACGGAAAGGTAAACCATCAAACGAATCTAATGGAAGTTGTTTCAGGTCAAAATTCCTTTCCAAGCAAAAGTTATGGCCAAAACAAGATCAGCTAGGGGCAAAATGGTCATTTAAAAATCGACAAAAATCATGAATATGGGAAATGACTCTAATAGATGTTTCTCAAAGTTACATGACCATACGACTTCATATGGGAAAGAAATAAATATTCTACGATCCTTCGATGCGTAGAACGCGGGTTGTTACATTCTCCCCCCCTTAAGAAATTTCGCCCCCGAAATTCCCTAACTAAAACACACAAAGGGTACCGCATGCCTATCAACCATAAAACAACAATCAACATGCAAAACAAGTAAGGCAAGTCTATCCTAACATGCGGAATAACTAAATTATGAAGTAAGTCTTACCAGGCAAAGAGTTCTGGATACGCCTTCCTAATGCTCTCCTCTGTTTCCCAAGTACAATCATTCTCGCTCTCGCCCCACTGAACCTTGACTAGCTTCACCGCCTTCCTACGAAGTTGCTTCGTATCGTGCCCCACAATACGAGTCGGCTTGCGGTTCCCAACCGCCTCGGGTTCTACTTCGAAGTCCTCTAACTGATCAGGTGAAATAGTCATATCTGAGTCGTGAACGAACTTCCTTAGTTGGGAAACATGAAATACATTGTGAACTCCCGCCATCTTCTCTGGTAAGCCAACTCTATATGCCAAGTTCCCGACTAATTCAAGAACAGGGAATGGGCCAACAAATCTTGGTGCTAATTTGCCTCTCCTGCCAAATTGTATCACGCATTTCAACGGAGAAATCTTGACAAACACCAAGTCACCAACGGAGAATTTTAAATCTCTTCTCCTCTTATCAGCATAACTCTTCTGCCTATCTTGGACAGCTTTCATTCGTTGTTGAATGATCTTGATCTTATCGGAAGTTTCCCTCACCACATCTGGTCCAAGCACAAACTTCTCGCCAGTCTCTATCCAACATGATGGTGAGTTGCACGGTCTTCCGTACAAAGCTTCATATGGAGCCATACCGATACTGGATTGGTAGCTATTATTATATGCAAACTCTACGAGATGCAAATGGTCATCCCATGATCCACCAAAATCCAATATACAAGCTCTCAAGAGATCCTCCAATATACGATTCACCCTCTCCGTCTGACCGTCGGTTTGAGGATGATATGCGGTACTGAGATGTAATCCTGACCCTAGAGCCTCTTGTAAGCTCTTCCAAAACCCACTAGTGAACAACGGGTCTCGGTCACTCATAATGCTTTTAGGTACTCCATGAAATCTCACTACCCACTTCATATACAAATCTGCCAACTTGGTTGCCGTTCTGGTCGATTTGACTGGTATAAATCTTGCGCTCTTAGTCAATCGATCCACAATTACCCAAATGCTATCATATCCCGATCTAGTCCTTGGTAAGCCATCGATGAAATCCATCGAGACTTGCTCCCATTTCCATTCGGGAATTTCTAATGGTTGCAACAACCCACTAGGCTTCTTTTGCTCGGCTTTAACTAGCTGGCAATTCATGCATTTGGATATAAACTTCCCAACGTCTCTTTTCATCCCTTCCTAGTAGTAAGTCTATTTCATGTCTCGATACATCTTATTACCACCGGGATGTATAGTCAGTTTTGAGTGATGACATTCTCTAAGCACTTCATCCCTCAAACTATTCACGTCGGGTACAACTAATCTTCCATTCTTCCGAAGCCATCCATCTCGATCAAGCCCATACACATTCATCTCCTCACCGTCGATATTCATCTCTAACTTGGACGTGATTTCCAATAGATTAGGATCGTCCCTTTGGCTAGAACCAATCCGCTCTATCAAAGTGGGTCTGATCGCCAAACTAGCTAGCATAACTGGATCCAATTCGCACTTTGGTCTGAAATCAAACCCCGCGATATACTCCAGTTGCTTCCACTTAAGAAACATTGCCCCTAAACTGGCATGTCTCCTATTCAAGGCATCGGCTACCGCATTACCTTTCCCAGGTGTGTATGCGATATCAAAATCATACGAAGCCAAGAACTCTAACCATCTCTGCTGACGGAGATTTAGATCCTTCTGGGAGAAGAGATACTTTAACGATTTATGATCGGTAAACAACTCAAATCTTTCTCCCAAGAGATAATGTCTCCACATCTTCAGCGCAAACACAATCGCTGCTAGTTCCAAATCATGGGTAGGATACTTCTTCTCATGCGGCTTTAGCTGTCGACTAGCATAAGCTACAACCCTACCTCCTTGCATCAATACCGCACCCAGTCCGGTACCACAAGCATCCGTGTATACCGTCATCTCTTCATTCCCTTTAGGAATGACTAGCACTGGCGCACGCGTCAACTTCTTTTTTAGACTCTTAAAGGCATCCTCACACACTCCGTCCCAGACGAAGGACTGATTCTTCTTAGTCAATTGAGTCAACGGTGCTGCTATCTTGGAGAAGTCCTGGATAAACTTACGATAATATCCAGCTAATCCCAAGAAACTTCTTACATCTGTTGCATTCTTGGGCGTAGGCCAATCCTGTACCGTAGCCACCTTCGCAGGGTCCATGGCAATACCACTCTCTGAAACAACATGACCCAAGAATCTCACTTCTCTTCTCCAAAAGAGACACTTAGAGAATTTCGCTTTCAATTGGTGTTTCCTCAACACCTCCATCACTATCCTCAAGTGTCCCTTGTGTTCCTCCTCTATCCTTGAGTAAACAAGGATATCATCCACGAACACAAGAACAAACTTATTCAACTGATCTCTGAATACTCGATTCATAAGATCCACAAAATAGGCTGGTGCATTGGTCAACCCAAATGGCATGACCAACCACTCATAAAATCCAGACGGCGTCCTAAATGCCGTTTTCGGAACACTCTCATCTGCTACTCGAAGCTGATGAAATCCTGTCGCGAGGTCCAACTGGGAGAACACTCTTGCTCCTTCCAGTTGATCAAACAAATCATCTATCCGCGGTAGAGGATACTTATTCTTCCTCGTCACCTTATTCAACTCGCGATAGTCCACACACAAACGAAGGGAACCATCTGCCTTAGTGGCAAACACAACTGGTGCTCCCCACTCGGAGACACTCCTTCTAATAAATCCCTTCTTCAAAAGATTGCTGACTTGCACCCCGAGCTCTCGCTGCTCCCTTGGTGCCATACGACGAAGTGGCATCACTATAGGTCTGACATCTTTCACTAAATCAATACGGAACTCAATCTCTCGGTGTGGTGGAAGTCCGGTCACCTCCTCGAAGACGTCCGGATACTGGCCAACCACGGGCACATCTGACAACTCATCCTGCGGGATGTCGAGGGAATTTACAAAACTAGCCATAACCCCATCACTAGGTAGGCTACCAAACACTACCCTCCGCCCATCATCCGCCCTCACTGTCACCAAAAAGCCCTCACAGTCTACCACCACCCCGTATCCTTGGAGCCAATCGACTCCCAATATAATGCCATACCCAGTAAATCCCAAAACAAAGCAATCACAAACAAACATACATCCATGACTCGATAAGACCAAATTCCTGCAAATCATACTAAGGCTAGTCGAACCACCAATCGGGTTCATCACAACCAATGGTCTATCGACTATCTTGGGTTCCAGTCCCAACCTATCTACCAGGACACTAGATATGAAGGAACGGGAAGCCCCAGTATCAAACAAAACTCGAACTGGTACATCATAAATAGAAAGCATACCTTGAATAACAACATTCTTTCCTTTCTCCGCCGCAGTTGGGGCATTTGACGAAGAAGGAACAACATCAATAGCATATGCTTTCACAATCTGTTTCTCCTTAAGAGGTTGCGGACACTTATCCTTGAAATGTCCCACTTGACCACTGTTGAAGCACTTCTTATCCGCTGGCTTGGCCCGACAATCTTTAGCATAATGGCCCTTCTTACCACAGCTGAAGCACTCAACATCCTTCTTGTTCTTTTTCTGGCCACCCTTAGATTGGTCCTGCTTCCTCTTATTCTGAGAGTTATTCTTGCCTCCACCGCTTGCTTGCGGTTTTGGCCCTTCTGCAGATGCAGCCTCAGTCTTTGACTTAGGGTAAAGACTCTCTGATCTCAAAGCTTTCCCCACGATCGATTCAAAAGTCTCATCGATGTGATTGATAAGCCTTTCCCCCAAGTATCCATCCAAACCAGTAATGAACTTCTCATTCTTCTTCTCAGGAGTATCAATAAGAGATAGCCCATACTTCGACAAAGTGTCAAACTCAGCAATATAGTCAGAAACTGCCCTTCCGTTCTGCTTGAGTTCCAAGAACCTCTTGAACAACACTGACTTCTGGGCAACGGGAATAAACTTCTCGCTAAAGCGAGCCTTGAACTGAACCCACGTAACCTGGTCCTCTGGAGTAGCTGTTCTGATGGCATTCCACCAATTCATCGCTCGCCCTTGCAGCTGACGAGACGCTAGCCTTTTCTTCATCGCATCCTTAAGACCCAAGTCATCGAAGATACGATCACAGCTATCCATCCAATCTTGAACATCTGTGGCCGACTCCGTCCCGTGGAACGGCTTCCCACCAAGGTTAGTGTAATCCTTGCACAACTTAGCGAAATCGACCCTCAGCGCCTGCACTACTGGGCCAACACCAACTCCGGGATTGGGAACTGCCCCTTGCACTTCTCTAAGCATGTCTCTCATGAGGTTAGTAAACATCGCCCTCATGTCAGCGGCATTCCCATGGTTGGTCCCTCTACCAGCACCCCTCGTGTCTCGACTCATCGTCAATCTGTAAAAGGCAAACGATTAACGACCCCATAGTGGTGCTAGTGCAGTGCGACTTCATTCTTATACTACTAATAGTATATACATATATAGCTTTTGAAAACCAAAATAATCACAAATACGCGCTCTCATATACGTATTATCTCTCCCTAGTGTCTTTCCCTAGGTTAACTACGCAACCTAGAGCTCTGATACCAAGTGTGACGGCCCGCCCGCACCAACCGACATTTACTCCAAAAGTGCGCTGTACACATGTCCAGTTAGCACGGAACGGGTCGTCAGAAGGAAAAGAAAGAAGGAAATGAACTAGCAAAGAACCTGTAGAATGTCTCACAGCGCATAGAACAAAATATAATAACAACATATTTGACATAAAACAGGAGAGACAGTGCATAAGCTAAAAACTAGAACTGAGCATCATAGCAGCGAAAATCCAAAATATAGCTTATTACAACTTTTCAAACTGTCTCAAAACAAAAGCAAGATAAAGGAGGTACACTACTAATGCCCAAGTTGCGACCACCAGCGACACAGGGAGAATATATATATAATACATGGAAGCCTCCTGCCCGCCTCCGAATCAGCTACTCGCGCATCACCAGCTAACCTGTCTCTAGTCTGCTCGTGTGAGCACCCAGAGTAATAAGAGGAGACATAAAACTCTGGGTCAGACATAAAGCCTGGTATGAGCGATAAGCATCTAAAGTGAACAATAACAAGTAGACTAAAACATACCTGAACCTGGACCTGCAACCAAAGAGTTAGCACTACATACTGTACAACACTCTAAGGTGCCATATCAAACGGTGTAAAGATACGGAGGTGGGGGAGGTGTGCATGTCATAGTGATGGCAAACAATCAAACATATCATCCATCCTCACATCTCTCACTCAGTGCGTAAAGCATACGATATTCACCACTTCGATCACTCACCCTTGCTACGATCACTTTGCCCCATGAAGTCATAAATGGCTTCACTGCACTGATAACGTAGCCACTAGTCCTTTGCTATGTCCACTTGCCCCATGGAGTTATTCACCCCATCTGCGCTGGCTCATAGCCTTACCAATCCTTACTATATCCACTTGCCCCATGGAGTTATTCACCCCATCTGCGCTGGCTCATAGTCTTACCAATCCTTTACTATGTCCACTTGCCCCATGGAGTTATTCACCCCATCTGCGCTAGCTCATAGTCTTACTACGCATCACCTTGCCCCTCAAGTCATAATGACTCTATTGCATTGATAATGTAGTCTTGCTACCATCACCTTGCCCCTCGAGTCGCAATGACTCTACTGCACTGATAAGTAGCCCATCATTCATTTTCAGTGGTGAATCGAAGTTCTGAACGTCGACAACTCCTTAGCACACGTCCCGCAGCAAAGCCCAACCATGAAGTGGACTCATCGGTTCCCAACTGGATCCTGAGCTCTAACTTCCCATATTGGACTACCTTTGCATTTCGGGTTATTGGTCAATACTGGGTCGGGTCGGGTTCTCTTCAAACCATCGGTTCGGGTCGGGTGTCTGCGTTGCGTTAGCTCATGGTCCTCCTCTGGCACGCATCGGTTCGGGTCCACTCCATCGCATCGGTTCAGGTCGGGTATCTTTCTTCAGGTCGGGTCGGGTGTCCCACCTCGGGTCGGGTCGGGTGCCATCTCCCCTCCAGTTCGTGCTTCCGCTCCGATCCGCTCCCTCATTCTTTATCCGATCTGATCGCTTCTCCTTTATCCGATCCGATCCCAGTTCAGTTAGCGTGGCCTTCCTTTTTGCAAATTTTCTCAAGTGTCAGGTTCCGATCCGATCGAATCCCTTGCCCAGTTCAACGTATCTGATCTGAGCCCCATATCCGATCCGATCCGAAACCTGCACTGTTTCCTGAAGCTTTTCCAGCAAGTGTTTACGCCATTCGACGACGTTTTCGACCATTCTAACTATTGAAATCAATCACAAAGCATATCATACAGTCATAGCAACATGCATAATCAACCACCAACATCAAAACATCAATATGATAGGTTAAAATGGATCAAACATACCCAAAATCCCATATTTCCCATTAAGCATGTTTAGGTGAAACTAATGATAGGATTAGCAAAACTTAACCAAATTAACCCAAATTCATATCAGAGGTCTAAAACATCATTTAGGAATTTATGAACATTTTTCCCGAATTTATTAGTGTATAAATTTGCTAATTAACACTAATTACCCTTAATTAGCCATAATTAGTGCAAAACTATGCAAATCACTCACCTTAGCCACAAATAAACTAAGATCTGAAATAAATCTCTGATTTGATGTGAATCCCAATGCTAAACAGCAGCTCCAATGTTGATTTGGTGTAGATCTTCCTTGATTAGAGGTTGCTAAGCTTAATCCTTGACCAAAAGATGATTTGGAGGTGATTTAGAGGTTGGAGGCCATTTTTAGGGTTCCTTGGTGATAAGTGGAGGCTAGAAAACTGAAATGGAATGATTCTCTACTTAATTTCAGCCTCCCCATAACCCCAATCCCGAAATGGGTTATGGGCCTACTCACTAATCACCCTATTTGGCCCGGTCAAGCAGTTTTTCACCCTCCAAACCTTATTTCAGCCATATCTCCCAAATGGTAAGTCCGTTTGGCTATTATGACCACTCTACGGAAAGGTAAACCATCAAACGAATCTAATGGAAGTGGTTTCAGGTCAAAATTCTTTTCCAATCAAAAGTTATGGCCAAAACAAGATCAGCTAGGGGCAAAATGGTCATTTAAAAATTGACAAAAATCATGAATATGGGAAATGACTCTAATAGATGTTTCTCAAAGTTACATGACCATACGACTTCATATGGGAAAGAAATAAATATTCTACGATCCTTCGATGCGTAGAATGCGGGTTGTTACACGAAATTTCGAACCCACCAGCGGGGTTCGAAATTTCGACCCTCCCTAGGGAATTGAAATTTGGATCCCACCTGCGGGTTTCGAAATTTCGACCCCACTGGGGGGTTTCGATATTACGACCCCACCGGGGGGGTTCGAAATTCCGACCCCACCGGGGGGTTCGAAATTTCGACCCCACCAGGGGGTGCGAAATTTCGACCCCACCAGCGGGTACGAAATTTCAAACACTCTGGAGGGGTTCGAAATAGAGGGTGAGGGTGAAATCACACTGTCGAGGGAGTTGAAATTCCTGAATGCGATGTGAAGGAATCTGAGTTTTCATGAGTCTGAACTAAAGGGATCTGAGCTTCCGGCATGGAGAAAATCGGATGAATTGGGCAGTGCCCACAGTTTCAACCTAACCGGCTAGGTTGATCTCCGCCGAGAATGTGGTGCCTCAGACCCCCATCGGCGCTGCGCCCGGACCCCTACCGGCGCTGCACCCGGAACTCCACCGGCGCTGCGCCCGAACCCGATTGACGGCTCGCCTTCGGCTCAAAGCATGGCTCGACTAAGAGTTCATTGGGCCCGATATAGGCCTTTCGATAAAGACTTCGGGTTTCCTTGCATTTGCGACGTGACTTCGACCCAACTACTTTGTACATTTTGACGCTTCAGCGCGTCGCTCAACAAATACTTGACGTATGACATCTTCGACAAAAAAGCTTGTCAACATTTGCCCTCCAAAACATATCTTGCTTGATCCAAGGAAGGTGTGTTTCGCGAGGAGAAGAGAAATCCAGAAATCAAAGCTGGGAGAAGTCCGGAGCGAGCTGCTATATTCATGAGATGGAAGAGTCACGACCACACCGGATCGTATTATCCAGACAACCAAAGTCGATAAGTCGGAAATCCGTGATCTCTTCGGATCATATTGGTGGAAGACCAGGGTCGCTTAGGATCGTATTAACAAAAAGCCAGAACAACCAAAGTATCCAAGTGGCTGGAGGAGCCTAGTAACCTACATAGAAAAGGGATACGCATAACCATAGGTGAGTGCTCTTACCATGTTGCTGGCAAGGCTGGCATAAGCCATCGTATTGATTTGATAAACTGCATTCAAGGTGATCTCACATTGGTGAGATAGCTAAGGCATGTTGGTGCATTCAAGGAAACCTCACGTTGGTGAGCTGGCCTCGGCAAGTAGCATTCAAGGACATCCCGCGTTTAGGTAGATGGCATTGGCAAGCAGCATTCAAGGAGATCTCATATTGGTGAGATGACCTCGGCAAGTAGCATTCAAGGATATCTCACATTGGTGAGATAACCTTGGTGTAATGACCCGGACTTTTTATACAGCACTGACACAGATAAGGATTGATCGTGAGCACGTATTTATAAATACGATTTAAAATCCAGTCTTTATTAATTCAAAGCATGATAACCTGTGGATGATAGCATTTACTGATATGTATAGCACAGCACTTGCTAAAAACTAGTTTTACACATTTCAAGTATGATAGCATGAACTCAATAGTGTTTGTTTAATTCTATTTTTCACATGTATAAATAACAACACTTTTACATAGCATATATTTGTAATGCCATTTTTATATACATGATTGTTCATTTTTTAAAGGATTTAAGAAATTTAGTTTTTGTTTTAAAAACTTTTAATACTTGAGTTAAACATGCAAAAGTCCTTTTCTTTTAAATCAAAGCAAGTTTAAAGGCAAGGGTTAAAGAAAAGCTTAAGTTTACATACATAGTCAAAACATGTTTAAATACCTCTCTGTTTCAAAACAAAGTCAGGAAATTATTTGTATTTTTATGTGCATTTAAAATCAAAAACATGTAATCCTCTTGCAAATCATGATCTCATCCATGAATTTTCTAAACCTTAGATGTGATAGCACATAGGTTCTTTAGGAAGATTTCTAGACATATGAGAAAATCATTTTTAGAATCAAAGAATTTTTAGTTTGCAATCCTCCTCTTTTCTTTCAATTGATTTTCTGAAATTACCCCTCTTGTTCATTTTTCAAAGCTTTGGCAAAATTGTCAAGAAAACATATGCATAAAAAGATTACAAAATCATATATAGATATCATAACTTTGCCTACACTAGTAGAGTTCAACACTATGGATTTTCTAAGGGTTTTCCTATGTATTTTCAATCACATGACATTGATTTTGTTGTACCAACATTTCCAGATTTTATAAGGCCTTGCAAGCCAAGTAATAGTAGTTATGCTGTGTTGTAAAATCATTGTGTCATATAAAAAGATATGGTTTGAAATCCCATGAAAAACTGATTTGAAATGATACAAAAATGATATTTCAATTTGTTTGAAAAACCAAGAAGGATTGTGAGAGATTATAGGATGGTACAAAAGCATTTATGTGAGGTGATTTGGCATAGAAACCAGTGGAGTAAGGAGGTGGTTGCCTAAGGGTTTAGGGTGGAGGGTTGCTGAGGTAAGGCCATGTGAACATTTGTAGTGAATGGTCAATCAATGGTCACCTTTCAAAAATCTGAAAACATATTTTTCTCTTTTTCAAATACAGTTTTAAATACCCAATATTTTATAGTTCTCTACCACTATATAAAGGCATGAGTACCCATCACTCTCACACACACAAACACTGGTATTTGACCAATAAAGGAGAAGAGAAACTAAGGGGTTCAAGCATATTTTGGTGAGTAAACAACTAAAATTTCTTTTATTGTTTTATCTAATTTCCAGAACATTCAAGTTATATGTATGATGATGTGCGTCTATAATCTTTGATTCGAATATGTTGTTGTTTGAAAGAGCCATCTCTGTAGATTGTTAAAACATGACTTCAGGGTGACTAAAACCTGAGGAACAAGAATACAAAGCATAGTATTAAAATATTAGATTTAGACTTCAAATTTTTTTTTTTTTTTTGACAAACTGGGAAACAAAATGAAAGAATCGAAGACAGTGAGCTAAATTGGTTAGTAGGCCAAACAAAATCCTTTCCCAGTTTTATATATATCCTAATCAATTTAAACTGTATGTATGCGGATGTATACACATTATCTATGATTCATATATTGATGTTAGTCTCTGTAGACTGTTAAGATTAGGACTGGATGTTTTGAAAAATCTGAGAAGCAAAGCACAGCAACAACAGTATCTATATAAATGAACAGACTCTAAATTTCTTACTTCTAAATCTATGCCAGTGTTATGTGTGTAATTTGATTCAAACATATGTCATCCATGTTGATGCTAATGATTTTCTAACATTCATATTACATGTTAGTCTGACTTGATGTAAAGCACTACAGGTCATTAGGAAACTGTATGTTAACAGGGGGAATACATACCCCATACTGTCAAATTAAAATTTCCATAACATAAATTCTAGTCGGTTACAGGAGTTGAATCCAACATGGGGGATGTTTGTTTTATCTAGTATATACTCTAAAATTGGTTCGGATTCAAATAATAGTATATGTCACTAGAAATTTAAAGATGATAGTAAAGAATCAACAATACTCAAACTTTCAATCACCACATTACATGAATTCAAGTATATAGATAAAATTGAATTGAATTTTCATGAATTTTGATATAAAAATTCTGATTTTTAATAACCTAAGTAACGGGAATTTTAGGGTTCATCAGAATTGGGTATTTACACAAATTAAGGCGATAGGTTGATAGTTGGCGGCGGCGCCGGAGGTGGAGAGGTGTGGGAGGACTGTTAACCTAGGAAAAATATTATATGAATTTTTAAACGAGTGCTTTACGGGATTTCGGGAAAAAATTGGGTTGACTTCTGTTTTAAATGGGCGAGTTTTGGAGGTGAACTGCACCTTCGACACAGCCATATAAGAAAGCGCACCAGTGGGGAAAGGTGGAGGAGTTGGCCTGCAATCTCGTGAAGGGATTTAAGGTTGATCGGTGGAGCTTGGTGGTGGTACGAGGTGACTAGGTGGAGGTGGTTTTTGGCGGATGTTCAGTTCAAACAGTCGGTTTTTGATATAATGGAGGATGGTGGGTTTCAGTGGCATAGATGAAAACGAGGTGGATTTTGGCACGTGGGGTGATGGTGTAGGAGGCATGGTCATCGGCGGTGTAGTGTGCACATGCACAATAGGATCCGTGCACAATTGTAATGGAGAAGTATAAAACAGGAAGAAGATCCATGACGAAAATGCACCAGAGTACCTGTGGCATGCTATGATGGGCCATAGTGGGCCTTGGGAGGGTAGAGATGAAGCCAAGTTGTTTAATGATTTAAAGATTTTTTTTAAAAAAAAAAATCATGACCATCTATGTTATAAATATAGTTGGAGATGAGATGAGCATAGGGAAGTCTACACGAAAGTATATTTGGATCATGCAGCGCGTTGAACACTTGTTTGAACTACATCAGACCCATTAAGCCATTTTTACAAATAAATTAATTTTAGAGAAATAAAAAAGAGAAATAAAGAAAGGAAGTAAGGAATTAAAGAAAAGAAAAGCAAAGGAAACCAAGGGGAAGAGAAGGGAATTGTGTAAAGATGTCGACACGAGATATGGTAGTAATACGAGCTTGGGCACGTTAAGTTATTTAGTCAAATTTAAATTAATCTGATTTTAATTTGTGTTTGGTTTAAATTTGAGTTATCCCTTTAAATAATAATAATAATTATTTAAAGTAAGGAAAGGAAGGAAAATCGGGTAGAAAATGAAGAGAGATTAGAAGAGAAATAAGGTAAGGAGTGGGTTGCTTGGCATTAGTGTTATTGGGCTTTCGATTTAAATAAATAAATATATAATGAGGAATTCACCTGTGTTGGTTGTAGAAAATGGAAAGTTAAATTTAGTATATGTACGTGAAATGTACCAAATTGGATCAAGAGGATTCGTGTACTTAAATTAATCAATTTTAAATAAAATTGATGTTTACATTAGAAAGGGAAAATTTGACGAAAACGATACAAAGTGTGAAAGTTGATTGTAATCATAATTTAAGTCATTTATGATAATCAAATTTAGAAATAATGATGAGTAATGTTTTTCCATAGAAAAATAAAGTAAGAATTCAGTTTTCAAGATGATAACCAAAACGGAGAGAAACACCGTGTGCGACGCACACGCTAAAATTGGTCGTTTTGAAAAGATGATCAATATACCAGATACTGACAAGATAATCCTATACTGTTTGGTTTGACCATAACTTTATATGCAGATTAGATTATAATCTTGTTAGATTTATAAATTAAAGTGAGAAATGTTCGTTAATCATTTCAAAGAGGCCGAAATAAATATTTCACTTTGATTTGATTATACGTCACGCGTCAGAGATTGTTGAATCGAAGACGGTGATATACAAGGACTATTTTTGAATAGTGCCTTCGGTTTGTCCAGTCCCAGGACAACTTGTATGGACGAATGTCTGACAGAGTATACCTAAAAGATCGCGTAAGTTGGTCTTTTCAAAACGTAGTTTGGTGGTGGAGGAATTCGTTTCTCTTAGCTTTATACCCGTGGTTTTGGCAAGATCAATTTGTGATTTGACGGGTTTGACAATGTGGCATTCAAAGTGAATGAAGCTGTGATCTGTCAAAAGATACGTTATGACCTCAAGCCTCACACGTAGGAAATGACAGAAATCGGGCAGGCAGCATGGCTATGTGGGTCGCTCCCATTAGGGTGTATTGTCACCATCTAGAGAATATTCGTATTTGTTACTTCTTTCATTTCTGTATCTCCCGGGGAACTACGGTGGTCGCGACAAAAAGCCGTAAGGTGACAATATATTCGATACACTCAAGAGAAATGAGTGGTCGGTCATGTGTGGGCCGGGTTGCAAGACGTTCTTGTTGAACCCAGTGTATTTGTCTCTAGAGGTACACAATCGGAAGGTGGTTCCATACCTTGTCATAGTTGGAAATCCAATTTCCCTAAGCACCAAGCGATTTGTATTTGTATATTATATAGGAGAATGTGAGATGCAAGCATTCTTCTAGATTCTAAATTATTTGTGGAAGACTTATATGATAATATTTGTTTCCAAGTATACAGAAGTGTTTTGATCTCATAAGGTAAAAACCCATTCTGTACTTACGGCGTGGTCTTACGAGATATTTTTATTTGTTTTAAAACTGTTTACTCATACCAGTCCCCTGACTGACCCGGAGTTTATTTTTCTGTGTTTTCCCTTAAACTCTTGGGTATTCATAACGCTTGTTATGAATAGACAAGTGAATCAGGATTTGATGAGACTTGTGAAGCTGGATGAAGATTTTGCTGTGTGTTGGTCCATAATTAAGTCTGTCAGTTAATCATCCATGATATGTATAATTCCTGATGTACTATGAATGGGTTGTATCACTAGTCTTGTATGCTCTGATGTAATATTTTCTGCTGTGTAATATTATAAAGTATTATCTTTTGTGAAAATTCCGCTGTGAGATTCTGATGTTTCTGTGTTTTATCTTCTCTCTATTCTTATTTCTTATTAATGGCACGACTTCCGATGTGTTCGAAAGTTGGGTCGTTACAGTTGGCATCAGAGCTGGTTACTCAATTGGTACGGATGATAGGGGTTCTCGCTTCGCGTTTGGTGGCGAACGGGAGACTCTTACCCCTACATCTCCCGACAATGTGGGTTGGTCGAGTCGAGAGGCTGGCCGTAAAAGCAGTTCTGAGGTATCTCTGCAAGCCAGGGGGGAGGTTAGCCCTCTGCCATGGGGGAGGAGAGGATGGTTGAAAAGCCTACTCGAATCCCTGAGTCGTTACAATTGGTATCAGAGCTTAGGTTACTGATTACCTAGGCTTTGGGTGAGTGTGAGAGAGTGTATTTTTATATAAAATTTAAAATGAATTTAAAATGAATCAACTTGGATGATATACCTAAGTTTGTTATATCCAATCAAGTCTGGGATGACGACCTGTTACATTCAGGTGATTAAGATGAGTAACCAAGGACGGAGAGGTCGAGCTAGAGGATCTTCCACTACTACCGGTCGTAATACTGGATTCCAGGATCAAATTGAAACTGTGGAGGAAGTTGTACCCGTCCGGCAGAATAAAAGGAGTTAATTAACTAGGGTCATCCTGGAGATAAATTAAATATGGTTGGATTGAATTAGAATAATATCCACTCATATTGATACCAGGAAATCGAGTTAAAATTTTAAATTGAGTTAAAATTTGGATTTCCTGGAAATAAGGCTGGACTTGAGGGTTTATTTGGATATGGACCCAGGAAAAGTGAATTGGTCGATTTATGAAATCAAATCATATTTGTGAGTCCCGAAAGGGAGATCATTAAGGACGTGAATGAAGATTTTGGGGTAATACTTAACGGGGTTAAGTAAATTGATCGATGAATGAGAAAAGGGATTTTGGACAGATAATTTTTGGTTTTGAATAGGAAATTGCTGATGTGTGTTTTATTTATTGATGTGTGTATATATATAAGTCGATAACTCTAATCTTCTGCTTACAAATTTCAGGGACGAAATTTTTATAAGGGGGGTAGAATGTAATGACCTGGACTTTTTATACAGCACTGACACAGATAAGGATTGATCGTGAGCACGTATTTATAAATACGATTTAAAATCCAGTCTTTATTAATTCAAAGCATGATAACCTGTGGATGATAGCATTTACTGATATGTATAGCACAACACTTGCTAAAAACTAGTTTTATACATTTAAAGTATGATAGTATGAACTTAATAGCATTTGTTTAATTCAATTTTTCACATGTATAAAGAACAACGCTTTTACATAGCATATATTTGTAATGCCATTTTTATATACATGATTGTTCATTCTTTTAAAGGATTTAAGAAATTTAGTTTTTGTTTTAAATACTTTTAATACTTGAGTTAAACATGCCAAAGTCCTTTTCTTTTAAATCAAAGCAAGTTTAAAGGCAAGGGTTAAAGAAAAGCTTAAGTTTACATACATAGTCAAAACATGTTTAAATACCTCTCTGTTTCAAAACAAAGTCAGGAAATTATTTGTATTTTTATGTGCATTTAAAATCAAAAACATGTAATCCTCTTGCAAATCATGATCTCATCCATGAATTTTCTACAACTTAGATGTGATAGCACATAGGTCCTTTAGGAAGATTTCTAGACATATGAGAAAATCATTTTTAGAATCAAAGCATTTTTAGTTTGCAATCCTCCTCTTTTCTTTTAATTGATTTTCTGAAATTACCCCTCTTGTTCATTTTTCAAAGCTTTGGCAAAATTGTCAAGAAAACATAAGCATAAAAAGATTACAAAATCATATATAGATATCATAACTTTGCCTACACTAGTAGAGTTCAACACTATGGATTTTCTAAGGGTTTTCCTATGTATTTTCAATCATATGACATTGATTTTGTTGTATCAACATTTTCAGATTTTATAAGGCCTTGCAAGCCAAGTAATAGTAGTTATGCTGTGTTGTAAAATCATTGTGTCATATAAAAAGATATGGTTTGAAACCCCATGAAAAACTGATTTGAAATGATACAAAAATGATATTTCAATTTGTTTGAAAAACCAAGAAGGATTGTGAGAGATTATAGGATGGTACAAAAGCATTTATATGAGGTGATTTGGCATAGAAACCAGTGGAGTAAGGAGGTGGTTGCCTAGGGGTTTAGGGTGGAGGGTTGCTGAGGTAAGGCCATATGAACATTTGTTGTGAATGGTCAATCAATGGTCACCTTTCAAAAATATGAAAACAGATTTTTCTCTTTTTCAAATACAGTTTTAAATACCCAATATTTTATAGTTCTCTACCACTATATAAAGGCATGAGTACCCATCACTCTCACACACACGAACACTGGTATTTGATCAATAAAGGAGAAGAGAAACTAAGGGGTTCAAGCATATTTTGGTGAGTAAACAACTAAAATTTCTTTTATTATTTTATCTAATTTCCAGAACATTCAAGTTATATGTATGATGATGTGCGTCTATAATCTTTGATTCGAATATGTTGTTGTTTGAAAGAGCCATCTCTGTAGATTGTTAAAACATGACTTCAGGGTGACTAGAACCTGAGGAACAAGAATACAAAGCATAGTATTCAAATATTAGATTTAGACTTCAATTTTTTTTTGACAAACTGGGAAATAAAATGAAAGAATCAAAGACAGTGAGCTAAATTGGTGAGTAGGCCAAACAAAATCCTTTCCCAGTTTTATATGTATCCTAATCAATTTAAACTGTATGTATGCGGATGTATACACATTATCTATGATTCATATATTGATGTTAGTCTCTGTAGAATATTAAGATTAGGACTGGATGTTTTGAACAATCTGAGAAGCAAAGCACAGCAACAGCAGTATCTATATAAATGAACAGACTCTAAATTTCTTACTTCTGAATCTATGCCAGTGTTGTGTGTGTAATTTGATTCAAACATATGTCATCCATGTTGATGCTACTGATTTTCTAACATTCATATTACATGTTAGTCTGACTTGATGTAAAGCCTACAGGTCATTAGGAAACTGTATGTTAACAGGGGGAATACATACCCCATACTGTCAAATTAAAATTTCCATAACATAAATTCTAGTCGGTTACAGGAGTTGAATCCAACATGGGGGATGTTTGTTTTATCTAGTATATACTCTAAAATTGGTTCGGATTCAAATAACAGTATATGTCACAAGAAATTTAAAGATGATAGTAAAGAATCAACAATACTCAAACTTTCAATCATCATATAACATGAATTCAGGTATATAGAAAAACTTGAACTGAATTTTCATGAATTTTGATATAAAAATTCTGATTTTTAATAACCTAAGGAACGGGAATTTTAGGGTTCATCAGAATTGGGTATTTACACAAATTAAGGCGATAGGGTTGATAGTTGGCGGCGGCGCCGGAGGTGGAGAGGCGTGGGAGGACTGTTAACCTAGGAAAAATATTATATGAATTTTTAAACGAGTGCTTTACGGGATTTCGGGAAAAATTTGGGTTGACTTCTGTTTTAAATGGGCGAGTTTTGGAGGTGAACTGCACCTTCGACACAGCCATATAAGGAAGCGCACCAGTGGGGAAAGGTGGAGGAGTTGGCCATAGTGGGCCTTAGGAGGGTAGAGATGAAGCCAAGTTGTTTAATGATTTAAAGAATTTTTTTAAAAAAAAAAATCAAGACCATCTATGTTATAAATATAGTTGGAGATGAGATGAGCATAGGGAAGTCTACACGAAAGTATATTTGGATCATGCAGCGCGTTAAACACTTGTTTGAACTACCTTAGACCCATTAAGCCATTTTTACAAATTAATTAATTTTAGAGAAATAAAAAAGAGAAATAAAGAAAGGAAGTAAGGAATTAAAGAAAAGAAAAGGAAAGGAAACCAAGGGGAAGAGAAGGGGATTGTGTAACGATGTCGACACGAGATATGGTAGTAATACGAGCTTGGGCACGTTAAGTTATTTAGTCAAATTTAAATTAATTTGATTTAAATTTGTGTTTGGTTTAAATTTAAGTTATCCCTTTAAATAATAATAATTATTATTATTTAAAGTAAGGAAAGGAAGGAAAATCGGGTAGAATATGAAGAGAGATCAGAAGAGAACTAAGGTAAGGAATGGGTTGCTTAGCATTAGTGTTATTGGGCTTTCGGTTTAAATAAATAAATATATAATGAGGAATTCGCCTGTGTTGGTTGTAGAAAATGGAAAGTTAAATTTAGTATATGTACGTGAAATGTACCAAATTGGATCAAGAGGATTCGTGTATTTAAATTAATCAATTTTAAATAAAATTGATGTTTACATAAGAAAGGGAAAATTTGACGAAAACGATACAAAGTGTGAAAGTTGATTGTATTCATAATTTAAGTCATTTATGATAATCAAATTTAGAAATAATGATGAGTAATGTTTTTCCATAGAAAAATAAAGTAAGAATTCATTTTTCAAGATGATAACCAAAACGGAGAGAAACACCGTGTGCTACGCACACGCTAAAATTGGTCGTTTTGAAAGGATGATCAATATACCAGAGACTGACAAGATAATCCTATATTGTTTGGTTTGACCATAACTGTATATGCAGATTAGATTATAATCTTGTTAGATTTATAAATTAAAGTGAGAAATGTTCGTTAATCATTTCAAAGAGGCCAAAATAAATAATTCACTTTGATTTGATTATATGCCGCGCGTCAGAGATTGTTGAATCGAAGACGGTGATATACAAGGACTATTTTTGAATAGTGCCTTCGGTTTGTCCTATCCCAGGACAACTTGTATGGACGAATGTCTGACAGAGTATACCTAACAGATCGTGTAAGTTGGTCATTTCAAAACTTAGTTTGGTGGCGGAGGAATTCGTTTCTCTTAGCTTTATACCCGTGGTTTTGGCAAGATCAATTTGTGATTTGACGGGTTTGACGATGGGGCATTCAAAGTGAATGAAGCTGTGATCCGTCAAAAGATACGTTATGACCTCAAGCCTCACACCTAGGAAATGACAGAAATCGGGCAGGCAGCATGGCTATGTGGGTCGCTCCCATTAGGGTGTATTATCACCATCTAGAGAATATTCGTATTTGTTACTTCTTTCATTTCTGTATCTCCCGGTGAACTACGGTGGTCGCGACAAAAAGCCGTAAGGTGACAATATATTCGATACACTCAAGAGAAATGAGTGGTCGGTCATGTGTGGGCCGGGTTGCAAGACGTTCTTGTTGAACCCAGTGTATTTGTCTCAAGAGGTACACGATCGTAAGGTGGTTCCATACCTTGTCATAGTTGGAAATCCAATTTCCCTAAGCGCCAAGCGATTTGTATTTGTATACTATATAGGAGAATGTGAGATGCAAGCATTCTTCTAGATTCTAATTTATTTGTGGAAGACTTATATTATAATATCTGTTTCCAAGTATACAGAACTGTTTTGACCTCATAAGGTAAAAACCCGTTCCGTACTTACGGCGTGGTCTTATGAGATATTTTTATTTGTTTTAAAATTGTTTACTCATACCAGTCCCCTGACTGACCCGGAGTTTATTTTTCTGTGTTTTCCCTTAAACTCTTGGGTATTCATAATGCTTGTTATGAATAGACAAGTGAATCAGGATTTGATGAGACTTGTGAAGCTGGATGAAGATTTTGCTGTGTGCTGGTCCATAATTAAGTCTGTCAGTTAATCATCCATGATATTTATAATTCTTGATGTACTATGAATGGGTTGTATCACTAGTCTTGTATGCTCTGATGTAATATTTTCCGCTGTGTAATATTATAAAGTATTATCTTTTGTGAAAATTCCGCTGTGAGATTCTGATGTTTCTGTGTTTTATCTTCTCTCTATTCTTATTTCTTATTAATGGCACGACTTCCGACGTGTTCGAAAGTTGGGTCGTTACACTTGGCATGTAGCATTCAAGGATATCTCACATTGGTTAGACGACCTCGGCAAGTAGCATTAAAGGAGATCTCACATTGATGAGATGACGTTCGCATGTAGCATTCAAGGAGATCTCACATTGGTGAAACGACCTCGGCAAGTAGCACTCAAGGAGATCTCACATTGGTGAGATGACCTTAGCAAGTAGCATTCAAGGAGATCTCACATTGTTGAGATGACGTGAGATGACCTTGGCATGTAGCATTCAAGGAGATCTCACATTGGTGAGATGACCTTGGCAACCGACATTCAAGGAAATCTCGTGTGACCGAGATTACCTTGGCAAGTGGCATTCAAAGGAATCTCGTGTGAGCGAGATGACCTTGGAAAGTGGCATTCAAGGAAATCTCGTTTAGAGAGATGGCCTTAGGAAGTGGCATTCAAGGAAATCTCAGCTGAGCGCGATGACCATGGCAAGCGGCATTCAAGGAAATCTCGTGTGAGCGATATTACCTTGGCAAGTGGCATTCAATGAAATCTCTTGTGAGCGAGATGACCTTGGCAAGTGCATTCAAAGATATCTTGTGTTAGCGAGATGACCTTGGCAAGTGGCATTCAACGAACTCTCGTTTAGAGAGATGACCTCGCCAAGTGGCATTCAAGGAAATCTCGTTTAGAGAGATGACCTAGGCAAGTGCAATCAAGGAGATCTCATGTTAGCGAGATGGCCTTGGCAAGTGACATTCAAGGAAATCTCGTGTGAGCGAGATGATCTTGGCAAGTGCATTCAAGGCACTGTTTCAAATCTCGGAAATATCGCCCGAGATCTCCTCTGATATCTCGTTCGGGGCTCCAACCGAAACAAAACAACAAATCTCACTGTAAATCTCCTTTCGAATATTTCGCCCGAGATATTACGATATCGAACGATATATTGACCGAGACGAGATCCTATAATATCGTACGAGATCTTGGTTTTTTTGGTTAAAATATAAATCCATGTTCAAAATAGGACAATATTTAAAAGACTCAAATCTAGCCACGATAATCTCATGTTATTTAACATTTTGCATGTTAAATGACCATGTCGTATGTTCGTATATGTTTACAATGCTTATGATTTTCATATTCGTCTTTTTTAACATACATATTACCTACGAAATTGTGTATTTTATGTTCTACGTATGCTGAATTTTAAAGTTTTGGACCTTTTTTATGCTTAACGTCTAAGAAAATTCATACTCATGGATCATATGTTGTAAGCACTAACCTATTTGCATCGTGTTATATTTTTATTTTAAGCATATTACGATTTAGGGTATGAATGATCTTTAGTAAATTAAGTATAATGAAATAGATTTTTCAATTCGAGTTTTAATTGTTATGTTTATAATAGCATTTATAAAATCATTGTGTAAGAATATCAATTTTACATATCATATACCTCGAGATTGTTCTGATATGAACTTTCAGACCCGAGATGGAAATCCGAGACAAACACCCGAGTTAGACCCGTCTCATCCGACATCTCCCCCGATACGAGATCACCTCTCTAAAATCCCTGAGACGAAACGCGACTGATATCCGAGATTTAAAACCTTGATTCAAGGAGATCTCTGTTAGTGAGATGGCCTTGGCAAGTGCATTCAAGGAGATCTTGTGTTAGCAAGATGACCTTGGCAAGTGGCATTCAAGGAAATTCGTTTAGAGAGATGACCTTGGCAAGTGGATTCAAGGCACCTTATCAAAGTAGTACAAGAGGCCGAGGTGGTGAGACTTGGCCTTTTTTGATTCCAAGTTCATTCGTAAAGGATAGCGAATAGTTTATTGTTTGTGAAGAGCATGCCTAGGATCGCACCGGTTCCAATTACATGGGTAAACAAACATAACCATTCACAATCTAAAGTCAAGAAAAGTAAACTTTTCATTAATACCCAATAGGAAGGATACATCCAGAGGACTAAGGTCCTTAAATACAATGCCATGGGCTGAAGCCCAAATACTTGAGCCAAGAGAGCCAGAATGAGAAAGTCATAAGTGAGGAGCGCATTATTTGAGAGTTGTAGAAAATCATAATAAGACTAGAAGACCGAAAAGCCGCAAGATATTGATGCTAGGGAGGCTTGGACCCTAAACATCAGATCCAGTGAGAGATTTAGCTGATGATGATGTCGCGGCGGGTCCTGGTCTCGGGCCTGTCCTGGTTCCTTTGAGGAGTCCGAACAAACCGCGCAAGCTCTCCATGTCTAACACGCTCTTCAATAGCATTCATAAGATGATGACAGTCGTTTGTATTGTGACTATCAGTTTCGTGAAATATGCAATATCGACCGGGATTTCTTAGTTGTCGAGGGGGATCCCAAGAGAAAGGCCTTTTGAAGGGAGCAATAGGGTGAACTTCTCGGTAGATCTCCTCGAGAGTGTGATTAAGTTCCATGAAGGTCGAGTTCCTTTCTTGCCTATTAGCGTTGTTGCAATCATTCCCCATTAGAGGTTGTTGAGCAGAATCTTTAGCTTTTCCAGGATCGGAAGATTTCACGTCCTTAACAGCATTAAAATCGACAACCTTCTTGCTATTGTTGGCCTTCGCGTCTTCTTCTCGAAGGAACCTTTCGGCTTCAAAGTAGAACTCTCCAAGATCCCTTGGCGAGTCCCGGTGCAATGAAGTCCTGAATTCAGATTTATCTGGAATGCCAGATACTGCAGCCATTAAAACCATGGAAGGGTCAGGTCGGTCGACTGAAGCGACCGCAGCATTGAACCGTTTCAAGAATTTTCGCAGAGTCTCGTCGGACTTCTGCATAATGCCATTTAGAGTCAAAATTCTTTTCCTGCGAGCTATGTTGACTCTAAATTGTTCCACGAATCGGGTAATCAAAGCATTCCAAGAAGCGATGGAGTCCATCTCCAGCTGCTTGTACCACATCGCAGTTATGTCTATTAAGAAGAGCGAGAAGCACTTGGCCATGACATTTTCCGATGCTGAGAGAACTTCCATGGGTCGAATGTATCTCATTAGGTGAGCGGTTGGGTCCTTGCGACCATCATAGGGATCCAAGACTGGTAGCTTGAACTCAAGTGGGTTACGAGAGTTCCTGATATCCAAAAAGAGTGGGCTGTGAGTCACACAATCCACGTCCATAGAAGAAGCGCCGCCTCGAGTGAACCGACGGAGGACATCCGCAATCTCAGACCCATTCCAAAAGCGAGCAACTAGTTTAAATTATCCAAAGATACACTGGTACCCCTAGTGATTGAGTCCAAGTTAGGAGCCGATTGAGTGAAAAGGAAGTCTGATTGGATTCCAACTTGAGGGGTCACATTACGCGCAATCCTGGCTCCCGGAACTGTGGGAGCGCTACCGTCCAAAGCTACGTGTGTCGGTGCTTGAGCAACATTTCCCACTACGGAGCCTGCAACTTGTCCAAGTAAAGTAGCGTCGTGGGCTGGTACGACATCGGGATTAGGGGTGCCCCTGAGTGTAGTGGGACCGGCACATTTCCGAGGAGCGGCGCCGGCCTATTGGTTTGTATGTGGGGTTGCCCCCAAGTCCCGAGCCGTGAGTGGGGGAATGTTGGTATTTGTCCCAATAATGCCTACCTGGCCAGTCAGCCTTGAAGTGTTCCTTATCCTTTCTTCCATACGATCGAGGAAGGTATTGAAATCATCTTCTTGTCGCTCGAGTCAAGGGTGCAAATCAGTAGCAAGATTCTTGATCATTCCATCGACGTCTTCTCGAGTGACATAGTTCGATAGAACTTCAGTCGAAGAAAGTTCATGGCTTCCTTCATCTCTTGTCGCTTCAAGAGCTTTAGTGATAGCTGGGAGCTTCTTGCGCTTAATACCCATGGTGTGAAGTGGGTAAAGTTTAAGTTGAAGCTAAGGTTTCAAGACAAATCCGAATAGTTAATACGATACAGAGGTCGAAGCTGTGCGTCCCCTTCCTGGCATGCCAAAATGTTGACGGGCAAAATTGTCGCACGCCAACACCCAATGTGTGTGTGAACAATTATCCAAATAAGTAGTAAAGTATGTAAATGCGGGGAGACACAACTTTTATAGTGGTTCGGCACTAACACCTACATCCACTTTATAATTCTTATTCATCATATCTTTGGTTGATTACAAGGTTGTACAAGTTAGGACAATAGCTAAGTTCGAAGTGTTACAATGGAATAGCAAAATATATGCTTGTTCTACACTTTGACTAAATTGCTCTTCATCTTCTTCGTTGAAAAGCATTGACTTGGTCAACAATATCCGAGTTTGGTGTTCATGTCCATGAAGCTCAAAAGTATGATAACAATCCTTGTTAATGTTCAAGTGTTGAAGGAAAACACGCATGCCATGTTTTAATTATCCATGTCATCTCTCATGGCCATAGTGGAGGTGTTGAAAGCCATTAATGAGTGTTTTGAGCTCTCAAGGTCCAAAAATTCCAAGGGAGAAGCCCCCAATGAAGGCCAAGGCTTGGGGTATTTATAGGAGGAAAGGTAGGTGGGAGTAGGTGAGCAGCGGGACCCTCCAAAGCCAATTTTCGCACCCAAACAAGGCCCAATACAGAAAATTCGTACCACTTGGTGCGGGGTTCGAAATTTCGACCCTACCTGGGGGAACAAAATTTCGAACCCACCTGTGGGGTTCGAAATTTCGACCCCACCGGGGGGTGCGAAATTTCGACCCCACCAAGGGGTACGAAATTTTGAATACTCTAGAGGGGTTCGAAATAGAGGATGAGGGTGAAACCACACTACCGAGGGAGTTGAAATTCCTGAATGCGAAATGAAGGAATCCGAGTTTTCATGAGTCTGAACTATAGGGATATGAGCTTCCAACATGGAGAAAATAGGATAAATCGGGCGGTGCCCACAGTTTCGAACTAACCGGCTAGGTCGATCTCCGCCGAAATAGTGGGGGCCCAGACCCCCATCGGCGCTGCGCCCGGACCCGATTGACGGCTCGCCTTCGGCTCGGAGCACGGCTCGCCTTCGACTCAGAGCACGGCTCAACTAAGAGTTCATTGGGCCTTACAGAGGCCATTCGACAGAGACTTCGGGTCTCCTTGCATTTGCGACATGACTTCGACCCAACTGCTTTATACTATTTGACGCTTGAGCGCGTCACTCACCAAATACTTGACGTATGACATCTTCAACAAAAAACGTGTCAACATTTTTCTTCTTTCAATGAATGAAAAGTGGGCGTATCATCATATGGATGTTTCATTTGAACGGATGATTGTACACGCATATAGCCTTTACATGGTATATTAGGATTATTTGCATACATGTTGGATTCATGGCACTAACATACCTAGCATTAAGGAGGTCGAATGAATCAGTAGACCGCCTGATCTTTTGCATTAGTATAGGAACATATACACACACCTTTGCATATGTTCATATAAGCATTAGAAATCTTTAAGGAAAACGGATGCTCGTGATTGGTGGATGAGTAGATGAATGACGGATGTTAGGATATACATTCTTCTTGACTTGGAGATTTCAGGGACGAAATCCTTTAAGTAGGGGAGAATGTAACACCCCGTAATTTTATAACACATTAGGATGATAAACTCAAGAACACTTAATTAAATACGGGGAATTAAGTAAAAAAGACTGCGCCAGTGAATTCATCTCGAAATTGTGCTTAAGATTGACTGCGAGTTTGCGTAAAACGGACATCGTATGAAGAAATTATTAAGCCTAGAAGTTTGTATACGCACAAGGGAATTATATATATACAAATAAACCAAATATTCAAAAATGAAAAAAAAATTAAAACAGCAAACGGAAGCCCCAGGTGTTGAACCGACAGTTCCTAGGGTCGACCCGAGACCCTGCTGGGTCGACCAAGGCTGTTTGGGCTCGACCTAGGGGTCGACATCCAAAGGGGGGGTGGACCACCATACAGATCTGGGAAGAATACATTTTTGCGAACGTGGACTTGTTTTGTGGCTATATTCATTGACCCAAGGCTATAAATAAGATCCTATATCCATTGTTTATTCATCTAATTCATTGGCGACGACGAGATGCTACTCCAAAATAGTTTGATCTAGTCTATTCTTCTTCAATAAACAAGTTATTCAAATTCAGAGATCTGTTCTTCAATAGCTACAATCAATTCTTCCGTTTCTTAGATCCAGTCACAGAGAGTCTATGCTATTTTTAGATAGAAATAATTAAAAATGAATCTTGGCATGCCTATAAGTTTGGATCTAAACCTATGACTATTTATGATGTCAGACCTGCCATTATTTGTATATCTAATTCCTTGATTAGATCTCATCATGCATTTTTATGATCATGTCACTATGCCTAATCAGTTTTATTATCACATGTTCATCAGATCTGTTCTTACGTGCCTGTTTCTGCTGTCATATGTCCATTTCTATTACTTTTGGTTTTATGCCTATTCTGTTCTTCTCTCTCCCATTCCCTTTTTATTTTTATAGCCAGGCTACCTTCGAGCCTAGGCCAATATCGCTAAAATATGCGTAAGAATGAAAATAGGTTAAATTGGGAATGATTGGAAATGGCAATTTAAGGGAATAACCTATACTTTGAATCACGATTGGAATATAAGGGCATAAAAAATATTGTGAAATTTGACTAAAAATTGGGGCATGATTTATACGGTAACTTATGACTTGTGGTTTGGGGCATATAAATCTGTAGGCTTAATTTATGATTAAGTGAAGCATGTTAATGGAACTGTAAAGAATATTTGAATCCTATTTAACCCGTTAAAAGTAGGGCATAACTTGTATTGGGAAATTCGGGCATAACTTGAATTAAAATGTGGATTTGGGCATGAAAACCTATAATGACATAGGAATAATTGGTTAAGAATGGAAACGCCTAAAATTACAATAATTTGAAATTGTAACCGCGCTTAGACACGAGGTTAGATTACACTTGTGGTAGAAGACTACCCGGACCCACCCAGCATATCCAGGAACCACAAGCGGTGAACCTAATGTGAGGGATCTAAGTGGATAAACATGTAACGTGCTACGACACGAGGTTAAGTCCGACTTGTGGAAGAAGATTGCCCGGACCCAACCGGCATATCTAGCATCCACAAGTTGTAGACTTAATGTGAATGGTCTAGTGCATAAACATATATAAGAACATATGTATATAAAAGGATAGAAATAAATGACACTAATTTTGATTAACGGAAATTAATTGGAATAGACCGGGAATGATAGTAACCTATTATAATTAATTACTTTAATGAGAATGTTATATAATAGCTAGGCTTGTCGTAGGGACAAGTGGAAATTATTATGTAAGTTATAATAAAAGGAAAGGAGACTTATTAGTAAACCTTAGTTAAGAGAACTAAGTCAATAAGTAAACAACGAAAAGTTGTGGTGACATGTTAAATAGAACACAGGTGAATTGAGATGAAGTATACTTAATTACATATTAAGTAAAAACATGTTATTGTTACTAAGGAATCAGGCAATGAATAGTATATAAGGGATTGTAGATTACTTTCGTTAATCACAATCTAGAGAATAACATGTGATGAGCTTACTAACAGACTTAAATGGATTAAGTTGTATATATATATGAAATTAAAAAGCTAGAGGAACTTGACAACTTGAAGAGAAGTCGTTGTGAAATTAGACCTGTTAACTTGTAATACTTAACATGTTTGAATCCATAAGGATTACATTAACTTGCTAACTTGAGTAGGGGTTAAGTAAACTTTCTTGAATCAATGGGGGGGTTAGGTAAATCTTGGGGCGGTGGGTAATATTTATATACATAGGCCCACAAAGCTAACCATTAAATAAACATGCTTGAATCAATGGGAGGGTTAAGTAAATCTTAGGTAGGTAGATAATATCAGTATATATAGGCCCACAAACTTAACCTATGGGGTTATGCAATCTTTTTACTCTGGTGTGGCATAACCTGTTGAAAACCTAGTAGTGGGGATACAAGCCTAGGGGGAGCTTGTATTATCTTGTGTGTGGGACCCGTTTCAGTCAGTAACCCATATTTAGGTATCAAACGAGTACTCAGAACTAGGTCAGAGTCAGGGCACGCTTACTGGGCTGATTGTAAGAGATCCAAACGAAAGGGGTGGTGTGAGCGGCGCAGACCGACGGTGTCATGTGTGTGCATGGGTTCGGCAGAGGAGGATAAGACGTCGTGATGCCTATAGATATGGTTGTGCACATCCAAAAAACGAAGGGTTGCCACTTTAGAAAGTGATACATCCTACTACAGGGCTAGCACAAGGTATCTTCCACATAGGGAATCGATCGAGTGGGGTAGAATTAGGGTACATCTAGACTCTGGTATGTTTGGGAGCCCGTTACTATCCTTAAGGGTAACTCCGGTATGTTTAGTTGGGCTGCCTGTTGATTGTATGGGGTTAAAACATCTCACTAATAGTACACGTTAGTCTACCATCTTATACTTGTTGGGGATCATCTTGTTAATAAGACACTAGTATTGGTGCAGAGAAATAGAAAATATTAGAGAAGCGCAATATATATTATATCATGTTTATTCTGTTTATCTTGTCATACTTGTCTTATCGTGTTGTTATCTATCTCTCCAATTTATATGTTTGTCATGATACTTTTAGTTATTTATATGCTAAAAGTAACTCTACTCGCCAGACTTTATCTCTGACCCATTTTGTTTCTTCTTCTTTCTCTTCCGTTCCCTCCCCCTCCCCCCCCCCCCCCCTCCAGGGTTCTCAGGGTGGGAATACTCAAGCTTAACCAGGATTCTACTTTCATCTTTCTTAGAGCTGCATAGATGTACTGCTCTTTTTCATGTTTCTCTACTATGGCAAACGTTTTGGGGATTAAGCTTCTTTTATTACTGTACTCTGATGTTTTAAGTACAAGACATAAATTTTAAGATGACGTACTAGGTTTATGCATTTTCAAAGTTATGATGTTTTGAACCACGATGTTATGTTTTTTGCATAAATAAAATTTTAAATTCCGCTGCTATTTTATATTTGTCTTGTAATATTTCTATTTCTATTAACCTATAACGCTCCATGAAACTTAATGCATTATCTTAATGAGTGACATTAATGGATGTTGGGTGTCACACTTGGTATTAGAGCTGAAGGTTAAAAGATCGGATAAAAGATTTTGAAAATTGTTATCAAAAAGGTTTTAAAAGTAAGAATTTTCAAAAGAAAAGTTATTTCTGAAAAATATATTCCCCAAAGCCATATGTAATATCTTTCGATTCTCTGTTTGAATCCCTTCTTCCTTTTCGTTTCAGCATGTCTGGGAAACCAAATATTCCCGAGGCTGTTCAAGTATCGGATTGGTTCCGTATGTATCTTAAGGCTACAGCACCAACCGGGAGCCATGGGGACGTCCCTCCCCCAGCTGCAGCCGTTGTTCCACAACTGTAGCTAGTAGATGATTCCTCTAAGAAGAAATGTCATGTTTGTAGATGTTGGGGTCATTTGACCAAAGATTGTGAATCCCGAGGAAAGAGGAAATGTCATAGTTGTAGGTGCATGGGTCATTTGATCAAGGATTGTAAGAAAATGAAGAACGCTTGCTTCAATTGTGGTGAAATTGGACACTATAAGAGATAATGCCCGAAGAAGCAAGGGCAGGACCAAAGGGCAAGATCTTTTGGAGGGCAGGAGTATGCTCTCATATCCATTGTACCGGATAAAGGTAGGACAGTTTTTATTTCTCCTTCCAATCATCCTGTTAGGACTCTTTTTTATTATGGCGCTTCGTGTTCTTTTATATCTAATTGTGGTTGAGTCTCTACACCTTAGTACTATTATGGTTTCGGATCCTGTTGTTGCCTCAAACCCCATTGGGGCCTCGGCTCATATGCTTGTGATTTGTCGGGGTTTGAGGATATCTGTGTTGGGCGTCGAGTTTGAGTGTGATACATATCTTGTTTCATGGGCTATGATTTGATTCTAGGGATGGATTGGCTTGTCATGTACGGTGTCATTCTGTATTATGAGAGGAGGGTCGTTAGACTTTTTAATTGCTAAAGGAGGAACCTCAAGATTTCTTGTGACCCTAAGGGGTCTGTCATGCTTAGTTTCCTAGAGTCACTTGATGCATCTATCAATGATCTACGATCTGTACCAGTAGTCCGTGGGTATTCTGATGTTTTTGAGGAGGTTTCGGGCTTACCTCCGAGGTGCGAGATCGATTTTCGTATATACTTGGTAGACAATGCAAAGCCAGTTGCATTACCTGTGCGCCATATGGGTCCAAAGGAAAGGAGGGAGCTTAACAAGCAAGTAGGGGAGCTAATTGAGAAAGGGTTCACTAGGCGAAGCATATCTGAATGGGGCGCTCCGTTGGTATTCGCAACTAAGGCAGATGGTTCGCTTCACTTATGTGTGAATTATAGAGAGTTGAACAAACTCACAAAAAAGAATAGGCACCCATTTCCGAGGATAGATAATCTGTTTGACTAGCTTGTTGGTGCATCTGTTTTCTCTCAGTCAAACTTGGCCACAAGGTTTCATCAGCTGAGGGTTGCCGAGGACATTATAGACAAGACCGCTTTTAGAACTCCAACTAGTTTCTTCGAGTAAGCTCATCATGCCTTTTTAGTTGACGAATGCACCCGACTATTTTGTTGACCTGATGAGTAGGATGTTTCAGGAGTTTTCTTGGATTAGTGGGCTATTATAAGAAGTCCATTAAGGAATTCGCAAAGATACCAGCTCCACACACCAAACTAACAAAGAAGAATATGAAATTTTCTTGGTGTATAGGGTGTGAGGATGTTTTTTCAGCGATTGAAGAGGGCTCTTACAATAGCCCCAGTCTTGACCTTGCCTGACGAGAACAAGGTGCTCACAGTATACACTGACGCATGTGGTACAGGGCTTGGTGCGGTTCTGATGCAAAAGGGAAGGGTAGTATGTTACGGGAGTAGACAGTTGAGAGTTCATAAGAAGAACTACCCTACCCATGTTTTGGAATTAGCTGCTATAGTATTCACACTTAAGACTTGGCAGCAATATCTGCTTGGAGAAAGGTTTGAGTTATACATGGACTATAGGTATTTGTTCTAAAAAAAAGTGGATCTCAAATTGAGGCAATAGAGATAGGCTTCTACTTGGACCCGAGACGATTAGAGAAACTTCGGAAAAGATTGATCTTACCCGCAGACGCATTAAAATAGCTCAGGACAAGCGGAAGTCATATCCACAAAAAGGAAGAACTGATATTGAGTTCAAATGGCTTATAGGTAAAGCTACCAGAGAGATTATTGGGTGTTCAAATATGGAAATGTTGGCACGATACAGCAGAAGTAGTTGAGTTGAGCATTCTTGAGGAAGTAGAGGTGAATGGGAGGAAATAGTTAGAAGAGTTCCTACCCGTATTCTTGGATCAGAGGTTAAGAAGCTATGCAACCAAGAGGTCAAATTGACGGAAATTCTGTGGGGATGACCACAAGGAAGCAACTTGGAAGACTGAAGACAAGATTCGTGCTTCGTACCCTTTTCTTTTCAAGGGTGTGTTCTTAACTTCTTTTCCAAAGCTTTTTATTTCGTACTTGTTTCTACCATTCGTCTGTATCCTATCGATCGAATCTTCAACATTTAGGTAGAAATCCCATGGATGTAAACATGTATTTGAGACATGTTATGCCTGATGGATGCAAGCGGACGCAAGTGTTTTCTAGTGGTTGCTCGTGGATGAAAATACACACACAATAGGCACTAGATTGGCTCATTCACTGTCATACTGCATATGTATGTGTGTGCATATTTTTCTTCTTTCAATGAATGAAAATTGGGCATATCATCATATGGATTTTGCATTTGAATGGATGATTGTACACGCACATAGCCTTTACATGGTATATTAGGATTATTTGCATACATGTTGGATTCATGGCACTAACTTACCTAAGATTAAGGAGGTCGACTGAATCAGTAGAGCAGCTGATCTTTCGCATTAGTATATGAACATATACACACACCTTTGCATATGTTCATATAAGCATTAGAAATCTTTAAGGACAATGGATGACCGTGATTGGTGGACGAGCAGATGGATGTTGGATGTTAGAATATACATTCTTCTTGACTTGGAGATTTCAGGGACGAAATCTTTTAAGTAGGGGAGAATGTAACACCCTATAATTTTATACCACATTAGGATGATAAACTCAAGAATATTTAATTAAATATGGGAATTAAATAAAACAGACTGTGTCGGTGCGTTCATCTAGGAATTTTGCTTAAGATTGACTTCGAGTTTGCGTAAAATGGACATCGTACAAAGAAGTTATTAAGTCTAGAAGTTTGTATACGCACAAGAGAATTACACATATACAAACAAACCAAATATTCAAGAAAGAAAAACAAATTCAAAACAACAAACGGAAGCCCAGGAGTTGAACCGACCGTTCCTGGGGTTGACCCGAGATCCTGCGGGGTCGACCCAGGCTCTTTGTGATCGACCCATGGGTCGACCAAGAGGTCGACACCCAAAGAGGGGGGTCGACCCCCATACAGATCTGGGCAGAATTCATTTTTGCGAACGTGGACTTGTTTTGTGGCTAGATTCGTTGACCCTAGGCAATAAATAAGACACTATATCCATTGTTTTATTCATCAAATTCAATGGCGACGATGAGGTGCTGGTCCAACATAATTTGATCTAGCCCATTCTTCTTTAACAAACAAGTTATTCAAATTCATAGATCTATTCTGCAATAGCTACAATCAATTCTTCTGTTTCTTAGATCCAATCATAGTGAATCTATGTTATTTTTAGATAGAAATAATTAAAAATGAATCTTGACATGCCTATAAGTTTGGATCTAAGCCTATGACTATTTATCATGTCAGATCTTCCATTATTTGTATATCTAATTCATTGATTAGATCTCATCATGCCTTTTATGATCATGTCACTATGCCTAATCACACGTTCATCAGATCTGTTCTTACATGCATGTTTCTGCTGTCATACGCCCATTTCTATTACTCTTGGTTTTATGCCTATTTTATTCTTCTCTCTCTCTCTCATTCTCTTTTTATTTTTATAGCCAGGCTACCTTCAAGCCTAGGCCAATATAGCTGAAACATGCATACGAACGAAATTGGGTTAAACTGGCAGTGATTGGAAATGGTAATTTAGGGGAATAACCTGTACTTTGAATCATGATTGGAATCTGGAGGCATAAACTATATTGTGAAACTTAACTAAAAATTGGGGCATGATTTATACGGTAAATTATGACTTGTGGTCTGGGATATATAAATATGTAGGCTTAATTTAAGACTAAGTGAAGCATGTTAATGGAACTGTAAATAATACGTGAAGCCTGTTTAATCCGTTAAAAGTGGGGCATAATTTGTATTGGGAAATTTGGTCATAACTTGAATTAAAATGTGGATTTGGGCATGAAAACCTATAATGACATAGGAATAATTGGTTAAGAATGGAAATGCCTAGAATTACAATAATTTGAAATTATAATCGCGCTTAGACACGAGGTTGGATTACACTTGTGGTAGAAGTCTGCCCGAACCCATCCGGCATATCCAGCAACTACAAGCGGTGAATCTAATATGAGGGGTCTAAGTGGATAAACACGTAACGTGCTAAGACACGAGGTTAAGTCCGACTTGTGACTACCCGGACCCAACCGACAAATCCAGCATCCACAAGTTGTAGACTTAATGTGAGAGGTCTGGAGCATAAACATATATATGAACATATGTATATAAAAGGATAGAAATAAATGACACTAATTTTGATTAATGGGAATGAATTGAAATAGACGGGGAATGATAGTAACCTACTATAATTAATTACTTTAATGAAAATGTTATATAATAGTTAGGCTTGTCGTAGGGACAAGTGGAAATTATTATGTAAGTTATAATAAAAGGAAAGGAGGCTTATTAGTAGACCTTAGTTAAGAGAACTAAGTCAATAAGTAAACAACGACAAGTTGTGGTGACATATTAAATAGAAAACAGGTGAATTGAGAAGAAGTACACTTAATTACATATTAAGTAAAAACATGTTATTGTAACTAAGGAATCAGGCAATGAATAGTATAAAAGGTATTGTAAAATACTTTCGTTAATCACAATCTAGAGAATAACATGTGATGAGCTTATTAACAGACTTAAATGGATTAAGTTGTATATATAGGAAATTAAAAGTCAAGGGGAACTTGGCAACTTGAAGAGAAGTCAATGTGAATAGGATAACCTGTTAACTTGTAATACTTAGCCTGTTTGAATCCATAAGTATTACATGAACTTGCTAACTTGAGTAGGGCTTAAGTAAACTTGCTTGAATCAATGGGAGGGTTAAGTAAATCTTGGGGCGGTGTGTAATATTTATATATATAGACCCACAAACCTAACCATTAAATAAACATACTTGAATCAGTGGGAGGGTTAAGTAAATCTTGGGTAGGTGGGTAATATTAGAATATATAGGCCCACAAACTTAACCTGTGGGGTTATGCAATCTTTTTACTCTAGTATAGCATAACCTATGGAAAACCTAGTAGTGGAGAAACAAGCCTAGGGGAGCTTGTATCATCTTGTGTGTGGGACCCATTTCAGTCAGTAACCCATATTTAGGTATCAAACGAGTACTCCGAACTAGGTCGAAGTCAAGGCACACTTACTGGGCTGATTGTAAGAGATCCAAACGAAAGGGGCGGTGTGGGCGGCGCAGACCGACGGAGTCATGTGCGTGCATGGGTCCGCAAAGGAGGATAAGGCGTCGTGACACCTGTAGATATGGTTGTGCACATCCGAGAAACGAAGGGTTGTCACTTTAGGAAGGAATACATCCTACTGTGGGGCCAGCATAGGGTATCTACAGAGTAGGGAGTCGATCGAGTGGGGTAGAATTAGAGTACATCTAGACTCTGGTATGTTTGGGAGCCTGTTAATACCTTTAGGGGTGATTCCGGTATGTTTAGTTGGGTTGCTTGTTGATTGTATGGGGTTAAAACATTTCACTGGAAGTATACCTAAGTCTATCATCTTATATTTGTTGGGTATCATCTTGTTAATAAGATACTAGTATTGATGCAGAGAAATAGAAAGTATTAGAGAAGCGCAATATATATTCTATCATGTTTATCCTGTTTACCTTGTCATACCTGCCTTATTGTGTTGTTATCTATCTCTCCCGTTTATATGCCTGTCATGATACTTTTACTTATTTATATGCTAAAAGTAACTGGACTCGTCAGACTTTATGTCTGACCCATTTTGTTTCTTTTTCTTTCTATTATGTTCCCCCCTCCCCCAAGGTTCTGAGGGTGGAAATACTCAAGCATAACCAGGATTTTACTTTCATCTTGCTTGGAGCTGCATAGATGTACTTCTCGATTTTATGTTACTCTACTATGGCAAATGTTTTGGGGATTATGCTTCTTTTATTACTGTACTATGTTGTTTTAAGTACAAGACAGAAATTTTTAGATGATATACTGGGTTTATTTGTTTTCAGACATATGATGTTTTGAACCACGACGTTATGTTTTCTACATAAATAAAATTTTAAATTCTGCTGCTATTTTACATTTATCTTGTAATGTTTCTGTTTCTGTTTACCTATAACGCTTCACGAAACTTAATGCATTCTTTTAATGAGTGACATTAACGGACGTGGGGTGTCACAATTAGTACTTGTTTATGGGAAGGTGAGTTATTCAATCACTTAATAATTATGATTCCATATATATATATATATATATATATATAGAGAGAGAGAGAGAGAGAGAGGCACGCTCCATGGCACCCCAAATTCCTACCACCCCATTTGCACCCGATTTGTAGCCACATGTTTATTATTAATTAAGTTAGTGGGAAGAGAGAGAGTTAGTGGGAGGAGAGAGAAAGGGGAATGTGTGGTGGAAATCAGGGGGGCTAAAGGGGTGCTGCACTATTTGCGGTGCTCCTGATCCTATCCCATATATATATATATATATATATATATATATATATATATATATATATATATAGGGGATGGTTCTGCTACACCTCCTATACTGCACGTGAGCTCTTCTCCTGAATCTCATCCACTCATTCTCCCACTCATTCTCTCTCTTTCCACCAATAAAGAATATTCAAATGGAAAGAGAGAGAATGAGTGGAGGAATGGGTGGATGAGATTCAAGGGGAGAGTTCACGTGCAATATAAGAGGTGTAGCGGAACCCTCCTCATATATATATATATATATATATATATATATATATATATATATATATACATATACATATACATATATATATATATATATGTTTACAGTTTATAAAGTTTTATAATATATATATATATATGAACTATATATGTTTTATAGTGTATAATTTTATAAATACGTTTATATTATATATCTCTATGTTTTTATATGTTTTCATACTTTAGAAACTTCATTTGAAACATTAGTTTTGATTCAAAAATTTCCAGAATATATCATGAAAAATGATTTTAAAAATTAATATATCATGTATATGTCGACATGTGCAATTGGGTATCTCGACATATAACCGTCATATTTTCAATTTTTAAAAGAAGTGTCTTTTCATATTTTGAAATGTTTCAGAAACGTTGCAACCTTTCAAACACTATAAATAGGGGTTAAATTCGAATTTTTTTATAACTTCTTCATCTTCATCCTATCCCTAACCACCATTAATATACATTAATTTCATGATTTCTACACTTATACTTTACCGATTTCAACTCAAATTATATCAAACTTCTTCTCTTCTTAATCTCTATCAAATACTCTCTAATTGGAAGTGCTATTCAAGAGTTATAGAGTTCTTGTAATCATTTGGGAATTATTTGGGAAAGAGTTTCATCCTTGTAGCCTTGAAATCAAGGAAAGGGAGCAGTGTGAACCTTATAGCCGTGAAATTAAGGGTGGTGGAATCGATGTTAACCTTGTAGCCGTGAAATCAAGGGTGTTGTAAGATTAATACTCGTATTAATAAAACTCTGCGTAATCCAACATTGCATGGGACTGGACGTAGGATTAATCTGAACCAGTATAAATTCCGGTGTGTTCTTTCCTTTTTATGCATTTTATATTTACTTATATCCATGTTTGTGATTGTTTCTGTTTTTATGATCATTTCTGGTGTGATAATCATTGTGTGATTCATATAGTAATTCAAGTTAGTTAAAGACTTCCATAAATTTCTTATAAACACTATTCACCCCCCTCTAGTGTTAATTCTGCCTTAAGATCCTTAATCCTCATCTTTAACATCGGGGAGAAGGGAAGAGCTGGGATCGGCCCAGTGACGATTCGTATCCCATGTAGGGATACGAAATCTCGAATCCCAGTCGGAAACGAAATTTCGTATCTCACTTGGACATGAGATTTCGTACTCCCACATAAGGATACAAAATATCACGTCCCTTATGCATGTGAAGTACAAATTTTTTAAAAAAAAAAAGAGAAAGAAAAGGAAAATGTATAATGCAATAATATGTATATACATATTTACCCATATACGTATATATACATATATATGAAATGTGTGTGCGAGTGTGCATGATATATGTGTGCATGCACAACGACGCTGTGTGCTCCGTGTTTCAAACGATCGAATACTTGTAAACGTATAATTACATATATTCACACTTACACATATACATGCATTGCATTTCATCTTCACCTTCCATCGCATCATGCAAAACCACATGAAAACGTGTGGGCGTACGCGAAACACCATATCAATAACAACTCGTTTACGTTACAATGTAAACGAGAATCGACGACTAACGCTTATATTCACAGGTCAATAGGAACTATACTTTCAACCATATATGTATATATATATATAATACAGAGGAAAGTTATAAGAAAACTCAAAGTTTAATCATCAAAAGATTTAGATTCAGTTATATGGATGAAATTGGAATCGCAAACCATGATTTTTAAAGAAGGAACTATAATTTTTAACAGCCTATACAGTGAGTTATGATACATTATAGTTTTTGGGCTAAATAATTTAATTCGTAAGTTTTTGCTAATGGGATTTAAAATTGGTCATGGGGAAGCTTCGTTAGGTGTAGGCGAGTACACGGACGGGGTATGGTGACTTACGGTGGTCGTGGGCAACGGGGATATGTATAATTAGGCTTTTTTCTACTATTTTGGAAATGGTTTTTTATTTGCCTCGTGTGGGGTCCTCGATGGATCGAGTGGGTTGAAACTCAGGGTGAAGGAGCTCCTGAGGTCAAGAAGTTGGCTGGCAATGGCGTAGGGGGTTAGCATGACCGTAGGCGATCGGAAGAGGTCCATATATGAGCGACCTATAGCTTGTTGTTTCGAATTGATGAAGTTGTAAAGGATTTTTCAAAACGAGATGATTTGGAGGGTGTTTGATGGGTCGAGGGTGACCTCAGATGGTGGTGCGACTTGGGGAGGGAGTGGCGGTGGTTTGCCGGTGGGAAGTCGACGGTGCAGGTGCACCGTGCACGGGATGTACACAAGAATGGGAAATGGAGTTGTTGAAGAGGAAAGAAAAGAGGTGAAAGGCAAGGATGGAAAAGAAAAATGGGTGCAGACGTTGTTAATACCTGTGTTCGCTAGTTACTGGGCTATGGGCTTAGCCCATGTAAAATAAAAAAATGATAATAAAGAATGTAAAGTGAGTTTAAATTTAAGTTAAATAAAATGAAAGAAAAATCTAATTACATATATACTTGTAAATATATATTTATGTTAAAGGTATGGATTTATTTATTGCACCCGGCCCATTACAAATAGATAAAGGAAATAAATGTTTCAGATAAATAATATATATTTATATCTTAAAAAAAAAAATATTGATGAATATATGTACTAGTTAGATCAAGAACATATGCTCGGATGGATTTTGGTTCGTGTGTGTGTAGTCAATCAATTGTATGTGTAGGTAACTCGACGTAATTATCGAGTTTAAAAATAGATTGATAAATTAAAAGTCATTTTAATACAAAATATCAGTTAAATTAATCGAATGTAACTATAACGTGTAAATAATTGATTGGTAATGATCTATAATTCAGCAAATTCTAAATTGATTTATTTATTAATTAAGTTGTATTTAATTACGTAAATCATAATTATATATTTTTATTCGACATCTATCAGTGGAATTAAACACCATTCCAATATATATTTGATTGACTGGATTGTTAAACCTCGCTGTTAGCGGAAATAAACATTGTTCTGCTATTATATTAGTTTGATATATTTTATCGGTAAATATATGTGCTAAGATGTTATATTATAAGTAGAAAAAATTAAATTGTATTTACATGATCGTTTGTGCAAATTGGGTTAACGACTTGGATATCGTCTGTTATAAGAACTAATATATGCCATGGGACCTGCTAAGTTGTAATTTCTGTAAAGTAGCTCAGAAATGAACCTAAAATTAAGGTAGCGTTTGGTTTATTTTGTGTTTTGCATTTTTAGTTTTCGGCATTAATTATGAAAGTTGTGAAGATTTGAAGTGCAGCGGTGGTGATGGATCAAAACGAAAGGGAGTGACGGAGGGGACCGCGAGAATGGTGGATAGACGGATTTGTTATTGTCATTCCCTTGTTTCTTAAAATATAAAAAATAATAAAAAGTTGTTTTCGGTTTTGTGTGTTAACTCCATTTTGTAAAACGGTCATTTTTCACGATATATGTGCATTCTCGGTATTTTTGTATGTGTGAAAATTCAAAATTGAAAAATCTAAACCAAACGCTACCTTAATTAGATAGAAATTGTTTTAAGAAACAATTAGATGGATTATTTTAAAATAATCATATTATTAATTTATTTAAAAAAGAAAGATCAATTATAATCAGTTAATCAGGTTGCTTAGGGTTGATTTAAATCAACGGTTTAAATGGGAATGGATTATTAAATTAATTTGTTCCAATTAATTTAATAGAAGAGGTTTTAATAAATGGTTGTTTGAAACTTGAAAATGTTCTATTTAACAGATTGGGTTGGATAATGGTGCAATTAAATAGTAATTTAAATTTAGATAAATTATCTCTGAAGGGTGTTTTAAAAACTTAATTAACCTTTTAATTAAGTAAGTAAGAAGATAATTTAGTTATATAAGGAAAGGAAATTTAGTCTATCATTTGGAATAAATTCCCGAATTTGATATTTAAGTTAATTTAACTTAATGAATATTTTCAAACGGCAAAATTGTGGTTAAAATAGTTTGACATTTGGAAATCAAATGGATTTACCAATTTATGGTTTTGTCGAATTTTGGATATCGAACTTCTACGAATTTTAACGATAAGAACGACTCCGACTCAAGGTCTAAGAGGTAAATAAAATACCCCAACTTGAACGATTTCATTATTATCTGATATATCATATTAGTTTGTGTTCAAAATGAGTGTTTGAGTTGAACATCGTCTTCAGCCATGAAACTAATATTCAAGAGTGAGATTACCACGTAAGATTGATAATAAGAATTTAAAAGTTAAGTAATAATTATGTTTCAAATATATATGCACAAATAAGTAAATATTGAATTATAAATATTTTAGATTATTTAAATGAGGCTTAGCAGATCTAATGGTAATATAATATGTTTTATTTTATTTTATATTTGATAGTTAAATAACTGACTATCAAATCTGGACATTCTCATAGTCGTTTTCGAAGAGATTGGAATCTAAATTCCACTTCGATACGATATATACGTTGCGAATTGGAAATTATTAAAGACTGTTGAAGACGAAGTCTACGCATGGGTTGTTTTGTCAATCCTAGGTAGAAATTGCCTAAGATGGATTTACAAGATAGTGTCTTCAGTTTGTCCAGTCTCAGGATAACTTGTATGGACGAATGTCTGACAGAGTAGGCCTAATAGATTGCGTAAGTTGATCTCTTCAAACATATTTACGTTTGCTGGCGGAGGAATTCGTTTCTCTTAGCTTTATACCCACGGTATTTTTGGGGAAACTAATTTGTGATTTGACGGGTTTGCCGATTTGACATTCAAAGTAAATGAAGACGTGTTATATCTAAAGGTAGATTCAGCCTCAAGCCTCAAAACCGGGAAATGACAAAAAGCGGGCAGGCAGCATGGCTAAGTGGGTCGTTCCTAATTAGGGTATATTGTCACCATCTAGAAAAATTCCTATTTGTTCTTTTTCGCTTCTTTATCTTCCGGGAACGGTTATGTTGCTAGCAACCGTAAGGTGATAATATATTTGATACACTCAAGAGAAATGAGTGGTCGGTCATGTGTGGCCGGATTGCAAGATGTTCTTGTTGAACCCAGTGTATTCCCCTCTAGAGATACATTATCGGAAGGTGGTTCCATACCTTGTCAAAGTCGGAATCCGTTACCCAGTAAGCGCACAGTTTTGATTGTATACTATGTATGTAGAGTGTGTGATGCAAGCGTTCTACTAGATTGTTATTTATTCGATTTAGACACTACTATAATATCAGAGGAGTTTTAATATAAAGACATTTTCGGCTATCGTCAGGTAAAAATCATCCATGTTTATATGCAGATCGGTTTTACGATTATCTTTTTCAAAATATTTTTAAAAGTTAAACCAAGTGTGTTGGATTCTCATAAGGTCCGTTTTTATGGCGTGGTCTTATGAGATATCCTTAATTAATCAAGTTGTTTTAAAATCATTTGCACGCACCAGTCACATGACTGACCCAGAGTTTATTTTTCTATGTTTTCCCTAAACTCTTGAGTGCCCAGATGTGTACGGGCAGTCAAGTAATTCAGAATTTTATAGAATTATCTGGAGGAGCTTGGAGCAGGAGACTTCAATATTAGATATCTAGAGTTTACTTCCGTTGTGTTGTATATATGATGTACTCTGATGATATAAGTTCAAATACAGTTTGTATTTCAAAAGTGACTATTTATATATTATATTTTATTCCGCTGCGATTGTGAGATTATGTGTTGTTGTTCAGTTCTATCTTCTATCTATTTTCTTCTATTCCAATTTTATTTCTTTCTATTTCTCATCATCTAACTTCTTTCTATTAATGATTAGTATTTTTGTGCAATTTGAGTTGGACGTGAGTTGTATTCAATCAATTCAAATGATACGGATTTGCGGGTCGTTGCAAGATAAGGAGAACAGAGCCTGTGACAACCACCGAAGGAAAATAGCAAGGACTAATCTCCAGAAAAACAGCCCCCACTAACACAAACTTGTGTCGGGATAAAACAACAAAGTCAGTCTAGGAAGCAACATACAGCAAAATAGCCAAAGCCCCAATTTGAGAAGCGGGCGCTGCAATACCAACGGAAGCTCTAATAGCCTCAGAAATCACAGCAATAGGACGGCAAACACCAACAAAATTATCCACAACAAGAAACGATTTTTCGGATCTTGAGAAACCCACGAACCCTAGAAATCAAGCCGGAAAAAATAGCAGAGAACGAGAAGAAACACAACGTCCCTGAAAGTAGGACTGTTATGGTAATAGTTAATTTACCAATACCAGATAATTGGTAAAAAAAATTGAGCCACTTTGGTTTACCAATATTATCGGTATGGTAACGGTAAATTTACTATTGTTAACGGTAAATATAGCGGTAAAGAAAAGTCAAAACAAGTGATAACGATAAATTTACCAATCATATTAAATTTATTTTTCACTATTTGATCAAACCTTAACCATAGACACTTTTAACGATACGTCGTAATTTTTAAGAAGATTTTGTAGTATTATTTATGATGATGATTCTTTACAAGTTTTGTTCGGCTCAAAGTTTGAGATTAGAAATGTTATTATCTCATATTACTGTAAATAAGTTGTGATAGATTAAGAAATACTTAGATGTCAACTAAAACAAGTCGTAATACTAATATAAATATCATAGAGTAATAATAAAAAAAACAAGATAATTGCTTTTTTTTTCAAGTTTTAGTGCAATAAAATTTGAATGTTTGTTGTACTGGTAAATTTCCCATTACCAACCAACGGTATACTAGTTTATCGATATACCAATGAATATTTTACCATTGATAACTGTAAATTATCGGTAGTTATTTTTTATTTACCAGTAGTAATGGTACGGTAATGATTCTCATGTATCGGTAGCAGTTATTATTACCATAACGACCCTATCTGAAAGGACGAGAGGCCACCCAAGAAGCTTGGCAGAAAGTAAAGGGAGACAGAAGAGGAGATCGCTGAAAGTCTCTAAAATAGAGGAGATGAAAAAGCCATTAACGGTCTTTCTTTTATTTTGACAAACAATCTTTCATATAATAGGCATATTATATGTCTATAGCAGACAGACAAGCAGCCTATCTCATGTGTTTAATGGTACTCATTGTTGTAATAGAAAATAGACAGTCTAATTCAGAATCCGGTTGGCCGTGCTAACAAAAGTTACATATGGAATTGCAACTGGTAAAGTTACAGGTTGGTTCTTACTTAAGGTAACATTCAAGACAATAAACCCTAACTTTTATCACATTGGATAAACGCACGATAAATTGAATTATGAAACATTTTCACCATTTTTTTAACAAAGTTTGGATCGAATCGTGGAAATTATAATGAATTTTTCATTCTTTTTATTATTTTCTTTTTCGAGAAAAAAGAGGAAAATAAAATAAATGAAAATGTTTATAATTCCGATATTTCAAGCATGAGAAAAAACTATTTGTTTTATTAACATAACGGGTACCTCCCAAAATAATTTGATTTTGCTCAAAATGCCCATAAAATATAACTCACTCGTATTCAAAATCGGAGCATCAAGGACGACACCTTTTAGAAATTGGTTTGAGAAGAATAGCTGAGGGTCATATGTTATCCAAATTTTCAGTATATATCTCAGAATTTACAATGCTTTGCCTTTAATATTCGTTAATGCACGTAAAATTAAAATTGCTTTCTAAGAACCGAAACAACAAAATATTTGAGAAAAATGAGAAGAAATGCTTAGTAGCCCTTAACGTTATTAGGAATTACGCCGTGGGCCAAAACATGCCGACTGACATACCAATAAAAATTTGATTGCGGCCTCCAATATAAAAGCGCGAGGCAAAATAAGTTCCTATTTCGTTCAACTGTAAACAAGAATATATCAACCAACATGAATCAAAGTGGGAAGAAAACATTATACCGAATCAATCTTTTTTATAAAGCAGATAACATAAAATTTAGGACTGTAGGAAATATAACAACTAAAGTAGAACAATCTCAATAAAGCTTAGAACAATTTCAATAAAGCATGCAGCTTCAACCTTGCATGCTCAAACTGTTAAAACTTCACTATAGTGCACTGTGACTTTTTTTTTTCTTTTTTTTTTTTCTGGATATTAACGGCGCGATACAACAGCAACATGTCAAATAAGAATTCAGGCACAATAGAGAAGATGTACCACAACACAAAATGAGACCAATAAGGAGTGCATAGAGGTTCATACCCAATCCACCGAACAGCAGCACGTGCATAAGTATCAGGCGATGGCACGAAGAGGGAGGATCTTCCAATAGCCGCCATCTTGGTATCAACATAAAATGGTACCTGCATCAAGGAATTCCAAATTTAAGAAAGAGAAGTATGATTTTAGGAGACCTAAAATAAATTATCACGGGAGGGGTTTACTGTTGTACACTCATTCGATATAAATTTGACAACGGCATATCGCAAAATGAAATAGAAAATGTTGATAATCCACCGAAAATTAAATTCAGATGGTTTGATCCAAAAGACAAAAATAAAATGTTGGGGGTCAACAGAAACTTTTTAGTAACGGAGGTAATAAACAAATTATCTTTTCATATTTTACGCAAGGGTGAAAACTTTTGGTACCCTTTGTAGCAAACATTAAAAATGTAAACCCTTATCCAAAACTGAAGTCTAAAAATGCCCATGTTGAAAATGCATTTACATTCTAAGCAGTGTATATGGTATACAGCGACATAAAAAAAAAATGCTGCATTCGTATCACCTGGCATTGAAAATCTATCCCTTTGTCTTTGTACTCAACGTACAGGCATTTTGAGAATTTGTCCATGTACCTGCATTTCAAAATTTACTGTATTGTCACTGATCAGGGTGGGTTTTTTCATACCTCACGCGTTGCCCTAAAGATCTCCATAACTGATCACGCGCCCTTTTTAGTATTTCATGTTCATTAACGAATTAATTTCTAAAGATTCACAAGGGAAATTGTACCCTTGTTTAGAAATTTATTCGATGCTTCATTTGAACCATCAGTTTTTTTTTTTTTTTTTTATTTTTTTTTTTTTTTATTGCCATCTCACAGCTACAGTTAGCTTTCTTATAATTCATAATGGTATGCAATTGAAACTCCACTTTCTAAAGAAAAAAAGGAAAAAACATCATAAAACACTTTTTATGCTCAAAAGAAACATCAAAAGAGCTCCCATCCTAAATTCATTGTAAAGTAACACTTTTCTGATGCTTGAAGTGACTAGAGTTGAGATCTTTTGAATTGTGCTGAAATTCTTAATATCGAGCAAGCATTGCATCTTCAACCACGTTTTTTTTACTTCATTCTTCATTTTTAGCAGAATAATGAAGTAGAGGTTTCCCTTCAGTTATTCACCATTAAATTTAATTGCAAAATTCTCTCTTCACGTTTCAAGAAATGAAGTGTCATTTGGCCAATGAACAAGAATAATCTAATTTTTCACCACTCCATGTTGACAATGCTGCATTGTGATGCAACTCATATAAATTAGAAAGAAAGCATCTATAATAAAAGACTTAATGGGCTTTGAGTCCACTTTATTTTATAGCCGCAGTTTTAATCTCCACTATCTCGTTGGATATATCATAGATCATTTGCTCACATTCAAGAGGAAACAAGATATCAAATCTCACTCATATCACGTTGGACTCATATATCATCCGAAATGTTTTAATCCCATTAAAATATTATTTTAAAATTTCAGTCGAATAACGGAAACAAAATAATATTGACGTTACATAAGTTTTTTATATTCAACTTTTCATACAGGTCCAAAAAGAAACTATCCATCCACTTGTTATTTACAAACCCCCCCCCCCCCCCCCCCAACACACACACACTAAAAGTCCAGCCAACCTCGGAATCTTAGTTGAGGATTGATAACTCGCTAGCACCTTGATTTAGAAATAAAAAATGAGAAAGTAAAACATGTAATATATATATATATATATATATATATATATACATATATATATATATAGGCAAGCGTTCCGCTGCACCCCAAAAGCCCCCTGATTTCCACCTCTCATTTATATTAAAGAAAGCGAGTGTGAAGTGAGAGAGTTAGTGGAAGAAGAGAGAAGTGGAGTTAGTGGGAAATGAGTGGCGGAAAAGTGGTAGGCTAAAGGGGTGCTCACTATTTAGGGTGTCATTGAACCTTCCTCATATATATATATATATATATATATATATATATATATATATATATATATATATATATATATATATATAACCTTCATTGCCTCATCTTCAACTGAGTCGATGGCATTAGCATTCACACCTAACTTTAACAAAATAGCAAACCTGATAAACTGAGAATAAGCACACTCATAAAACAAATGATGTACAGTCTCCTCACTATTACTGCATAGAAGAACACACAAACTTTCATGAACAATTCCAAAACTTCTTAATCTTGACTTATTGCTTAACCTGTCAATATTATGATATAGCTTGTGCTGCTTTGACTACAACAGTTTATCACCTCTGGATGGAAAGAAATGCAAGAATTTTTCAAGACAAGAAGATTGCGAAAGAAGTTAGACTGCAGATGATTGAAAAGGACATTTTTTACTTGGTTAAAGGAAATGGTATAAAGACGAGGAGTTCAGATTTTAAGTTGCATTTTTGCGAAGGTCCGGGATCGATTTGGTAGATACAGGTTGATTGTATATATTGTGATGCAGTTTGAGGTTTTGATGATTAGGCTTGCATGCCGGAGAGGGTTATAGTTTTCTGTTGTTATCAGTTATAGAGAAATGTTATGTTGTAATGTTAATATATGGATTTTATATGTGCTCTTTTTCCTCATGTGGTACCCATTTAGGATGGGAGAAATAAGATTTTGACGAGGCATATAAATGAAGTATATGATTGGTATTTAGCAATAAAGCGTACCAATTTTTTTTTAAAAATATATATATATTAACATATATCAATTATTCTAACAGAAAACCATAGTTATCATAACTGAACTGCAAGTCAAACCGTAATGACTCAAGAATCAAGGTTTAAAAGGTCGGACCGACCGAACCGTTCAGAACCACACATTGCTTTTTTGTAATTTATACATCTTTCTACCAGTAAATAAAATAAAAAATTGGTGTGAAACATTTTTTTTAATTAAAATTGTGCTAAATGTAAAAAACCAATGAAAAATAGAAATAGACAAAGGTTATTAATGCAAAGTTGCAGCCCTAAAAAAGCTTGTGTCTTCTCTCCTACTTCCAAAACAACACTTCCACCATTTTACTCTTTATTTTCTAACCAATACATAAATTATATAAAAATAAATAATTTGCAGTCCTACTGAGGTTTCAAAGGTTTTAATGCGGTTATGTCGAGGTTTAATCTAAGTTGCGGTTTTTGTGACCTCCGGGCCGCCATCGCCAGTGGTCAACGGTTTTGAAGGTTCGACCAGCAGTCCGGTCCGGTTTTGATAACAGTGGTGAAAACATGCAAGATTTAGTGCTTTGACCTAAGTTAGCCTACATCCACAATGGCGAACTTTTTATTTATTTTACTTTGACTCGCTTACAATGTCTGTGATTAGAAGAGGTAATACAAGAAAATAAATGTATGATAGTTTATAATTATCAACATTTGTAAAATTGCATGCTTGGTTGGATTTTATAGACTGCAATTCAAGTTTGGATGGCCAAGCTTGCATTGCAAAGTTTTGAGAGTCACTCTCGGCTATTGATTTGGTTGTTCGACTGACGTGTATGCCAGCTAGGTTGTGTGATGAGATGAACGTATGCTAGCAGCCCATACTTGAGCATGCTTTATTTAGAAAAAAAAAAAAAAATTCTTTAGTTAGAAATAAATGGCATGAGATCAGGTAGTGATTGTGCAATGACGTTTTGCTAGAGCGACAACAAAGGACAAGCAGCGATTATCATAGGATCAGTTTTGGCAGGTGAACAATGACTCATTTGCCCATTTTCTCAATGAACTATGCCACCGTAAGTCTTTTTATAGGGATAGTTAGGTGCCAGAAGGCAAAGTCTGCGCAGCCAGAACAAGAAGACTTCAGAGAGTGTGGGACGGTTGAGGTGCAAGGCGAGCATGGTAACTTGCCAACGAAAGAGTGATTACATTCTCTAAATGTGTATTGAACATCTATAAATTTTTGCTATATTTGAAATGATATAACTCACGATACAATAAGAGTGCTAAAAAGGTGTTCCGAAACATAGATGTAACAGAGTGTTCTTATAAACATACACAAGTTTAATTAATTTTCAAAAAAATATTATACGTTTGATTATATTAAAAAAAATCAATATTGCTTTCGGGTTGTATGACAAAACAAACAAATAATTTTTTTTTTTTTTTAATGATCGCATATTTATATACTGGAGCGGCTACTGGATCACAAAATTAGACATAAGAACTATGTGTTGTGGAAACTGCGCCTTTGCGGAAACGTCCAGGATCTTCTTCACTCAATTACTTAAAGACGATTTCTATGAAAACACACGCGCAAACACAAAATATTCCATCCAATCACCCTCTTTATTGATTCTCAAAACAAATTTTGTTTACACTCACTGGTTCAACAACCAACAATAAACAAACTACAAGAATCAATAACCTTATTGAGAAAGGAAAAGAATATCTAGATGACTACAACTTTTGTTGGAGAAGGAGAACAATGAAGAACGACGACTAACCCTTTGATTAATTGGAGGCACCAATCCTCTCTAGGGCGCCAAGCCCTAGAGGCACGCAGTCGCCACTCTATTCGGTCATACATTAATTCAACCCTATGTTCTGCTTTTATAGGAGAATAGAAGGCCTAGGTAAATACCCAATTTGCCCCTTCAATACTTCCAGAACAAGTCACAGAAAGATCAAGTCAAAATCGCAAAAAACTCGCTCAAACGTCTGACCAATATATGTCAGACGTCTGTCTATGCTCTCGGGTTACCAAAACCCTGACAACAGACGTCTGACCAAATGCTATCAGACGTCTGTGCTGAAACGCAACACAAAACTGTTTCTCCTTGCCTTCTCTCTGCTGCTGCTCCATCTCCACTATCGACAAGCACATCCACGCCTCGTCTTCATCAACATATGTGATTTCATGTCACAAATCACAACACTATGAACCATTGAATTTGTTTTTCTTCATACAGAAAGTGGAGTTAAAGATAAGCTTTAATGGATGAGATTTTTTTTTCCCCTTATTTTGCAACTAAGTATGCTTTTCCTTTATACATATACACACAAATATTCTTAGTTGCATTATATATGTATGTACATTTTATAGATTTCAAATTTGTGTATATAGATCTAATTAACTGCTAAAGAATAGGAAAAAGTACAAATTCTTATTCAGATGGAAAAAGACAATGTCATACTTTGCTTAATAAACACACATTACATCACATGTTTCATTAGCGTGATATGTACACGCTATATGTTGGGTTGGGATCACCTGAACCCAATTCTTCTTGGTTTGGTGGTTCGCACCAATGAAATCACCTCATTTGGAAGATTTTGCATTTTGCTCCCTGAAATTCGAGTGTAATTCAGAGAGCAAAATGCAAAATTCCCAAATGGAGGTGATTTCATTGGTGCCAACCACCTGACCAGGAAAGAATTGAGTCATAAATACCGTACAGTGCAATTTATTTCAATTTTTTTTATAGTTGTTCTATTTGATTACCATTGGACGGTGAAATCCTAACACGATCTCACAGTTACAGTTCTAGTTGGGTCATAAATACCATAGAGTGATAGAGACGTGACTACGCAAAAAAAAAGGTAAACGAAAGACTTACGCTTTGGTAGCAGAGTAAATAGCAGAAAGCGGAAACGAAGGAAGAGCGGAAGCAGCTCCCGACCCAACATTAACGACCGCTCCTCTCCCCCTCTTTACCATCCTCTTCACCACCGCCTTTGTAACCATCGTTGTCCCCACCACATTCACATCCACCACCTTCTTCCAAACCCTTTCCTCAACCTCATCGAAGTACGCCAACTCCGGGTACGTAGCCCCCGCACAATTCACCAACACCCCCACCTCCACCCCTTCCATCGCCTCCACCAGTCTCTCCACCCCTCCCGTCCATACATCCCTACTCAGATCGCACGTGACCGTCTTTGTTTTCACGTGCGCGTGCCGCTTCCTTATCTGCTCCGCGACGGCGGTGAGTTTGTCGGGGTTCCTGGATAGGAGGATTAGGTTTAGGTCGTTCTGAGCGAGCTGGAAGGCGATGGACCTTCCAATGCCGTCCGTGGCGCCTGTTACTATCGCCCAAGGGCCGTATTTGAGTTTAAGGTTTTTGGGCCGGCGGATGAAGTAGGAGTAGACGAAGTGAAGGAGGTTTTTCAGTGGAGGAAGGAGTGTGAATGAACCTAAGAATGCGAAGAAAAGGAGAAAAACGTGTTCCATTTTGGAAGGCAGTCAGTGATGGTATTTGCTAGATTTCCCACGATTTTATTTCAGCCAAGGAGCACACCCACTTCGCATTAAAATCGACGTTGACAATGCAGAAAACAGAAGATAAATTAATTGCGTGCATTAATATCATTGCATTGGGTTGCTTCCGTGCATCCAAAGTCTGATAAATTTATAACGTAGGGCCAGGGAGAAAGAATCCAGTCACTTGCATTCACTAGTAATAATTAGGGGTGTAAACGGGTCGGACCGGACCGGACGGAGGTGTGTCCAAGCTCTGTCCTATAAGAATTCGGACGGACACGGACCGGACATCATATAGTCTCGGACCGAGCCGGACAACGGATTGTCCTGTCCGATATAATAGAAAAACATCATCGGACAGAAAACTAGTGTGTCCAAGCTCTGTCCTATAAGAGAATCGGACGGACACGGACCGGACACCTTATAGCTTCGGACCGAGCCGGACAACGGACTGTCATGTCCGATATACAGTCGTACCAGTCACTTGCATTCACTAGTAATAATACTACTAATGTGTAATCCGTGGTTGCACACAGGTAATATTACTAAAAATAATATTTATTATTCTCAAACCGACCGTTAGAAAGTTTTTTCTACTGTGATAGCCTAAATCAATTTGTCCGTGTCAATTTTACATGGAATGTAAATATTGGAAGCAACTTTTCTTTTGTCTTCCCTGAATTCTCTCGGCAAAAATCTCTCCGTTCCCGTTTAAAATTAGTTTCTCAGTTAATTCTTCATAAAAAAATCAAACTAATCGAACCCTAAATCAAACAGGCGAGCAGTATAGCTGTGCGCAACTCCATATCCAAAATTTCGAGATTTAAGGGAAATCGATTTCGATAATAGACGTATGAGACTTTTTCTCAACATTTCAAAATAGACATATCAGATTTTGATTAAATTTAAAAGTACTTGATTCAGAAATCATATACGGATTCTTTTGTTTATTTGTTTTCAGAAATTTTGGCTTTTCTGCGGCGACACTTGTTTATCCACTTCTCTACTATCTCGTATTAGGGATGGATTTCTGGAATATAAAAAACTACATAATGGCTTTGGTGATGAGTAGCTGAAGCGAACAAAATGAGGTGTTGTAACCGAGTGGGTATGACTTCTGCTAAGGTGTTTTTTGTCTTTATTTTCCTGTTTTTAAAGTTACAGTTGAGACCGTTCTCAGCGGATATCCAGCTTACAGACTCTTGTTTATAATGTGCTCTATGATTTATAGTTTTATCAAGAGGAAAGATATTGATTTGATAGGGTTTTTACGAATCTGGTTATCAAATTTTTGGATCTGATGAATTTTATTTCTCGCAACTGAAAAAACTCAATTTCTGTGCGCGATTGAAGATCAGCTTGTAGTGTCCTTAATCTGGCTATTCATCTGTTCTTATTTGATCAAATTTAGAGCTTGAGAAAAGTTGCTTGTGCAAGTGGGGGAAAAAGTTCTTTGCCATCCAACCCTTATTTTCCGCAGGTGTAGTGACCACCACGACCAAGCCCTCTGCGCCACCTTCCAACTCCAGCAAACCGGGCCCACTCGCACCCTCACACCACCTTAAAAACCCGTTCGAAGATCGTGACTTCAAGCTCAAAATTCTCCCCAAATATTACTCCATATCTGATCAAACCCGTATGAGTGGAAAGAGCACTGAAATCTCACCGACGTTCGTTTTAAAAGCTAGGTGTAATTCGAATTATATTTGGGGGATTTGAGGGATTTAATTCAATGCGATTTCCGCCTTTGGACAAAGAGGGGTGGCGGCTGTTTTCTTTTGAACGGGGTGCTAGGGTTTTGGGCGAAGAAATTAGTATATATATTACATTATATTATTATTTTAATTCCTTTAATTCGAAAAATATTTGCTCGTTGATACTAACTCCAAATCAAACCCAACGAATGTCGACCCTAGCTAAATACCACCATTCCGGACACAATGGGATATGTTTCATAAGCTAGTTCGACTGTTTCAATCAGTTTTATCAAAATTAAAATATAAATCAATGTACATAAAATTTAAGCGTACATTTTAATTTACCGGAGCCACATACTGACTCCAAAAATTCAAGAAAAATAATTCTAGCTATGTTTTGACGATACGGTCCTAACAAAACTACTGTCGTCAAATTTGGATACCGTTTGAAAGAACGGTCATTTTCCAGTCGATTAAATTCTAACTGAAATGACCAAACTAGTTTAAATTCACCACGCTCACATATTAATTACAAAAATTATGAAATTGGAATCTAGCAATAATTTGATATTCTGGATCCAATAAAAGTGGTATCGTCGAAAACATAGGTCGTTTGCAAAATGACTATTTTTAAGGCTACATGTTAGATTAAATTCAATAGCGACTATTTTAAACTGGACATAACTTTCAATTCTCATTATGAAATCTGGATTTTTCACTTTCGTTAGAAAGATATAATTATACTGATTCAAATATTTTTTGTTTTATTGAAATCCGATTTATTTTGAATCATGTACATTAAATTGAAATTTAAAATCGAATTTTCAAACTATCGCATCATTTCGGGCTCGTTTTATAATTAAAATAAATTTATTCGTTGTAACTTCGATTAAAATAAATTTTTAGTCGTTATTATTCAAAATAAATCATTTTAAATATTCAAAATCCATTAAAATAGCTAAAATAAAAAAATTAAATTGCTTTTGTAATTTCGGGTTGTTACAGCAATAGAGCACTATAGCAATAGAACACTAAAGTGATATGTAGCAATCTCGGATATGAAGCTTGCTTCATCTCTTCTTTGACAATATATCTGCACACCATCATGTACTCAAAAAACCAGTACTGCAAAACAGAAAGATGCAATATTAAACACTAGAACAAACCACTGAAACATAAAAAACTTTGTGCTTACTATAGCCTACCATACCTGCAGTAGCTCAATGAAACCAGTTATATGCCTTCCTGTAAAGACCCGCACCTTGGATCAATCATAAACCACACAGGTCTGATCCAAAAGTTGGAAATCTACGAATACTTTAACTTTGGGCATACAACATATTAGAACAAATAACAGAAGACCTTTATAAACATTATAATAATGTTACATCAGAGTATAGAATATCAGAGTACAGCGAATATAATAATACAGCGGAAGAATAAATTACAACAAAATTAATACAATGCACAGTGGAAGACTTTCTATTCTCTGGACACAGCTTTAGGCTTTGATCCAGAATCCTGCTCAAGTGATAAGTATCTGCAAAAAGCTACTCGACTGCCCGTGTGGAAAAGAGGGCACACGAGTTTGCAAAGTGAAACAAACTACAGGTCAGTCATGGAACTGGTATGAGAAATCTTACATAACTTATTTAATAATAGGGCTAATCACAGGACCACGCCGCTAACGCGGAATGGGTTTACTCCATTGGATTGCCAGTGCAGAAATAAAGTAAATCGTCAAAACAACGCAATGCTTTTTATAAAAATGAAACCATTATAAGACTCAAGTCCCATCACACAATGCAATGCAATGCAAACTAGAGGATAGAGTTTTACCTTATAATGGTCAAAAATGCTTGATACGATAAAACGAATTTGATATTATTATAGTGTATACATGTTTTAAAACATTTCGATCATAATATCAATCATAGACGGCATAGCCGTCATGTACTATGTCGTCGTACTGGTAATACAAACAAAACTGCATGGGTTGTATTGGAAGTTGGATTTCCATCATGAACCAAGGAAAAAGATAGTCCTTACCAATTTCGAGACACTCTAGCCCGTGCCTCGGGACTCAGACACAGGTGAGACCTTGGATCTTCAGGGCCGGTCCACCAAAGTGCAATGGTTGGATTAATTATGCCTGAACAATACGTTTCCCTGTCCTATGGGGCGTAAATAGAGCCATTACGGACTCAAATAACCGAGGCGCCTCATTCTATCATCCACATAAGTAAAAATGTTAGGTCTTGTAAAAACCATGACACCACTTCTAGCTAGAAAGAAATGTATGTCCTCACTGCAGTTCTTACTCCCGTTTCTGGTTCATACCGGGGTGTGAGGCTCGCGAAGTAACGCTACACAAAGCTATACTATTTAAAGTTGTGCTTTGATCATCAACCACAAGGCTCTGCTTTTCAACAATAAGCCTTGATCATTTGCATATTGGCATGTCACATTGTCAGTCCATACCATACCATTGATTTCTACCAATATATAACCTCTAAGCTCGTATGTCTTAGAGAAGGGTGTTATGCAAGTGAATAAATTCTCCGCCACCACCAGATATATATTTAGCAGCGATCAACGAATAAAGTATAAAGGAATACAATGTTAGACATACAATCCATTTACAAGTTCGTTCTGGGTCTGAATGAAACCAGAGGCACCTTATACCTCGCATATCCGAACAATCAACAATACGTCCGGACAACTACCACTGAAACCTTCTCAAGGCAGCAACTTCAATCAAAGGCATCAGTAGTCCTCATCCATTCGATGTGAAGATTGTCGGTCTTCAACCACCGTCTTCATCTTCGACTTTTAATCGTCGTAGTAATTATTCAGAAGGGGTTAAACCCGGTCTTTCCGAATAACTCGCTTATTTTATAATAAAAATCAAGTGCTATAAAACACATTATACACTACATTCCAATTCAGAATATTCTTTCAATAAGATATTCACATTATTTAGAAAAAGGTTCTCATTAATTTTATCAAAGATAAATCCTTTCAAATTTATTCTTTAATCCCCCTTTTAAAGATTCATTAAAACCCCAAATTGGTTTTAATATCCAAAATCATTACTTTATGATTATTCAGTTTTAAGAAATAAATCTTATCTTTAACTGGGTTAAAGAACCAATGTCATTTAAAAACATTGTTCACGGTAAACCCAAAATCCGATTTATCTTATTTAATTCCAATTAAATATCAGTTAATTGGTAAACTTCATTAAATCTTATTTTAAAGATTTATTCTAGTTAATAACTAGTTCAATTCAATAAAAATATATTTTTATCTTTCCAAATATGGAATTTTTCATCCAAACTCTTTCCAAATCATTTATTATGATTTTACATATTTTTTTCCATATTTTTAATAATTTTATTATCGCTCGTACAGTCGGTTTCCAATAATGGTCACCGAACTGCATCCATAGCGACCTTTTCCAAATTTGATTTGGACATAATTCCAAATCCAACTGTTAGATTTCAAAACTTTTATATTCATTGGAAAGCTTTTTTCGATACGAACCCAACGGCTCCGGTTTTAGAAGAATCCGATGGTCGGATCTTCCGTTACACTAATTTGAAGTTAATGGTCGAAATTCGCGAACGGTCGTTGCGCGGCGCGTTCTGTTCAGGCATTAAATAAATATATAATATATATATCGTCGATTTCTATTTAAATCATTTTATAAAATATGTATAAATTCATTGTAAAATGATTTTAACTTCATTTTTAATTTAAATGAGAATTGAATATTCTATATCTTTATTATATTAAAATAATAATATTTTCAAAATATTATATTCCGAAATCACTTCCCTTTTTATATTCATTTTTAAATGAAATAAATCGACGATACACCCAATCGGGTTAAAATGGCGTTTGCTACTTAATTCGGCTTCAAATTTCTCTTCTTCACTGAATATTATTTAAAATACTCGTTATTAAAAATATACTTTATTTTTAAAAGATTCTTTATTTTGAAACATTCTTTATATAAAAATGTTTTTATTTTAAAATATTCTTTATATCAAAGGATATTTTGAATCGGAATGCGACTCAATCAATTACCATATAATTTCAATTATATGGTTTTCATACATCGCATGTGTGTGTGTGTGTGTGTGTGTATATATATATATAATGATACATAATCACTAAGCAATCCATTCACAACCAGAGTGAAATTTATAATTATGTGAGCATTAAAATAAATAAATAACGCTCAACACAAACTATCAATCTATCGATTGACATACAGTTAAATATTGGGACTAGTGTATGTCATCCCAACACCCGTGTGGGGTTTCCAAGCAACAACAATTCATCTAAATAGATTATTGGTTAATGAATTTAACCAATTCTGATGTCGAACGAAAAGAATATTTTATTCGCATTACAATTCTATTTTAAACACGACAAATAAAAAGAAATACTTTTATTTATATGACATGTCTCATATTTTAGCGACGAAATAAAAGACAATTTTGTTTTGTCGACAATTCCTATTTCAACAAAAATGAAAGTGACAATTCTAATTTCAGTATAAATGAAAATGAAAATGATACTTTTGTACGTCGACAATTTCCATTTAATAAAAGAGACAATTTTAGATGTCAATTCCAGATTTGACAAAAGTGACAAATTTATATCTAGATAAACATTCCTAGCTACAATGTTATTTTTAATCTAAATAAACATCTATAATGATAATAACCTTTTTTATTCTCATGCAACATTTTATAACAAAAATGTTATTTTATTTTCATACAACATTTCATACTAAAATATTATTTTTATCCAATGTAATGTTTTATACTCTAAATGACATATTTATTCTTATGTAACATTTCTTAATAAAAATGTTATTTTAATCTTTCTTAACAAAATTGTTATTTTAAACTAATGTCACATTTTATGACAAAATGTTATTTTTCTCTAATGCAACATTTTATAACAAAAATGTTATTTTTCTCTAATGTGCATTTAACAAAATGTTCTTTTTATTCTAATATGCATTTTCTAACAAAATGTTCTTTTTATTCTAATAACATTTCTAATATAATGACCTTTTAATTTCATGTTTTATTTGCATCAAAGAATGCAAATAAAATGCAACCCTTTTAAATCATGTTTTATTTGCAACAAAGGATGCAAATAAAAATATAACTTTTTATTACAATGTTATATTTGCATCAAAAAATGCAAATAAAATATAACTTTTTATTTCAATGTTTTATTTGCATCAAAAGGGTTCTTTGATGCAAATAAAAATATAATATTTTTGTTATAAAATGTTGCATGAGAATAAAAATGGTCATTATCATTAGAGATGTTTATTTAGATTGAAAATAACATTGTAGCTAGGAATGTTTATTTAGATATAAATTTGTCACTTTTGTCAAATCTGGAATTGACATCTAAAATTGTTACTTTTGTTAAATGGAAATTGTCGACATACAAAATTATCATTTTCATTTTCATTTATATTGAAATTAGAATTGTCACTTTCATTTTTGTTGAAATAGGAATTGTCGACAAAACAAAATTGTCTTTTATTTCATCGCTAAAATATGAGACATGTCATATAAATAAAAATATTTCTTTTTATTTGTCGTGTTTAAAATAGAATTGTAATGCGAATAAAATATTCTTTTTGTTCGACATCAGAATTGGTTAAATTCATTAACTAATAATCTATTTAGATGAATTGTTGTTGCTTGGAAACCCCACACGGGTGTTGGGATGACATACACTAGTCCCAATATTTAACTGTATGTCAATCGATGGATTGACAGTTTATGTTGAGCGTTATTTATTTATTTATTTTAACGCTCACACAATTATAAATTTCACTCTGGTTGTGAATGGATTTCTTAGTGATTATGTATCATTATTGTTATATATATATATATATATATATATATATATACACACACACACACATGCGATGTATGAAAACCATATAATTGAAATTATATGGTAATTGATTGAGTCGCATTCCGATTCAGAATATCCATTGATATAAAGAATATTTTAAAATAAAGAACATTTTTATATAAAGAATGTTTAAAAATAAATAATCTTTTAAAAATAAAGAATATTTTTGATAACGAATATTTTAAATAATATTCAATGAAGAAGAGAAATGTGAAGCCGAATTAAGTAGCAAACACCATTTTAACCCGATCAGGTTTATCAATCGATTTATTTCATTTTAAAATGAATATAAAAAGGGAAGTGATTTCGGAATATAATATTTTGAAAATATTATTATTTTAATATAATGAAGATAAAGAATATTCAATTCTTATTTAAAATTGAAAATGAAGTTAAAATCATTTTAAAATGAATTTATACATATTTTATAAAACGATTTAAATAGAAATTGAAACACCCCACCTCCGTTAAGGTCGCTCATAAAGGGAATGCCTTAATTTTAGTGGAGGTTTATAAGTAAAAGCCACAGATAAACTCAAGACAGATATAAATACACATATTTTAAACAGCGGAAACCAAAACAGACTTTTATTTCATCACTACGTGTTCAAACAAAACATTCCATAATTGTCTCAAATTACTTCCAACATTACAACCTCATTACCGTCTTGATTATTAATGAATCATAAAACATAAATAAGGTGACAAAAATCCCCATAGTGGTATCCAAAGCCATAATCTGAGCAAAAGAGATCCAAATCATACATCTATGTTCTTGGAGCTTGTAAAGAGTCTGACTGAGCTGAGTTGTTTCCTCCCTGTGGACCTAGGGGGGGACGAAAGAAAAGAAGGCGAAAAGAAAATAGAGTCAGACATAAATCCTGAGTAAATCTAGTAACTCTTCAGTGTGTGAATAAGAAAAGGGCATGATAGATATAAACTGAAAACAGGAAAGTGTCACCAGCTAAGGAAGTCTCGTTTAGAATCGAGTGTACTATCGCACCCACACTGTATATCTCTGCACCCACTTGAGCTTATTCTAACTGGCACCCCATGGTGAGGGTGAAGTGATCCCCATTTTCTAAAGATCGGCTCCTACTCGCGTAAACATGTGTCATACGACCCCCAAGAATTGTAGATAACTATGCTGGTCCCACCATGGGGTGTATCAAGACCCATGGTGGCGGCCCCGACACAATTTCTAGAAGGCATAGGTTATACTACTGGTGTCCCCAGTGCCCTGTTTGTCTGCTCCGGAGTGTGTGCACGCCCGCACTCTGTTAGAACCTACACTGTGCACCCACCGCCGTCGTTTTGACCGCTTACAATTAGCCCAGTAATTGTGCCCCACCCTGCCTAGTTTCAGGATACCGTGATACCTAATTTGGGTTACTGCTGAAACGGATCCCTCGTTACTAGGGTTTTCTAGTCAAACATGTTAAGTGGTTAAGTGTCTGTATTTACCTAACCTCACCCATCAATTCTTGTTAACATGTTGAATTTGGTTAAGTGTTATAGTTGACTTAACCCTACCATCTGTCCTTAGCCTCTTAGAGCACCTGACCACTCACATTAGACAGGTATTGCTACGGTTACTGGATGTGCCGGTCGGTTCCGGGCAGGTTTACACCGTAGCTCAGTCTAACCTCGGGTCCTTATTGGGCTCAATGCTTAACCACCCACATTGGATAGGTATTGTTGTGACTACTGGACAGCCGGGCGGGTCCGGGCAGGTTTGCATCACAACTCAATCCAACCTCGGGTTAAGCATATCGTGTTTTCTAAATTTACGTATTTTATTACTTCTCAATTATATATGTAAATTTCATGTTCTTTATTCTTGGGTATAACAATTCATACCGCTAGAATGTCATTGCCGTTGGCATGTGCCAACCATGCCAACTTATATTTTTAATGTTTTACACCCAACGTTATTACCCTCGTTTGTACGTTCGCAACATTATAACAAGTGTTAGGCTTGACACAATTCATCCCAACTTTATAAACGTGTGAAAAAGGGGAAACCAAGAACATGTAATATTTCACATAAAGGTGTGTGGCGCATGAACTTGCAATTTAGCGATTCAACATAAATTATGGGTCATGTGAACTTGCATTCAAATCAACGTATGACTAAGTAGGTGACATATGAAATGGCATAGTTTTAGGCTTATACAAACTTGTGTTTAAACATGGTTAACTTAGCATAATGTCAACCACAAAACTAGCATGTTGTATATTCACCAAAATGTACAATTTTAACATCTAATCATATAGCCTATTTCAACAAGAACTTGCATAGTTTATGAAACCCAAACGATACTTAACATAGATCCAATTATACTTGCAAATAAACATAATAATGTGTTCATAGGTTTTGGGTCATGTAGGCATAAAAGGGTCTCAAATCTAGAACATGTTTACATAAATTCTAACTTAGACTAAGGGAATATACATAGTCCATGCCACTGACATATACATAAAGGGATCAATTTCTAGTTTTTGCCACAACTTGCTATTGTTATTACTATCATATACAAATGTCCAATAGGCTTGCATCGATCAATTTATGCCATCAATACACAAGTCATGACAGAATTACTACAATACACTCAATTCATACAATAACACAATTCTATTTTCATTTACATCGAATCACATCATAGTTTTTATTCATATTCTAAAAGGTCACTATACTTACAACGAATGCAGAATCTTGAATTCTGGATTCTGAATTCTGAAATTGAGATGCGCTCCTTTGGGTAGATTAACGTTGCGTTGATTAATTTGATTAAGTTTTAATCTTCTTCTTAATTTGATTCGTCTCTAAGCTTCTCTCTCTTGACGGCTATGTTCAATTCCTCCCTGGCAGCATAACGACTCCCTTATTTTTTTTTGTGAATTTTTAGTTGTGACTTAGGGTGTATTTATAGATTTTTAAATTGTTTTGAGCCGTCAGATGAAGACAGGAGGAATCTAGACCATACAAAGTTCAAAGAGCTAATCAATAGGTGACAAGTCAGCCCTAGTGACACACCGAGCCACATAAATTCGAGCCAGAGCCAGACCTAGCCATCCAGGTCGACCAGGTAGGTCGACTGGCAGGTCGACACCTAGGTCGACACTATGGTCGAACTGGGGTGCCCAGGTCGACACCATGGTCGACCCTATGGTCGACCTAGTCTCTGGGCGGGAATTTTCCCGCCCAGCCCAGTTTGAACCTGTTTTTTCGAATTTCGAATTTGAAATTGAGCTATTTGAATTTAAATTTTATTCTGAAACTTCCAAAGGTCATAACTCCTTCATACGAAGTCCGATTCACGCAAACTCGGACTCTATCTTAAGCAGAATTCCGAGACGAACGCAATGGCGTAACCCATTTCCCTTAATTCTTTCATTTAGAATTAATTACACTTTAATTTGTGAAGCTTAACGTTATAGAATTCACGGGGTGTTACAGAAATCGATGATATATATATTATATATTTATTTAATGGCCTGAACAGAACGCGCCGTGCAGCGAGTGTTCACGAATTTCGACCATTAACTTCAAATTGGCGTAATGGAAGATCCGACCGTCGGATTCTTCTAAAACCAAAATCGTTGGGTTTGTATCGAAAAAATCTTTCCAATGAATATAAGAGTTTTGAAATCTAACGGTTGGATTTGGAACTATGTCCAAATGAAATTTGAAAAAGGTCGTTATGGATGCAGTTCGGTGACCGTTATTGGAAACCAACTGTACGAGCGATAATAAAATTAATAAAATTATGGAAATTTTTTGTAAAATCATAATAAATGATTTGGAAAGAGTTTGGATGAAAAATTCCATATTTGGAAAGATAAAAATATATTTTTATTGAATTGAACTAGTTATTAACTAGAATAAATCCTTAAAATAAGATTTAATGAAATTTTCCAATTAATTGATATTTAATTGGAATTAAATAAGATAAATCGGATTTTGGGTTTATCATGAACAATGTTTTTAAATGACATTGGTTCGTTAACCCAGTTAAAGATAAAATTTATTTCTTAAAACTGAATAATCATAAAGTAATGATTTTGGATATTAAAACCAAATTGGGGTTTTAATGAATCTTTAAAAGGGGGATTAAAGAATATATTTGAAAGGATTTATCTTTGATAAAATTAATGAGAACCTTTTTCCAAATAATGTGAATATCTTATTAAAAATATATTCTGAATTGGAATGTAGTGTATGATGTGTTTTATAGCACTTGATTTTTATTATAAAATACGCGAGTCATTCGGAAAGACCATGTTTAACCCATTTTGAATAATTACTACGACGATTAAAAGTCGAAGATAAAGACGGTGGTTGAAGATCGGTGATCTTCACATCGAATGGATGAGGACTACTGATGCCTTTGATTGGAGTTGCTGCCTTGAGAAGGTTTCAGTGGTAGTTGTCTGGATGTAAGGTGCCTCTGGTTTTGTTCAGACCCGGAACGAACTTGTAAATGGATTGTATGTCTGACGTTGTATTCCTTTATACTGTATTCGTTGATCGCTGCTAAATATATATCTGTTGGTGGAGGAGAATTTATTCTCTTGCATAACACCCTTCTCTAAGACGTACGAGCTTAGAAGTTATATATTGGTAGAAATCAATGGTATGGTATGGATTGACAATGTAACGACCCGCATTCTACGCATCATAGGATCGTAGAATATTTATTTCTGTCACGTACGAAGTCGTATGGTCGTGTAACTTTGGGAGACGACTATTGGGGTCATTTCCCATGTTCATGATTTTTCTCAATTTTTAAATGACCATTTTACCCCTAGTTATCACTGTTTTGGCCATAACTTTTGACTGGAAAGGAATTTTGACCTGAAACCACTTCCATTGGCTCCGAATGATGGTTTCTCTTTCCGTAGAGTGGTCACATTAGCCAAACGGACTTACCGTTTGGGAGATATGGCTGAGACAAGTTTCAGATGGGGAAAAACTGCTTAAGTGGGCTTAAGCGGGTAATTAGCAGCTAGGCCCAAGGGGAATTTCGGGTTTAGGGGGATATAGGTGCTGATTAGGGTTAGGTTATCACTTTCATTTCAGTTTTGAGCCGCCACAAACCTCCTTGAGACCTTAGTAATGACTTCCATCCTCTAAAACCACTCCAAAACACATTTTTAGTGAAGATTAAGCCTAAACTACATCAAAACAAGGCCAAATAGCAACAAAGCAAGGTTGGAGCTGCTGCTATACATAGGAATTCGACCCAAACAGAGGATACTTCAGATTTGGAAGTTTTATAGTGGCAAAGGTGAGTGATTTGCATAGTTTTTGCACTAATTACGGTAATTAAGGGGTAATTAGTGAAGATTAGCGAATTTATACGTAAATAAATTCTGGAAAAATTCTTAAAATTCTAAAATAATGTTTTAAGGCTCTGTTAGAAATTTGGGTTAATTTCGATGTGTTTTGCTAATCGTATGCTTAAACATGATTAAGAGGGATTATAGGAAAATGTGAGGTTTTGGCCACTTTTGATCCATTTTGATTCATTTAGATTGTTGTTTGTTGTTTGTGGTTGCTGTTATATGTTGCTATGACTCTTTGGTATGCTTTGTGATTGATTCCAATAGTTAGATTGGTCGAAAACACCGTCGAGAGGCGTATAAACAGTTGCTGGAAAGTTGCAGAAAACTGCAGGGTATCTAACCGGATCGGATCGGGTAGGGGATCGGATCGGACATATCCGAACCGGACCGGGGCGTGGTACTTTCTGGAGCATGACGTGAAGAGGCAACAAGGAAGGCCTGGTCGGATCGGAGGGGCGTAGCGTGGGATCGGAAGGGACAAGGAGGACTGAAGTGGAAGAAAGAGGAGCATGGATATCATATTCCGAACCGAACCGAGAGCAATACCCGAACCGAACGGATGCTGACGAGACGGAGACGGAGACATCCAAGCTATGGGGTATCCGAACCGAGCCGCTTCAGAATCACCGAACCGAACAGAATCACCGAACCGAACCGCATGAGGGAGAAGGACCCGAACCCAGAGGATGGTGGCATTCCGAACCGAACCGGGGGACGTATCCGAACCGAACCGAGCATGGGGAACCGGACATGTACTTTTACCACTTCGTGATGACTCTTCTGAAGACCAACTCCAATTCGACCAAACCCGAGATGCAAAGGAAGTCCAAATGAGAAGTTAGAGCTCAAGATTCAAATGGGAATCAACGAGTTCGCTTCATGGTTGGGCTTTGCTGCGGGACGCGTGTTAAGGGGTTATCGATGTCTATAGCTTAGGACCACTATGGTAGGAGGTACGAAGGCGGATTCAGGGCCATTATGGCATCGGTAGGACCAAGGGCTACGACCAATGAAGTGGGTCATTGAAATGTTTGGTCATGACTCCAAGTGTTTGGCTTGGTCACAGCAGGGTTTCTACAAGTCGGGATTCGTCGTTACCTCAGTTTGTCTAGTGTTCCAAAGTGGTAGATGTCGTACGCTTTACGCACTGAGTGAGAGATGTGAGGATGGTTGCTATGGATGATTTGTTTGCTATCATTGTGACATGCACACCCCACCCCCGTATTCTTACACTATCTATTATGGCACCTTAGAGCATTTTACGGTATGTGGTACTAACTCTTTGGTTGCAGGTCCAGGTTCAGGTATGGTTTAGTATACCTGTTATTATTCTGTTTAGATGCTTATCGCTCATACCAGGCTTTATGTCTGACCCAGAGTTTTATGTCTCCTCTTATTACTCTGGGTGCTCACGCGAGCAGACTAGAGACAGGTTAGCTGGTGATGCACGGGTAGATGATCCGGAGACGAGCAGGAGGCTTCCACGTAATATATAGTATTCTCCCTGTGTTGTTGAAGATCACTGCTTGGGCATTGTTGGTGTATCTTCTACTTTAGCTTTCTTTTGTTCAGAGACAGTAAATTTGGAAAATTGTAATAAGCTGTATTTGGGTTTCCGCTGCTTTGATGATTGATGTTGATTTTAGTTATCAGCTTATGCACTGTCTCGCCTGTTTTATGTCAAGTATGTTATTATTATATTTTATCCCATGCGCTGTGAGACATTCTACAGGTTCTTTGATTAGTTCATTCCCTTCTTTCTTTTCTTATGGCGACCGTCTTGTACTAGTCGGGCATGTGTACAGCGCACCTTCGGAGGAAATGCAGGCTGGTGCGGGGCGGGCCGTCACACTTGGTATCAGAGCTCTAGGTTGCGTAGTTAACCTAGGGAAGTTATCAGGGAGAGATATTATACGTATACGAGAGAGCGTATTTGTGATTACTTTGGTTTTTAAAAGCTATATATATATACTATTAGTAGTATAAGGATGAAGTCGTACTGCACTAGCACCACTATGGAATCGTTAATCGTTTCTTTTTTCAGATTGACGATGAGCCGAGATACTAGAGGTGCTGGTAGGGGAACCAATAATGGGAATGCTGCTGACATGAGGACAATGTTTACTGACCTCATGAGAGAGATGCTTAGAGATGTGCAGAGGGCAGCTCCCAATGATGGAAATGGTGGTGGTCCAATGGTGCAGGCGCCAAGAGTCGACTTCGCCAAGCTGAATAAGGATTATACTAGTCTTGGTGGGAAATCATTCCACGGAACGGAGTCGGCTACGGATGTTCAAGATTGGTTGGATAGTTGCGAACGTATCTTCGAGGATTTGGGTATCGAGGATGCGATGAAGAGAAAGCTAGCGTCCCGTCAGCTGCAAGGGCGGGCAATGAATTGGTGGAATGCTATAAAGGCAGCTACTCCCGAAGACCAGATTACTTGGGAGCAGTTTAAGGCTCGCTTTAGTGAGAAGTTCATTCCAGCTGCTCAGAAGTCAATGTTGTTTAAGAAGTTCTTGGAGCTCAAGCAGAATGGCAGAGCTGTCTCGGAGTATATTGCTGAATTTGACACTTTGTCAAAATATGGGTTATCTCTTATTGATACTGCCGAGAAAAAGAATGAGAAATTCATAACTGGTTTGGATCAGTACTTGGGGGAAAAACTTATTAACCACATCGATGAGACGTTTGAATCGATTGTGGGGAAAGCATTAAGATCGGAAAGTCTCTACCCTAAGTCGAAGACTGAGGTTGCATCCGCAGATGAGCCAAAACCACAAGCTAGTGGTGGAGGCAAAGGTGGTTCTCAGAATAAGAGAAAGCAGAATCAGGCTAAGGACGGCCAGAAGAAAAAGAATAAGCAAGATGTGGAGTGCTTCAGCTGTGGTAAGAAGGGTCATTATGCTAGTAATTGTCGGGCCAAGCCAGCGGATAGGAAGTGCTTCAACTGTGGCCAAATGGGACATCACAAGGACAAGTGTCCACAGCCCCCTAAAGAAAAGCAAATGGTGAAAGCATATGCCCTTAATGCTATTCCTTCTTCGTCAAATGCCCCAACTGCGGCGGAGAAGGGAAAGAATGTCGTCATTCAAGGTATGCTTTCTGTTTATGATGTTCCTGTTAGAGTTTTGTTTGATACCGGAGCTTCCAGTTCTTTCATATCTAGTGACCTGGTAGATAGATTGGGATTGGAGCCCGAGATTGTCGATAGACCTTTAGTAGTGACGAACCCGATTGGTGGTTCGACTAGCCTTAGCATGATTTGTCGCAATGTGGTCTTATCGAGTCATGGATGCATGTTTGTTTGTGATTGCTTTGTTTTGGGCTTTACTGGGTTTGGCATTATTTTGGGAGTAGATTGGCTCCAAAGATACGGGGTGGTGGTAGACTGTGAGGGCTTGTTGGTGACAGCTAGAGCGGATGATGGGCGGAGGATAGTGTTTGGTGGTCTACCCAGTAAGGGGGTATTGGCTAGTTTTCTAAACTCCCTCGACATTCCGCATAGTGAGTTGTCAGGTTTGCCCGTGGTTGGCCAGTATCCGGATGTTTTCGAAGAAGTGACCGGACTTCCACCACACCGAGAGATTGAGTTTCGTATTGATTTGGTAAAGGATGCCAGACCTATAGTGATGCCACTTTGTCGTATGGCACCAAGAGAGCAGCGAGAGCTCGAGGTGCAAGTCAGCGATCTTTTGAAGAAGGGATTTATCAGAAGGAGTGTTTCTGAATGGGGAGCACCAGTTGTGTTTGCTACCAAGGCGGATGGTTCCCTTCGTTTGTGTGTAGACTACCGCGAGTTGAATAAAGTGACGAGGAAGAACAAGTATCCTCTACCGCGGATAGATGATTTGTTCGATCAGTTGAGTGGCGCGAGAGTATTTTCTCAGTTGGATCTCGCGACAGGTTTTCATCAGCTTAGAGTGGAAGCTGAGAGTATAGCTAAAACGGCATTTCGAACGCCGTCTGGATTTTATGAATGGTTGGTTATGCCATTTGGGCTGACTAATGCCCCGGCATATTTTGTGGATCTTATGAATAGGGTATTCAGAGATCAGTTGAATAAGTCTGTTCTTGTGTTCGTGGATGATATTTTGGTCTATTCGAGGACAGAGGAAGAACACAAGGAACATTTAAGAGTAGTGATGGAGGTGTTGAGAAAACACCAATTGAAAGCAAAGTTTTCTAAGTGTCACTTCTGGAAGAGGGAAGTGAGGTTCTTGGGCCATGTTGTATCAGAGAATGGTATTGCCGTGGACCCGGCAAAGGTGGCTACGGTACAGGATTGGCCTACGCCCAAGAATGCAACAGATGTAAGAAGTTTCTTGGGGTTAGCGGGATATTATCGTAAGTTTATCCAAGGTTTCTCCAAGATAGCAGCACCATTGACCCAGTTGACCAAGAAGAATCAAGCTTTTGTCTGGGATGAAAGGTGCGAGGATGCATTCAAAAGTCTAAAGGACAAGTTGACAAGCGCACCAGTGTTAGTCATTCCTAAGGGGGATGAAGAGATGACGGTATACACGGATGCCTGTGGTACCGGACTGGGTGCTGTATTGATGCAAGGCGGTAGGGTTGTAGCTTACGCAAGTCGGCAATTGAAACCGCACGAGAGAAGATACACTACCCATGATTTAGAATTGGCAGCAATCGTGTCCGCGTTAAAGATGTGGAGACACTATCTCTTGGGAGAAAGATTTGAGCTGTTTACAGACCATAAGTCGTTAAAATATCTCTTCTCCCAGAAGGATTTAAATCTCCGTCAGCAGAGGTGGTTAGAGTTCTTAGCTTCCTATGATTTTGACATCGCATACACACCAGGGAAGGGCAATGCGGTGGCTGATGCATTGAGTAGAAGACATGCCAGCTTAGGGGCTATGTTCCTTGAATGGAAGCAACTGGAGTTTATCGCGGGGTTTGATTTCAGACCAAAGTGCGAATTGGATCCAGAAATGTTAGCAAGTTTGATGATCAGACCCACTTTGATTGAGCGGATCGGCTCTAGTCAGAGGGACGATCCTAACCTATTGGAAATCATCTCCAAGTTAGAGATGGGTATCGATGAGGAGATGAACAAGTATGGGCTTGATCGAGAAAGATGGCTTAGAAAGAATGGAAAGCTTGTTGTACCCAATGTCAATGGATTGAGAGATGAAGTGCTTAGAGAATGTCATCACTCAAAGCTAACTATACACCCCGGTGGTAATAAGATGTATCGAGATATGAAGCAGACTTACTACTGGGAAGGGATGAAAAGAGACGTTGGGAAGTTTATATCCAAGTGCATGAATTGCCAGCTAGTTAAAGCCGAGCAAAAGAAGCCTAGTGGGTTGTTGCAACCATTAGAAACTCCCGAATGGAAATGGGAGCAAGTCTCGATGGATTTCATCGATGGTTTACCAAGGACTAGATCGGGATATGACAGCATTTGGGTAATTGTAGATCGACTGACTAAAAGTGCAAGGTTTATACCAGTCAAATCGACTAGAACGGCAGCTAAGTTAGCAGAATTGTATATGAAGTGGATAGTGAGATTTCATGGAGTACCTAAGAGCATTGTAAGCGACCGAGACCCGTTGTTCACTAGTGGGTTTTGGAAGAGCTTACAAGAGGCTTTAGGGTCAGAGTTACATCTCAGTACCGCATATCATCCTCAGACCGACGGTCAGACGGAGAGGGTGAACCGTATTTTGGAAGATCTCTTGAGAGCATGTATATTGGATTTCGGTAGATCATGGGATGACCATTTGCATCTAGTAGAGTTTGCATATAATAATAGCTACCAATCCAGTATCGGTATGGCTCCGTTTGAAGCTTTGTACGGAAGACCATGCAACTCACCATCATGTTGGATAGAGACTGGCGAGAAGTTTGTGCTTGGACCAGATGTGGTGAGAGAAACGTCGGATAAGATCAAGATCATTCAACAACGAATGAAGGCTGCCCAAGATAGGCAGAAGAGTTATGCTGATAAGAGGAGAAGAGACTTAAAATTCTCCGTTGGCGACTTGGTGTTTGTCAAGATTTCCCCGTTGAAGAGCGTAATACGATTTGGCAGGAGAGGCAAGTTGGCACCAAGGTTTGTTGGCCCATTCCCTGTTCTTGAACTAGTCGGGAATTTGGCATATAGAATTAACTTACCAGAGAAGATGGCGGGAGTTCATAACGTATTTCATGTTTCCCAACTAAGGAAGTTCGTTCACGACTCAGATATGACTATTTCACCTGATCAGTTAGAAGACTTCGAAGTAGAACCCGAGGCGGTTGGGAACCGCGAGCCGGCCCGTATTGTCGAGCACGACATGAAGCAACTTCGAAGGAAGGCGGTGAAGCTAGTCAAGGTACAGTGGAGCGAGGACGAGAATGATTGTACTTGGGAGACAGAGGAGAACATTAGGAAGACATACCCAGAACTCTTTGCCTGGTAAGATTTTGGCTTCGATTTAGTTTTCCGCATGCTAGGATAGGCTTGTTTGCTTGTTTTGCATGTTTGATTGTTTTATGTGGTTGTTAGGCATGCGGGATCCTTTGTATGTTTAGGGTTAAGGAATTTCGGGGACGAAATTTCTTAAGGGGGGGGAGAGTGTAACGACCCGCATTCTACGCATCATAGGATCGTAGAATATTTATTTCTGTCACGTACGAAGTCGTATGGTCGTGTAACTTTGGGAGACGACTATTGGGGTCATTTCCCATGTTCATGATTTTTCTCAATTTTTAAATGACCATTTTACCCCTAGTTATCACTGTTTTGGCCATAACTTTTGACTGGAAAGGAATTTTGACCTGAATCCACTTCCATTGGCTCCGAATGATGGTTTCTCTTTCCGTAGAGTGGTCACATTAGCCAAACGGACTTACCGTTTGGGAGATATGGCTGAGACAAGTTTCAGATGGGGAAAAACTGCTTAAGTGGGCTTAAGCGGGTAATTAGCAGCTAGGCCCAAGGGGAATTTCGGGTTTAGGGGGATATAGGTGCTGATTAGGGTTAGGTTATCACTTTCATTTCAGTTTTGAGCCGCCACAAACCTCCTTGAGACCTTAGTAATGACTTCCATCCTCTAAAACCACTCCAAAACACATTTTTAGTGAAGATTAAGCCTAAACTACATCAAAACAAGGCCAAATAGCAACAAAGCAAGGTTGGAGCTGCTGCTATACATAGGAATTCGACCCAAACAGAGGATACTTCAGATTTGGAAGTTTTATAGTGGCAAAGGTGAGTGATTTGCATAGTTTTTGCACTAATTACGGTAATTAAGGGGTAATTAGTGAAGATTAGCGAATTTATACGTAAATAAATTCTGGAAAAATTCTTAAAATTCTAAAATAATGTTTTAAGGCTCTGTTAGAAATTTGGGTTAATTTCGATGTGTTTTGCTAATCGTATGCTTAAACATGATTAAGAGGGATTATAGGAAAATGTGAGGTTTTGGCCACTTTTGATCCATTTTGATTCATTTAGATTGTTGTTTGTGGTTTGTGGTTGCTGTTATATGTTGCTATGACTCTTTGGTATGCTTTGTGATTGATTCCAATAGTTAGATTGGTCGAAAACACCGTCGAGAGGCGTATAAACAGTTGCTGGAAAGTTGCAGAAAACTGCAGGGTATCTAACCGGATCGGATCAGGTAGGGGATCGGATCGGACATATCCGAACCGGACCGGGGCGTGGTACTTTCTGGAGCATGACGTGAAGAGGCAACAAGGAAGGCCTGGTCGGATCGGAGGGGCGTAGCGTGGGATCGGAAGGGACAAGGAGGACTGAAGTGGAAGAAAGAGGAGCATGGATATCATATTCCGAACCGAACCGAGAGCAATACCCGAACCGAACGGATGCTGACGAGACGGAGACATCCAAGCTATGGGATATCCGAACCGAGCCGCTTCAGAATCACCGAACCGAACAGAATCACCGAACCGAACCGCATGAGGGAGAAGGACCCGAACCCAGAGGATGGTGGCACTCCGAACCGAACCGGGGGACGTATCCGAACCGAACCGAGCATGGGGAACCGAACATGTACTTTTACCACTTCGTGATGACTCTTCTGAAGACCAACTCCAATTCGACCAAACCCGAGATGCAAAGGAAGTCCAAATGAGAAGTTAGAGCTCAAGATTCAGATGGGAATCAACGAGTTCGCTTCATGGTTGGGCTTTGCTGCGGGATGCGTGTTAAGGGGTTATCGATGTCTATAGCTTAGGACCACTATGGTAGGAGGTACGAAGGCGGATTCAGGGCCATTATGGCATCGGTAGGACCAAGGGCTACGACCAATGAAGTGGGTCATTGAAATGTTTGGTCATGACTCCAAGTGTTTGGCTTGGTCACAGCAGGGTTTCTACAAGTCGGGATTCGTCGTTACCTCAGTTTGTCTAGTGTTCCAAAGTGGTAGATGTCGTACGCTTTACGCACTGAGTGAGAGATGTGAGGATGGTTGCTATGGATGATTTGTTTGCTATCATTGTGACATGCACACCCCACCCCCGTATTCTTACACTATCTATTATGGCACCTTAGAGCATTTTACGGTATGTGGTACTAACTCTTTGGTTGCAGGTCCAGGTTCAGGTATGGTTTAGTATACCTGTTATTATTCTGTTTAGATGCTTATCGCTCATACCAGGCTTTATGTCTGACCCAGAGTTTTATGTCTCCTCTTATTACTCTGGGTGCTCACGCGAGCAGACTAGAGACAGGTTAGCTGGTGATGCACGGGTAGATGATCCGGAGACGAGCAGGAGGCTTCCACGTAATATATAGTATTCTCCCTGTGTTGTTGAAGATCACTGCTTGGGCATTGTTGGTGTATCTTCTACTTTAGCTTTCTTTTGTTCAGAGACAGTAAATTTGGAAAATTGTAATAAGCTGTATTTGGGTTTCCGCTGCTTTGATGATTGATGTTGATTTTAGTTATCAGCTTATGCACTGTCTCGCCTGTTTTATGTCAAGTATGTTATTATTATATTTTATCCCATGCGCTGTGAGACATTCTACAGGTTCTTTGATTAGTTCATTCCCTTCTTTCTTTTCTTATGGCGACCGTCTTGTACTAGTCGGGCATGTGTACAGCGCACCTTCGGAGGAAATGCAGGCTGGTGCGGGGCGGGCCGTCACAGACAATGTGGCATGTTAAGATGCAAATGATCAAGGCTTATTGTTGAAAAGAAAAGCCTTGTGGTTGATGATCAAAGCACAACTTTATATTGCATAGCTTTGTGTAGCGGTACTTCGCGAGCCCCACACCCTGGTATGAACCAGAAACGGGAGTAAGGACTGCAGGGAGGACATACGTTTCTTTCTAGCTAGAAGTGGTGTCATGGTTTTTACAAGGCCTAACATTTTCACTTATGTGGATGATGGAATGAAGCGCCTCGGTTATTTGAGTCCGTAATGGCTCTATTTATGCCACATATGGCGGGGAAACGTATTGTTCAGGCATAATTAATCCAACCGCTGCACTTTGGTGGACCGACCCTGAAGATCCAAGGGCTCACCTGATTCTGAGTCCTGAGGCAGGGGCTAGAGTGTCTCGAAATCGGTAAGGACTATCTTTTGCCTTGGTTCATAATGGAAATCCAACTTCCAGTACGACCCACGCGGTTTTGTTTGTATTACTAGTACGGCGACATAGTATATGATAGCTAAGCCGTCTATGATTAATATTATGATTGAAATGTTTTAAAATATATATACATTATAATAATATCAATTTCGTTTTATTGTATCAAGCATTTTTGACCATTATAAGGTAACACTCTATCCTCCGGTTTGCGTTGCATTGTGTGATGGGACTTGAGTCTTATAATGGTTTCATTTTTATAAAAAACATTGCGTTGTTTTGACGATTTACTTTATTTCTGCACTCGCAATCCAATGGAGTATACCCGTTCCGCGTTAGCGGCGTGGTCCTGTGATTGCCCCTAATATTAAATTAGTTAAGTAAGATTTCTCATACCAGTCTCTTGACTGACCTGTAGTTTGTTTCACTTTGCAAACTTGGGTGCCCTCTTTTCCACATGGGTAGTCGAGTAGCTTTTTGCAGATATTTATCTCTTGAGCAAGATTCTGGATCGATGCCTAAAGTTGTATCCAGAGAATAGAAAGTCTTCCGCTGTGCATTGTATTAATTTTGTTGTAATTTAATCTTCCGCTGCATTATTATATTAGCTGTACTCTGATATTCTGTACTCTGATGTAACATCATTATAATGTTTATAAAAAAATTCTATTATTTGTTCTAATGTGTTAGTATGCCCAAAGTTAAAGTATTTGTAGATTTCCAACTTTTGGATCAGACCTGTGTGGTTTATGGTCGATCCAATGTGCGGGGATTTACGGGTCTTTACAGTTGGTATCAGAGCTCTGGTTAGCTCAAATCTTTGGGGTGCAACTAGTTAGAACTGAACAAAAAAATCATCAAAGATAGGATTAGTAATATCTTATAAAAGTATACTCATTAGAGATAGGATCGTTAGCATCCTAGAATGAGAAAACTCATTAGAGATGGGGTTAGTAACACCCTAGAATGAGTTGAGAGTGCCAACTATATAATTAACGTATTTGTGATTATATATATAATCTGATATAAGAAAATATGATTTTTGCATATATAAAAGTTGTTTATATTTTAAAAGCTAATCAACTAATTGATTGATGATTTTGTTGTGTGATTATTAGTTTAACTAATAAAATTATTAAAACCAATAATAGAAATAAAAACTTAGTTGGTTAATTAAACAATATTTAGCTCCGTTCCTTTTCGAGGACGAAAATATTTTAAGTGGGGGAGATTGTAACATCTCGCAAATTCTGAACCAATTAAAATTTTTATTTTAGAAATTTTATAGAATTTTAAATAGTTAAAATGATTTATTTTAAATAATAACGACTAAAAATTTATTTTAATTGAAGTTAGAACGAATATATTTATTTTAATTATAAAAGGAGTTAGAAATAGCGTGGTAGTTTGAAAATTTGAATTTGAACTTTGACTGACTGTACAGGATGCAAAATAAATCGGATTCTAGTGAAACCAAAATTATGTAAATCTATTTAAAAATATCTTTCCAAGAATCCGTAAAATCGAAATTTCATAGCGGGAATCAAAAGTTATGCCTAGTTTAATTTTCAGAATAGTCGCTATGGAATTTACATATATATATATATATTAAAAATAGCCATTTTTCAAACGACTTCCGTTTTCGATAAAACCGCTTTTGTTGGACCCGGAATGTCAAATTATTGCTAGGTTTCAATTTTCATAATTTTTAGAATTAATATGTGAGCGTGGCAAAAGAAAACATGTTTTGTCAGTTTTAGTCAAATCGGATCGACCAGAAAAGGACCATTTTTCAAATGGTCTCATAATTCGACGAAATTAGTCTTGTTAGGACCGTATCGTCAAAACATAACTAGAAATAATTTTTTTGTAATTTTTAAAGTTAACATATGCGGGATTTGAACGATTTTAATCGATCTAGTGATCGATTAAGGTCGGGCAAAAGGCGTATCGTTAAACTTCCCTTAGTTACAGCAACATCCAAAATCTGGTAGAGGTAACCCATAATCGTCGAACCCCAATCGAACTGTTCCGTTAAGCATAAATCAAATACGGCCTCCAAATATCCCAGACTAATAGTGTCATTTGTTGTCGTAAAAAAATAGAGTACCCATCATATACAAAACAAAAATGCGGGCAATATGAGTTTTGTTATCATTGGCCTCAAGATAACTGTCATGAAATTACTTCACAAGATGCGATAAAGCAACATTTCCGACCCGAATATCTTTCTCCTCAAGAAGTGGCAATAGTTGCTTTGCATTTTCGAATTGCCTCCAACTCTCATCATATGGTATCGTTAGATTACTCATTCGCTCGGGAATGGATGTCAGCATGGTAAAATCTAATGGTGTAAACCCGATCTCCGTACTAGGAAATAAAAAGATATGCGTAGTCGGCCATCAATGCTCAACAATAGCATGTATGCATCTGTTATCAGAGTTTTTCAATTCAATTTCCATAAATTTTCCAAATACACTCACTATCGGATCTCGAACTTGAGGATACACTTTAACTTTCTTCACCATTTCAACATTGTCGTAAATGCTCCATGACATCTCATCTTGTCGCGATTCTAGTTATAAAACTAAATCAGCTACATAATCTTTTCATATCGAATAATTTTAGTTAAAACGCTTTGAAACGAAAAAAAATACAGTAAGCTCTTTTCCGCTGTTGTAAATATGTGTAACTCCTTCTTGTAGACTCGTGATGGACATGAATGGAAACGTCGGATCAATTGTTGTCTCCTTCCTTGCTTCATAGCCACCTTCTTCGCTTTCAATCCTTTTTCGAGTTTTTCGCGAAACTTTTCTCCTACATAACCCACTCGCGGCGCTAGTGCCTTCAATGATTTCCTCTTCCATCATCAATCAATTCCACTAATTTGCTGAACCAAGAAAAATGTCAAAAATGAGGGGTTTAAGGTGGAGAATGATGGAATTGATGGTGCTAAAGTAATGACAAAGAGTAAATATTGATTTGTTTGAAATTGTAGCAAAAATCCTTTGTTTTTCAAAGAATTTTTGGACTAAGGTTTTGATATTTTGGGGGCTTTGATGAAAATCGTGAGCTTCTGTTTACAGAGAATAATTACTATGTAAAAAAAAGCTTGCAATTTTTTTTCGTTTTTCCCGGGACTAAACGGTTTTCTGAAAACCGTTTAGTCACTAAACGGTTTTCAGAAAACTGTTTAGTATTTAATTTAAAAAAAAAATTAACGCCGCGTCCCTCCACCGACTGTTGGAACAGTGGGGGAATCAACGCCCAAACATAGCGATTCATGCTCCAAAATGCACTTACTGCTGGGAATGCTCTTATACAAAGTGTAGCAATTGCATCCAACCTCAAAAAATATAGTCAATTATACTGAATCTTAGTGGAAAAGAAATAGACCATGGTGGAAAAAACAAAGGCATTTTATTATTGTGATCCCATTATCAACACCCAGAACCGTAAAGCATTTTTAATAAGTGTCTTAATTTTTAGGAAATAAATAAATAGAACATTTAGTTACTTATATGAGAACAGCACAAAAAATGAAACTTTTACTGAGAACAGATAAGTCAAATAGACTTTGTTTTTCTCTTGAGAACGTAAAGATTGTCTGTATATGGGATAGGATAAAGAGCACCACAAATAGTGCAGCGCCCCTTTTGTTGGATCTAGATTAACCCTAGAGGGGGGGGTGAATAGGGTTTATCACAGTTTTTTTTTATGAATTAAAAAAACTGATAAAATATTAAATAATAAACAGATCACAGACTGCAGTAGACATAAAAAGCAGAAAAGAAATAACACACAAAGATACCCAGCTTCGGCAAAATCCTGCCTACTGCTGCATTCCTAAGGTTTCTACTAGGTGTTATAAACAGATCCCGCATACAAGACCATGTACACTCGTAGCGCCTGCTCCTGTCCTAACCCTACGCTCAAATCCCTAGTCTGACTGATATCCCCTCGATCAGATTTCCCGTATTACAAACCCGTAACACGTAACCTAGATTTTACAGATTCTAGAAACTGTTAGTCAACACCCTGACTGATTCTCCTTGATTTTACAGAATTCTAGAAATTATTTGAGACGGTTTAAAAACAGAATAGAAAATACAAAAAAAAAAATTAAAACAATAAAAACCCTAGGAGATAAAGACTAAAGGGTCATCCCCTTTCCACAATTCAAAGAATCAGGCTGGTCATTTTCTAATTTGTTCATCCCGTTCTTCCTTTCTTTGAGAAATTAAAATGGCGGCTCTCTAGGGTTTCTTGCTTATTCTTCCAAATCGAAGTTGATTACTGAAATTAATGATTGTTCTCTGAAGCTTGAGCAAATTTGTGGCTTGCTTTCCGATGCTTCGATTTGGACTTCCCTCTCTGGCACTCGATCGAAACCCTAATAAAATTTGTGAGTAATTTGATTCTCTTGAACTCTTTTATTGTTTGCATTGGATTTCAAAAAAATAATCACCTGTGATGATGTGGTGTAATATAGGATAAAGGAATCCTATGATAGCTCTCTGACTTCACGATTATGACTTGGCTGATTTACCCGTGTTTCCTCTTTTTTTTGGTTCGATTGAATGATTGCCTTGAATTTGAATATCTCGGCTTTAATAGCTTACCTGATGTGAAACTAAATTTGCCTCTTTTAAGAATTGCCAAGAATGAATTGCTGACAGTTTTGTGTGATTGAATCCAGTCATGTAAATACAAATCTGATCTATTTTCTGAATCATGTGAATTGTGTGAAATTGCCTTTATTGCAAACAAAATGCTCTCGAGTTTTCTCTGATAAATTTCTGGAAATAAATTGATATGTTTGGCCGAGAATTCCCTTGATTAATTTTCTAGAAACAAATATTGTGATTTCATTTTCTATGCCATGAATAAAACCTTTCCAGGAATATGTTCCTTGCCAAAAAAAATTGTCCACACTTTGAATTTAAAACTCTTTGCTGCTGCACTGCCTTAAGAATGACTTCTTGCCAAACAAAAACACTTGCCAATAATTTGATTTGTCCAAAAACTGGAAATAAATTATTTTCCCTTTTACTTGATACACTTTGGAAACATTTTGAAAACTTGCCATAAACTGTTGAATAAAAATCCTTGTGCATTTCTGGACAGACTTGATTGATTCCTGGAAATAATTCAAAGCACTTACCAATTATTATTCTTGCTGATTTTCTGCACTTCTATGACCATGATTGTCGAGTTGAATATTTTGTCAAAAACTGGAAAGTCATTTTCTTTTCTAGTAACAGATTAAATGATTTGTTGTCCCTTGATTAATACATGCACTAGTGTTGCTTGCTCCTTTGTGAGCTGCACCTGTGTTGCACCATTCTTGAACTATTTTGTGTCCATATATACATGCTGAAACTGAAAACTTCTCTGATTCACATTGCTCCACTAAAGATCCAGAAATGTTGTTGTACTATATATATGCACATATATGTTGTTTGCTTCATTCAGTTGATCTTGTTGTGTGTATATACACTTGAATCTTTAGCTTGAGTAGTTCATTCACTTGCAAACATATTTGCATGCATCATCACATACATGTATACTGATGGCTTGTGTATACATGTTTTGCCTTGTTTGTTATTACATTAAATTTTCCTGGGCTTTAATGACTTGATCATTCAAACTGGGTGATCATGTCACCATTCATGTATGCTCTGTCATTATTTGTGAACCATGTTCTCTTGCTCTTTTCCACTTTCAAAACTTGTTGTACCCATGAACATTCGTGCTAGCTACACTGTTTCAATTTGTTGTTTGTAGTCGAGTTACACCATCCATGTACACAACCTCGATCATGTTTAGATCCACTCGCTTGCATTTGAAATGTTGTACCATTTGCTTGTTGCTTCTGAATTTGAACTGATTTGGCACTTGTTCATCTATATGCTGCTTCACACCATGTTGCGCCACACTGCTTTGATCATGTAGAAAAAACTGACCTGGATCACTTGTATGGCTCGACACATGTGCTTTGTTGACTATGTTGACTTTCATGTCGTCCATATATATACGACCATGCCATGTTTACTTATCCATCTCACTGTGTCAATCTTGGTCCATGTGGCTGCTCCACAGCTGCTCACTACTACATTCTGATTGGTGTGGCAGTGCACACATGTATATTTATACACATGTGTATATGCAGCAATAAGAAAGATTTTTTCTGTCTCTGTTCATATACAAACTAGCTAGACACAGATGAATCAGATCAAGTCATGAAAAATGATGAGAAACACACCAGAAAACTGAGGCAAATATAAATTTTAAAATAAAATTTATATTTGCATAAATTTTGAAAATTATTCTGCTCCATATACAGTGTGTGTGTTTCTGTATATGACAGGTATGAAGATTATGACTGGACTGATTGTGAGCTGTGAAGACAGAAGCTTAAAGACAGAAGATGAAGACAACAAGCAGTGTATAACTGTATATGAGTGTAAGTCTGAAACTGTATATGTGAGAATGTATAAAAGTCAATGAGTCTGTATATGGATCAATGTGGAAATGAATGTATATATGACTGTATAAAGAATTGAGTGTTGTAATAGATGAAGTTGAATATGAATGAAATGACATATTAGCGAGGTGTACAAATAGTGGAGTTGTTAAAATTTGTACTGTTTAAATATTTGAAATAAAATATTATATTTAATAAAATACTGTTTGAATATTTAAATTCTTGTCCAGTAGTATTTTAATTAAATATAACAATTATACCTCAGTCTGTGATGAAGAAAATCTGTACAATAACAAACACATTTATAATAGAAATATGTTTGGTTGTTATCATCAAACAAAAATCATATAATTGTGTATATAACACCGTTATGTACAACACCTTAACCATCCTGATTTCTACCACATATCTCGGTTTCTCTCTCCTCCCACTAATTTCCTCCCTCCCCCCCCCACTAACTTATTTAACTATAAATATTTAGCTCTGGTTGAGGTGCAAAAGGGGTGCTAAGAAAAGGGGGTGTGCTAGAGCGTGCGTCATACATACACACACGCATATATATATATATATATATATATATATATATATAGGATCAAGAGCACCCCAAATAGTGTAGCACCCCTTTAGCCTCCTGATTTCCACCACACATTTCCGTTTCTCTCTCCTTCCACTAACTCTCTCTCTCTCTCTCTCCTTCCACTAACTTTTTTTAATATAAATATGTGGCTATTAATGGGGTGCATTTGGGGTGCTCCCAAATAGGGGTGCCATGAACCCTTCTCATATATATATATATATATATATATATATATATATATATATAGGGTAAGTCTATTTAAACACAAACCTTTGACACAATTGATTTGCACCATTAAATCACTCCATGAACTGCACTACTCCATATAAAGACAAAAAGATCCAACGGTGGAGGGTTTGTGTCTTTCTTTTTGTGTTTAATTTTGTGTCCAAATAGACAACCCCATATATATATATATATATATATATATATATGTATGTATATAGGGATTGGATCAGGGAGCCCCTGAATTTCAGCCCCCCATTTGCACCCCAATTTCAGCCATTCATTTATATTGAAAAAAGTGAATGGAAAGTGAGTGGGAGGTGAGAGAATGAGTGGAAGGAGAGAGAGATAAAATGTATGGTGGAGAAGTGGTAGGCTAAAGGGGTGCTCACTATTTGGGGTGCCATTGAACCTGCCCCTATATTATATATATATATATATAATATCGTGCTTAACGGACAATTCGGTTAGTATATTTTAAATCCATAATTTTGTACTGTTCAACTATTAGTGAAATTAGTAATATAGCTATGCACTGATCTTTTAACTTCTAAGCCTCGTACGATCATTTATTTGATACACATAACAGAATTAGTGTTGTCCAACTATGTCGGATTCTGAAGGTAATGAGAATCAGGACCTAGTCATTGATAATGAAACTCATATAATGAAAGTATATGACGCATTTAACTATTAATTTATCTCACGTTACTAGTGGCTAGTATCCAAGAATCTGTGTTATCATGGTGCTTGGTGCCACATCCCACAAGATTGTTAAACAAATTTGAACTAAATTTGTACGTTGCAAGTTTTGACTAAACACATTTCTAGATCGGGCATCTTCAGATAAAAACAAAGGCGTGCTTTTTAGTTCAAAATCGGAAGCGATGCTTCAGTGTTGAAAATGAAGCACGGGAGCTTCAGTTTATAATCTCAAAAGTTTGTCTTTGAGCTGAAGCATTGGTGCATCAGTAACGACTGAAGCATTGAGGATTCGGTTTAAAAATAAAGCATTATGCTCCAGTTTGAAGCTTTGGTCTTTTAACTGAAGCATCGTCGCTGCAATTTTTGAACTGAAGCACCACTTTAGTTTTTAAAACAAATGTGCCCTACAGTGTATCACATTTTGAATGAATTTGTGTTGGAAATGAATGAGTAGGTTTGGCAAAATTCATTTAGTCCCACATGGGGGAAAACTACCACCTTTGCTACTACTTATACTAAGGCTTGATATGTTATTACAAAAGAAAGAGGAGACGGAAGAGAGAGGCAATGGCATAAACTATAGCATGATAAAAACTCATATTAATATTTAATGGTCAAAAGATAGGGCCTTGGGCCTTCGGATGCCGATGGGCTCGCTGCATACTGCTATTTTTGAATTTGGCCATGAAGTTGCGAACGGAAATGTCTGTTGGTAAAGGGTCGCAACCTCTTCCAGCCTATATAAAGGCCTGCGAAAATCAAAACAAATATACGATTTTTATTCCGATTTCGCTCCTCTTTATCTTCTTCCCTGTTGCTCTGATGTTCAAAGTAAAACCACTTCCTTGCGTTCGTCGTCAATCTGCGGTTGTACCGCAACATCGCAGACAGGAACTGTTTCATCCTCGGGAAACGATTGCTCAACCAAACCTTACAGCGTCGTAGAGGGAGCAATTTCTTTTCAAGGAAACAGCATTCGCTGGACTCAGTAATATTCCTCTTGTTCTCTGCATTTTTACTTAATCAGTACTGCTTCCTTTGGTTCCCTTGCAAAACTGTGATTCATAATTGGTATTGCAATTGCAATATCATTGAATCAATATTACTAATGCTTAAAAGCGTTACTGTTCATAGAAACGGTTTTCAGACGTTTCTAGTGATTGGTTGCTAACAATCTTGAAATGAAATTGCTAATAGTTGCTTCCATTTGCAGACGACGATGTCGCAAAACAGCAACAACAAGTCTGTGCCGACACAGATTGTGCCACCGGCTCCGCCTCTGGTTCCACCGACTGTCCCATAGAAGTTTAATGGCCAGGATTTCAAACGGTGGCAGCAGAAGATGCTTTTCTACCTGACAACCTTGGGCCTCGCCAAATACATTACGGAGGATCCGCCATTTGTTGAAGAATTGGAGTCAGACGCCACCAAAGTCGAGGCGCTTACAGCATGGAAGAATTCTAACTTCAGCTGCAAGAATTACATTCTCAATGGTTTGGAAAATAGTTTATATAATGTATACTGTACCATTGAGACTGCAAAGGTTCTCTGGTTATCACTTGAAAAGAAGTACAAGACTGAAGATGCCGGATTGAAGAAATTCATTGTTGGAAAGTTTCTTGACTTCAAGATGGTCGATTCCAAAACAATCGTCAGTCAGATTCAAGAACTTCAAGTTACCATTCATGAAATTCACGACGAAAAGATGGAGTTAAGTGAGTCATTCCAAGTGGCTGCCGCTATCGAAAAGATGCCTCCGTCATGGAAGGAATTCAAAAACTATTTAAAGCATAAGCGCAAGGAAATGACCATGGAGGATCTGGTTGTTCGTCTACGGATCGAAGAAGACAACAGAAAATCAGAGAAAAAGGCTACCAGTTCATACAAGCAAAGGCCAATGTGGTTGAGGATGAAAAGACAAACAAAAGAAAGTGCGAGCAGAATGCTAAAGCAAAGAAACAAAAGAATTTTCAAGGATCTTGCCACAACTGTGGAAAGAAAGGCCACAAAGCAGCCGTGTGTCGTGCCCCCAAAAAGAAGAAACCTGAAGCAAATATGGCAGATAATTCAGATGATGTTGCAGATATAGATTTATGTGCGGTTGTTTTTGAATGCAACCTTGTTGGCAACAACAAGGAGTGGTTTCTCGATACAGGAGCCACTCGTCATATATGTGCCAACAAGTGGATGTTTACAACCTACAAACCTGCCACTGATAACGAGCAACTATTCATGAGTAACTCGTCCGCATCAAAGGTGGAAGGCAAGGGAAAGATAGTATTGAAGTTAATTTTTGGAAAGGAACTAAAATTGAATGACGTTCTCCATGTTCCAGAAATCCGCAAGAACCTGATTTCAGGATTGTTGCTCAGCAAGCATGGTTTCAAACTAACATTTGTTGCTAATAAATTTGTATTAGCGAAAAATGGGGTGTATGTGGGAAGGGGCTATGTTAGTGATGGCTTATTTAAAGCTAATGTAACTACCATTGTACAAAAGGACGATATGAATAAAGCTGAATCTTCTATTTATATCGTAAACTCTTCCAATATTTGGCATTCTAGATTAGGGCATGTTAACTTTGAAACATTGCGAAAATTGATTAATCTAGACTTTATACCAAAATGTAATGTCAAATCTGTGCAAAAGAAAAAATGACTAGAACCTCGTTTCATCACATTGAACGAGAGACCGAACCTCTAGAATTAATACATACTGATGTCTACAATTTGAAAATGTGTCAAACTAGAGGAGGAAAGAGGTACTTTATCACATTCATTGATGATTGTACCAGATATTGTCATTTATATCTCCTTAGAAGCAAGGACGAAGCAATCGACATGTTTAAACAGTATAAGGCAGAAGTTGAGAATCAACTCAATAAGAAAATAAAATCTTTAAGAAGTGATAGAGGAGGAGAATACGAGTCTCTGTTTGAGGAATTTTGTGCTAAGCATGGAATTATACATCAAACTACATCCCCGTATTCCCCTCAATCCAACGGTATAGCCGAACGGAAAAATAGAACTCTTAAAGAAACGATGAATGCCTTACTAATTAGTTCTGGATTGCCAGATAACTTTTGGGGAGAAGCTATTCTTTCGGCAAATCACATCTTGAATAAAATACCGCGAAAGAAAACATCATAAAATCCACATGAACTTTGGAAATAGACCACCATCCTACAAATACTTGAAAGTGTGGGGATGCCTTGCCAAAGTAGAAATACCAAAACTGAAAAAGGTCAAAATTAGACCGAAAGACTATAGATTGCATATTCATTAGATATGCTCATAATAGTAGTGCATACCGATTTTTGGTGTACAAATCTGAAATTGATGACATTCATGAAAACACCATTATTGAGTCGCGAAATGCTAGATTCTTTGAACACATTTATCCTCTGAAATCCTCTATTGAAACAATTGTTCAAAAGAGATCAAAAGATATAGATACTCCTGAGGATAATGTTAATCAAAACTCGAATGAGAGAAATGTTGAGACTGAGGAACCCAGAAGGAGCAAACGTCAAAGGACTTTGAAAATGTTTGGACCTGATTTCTATGCATATATGACAGAAAATGAACCTCTAACTTACCAACAAGCAATGTCATCTCCAGATGCTTCTTATTGGAAAGAAGCCGTCAATAGTGAAATAGAATCCATTCTACAAAACCATACGTGGGAACTAGTGGATCTCCCTAAAGGATCGAAACCACTAGGATATAAAGGAATATTTAAGAAGAAACTAAAGGCTGACGGCTCAATAGACAGGTATAAAGCAAGACTTGTGATAAAAGGATTCAGATAGAAGGAAGTTCTAGATTACTTTGATGCGTATTCACCAGTAACTAGAATAACATCGATTACGATGCTTATTGCGATTGCATCTATATTAAATTTGAAAATACACCAAATGGATGTGAAAACTGCTTTTTTGAATTGTGAATTAGAAGAAGAAATATATATGCAGCAACCTGAAGGGTTTCTTAGCCCAGGAAATGAAAATAAGGTGTGCAAGTTAGTAAAATCACTTTATGGCCTTAAACAAGCTCTGAAACAATGGCACGAGAAATTTGATGAAACTATGTTATGAAATGGATTAAAAATAAATGAATCAGATAAATGCATATATATAAGATATACGGATATTGGATATGTCATTGTTTGTCTTTATGTTGATGATTTACTAATCCTAGGAGTGGCTGATGTAATCTTGGGTGTTAAAATTATAAAAACACCACAAGGATATGCCTTATCTCAGTCACCTTACATTACCAAATTACTTGAAAGGTTCAAGCAGTATAATATAACCATTGCAAAATCACCCGTGGATATTAACCGAAATTGGGTAAAGAACACCGGTAATGGAATATATCAACTTGAATACTCTCGCATACTGGGAAGTATAATGTATGTCATGAATTGCACTAGGCCTGATATTGCATATGCTATAAGCAAGCTGAGTAGATATACCAGTAATCCTGGCAAACATCACTGGAAAGCAATAATCAGGGTACTAGGATATCTGAAGTACACACAAAACTATGTATTACAATATGAGAAGTATCCCTCAGTGGTAGAAGGATATAGTGATGCCAATTGGATAACTGGCTCAAATGACACAAAATCCACAAGTGGATATGTGTTTACATTAGGAAATGGAGCAATCTCATGGAAATCATCCAAACAAACTTGCATACCAAGGTCGACAATGGAATTGGAGTTCATTGCTCTAGATAAAGCCGCAAAAGAAGCAGACTGGCTTAGGAGTTTCTTGGAAGATATTCCAAATTGGGAAAAACCTGTACCTCCAATATGTATACATTGTGATAGTCAATCTGCTATAGGAAGGGCAAATAGTACATTATATAATGGTAAGTCTCGACATATTCGTCGTAGACACAAAACCATAAGACAACTTCTCTCCAATGGAGTTATCACTATAGACTATGTAAGGTTAAAGGATAACATAGAGGATCCACTAACAGAAGGCTTGCCAAGAGAGAAAGTTCAAACCTTATCGATGGGAATGGGCTTAAGACCTATGAGTTAAGAGTTTTCTAAAACGGAAATCCCACTTAGTTGACTAGAGATCCCAAGATCTGGGTTCAAAGGGACAACTAAGTTTAAGATAAACTTGACAGAACTGTTAAATACAAACCAATCCTATGATAAGTCAGTGCACAACCATCTGAGAATAGGATAAGCTTAGCTTTTAATGATGTCTATACTGTGGTGTTATAAAGAACCAAGTGGAGTATTACGGGATACTCTTAATAGAATCACCTATGTGAGTGTGAAGGCGCCGCTTCAAGAAGAATTGTAAGGTCGAATTCTTCAAGCACTCATGAAACCAAGGCGGTGTTCATGGCAAAAACGAACACAAACAGAGAACCAAGGTGTTAAAGAGCATTTATCTTGTGTTATCTTTATAGACTTACACAAACGGCTTACAGTTCAAAGATAGTTTAGTCTACTGATTCGCCAGTTAGTTATAACGATATAACACAAGGAAAAGTTCAAGGCCTCTATGTTACTTTTACCGATATGATAAATGTTTCGCAAAATTTTAAGAACAGATTAGATAATACACATTCATGTGGGGGATTGTTGGAAATGAATGAGTATGTTTGGCAAAATTTATTTAGTCCCACATCGGGGAAAACTACCACCTTTGCCACTACTTATACTAAGGCTTGATATGTTATTACAAAAGAAAGAGGAGATGGAAGAGAGAGGCACTGACATGAACTATGGCATGATAAGGACACATATTAATATTTAATGGTAAAAAGATAGGGCCTTGGTGCTCTTGGGGTCTGGTGATCAATTGGGCCTCCGGATGCCGATGGGCTCGCTGCGCTGCGTATCGCTATTTTTGAATTTGGCCGCGAAGTTGCCAACGGAAATGTCTTTTGGTAAAGGGTCGCAACCTTTCCAACCGTCGTAGCCGTTGCAATTCAAACAGAAACGCCTGCTCATGTAAAGGTGCTGTGACGGCAAGGAATTCCGCTCGGTCCGAACCAGTCGCTAAACCGATCCAGGCCGTTCGAAACGCCCTATCGTTTGAGAACAGGACAAAACAGAACGCATACAGAAGAACATTTCACTGTATATTACAACAATGCATCAGATTACAAGAATATACAGAGTAAAAATGAATATAAATTACACAGAAACATCAGAGATTTAAATTACATTTAAATACATCGCAGCGGAAAATAATACAATACACAACTAGAAGGAGATATTCGGATACAAAGCTTTCCGGATATCATTCCAGCTGTAAACCAGGATCCTGTGAATATAAATCTGCAAAACCAAAACTACTAGCTGCCCGTGTCGAAAATAAGGGCACCCAGAGTTTAGGTTAAAACAATAAACTCCAGGTCAGTCATGTGACTGGTGTGAGAACTAAAACAGTTAATCTTTATTTTAAAGTTAGGTAAATCAAGGGACCACGCCGTATAACACGGAACGGGTTTCCTCCCAAGAATACCAGTGCATAAAACAAACAGCGCAATGCTAAATAAAGAAAAATGAAGCTGTTATAAGACCCAGGTCCTATCACACAATGCAATGCAAGCCGGGGGATAGGGTTTTCCCTTATAACAGCCAAAGAATGCTTGATACGTTTAAAACAAATCATTTGATACTATTATAAGTGCATGGTGTATAAAACAACTTCAAATCATAAGTACCAATCATAGGCGACATGAGCGTCCCATGCCACTATGCCACCATATATAGGTTTACAAATAAAACCGCAAAGTCACGTATTTGGAAATTGGATTTCCGTCTATGAACCGAGGCAAAAGATAGTCCTCAACCGATTCGAGACGCTCTAGCCCGTGTCTCAGGATCAGAGCTCGAGTGACCCTTGGAGCGACAGGGCCGGTCCACCGATGTGGATTAAAATGCCTGAACACTGCGTTTCCCCACCCTTTGGGGTGTCAATGAGCCAACAAATGACTCCATCGGTTCGAGAACGACCGATCAATCCGAGGCGCCTCGCAACAGCAACAACCACATAAGTCGAACTCGTCAGGGCGTGTAAAACCACTGACGCCACTTTTTAGCTAGAAGGAAACGCATGCCCTCCCTGAGGTCCGTCTCCCGTTTTTGGTTCATACCGGGTGTGAAACTCGCGAAGTAAACGTTACACAAAGCTACGCCACACAGGCCGTGCTTTGATCATCACCACAAGACTTTGCTTTTCAACAGAAGCCTCGATCAATTGCCACTTAGGCATGCCACACAGGCAATTCACTCCATGCGTTTGATATCCATCAATATATAACCCCTGAGCTCGTACGTCTCAGAGAAGGGCGTTAAGCAAGAGAATAAATTCTCCGCCGCCAAACAGATATATATTTAATAGAAATCAATCACACAGACTAAATTCCAATGTCAGACACACAGTCCATTTACAAGTCCGTTCTGGGTCTGAACGAAACCGGAGGCACCTAGTACCCCGCATATCCATCGATCTCCAAGTACGTCTGGACGATCACTAACTGTTTCCATCTTCTTGGGTGTACAGCCCAATCAAGATCATCAGTTATCACCCAAACGACATGAAGACCTCCGGTCTTCGACCATCGTCTTCATCTTCGACTTATCGTCATATCAGTTATTCAGAATGGGATAAACCCGGTCTTTCCGAATAACTCGCGTATATTTTAAATAAGTGTTACACAAACACAACATACGCCTCATTCCAATTCATCAGTCACTAACCGTAAATTAATCAAGAGAATAATCCCCCAAATATTAACCCCGAAGGCCGAAACCAACATCAGATCAATATCTAGAAAACCATTCTGCTTAGCTAACCGACAGTTGGTTTCTAAATTTCACATTCATAGGGAAAGGTTCCCATTAATTTTATCAAAGATAAATTCTTGAATTTATTCTTTAATCTACTTTTGAATAACAATTCAAACTAGTCGGGATTAACGAAACTTACTGAAGTAATCATTCGTTTTAATTTCCCAATCCCAACCTATTTACCCCATGAAGTAAAACTGGTAATACTTCATTTCTAACACCACAGTGTTATCGGTAAATTCAATTACCATTTCACATTCAAATCTAATTAAAGATTTAACTATCGCCTGGAGCAAAACTGGTGATACTCCATTTTCGATCTTTTCAATCTAATTAAAGATTCATTAAAACTCCACTTAGTTTTAATCTTCGACTGGGTTAAAGAATCAGTGTCATTTAAAACACGGTTCACGATAAACCCAAAATCACATTCCATTAATTATCGGGTTAAAGAACAAGTGTTATTTAAAACACTGTTCACGATAAACCCAAAAATCAATATCAATTCCAATTAAATATTATTTAATTGGTACACTTCATTAAATCTAAATAAAAAGATTTAATCTTTTCTCAACTGGGTTCAAGAACAGTGTTAGTGAAGACACCATTCACGACAAACCGAAATCACATTCGATATTCAATACAAGGCTCTGAATAGAAAATATATCGGCTTATATTCAATATCGAATTCTACGACTAACAAATGTCGTATTGGAAATAACGATATAAATATGTATCTTTCAAATTTCCATAACCACACCTGTATAATCACGAATTCCAACATCGAAATATTCCGAAGACAATTTCGATTCAAATCCACTCCAATGCAATCATTGGAAATTTTGGTTATTTTTAAAAACCTTTTCGAATTCAATTTATTTATTTAAAAATAAATAGAATTATAATTCTAGTTCAAAACTAGTTCATTTCGATAAAAATCTATTTTTATCTTTTCAAATATGGAGTTTTTCATCCCAATTCTTCTCAAATCATTTCTTGTGATTTTACACAAATTATTACTATTTTTAATAATTTTATCAAGGCCCGTACAGTCGATTTCCATCAACGGCTATCGAACTGCACTTACAGCGACCTTTTTCAAATTTGATTTGGACGTATCTCCAAATCCAACCGTTAGATTTCAAATTTCTAACATTCGTTAGAAAGCTCTTTTCGATACGAACCCAACGGTTCCGGTTTTAGGAGAATCCGACGGTCGGATCTCCCGTAATGTCCGTTTGAAATAAATGGTCGAAATTCACGAACTGCCGCGGCGCTGCGCGTTCTATTCAGGCCATTATATTATATATATATAATATATATATCGTCGATTTCTATTTAAAACGAATTATATAAATAGTTTTAAATTCGTTTCAAAAGCAATTTCAACTTCCTTTTCAATTCAAATCAAAATTGAATTCTTCTTTATAAATTCGTTTTAAAATTCATTTCCATTCAATTCAAATTTCAATTCAATTTGAATTCATTTCAATTCGTTTTCAATTCAATTTGAATTCGTTCTCAATTCATTTCGAAATCGTTTTCAATTCAATTCATTTCGAAATCGTTTTCAATTCAATTCATTTCGAAATCGTCTTCAATTCAATTCATTTCGAAATCGTTTTCAATTCAATTCATTTCGAAATCGTTTTCAATTCAATTCATTTCGAAATCGTTTTCAATTCAATTCATTTCGAAATCGTTTTCAATTCAATTCATTTCGAAATCGTTTTCAATTCAATTCATTTCGAAATCGTCTTCAATTCAATTCATTTCGAAATCGTCTTCAATTCAATTCATTTCGAAATCGTTTTCAATTCAATTCATTTCGAAATCGTTTTCAATTCAATTCATTTCGAAATCGTTTTCAATTCAATTCATTTCGAAATCGTTTTCAATTCAATTCATTTCGAAATCGAATAAAATCGATATAAATATCGTTCACGTCGAAATGGCGTCAATCTAATCAACACGGCTTCATATATTCCTTTATTTTCAAATATTCTATTTCAAATATTTCTTTTTCAAAATAGTTGTTATTATCAAAATATTTCGTTCAACACATGACCAATCTCAATGGATGAGTACTGTCAACACATGAACTTTTTATTTTATATCGATAAAGGTGTAAATTTTATTACTAAAATATTTCGTTCAACACATGACCAATCTCAGTGAATGAGTACTGTCAACACATGAACTTTTAATTTATAATATTCTTTATTTTCTAAATTGGAATGAGGCCCAATCAATTACCATATAAAGTTAATTATGTGGATTTTCATACAACACATGTATAATAGCATTGAAAAGTAATCAACCATCAACCAAAGTGCACTACACTGTATAAGCATCAAATATAGATATCTAACGCTTATAACAGCCTGTCAATCGATCGATCGACATATTTAATCAATCAGGATGAGTGAACTTCAAATTTCATCCTAACACCCGTGTGGGGTTTCAAACAATCAAACACATATTTTATTTGTGCAGTTGGGCGACGTGTAAAATTTATCGACCCAATCAACGTCATTCAAATAGGTGTACATAAACAAACCGTCTGGTTTGTAAATGAATATTTATTTATTCACATTCACGTTAAAAATTATATTTTTAACGATAACACATTTTATTTTAACATATGAATTTCTATTCAGTTCATTCTTTAAATAAAATGATATTTTTATTTTTCTAACATATTTTAGAAAACTTCGGCGGCATAACGACACGATACTAGAAACGGGACAAGGCCTAGCCTTATCCCCTGTCTAGTGAAGGCCCACGCCATTCACACATCAATCAAATCCAATCCATTTCACCAAGTAATTCAATTCAATCAAATATTCTAACTAACTACTCAACCAAACAATTTAACAAACAAGCCATCCATGGTCTGTGGATGACGGGTGTCGGGTGCTACTAAACACCGTCTGCATCCTAGTATATATTTATAACTAGAATAATTAAATTGAAAGGTGAGAAGTTCTCACATATAGCTATCCAATCATCTTGACTCTTCTTTGATAGAATCTTCATCGTTTTCGCATCTTCGTCAGCTTCGTCGCCCGTAGCCACTACATATATAAAAATCGAATTTTTACTTCTTTATTCAATATATAAAAATCGAATTTTTAGTATGCTATTCAATATATAAAAATCGAATTTTTAGTATGCTATTCAATATATAAAAATCGAATTTTTAGTATGCTATTCAATATATAAAAATCGAATTTTTAGTTTGAAGTTCAATAGATAAAAATCATATTTTTTTTATTTCTTCTACCCAATAAAAATTTCGCCTTTTCTATTTTAAAAATATGATCTTTCCTATTCTAAAAACCCGATCTTTTCAATTTTAAAGTTCAAACCTTTTTCTAAAAATCAGTTTTTAAATTCTTATAAAGTCAGTTTTTACTTTTAATTTAAAATCAGTTTTAAAACCTTATAAAATCAGTTTTTACTTTTAATTTAAAATCAGTTTAAAACCTTATAAAATCAGTTTTTACTTTTAATTTAAAATCAGTTTTAAAACCTTATAAAATCAGTTTTTACTTTTAATTTAAAATCAGTTTTAAAACCTTATAAAATCAGTTTTTACTTTTAATTTAAAATCAGTTTTAAAACCTTATAAAATCAGTTTTAAAATAAATGTAAATCAGTGAAACTTACGGGGGGGGGGGGGGGAGACAGTTGTGCGTCGGAGCTCCTGTAGGAGGGCAGGGCGACTGAAGGAGGAGAGGAGGAGGTCGGGGGAGAAGAAGATGGAGGCGGCGGTGGTTGGGGCCCCACCGGGCGGCGTCGCGACCTCGATTTGGTTGTGGAGGGTTGTTTCGATTACTGGAGGGACGAGGGGGAGGAACAGGCAAGGCGGCGGCAGGGAAGCTCGTCGGCGGTGGCTCCAGGGCCCAAGGGCGGCGGCGCGTTTTGCTTTCTCGTTTTTTTTTTTTTGAAAAGTGAACTGAAATTATCGGGGGGGGGGGCCTGGTAGTTAAGGGGAGAAAGGGTTTTTCTTTTTTTTTATTTAATTACTTAATTGGCCAAAAAAGTTGACTTTCACATACGACCTCGAAACGAGGCCCACCGCCTGTCGTCCATAGCGTTTTACCCCCATTCCGAACACAATGGGATATGTATCGCAAACTGATTTGATCGTTTCGATTAGTTTCCGTTGAATTTACATTTAAATCACTATATTGAATTTTAAACGTACATTTCAAATTACTGGGGTCACATACTAACTCTATAAATTCCCGAAAAATATTTTCTAGCTTCGTATCGACGATACGGTCCTAACAAAACTAGCTTCGTCGAATTCTGAGGCCGTTGGAAAAATGGCCAATTTCCAGTCGATTAAAATCAACTGAAATGGTCAAACGCGTTTTCCTTTGCCACGCTCACATATTGATTCGAAAAATTACGAAATTTAAAACCTAGCAATAATTCGACATCACGGACCCAAAAAAACGGGTTTCGTCGAAATCCGAGATCATTTGCAAAATGTCCATTTTTAAGGGCCTGAATTCCATAGCGACTATTCAGAATTTTTAACTGGACATATCTTTTGATTCCCGCTATGAAATTTCGATTATTCGAATTCGTTGGAAAGATATTATCAATTAGATCCCATTATTTTTGGTTTCACTAAAATCCGGATTGTTTTGCACCCGGTACATCCAATTGAAGTTTGAAATCTAATTATCGAACTACCGCGCCATTTTCAATTCCTTTTATAATTATATAAATAATTATTATATTCTAACGACGACGTATATATAATATATACGTCGAATTATATTCAAAATAAATTTCTCGTCGATATTATTTAAAATAATCTATTTTAAATAATCAAAATTCGCTAAAATTGCCAAAATAAAATTTTCAAACTGGCTCGCATTTTACGGGTTGTTACAGGTGCCTCTTCCAGCCTATATAAATGTCTGTGAAAATCAAAACAAATATACAGTTTTTATTCCGATTTTGCTCCTCTTTATCTTCTTCCCCGTTGCTCTGCTCTTCAAAGTAAAACCACTTCCTTGCGTTCGTCGTCAATCTGCGGTTGTAGCGCAACATCGCAGACAGGAGACGTTTCATCCTTGGGAAACGATTGCTCAACCAAACCTCACAGCGCCGTAGAGGGAGCAATTTCGTTTCAAGGAAACAGCATTCGCTGGACTCGATCATTAATCGGTAATATTCCTCTCGTTCTCTGCTTTTTTACTTAATCAGTACTGCTTCCTTTCGTTCCCTTGCAAAACTATGATTCATAATTGGTGTTGCAATTGCAATATCATTGAATCTATTTCACTAACGCTTAAAAGCGTTACTGTTCATAGAAACGGTTTTCAGACGTTTCTAGTGATTGGTTGCTAACAATCTGTGCTACACATAGCATATAACACATGACCTAGAAATATAAAATACATGTATGCAAGGAAGTAAATAATAAAAGTCAATTGCTAATAAACTTGTGCAGAAAAATGTCTAATGAAATTAGCCATCATTTTTATTAAAAAATAACTATAAATCAATTAAGTATAACATCCTAACCAAGTTTTATAAAATAAAAACAAAGACAACATACAATAATCAAATTCCAATTAAAAAAAATTCAAAGCTCCAATCATTCCAAAACTATGGATAGTTGAATATATCAAATTTATACATCGTTAAGGTTAACAAAAAAAAAAGATCAACAGCAAAAAAAATTGAAACTAAAATAATAATAATAAGCTGGATGATATTCTAAATTTTAAATTTTAGCTGACGAACATGAATGAGAAACACAAACAAGAGCTGTAAAGAATTTCTTTGCATTGTATTGTTGCTATAGATTTGATTAAGTACATGGTCATCATGGATTTGAATATACACATTATATATTTTTATTTCTTTGACTGTTAAACCATTTGAAGTTTGCATTTTATTCAACATATAAAGATTCTGTTACCAGGTCTAATACAGTTATCATATTTGACATTTTATATGTTTGTAGATTTACCATTTACTAGTGATTTATATATGAATAACTTGTGCTCATTTAGATAAACAACATTAAATTTTACCATTATCAACTTCATGTTCATTTCACACCTAATATCAACTGCTTGATTCTTCTACTTGCACATATTGAAGTTAATAACATATTTTGGTCCATATCATTATCTCTATGCATGCAGGCTGGTTTAAAGCATTTTTTGACTTCTACTCAATTTTTTGTAATCAAATAACAACGTAAGAAGGAGATAAAGTGCCAAGTAGTCGCATATTGATTTTAAAATGTTGTCATCATGCCACTTTTGTTTATAGGTTAGATCTTTATAAAGAATTTATAACAATGATGAAATTAACATGACTATACATTTCCTATCATAATATTCATTATTGAAATTGTTGCGATCGGGGTCTTTAAACTAATAATGCACTTGGTACTTGTAATCATTTTATATTCTAGCCAAAATAGTGGATATTAAATTATCCCTTGCTACTTAAAAAAATTGTAATCATGACTGTGAAATACCACCAATTGTAGAATGATGGGATCAAACACACCACTTTGCACCTATTCGAAATATATGAATAATAAGTTATCACATGATGTACATAAATATATTTTAACTCAATATGAAATGGAGACAAAATACATGGAATAATAATAAGGTGGCAAAATCCAATTACTTGTATCATATATCTGTCATTATTATCTAGAAAATACAGTTTCTATAGGAAAAATAAGGAAAAGAAGATAAGAGTAGATACCTTTAAATCACTTTCACATTTTAATCAAGCCGACCGTTAGGGAGATTTATCTACTATAATCAAACCGACCGTTAGGGAGATTTCTCTACTGTAAGTAGCCTAAATCAATTTTTAAACCGATCATTAGAGAGGTTGCTCTACTGTAATAGCCTAAATCAATTTGTCCGTGCCAATTTTACACGGAATGTACATATAGGAACCATCTTTTCTTTCGTCTTCCCTGAATTCTCTCCGCAAAAGTCTCTCCGATCCCGTTTAAAATTAGATTCTCAATTAATTCTTCATAAAAAATCAAACTAATTGAACCCTAAATCAAACAGGCGAGTAGTATAGCTGCGCGTAACTCCATATCCAAAATTTCGAGATTTAGGGGAAATCGATTTCAATAATAGACGTATGAGACTTTTTCTCAACATTTCAAAATAGACATATTAGATTTTGATTAAATTTGAAAGTACTTGATTCAGAAATCATATACAGATTTCATTTGTTTATTTGTTTTCAGAAATTTTGGCTTTTCTACGGCGACACTTGTTTATCCACTTCTCTACTATCTCGTATCAGGGATGGATTTCTGCAATATAAAAAACCACATAATGGCTTTGGTGATGAGTAGCTGAAGCGAATAAAATGAGGTGTTGTAACCGAGTGGGTATGACTTCTGCTAAGGTAACTTTTGTCTTTATTCTCCTATTGTTAAAGTTACCGATGAGACTGTTCTAAGCGAATATCCAGCTTACAGGCTCTTGTTTATAATGTGCTCTATGATTTATAGTTTTATCAAGAGGAAAGATATTGGTTTGATAAGGTTTTACGGATCTGGTCATCAAATTTTTAGACTTGATGAATTTTGTTTCTCGCAACTGAAAAAACCCAATTTCTGTGGGCGATTGAAGATCAGCTTGTAGTGTCCTTAATCTGGCTATTCATCTATTCTTATTTGATCAAATTTAGAGCTTGAGAAAAGTTGCTTGTGCAAGTGGAGGAAAAAAGTTCTTTGCCATCCAACCCTTGTTTTGCACAGGTGTTGTTAATTGAGTAATTGTTCGTTTGCTGTTTTAAGCGCTGCTTTGTTCAATCTTTCATCAGTATTTTTACCATGTAGAAGTTTATACGTTTGCTTATGCTTTTAGATAATGGAAAATAAATGCATGCTTGTTGTTTGATCAAATTCTCAATACCATTGAGGCAGAAAATGTTCGTCTTCCGTCTGAAGTTTTCCTTAACTAACCACTTCATGAAGTGTGAGTTTAGCAGTGTCACGTCAGATAACAGAGAGTAGGGCTGTAAATTTTGTCCGAATATTCGACGTCCGTTCATGTCCGTGACTGAAATACGTCCGTCCGATTTTTATTTAGAACACGAGTTAGGACAACAAGATTTGTACGAGAAAAAATCATGTCCAGTCCGAGCTCGTCCGAATTCGTCCGAATTACTTGAAATTCGGCGTATAATTGAGAAAAAAACTAGTAAAATGTACAAAATATAATATAAATAGTCATGTCCGACCGATTTTACTTAGGACACGAATTAGGACAACGAAATTTGTCCGAGAAAAAACTTGGTCCGGTCCGTGTTCGGTCCGATTTTTTTTAGGATAGAAACTGAACACACCTCCGTCCGGTCGGATCTGACCGATTTACACCCCTAACAGAGAGGTTACCCTGGCCGGTAGAGTAGTACCCAAAAAGGAATCATTTCGGTACTTAGGATCTATGTTGCAGTTTGATGTGGAGATTAATAAGGATGTTAGGTTTAGAATTCAAGTAGGATGGATGAAATAACGACGAGCATTTGACATTCTCTGTGATAGGAAGATTCCTCAGAAGCTGAAAGGAAAGTTCCGTACGACACCAATCAGGCCTACAATGTTATATGGTGCTGAATGTTGGCCTACTAAGAGGCGACACATCCAGAAGATAAGTGTAGCAAAGATGCGGATGTTGTGCTGGAGCTATGGGCATACCAGACGAGATCGGATTAGAAATGAGGATATTCGCGAAAAAATTGGAGTTGCACCTATTCAAGAGAAGTTAGTCCAACGCCGCTTGACATGGTTTGGACATATCCAACATATCCCATACGATGTAACTGTGCGCGTTGGAATTATAGGCTGCGCCGAAAGCCTAAAGAGAGGTAGAGGTCAACCTAAAATGACATGGGAGGAGATAATAAAGAGAGATTTAAGTAATTGGAGTTTATCTGAAGAACTGGTAATTGATAAGAGTGCATGTAAGTTGGCAATCCATGTACTAGAACCTTGGGTTTTTTTTAATCTATTTAATTATTTTAGACTTTATTTCACGTTTATTGAACCTTTTTACCTTTTATTACTATTTTTTAGATTTTATTTCACTTCTATTGAATCTTTTACTTATTATTTCAAAAAACCCTTTATCGGACTGCTTTTTATCTGATTGGTTATTTTAAAATATATATATATATATATATATATTATCATTATTAGTTTTATTTTATTTTAATTTTGGGTTCCATATCTAGCCAACCCAACTTGTTTGGGATATATGGCTTTGTTGTTGTTGTTAACCACTTCATGAAATCATATTGTTCTACTCCAATAGACCCATCAGCACCTCTTACGCTTCATTTCCTATAAACTTCATGTGGTCTTTCTCAAGAGTCTGCCCTTGCTATTTCACAAAAATTTCATTTCAACAGAACAACAATACCTCATTCAGTTCTTTACCTTTTCAAGTCCTATGATTTTTCAAAATCCAACATCAAAAAGGTTATAACCCATGCTCCAGAACTCCTTGTAAGTAATCCAGACAAAACTTTAGTGCCCAAACTTGATTTTTTTTGAAAAGATTGGTTTCTCAAGCCATGCAATGATATTCCTCTTCATTTGCGTTCCCACTTTACTCTAATTCAGCTTGGAGAACACGCTTCTTCCAAACTACAAAAAAATGAAAGTTGTTTTACACACAGATGAAAAATGTAGTATCTGCCATAAAAAGTTCAAGCGCATTGCTTTAGTCGGATCTTGATAAGAATTTCCTACCAAAGATTAAAATTCTTGAAGAAAATGGTGTTTCTTATAATGTTATACTTAGGTTGTTGACTAATTATAACAAGCAAGTGGTGCTAAAGCCTCGTAGGTTTGATTAAATCTCTGATTTTGCACGTCTGGTTTGTTATTATATATGCGGATTTGATATTAGGTTGTCATTTGATTGTTGAGGATTGTCTGGTATGATGAATTATGTTCCTCTTTACGTCTTTTTTCTTTTGGTATCAGTTATTGAATGGCCAATTTTTCACTTTTTTTTCAAAAAAAATAAAAACACAGAATGCTAGAATTAGGATCAGACCACTCATGACTAGGCGAATAGACCACCACTCATGCGTAATTATTTATTTATACATACAAATGTGATACTGCTTCTTTCAATTTAATTTTTGCCATGGTGACTGTTTTTAAAGTTAAATCTGATTTGTTTTTTTTGTAACTTTAATAAATTTCCTTAAAATATAAAATGAAATAAATTTATTTAATTTTCGATTTTGGTAATGCGAGACTTACTTCGTTGTTGGTTTTCAATCACCTTATCTTGTTGTATATCCTTGATTTAGATGATAGACTTATTCGATTATTTTCTTCATGATCTTACTATTTATTTCTTGATGAATTGGTTTCTAGATTGCTAACTAGACAAAGATATCTTTCCTGGGTCAGTTCTTCGGGGTAGGAGTAATTTCATTTGTTAACGTTTTTCAAGTTGGCATTAATTTTCCACTAATTTAGTCTTTGTTTTTCTTAGAATTTGTTAAACTGATTCAGTTATTTCTAATTTTGATCGAGTTTAATTTTTACAAAATTAGTTTTTTTTTTGTTTGTGAATCATTTCATGTTACTGTCAGCATGTCGCAAGTAGGCTATCGACCGTAATGGCATTGATTAAAATCTAATGGACTGGCGAATTACTCATCATAGCTCACGGTAATCACTAATCATGGTGAGCTTTTCAAAAAACTACTTATGCCCTTTCCTTTCCTACATATACTATGTTTACTCTTTTCCATATATTCAACAAAGCAATAAAAATTTGAATTTTTTTGATAAGTGTAGAAGTTAATTGAATAATAATGATAAATACAATCTTTTATTTCCAATAATGTGGTGATAACATTTCAAGTCCTTTGGTTTTTAGCATGCTTCAATAATTTCAATTGGTCATAATTATTTTATTCCCGTCACATGCTTTGAATGTGATTTCATTAATGGTATGTGTAACACCCCGAAAATTCTATAACTGTGAAATTAACAAATTAAAGTATAATTAATTTCAAATCAAAGAACTAAGGGAAACGGGATACGCCATTGCATTCGTCTCGGAAAAATACGCGAAATAGAATCCGAGTTTTCGAAAAACGGAGTCCGTATGAAGAAGATATGGCCTTCGGAAGTTTGAGAATCAAGTTTAAAATTCAAACAGAATAAAATAATTAAAAAATCGGGCCCAGTGGGCCAGGGCGGATAAACACCCGCCTAGGCCACCCAGGTCGACTGGGCTGTCGACCTGGGCTACCCATGTCGACAGGGCTGTCGACAGCCCTGTCGACAGGGGTATCGACCTGGTCGAGCCCAGCCAACCTGGCTGGCCAGGTCTGTGTTTGGCCGATTTTCTGTGGTCTGCTTTGTCACTAGGGCTAGGTGGCAAGTTTTAATTGGTCTCTCTATCGAATGAATGGCTACGATCAATCCAAGCAACATCAATGGTCCAAATCAGTTCCTAACCTCTATATAAACAACCCTAGACTAAACCCTAATCTATTCATTCAAAAATAAGAACATAGCCGCCATGTTGCTGAGGAACGACAAAGAGTAGCCGCCAACTAGAGAGAGGATTAAGAGGAAGATTCTAAAGCTTAAAGCAACCTAAACAAATCAATTCAACAAAGGAATTTGCGTCTTCAATCCCTAAATTAGAGAATTCATCACACCATTGTAAGTAGAGTATTACTTTGGTATGAATAAACAATTGTGTTGGTTTGTATGCTTGAATTGTGGCAATGAAGTAATTCATATTTGTGCGTTCTTATCAATTTGAAATATTATATACGTTTGGATATTTATGAATTATGTCATTCATTATAAAGAACTACATGCGGTAGTTCTATGCAAGTATACGTTTGGAATATTTCGCAAATTATGTAATCCATGTTGGAGCTACATGTATGTAGTTGATTTAAATTCATGCAAGTTTGGGGTTTGCTTCTATGCCACCATGATGTATATTTTTGTGCATAAATCATTTTGTAAGTAATTGGAACAAGTTTGGTTATTATCTATATGAAATTATGTTGAGAATTTGGCATTATGTATTAAGCCATGCTTTTGTACTAGAAAACCTATTTGCAAACTTATGAATATGGCTAGGCTATGAATAATATTTGGCATAATTGAAAACCATGATTAGGTCTATCTTGTTTACAAGAATTATATGATGACATATGTGGTACATGGCTAGGTTAGGTTCAAAAAGTCCCTTTTTGTAAGTTTACATGACTAAAGTAAGAATCATGATTTCATGTTAGAAATATTTATGCCATGGTTATGTGAACAAATTCAACTATACTTATGCCATGCTTATGTTTGATATTATGCCATGCTTATGTTTGACATTATGCCATGCTTATGCTAGAAATATTTATGCCATGCTTATGCTAGAAATATTTATGCCATGCTTATGTTTGACATTATGCCTAAATAAAAATATAGGTTCATGTGACAATAATGATATCTCAATTACAAGTTCACATGCTTTGATTCATGTCACCTATGTTACCACTATGCAAGTACACCAGTTTCTATTTTGTATTTCCAACGTCGTATTGCAAGTTCATGCGCTCACATTCCCCTCTTTGTGTATGTAATTACGCTTTAAGCCTCCCCTTTTCGCATGGCTAATTTGGGCTTTAAAAGGCTAAGCCCAAAACATATATAAACGGACGTGTTAAACGGGGGAAAACAACGTTGGGTTAAAATTACTAATGAATGAAAATATAAAATAGAAGGGCCCAAATTCAAGTATGGGTTGGGCCCATGATTGGTGTAACCTTTACACCATTAACTTAATAATGGGCTGCAAATATTTACATATAAATAAAGAAGAAAGACAAAATATGTAAATGTAGAACATACGATGTGTTTAACCCGAGGTTGGATTGAGTTGTGATGTAAACCTGCCCGGAACCGCCCGGCTGTCCAGTAGTCACAACAATACCTATCCAATGTGGGAGGTTAAACATGGAGCCCAATAAGGACCCGAGGTTAGACTGAGTTGTGGCGTAAGACTGCCCGGAACCAACCGGCAACAGGCAGCCACAACAATACCTGTCTAATGTGAGAGGTCAGGGCCTTAATAAGACAATTAAGGCTGAGTCAGGATTGTTAGGATTAAGTGAACTAAAGACTTAATCAAAATGGAACATGCTAAACTAAACGGACTGGTGGGGGTTAGGTTAGAAAACACTTAACCAACTTAGCATGTTGGCTAGAGATAGAAAACCTAGTAACGGGGGACCCTTTTCAGCAGTAACCCTAGACGGAGTATCAGGATACCCTGAAACTAGGCAGGGTGGGGCACGATTACTGGGCTGATTGTAAGAGGTCAAAGCGACGGCGGTGGTGTAGCAGTGTAGGCTCTAACGGGGTGCAAGCGTGCACACACTCCGGCGCAGAAAAATAAGGCACTGGACACCAGTAGCATACCTCTGCATTCTAAGGTTGTGTCGGGCCGCTGCCATGGGACTTGATACACCCCATGGTGGGACCAACATAGGTAACTACAACATCGGGGGCCGTAAGACACATGTAACTTTGCGAGTAGGAGCCGATCATCATAGAATGGATCACATCACCCTGATATTGGGGTGCCAGTTGGAAACTAGTTTATATGGGTTCAGAGATCAACATGGGGTACGATAGTATATTCGACCCTAGACAACTTAACCATGTTTATAGTGCTTGCCCACTTCTTGTTTATACTTATCATACCCAGTTCTTTATTCATAGACAAAATAGTACTAGACTTACTCAGGCTTTATGTCTGACTCTACTTTTCTTTCGTCTTCTTTCTTCCGTTTCCCCCCCCTCCCCAGGTCCACAGGGAGGGAACACAGCAGCTTGATCAGCCTTGACATCCAGCTTGAAGAAGAGAAATGTATTGCTTGGACTTTCCTGTTTTGAACTATGGCCTTGGACAATCCACTATGGGGCTTTTGCAGTTTATCTACGTTTTATTTATGCTTCTTTAAATAATGTACTCAAGACAGATTATGAAAGTGTTATGTTATGTTTTTGGAAAGGATGTTGTTGTAACACGTATTTGACTTTATGAAATAAAATTTGTTGTTCTTCCGCTGTTTACAAATATGTGTTCTTATATCTGTCTTGTATATCTATGACTTGTACTTATAAACCTCCACCAAAATTAGGGCATTCCCTTTGAGAGTGACCCTAACGGAGGTGGGGTGTTTCACTTGGTATCAGAGCATAGGTTTACCAGATAAGATAAAAAGTTTTGGAAAATTTATTTTCAAAAAAGGAAATTTAAAGAAGCATTTTTAAAAGAAAAATATTATTTTATTTTAAAAAGGCAAAGTCCACTCCCCAAAGCCATAGGTACTATCTCTTATCCTTCGTTTTGAATCTATCCTTTTTGTTTCAGCATGTCCCAAGAACTTAACTTGCCGGAAGGGGTGCCAATACCTGGTTGGTTTAGACGGTTCTTAGAAGCAAGGGCCACTCAGCCAGGTCCTACCGTTCCTCCTCCCCCAGCTGAAGGAAATCATCCAGCTGCAGCGGCACCTTTTCCTCCACCTCCTCCTCGGGGAAACACGTTTGCTAAGATATGTAAAGATTTTAAAGCTATGGGAGGAAGGGATTTCCATGGAACTGAGTCCTTCGTAGCAGCTAGAAATTGGCTGAAAGAAACTGAGGACCTATTCATCATCTTTGAGGTAGAGGATAGACAAAAAGTACAGTTGGCAGTGTGGCTATTGAAGGGCGAGGCTTCCTACTGGTGGGAAGTCACTAATGCTGAAAGACCAGTGGAGACATGGGAGGACTTTAGGGCAAGGTTTGAGACCAAATTTCTCTCAGATGCGGAAAGAAGTTTGCAGTTGGAAAAATTCTTATTTCTTAAGCAAAGGGACAAGACAGTCAGAGAATATGTGAATCAGTTCGATGAGCTGGCTAGGTTTGGGCTTGACCTAGTCAATACCCCGCACAAGAAGGCTCTCCGTTTCGTCAAAGGGTTGAATGAGCCATTACACGGTTTGGCCATGACCCATATACCCATGGGAGCCACGTATGAAAGATTGGTGCAAATGGCATTGCTGAATGAAGAGGATAAGGGCAAGAAGAAAGAGGGTTTGCAGCCTAAGAAGACAGACTTTAAAAAAGGCGGGGAAGGCAACAAAGAGAAGAGGACGTGTAATTTCTGTGGCAAAGTGGGGCACTTAGTAAAGGACTGCCGGAAAAAGAAGGCCAAGGAGAATGGTGGGTGCTTTTCTTGCGGTGAGACAGGCCATAGGGCTAAGGACTGCCCAAAGAAACAAGGACAGGGGCAGAGCGCTGGATCCACCCCAGGGGCACAGGTCCATGTGCTAGAAGCGCCACCTCTGCAACAGCGAGGTATAAATACTTCTGTAGAAAGTGTAGTTTATCTTTATGATCACCCCGTTCGCACTTTATTTGATTCTGGCGCATCACACTCCTTTATCTCGTCTGCTTTAGTAGAATCTCTGCACCTAAAAACTAGTATGGTAGAGGACCCCTTAATTGTTTCAAACCCAATTGGGGGCCCAGCTCATTTGTCTATGATCTGTGTTGGATTGAAAATTTCTATTCTAAGTGTAGAATTTCAATGTAGTGCCTTTGTTTTGGGCTTTTCGGGTTATGGTTTGATTTTGGGTATGGATTGGCTATCCAGTAATGGGGCCATCCTTGATTATGAGAAAAGGGTTGTTAGGCTCCTAACCCAACTCGGTAATACTTTGGAAATTACTTGTAATCCCTCGTATGCGGTTATGCTTAGTTATCTTGAATCACTAGATGCCTCTGTTGAAAACTTGAAATCAGTTAGAGTGGTCCGGGAATATCCGGATGTCTTCGAAGAGGTGAAGGGCTTGCCTCCGAAGCGGGAAATAGACTTCCGCATATATCTTGTAGATAATGCAAAGCCCGTTGCGTTGCCCGTTAGACACATGGCTCCACGAGAAAGGAAAGAGCTCAGTAAACAGATTAAAGAGCTTCAAAAAAAAAGGGGTTCATTAGGAGGAGCATTTCAGAATAGGGCGCTCCAGTAGTGTTCGCCACTAAGGCTGAAGGTTCATTTCGCTGATACATGAGTTGTAAAGAATCACCTTAGTAAGTACATTTGGCAACATAGTTGACATTTGTTTATTTTCAAGAGATAATTCATCTATGTGGAATACCTTCTAGTAAGTGAACAAGATCCAAGATTCACTAATGAATTTTGGAGAGCTTGCATGGAACCATGAGTACGCAGTTAGGCTTGAGCCAAGTATACTAGAAGGCGAATAAGTGAAAGAGGAACGAGAAATAGGTTCCAACTCATATTTTGGAAACAAGAATTAAGAAGCTACGAAATTGTGAAGTTAAAGACGGACAAAGCATAATGGAGTTAAGCTCAAGAAATGCGGCTTAGAAGATTGAAGACTAGATTCGTGCATCGTATCTCTTCTTAAGAGTATATCCTTGATCCCTCTCTTCCTGTAAAGCTCACTTGCATGCCATCTTTTGTGTATATCCTCTCGGTCCTATTCTTAATCCAATTTCTATTGCAAACCCCATAGGGAGTATGACTCATCTGTTAGTAACACATGTTGGGGCTCGAGGGTGTTCATTGGTTTGACTAAAGTTTTTGGGTTTTATAGGATACAGATTGGTCTTAGGAAGGGACTCCCTTATGACCTAAAAGGAGTCCATCATGCTTAGTTTCCTAAAATCATATATGGTGGTTGGGTTGAGTAATTCTTTGGGTGTCAGTCTGATGTTGATTTCGGTCTTCGGGGCTGATGCTTAGAGAGTTCTTCTCCTAATCAATATATATGTGGCATAGATTTCCAGTTTTGACATTGCCTAATGGGCACAAAGTTTTTACTTGCTTCTATCATTCGACTATACCTTTAGATAGGAACAATTGGGAAAATGTCCTATAGATTAGAGCTACCCGAGAAGTTGGCTGGAGTCCACAACGTTTTTCACGTTTCACATCTCCGAAAATGTCTACAGGAGGCAGCCGAAGTGGTAGAACCAAATATCCTCGAAGAGGCCGAAGTGGAACGCGAAGCAACCATAAGGAAAGTTCCAACCCGCATATTAGGAACGGAAGTGAAGAAGCTACGCAACCGCGAAGTCAAGCTCGTCAAAGTTCAGTGGAGCGACGCCGAGGGAGACGCGACTTGGGAAACTGAAGCTAGAATCCGTATAGCCTACCCTTTTCTGTTCGAGGGTACATCCTTGATCTTTCATTTTCCTTAAGTTGCGCTTTTATCCATCTTTTTAGGTATATTTCCTCGACCTTATCTTTTAGGTAGAAACCCTTTGGATGGAAACATGTAATTGAAACATGTTATGGATGATGGTTGCAAGTGGTTGCAAGTGATTGCTAGTGGTTGCTCGTGGTTGCATATACACACACAATCTAGGTATTAGATCGGCTCAGTCACTTCATATTGCATATGCATATATGTTTGCATTCGTATATGGTTGAACTTTAATGTGTTGTCATGTGGATGTTGCATTTGTATTGAATGATTGTGCACTCATGTAGAATCAAGAATAGGAAAATTTGCATACATAATGGATTCATGGCACTTACATAATTCGCATTAAGGAGGTCAACTGAATCAGTAGACCGCCTGATTTTGCATTAGATAAGTACATGTACACACACACTTCGCATATGATCATGAAGCATTAGAAGTCTTTTAAGGACAATGGATGCTCGTGTTTGATGGATGAGTAGATGGATGATTGGATGTTAGGATATACATTCCTCCTAACTTGAAGATTTCGGGGACGAAATCCTTTTAAGTGGGGGAGAATGTAACACCCCGAAAATTCTATAACTGTGAAATTAACAAATTAAAGTATAATTAATTTCAAATCAAAGAACTAAGGGAAACGGGATACGCCATTGCATTCGTCTCGGAAAAATACGCGAAATAGAATCCGAGTTTTCGAAAAACGGAGCCCGTATGAAGAAGATATGGCCTTCGGAAGTTTGAGAATCAAGTTTAAAATTCAAACAGAATAAAATAATTAAAAAATCGGGCCCAGTGGGCCAGGGCGGATAAACACCCGCCTAGGCCACCCAGGTCGACTGGGCTGTCGACCTGGGCTACCCATGTCGACAGGGCTGTCGACAGCCCTGTCGACAGGGGTATCGACCTGGTCGAGCCCAGCCAACCTGGCTGGCCAGGTCTGTGTTTGGCCGATTTTCTGTGGTCTGCTTTGTCACTAGGGCTAGGTGGCAAGTTTTAATTGGTCTCTCTATCGAATGAATGGCTACGATCAATCCAAGCAACATCAATGGTCCAAATCAGTTCCTAACCTCTATATAAACAACCCTAGACTAAACCCTAATCTATTCATTCAAAAATAAGAACATAGCCGCCATGTTGCTGAGGAACGACAAAGAGTAGCCGCCAACTAGAGAGAGGATTAAGAGGAAGATTCTAAAGCTTAAAGCAACCTAAACAAATCAATTCAACAAAGGAATTTGCGTCTTCAATCCCTAAATTAGAGAATTCATCACACCATTGTAAGTAGAGTATTACTTTGGTATGAATAAACAATTGTGTTGGTTTGTATGCTTGAATTGTGGCAATGAAGTAATTCATATTTGTGCGTTCTTATCAATTTGAAATATTATATACGTTTGGATATTTATGAATTATGTCATTCATTATAAAGAACTACATGCGGTAGTTCTATGCAAGTATACGTTTGGAATATTTCGCAAATTATGTAATCCATGTTGGAGCTACATGTATGTAGTTGATTTAAATTCATGCAAGTTTGGGGTTTGCTTCTATGCCACCATGATGTATATTTTTGTGCATAAATCATTTTGTAAGTAATTGGAACAAGTTTGGTTATTATCTATATGAAATTATGTTGAGAATTTGGCATTATGTATTAAGCCATGCTTTTGTACTAGAAAACCTATTTGCAAACTTATGAATATGGCTAGGCTATGAATAATATTTGGCATAATTGAAAACCATGATTAGGTCTATCTTGTTTACAAGAATTATATGATGACATATGTGGTACATGGCTAGGTTAGGTTCAAAAAGTCCCTTTTTGTAAGTTTACATGACTAAAGTAAGAATCATGATTTCATGTTAGAAATATTTATGCCATGGTTATGTGAACAAATTCAACTATACTTATGCCATGCTTATGTTTGATATTATGCCATGCTTATGTTTGACATTATGCCATGCTTATGCTAGAAATATTTATGCCATGCTTATGCTAGAAATATTTATGCCATGCTTATGTTTGACATTATGCCTAAATAAAAATATAGGTTCATGTGACAATAATGATATCTCAATTACAAGTTCACATGCTTTGATTCATGTCACCTATGTTACCACTATGCAAGTACACCAGTTTCTATTTTGTATTTCCAACGTCGTATTGCAAGTTCATGCGCTCACATTCCCCTCTTTGTGTATGTAATTACGCTTTAAGCCTCCCCTTTTCGCATGGCTAATTTGGGCTTTAAAAGGCTAAGCCCAAAACATATATAAACGGACGTGTTAAACGGGGGAAAACAACGTTGGGTTAAAATTACTAATGAATGAAAATATAAAATAGAAGGGCCCAAATTCAAGTATGGGTTGGGCTCATGATTGGTGTAACCTTTACACCATTAACTTAATAATGGGCCGCAAATATTTACATATAAATAAAGAAGAAAGACAAAATATGTAAATGTAGAACATACGATGTGTTTAACCCGAGGTTGGATTGAGTTGTGATGTAAACCTGCCCGGAACCGCCCGGCTGTCCAGTAGTCACAACAATACCTATCCAATGTGGGAGGTTAAACATGGAGCCCAATAAGGACCCGAGGTTAGACTGAGTTGTGGCGTAAGACTGCCCGGAACCAACCGGCAACAGGCAGCCACAACAATACCTGTCTAATGTGAGAGGTCAGGGCTTTAATAAGACAATTAAGGCTGAGTCAGGATTGTTAGGATTAAGTGAACTAAAGACTTAATCAAAATGGAACATGCTAAACTAAACGGACTGGTGGGGGTTAGGCTAGAAAACACTTAACCAACTTAGCATGTTGGCTAGAGATAGAAAACCTAGTAACGGGGGACCCTTTTCAGCAGTAACCCTAGAAGGAGTATCAGGATACCCTGAAACTAGGCAAGGTGGGGCACGATTACTGGGCTGATTGTAAGAGGTCAAAGCGACGGCGGTGGTGTAGCAGTGTTGGTTCTAACGGGGTGCGGGCGTGCACACACTCCGGCGCAGAAAAATAAGGCACTGGACACCAGTAGCATACCTGTGCATTCTAAGGTTGTGTCGGGCCGCTGCCATAGGACTTGATACACCCCATGGTGGGACCAGCATAGGTAACTACAACATCGGGGGCCGTAAGACACATGTAACTTTGCGAGTAGGAGCCTATCATCATAGAATGGATCACATCACCCTGATATTGGGGTGCCAGTTGGAAACTAGTTTATATGGGTTCAGAGATCAACATGGGGTACGATAGTATATTCGACCCTAGACAACTTAACCAAGTTTATAGTGCTTGCCCACTTCTTGTTTATACTTATCATACCCAGTTCTTTATTCATAGACAAAATAGTACTAGACTTACTCAGGCTTTATGTCTGACTCTACTTTTCTTTCGTCTTCTTTTTTCCGTTTCCCCCCCCAGGTCCACAGGGAGGGAACACAGCAGCTTGATCAGCCTTGACATCCAGCTTGAAGAAGAGAAATGTATTGCTTGGACTTTCCTGTTTTGAACTATGGCCTTGGACAATCCACTATGGGGCTTTTGCAGTTTATCTACGTTTTATTTATGCTTCTTTAAATAATGTACTCAAGACAGATTATGAAAGTGTTATGTTATGTTTTTGGAAAGGATGTTGTTGTAACACGTATTTGACTTTATGAAATAAAATTTGTTGTTCTTCCGCTGTTTACAAATATGTGTTCTTATATCTGTCTTGTATATCTATGACTTGTACTTATAAACCTCCACCAAAATTAGGGCATTCCCTTTGAGAGTGACCCTAACGGAGGTGGGGTGTTTCAGTATGGAAACTATATTTTCATACATCTATACATTTACATAATACATGATGTTTGAATTATGCACATTATATTTTATTCTCTGCATAAGATGTTAATAATTTTGTATTTTATATCTTATTCTCTTTCTTTTGATATTATATCTTATTTACTAAGCTATTTTTTAAAGCTTTTAAGCATTAATAAATGAATTAAATATTTCATAATTATAACATAATACAAGGATGATGAGTTTACCGTAACTATATTGTAATAATAAACCCGCCATACAAACCAGTATTAATGGATTTGAAGAATATAACTCTTATTTTACTTTTGGTCTGATGAACGATGCTTTTATTTTCTATTAAGATATTGTTAGCAGCGCTGTTATTTTATGATTATATATGTATATGTAACTGTAAATAATTGAAGACTATATAATGCTTTATGTGGTATATTTGTAACTAGGTCATTCTTCAGATTTGTCTTCATGTTTTATATTTCTTAAACCAATGATGTTTAGTTCATGTTCCCCTCCCCAATCATTTAATTCTCTTTGTTCCTTCTTTATCACATCAACTCACTGTTGCTTTTACCTACCTTGGGTTCAGTTGAGCTAAGCCAAAATCATTGGAATTAACTTTGAATTGGGTGGCAAATTAGGTGAATTTGATCCTTTATTACACTATAACCCAGTTATATTTATCTAACTTAATATTGTGTTGTAGAAAGGAATTATACTTCCATAAACTGTCCTTCCCATTACATGCAACCAGAGCCGGTCTAAAGATTTTGCTTCCCAAGCCCGTTTGGATTATTATTTTTTGTGGGAAAGATTTTTTTTTTGTGCAAAACTGGAAAAAGATTTCCAGCCCATGCAAAGCCAACAAAACAAGAAAAAGATTTCATGCCCATGCATAGCCAAGTATCGAACTTGCGACAAAATAACTTACAAATTATTCACTTTCTACTCAACCACAGCTCTTTTTACAAATCATATGCTTCGCTAGTTATATGTTAAGAATATTTAAAGAAACAAACTTAATTTACATTGCCCCAGCCCTGTGGGCTGCCCCAGCCCGAGGGCTAGGTGGGCTGTCCTCTGGGCCGGGCCTGCATGCAACTGCGCAAGTTATGTTGTTTCCTGTTATTTTCTTCTCACATGTGAAGTATACAAGCATTGCGGAAGGCTTATCTTTTGCCCAACCACACAAATTGATCCTTTTCCTCGATAAAATGTGAAATTTGTTATTAATCTGCTGCCCTGCTGGACAAAATTTTATTATTCATAATGCATATATAGGGCATATATTTGATTTTCTCAAGTATCGATCATACCCATTCATTTATATCTGACACCACTTTTACCAAATATATGTAGGATATTGTCTATTACTTCATCTCATAAATCAAAAGAAACTGTGTTTCACAATTTTATTTCCATTTAATAGTTGCAAGAGCTCAGAAATGATATTGCAGACTTGAAAGAGATGTATTTGGAGCAAATTGATTTGCTGGTGTCTGGTGAACAAGTTGAGCATCTCTTAGTTTGTAGATCTTTTAATTCTGACATTTTTAACCTCTGTTTCTCCTAACCATACTGCTAAATAAATCCTGTGCAGGTTCAGGTTTTGAGTTCTTCAGCAGCTGCATCTATTTTTTTTTTTTGGTTTTGATTTAGCTTACATCATATGTTTTGGCCTCTCATGTTAGTAGGCAGATGGGATTCGAAAAATGTGATCCCTTATTATGAGTAGCCATCTCATCTACCCCTACAGCAGTTGATGTTCTAAGACTTTTTCTATTTTCTGGAGACATCTATTTTTTGCAGTATGTTTAATGGAACACATGTTGCCATTTTTCCCTAAATTATAGACTTAATGCATGCCTTGCTCAAAGTAGATTTTTAGTTCCTAGTTGAACTGTCAGTTTATTCGTGTTCTAGTACAAATATGAATGTATTGTGTTTGTTGATACTAAATAAAAGCTACATGTTTAGCCATTTTATTTTAGAGATATCTCATGACATTAATGCTCGGTGGAATCGAAGTTTGTTGGTTTTCATAGTTTAAAATTTTATGCATGGCTTTCTTGAAGTGATTATTTTAGATAATGGTCTGCTTATGTTTTATGCATGAGTTTAATTTTTTGTTTTTCACTCGATTGCTTATGATTTATATCCATCGTTTATACAATTTCTGCTTAAAGTTTTTTGGAGTTCACTTTAATACGAATGTATCTAGTATAATTTGAGACTTGCACGATATTTTATAGTTTCAAATAATTTCACATTAATTATTTGAACAAATAATTTACTCGTAGTAAAATATTGAGTAATTCCATCTTTGTTGAAATTCTATGGTTGCCACTAACATGTGATGTAACAAAAACTGTTTAATTTCAAGTAGTGTTTTCTTTCTTTATAACAAGCGTATAAACTTAACATGGATATTCCAGAAAAGCACTGACCAACTAACACATTAGCAAAGCACTTGATTTGCATGTAAGTTTACTTATGCTTGATTTAGGTTACATTTTAAGCTTGACCTGGAAAATTCAGTTTAATTGAATTTTTACTTAATTAGTCACTTTCATTTCCATTTAAAATATCCTGTAATTGTTTAAATCTAACTTCAAATATGTTTTAACAAATAATTTTATATTTCGTATTGAATAGCTTAACGGTTGGTTTTCCCACCGTTATGCAGTAATACTAGTAATATAAAAATGAGAATTTTCAAATGCAATATAGCAGTATTACCGCATAACGGTGGAAAACCGACCATTGAATCATATAGTTTAAAAAAAACTATTTTTTTATTTTAGTTAAACATAAAAAAGTAATGCGATAGAGAATATTTAAAATTAGAGAGATCTAAGGAGACAAAAGTGGAGAAAATTAAGTTAATTAGATTGAGGATATTTAAGGAGACATGTTATAGACATTTTCATATTTAACGATGGTTTGTATGTTTTAAACAACCTTTTCAAGGTTAACCATTTGCTTACCCTAAATATTGTTGTTTATTTCTCATGTTGCTCTGATATTGAACATTGCAGACTGTTGTTACGCCATTAAATTGTTATGCAGGCTATTGGTGATATTTTTTTAACTAATCTATGGAATAATGTATAACTCAGCTATTAGGGGGTAAGTTTGCAATCTCGATTCATACGCCATGCATTATGGATCAGGTATGTAAGATTTTACTCCATTTGCTTGTGTGTTTAGATTACTTCTCACGAATTTCTTTTGGCATGCCATATTTTTGGACATAATACAAAGCATTTGTCTATAAGTGGTAATAGGATTCTAACATTGACATCATGCATTCCTTAAACTGTTCTACTCAGTGTATTTTTTGGACTCCGGTTATGTTAAACTGTTGACATCGTGAATTCAGCTATTTGTATGTCCACAATAATGTTTTATTAAATGAATTGCTTCATCTGGTAGTTGTACCATACTTTGTTTCAAATTCAGCTATTTGTCTGTCTAATCCACTTTTTTCATAATATGTGTTTGTGTTAAAATTAGAAGTTTAATGTGTACTGTTTTCATAAGTATGGGTTAACGTAATGGTGGATGCTGGAACTTTTCTACCAAGGCCAAATTCGGAGATGTACACCATTCAAGAGGCCGTCGGAACAGCCGCGGCTTGCCACAAAGACTTCGTTTCACTAGAATAGTATGTAATTTTTAGCTTTAGGTGTTATGTTGGACTACATTTTGGAATTGTTGGTATGGAAGGCGTTTATGTTATGTATGGATAACGTTTGTTACTATGCTAAACTTTAAATGTAACTTTGAGTAATATTATGTATGGATTGCGTTTATATTATGTGTGAATCTATTGTTTTGTCAATGCCTTTATGAATGTTTGTTTATTTTTTCATAATATATCTTATCGTTATTGCAGTAAATTATTGAATGTAGGTATTGGTGAATTGTTCTTGCAAAATGACATTTTGCATCAACTTAAGACAGTTGCAAAAAATTTTGCAACGGTCAAAAATAGTTGTGGTATCTTGTTTGTCGAATGCCTATTACATGTTTATAACTGTCATTTGTTGTTGCAAAATGATTTGTCGCAACAATAAAGGTCAGTTGCAAAAAAATATACTGCAACATCTTATTGCAATAGACAGAAAATGTTGTAGGCTTTTTACAACTTCGGTTATACCAACGGACGCGGGCCTGTTGCAATAGATCTACTGCAGCAGATATCGTCTATTGCGGAAAGTGTTTTTTGTTGTAGCGATTACTCGTATTTAGTCACAAAAACAACACTTGTTCGCGATCACAATTGAGAATGGTAAGCATCAATTTCCTATCATAGTATCGTTGTTAGCTTTATGAATGGGGGTGCTTTGGTTTTTTTTACTATACAGATTATGAAATGAAATAATGATATATTTTCTGTTTTATTATCAACTAATGGTGCCCAGGGTGATTCAGTCTCCATCAGGTGTCGCTTCTACCGTTGAATTTATCGACCTTCAAAAACTAATGGTGGTCAGGACTGAGGATCTTAACCTTGCCTTATATATAATATATTGCTATGGAAGTTCCCGCTAAATAAAATTTGATCAATAAAGTTAGAACTATGTTTTGTTACATAATTATCCAATAGCAAATTAAGAAAAATTGAATGAGGTATATTTTAATTATTCAACCACTTCATTGTAGGGTAATTTCTTTGTGAGGCATTAAATTTTCACTTAGTTAGAGATGCCATAATAAGTTACCATGGGGTCTGGTGGGACTTTGTCTTGGGTTGCCCCTAAGGAAAGGGGACGGTTAAAGTCTCCCAGGTACTCATTGTTTGATGATACTCATTGTTTGTTGTAGGTCTACTGCAGATATCTGCCTATCTCATGTGTTTGATGGTACTCATTGTTTGTTGTAATAGAAAATAGACAGTCTATTTTAGAAACCAGTTGGCCGTGCAAAATAAAAAAAATAAAAAAAAATTACTCACTAATAGATCGAATTGCAGCTGGTATAGTTACAGGTTGGTTCTCACTTAAGGAAACATCCAAGACAATAAACCTTAACTTTTATCACGTTCAACAACATTTTCATCACCTTCTTAACAAAGGGGTTGTTCAGCAACCCACGTCCGACGGACATTCGACACGTCCGTTACTTAACGGGCAAAATAACCCGATTCCTCAATTGTAATGCCCATATTTTCTGACCATTTATTTGAAATATTTTATTTATTTAAAATATTGATTTGAGTTTAAATAATGGGATTTGACCATTTTAATTTGAATATTTAAATTATATTAATAATATAATAATATTTTATTTTCAGGATATTTGGAAATTGTTGGATTTGCAATATATTATGATTGGGCAATTTAAATTGGTCAAATATTGTTTATATTGGAATTATAGTGACGATTTCATTTATTTAACGACGGTTGAGCGATTAATTTATAATTTAAATACATAATGAGCTGCAGCGGCGCGACAGTTCATAATTTGGAATTTTGAACTTTAAACAGCTGTACAGGATCCAAAATAAGCTGGATTTTCTCAAAACAAGAAACATCGGAATCTGTTGGATGATATTTTTCTAATGGGAGTGAAAAATCAAGTTTTCGTGTTGTAGATTTTGTTTTATGTCCAAATCAAATTTTAAAATAGTCGTTGTGGAATTCCTTTATAAATTATAACGTTTATTTATATTAAATAAAAGGTTTTTAAATGTTTATAATATCGATTTTGCTTCAAACTCAATCCAAGTTATTTTATTTTAGTAGTATATGAAATTCTGGTCATGTATGGCCCATTTCAATATTTTATTTATATTATATTGAGATATTTTAAAATTGGTTTATTTCATTTTAATTGGGCGGTTATAAAAGGGACTTTATTCAAATGACCTTCGTTTTCGACGAAACAAATTTTATTGAGACCATAATAATAAATTATTGCTAGATTTCAAGTTGTGCGTCAATCGGAGTTATTCTGTGAGCGTGGCAAAATAAAATGCAAATAAAACGGCCATTTGGACGTGAACGAGCACCGTTTGAGCAAACGGACTCGGAATTCAACGAAACAAGTTTCATTAGGACCGTAACGTCAAATTATACTATAACGTCCATTCACATCATGAACAGAGTTTGTATGTGAGCACAGGAGCAAATAAACAGCGTTTACGACAGACACGAAAAATAATATCGCTCGTCACATCAAAATAAATTAATATTATTTTCATTATAAAATTTACCACCTTCGGCCCAAAATTTCAGTCCATTCCCGTCCAACATTTTTCTAGCCCTCACAATTTGCAGAAAAGTCCCTAAAAACAAATTAATTTATTTCGCCAATTCTGTCGAGAATTGGTGGGGATGATCTGAAGCAAATTTGTAGGGGAGGGCGAGGACTAGCTTCAGTAAAAATTTAGGGCCGTTTCATCACCTGAGTTGGCCGGAAATCGCGATTTACAGCGATATTTGGTCTTCGTTTTCATGGTTTTATGGTGATTTGAGTTGATGTTGGTGGATGGTGGCAAAGGTGGAGATGTAGAGGGGCCCGAGAGCTTCAACTTTGCTGCTGAACGTATTGCCTGGAATGGCCTGTAGTGGCGACAAATCTTAGATGATCGAAGACTGTTATTTCCATGTTTACTTTGGGTGGTGGTTGGAAATCGACTAATTTCAGGCGATGGGTGGACTTGTGGGTGGTGGCCACTGAAGACAAAGGTGCGTAGGTGAGTTGCGAAGCCACGGGTGGTGGTCTGGTCAGCTATCGAGGTGTGTGGCGGCGGCTTTCTCAAGTTGAACGGAAATTGGGTTTTGGTGATTTCAGGCGGTCTGGAGCACAGTGGGGTCCAGGATTTTGGGCGTCGGAGCTGCTCGCGTAGGGGGAGAGGATGGGTCGGTCAGGGTTGGTCATCTATAACCTATGGCGGCGCCGTGATGAAGTAAAGGTATCGATATCGTGTTTTTCATGAGGAACGGAAGGGGGATCGGGGAAGAAGAGATCCGCTCCAGGGAAAAACGCGTGGTTCAGTTAGTAATGCTGACATGGACACGTTTGTAAAGGTAATTAGTTTAAATTAATTAATTAATTAATAATTAAGGTTTAGTTTAATTCTTATATATATACACAATTTTATATCGCGCGTAACTTTTTCATACTTCAACGAAATTCAGTGAAACTAGATCCGTTGGGATCGCAGGAACGAGACCTAGACAATGGTGCTGACTGGGATTTGATTGGACGCAGTTGGAATTTCAGATAATTTTGAGCGTTCGTTTCAAATTAAATGCAACAAACGCGTCAACCGTCAACCAGAATAAAACTGGCGAGTTAATTCTCACACCCTCTAGAATTCTGTGATGTGGTAAATTCATAAAAAAAATATAATTTACTGTTAACAGTATAAATTGGTTGATTGGCTGCTATGGATGTTGTTGGCTGTTTGATTGATTTTTGTTATTTAAACTTGTTAGTTTTAAATAATAGATTATTGAAATTTAATTCGTATAACTGTTATCTGTGATGCAGAGAAGGACAGGTTAGAGGAATCCAACCGGATTCCTCAAATAAACTGTATTTTTATTTGTGGTGTATATATGAATTGTTCACACTGACTGACACCAAAACCTGTTTGAATGTAGATGGTCGAATATATATTCATCGTTGTTGTAATCAAATTCAATAAACAATATTGATTGGGTAATTAGCAATAGATGGCCTAAAATATATTGTTTTTAACATCGGTCTACCGTCAGGTGGATTGACGTGGTTTTAAAGTTATAAATTATTTTATAACTGAATTAAGGTTTTCAATTATTTTATATAAGTAATCAAAATGGAAATTTATAAATATATATTTTAAATTGAGTTTATAAAAGAAATTATTTAAATGGTTTATACCAGTTTTAAAAGTAAAGAAAACCACAGATTTTACTTACGGGCTGGTAAAATGGAATAATTGTCTTTAAATAATTGAAAGGTGATTTTAAATTAATTAAGTTATTTGATTAACTTAAAAGGGAAATGACAAATGGAATTCAGTTAATGGTTAACTGAGATGTAGGGTTGACGAAATCAACCGTGTTTAATTTAAATTGAAAATGGGATCAAGTTGAAAATGGAATTAAATTAATAATGGAATTAATTAGGTTTCTAAATATTCGTTAAATTTAATGAGTGGTGTTAAATAATTAGTTAATCTTTGATTAACTATAAACTAAGGAAATTATTGAACTGTTTGGTGTTAACTATTAGTTAATCTTCGATTAACTAAACTTCAAAGTAATTATCAAATTAGTTAGTGTTAATAAAGTAAATTATTGTTTAATCCGCTTTTAAAAGTGATAATTATCATATTTTTAATTAATAGCAAAGTTAACTATTTTTATATAGTTAATGTTGAAGTTATTATTATTTTAATTAATAACAATTAGAGAAATGACTTTTAAATGGGAATTCAATTAAGAAATGATTTAAGTGGCATTATGGTTTGATCAAGGAAGTGGTAAGAGTTTATAAAGAGGTTTATAATCCAAGTTTCAAACGAGGATGGTAAATGGAATTGGTAAGTAAAGGTAGGATTTAAATAAGGTTTTTCTTAATCTTTTTAAACTAAGTAAAATAAATTCAATTAAATGGGATTATTAGGGAGATGGTTAATAAATTAGAAATAAACTGAAATTAAGTGGTAGTCTTAGAATAAAATCTAAGTAAGAGTAAATGGATTAGTACAAGTATTTAGGAAGAAATCCAAGCGAGATTTAGAAAGGGGTTTTCAAACCAAAGCGATGACTTAGATATTAAAGGACTAAATTTAGTGGAGTAAGGAAAGGGAAATAAGGTTTTCAAACGTAAGGAAAATACATACAAAGGTTTGGTGTTAGATATCGACAAATAGATATCGACAAATATATAATTCAGCATTGGCTTTGCCATATCAAAATTGGTAATTGTTTATACCAACATTTACTGAGATGTCCTAAATAGGGAAATAGGAAAAGAGGTTTTGAAGAATATAATGGTATTTCCAATTGTAATGGATATTGAAAGTCAAGTATATATATGTACTCTAAAGTGTATAAAAGAGTTTTGTTATAACAAATTAAGAATAATTATAATATTTAAATAGATTGAAAGATTTAGAAGTTGATTATCTAATTTGTTAATTATTTTTAAATAGGCCAAGTAATGCCAAATACTGAATCAGTGAAATCATTTTAATGACACGATTGTTATTTGATCATTAAAACACCGACTATTAAACCTGACCAATACGCTTATTGGTACGGGAAGACCGGCATCGAATTATATTCGAAAACTATTCCGACCAGCAAATACGTGAAGACGCTAATTGAAGATGGAGCAACTGAAGACCGTGGATCTTCATAAGCGGAAGGATTACTTGACGAATATTCCTGTGTTGCAACACAGAGGTATTCTGACGTGATTCGGCCGTGGTTGAGATTTTACGGATTGCAAGGACTACTCGCTACTGATCCTTGGGGTGATTCCTGTATAAGGATGCAGCAGGAGGGTGCCTTCGGTTCATCCTATTCCTGGATGACATGTATGTACGAATGTCTGACAAAGTATTTCCTTAAAACCACGTACGTTGATTTTTACAAATATACCGAGTTGGTGGTGAAGAAGGGCACTTTGTTTATACCCAGAGTATATTTGTGGATGTCAATTAGTGATTTGACGGATCTGACAATGTGGCATTCAAAGTGGACGATGACTAGATGTTTAAAAAGTTAAGTTCTAGCCTCAAGCCTCATCAACCGGGAAATGACAAAAATCGGGCAAGCAGCATGGCTATGTGGGTCGCTCCCATTAGGGTGTATAATCACCTATCTAGAGAAATTCCATTTGCTTCTTTAATCTATATTTGATGCTGTCCCTTTTTCGGGAGGCGGTTGCTGATCCCAACCGTCGGTGATATAGATTCGATACACTCAAGCGAAATGAGTGGTCGGTCATGTGAGGGCCGGGTTGCAAGACGTTCTTATTGAACCCAGTGTATTCGCCTCTAGAGATACACTATCGAAACGTTGTCCCATACCTTATCAAAGTCGGAATCCAATCTCTAATAAGCGCATGCGGTTTTGATTGTATACTATATATGTGGAGCGTGAGATGCAAGCGTTCCGCTAGATTGTTATTTATTTTTATTTAGACACTATGATAATATCAGAATAAGTTATGATTTCAAAAATGGTTTGGTTTATAGTAAGGTAAAAACCATCCTTGTTTATGTGTGGGCTGATCTTACTATTATCCTTTTATTTCAAAAAGGATTTTCCAAAGTTAAACAAGTTGTTTGTACTGTGAATTTATCACTGAAAGTATTCCAGACTGACCCGGTGAAATTTTTCTTTGCTTCAAATGTGCTCGGGTCAGACCGAGTGTATTTCCAGGTTAGGTTCGCTTGGAGTTTCTGGAGCTAGAAGCAGGAGGCTTCACCGCTAGTTATATAAAGTTATTTCCGCTGTGACTGGTATATGTTGTACTCTGATGATTGGTATGTATATATACGGTTCTTTTGTATAAAAAGATTTGATATTATATTTTATCTGTTCCGCTATGAGATTCTGATGTGATGTTCTTCTTCTTTCTTCTATTCTAACATTCTTTCGTTCTTTTTCTCACCCTCTAACTTCTTTCTAATAACGTTCTTGTGTTTTCGGTGCTTGGAAGGTCGGCATTAGATACAATAATTGTGTTTATGTCGATTTTCGAGGCTGAAAATTTTTCGGGTCGTTACAGTGGTATCAGAGCTGTTGGTTTAGTGATAACCTTGGCTCTGTGGTGTGACTCAATAGAGATGGGGTTATCAATACCCTAGATTGAGTTTGAATATATATATATATATATATATACGAGAGCGCGTATTTGTATGATATAAAATTATTTTTGAAATTATTTTTGACCAATATATTTTGTAAAATAATGAAAGTAATGATTTCCACAAATAATTTTCATATGGGAAATCGATTGGATTTGTTAATGTTGATTTGAATGATATGCTTAGATTATGTGTTGATTTCTTGAATATAAACCAGAACATGAATGGACTTAGTTGAAAACAAATCTGAAATGAATAATTCAAATAAATCAATCCAAATTTGATAAATCTAGGTGGATATTTAAAGTAAATCTCAAATATGAGAAAGTAAATGGTGGTACTAATGTATAATCCAACTCATACTAAGTAAACAATATAAGATGTGATATTTGGAAATTTCAGAACTTGACTTGTGTTTGGAAAAGCAGTAAGTCGATGGTATACTTGGAAATCATGGATTCTTTGGATCGTATGATTGGTTATGTGGACATTGATTTGAAATTTGATTGAGGACCAATGAATAAATCAAACTCTAATGAAATTAAATGGATAATTAAAGGAACAAATGAATTGTTCAGACTTGATTATAAAAATTATAACCTCATGTGGATTGTGTGTAGAATTGGTCAGAATGGATGGTATGGATATTCTGAACCTGATTAACATTGTTTTGGGGACTAATGAAATTCATTTGAGTTGAGAACAGGTGCAGAAGTGCCAATTCAGCTTTTAAACTCAGCCAAGGGGATTCTGAAGTTAATTGAATCCAGTTGGCATGCTAATTAAGCAAGTTCGAATATAATTTATCACTTATCGAATAATAACGCTTGCAAAAAGGTACGCCTATGCAGAATATGAATTTTGGTTTTTATTTGGGTTTTGGTTTTGAATTTTGGATTTTTCCGACCGTGTTGGTCGAGATATATATATTTCTTGATCCTGCAATATTGCAGATGTCCCTCCGTATAGGGGAAACTCCGCCAAATTTTTCCAAAATTTAAGGTGTTAGAAAATTTTGGAGATTTTTGGGAAATTATTTTATTTGAATTAATTTGGTTTTACGAATTAGATTGGTTTGGAAAAAAATCGAGTTTTAAATTTTATTATTTTTGTAAAGATAATGGGTTGTAACATTCTTTCTACCTTAGCAATTTCGAGGACGAAATTATTTTAAGGGGAAAGGAATGTAATGTCCTGTAACACCCCATATTTTCTGTAAACGTTAATGTAACAAATCAAAGTATACTTAGTTTTTAAGAGAAGAATTAAGGGAAACGGGTTATGCCATTGTGTTCGTCTCGGAATTCTGGTTGAGATAGGGTCCGAGTTTGCGTAAATTAGACTTCGTATGAAGAAGTTATGGCTGTCGGAAGTTTCCAGAAAATTCAAATAAATTCAAACAGCTTGAAAACAAATTCAAATTCAAAACAGAAACCAGAAGAGGGCTGGGCGGGAAATTTCCTGCCCAGGACCCTGGTCGACCCTAGTGTCGACCTCCCCCTATAGGTCGACCTAGGGGTCGACCTGGGGGTCGACCTGCCCTTCCCCCTCCCCCGGGAAGATTTGAATGGTGACGATTTTATGACTTAGTGATGAGTCACTAGGGCTGAGGTGTCACCGTATCTTCACTGGATGGTTGTGGTTAACCATAGGATCATCCAACGGCTCAAATTGATTAGAAATTCTATATAAACAACCCAATGCTCAAACCTAAAAAGAACACAAAAATAATCCTAGAACTATCATGCTGTCAATAGAAACTTAGAGTAGCTATCACCAATTCAAAGACAAGATAAGAACTTGAATCAAAAATCAAATTAAAAGATTATCAAATTCAACGATCTACATCAAAGGCGAGCTTACCAATTTCAGAATTCAGATTTCAGAACGCAAGAATTCCTTTTTAGTTTGTAAGTTGGTTATTACGCAGATTTAAACATTCTTTCTATTGAATCATGACATGTTATAATTTGGATATAGAATGATGCTTATGTATAAGATTTGATTCTCGTTTATCTTAAAGTATCGTTGTAATTAATCATGTCTATATGCTTGTGGCAATGAACATGTTGTATATTAATCATGTCCACATGCTTGTGGTGATGAACATATTGTATATTAATCATGCCCAAATGCTTGTGGTGATGAACATATTGTATGTTATTGGAATTTATTATGATTGGGTAATGGATATAAAATATAGGATTGTATATAAATCAATTATTGTATATTAATCATGTCCATATGCTTATATGTTAGATCAACACTCTTGTATATTCATGTTAGGTTGAATCTAATTATGTTGTAGAATTTGGAATTGTAGTCCTCTTATGTTTTTAACACATAAGTATCATGCTAAATTGTGATTCGAACATGTTTATAATAGCCCTCTTATGTTTAACACACATAAGTTATCATGCTAAGTTGCAATTTAAAAATGATTATAGTAGCTTTCTTATGTTTTGACATACATAAGTTAATATGCTAAGTTGTGGGTTGAAACTGTGATTATATGTTAAACCTCCATGCTAGACCTATATCAAGTTTACATGATAATTAGATCCAACTTAGTCACGAGTTCACCTTTACATGACAAGTTTAATTTTTGTAGTTCTATGTAAATTCATATGCTATGATTGATGTTAATCGGATCTAAATTTGCAAGTTCATTATCCTATGCCAAATCTATATGTCAATTATTTTTATGCTGATAGAATATTTCATGTTCTTCGCTTTTCCCTTTTTGGTTATAAGTTAGGCTAAAATATCGAGCCTAACATTCCCTGTAATTTTGCGAACGTACAAACGGGGGATATCGTTGGGGGTAAATATGAAATTATATGTAATAGGCATGTTTGGCACATGCCAATGATTAGTGGAATTTAAATGGTATAATTTTTATATACCAAAGATTATGAATATGATTTATGGGAAAAGTGGGCCATGACAATAATTGATTTATAATTTACTTATAAGTGTGAAGGATAAACATGAAAAATTCCATGGCATAGATTTGGTATATTTGAAATACCATTTATTATGAGCATAATCAAAAGGATAATTAGGGCATGATTGAATTAAGACTAATTTACATAAAGAATTAGACATACATATAAAATATGGGAATTTAGAAAAGTCGAATATGCCTAACCTGAGGTTAGACTGAGTTGTGGTTTAAATCTGCCTGGAACCGACCGGCATATCCAGTGACCACAACAAGACCTGTCTAATGTGGGTGGTTAGTGCATCAAGCCCAAAAGAACCCAAGATTAGACTTAGTTGTGGTGTAAACCTGCCCAGAACCGACCGACACATCCAGTGACCACAACATGACCTGTCTAATGTGAGTGGTTGGTGGTTTAATGAATAAACTAAAGCTAAGTCAAGATTGATAGGGTTAAGTAATTAAGGAAACACTTAACCATTTTAACATGTTAACTAGGCAAGTGGGTAAGGTTAAGTAAATGTTTAACCGTTATAACATGTTAACTAGACTAGAAGGTGAGGTTAAGTAAATTTAGAACACTTAACTGTAATAACATGTTAACTAGGCAAGTGGGTGAGGTTAAGTAAATTTAGAACACTTAACCATTGTAACATGTTAATTAAGAAGATGATAGGGTTAAGCTAACTAAGGTAACACTTAACCAAAATATATAATGACATGTGGTGGGGTTAAGTAATACAAGAGGAATACACTTAACCAATCATATAACATGATGTATGGGAAGGGTTAAGTTAACACGAATGGGTAACACTTAACCAATATAACATGAATTGAGGTAGGGTCAAGTCAACACAAGAAGGAAACACTTAACCAACATGACGTGATGGGTGGATGGGTTAAGTTAACTTGAATTGATTAATGACACTTGACCAGTATAACTTGATAAGATAATGGGGTTAAGTTAAATGGGGAATACTTAACCAATATAACCTGATGACTGAACAGGGTTAAGTTAATAAATCACACTTAACCAATCCAACAAGATAAGCGAGAAAGGTTAAGTTAATAAGAACCACTTAACCAACACGACTTGACGAGTAGGAGGTTAAGTACATGTCGGGTTGGTGGGTAATATTAGTGAATATAGGCCCACAAAACTTAACCATTAAATAAACATGCTTGAATCTGTGGGAAGGTTAAATACACGTCGGGTTGGTGGGTAATATTAGTAAATATAGGCCCATAAACTTAACCATTATATAAACACGCTTGGATCGATGGGAGGGTTAAGTACATCTCGGGTAGGTGGGTAATATATATATATATATATATATATATATATATTATATATATATATAGGCCCACAAACTTAACCAGCAGGAAACCTTAGTAACGGGGACCCATTTCAGCAGTAACCCACATAGATGTATCATGGTACCCTGAAACTATGCAGGGTGGGGCACGATTACTGGGTTGATTATAAGCGGTCAAAGATAACGGCAGAGGGTACGTCAGTGTAGGTTACGACAGTTTACAGGTGTGCACGTACTCTGGAATGGGAAAAAAAGCAGGCACTGGATACCAGTAGTTTTACACTGTGCATTCTTGAATCGTGTCGGGGGTCGCTATCATAAGGATTGATACACCTTATGGTAGGACCAGCACAGGGTAGCTACACGCAAGAGAGGGTCGATTGACACAGACACATGACAAGCTAATACAGGTAGGGAGCTGATCGATAGGGTAGTTAGGGTACATCTAACATATTCATGGCAATTGGGCTGATTGAGGTGGAATCCTCAACTATAGATGTACACCTAAAGGCTACCACAACTGCGGGGGTTGGGATCATATTGTACAGATTATTAGTTGAGACACTAGCTAGGTAGTGCAGAGATTATAGTAATAGGTGCGATCGCATGTTCAACCTATCTTGTCTTATATTAGGTTATTGTCCTATGTTATGTTACTCCTGTCATGATCCCTTTTCCTTGTTTAAATGCTAGTAATCACTGAACTTAGCAGACTTATTGTCTGACCTGTTTTCTGTCATCTTCTTTTCTTCTGTTTCCTCCCCAGGTAGTCAGGGAGGGAATAGCTCAGGTTTGTTTGGACCGTTACTATTTTCAAGCTTGAAGACTCTTTGACGTGTTACCTTGGACTCTCTCTTCGACTGCTATGGTTGGCTCATGCTTTATTTGGGGAAAACATTTTATGCTTCTTTATTTGTTTTGTTAAACAAGACAGGTGCTTTCTTGTAATAAGTATTGGTGTTGTAAAACAATCTTTGTACAAGCTGTTTTAATCAATAAAGGTTATTTATCTTCCGCTGCTTTATTTGCCTGTCTTGTAATTTTTCTGCTTCTTGTACTAGAAATGCTCCACCGAAGTTAAGGCATTCCCTTTGTGAGTGACCTTAATGGAGGTGGGGTGTTTCACTTGGTATCAGAGCTGAAGGTTACCAGATTAGATAAAAGATTTAAAAAATTATTTTCAAAACGATTTTTAAAAGAAGCATTTTCAAAAGAAAATTTTGTTTCAAAGGCATATTCCCCAAAGCCATATGCACTATCTTTTGATCCTCTGGTTGAATCCTTGTCTCCTTCTTTCTTGAGTCTCTGGGGCTCCTGGATTTTTGGGAGGTAACCTCATCGCGGCATGGTTTCGTAGGCTTGATGAGACTACGACACTTGTCAAAGGGCAAATAAGTGACTAACTTCCATCTGTAGCCGTAATTTTCTTTCAAGCTTTGTAGGATTCCCCATGCGATGGAGGCAGCTTTCAAGAGACATGTCAACAAGTTACACAAGGATGGCAAAGTTGAGAATGAGGGGGTCTGGCTACGGAGCACAACACAAGGATGAAGAACCTATGGATATGGACTTGGTTTACAAAGGAGTGGAGGAAAGAATAGTAAAACCTAAAACAAGAGGAAGTATCTTTTTTTTGGTATAACGGGTCGTATAATTAAGGGCAAGGGCAAGAACAAGGGACATGATTTTTCCGGAAGACGGGTGCATGCTCTCATCGCTAGCATACCTGAAATTAGAGAGGCAGTAATAATTCTATTGGAAGAGTTTCTCTTTTTTTAAATTATCTTATTAATACTCCTTCCGACTTTAGCGCTTCACATCCGTATATATATATCTGCTTCCATAGTTGAGTCTCTGCACCCTAGTTATTGTGTAGTAGAGGATCCCATTATAGTCTCAAATCCAATTGCTGGTTCGGCCCATTTATCTTTGACTTTTGAGGATTTTAGAATAGCTATATTTATGCTTATGTTTTTGGTCTATGGGTTGATTCTAGGCATTGATTGGTTAGCTAGTAATTGCGAAACAAGGGTAGTTAGACTTTCGACTTGCCTCGGGAATACCCTTGAGATTTCGTACGATCCTAAGGGATCAGTTTGTCTTAGCTACCAAGAATCACTTTATTTATCTATCGACGATTTTCCATCCATTGGAGTAGTCCATGAGTACACAAGATGTTTTTATTAGGGTAGGGGTTTTCCCCCTAAAACTCGAGACAGACTTCCACATGTATCTAGATGACACTGCAAAGCCAGTTATTCGATCAACGATAATTCTGGAGCAAGATTGGCGAGGATAGCCAGAGTCGGTAAAGTGCTCAATGGTTTGGTTGTTTGTTAGTATCATCTCACATAGATCGTCCAAATTTGGAGGAGGTATCCCTTGAGTGCTTGTCTGATATTGGTTTAGGCCTTTGGGGTTTGTACTTGAGGGATGTCGAGTTCGACTAGGATGGTTTGCATGAGAAATAAATGGTTGGGGCTGACACCCTAAGTTATACTGACCTTAAGAGAGGTAATAAGCACATAGTAACCACTAGCTTTAGAACCTCAGATTTGTAGAATGAAGGATAAGCTAAGTAGAGGAGAGACCTCTAATCATCTTAGGTATATACACTTGGTATCATGATTAACATATGTTTTTCTCGGGAGGATAGTTCGACTACATTGGATACCCTCTAGCATAGTAAGCAAGCGAGGTCCTATATTTACTAGCGGGTTTTGGAAATGGAGGTCAAGAAGCTTCACGATCGTGAAGTTAAATTAGTTAAGGTACAGTGGAGTGAAGCTCAAGAAGATGCTACTTAAAAGACTGAAGACCAGATACACGCATCATACCCTTTTTGAGGGTATGTCCTTGGTTCCACTTTCTCTGTAATGTTTATCTTTTAAATATATCCCCTAGGTTATAACTTCGATCCTTAGGTAGGAACCCATCTAGATGTAAACATGTAACTGAAACATGTTATGATTGATGGTTGCAAGTGGTTGCCAGTGGTTGCTAGTGGTTGCTCGTGGATGCGTATACAAACATTAGGCACTAGATCGGCTCAGTCACTTTCATGTTTGCATATGCATATATGTATTTGTAGATGGATTAAAACTTGATGTGTTATCATATGGATGAATGAATATGCACGCATATAGTACTTACATGACTAGGGATAACTGCATACATGATGGACTCATGGCACTGACATAATTCGCATAAAGGAGGTCAACTGAATCAGTAGACCGCCTGATTTTACATTAGATAAGGACATGTACACACACTATGCATTGAATCATGAAAGCATTAGAAATCCTTTTAGTGACAATGGATGTCTGTGATTGAATGGCTGAGTAGATGGATTCTGGATGTTAGGATACATTCTTCTTAACTTGAAGATTTCGGGGACGAAATCCTTTAAGGAGGGGAAAATGTAACACCCCGTATTTTCTGTAAACGTTAATGTAACAAATCAAAGTATACTTAATTTTTAAGAGAAGAACTAAGGGAAACGGGTTACGCCAATGTGTTTGTCCCGGAATTCTGGTTGAGATAGAGTCCGAGTTTGCGTAAATTGGACTTCGTACGAAGAAGTTATGGCTGTTGGAAGTTTCCAGAAAATTCAAATAAATTCAAACAGCTCGAAAACAAATTCAAATTCAAAACAGAACCCAGAAGCGGGCTGGGCAGGAAATTTCCTGCCCAGGACCCAGGTCGACTAGGGGGTCGTCCCTAGTGTCGACCTCCCCCCCATAGGTCGACCTGGGGGACGACCTACCCCCTCCCCGGGAAGATCTGAATTGTGATGATTTTATGACTCAGTGATGAGTCACTAGGGCTGAGGTGTCACCTTATCATCACTGGATTGTTGTGGTTAACCCTAGGATCATCCGACGGCTCAAATTGAGTAGAAATTCTATATAAGCAACCCAATGCTCAAACCTAAAAAGCACACAAAAATAATCCTAGAACTATCATGCTGTCAATAAAAATTTGGAGTAGCCATCACCAATTCAAAGACAAGATATGAACTTGAATAAAAAATCAAATTAAAAGATTATCAAATTCAACGATCAACGTCAAAGGCGAGCTTACCAATTTCAGAATTCAGATTTCAGAACGCAAGAATTCCTTTTTAGTTTGTAAGTTGGTTATTATGCAGATTTAAACATTCTTTCTATTGAATCATGATATGTTGTGATTTGGATATAGAATGATGCTTATGTATAAGATTTGATTCTCGTTTATCTTAAAGTATTGTTGTAATTAATCATGTCTATATGCTTATGGAAATGAACATGTTGTATATTAATCATGTCTACATGCTTGTGGTGATGAACATATTGTATATTAATCATGTCTATATGCTTGCGGTGATGAACATATTGTATGTTATTGGAATTTAATATGATTGGGTGATGGATTTATTTTGCCAATTAAATGGAAAAACATGTCATGTTATAAATTGGTGGTTATTTGCAAGTTTATGATCTAAAACACATGCTTATAGGTTAGATCAACACTCTTGTATATTCATGTTAGGTTGAATCTAATTATGTTGGAATTGTAGTCCTCTTATGTTTTTAACACATAAGTATCATGCTAAATTGTGATTCGAACATGTTTATAATAGCCCTCTTATGTTTAACACACATAAGTTATCATGCTAAGTTGCAATTTAAAAATGATTATAGTAGCTTTCTTATGTTTTGACATACATAAGTTAATATGCTAAGTTGTGGGTTGAAACTGTGATTATATGTTAAACCTCCATGCTAGACCTATATCAAGTTTACATGATAATTAGATCCAACTTAGTCACGAGTTCACCTTTACATGACAAGTTTAATTTGTGTAGTTCTATGTAAATTCATATGCTATGATTCATGTTAATCGGATCTAAATTTGCAAGTTCATTATCCTATGCCAAATCTATATGTCACATATTTTTATGCTGATAGAATATTTCATGTTCTTCGCCTTTGCCTTTTTTATTATAAGTTAGCAAAAAATATCGAGCCTAATATTCCTTATAATTTTGCGAACGTACAAACGGGGGATATCGTTGAGGTAAATATGAAATTATACCTAATTGGCATGGTTGGCACCTGCCAATGATTAGTGGCATTTAAATGGTATAATTTTTATATACCAAAGATTATGAATATGATTTAAGGGAAAAGTGGGCCATGACAATAATTGATTTATAATTTACTTATAAGTGTGAAGGATAAACATGAAAAATTCCATGGCATAGATTTGGTATATTTGAAATACCATTTATTATGAGCATAATCAAAAGGATAATTAGGGCATGATTGAATTAAGACTAATTTACATAAAGAATTAGACATACATATAAAATATGGGAATTTAGAAAAGACGAATATGCCTAACTCGAAGTTAGACTGAGTTGTGGTTTAAATCTGCCTGGAACCGACCGGCATATCCAGTGACCACAACAAGACCTGTCTAATGTGGGTGGTTAGTGCATCAAGCCCAAAAGAACTCGAGGTTAGACTGAGTTATGGTGTAAACCTACCCAAAACCGACCGGCACATCCTGTGACCACAACAAGACCTGTCTAATGTGAGTGGTCAAGATTGATAGGGTTAAGTAATTAACGAAACACTTAACCATTTTAACATGTTAACTAGGCAAGTGGGCAAGGTTAAGTAAATGTTTAACCGTTATAACATGTAACTAGACTAGATGGTGAGGTTAAGTAAATTTAGAACACTTAACCGTAATAACATGTTGACTAGGCAAGTGGGTGATGTAACACCCTGGATTTTTGAATAATCGAATTAACTAAATTACAAAATAACAAATCTCAGACGTGAGAATTGTGGAGATTGGGTTGCGCCATTGTGTTCGTCTCAGAATTCTAGTGAAGATAGAGTCCGAGTTTGCGGGAAACGAGTACCGGATGAAAGAGTTATGGACAAACGAAGTTTGGTGGCAAAGTAAAAGAAAAAAAATGCACTGGCGCACTTGGGAAGTGCGGCAGTACATGTTTACACTGGCGCACCTGCCAAGTGCGCCCAGGCCGAGGCTAGAGCCTGCACAGCTTTCTGGTTCAGGCTGACCCGTGTTGTTGAGTCCATTCTGACTCCTTGCTGAGTCATTAGGGCTGACTCATCACCCTATCATAATTGAATGGTTTTGATTTACCCTAAGAACATCCGACGGCTTAAATTAACTCATAACTCTATAAAAAGACCCACAAACACAAACCCTAAATCAAAATTAAAACAAAGACCATGGCCGTCATGTTGTTGTTTTGAGCCCTAGTGCAGCCGCCACCAAATCAAAGAGATAGAACAGCAACCAAATCAGAACTATTCAACCCTAACAGCGATTCTTCATCAAAGGAGCGCTAATTCGACTGCTTTTGAGTGGTGAGTTCGATAATCTTAGCAAAATAATTAGTAATTTAATTAGATTAAGTCATAACACGGATTTGTATGGATGTGATATGAAGTATTGATAGTATGTTGTAATGACGTTGTAGGATTATGATTGAAATATCTATGATGTTATGTTGTGATGCAAAGTTATGTTGCTATCATCCATGTTGTAATTATATCTATATATCATATTTCTTATACTAGTTTGTGGTATTGATTCATATGATAATCCATATGTAGGAAAGTTTAGATGTTGATTCAAACATGTACCATATACAAGTTTGGGTTGAATTACATGTGACCTTACATGATTATGGCACCTAGTTTATGTGAGAATTTAATTGAAAGTTAGGCTATGACATGATACTTTACATGTTAGATATTAGTTTACACCATTATTTTGATGTATAAATCACATATGTGAATTTATGAGTTGGACATGAATCATGTTATGTTATTACCTATGCAAGTTTAACCCCTTTAGATATAGGTTTATGACATATGTTGTCTATGCAAGTTTATGGCCATAATTTCATCAAGTTTACACCTTTAGATTTGGATCTATGTTATACATGATGTTTATGCAAGTTTGTGGCCAATTTCTCATCAAGTTCACACCTTTAAATTTGGAACGATGACATAAGTTGTTATGCAAGTTGTAATCTTGGCCTATGCAAGTTTTAAATGTAGAACATCAATCATATATGCAAGTTCACCCCTATCCTAGATCTATGCTTTAATTATGTATATATGTGATGCTTTCTTTTATTTCATGAGTTAGACTATACGAGTCTAACGTATATTTTTACGTTAAACGAATAAACATACTACGTGGGGAAAAAGGGAATAATATTAAAATATATAATTGGCATAATTGTCTTAAAAGGCATAAAATAAAATTGTGGTGAAATTGGTATGATTTTACATACCATAAATGGATGGACATAATTGAGTCAATTATGGACATCGCTAAATTTGGAATTGATTGATAATTTGAATAGGGAAAGTAATTCAAATTGGGGGTAGGAGCAATTAATCGTCTAAGACACGAGGTTAGACTTTTGTGGTGTAAGACTGCCCAGACCCGCCCGACAAATCCAGCTGCCACAAATGCCAGTCTAATGTGAGAGGTCTTAGGCAAAACTAAATACGTAACAATTGTAAAGACATGAGGTTAGGCTCTTTTGTGGTGTAAGACTGCCTGGAGCCGCCCGGCAAATCCAGCTGCCACAAATGCCAGTCTAATGTGAGAGGTCTCTACGAGGTTACGGTCTTAATGAATTAAGAAACACTTAACCAGATAAGCATGTAGTAGGACATGAGGGGGTTAAGTGGCTGCCTTGGGTGGCATTTGGAAATACGATTAGAAACACTTAACCAAAATATGAAACATGTAATTGAAACATGAATAAGAAGTTGGTTAAGTGGGATGTACTAGAGGGGACCAAGCTTAGGAGGATAGCTTGTGTCAAGTGATGGGGGCCCGTTCCAACCAGTAACCCAAACGTATCTTTGTGCGCTCGACCCAAGTCGAGGACGGGACACGCATACTGGGATTGACTGTAAGACGCCAAACCGGGTTAACGGTGGCAACGCAAGTCCAACGGGTTCATATGCGTGTGTGGACCTGGGCTGGTAGGTAAGACGTTGTTGCATCGTGTAGGTATAAGCCATGCATTCTTTGCTGTATCGGGCTGCCACTTTGGGGAGTGATACACCCCACTGTGGGGCCAGCACGGGTATCTACGAGTTAGGGAGCTGATCGCTTGGGGGTAGTGGGTACACCTAGTGGAGATAGGGGCAAACGACACCTATGAAGGCAGCTAGGGTTGCCCGAAACTACCAATATCATTATTAAGTCTGTAGATGGGATCAAACTTAGGGTGACTAGTGGTGGTGCAGTATACTAGTGGCGGTGCAGTTTAGGAGTTATCCCATAGTGTTGGTGTAGTTCAGTAATTATCCTATAGTAGTTTAGGTGCGCTTTAACGATATCGTAATACATCTTGTTTCCTAGTTTACTCTGTTATACTCAATGGTTCATGGTCATTTCCTTACTTTCCAACTTATGCCTTAGCCTAGTTACTTTGTTAATTATATTGTTAGAATTGTCGCACTCGCCTGACTTTATGTCTGACTCCCCTTTTTCCATCTCATTCCGTTCCCCTCCTCCAGGTGCTCAGGTTGGAACTAGCACCAGTGAAGCTTGATCTTGGATCGATTTAGAAGATTTCTTGGACCGCTGAAGTAAAGTCCAGCTTCTCTTTATTTATGGCTATTTTAATGTTGGGGATTATGTCTTTCAGTTTATGTACTTTGTTTTATCAAGATGGATATGATGTACTTGACTTTGGTTTATGGTTCTGATGTTGTAATCAAACATATGGGTTTATCCGCTGCAATGAAATAAAGTTTTAAATTTTCAAGTACTGCTTTATATCTGTCTTGTTGTGATTTTCTGTTCTATATTCACTTAAAACGCTCCACTGAAGTTAAGGCATTCCCTTTGCAAGTGACCTTAATGGAGGTGGGATGTTATACGTGGTATCAGAGCTGAAGGTTACCAGAACAGATATGAATTTTTGAAAAACTATTTTTCAAAACAATTTTTATAAAGAAGTACCTTCAAAAGTATGATTTAAGGAAAGTATTTTCAAAAGAAAAGTATATTTTGGAAAGCATAACCCCAAGAGCCATATATCTTTCCTTCAGTCCTTTTTGTATTGAATCTTTCCTTTTTCGTTTCAGCATGTCTGAAGCATCTGAGATACCAGAGGGCGTTCATGTGCCCGGTTGGTTCCGTCAATATCTTGAGGCTAGGGCCGCCGCCACTGCAGGTCCAGCAAATCCTCCTCCTCCTCGTGTCGATAATTTCACAAAGATATGTAAGAACTTTAGAGCTATGGGTTGAAAACTTTTTCATGGGACGGAGACATTTGTTGAAGCTCGTAACTGGCTAAAGGAGGAGGAAGAATTGTTTGTAATTTTTGAAGTGGATGACGGAAGGAAAGTCCAGCAAGCTGCGTGGCTGATGAAGGATGAGGCCTCGTTTTTGTGGGAGGTCACAAATGGGGGTCGCCCAGTCGATACATGGCAAGATTTTAGGCAGAGATTTGAGGCGAAGTTTCTCTCGCGGGCTGAAGAGAATCTATACATGGAAAGGTTCTTGTCACTGAAGCAAGGGAATTTATCGGTGAAAGAGTACGTTAACAAATTCAACCAATTGGCAAGGTTTGGCTTAGACTTGGTGAACACTCCAGAAAAGAAGGCTCTAAGATTTGTTAAGGGTTTAAACGAGCCGCTCCATGGGTTAACTATGACCCACATTCCCATGGGGGCTACCTTTGAGAGGTTAGTTGACATGGCACTCATGCATGAAGAGGAGAAGGGCGCCAATGCTAATAAGGCACCGGAGAAGAAAGGGGATCAAAAGAAGTCGCAACAGCAACAACAAAACAAGAAAGGTGGCAAAGGCAATAATGCTAAGGGGGAGAAGAAATGCTTTAACTGTGGGATACCCAACCATCTAAGCAAAGATTGTAGGAAGAAGAAGAAGACCGGTTGTTTCCACTGTGGCAAAGCGGGACATCTTATTAAGGACTGCCCAAAGAAAGGGCAGAGGGCAGGGTCTACCTCGGGAGGACAGGTGCAAGCTCTTATGGCACCCGGGCAGACAAGGGGACAAGTTCAAGTTCTCGAGGTCCCACCGCTGCAAGCACGAGGTAGAGAAATTTCCGTTGAAAGTTTAGTTTTTCTGTTTGATCATCCTGTCCGTACTTTATTCGATTCTGGCGCATCGCATTCGTTTATCTCTACATCATTAGTTGAAACACTGCACGTAGATGCTAGTCTTGTTACTGATCCCTTAGTAGTCTCAAATCCTATTGGTGGTTCAGCTCATATTTCTATGATTTGTCGGGATTTGAGAGTGTTTATCTTGGGCGTTGAGTTTGAATGCAACGCTTTTGTTCTTGGCTTCATGGGCTACGGTTTAATTTTAGGAATGGATTGGCTAGCTATATATGGGGCCATCCTAGACTGTGAAAGAAGGGTAGTCAGATTGTTGACTCGTTCGGGAAAGACCCTTGATATTTCTTATGACCCTAGAGGGCCAGTAATGCTTAGTTACCTAGAACCCCTTGACGCATCCGATGATGATTTATAATCTGTTCCCATAGTCCGTGAATATGCTGATGTCTTCGATGAGGTGAGGGGTTTACCCCCAAAACGTGAAATCGACTTTAGAATATATCTAGTGGACAATGCAAAGCCAGTTGCATTGCCAGTGCGCCACATGGCTCCAAGAGAGAGAAGAGAACTCAGTAAGCAAGTGAAAGAATTGCTCGAGAAGGGGTTCATCAGACGTAGTATATCGGAGTGGGGTGCTCCGGTAGTATTTGCCACAAAGGCGGATGGGTCCCTTAGACTTTGTGTGGACTATAGGGAGCTTAATAAACTTACTAAGAAGAATAGACATCCACTGCCGAGGATTGACGATCTTTTCGATCAGTTAGTAGGCGCCTCAGTGTTTTCGCAGTTGGACTTAGCCACTGGTTTCCATCAGTTGAGAGTGGATGAGGATAGCATAGACAAGACTGCCTTTAGGACTCTAGACGGTTTCTTCGAGTGGCTGGTGATGCCCTTCGGTTTGACAAACGCCCCCGCAAACTTTGTTGACTTGATGAGTAGGGTGTTTAGGGAGTACCTTAATAGATTCGTGGTGGTCTTTGTAGATGACATCTTGATCTTTTCTAAGAACAAGGAAGAGCATGCCCTACATCTTAGGGAAGTGTTGGAGACTCTTCGAGCGCATAGCCTTAAAGCTAAATTTTCCAAATGTCACTTTTGGAGGAAAGAAGTGCGATTCTTAGGGCACGTGGTTTCCAAAGAAGGGATAGCCGTGGATCCCGCGAAGATAGTGGCCATCCAAGATAGGAAGGTTCCTAAAAATGCTACCGAGGTGAGAAGTTTCTTAGGGTTGGCTTGCTACTATAGGAAGTTTATCAAAGACTTCGCAAAAATATCAGCTCCATTAACACGCTTGACGAAGAAGAACTTAGTCTTCACATGGGACGTAGATTGTGATGATGCATTCCAACGTTTAAAGAGAGCTTTGACCACAGCCCCAGTCTTAGTATAGATGGGAGTAAGCCATTCACCGTTTATACAGACGCTTGTGGGATAGGACTAGGCGCAGTCCTAATGCAAGAGGGAAGGGTAATAGCCTATGGTGTAAGGCAGTTGAGAGTGCATGAAAGAATTACCCTACACATGACCTAGAGTTGGCCGCTATTGTTTTCGCGCTTAAGTCTTGGCGTCATTATCTTCTTGGCGAGAAATTCGAATTATTCACTGATCACAAATCGCTAAAATACTTATTCTCTCAGAAGGACTTGAACTTAAGGCAGCAAAGGTGGATGGAGTTCTTAACATCCTACGACTTCGAGATAGCATATAACCCTGGCAAGGGTAACGTAGTGGCAGATGCCTTAAGTAGAAAAAAATTATCCTTAAGTCCGTTGTTTGTTGAGCGACGAAGTTTAGACTTCATTTCTACGTTTGACTTTACACCTTCCATTGACTTCGTACCCGGTTTGCTAGCATCCTTAGAGGTTAGACCTACGCTTTTGGGACGGATTGGCGAGGCACAGCGAGACGACCCACAGTTGGTTGAGTTAGTAGAAAAGGTCAAAGGAGGGGAGTCATCGAGCCATCTCCGTAGGTATACCCTAGATGATAAGGGTTGGTTACGTTGGGACCGTAGACTTTGTATACCTAAAGACGATGACCTAAGGAAGACCATTCTGGATGATGCACATCGTTCAAAGATGACCATCCATCCCGGCAGGGACAAGATGTACATGGACATGAGACAAGTTTACTTTTGGACCGGCATGAAGAAAGATGTGGCTGAGTATGTTGCTAGATGCTTGGTGTGCCAACAAGTAAAAGCGGAGCAAAAGAAGCCCGGTGGATTGCTTCATCCATTGGAGGTCCCACAATGGAAATGGGAAAGCGTCTCAATGGACTTTATTGACGAATTACCGAGATCGAGGAAGGGTAATACGGGTATTTGGGTCGTGGTAGACAAACTTACTAAGAGCGCCCATTTCATTCCCGTGAAGAGTAAGAGGACTGCTCCATGGTTAGCCTCCGTATATATTCGAGAAATAGTTTGTTTGCATGGTATTCCTTCTAGCATAGTGAGCGACCACGATCCTATTTTCGCTAGCGAATTTTGGAGAAGCTTGCAAGAGGCGGTAGGGACTCGGTTATGTTTGAGCACCGCATATCATCCTCAGATGGACGGCCAGACCAAGAGGGTGAGTCATATTCTAGAGGACTTGTTGAGGTCATGTGTCTTAGATTTCGGAGGTACATGGGAGGAACATCTTCCATTGGTAGAATTTGCATATAATAATAGCTTTCAGTCTAGCATTGGCATGGCACCATTCGAAGCTCTTTACGGGCGGCCGTGTCGTTCGCCTACATGTTGGTGGGAAGCTACATATAAGATCTTGCTTGGGCCTGATATGATTAGAGAGACTTCGGAAAAGATTGATTTAATCCGGAGAAGGATGAAGACGGCGCAAGATAGACAGAAATCTTATGCGGACAAGAGGAGGTCAGATCTTGAGTTTGAGGTTAGGGACATGGTCTTTGTCAAAGTGTCTCCATTACGAAACGTCGTTCGCTTTGGGTCCGTTGGGAAGTTAGCACCAAGGTTTGTAGGGCCATTTCCTATAAAGGAAAGGATTGGGAAGATGGCGTATAGAGTGGAGTTACCCGAGAGACTTAGTGGTGTACACGACGTATTCCATGTATCACATTTGAGGAAGTGCTTGCACGAGACCACGGAAGTGGTAGAGCCGAGCTTGCTTAGAGAGGTGGAGATCGAGCGTGATGCGACAATTCGACAAGCTCCTTTGCGCATTCTTGGGTCGGAGATTAAGAAATTGAGAAATTGAGAGGTCAAGCTAGTCAAAGTGCAATGGGGAGATGATGAGAGCAACGCTACTTGGGAGACGGAAGCGAAGATGCTTTCATTGTACCCTTTTCTTTTCGAGGGTATGTCTTTTAACTCCTCCTTTATCGTTTATCTTGTACTTATCTTATCTTTAGTATGTCCTCTCGCTAGTATCTTTGACCTTTAGATAGGATAATCCTGTGGTTGAAACATGTGTTTGAGACATGTTATGGATAATGGATGCACGTGGATGCAAGTGTTTGCTAGTGGTTGCTCGTGGATGCATATACACACACTTTAGGCACTAGAACGGCTCAGTCACTTCATATTGCATATTGCATATAAATGTGTGCACATATATAAGTAATGAATGAATAATGGTTGTATCATCATATGGATGTTGCATTTTGATGAATGGTTGTGCACACATGTAGGAATAATATGTATCGATAGGGTTCTTTCGCATACATAATGGATGCATGGCACTATCATGGTTTGCATTAAGGAGGTCAACTGAATCAGTAGACCGCCTGATTTTGCATTAGATAAGGAACATATACACACACTTCTTGCATATGTTCATATAACATTAGAAATTTTATAAGGACAATGGATGCCGTGTTTGATGGTTGAGTAGATGGTTGTTTGGATGATAGGATATACATTCTCCTTAACTTGAAGATTTCGGGGGCGAAATCCTTTAAGGAGGGGAGTATGTAACACCCCGGATTTTTGAATAATCGAATTAACTAAATTAAAGAATAACAAATCTCAGACGTGAGAATTGTGGAGACTGGGTTGCGCCATTGTGTTCGTCTCGGAATTCTAGTGAAGATAGAGTCCGAGTTTGCGGGAAACGAGTACCGGATGAAAGAGTTATGGACGAACGAAGTTTGGTGGCAAAGTAAAAGAAAAAAAATGCACTAGCGCACTTGGGAAGTGCGCCAGTACATATTTTCACTGGCGCACCTGCCAAGTGCGCCCAGGCTGAGGCTGGAGCCTGCACAACTTTCTGGTTCAGGCTGACCCGTGTTGTTGAGTACATTCTGACTCCTTGCTGAGTCATTAGGGCTGACTCATCACCCTGTCATAATTGAATGGTTTTGATTTACCCTAAGAACATCCGACAGCTTAAATTAATTCATAACTCTATAAAAAGACCCACTAACACAAACCCTAAATCAGAATTAAAACAAAGACCATGGCCGTCATGTTGTTGTTTTGAGCCCTAGAGCAGCCGCCACCAAATCAAAGAGATAGAACAGCAACCAAATCAGAACTACTCAACGCTAACAGCGATTCTTCATCAAAGGAGTGCTAATTTAACTACTTTTGAGTGGTGAGTTCGATAATCTTAGCAAAATAATTAGTAATTTAATTAGATTAAGTCATAATACGGATTTGTATGGATGTGATATGAAGTATAGATAGTATGTTGTAATGATGTTGTAGGATTATGATTGAAATATCTATGATGTTATGTTGTGATGCAAAGTTATGTTGCTATCATCCATGTTGTAATTATATATATATATATATATATATATATATATATCATATTTCTTATACTAGTTTGTGGTATTGATTCATATGATAATCCATATGTAGGAAAGTTTAGATGTTGATTCAAACATGAACCATATACAAGTTTGGGTAGAATTACATGTGATCTTACATGATTATGGCACCTAGTTTATGTGAGAATTTAATTGAAAGTTAGGCTATGACATGATACTTTACATGTTAGATATTAGTTTACACCATTATTGTGATGTATAAATTACATATGTGAATTTATGAGTTGGACATGAATCATGTTATGTTATTACCTATGCAAGTTTAACCCCTTTAGATATAAGTTTATGACATATGTTATCTATGCAAGTTTGTGGCCATAATTTCATTAAGTTCACACCTTTAGATTTGGATCTATGTTATACATGATGTTTATGCAAGTTTGTGGCCAATTTCTCATCAAGTTCACACCTTTAAATTGGGAACCATGACATAAGTTGTTATGCAAGTTGTAATCTTGGCCTATGCAAGTTTTAGATGTAGAACTTCAATCACATATGCAAGTTCACCCCTATCCTAGATCTATGCTTTAATTATGTATATATATGTGATGCTTTCTTTTATTTCATGAGCTAGACTATACGAGTCTAACGTATATTTTTACGTTAAACGAACAAACGTACTATGTGGGGAAAAAGGGAATAATATTAAAATATTTAATTGGCATAATTGTCTTAAAAGGCATAAAATAAAATTGTGGTGAAATTGGTATGATTTTACATACCATAAATGGATGGATATAATTGAGTCAATTATGGACATTGCTAAATTTGGAATTGATTGATAATTTGAATAGGGAAAGTAATTCAAATTGGGGGTGATTAATTAGGAGCAATTAATCGTCTAAGACATGAGGTTAGACTCTTTTGTGGTGTAAGACTGCCCGGACATGCCCGGCAAATCCTGCTGCCACAAATGCCAGTCTAATGTGAGAGGTCTTAGGCACAAACTAAATACGTAACAATTGTAAAGACACGAGGTTAGGCTCTTTTGTGGTGTAAGACTGCCCGGACCCGCCCGGCCAATCCAGCTGCCACAAATGCCAGTCTAATGTGAGAGGTCTTTATAAGGTTACGGTCTTAATGAATTAAGAAACACTTAACCAGATAAGCATATAGTAGGACATGAGGGGGTTAAGTGGGTGCCTTGGGTGGCATGTGGAATCTAGTGGGTGCCTTGGGTGGCATTTTGAAATACGATTAGAAACACTTAACCAAAATATGAAACATGTAATTGAAACATGAATAAGAAGTGGGTTAAGTGGGATGTACTAGGGGGGACCAAGCTTAGGTGGATAGCTTGTGTCAAGTGATGGGGGCCCGTTTCAACCAGTAACCCATACGTATCTTTGTGGGCTCGACCCAAGTCGAGGACGGGACACGCATACTGGGATTGACTGTAAGAGGCCAAACCGGGTTAGCGGTGGCAATGCAAGTCCAATGGGTTCATATGCGTGTGTGGACCCGGGCTGGTAGGTAAATGTTGTTGCATCGTGTAGGTATAAGCCGTGCATTCTTTGCTGTATCGAGTTGCCACTTTGGGGAGTGATACACCCCACTGCGGGGCCAGCACGGGTATCTACGAGTTAGGGAGCCGAGCGCTTGGGGGTAGTGGGTACACCTAGTGGAGATAGGGGCAGACGACACCTATGAAGGCAGCTAGGGGTGCACGAAACTACCAATATCATTATTAAGTCTGTAGGTGGGATCAAACTTAGGGTGACTAGTGGTGGTGCAGTATACTAGTGGCGGTGCAGTTTAGGAATTATCCCATAGTGTTGGTGTAGTTCAGTAATTATCCTATAGTAGTTTAGGTGCGCTTTAACGATATCGTAATACATCTTGTTTCCTCGTTTACTCTATTATACTCAATGGTTCATGTTCATTTCCTTACTATCCAACTTATGCCTTAGCCTAGTTACTTTGTTAATTATATTGTTAGAATTATCGCACTCGCTAGACTTTATGTCTGACCCCCCTTTTTCCATCTCTTTCCTTTCCCCTCCTCCAGGTGCTCAGGTTGGAACTAGCACCAGTGGAGCTTGATCTTGGACCGCTTTAGAAGATTTCTTGGGCCGCTGAAGTAAAGTTCAGCTTCTCTTTATTTATGGCTATTTTAATGTTGGGGATTATGTCTTTCAGTTTATGTACTTTGTTTTATCTAGATGGATATGATGTACTTGACTTTGGTTTATGGTTCTGATGATGTTATCAAACATATGGGTTTATCCGCTGCAATGAAATAAAATTTTAAATTTTCAAGTACTGCTTTATATCCGTCTTATTGTGATTTGTGTTCTATATTCACTTAAAACGCTCCACTGAAGTTAAGGCATTCCCTTTGCGAGTGACCTTAATGGAGGTGGGGTGTTACAGGTGAGGTTAAGTAAATTTAGAACACTTAACCGTTGTAACGTGTTAATTAAGCAGATGATAGGGTTAAGTTAACTAAGGTAACACTTAACCAAAATATATAATGACATGTGGTAGGGTTAAGTAATACAAGAGGAAAACACTTAACCAATTATATAACATGATGTATGGGAAGGGTTAAATTAACACGAGAGGGCAACACTTAACCAATATAACATGAATTGAGGTAGGGTCAAGTCAACACCAGAAGGAAACACTTAACCAACATGACATGACGGGTGGATGGGTTAAATTAACTTGAATTGATTAATGACACTTGACCAGCATAACTTGATAAGATAATTTAAGTTAAATGGGGAATACTTAACCAATATAACCTGATGACTGAACAGGGTTAAGTTAATAAATCACACTTAACCAATTCAACAAGGTAAGCGAGAAAGGTTAAGTTAATAAGAACCACTTAACCAACATGACTTGACGAGTATGAGGTTAAGTACACATCGGGTTGGTGGGTAATATTAGTGAAATAGGCCCACAAAACTTAACCATTAAATAAACATGCTTGAATCTGTGGGAAGGTTAAATGCACATCGGGTTGGTGGGTAATATTAGTAAATATAGGCCCACAAAACTTTACCATTATATAAATATGCTTGGATCGATGGGAGGGTTAAGTACATCTCGGGTAGGTGGGTAATATTTATATATATAGGCCCACAAACTTAACCAGCAGGAAATCCTAGTAACGGAGACCCATTTCAGCAGTAACCCACATAGATGTATCATGGTACCCTGAAACTATGCAGGGTGGGGCACGATTACTGGGTTGATTATAAGCGGTCAAAGATAATGGCAGAGGGTACGTCAGTGTAGGTTCCGACGGTTTACGGGCGTGCACGTACTCCGGAGTAGGAAAAAAAGCAGGCACTGGGTACCAGTAGTTTTACACTGTGCATTCTTGAATCGTGTCGGGGGTCGCTATCATATGGATTGTTACACCTTATGGTGGGACCAGCACAAGGTAGCTACACGCAAGAGAGGGCCGATTGACACAGACACATGACAAGCTAATACAAGTAGGGAGCCGATCGATAAGGTAGTAAGGGTACATCTAACATATTCATGGCAGTTGAGCTGATTGAGGTGGAATCCTCAACTATAGATATACACCTGAAGGCTACCACAACTGCGGGGGTTGGGATCGTATTATACAGATTATTAGTTGAGACACTAGCTAGGTAGTGCAGAGATTATAGTAATAGGTGCGATCACATGTTCAACCTATCTTGTCTTATATTAGGAAAGTCCTATGTTATGTTACTCCTGTCATGATCCCTTTTCCTTGTTTAAATGCTAATAATCACTGAACTTACCAGACTTATTGTCTACCCTATTTGCTCTCGTCTTCTTTTCTTCCGTTCCCCCCAAGTAGTCAGGGAGGGAATAGCTCACGTTTGTTTGTACTGTTACTCTTTCCAAGCTTGAAGACACTTTGATGTGTTGCCTTGAACTCTCTCTTCACTTCAATGGCTGGCTCATGCTTTATTTGGGGAAATCATTTTATGCTTCTTTATTTTTTTGTTAAACAAGACAGATGCTTTCTTGAAATTAGTATTGGTGTCGTAAAACAATCTTTGTACAAGCTATTTTAATCAATAAAGGTTATTTATCTTCCGCTGCTTTATTTGTCTGTCTTGTAATTTTTCTGCTTCTTGTACTAGAAATGCTCCACCGAAGTTAAGGCATTACCTTTGTGAGTGACCTTAATGGAGGTGGGGTGTTTCATGTCCCGTATTTTCTGACCATTTATTTGAAATATTTTATTTATTTAAAATATTGATTTGAGTTTAAATAATGGGATTTGCCCATTTTAATTTGAATATTTAAATTATATTAATAATATAATAATATTTTATTTTCGAGATATTTGGAAATTGTTGGATTTGCAATACATTGTGATCGGGCAATTCAAATTGGTCAAATATTGTTTATATTGAAATTATAGCGACGATTTCATTTATTTAATGATGGTTGAGCGGTTAATTTATAATTTAAATATATAACGAGTTGCAGCGGCGTGGCAGTCCATAATTTGGCGTTTTGAACTTTAAACAGCTGTACAGGACCAAAATAAGTCGGATTTTCTCAAAAAACAAGAAACTCGGAATCTGTTGGATGATATTTTTCTAATGGGAGAGAAAAATCGAGTTTTCGAGTTGTAGATTTTGTTTTATGTCTAAATCAAATTTTAAAATGGTCGCTGTGAATTCCTTTATAAATTATAACGTTTACTTATATTAAATAAAAGGTTTTTAAATATTTATAATATCGATTTGGCTTTAAACTCAATGCGAGTTATTTTATTGTAGTAGTATATGAAATTCTGGTCATGTATGGCCCATTTCAATATTTTATTTATATTATATTGAGATATTTTAAAATTGATTTATTTTATTTGAATTGGGCCGTTATAAATGGAACTTTATTCAAACGACCTTCGTTTTCGAGGAAACAAATTTTATTGAGACCGTAACAGTAAATTATTGCTAGATTTCAAGTTGTGCGTCAATCGGAGTTATTCTGTGAGCGTGGCAAAATATAATGCAAATAAAAGGATAATTTGGATGTGAACGAGCGTCGTTTGAGAAAACGGGCTCGGAATTCAACGAAACAAGTTTTATTAGGACCGTAACGTCAAATTATACTATGACGTCCATCCGCGTCACGAACCGAGTTAGCATGTGAGCACAGGAGCAAATAAACAGTATTTAACAATTGCGATAGACATGAAAAATAATATCGTTCGTCACATCAAAATAAATTAATATTATTTTCATTACAAAATATACCACCTTCGGCCCAAAATTTCATTCCATTCCCGCCCAACATTTTTCCAGCCCTTACAATTTGCAGAAAAGTCCCTAAAAACAAATTAATTTATTTCTCCAATTCTGTCGAGAATCGGTGGGGATAATCTAAAGCAAACCTGTAGGGTAGAGCGAGGACTAGCTTCAGTAAAAATTTGGGGGTGTTTCATCATCTGAGTTGGCCGAAAATCATGATTTACAGCGAGATCTGGTCTTTGTTTTCATGGTTTTGTGGTGATTTGAGTTGATGTTGGTGGATGGGGGCAAAGGTGCAGATGTAGAGGGGCTCGAGAGCTTCAACTTTGCTGCTGAACGTATTGCCTGGAATGGCCTGTAGTGGCGACAAATCTTAGATGATCGGAGACTGTTATTTCCGTGTTTACTTTGGATGGCGGTCGGAAATTGACTGATTTCAGGCGATGGGTGGACTTGTGGGTGGTGGCCACTGAAGAAAAAGGTGCGTAGGTGAATTGCGAAGCCGTGGGTGGTGGCCCGGTCAGCTATCGAGGTGTGTGGTGGCGGCTTTCTCAAGTTGAACGGAAATTGGGTTTTTGGTGATTTCAGGCGGTCTGGAGCACAGTGGGGTCCAGGATTTTGGGAGTCGGAGCTGCTCGCGTAGGGGGAGAGGATGGGTCGGTCGGGGTTGGTCATCGATCACCGGTGGCGGCGCTGTGATGAAGTAAAGGTATCAGTATCGTGTTTTTCATGAGGAACGGAAGGGGGATCGGGGAAGAAGAGATCCGCTCCAGGCAAAAACGCGTGGTTCAATTAGTAATGCTGACGTGGACACATTTATAAATGTGATTAGTTTAAATTAATTAATTAATTTATAATTAAGGTTTAGTTTAGTTCTTATATATATACACACACAATCTTATATCACATGTAACTTTTTCATACTTCAACGAAATTTAGTGAAACTGGATCCGTTGGGATCGCAGGGACGAGACCTAGACAATGGTGCGTTGGGATCGCAGGGACGAGACCTAGACAATGGTGCTGACCGGGATTCGATTGGACATAGTTGGAATTTCAGATAATTTTGAGCGTTCGTTTCAAATTAAATGCAACAAATGTGTCAACCGTCAACCAGAATAAAACTAGTGAGTTAATTCTCACACCCTCTGGAATTCTGTGATGTGGCAAATTCATTACCGTTAACAGTATAAATTGGTTGATTGGCTGCTATGGATGTTGTTGGCTGTTTGATTGATTTTTGTTATTTAAACTCGTCAGTTTTAAATAATAGATTATTGAAATTTAATTCGTATAATTGTTATCTGTGATGTAGAGAAGGACATGTTGGATGATCCAACCGGATTCCTCAAATAAACTGTATTTTTATTTGTGGTGTATATATGAATTGTTCACACTAACTGACACCAAAACATGTTTGAATGTTGATGGTTGAATATATATTCATCGTTGCTGTAATCAAATTCAATTGACAGTATTGATTGGGTAATTGGCAATAGATGGCCTAAAATATATTGTTTTTAACATCGGTCTACCGTCAGGTGGATTGGCGTGGTTTTAAAGTTATAAATTATTTTATAACTGAATTAAGGTTTTCAATTATTTTATATAAGTAATTAAAATGGAAATTTATAAATATATATTTTAAATTGAGTTTATAAAAGAAATTATTTAAATGGTTTATACTTGATTTAAAAACAGAGAAAACCACAGATTTTACCTATGGGCTGGTAAAAAGGAATAATTGTTTTAAACAATTGAAAGGTGATTATAAATTAATTAAGTTATTTGATTAACTTAAAACGGAAATGATAAATGGAATTCAGTTAATGGTTAACTGAGATGTACGGTTAACGAAATCAACCGTGTTTAATTTAAATTGAAATGGGATCAAATTGAAAATGGAATTAAATTAATAATGGAATTAATTGGGTTTCTGAATATTCGTTAAATTTAATGAGTGGTGTTAAATAATTAGTTAATCTTTGATTAACTATAAATTAAGGAAATTATTGAATTGTTTAGTGTTAACTATTAGTTAATCTTCGATTAACTAAACTTCAAAGTAATTATCAAATTGGTTAGTGTTAATAAAGTAAATTATTATCTAATCAGCTTTTAAAAGTGATAATTATCATATTTTTAATTAATAGCAAAGTTAACTATTTTTATATAGTTAATGTTGAAGTTATTATTATTTTAATTAATAACAATTAGAGAAATGACTTTTAAATGAGAATTCAATTAAGAAATGATTTAAGTGGCATTATGTTTTGATCAAGGAAGCGGTAAGAGTTTATAAAGAGGTTTATAATCCAAGTTTCAAACGAGGATGGTAAATGGAATGGGTAAGTAAAGGTAGGATTTAAATAAGGTTTTTCTTAATCTTTTTGAACTAAGTAAAATAAATTCAATTGGATGGGATTATTAGGGAGATGGTTAATAGATTAGAAATAAACTGAAATATAGTGGTAGTCTTAGAATAAAATCTAAGAAGTAGTAAAAAAATGGTAAATGGATTAGTACAAGTATTTAGGAAGAAATCCAAGCGAGATTTATAAAGGGGTTTTCAAACCAAAGCGATGACTTAGATGTTAAAGGACTAAATTAAGTGGAATAAGGAAATGGAAATAAGGTTTTCAAACGTAAGGAAAATACATACAAAGGTTTGGTGTTAGATATTGACAAATGGATTTTTGAAATAAAATCCAAGTAAAAAGGTCTTATTGTGAAAAGAGGGATAAATGGATTTTAGCTATACAATCCAATATAAAATTGTTATAAGAATGCCCGAATATATGAAAGCAGATTATTTAATGTAGGATCTTTATTTAAAATCCAGAAGATTATAAGTAAAATGTGAAGACCCGTAACTTCCTCGGTAAGGAAAGCCCGGATACTTTGAGGACAAGACACATCGGAACGCAAACAGAAGAACATTTCATTGCTTATTACAACAATTCCATCAGAATACAAGAATATACAGAGTATGAATAAATATTATACATCACAAAATATCAGAGATTACAATGCATTACATAGCAGCGGAAAAGTAATACAATACACAACTGAAAGAGATATACGAATACAGAGCTTTCCGGATATCATTCCAGCTGTAAACCAGGATCCTGTGAATATAAATCTGTAAATGATTAGCATAGAAATGTGTTATTTTTATGCTCTTATATCTTATCTTTTGTATATAAACAAATAATACTTGGTATTGTTTTGTTACTTTTACAGATATTTTAACCCAGCCCGCATGCAACCAGAAAAGTAGAGAAATAGAGATGAAATTGATATATATTTACATTTTGAAGAATTGTAGATGAAGATCTCACATCTAGTTGTTGTTGGACAAGAAAAGGATTGATAAAAAGGCTTTGCACATCACAAATCAATGAAGAAGTGTCAAGGAAGCAAGAGGAAAAGAGAAAAAGGCCCAAATTTGCTTTATTTATCTAAGGCCCATTTATGTTTCTTATTGTAAACTCTCTTGTGATTTACCTAAGGCCCATTTATCATTGTAATAGGGTTAGGGTTTGGTTATTCCCTATATATACCCTTGTAGTATCATTGTAGCCACCATCCTCTCCATTATTCTGTATTCTCTTCTCCATTAATAAAAGTTCTTCCTTTTTACTATTTCTGCATTTTTCTTTCTTAGCAATAGGTGTTGTCTTCACAATTAGTTTTGGAAGAGCACCAATTGTATTTTACATTTTTTATAGTGATTAGTCGTTTGATTAGTTTCATCGACAATCCTAATTTTACCTTTTGTTGTTCTTCTTATTCTACACTTTTATTTTCTGCATTTTATTCCTGTTTTGCATTTTAATTTCCAATTGTTAGTTGTGATTTGATCGTGGTTCAATTAGATTTGTTCTGAATCGGATCGCAATTTCAAATTTTATTGTTTTAAAAAAAAACCAACCTCGAAAATCATCTAACTCGCCCAAGAGATTAAATAAATAATTTGATTTTAATTACACCTCCCTGTGTTCGACCTGTATGCTACACACCTGTATGCTTGCAGAATTTAATTTAAATGTCGCGCTTTTCTGATTCGTAGACTAGCGACGAACAAGTTTTTGGCGCCGTTGCCGGGGAGGTAACGATTAAATTTTATTATTTATTTAGTTTCTGATTCGTGTTAGTTTTTATTTTTCCTTGTTTTTGTGTATTCATGAAAAAAAAATTCTTGAGTAGCTGATTTGGTATTTCTCAATGATACTATAACCCTCTATACAAAAAAAAAACTTGCCAATTCTTTCTCATTTTGTTTCTTTTCTTTCACGGCTTTCCTTCCTGTTTTTCAATACATTTGATTCCCTATCTTCTTTTCCAAACTTTCAAAAAAAAAAAAAAAATCTCATTTTGTTGATTTGGTATTGATAGTTGTAGCCATAATCTTCTAAATTAAAAAAAAATAAAAAAAAACTTGTTTTTTCTTATCCTCTGATTTCCTTCCCGTTTTTGAATTCCATTCCAATTCGAAAAAATATCTGGTTTAGTAATTTGGTTTATCAATTTGATTGGTACTGCCAGCAACTAAATAGAGAAAAAAATGACTTGCCCATTTTTATACAGTTTCTTTTTTTTTCTGTCTTCATTTCTTTCCCTTCTTACCTTTCCCTTACAACCTGATTTCTTTCTCGAAAAAAAAAGATCTTTTCATTAATTTTTCCCTTATTTCCCTCTCTACTTTTAATTCTCTCCCTTTTCTCACATTTCTTTCCCTTATTTTCTTCTCTGTAGATCCACGCCATTCAAAATTCACACCCATCCTCTACTACAAAGCCACTGTCTTCTTCCATTTTCTAACCCTTCATAACACGCAAACCACCCACTTGCATCCAATAACACAACACAGTTCCTCAAAACAAATACTGCCTCAAAAAACCCTTCTGCCTCAAAACAAGTTTCACGCAAAATTCCTCATACCACAAATCAATACCCCCCAGTCAACCAAAACTCTTGTAAACGCTCACCGTTCACTGTCAAAATCTCAGCAACCATCCACCTTTCATTTTCAACGCGCACCCCTGCTGTTTCAAACCCTATACAACCAAATACAGCACCTCATCTCCGCGCAATACAACTCCAAATTCTACCTAAAACTCCCCTTTACTCCACATACCTCCTCGACTTCACCACAATCAAGACTTTGGCCTCCTACCAACAACTTCCCTCATCATACCATTCACTTCGACCATCTCCGATCTGTCCACTACTCTGCAAAACAAACCCAGCAACCGATCGTCAAACCCAGTAACCCCTCATCTCCAACCACAATCCTTTTTCATCAAACTTCCCCCCCCCACGAATCCACATCATCATACAAATTGTTCACAACATTGACCAAAGCAGATAGTTCATCATTGGAACCACATCACATTTATCCTACCAGTGTTGCGAAATCAATTCCCAAAAAAAAAAAAAAAAAATTAGAAAAAAATTACAATTTTCCTTTGCATTTTTTTCCCTTCCTTCTCTGTTGCAATTCTCAGACACCATCTTCTCTTCATCACAACACTACCACCGTTCTCCTAAGATCCGAAACTACAGACAAGAAACTCCAGCAATCCAAACCTTCCCTCACCACACTTCTAACCATCACTGCAAATTTCATTACCACAAATCCATCGATCTGATCCTTGAAACTCTCAACATCTTCTTCTCCTTACCCTGACTTCAAACAACCATATACAAACAAACTTAAATCACCGCAACCTCCTCGCCCATCACGAACGCCAGAACTCAGCGAATCCACCATCGTCATCTCACTATACTTTCGAGTTCTCAGGCCCTTCAAACCAAATCGCACCCAATACCCGAACTTGAAAACCTGAAAACCCCTAAATCAGGGGCGAATTCCGAAAGAAAAAGAATAAAGAGACAAAGGGGGGCGCGTCCTTATTTGTGATTGAGCAGGGGGACTCATTTGTTTTTCTTCGTTCTATATTTGGGAATGATGGGTCTGTTTCATTTTTCTCTTTGAACACGTGAGCAAGGGTTGAGCCAGTTGTGTTCTAGGGTTCTGTTGAGACACTTTTGTCTCATAGTTCTTTAAATTTAGTTTTATTTTTGTTTGTTCTATTGATTCAAAAAAAAGTGTGTTTTTTCTTCTTTTTTTGTTAGGTTTAAATTTCTTTCTAAGCTAGTTTTGCTTATCGTATATATTTCCTTTTAGTCTGATCATTTGCTAATTAGTTTTGTTTCAGTTTTTATTTTTTCCCCTTTGTTTGTTTTTTTCCCTTCTTCTTATTTTTTCCCTTTGTTTGTTTATTTCTCTTCTTCGTCTAAAAAAAACTCAAAACAAATCAAAGGTCAAAGGAAAGAAAAACAGATTCAAGCAAGCAACACAGGAATTCAAAGGTTAACAGATTGTTGGAGCGGTTGCACATCAAGTGGGGTGTGAATGCGCTAGCGCTTCCCAAATTCACTGGACGGACTGCTGATCAAGGTGATAAATTTTTAAAACTCTACAGGTGCTCTGTTGCACAAGGAAAAAAATATAGACAATTGTTGTAAAAATTTCTGCAGGGGCAGCGGCTTGCAATGTACAATTTTTAATTTCTGCAATTGTGTGATTGTTGTTATTTTTGCATTTTTTTTATTCATTCTGTTAAGGACAACACCCCAATTCACATAAGGTGAGGGATTTCATCACCCTTTCCTTAGCCCACAAATTGCATTTCATCGTAGAATCTGGCTAATAATAACGGTTAGACGTTGGACTTAAGGGAGTCACAGGCTCATCTAGGGCTTAATTGTATTGTGACAGTTGATTCATTTGGAACGAATTATTTCTTGGTGTCTAGACTACGGCAGAGAAATAACCGTTTATAAATATTATGGTGATTCGTAAACATTATATCGGTTGTTACTCTGAAGGTACTTAAACCTTCGGCTGCATTGCTAGGGTGATTCCTGGTGCACCGATAACTCATGTCCGTTAACTGGCTGAGAAATCTTTTGATCTAAGTAATCAAACGCATCACTTTATAATTTTGGGTTAGGAGCCTATAAGGACAGAAAATTTCATTGTAGCAAATTTCTGTGCTTGCATTTAACAACAATGAGGGAAAAAAGTGTTAGCCAACAAAATTCTCCTAGGGGTTCTCGAATCAACCAAAATTTTCCTACCGAATTGGATCAAAATCGAGTGAATCAAAACTTTCCAAACTTTGGAGATCAAAATCAAATAAATCAAAATTTTCAAAATCTCAATATACAAATGGATAGACCTTGTCTCTTCGTGATCGATGTTATCCTACTAGGACCGTTCAATCCTCTGTCATCGTGTTCCCACCAGCTGAAGGAAACAATTTTGAGCTAAAACACTCTTTTATCCAAGGGGTACCAAAATTTACTGGATCTGAAAATGCTTATGAATTTCTGAGTGAATTTGAATTGTATGCTTCCACAACAAAAATGCAACAACTATCTAACGAATCGATCAAGCTGAGGATAATCCCATTTGCACTACTTGAAAGCGCTAAAAATGGTTAAATTCTCTTCCAAGACATTCCATAAGAAGTTGGGATGAATTTGTCACTGCATTCTTGAAAAAGTTTTTCCCTTTCCATAAAACTCTAAAAATTCGAACTGAGATAAATCAATTTTGTCAAAATGAGGGGGAAACTTTTTTAAAATACTTTGAAAGATTCAACCAACTATTATATAGTTGTCCTCATCATGGAATTCTAAAAGATCACTTATGTCAAATTGCATATGAAGGACTAAACTATCAGACTAGAACTCAACTAGAATCAATGTGTGGAGGAGATTTTATGTCTAAGATAGCCGATGAAGCTTGGCAATTCTTAGAAGATTATTCTGAAAAGGACATGCAATGGGAATCAATTCGTGTTCCCATTCGTACTTTTACTAGAGGAGTGCATGTCGTGGACCCAAGTCAAATTCCCTTAGAAAATCAAACCCCTCAAGCCGGAGAAGAGTTACCCCACTATTACTCTCAAGACCAAGCCAATGCTACAGCTCAAAATAATCCTTACTCATCCACGTACAACCCTTGTTGGAGGAACCACCCAAATTTTTCTTGGTCAAACCCCAATAATTCGGCTAACCCATCTCACATGCAACCCTTTATTCCCAATCCGAATTACCAAGCTCCTTTTTCCAATTGTCAAACATCTCAAGCTTCACCTCAATCCAAACAACCTTATAGGCACCCCAATTTTCAATCATCGAACCAATCCTCTCAATCTTCTCAACCGTCACAAGAAATTGTGCATCTAGAAAAAAAGTTGAGCTCTTACGAAGCCAAATTAAACTCGCAAGACGCTAAAATGGACCAAATGATGAATATAATAAAGGAAATGGCGAAAAATAATGAGAGGGGAAAATTGCCGAGTCAGCCTGAGGTGAATCCAAAATATAACTCTCGTGCTGTGAATTCTTGTGAGGACGAGAACCATAATCCAGTCAACGCTATTACAACCCTTCGATCTGGAAAGAGGATTGATAATAACATGGGCGACCCTGACGAACCATCTAACTCGACCCCAATCCCTAATCTTGATGATCACCCATTGGCTTCGAATGCCAATTCCTCTAAACCTCAAGTTTCCTTAAATGTTGGCAATCCCAACGATTCTTCTTCCAGTGTCGGCAAACCCGACCCACCTTCGAAAATTAATGTTGGCAATACCAACATTCCATCTTCTACGGCCTTACCACCTTCTATTTCCTTGGATAAATCTTCTTCCCCGAATGATGAAACTCGGCACAGAGTCGAAAAACCAATAGCTCCATTTCCCCACAGACTCAATAATAAGAAGAAAGCGGCAAATTTCGATAAAATTTTGGAAATTTTCAAACAAGTCCGTGTGAACATTCCTCTTTTAGACACCATTGAACAAATTCCTCAATATGCTAAATGTCTTAAGGAATTGTGCACACAAAAACGTGCGACTAATGTCCCAAAAACCGCCTTTCTAACTGCGAATACAAGCTCTGCTCTTTCGAATCTTACCCCAGTCAAGTACAAAGACTCTGGCTGCCCTACGATTGATTGCAAAATAGGAAACACCCATATCTCTCGTGCCCTACTCGACCTTGGTGCCAGTGTCAATCTTCTTCCTTATACTGTTTATTGTCAACTTGGGTTAGGGGAAATTAAACCAACAAACATCACTCTTCAGTTAGCCGATCGATCTGTCAAAAAGCCATTGGGAATTATCGAAGACATCTTGATACAAATCGAACAGCTTTACTTCCTTGTCGATTTTATTGTTTTAGACACAGAGCCTGTCTCAAATCCCAAAGTTCAAATACCATTGATTTTAGGACGACCCTTCTTAGCAACCGCAAATGCAGTCATTAATTGTAGGAACGGTCAACTTTGACTTTCCTTCGGGCACCTGACCATTGAGCTAAACATCTTTAATCTCAACAAACAACCTAAGGATTTTGAGACCGATGAAATCGACAAGATTCAAACCATAGTCGACGAAACCTCTAATGACACTTCTGAAGCCTTGAAAATGTGTCTCGAACATTTCGACTCCGATTTCGACGAACTTGAATACATTTCTGAACTGAATGAATTTCTTGACTTAAATCCTTCGTCTTCTGAATCTAACCAAGGAATGTTAACCAATGTTAACACTAAAGAACATCCTAAGTTAGATCACAAACCCTTGCCACAAGACCTTAAGTACGCATACTTAGACTCTTCAGAAACTCTTCCCGTAATCTTGGCCTCTGATCTTACCGAGGACCAAGAAGAAAAACTCTTAGAAATTTTGCGGGAAAATAAAGAAGCCGTGGGGTGGGAACTGAGCGATATAAAAGGAATTAGCCCATCAATTGTGGAACATCGCATACACTTAGTTGATGAGGCTAAACCCATCCGTGAGGCTCAAAGGCGATTAAACCCAAACATGAGAGAAGTGGTCAAGGAAGAGATAATCAAATGTCTAGACAATAACATCATCTATCCCATCTCTAATAGTACCTGGGTGAGTCCGGTACAAGTCGTACCAAAGAAATCGAGAGTCACGGTGATCAAAAATGAAAGTAATGAGCTCGTCCCAACAAAAATCAAAACAAAATGGCGTGTGTGTATCGACTATCGAAAGCTCAACTCAACCACACGAAAAGACCATTTTCCCTTACCTTTTATTGACCAAATGCTCGAACACTTAGCGGGTCATGAGTACTATTGTTTTCTCGATGGATACTCTGGCTATAACCAAATTCCTGTTGCTTTGGAAGATCAACATAAGACCACCTTTACTTGTCCCTTTGGAACCTTTGCTTATCGTCGCATGCCTTTTGGTCTTTGTAATGCCCCCGCGACTTTCCAAAGGTGTATGATGAGTATCTTCTCTGATATGGTGGACGAATTCTTGGAAATATTCATGGATGATTTTTCAATCTATGGATCATCTTTTTCCCAATGCCTCACTCATTTAGAACTCATCCTAAAACGTTGTAAGGAAAAATCACTCGTGCTTAATTGGGAAAAATGTCACTTCATGGTAAAAAGGGGGATAGTTCTAGGTCATGTCGTCTCCCAAGATGGCCTTGAAGTCGACAAATCCAAAATCGATTTGATTGCTAATCTGCCTCCTCCTAAGTCTGTTAAAGATGCTCGTTCATTTCTTGGCCACGCGGGATTCTATAGAAGATTCATTAAGGATTTCTCGAAAATTTCAAAACCCCTCTCAAATTTACTTGCCAAAGACGTTAAGTTCGAATTCTCCAATAACTGCAAAACATCTTTTGAAACTCTTAAGTCAATCTTGACCACAGCTCCCATCATTCAACCTCCTGATTGGACTCAGCCATTCGAACTTATGTGCGACGCTTCTGACTTTGCAATTGGAGCCATCTTAGGTCAGCGTATCGATAAACTCCCTCGAGTCATTTATTACGCTAGCAAAACCTTAAACGATGCCCAATTGAATTACTCAACTACTGAAAAGGAAATTTTGGCAGTTGTCTTCGCTCTTGAGAAATTCAAACCATATCTCATAGGATCCAAAGTCATAGTTTACACTGATCATGCTGCCCTCCGATATTTTCTTTCTAAAAAGGATGCCAAGGCCCGCTTGATTCGTTGGATCCTTCTTCTTCTTCAAGAATTCGATATAGAAATATGAGATAAAAAGGTTTCTGAAAATGTTGTAGCTGATCATCTCTCTCGAATTGTGCACGAAAATGTTTACGACACCCAAATCGATGACTATTTTCCTGACGAACAAATTCTTTCCGTCTCTAACACCCCTTGGTACGCTGACATTGTGAATTATCTTGTCACACAACAAATGCCCGCTGAATGGTCAAAACAAGATAAACAAAAATTTCTCTCGAAAGTTCGAAACTTCTATTGGGACGACCCATATCTTTTCAAATACTGTCCAGACCAAATCATTCGAAGGTGTGTGCCTGATCATGAACACCAAAGTATTCTCTCCTTCTCACATGACCATGCTTGTGGCGGTCATTTTGGAGCAAGAAAAACTACTGCAAAAGTTTTGCAAAGCGGTTTTTATTGGCCCACACTCTTCCGTGACGCTTTCGAATTTTGCTCTAAATGTGAGCGATGTCAAAGAACGGGTCGAATCTCTAAGCGAAACATGATGCCCCTCAACCCCATTTTAGTGATTGAGTTATTTGATGTTTGGGGCATCGATTTCATGGGACCATTCCCTAATTCATTTGAGAATCTTTACATCTTGCTTGCGGTAGATTATGTCTCCAAATGGGTTGAAGCCATTCCAACCAAGACCAACGACAACAAGGTTGTTGTCAAATTCCTCAAAGAAAACATCTTTTCACGCTTTGGCACACCTCGAGCTATCATTAGCGATAATGGCACTCACTTCATTAATCGTGTTTTTGAGTCCTTGCTCAAGAAATACTCAATCACACACAAGCTATCGACCCCTTACCATCCACAAACTAATGGACAAGTAGAAGTTTCCAATAGACAAATCAAGCAAATTCTTGAGAAAACCGTGAATTCCAACAGAAAAGATTGGTCCGTAAAACTGATTGATGCACTTTGGGCCTTTCGCACTGCTTATAAAACCAATCTAGGGATGTCACCATATCGATTAGTCTTTGGAAAGGCCTGCCATTTACCTCTTGAATTAGAGCATCGTGCTCTTTGGGCCATAAAATTTTTGAACTTTGACTTATAGAAAGCCGGCTCACAGAGGAAGTTACAAATTTCTGAATTAGAGGAGTTAAGAAATGAGGCGTATGAAAATGCGAAAATCTACAAAGAAAGAACCAAAGCCCAACACGACAAAAACATACTGCGTAAGGAATTCAACGTAGGTCAAAAAGTTCTTTTATACGATTATAGACTTCACTTGTTTCCAGGAAAACTCAGATCTCGATGGACTGGACCTTATGTTGTGAAAAAAGTATATCCTCATGGAGCGGTTGAAATTGAAAATCCTAGGGATGGAAAAGTCTTCAAAGTAAACGGTCAACGACTGAAACCATTTTTGGAATTCGAGCAATATGACGAAGATGACCCTATCGATCTGCATGAGCCTGATCATCCACCATGAAATCAGGTGGTACACGTTCTTTTCCTTTTATTTTTATTTTATTTATTTTTGTTTTTCTTCCTTAGACAGTTGGGACACTGTCTCAATCAAGTTGGGGGGGGGGGAGTTTGCATTGCATTCTTTTGATTTTTCTTTAATTTTTCTTTCTTTTCATGTAGGACCATCATACATTTTATATCGTAGTAACATAAAATAAATTTTTTTTTTGGAAAATACGACTCATTTTCAATTGATACAACAAAATAAGTTAACAATTATTAGTCAACTGATAGTATTTTTTCCTCTCAAGTTAGATCGAATAAGAAATATAATTAAAAGTTTAATTTTGATGGATAATAGTGTAACCAGTACATAGGGAGATTCTTAGGTGATGGCCATGAAATCTATTCTATATTGTAGACTTTGTTTAAATAAGTGGAGGACTTAAAATACTTATAATGGCTTGTCAAACCTTTAAAAATAAGTTGTGTTAAGTTGAAGTCGCGTAACTCTCTTTTTGTGCTTAGAAATTTAATAATAATAATAGTAATCCAAGGGTATCCAACATTGCTTGTATATCGAGCGTTCGTGTGCAAACCCGCCAAGCTCTATCCGACACGTTGTTGACAAAGTCAACGTTGGAATATCTTGGTCTCATTTTATGAGATTGGACACCTAAGGATTTCCGACACGTTGTTGACAAAGTCAAAGTCGGCCTGCACAATCCGCCAAGCTCTTTACCCACTCTCCGTTAGTCCGCAAGGCAGTGTATGGGTGGTAAACCTTGGTCTTCTAAGTTAGGTGTATGTACTTAATCATAAATTTTAAAATTTGATAGAATAAAGAATAAGCGATGATGCCCAAACACTTCTTGACCTTATTGATTTGACTAGCCATACATGAGAAAATTAGAATACCACTTTACAAACTATGCCAAGCAAACTAAGAATCTATTTCATGGCTGCACTATGTTATCGACCGAACTAACTGGCCAAACTAGAATTTAACATTTGAAAACTTGATTTATATTGAAAATTTGTGACAAGTTGAGGTATCTAAAATAAAATCAACTGATTAGAAATTATTAACTTAATTTGTTGTACCACTTTCCTGAAATAAGTCGTGTTTTCATTTTTCGTTTTTATTTGCATATGTCCATTGCATTCATGTAGTTTCATTAGAATCAGAGCATACTGCATTTGGATTTTGTGGGTAGTATCCGCTGAAAACTCTCACGAGACACCACTCGTCCTACTAGGGACACCTAGAGGTTTAACGGCTTGCTGCATACGCTCAATGCAATCGTGTTTCCTACGAAAGTGCGACCTATCTAGTTAATTTTTCATTTTCTTTTTACTCGAGGACGAGTAAAAGATAAGTGTGGGGGTATTTGATTAACATAGAAATGTGTTTATTTTATGCTCTTATATTTTATCTTTTGTAAATAAATAAATGATACTTTGGGTACTTTTGTGTGTTTTTATAGGTTGTCAAGAAATGCCTCCTTCGTTTCAAATTAAAGGCCAACTACAGATAAAAAGCTACTTCCCCGTACTAAAGCCATCTCAATTACAAAAGACGTTGTAGCTCACTGATAATTGCATAGAAATTTGTACTGAGAGACCCGAGTTCGATCCCCGTCGAGCTCACTTTTTTCCAAAGAAACGGAACGCGTTCACACTGGCCCTTTGCCATGAAGAATATTAATTAGTGTTATATTATATATATACATATTCATGTGTATGTATGATATTCACTAATAGACATTTCAGGAGTAGTCATGGAAATCACTTTAGAAATTCTTCTAATTGAAAAATGAATGTTGATCGTCGCTAATCTATGAATTTGAGCATGTGCTCCGAGGCATATTGATTTGAGTGTTTAAATCATTTTGAACCCTTTGCGTTGATATGGGTTTCGGGTGCTTAATATGAGGTTAAACTGTTTGGCTTTTAGCCGTTAGTTTTGGGTTTGCTCTGACTTGATTGGCAAAGGATCGGTCCCGATTTCATTGGTTATTTGTTTCTAATTCTATTTTTATTTTCTTTTTGTTGTTTAAAAAAAAAGAGGTCAGTTTTCTTTTAATTCTTTGTTCTAGTTTCTACTCGTGTTTTTTTAGTCATTTGTTTTTCTTTCCTTCTTTTCAAGAAAAAAAAAGAAAATAAATAAATTCAAAAGCCGAAGTGAAGAAAAGAAGTCAAGCAAAGCAACAAGGAAATCATAGGTCAAGCAACAAACGAGAATTTCAAGAGTTGAACAAAGCAAACAGTAAAATATCATAGCACTGGACGGACTGCCATAACCCATAGTAATATTTTCTAAACTCTACAGGTGCTCTACTGCAATTCCTTAAAAATATAGAAATTGCATGTAAAATCTTCTGCAGGGGCAGCGACTCGCTTGTACAATATTTTAATTTTCTGTTATGTAACTGTTCTGCTTGGTGACTGCTCTGTTTTGTGACTGTACTATGACTGAAATTTCTGAATCTGTTTCTGAGGAACGAATTTACATACTTGAAAACATCACTCTCATCGATTTTAACTTGATTTGATTTTTTTTTTTTTTGAAATAATATAATTGAAAAGTGGTGCTTTGTGAAGTTAATTGTCTCGTATAATTGGATCGCGGATATATAGTAGTTCAATTTATTGAACTATTAGCAAAAGAGGTTGCATACTACCCGTAAAACATTGATCGTATCCCTTAGTTTTATACTATACGTGAACGGCCATAAGACCCTCTTCCCCCTTCTAATTGAGTCAGTTAATTAATAGAGCACAACTCATTCTTTTATACTATTTTGAACTAAGAATAATTTCTGTTTTGCCTTGATTTCATTAAAACGTCTGATTCAAAAAAATCCCTGAGAGAATTGTGGGATAATAATCGGGGTAGACGTCCTCTTGAAGAGTATGAGTATGAATTGCAACTCATGAAACAAGATTTTCCAAAATTTCGTGAGTCCAATATTGACAATTTTCAAAATTTTCCAACTGACCAACATTTTCAAAATCATAGAAATGATCGAAACGACGATTTCAATTTAAATTTCAATAACTTCGATTATGGGCCACATCCACATCAAAACGGTTTTGAATCGCAACGTACCTTTGATCAACATTAATATGGGGTTGGAAACCAATTCGAAAATAATTTTGAAAATGATTTTCAAATCGATCAAAATTTTCAAAACTACAACCCTTATCCACATCTTGAGAATGACCAAAACTGGAATTTTCCCACCAATTTTAACAATTTTGGTTACGAACCTAATTTTCAAAATCAAAATGACTTCCAATCTCAATCTCAATTTTCTGAAAATTCAAACTATTTTGAGAATCTAGAAATCCAAAATGAGAGCTCTCAAATCAACGACTCTGAAGAATGTAATTTTGATGAGAGGGCAGAAAGGAAAAATAAAAAGATGGATGAACTTCTTTGTTTATTGACATTTTATAAAGAACAACAAGAACAACAAAATCAAATTCAAACTTGCGATGATTTAGAAAATAATCCATTCATTACTGACATTGAAAATTTTCAAATAACGACTTTGGAAATTGAGAATAATCATCTTGATGAAGTTTTTCAAAATTCAACAAACGATTTGGACTTCAACTCTTTTCAGAAAAAAGATTTAAGCTTGGATTTTGATCTTTCTCTTTCAAACTACGAGAAACCTAAAAATTTTGAAATTGAACAAAATGAAAATGTCGAATTTTTCGAAAATTCAAAATTGGAAATGGATTTGGACGAACACGAATTCTTTGGATTGTACGAGGATGAGTTGCCAAATGTGGAAGAAGTAGATTTACGTCACGAGTTCAAAATTTTTAACTTTGAAGAAACTTCCAACGAATTTGAAGTTGTCAGTGTCAAAAATACGTTGCCAATGAATGAAATTGAGAAATGTGATCACATAGTCTTGAACAACACTCAAAATTCAAATTTCACTGAATTTATATACGATCACAAATTTTTGAACAATTACACTGATAAATTTGTTGAACACATGAATTATCTTTGGAATGCTGGCTTGGTTGAAAAACTTCATGTTAGGACGACCCTAGATATTTATCTCCTGGACTATAAATCTAGGTTTAAACATGAGATGGTTTTCAAAAACCTTTTCTTATTAGAAAACATGCCTAGACATAGTGGGAATGAGACTCATAGGGCTAGAACCAAGTATGGGGGAAAAAGTTGGTGGAATTCTTTGCATCGAGTGCACCGCAAACACATATATCATTGTACATATGATCCATTCTTACACATTGCTAGACTGCATTTCATTCTTCAAATAATTTTGCATCTCATTCACCTTTGGGTACGATCTTTCAAATTTAGGAAACGTTTACAGTGTGGACACTGTTTAGTTCTAGTGTGGGGGGGGGGAGTCTGCATTGCATTCTTTTGATTTTTCTTTAATTTTTCTTTCTTTCTTTTCAAATAGGACCATCATGCCATTTTTTTTAGACTGTAATAACATGCCATTTTTTTTTGAAATACAACTCATTTTCAATTGATACAACAAAATAAGTTTACAATTTTTGGTCAGTTGATAGTATTTTTCCCTCTGAACTAAATTTGAATTTGAAATATAATGAAAAGTTTAATTTTGAGGGATAATAGTGTAACCGGTACATAGGGAGATTCTTAGGTGATGGCCATGAAATCTATTCTATATTGTAGACTTTGTTTAAATAAGTGGAGGACTTAAAATACTTATATTGGCTTTTCAAATCTTTAAAATTAAGTTGTGTTAAGTTGAATTCGCGTAACTCTCTTTTGTGCTTATATTTTCAATAATAATAACAGTAATCCAAGGGTATCCAACATTGCTTGTATATCAAGCGTTGGTGTGCAAACCCGTCAAGCTCTATCCGACACATTGTTGACAAAGTCAGCGTTGGAATATCTTGGTCTCATTTTATGAGATTGGACATCTAAGGATTACCGACACGTTGTTGACAAAGTCAAAGTCGGCCTGCACAATCCGCCAAGCTCTTTACCTACTCTCCGTTAGTCCGCGAGGCAGTACATGGGTGGTAAACCTTGGTCTTCTAAGTTAGGTGTATGTACTTAGTCGTAAATTTTAAAATTTTATAGAATAAAGAATAAGCGATGATGCCCAAACACTTCTTGACGTTATTGATTTGACTAGCCATACATGAGGAAATTAGAATACCACTTTACAAACTGTGCCAAGCAAACTAAGAATTTATTTCATGGCTGCACTATGTTATCAACCGAACTAACTGGCCAAACTGGAATTTAACATTTGAAAACTTGATTTATATTGAAAATTTGTGACAAGTTGAGGTATCTAAAATAAAATCAACTGACTAGAAATTGTTAATTTAATTTGTTGTACCACTTCAGAAACAAGTCTTGTTTTCATTTTTTGTTTTTATTCTGCATATGTCCATTGCATTCATGTAGTTTCATTAGAATCATAGCATACTGCATTTGGATTTTGTGGGTAGTATCCGCTGAAAACCCTCACGAGACACCACTCGTCCTACTAGGGACACCTAGAGGTTTAACGGCTTGTTGCATACGCTCAATGCAATCGTGTTTCCTACGAAAGTGTGACCTATCTAGTTTAGTTTTTCATTTCTCGTTTTACTCGAGGACGAGTAAAAGATAAGTGTGGGGGTATTTGATTAGCATAGAAATGAGTTATTTTTATGCTCTTATACCTTATCTTTTGTATATAAACAAATATTACTTGGGTATTGTTTTGTTACTTTTACAGATATTCCAACCCAGCCCACATGCAACCAGAAATGTAGAGAAATAGAGATGAAATTGATATATATTTACATTTTGAAGAATTGTAGATGAAGATCTCCCATCTAGTTGCTGTTGGACAAGAAAAGGATTGATAAAAAGGCTTTGCACATCATAAATCAATGAAGAAGTGTCAAGGAAGCAAGAGGAAAAGAGAAAAGTCCCAAATTTGCTTTATTTATCTAAGGCCCATTTATGTTTCTTATTGTAAACTCTCTTGTGATTTACCTAAGGCCCATTTATCATTGTATTAGGGTTAGGCACCATCCTCTCCATTATTCTGTATTCTCTTCTCCATTAATAAAAGTTCTTCCTTTTTACTATTTCTGCATTTTTCTTTCTTAGCAATAGGTGTTGTCTTCACAATTAGTTTTGGAAGAGCACCAATTGTATTTTACATTTTTTATAGTGATTAGTCGTTTGATTAGTTTCAACGACAATACTAATTTTACTTTTTGTTGTTCTTCTTATTCTACACTTTTATTTTCTGCATTTTATTCCTGTTTTGCATTTTAATTTCCAATTGTTAGTTGTGATTTGATCGTCGGTTCAATTAGATTTGTTCTGAATCGGATCGCAATTTCAACTTTTATTGTTTTCAAAAAAAACCAACCTCGAAAATCGTCTAACTCGCCCAAGAGATTAAATAAATAATTTGATTTTAATTACACCTCCCTGTGTTTGACCTGTATGCTACGCACCTGTATGCTTGCAGAATTTAATTTAAATGTCGCGCTTTTCTGATTCATAGACTAGCGACGAACAGTAAAACCAAAACTACTAGCTGCCCGTGCTGAAAATAGGGGCACCCAGAGTTTTGGTTAAAACAACAAACTCCAGGTCAGTCATGTGACTGGTGTGAGAACTAAAACAGTTATTAATCTTTATTTTTAAGTTAGGTAAATCAAGGGACCTCGCCGTATAACACGGAACGTGTTTCCTCCCAAAAATACCAGTGCATAAAACACAGCGCAATGCTAAATATAGAAAAATGAAGCTATTACGAGACCCAGGTCCCATCACACAATGCAACACAAGCCGGAGGATAGGGTTTTCCCTTATAATAGCCAAACATGCTTGGTACGTTAAAAACAAATCATTTGATACTATTATAAGTGCATAGTGTATAAAACAACTTCAAATATAAATGTATCAATCCTAGACGGCATGGGTACCATATATCATGTCGCCATACTAGGCTCCACAATCAAAACCGCAAAGTCACGTAGTGAACCAAGGCAAAAGATAGTCCTCACCGATTCGAGACAATCTAGCCCACGTCTCAGGATCAGAGCTCGAGTGACCCTTGGATCTTCAGGGCTGGTCCACAGATGTGGATTAAACTTAAACCCTGGACACTGTGTTTCCCTACCCTTTGGGGGCGTAAATGAGCCAAATGACTCCATCGGCTCCACACTGTCACCGATATATCCGAGGCGCCTCTCAATCCAACAACCACACAGGTGAAAATAATATAAATGTCAGGGCTGGTAGGTCATTGACACCACCCTAGCTAGAAGGAAACGCATGCCCTCCCTGCAGTCCTCTCTCATTTCTGGTTCACAACCGGGGTGTGAGGTTCGCGAATCAACGTTACACAAAGCTATGCCACACAGGCTGTGCTTTGATCATCAACGACAAGACTTTGCTTTTCAACAAAAGCCTTGATCATTTGCCACTTAGGCATGCCACGCAGGCAATTCACTCCATTCGATTGATATTCATCAATATATAACCCCTGAGCTCTACGTCTCAGAGAAGGGCGTTAAGCAAGAGAATAAATTCTCCGCCGCCAAACATATATATATTTAATAGAAATCAATCACACCGAATAAAATCCAATGTCAGACACACAGTCCATTTACAAGTTCATTCTGGGTCTGAACGAAACCGGAGGCACCTTGTACCTCGCATATCCATCGATCTCCACGTACGTCTGGACGATCACCAACTGATTCCCTCCTCTTGGGTGTACAGCTCAATCAAGACCATTAGTAATCACCCAAACGATGTGAAGACCTCCGGTCTTCGACCACCATCTTCATCCTTGGCACATCATCGAATCAGTTATTCAGAACGGGTAAACCCGGTTTTCTGAATAACCCGCATATATAATAAACAAGTGTCACACAAACAAAACATACGCCTCATTCCAATTTAGAATATTCTTTTATTCAAATATTCTTATATTTTGGGAAAGATTCCCATTAATTTTTTTCAAAGATAAATTCTTTAAATTTATTCTTTAATCTTCCTTTGAATATCAATTCAAATTAGTCGGGATTAGCGAACCACACCGAAGTAATCATTTATTTTATTTCCCAATCCCACCCTATTCATCCCATGAAGTAAAACTGGTAATACTTCATATCTAACACCACAGTGTTATCGGTAAATTCAATTACCATTTCACGTTCAAATCTAATTAAAGATTTAACTATCGCCTGGAGCAAAACTGGTGATACTCCATTCTCGATTATTTCATTTTAATTAAAGATTCATTAAAACTCCACTTGGTTTTAATCTTCCCAATAATCACTATCAATGATTATTTAACTTGGGAAATCATATCTTATTTAAAACACTGTTCACGATAAACCCAAAAAATCAATTCAAATTCAATTCCAATTAAATACCATTTAATTGGTACACTTCATTAAATCTAAATAAAAATATTTGATCTTTTTTCTCAACTGGGGTTAAGAACAGTGTTAATGAAGAAACCATTCACGACAAACCCAAAACCCATTTGATATTAAATACAAGGCTCTGAATAGAAAATATATCGGCTTATATTCAATATCAAATTCTACGACCCACAAATATCATATTGCAAATAATGATATAAATACATCTTTCAAATTTCCATAACAATATCTGTAGAATCACGAAATCCAACATCGAAACATTCCAAAGACAATTTCGATTCAAGTCCATTCCAATTCAATTATTGGAAATTCTGCTTATTTTCAAAACCATTTCAAATCCACTTTATTTATTGTAAAAATAAATGGGATTATAATTCTAGTTCAAAACTAGTTCATTTCGATAAAAATCTGTTTTTATCTTTTCAAATTTGGAATTTTTCGTCCCAATTCTTCACAGATCATTTCTTATGATTTTACACAAATTATTACTACTTTTAATAATTTTATCAAGGCCCGTACAGTCGATTTCCATCAACGGCCATCGAACTGCACTTACAGCGACGTTTTCCAAATTTGATTTGGACATAATTCCAAATCTAACCGTTAGACTTCTAATTTATAATATTCGCTAGAAAGCTCTTTTCGATACGAACCCAACGGTTCTGGTTTTAGGAGAATCCGACGGTCGGATCTTCCGTAATATCCATTCGAAGTCAATGGTCGAAATTCGCGAACTACCGCGGCGCGGCGCGTTCTATTCAGGCCATTATATATATATATATAATATATGTTATATATATTTCGTCGATTTCCTTTTAAAACGTATTTTATAAATCATTTTAAATTCGTCTTCGAAATGATTTCAACTTCATATTCAATTTCTAGTCAAAATTGAATATTTCATATCATTAATCTATAAATGATAATATTCTCAGAACGTTATATTTTGAAATCACTTCCTTTTTCTATAATCATTATAAAAACGAATATAATCGATATAAATATCGTTCGCGTCAAAATGGCGCATATCTAACCAACACGACTTTATATATTTCAATAACTTCGTTATTCTATTAAACAAATGAATATTTTCTTCAACACATGAATTTTCCTTTTTTTCAACACAAGAATATATATTTTATTCAACGCATGAATTTTCCTTTATTCAACACATGAATATATATTTTATTCAACACATGGATATTCTTTTTATTCAACACATGAATATATATTTTATTTTCTAAATTGGAATGAGACCCACTCAATTACCATATAATATTAATTATATGGATTCTATACAACACATGTATATAATAGCAACGATAAATAATCAACCATCATCCAGAGTGCACCACACAACTGCATAAGCATTAAATATAAATAATTAATGCTTACCCAGTCTGTCAACCCATCGATTGACATACAACTAAACAATCGGGATTAGTGTACGTCAAATATCATGTGTGGGGTTTCAAATCAACAAACACAGATTTTTATTTGTGCAGTTGGGCGATGTGTAAAATTTATTGTCCCAATCAATATCAGTCAAATCAGTGTATATAAACAAATCGTCCGATTTGTTTATTACTATTTATTTTATATACACGTTAAAAAATATATTTTTAACTATAAAATATTTTATAACGATAAAATATTTCATTTCATTCCACATCACACAATCAAATTTCACAACACATCAATCAAACAAACAAGTCATCCATAGTCTGTAGACAACGGGTGTCGGGTGTTGCTAAGCACCGTTTGCATCCTAGTGTATATTTCAACTAGAAATTAAAACGAAAGTGAGGAGTTCTCACCGATAAGCTAAACCAAACGCCGCGACTCTTCTTATGTAGAAAATCTTTGCCGTGCTCGCCTTTTGTCACTTTCGTCGTCGGTGTTCGCTACATATATAAAAATCACATTTTTATATTGCTACTATGTATATAAAAAGATTGAATTTTTACTTTCACTATAGGTATATAAAAATCTCATTTTTATATGATATTTATGTAAACAAAAATCTCTTCTTCACGAATATAAAAATCGTATCTTTATGACGCTCAGTTCTCACCGATAAGCTAAACCAAATGTCGCGACTCTTCTTATGTAGAAAATCTTCTCCGTGCTTGCCTTTTGTCACTTTCGTCGTCCGTGTTCGCTACAAATATAAAAATCACAATTTTATATTGCTACTATGTATATAAAAAGATCGAATTTTTACTTTCACTATATATATATATATATATATATAAATCTCATTTTTATATGATATTTATGTAAACAAAAATCTCTTCTTCAAGAATATAAAAATCGTATCTTTATGACGCTCCTCTCACAATAAAAATCATAACTTCGCCAAATAAAAATCGAATCTTTGTCTTCTATATATAAATAAAAACCATTTCTTTATATTTTATACATAAATAAAGATCCTTCTTTATATGAAAATATTATAACTTTATATAAATTAAAATTCTTAGCTTTATATAAATTAAAAATCTTATCTTCCTATATCGATATGCATAATAAAAATCAAAACTTTTTTTAAATCAATGTTCATCACATTTTTATATACATAAATAAAGAAAACAAAAATAAAACTCACTGCGTTTGAACGAGGAGGAAGGAGCGTGTTCACGTCGTCTTTGGGTAGTGGGGGAGGAGATGGCCGGTCTGAGGTGGAGTGTGGGGTCAGCAGCGAGGTCACGGGGTTATTTGTGAATACCAAAAGTATAAAAATCGGGTCTTTTTTTTATGAGGAGGGGTTTGCCTTAGCGGTGGGTGGTCAGTGACGGTTAGAGGGGGTTGCGTCTGTCAGAGAAGGCGGCGGGTGGTGGTTGCGGTGGGCTGTGGGGTCAGGCACTGCTAGGGTTTCTCGGAATTGGGTATCGGGTTTAATCGAACGAGGCCAGAGGAGGAGAAGTGGGTGGTCCACGATGAGGGGAAGGTTGCGCGAGGGGGGAGGGGGTTTCCGGTGGGGTGGCACAGCCCTTAGAGGCTCGACGTTGGACGTCGATGAGGGGGGGGGGGGCAGTGATTTGGGAAAAACGAGGTCAATGGGGTTTTTTAATTCTGAGGGAGGGAGAGGTTAAGGGTGAGTGTATATAATAATATATTTATTATTTTATTTTAATTTTCTTCTATAAAGCAACTTTTTACTTCAAACTCAAAATCCAACCCACCGACAGTCGTCCCTAGCTAATTACCCCCATACTAAACACAATGGGATAGATTCGTAGGCCAATTCGACTATTTCAATCAGTTTTCGTCAAAATCAAAATATAAATCTATATATTGAATTTGAACGTGCATTTCAATTTACCATGGCCACATACTAACTCTAAAAATTCCCGAAAAATATTTTCTAGCTTCGTATTGACGATACGGTCCTAACGAAACTAATTTCATCAAATTCTGAGACCGTTTGAAAAATGGCCATTTTCTAGTCGATCGAAACTGTCAAAACACGTTTTCTTTCGCCACGCTCACATATTGCTTTCAAAAATTATGAATTTTGAAACCTAGCAATAACTTGACATCCCGGATCCAAAAAAAGTGGTTTCGTCGAAAACAGAGGTCGTTTGCAAAATCGCTATTTGTAAGGGCCAGAATTCCATAGCGACTATTCTGAAATTTCAACTGGGCATAACTTTTTATCCCCGCTATGAAATTTCAATTTTTCGGATTTGTTGGAAAGATATTCTAAAATAGATTCAAATATTTTTGGTTTCACTAAAATCTGGTTTATTTTGAATCCTGTACATTCATTTGAAATTCGAAATCGAATTTTCGAACTACCACGCCATTTTCAATTCCTTTTATATTTAAAATAAAATATTTATATTCTAACGTCGATTCAAATAAATATATTCGTTCTAATTCTATTCAAAATAAATTTCTCGTCATTATTATTTAAAATAATTCATTTTAAATATCCAAAATTCACTCAAATTGCCAAAATAAAATTTTAATTTGGCTTAGATTTCCGGGTTATTACAAAAACTTTAAGATTAGAAGTTATGTTTTAGTGAATATTTACTTAACCAAAGGAATTAATTGAACGAGGATTTCAAATATAAGAAACGGTTTTATAAAACCAGATTTGAAATCAAAGTGGTAAATGGGAATTCTAATATCAATGGTCAAGTGACAAACTGGTATTTATTCTGAGATAAGAACGAGGTCGATCAAGGTCTGAGAGGTAAATAAAATACCCCAACTTGAACGACTTCACTATTATCGAGGAATGGGATTTTTTGGAATGAGTGAAAGTGTTTGGATTGGTTTTAACCTATGCGAAGAATATTAGACACTAATGCGAGATTTTGAATATAAAGCATACTTCAATATTATTTTCAATGTAAATATGAATATTGGTTTTGAATATCTATATATAATTCAGCATTGGCTTTGCCATATCAAAATTGGTAATTGGTTTATACCAAAATATATTGAGATGTCCGAAAATTTAGGGAAATAGGAAAAGAGGTTTTGAAGAATATAATGGTATTTCCAATGGTAATGGATATTGAAAGTCAAGTATATATATGTACTCTAAAGTGTATAAAAGAGTTTTGTTATAATAAATTAAGAATAATTATAATATTTAAATAGATTGAAAGATTTAGAAGTTGATTATCTAATTTGTTAATTATTTTTAAATAGGCCAAGTAATGCCAAATACCGAATCAGTGAAATCATTTTAATGACACAATTGTTATTTGATAGTTAAAACACCGACTATCAAACCTGACCAATACGCTTGTTGGTATGGGCAGATCAGGGTCGAATTATGTTCGAAAACCATTCCGACCAGCAAATACGTGAATACGCTAATAGAAGATGGAGCAATTGAAGACCGTGGATCTTCATAAGCGGAAGGATTACTTGACGAATATTCCTGTGTTGCAACACAGAGGTATTCTGATGTGATTCAGTCGTGGTTGAGTTTTACGGATTGCAAGGACTACTCGCTACTAATCCTTAGGGTGATTCCTGTATAAGGATGCAGCAGGAGGTTGCCTTCGGTTCATCCAGTTCCTAGACTACTTATATGGACGAATGTCTGACATAGTATTTCCTTAAAACCACGTACGTTGATTTTTACAAATATACCGAGTTGGCGGCGAAGAAGGGTACTTCTTTTATACCTAGAGTATATTTGTGCACGTCAGTTAGTGATTTGACGGATCCGACAATGTGGCATTCAAAGTGGACGGTGACCAGATGTTTAAAAAGTTAAGTTCTAGCCTCAAGCCCCATCAACCGGGAAATGACAAAAATCAGGCAGTCAGCATGGCTATGTGGGTCGCTCCCATTAGGGTGTATAATCACCTATCTAGAGAAATTCCATTTGCTTCTTTAATCTATATTCGATGTTGTCCCTTTTTCGGGAGGCGGTTGCTGATCCCAACCGTCGGTGATATACATTCGATACACTCAAGCGAAATGAGTGGTCGGTCATGTGAGGGCCAGGTTGCAAGACGTTCTTGTTGAACCCAGTATATTCGCCTCTAGAGATACACTATCGAAAGGTGGTCCCATACCTTGTCAAAGTCGGAATCTAATCTCCAATAAGTGCCTGCGGTTTTGATTGTATACCATATATGTGGAGCTTGAGATGCAAGTGTTCCGCTAGATTGTTATTTATTTGTATTTAGACACTATGATAATATCAGAATAAGTTATGATTCCAAAAATGGTTTGAGTTATAGTAAGGTAAAAACCGTTCGTGTTTATGTGCGGGCTGGTCTTGCCATTATCCTTTTATTTCAAAAAGGATTTTCCAAAGTTAAACAAGTTGTTTGTACCATGAATTTATCACTGAAAGTATTCCAGACTGACCCGGTGAAATTTTGCTTTGCTTCAAATGTGCTCGGGTCAGACCGAGTGTATTTCCAGGTTTGGTTCGCTTGGAGTTTCTAAAGCTGGAAGCAGGAGGCTTCACTGCTAGTTATATAAAGTTATTTCCATTGTGACTGATATATGTTGTACTCTGATGATTGGTATGTATATATACGGTTCTTTTGTATAAAGAGATTTGATATTATATTTTATCTGTTCCGCTGTGAGATTCTGATGTGATGTTCTTCTTCTTTCTTCTATTCTAACATTCTTTCTTTCTTTTTCTCACCCTCTAGCTTCTTTCTAATAACGTTCCTGTGTTTTTGGTGCTTGGAAGGTCGGTATTAGATACAGTAATTGTATTTATGTCAATTTTCGAGGCCGAAAATCTGCCGGGTCATTACATCAATGGACCAAAATCAAGCTGTTTGGGTCCAACACGTCCGATACATTGGATTTCGACGGGCAGATTTTGATCAATTAGGTTAATGGATTAATTTAATTAATTAATTTAGATTTTTAAAAACTTTAAAAATTAATAACTTGTGTTAATTAGATCTGTTTTAGACACCTTTTTTTGCGTTGCGGTTGTATCAAAGTGCTTTACGTAATGGAATTGGTTTGGACTAAATCAGAGTAATTAACAAATTTTCAGTTTATTTATTTATGTATGTGTTTTTGTAAATTATTGATTGATATTATTTATTAAAAACAAATAATTAATTAATTAATAATAAATCAATTAATTAAAAAAACAAAAATAAAAATGGTCCGCTTAAATGGTCTGTTTAAAGCCGCAAATACATTCTCTACTAATAATAATTTTCCTCTACCGTTACCCTCAAACACACCCAAAGTTTGGATCTAATCGTGTAATATAACGATTTTTTCATTCTTCTTATTATTTTCTTTTTCGAAAAAGAAAAGGGGAAAATAAAATAAATGAAAATGTTTGTAATCTTGATATTCTATGCATGAGAACAAATTGTTTGTTTTATTAACATAACGCGTACCTCCCAGTATAATTTGATTTTATACAAAATGATTGTAAAATATTACTTACTCATATTCAAAATCGTTGCGTCAATCACAAAATCCCTTAGAAATTGGTTTGGGAAGAATACAAGGGTCATAGGTTTTCCAGTTTTTCACTCTAAATTTTCAAGTTTAGATTAATCGGTAAATATAATTCAGAATTTACAATGCTATGCATTTACACATTCGTTGATGCACATAAAATTGCTTTCTAACAACCTAAACAACAAAATATCTGAAAAATGAGAAGAACGGGTTAACATTTTCAGGAATTAGGTGTTGAGCCAAAACAAATCAATGGACATCCCATTAAAAGTTTAATTGCTGCCTCCCAAATAAATGAGAGGTAAAATAACTGCCTATTTCGTTCAACTGGAAACAAGAATGTATCAACCAACATGAATCAAAATTGGAAGAAAATATTATAACAAATCAATCTTTTTATAAAGCAAATAACATAAAATTTAGGACTATAGGAAATATAACAATTAAAGTAGAACAATCTCAATAAAGCTTACAAGTAATAAACTATATGTTTACCCGCTTTTTAGTCAAAGCAGTCACACATGGAATCTCTTCTCAACAATACGCTCAAGTGTTGGGAATACCGTCAGAAGACAACAAGCGAGTTGGTTGAAGTCGCATCACAAAAAAGAATGGCCCGGAACTCCTATCAGACGACCTTTTTTGGGCCCGAAATCAGCAATTACAGAGTTGAGCTTAGTAACTCTTGTAGCTCTCTGAATCAGCTTCAATTTGAGCTTTGGTTCAGCTCAATCGGACTTACGGTTTGAAAGTTATGCCCGTTTCCGTGAACGCATGCAGATCCGGAAACTTGGAATTTGGAAATATGCTTGACCTCCCGGATCGGATCAGACCCGCTCCGACTCCTCTCTTCGAAGAAGCATAGCATTGGATGGTTTTGGCAGAGTTCTGACTCGGGTCGGATCGGATGGAATGGAGCAATCTGACCCGCTTCGCATCGGATCCTCACAGGAGCACAAAGTCTTCGGATTGAAGACACCAACTCGGTTCGGATCGGAAGTCCGAACCGACCCCGCTGCACCTGCTCAGATGTATAGCAACACGTCTCGCCTTCGGTTAGAATGCTCCGGATCGGTTCGGAAGGAAGAGGACCCGAACCGAACCGCTTCGACCTGCTGCTACCCCTCAACTTTGACCTGTTCTCAAGGAGTAACTACTTCCTATTAATCCGGATCGGCTTACACCTGTCCTAGCACGATCTGAAGACCACGTTCTCCACTATCTCCAAGATGGCCTCTCCACATGCCACGTGCCCCTCCAATCCGATCCGATTCAGGACTCCCAGCAGCTCCTCTACGCCTATAAATAAACCACAAGGTGGCCATTTGAAGGGATCTTTTTGGAATACTTTTGGGCTTCCTCTCTCTCGGCCATTCTTTCCACCATTGCAAGGACTTTGCAACGACAAAAGGAAGGCCGATTCAAATCATTTTAACACGAAGATTTCATATATAATCTCCTCTTTTTCATTGTAAATACGAGGATTTCGTGTATAAACCGCAAACATACAACCATTGTAATAGTTCTCTTAGGATTTAAGAAACTATAAAGTGGACATAGGCTTGGATTGAGTCGAACCACTATAAAAATCTCGTGTGTCTCCTATTATTTTACTGCTTTTTCTGCATTTGTTCTCTGTGATTTGCGACTGTAAGGATTTTACATAGCATTTGGGTGTTAGTGCCAATTTTTGGTCTAACACTATAAAAAGCTAGCAGCTTCAACCTTGCATGCTCAAAAATTTACAGCTTCATTATAGTGCACGGCGATTCCTTTTTTCTTTTCTTTTTTTGATATTAACAGCGCGATACAACAACATGTCAAATAAAAGCTCGGGCACAATAGAGAAAATGTACCATAATACAAAATGAGACCAATAAGGAGTGTCAAGTGTTATGCAAAAATTGCTCCGATACCAAAATATTGGGGTTTTGTGCGCAGTGGAAGTTTGACAAAACACCCAAAAAAATAGGATCTTTATCATCCAATCACTTGAAGATGAATTTTATTGAAAAACAAAAACAAAACAAATAATATCGGAAATATGAGCACATGATATTCCACCCAATCATCCTCTTTTTTGATTCACCAATTAAAAAAAATTGTTTACAATCAATCTCAATTATCATTATAAACAATTACAACTTGAGCCAATAATCTTATTGAGAAATAGGTAGAGAATATCTAATGGCTAAATAATTAGAAGGAGAACACTCAATTTGGAATAGCTGACTGATCACTTTTGGTGGCTCTCACCCACACCTAATGAAGATGTTAGCTGGCCCTTTTTATAGAGAGAATTGCTTCATGCCCAAGAAAACTTGGCATCCAAATTATCTTCATATATGTAATAAACTATTTGGATAAGCACCAAATATCCTTGCAATAAATGTCCACAAATATAGCAATCAATATCTCTCCATACATTTAGCACTAAATCTCTTCATTAAATCTAGCACCAAATCTTTTCATCAAATCTAGCACCAAATCTCTCCATAAAATTTAGCAACAAATCTTTCCCTAAAATATGTAAGATTATTTGTTGCCCAATATTGTGATTTGCGTATCACCAATTTCAACACTCCATCTTATACCAAATCACAACATCTCCTCCACTCAAACAATAGCCCTTTAGCACTCACTTTTAATCTCTTCTTTCTCAATTAACACCATCTTTATTTTAACGGCTACGAGAAAAAACCATCATGTCTTCTCTTCAAGTCCAGGCTCAATTGATTTACTGGCTCAATCACACCTTCTTGATTTCATCAGACCGAAAGATTGCCTAATTGATTTTAAGGCTCAATCACACCTCTTCTTTATCGATATACGCCTACCACTTGATCCCTCTTCATCTACATGGATCCCTCGAGAATTATCAACGTGAAGACAACAATCGATAACATGATCTTCAACGGATCCTCAGCAGTGATCAAAAGCAACATCTCCACCTTGCTGCAGACTAGGTTCTTCATTCCAAATTCTCATAATCTCCTACTCCACAATAGCCATACATGAAAGCAACATCATCTCTGGCATCTACAATCTTCAATCCAAAATCACTCCAAGCTATGCGATGAACTAGCTCCGATACCAAATTATTAAGCAAAAATTGCTCCAATACCAAACTGTTGGGGTTTTGTGCACAGCGGAAGTTTGACAAAACGCTCGAAAAAAGTAGGATCTTTATCACCTAATTACTTAAAGATGAATTTGATTGAAAAAAAAACAACACAAATAATATCGGAAATATGAGCACATGATATTCCACCCAACCACCTCTTTATTGATTCACCAATAAAAAAAATTGTTTATAATCAATCTCAATTATCGTTATAAACAATTACAACTTGAACCAATAACCTTATTGAGAAATAGGTAGAGAATATCTAATGGCTAAATAATTTGAAGAAGACACCTCAATTTGGAATAGCTAGACTGATCACTTTTGGTGGCTCTCACCCACGCCTAATGAAGACGTTAGCTGGCCCTTTTTATAAAGATAATTGCTTCATGCCCAAGAAAACTTGGCATCCGAATTATTTTCATATATGTTATAAAACTATTTGGATAAGAACCAAATATCCTTGCAATAACTGTCCACAAACATAGCAACTAATATTTCTCCATAAAATCTAGCAATAAATCTCTTTATCAAATCTAGCACCAAAACTCTTCATAAAATCTAGCACCAAATCTCTCCATAAAATCTAGCAACAAATCTCTCCACAAAATATGTAAGATTATTTGTTGCTTAAAACTGTGATTTGCGTATCATCAATTTCAACACAAAGAGGTTCATATCCAATCAACCGAACAACAGCACATGCATAAGTATCAGTAGTAGGCACAAAGAGGGAGGATCTTCCAATTGTCGCCATCTTGGTATCAACATATAATGGTACATGCATCAAGGAACTCCAAATTTAAGTAAGACAAGTATGACTTTGGGAGCCCTAAAATAAATTATCATGGAAGGGGTTTACTGTTGTACACTCGTTCGATATAAATTTGACAATGGCATATCGCAAAATGAAATAGAAAATGTTGATAATCCACTGACATTTAAAATTTATCCCTTTGTCTTTGTACTCAACGTATAGGCATTTTGAGAATTTGTCCATGTACCTGCATTTCAAAATTTACTGTATTGTCACTAATCGGGGTGGGTTTTTTCATACCTCACGCGTTGCCCGAAAGATCTACATAACTGATCATGCACCCTTTTTAGTATTTCATGTTCACTCTCAAATTATTTTCTAAAGATTGACAAGGTGGAAATTGTACCCTTGTTTAGAAATTTATTCGATGCTTCATTTGAACCACTAAAATCTTTTTTCGTTGCCATCTCACAACTAAAGTTAGCTTTCTTATAATTTACAATGGTATGCACTTGAAACTCCTCGTTTTTCTAAGGAAAAAAAGGAAGCAACATCATAAAACACTTTTTGTTCTCAAAAGAAACATCAAAAGGGCTTCCATCCTAAATTCATTATAAATGAACACTTTTTATGCTCAAAAGAAACATCAAAAGGGTTTACATCCAAAATAAATCGTAAATTAACACTTTTCTAATACTCGAAGTGTTTGGAAACAATGGCTGAGTCACGTATTTGGTCGCTTTCTTGAAGACAATTCGGCGATCTAGTCGGTGGTGCAAACCAGTTCGTGCTTCCGCCGCTGCCTCTAGGATAAAACAGCCTCTGAAAAGAATAACTGATTTGCTTGCACAACAAATCAGTGCAGATTTGTACTTTCGAATATAAAAAACTGCTATTTTTTAATGGCGAAGGTAAGAAAACATTGTTCAGATTGATACTCTCGTCTACAATTGAAGATAATATATATAGACGGGGATCAGGGCTGAACGAAATACTGGGTAGTGAGAGAAAATCGGATCTACTGAAATAACCAGTCAAGAGTTTACCGCTTCATGCAAAAGTCGTCTCAGAAATATTTCCATAAAAAATGGTTTGAAAAAGGCAAGGTTTTCTGGTACAAAAATATAAATGTCTACACCACAAAGCCAAAGCCCAAAGCCCAAACCCAGCCCGACTGGACCGGGTCGGGTCGGGTCGAGTCAGTTGGTCGCGCGCGCGTGTGTGGTGGTCATGACACATGGTCTCCCTCCTTAAAACAAAGCATGTATTGGGAGCCCAACGCCCCAAAATGATTTCTTAGAAACAAGTATAAATACTTGCTTCCTCCATATAGTCCTATGATGTGGGACTATTCACCTATAGGAGCCATTCATACACTTATTCCAATATTTTTAATAATTCATCTAATGTTTATAAAAACATTCCAACAATCCCCCACTTGAATTTTTAAAAATATTTTCGAGCAATTTCTAAAAACATAAAATTGTGCATAAACTAAGGTGTCATCTGACTTGAACCTTTTTATAGTGAATAAAGTTCAGTTTTTAGTAGAGTGACACGTTGTCTTGAACTCTATTCCTGACATCAAACCACACATAACCTTTTCTATAGTGCAATCAAATAAGCCCGTGCATTTATGGCCATGCATGTCTATCCCAGTTTAGTGAACGCTCTAGAAGTTTTGCCCAAAACTCCATAGGAAACGGCCACATATGTGAGTCTATCAAGAGTACTCCTGAAGGTAGGTACTCCACTCCAAATAGAGTATAGATCTCATTAAGGGTTTCTATCAACTCATCCTCTAATCACTTCAGGAATACATGCTTCTTGGTTTATTAAATAGAATGTTCAACTACTATCAGTACACAACTTGTTTTTACCCATTTAACCTAGTTCTTGGGATCTCCAGTCATTTAGGTCGGGTTACCATTGTGCGTGACTCAACAATCTAAGGGCAATAGTCCCATTCTTTTAGAAGAATTATGGACTTTCTCTCTAGACAGTCCTTTCGTCAAGGGGTCTGCCAAATTTTCATCACTACGTACGTAATCCACTCTAACGGTACCTGTAGAAATTAGTTCTCTAATAGTGTTGTGCTTACAACATATTTGTCGTCTCTTACCATTATAATAACGGTTCTGAACTTTTGCAATAGTCGCGGTACTATCTCAATGTATCAACACAGCTGGTATCGGTTTTTCTCATAAGGGAATCTCAGCTAGCAGATTTCTCAAATACCCTGCTTCATCACTAGCTGTGGCTAGTGCTATCATCTCAGACTCCATAGTGGACTGAGCCAAAATAGTCTATTTCTTGGATTTCCAAGAAACAGCTCCTCCATCGATGCTAAATATATAGCCACTGGTCGCTTTAAAATCATCGGATAAGGTATTCCAGTCTACATCAGAATATCCTTCAAGTACAGCTGGAACCTTTTCATAATGTAATCCAAAGTTCATAGTTCGTTTAAGGTATTTCATGACCCTTTCAATAGCATGCCAGTGCCCTATACTAAGTCTATTGATAAACCTGCACAATAATCCAACAACATAGGCAATGTCGGGTCTAGTACAATCAGTGGCATACCGAAGGCTGCCAATGATGCTCGCATAATCAGACTGTCTAACACCTTCACCAGTGTTCTTAAATAACTTTACACTTGGATCATATGGTGCACATGCAGGTTTACAGTCAAAGAATTGTATTTCTTCAGTATTTTCTCAATGTAATGAGATTGATCTAAAGAAATTCTCTTTTCTGACCTAGTAATTTTAATACCAAGGATTACACCCGCCCCACCTAGATCTTTCATATCAAAATTGGCACTTAATAAGGATTTGACTAAGTTTATGGCATGAATGTTTGACCCAAAGATGAGTAGGTCATCTATATAAAGGAATATAATAGTGCAAATGTCATTCTCAGATTTGTAATAAATGCATTTGTCACTTTCATTAACTTTAAAACCATGTGAAATAAGTTATCAAATTTTTCATGAAATTGTTTAGGTGCTTGTTTTAAACCATATAATGATTTATCTAATTTGCATACTTTATGTTCTTGACCATGTACTACAAATCCTTCAGGCTGGTCCATATAAATTTCTTCATCTAATTCACCATTTAAAACGCGGTTTCAGCATCCATTTGGTGTATTAGTAATTATGAATGGAAACAAGTGAGATTAATACCCGAATGGATGTTATTCTAGTTACGGGCGAAAAAATGTCAAAGAAATCTATATTTTCTTTTGGTCTAAAACCTTTAGCTACTAGTCATACTTTGTATTTATCAATAGTGCATCAGGTTTTAAATTTTTTTAAGCACCCATTTACAGCCTATAAATTCACAACCAGGGGGTAAATCTACCAAATTCCAAGCCTTATTGGATTCCAAAGAATCAATCTCATCATTTATAGCCTCCTGCCAAAAATCGGCATCTAAAGAAGATAAGGCTTCTTGGAGGTTTAAGGGATCCTCCTCTATAGTAAAAGCACAAAAATCCAAACCAAAATATTTTACGCTTCTTGCTCTTTTACTTCTTCTAGGTTCAGCTTTAGAACTTTTATTAAGTTCTATTCTAATTGGCATACTTGATGTGCCCCCACTATTCCTTAATTTAAAAGGAATTTTTGTTTCATAAAAATCGGCATCATTTGATTCAATTATATTATGTGTATTTCGGTCATAAAATCGGTATGCTTTGCTATTGATAGCATAGCCTATAAATACACATTCATATGCCCTACTTTCCAATTTTATTCTCTTAGGGTCCGAAATGCGAACATATGCTAAACAACCCCAAGTTCTAAAGTATGAGACATTGGGTTTATAATTCTTTAAAATTTCATAAGGTGAGATTTTATTCTTAGATTTGAGGATTCTATTCAGTACATAGCATACAGTCAATAAAATATCCCCCCACCAATGTTTTGCTGCATCAATATTTAGTAGGATGGCAACTACTAATTCGGTAAAAGTCCTATTTTTTCTTTCAGCTTTACCATTCATTTCAGGTGAATAGGGTGCAGTTCTTTCATGTACAATACCATGTAATTTATAGAAGTCTAGAATTGAACTAGATTCATATTCTGTTCCTCTATCACTACGAAGTCTCTTAATTTTCCTATTTGTTTGATTCTCAATTTCATTTTTGAATGTTTTAAACATGTCAAATGCATCACTTTAATTTATTTTTCATAAGATATACATAGGTGAAATCAGAGCAATCATCAATAAAAGTGATAAAATAAAGATGTCCATGTCTAGTCAAAGTGCCATCAAAGCTCTCATATATCAGAATGAATCAAGTCTAAGGGTTCAGAAACTCTATTAACAGATTTATGAGGTTTCTTTGTGATTTTAGCTTGTGTACAGAATTCACATCTATCAGGTTTAGATTCTGACATTTTAGGAATCATATCTAAGTTGCTCATGTTATGAATTATTCGTTTATTAACATGACATAATCTAGAGTGCCAAATATTAAAATCACACAACATATAAGTAGAAGAAGTCACTTTATTAGATTCAACATTTAATTTAAACATCCCCTCACAAGCATAACTCTTTCCCACAAAATTCCCTTATAAGTTAGGGTATACAAATCAGCCCCAATACCTTGAGTAAAGCCTGCCTTATTAAGGAGAAAGCCAGATACCAGTTTCTTCCACATCTCTGGAGTACGCATAACATCTTTCAGAATCACAATCTTTCCAGATGTAAACTTGATTTCCACATATCCAACCCCTGCAACTTTAGTGGTGTGAGAATCTCCCAACAACACTTTCTGATCATCAGCAGCCGTGTATGTGGTGAAACTATCACGATCATAGCAGACATGGCGAGAAGCACTAGTGTTTACCCACCAACCCTCTGATCCACCAACAAAGTGAATCTCAGTAATCATAGCTGTAAGAGGCTCCTCAGTTAGGTTCGCTTGCGGTGTAGAGCTTGGCCTATTCCAATACTTTTGTGCCATGTGACCTGGTTTTCCACAGTTTTAACATTGAAACAACTGTCTAGAATCATTCTTTTGGGCTGGTTTTTGCTGTCCTTTGGGGATCCTTGCAAATTCTCGTTCTGTTTGTTGCGCCAGTTCTGATTCTTAAAGGACTTTTGATTTGGTTTTAGAACTGTGGGTTCATTCTTTTTAGTGTTGTTGTTTGAGACAACCAGCACTTCCTCTTTCTGGTCCTGTTTACGCGCCTCCTCCTCAAAACGGAGGCGAGTGATCAAGCTCTCTAAGGAAAATTCCTTAGTCTTATGCCGCAGGACATTCTTAAAATCTTTCCAACCTGGGGGCAATTTGTCAATAATGACAGCAACTTGAAAATGTTCGTCCAATGTCATGCCTTTGGAGATGATCACATGAGCTATTTTCTGGAGCTCATGAGACTGCATCTCTACTGGCCCGCCGTCTGTCATCTGGTATTTAAGATAGCGGCCGACAGCATACTTCTTTGCCCCTGCCTCCACTGTATCATACTTCTTTTTCAGTGCTTCCCAGATCTCCTTCGTTGTCTTGTCCTCCGAGTTGTAGTAGTCATACAGATCATCGCAGAGGCCATTAAGTATGAAATTTTTGCATAAGTAATCAAGTTCAGTGCAGAGCTGTAGTTGCTTTGATTGTTCAGTCCAGGAAGCCATCTGCGCTTCATCAGTTCCGTTAGGTTTGTCTGGCAGCTGGGTTTGTCGGTGGTTAAAGCAGCAACCACCTTTCTCATTGTCAGATAGAACTCCATCTTCTGATGCCATCGCTTGAAATGCAAGCCTTCGAATTTGAATGGAGCAGCAGTCACAAGTGGGATCCGGAAGGCAGAGGGAGGAGCATCATCATCTAGGGTTGATGTCGAAGCCATTGTTTCAGATCGACTTCAAATTGTAGGGAAACAATGGCTAAGTCACGTACTTGGTCGCTTTCTTGAAGACGATTCGACGATCTGGTCGGTAGTGCAAACCAGTTCGTACTTCCACCGTCGCCTCTAGGATAAAACAACCTCTGAAAAGAATAACTGATTTGCTTGCACAACAAATCAGTGCAGATTTGGACTTTCGAATATACAAAACTGCTCTTTTTTAATGGCGAAGGTAAGAAAACGTTGTTCAAATTGATATTCTTCTCTATAATAGAAGATAATATATATAGACGAGGATTAGGGCTGAACGAAAGTACTGGATAGTGAGAGAAAATCGGATCTACTGAAATAACGAGTCAAGAGTTTACCGGTTCATGTAAAAGTCGGCTCAGAAATATTTTCCATAAAAAACAGTTTGAAAAAGGCAAGGTTTTCTGGTCCAAAAATATAAGTGTCTACACCACAAAGCCCAAGCCCAAACACGAGCCCGCACCGGGCCGGGCCGAGCCGAGTCATTGCACGCGCTTATGTGGTGGTCATGATGCATGGTCTCCCTCCTTACAACAAAGAATGTATTGGGAGCCCAAGGCCCCAACATGATTTCTTAGAAATAAGTATAAATACTTGCTTCTTCCATATAGTCCCATGATGTGGGACTATTTACATATAGGAGTCATTCATACACTTCTTCCAACATTTTTAATAATTCACCTAATGTTTATAAAAACATTTCCAACGCGAAGTGACTAGAGTTTTGATCTTTTGAATTGTGCTGAAACTGTTAATATCGAGCAAGCACTACATCTTCAACCAGGTTTTTTACTTCATTCTTTATTTTTAGCATAATAATGAAGCACAGGTTTCCCTTCAGTTATTCACCATCAAATTTAATTGCAAAATTCTCTCTTCACGTTTCAAGAAATAAAGTGTCATTTTCCCAGTCAACAAGAATAATTTAATATTTCACCACAATATTGCAATTGTAATGCAATTCATATAAATTAGAAAGAAAGAATTTATAATAAAAAGACCTAATGGGCTTTGAGTCCACTTTATTTTATAATCGTAGTTTAAATCTCCACTATCTCCTTGTATATATCGTAGCTCATTTGCTCACGTTCAGAGGAAATAAGATGTCAAATCTCATTCATACCACGTTGGACTCGTATATCATCCAAAACGTTTTAATCTCATTTAGAACACGGATTTAAAATTTTAATCGAATATTCCAAACAAAATTATATAAATTTGCTTTTATGTAAGCTCTTACTTTTTCCTTTTTCTATTTTAACTTTTCATATCGGTCCAAAAAGAAACTTTCCACCCACTTAACAATTATACCCTCCCCCCTCCCCCGCCTTGCCGACTAAAAGTTCAGTCAAGCTTGGAGTTATATTTGAGGATCAATAACTCACTAGTTCATTGATTTAGAGATAAAAATGAGAAAGTAAAACATGTAATCAATGAAAATATACAAGATTTAGTGGTTTGACTTATGTTAGCCTACATCCACTATGAGGAATTTTTTAATTTTATTTGACTTTGACTCTCTTTCAATGTCAGTGATTAGAAGAGGTAATACAAGAAAATAAATGCATGATAGCTTATAATTATCAACATCTATAAAATTGCAAGTTTGGTTGGATTTTATAGACTCTAAAATTTGAGCTCAAACGGCCAAAATTGCGTTGCAAAGTTTCGACAATCACTCTTAGCTGTTGATTTGATTGTTCAACTGATGTGTATGCTAGTTAGCTTGTGTGGATGAGATGTTCGTATGCCAACGGTCCATACTTGAGCATGCTTTTGTTAGAAACAAATTTCTTTAGTTAAAAATAAATGGCATGAGATCAAGTAGTGATTGTGCAATAACGTTGTGCTAGAGTGACAACAAAGGACAAGCAGTGACTATCACAGGGTCGCTTTTGGCAGGTGAACAATGACTCATTTTCCCATTTTTTTCAAAGAAACTGTGCCACCATAAGCCTTTTTATAGGGATAGTTTGGTGCCTGAAGGCAAAGCCTGTGCAACAAGAACAAGATGGCTTCAAAGAGTGTGGGACAGTCAAGGTGTAAGGCAAGCATGGGACCTTGCCAAGGAAAGGGTGATGATATTTTCTGGGCTGTTTAACTAAGGAGGAGGCAAGTTGTCTGGGTCACTCGAATGTGAACGAATGGTCATTCACATGTCGAGCCACTATTTGTCCTAGTTTGCCTACAGCGTTGTGGACTATGTTTCGCTCACGCGTGCCAAGCGAGTTGCTTTATAATAGACCTTATACGCTCTGAGTAAGATGTGAGCCCACTGAAATAAGAAAGCCGAGCGCAAAACTATCAAACACATGTTGCTGATTGTTGAACTATGCGGGCCGAAATGGCAGCCATGGTAATGCTATCTGAACCATGCAACCCGATACCTACAAGAAAATCGAGCAACTTTTGCATCCAACTTCGTGCCTACGAGCAAAGGTTGACTTGTTACTTGTGCATTTAAGCTGTCGATGCATGTTTCACTGTTATTGCTAATTGATCATTTATTATTACATCATTTATGAGCATATTTATACACAAGGAGGGTTAAGCGACACTCAAAATAGGGCAGCATCCCCGTTACCCTATGACTTATACGACACTTTTTCTCTCCTCTTGGATCGTGTGGAGGAAATCAGAAGGATGGGATGGGGGCGGGGTGTGTATGTGTGCACACACACACATGAAAGCTCAATGACATTTCTTTTTAAAGCACCCTTTTCGTATCTTTGAGCTACAACTTTTTAAATATAGACAAATGGTATAGAGGTTCAGTCCATGTATATAGTAACAAATATGTAAAATTAGGACTCATTTCGATATTTGTAGTACAATATATTTGATATTTACATTTAACTGATCAAATAAATATTTAAATAGCAAATAATTAAGTTAAAGATTTTGAAAAGGCTACAAAAGTTGAAATGAGCCAAAATTTTACATAGATGATTCTCTATATGTGAATTGAACATCTATAAAATTTTGCTATATTTGGAATAATGTAGCTCACGGTACAATAGGAATACCAAGGGAAAATTGCAAAATAGGGGTGTAACAGAGCGCTCTTATACACATACACATGTTTAATTAATTTTCTGAAAAAGAAAAAAAATCTTAAATAAACAGAAAATCTAGTATAGTTTTAGGATTGTATGACAAAACAGATAAATAAATTATATATACAATTTTAATGATTTTACAAATATATATAGAAGTGGCTATTAAAACGCAAAATTAGACATAAGGATTATGAACCATTGAATTTGTTTGACTTCACATGGAATGTGGAATTTAAAAGAAAAAGATTTAATGGTTGAGATATTTTATTTTCAATTTTGTGTCCTTGTTTTGTAACTAAACAGACTTTTCTTTTATGCATACACATACATAAATATACCAAGCCATATATGTGTATGTGCATTTTAAAATTTTCATATTTGTGTATATATATATCTAGCAGATCGTTAAAGAGTAAAAAATTATGAAAAATGCTATGCAATGCGACTGTGCATCACTCGTGGACCTCACTACAAAGAAAGTAGTAGACCTTGCCTAATTATTAAAAAAATATAGCAGATCCCCTGAATTCCTTTCAAGGGGCACGTGAATGCTGATGCACGTTCGTGCGATCATAGCACTTCTCAAAAATTATTATCATTACAACAGAGTTGAAAGTAATTATCCAGATGGAAAAAGACAGAGCCATACTTTGCTTATAAATACACATTACATCACATGTTTCGTTAGCATAATACGTTTTATATTATAATAGAGAAGAAGCAGTTAGGCCAAATCTCATACACACACATGACTGTGTCTAATCTACCGATGAAATCTCGCTCTTGCAATTTATTTCATTTCTTTTAATTGTTCTATTTGATTAACAATGGACGGTGGACCTTGCAGATATAGCTCTAACGATCACATATTCCATAGACTATAGAGTGATAGAGACGTAACTGCAAAGGAAAAGAAAGGCAAATTATATTCAGACACCGTAAATTGCTTTATTGACACCATGTGATTTTAAATAAAATTTCAGACCAAAATGACCTTATTAAAAAAGAATTAATATCAAAGAATGAAATATACACAATTCCCCATTGTTTGCATTATGCATACTCAATATAATTTCTCTTGTAAAGGTAGTAAATTAATTTATATCACCGGTTAAATCAAATATATATTTATTTTGATGATTAAAGTATATTCATATCGTTACAAGCAACATTTATATACAATCAATTATAACAGTTTTCACTTTAATTAAATATATAAATTAAAATGTAAAACTAACTACTAAAATTAATGTTATCCAGAGTACTAAATTCTTCAATCATTCATTCAAATCTAATCATGTTTAAATTTAACACAATTTTTTTTACTAGTTTAACTTTCAAATATTTAAAAAAACAAGTTCAAATTTCTACGAATAGAACAATATTTTCATTAGAAAAACAATAACTATATTATCCATGCACTTAATTGCAATTTTTGCCATTTTCTCATAATGCATCAAATTAAAACTTCAAAATCAATAATATTTGATTAAATCTACATGAATTTATGAAGTTAATAGATCCTAAAATATCAATTAAGGCGACTTTTTACAAGTAAATACTCTAATGCAAGTAAAATTAAAAGTGAATTAAAAATAAAACAATCAAATAATTTAAAATAATTGTGTTAAAAGTTAAAGTTTTTTTAATTTTATGCAAATATATTACAACGAATTCCCTGTTTTATATAATTTGGTTTTAAGATTTAAGAGGAAAGATGATGAAAATATAAAAGGGTAATTTTGTGAAATACATGGTGTATGAAAAGAAATTTTTGGTGTATGCTATTTTATTTCATTTTACGGTGTATGTTAAAGAATTACAGTTGTATGAATAGAATATGCCAAAAAGAAAAGGGAAAGAAACGAAAGGCTTACGCTTTGGTAGTAGAGTAAATAGCAGAAAGCGGAAACGAAGGAAGAGCGGAAGCAGCTCCCGACCCAACATTAACGACCGCTCCTCTCCCCCTCTTTACCATCCTCTTCACCACCGCCTTTGTAACCATCATTGTCCCCACCACATTCACATCCACCACCACCTTCCAAACCCTTTCCTCAACCTCATCAAAGTACGCCAACTCCGGGTACGTAGCCCCCGCACAATTCACCAACACCCCCACCTCCACCCCTTCCATCGCCTGCACCAGTCTCTCCACCCCTCCCGTCCATACATCCCTACTCAGATCGCACGTCACCGTCTTTGTTTTCACATGCGCGTGCCGCTTCCTTATCTGCTCCGCGACGACGGTGAGTTTGTCGGGGTTCCTGGATAAGAGGATTAGGTTTAGGTCATTCTGAGCGAGTTGGAAGGCGATGGACATTCCAATGCTGTCCGTGGCGCCTGTTACTATCGCCCAAGGGCCGTATTTGAGTTTAAGGTTTTTGGGTCGACGGATGAAGTAGGACTAGACGAACTGAAGAAGGTTTTTCAGTGGAGGAAGGAGTGTGAATGAACCAAAGAATGCGAAGAAAAGGAGAAAAACGTGTTCCATTTTGGAAGGTAGTCAGTGGTGGTATTTGCTAGATTTCCCACGATTTTATTTCAGCCAAGGAGCACACCCGCTTCGCATTAAAATCGACATTGACAATGCAGAAAACAGAAGAAAAATTAATTGCGTACATTAATATCGTTGCATTGGTTTGCTTCCGTGCATCCAAAGTCTGATAAATTTATAACGTAGGGCCAGGGAGAAAGAATCCAGTCACTTGCATTCACTAGTAATATTACTAACGTGTAATCCAAGGTTGCACACAGATAATATTACTAAAAAAATATTTAATATTCTCAAACCGACCGTTAGTGAGGTTTCTCTACTGTAATAGCCTAAATCAATTTATCCATGTCAATTTTACACGGAACGTAAATATAGGAACTACCTTTTCTTTCGTCTTACCCGAATTCTCTCCGCAAAAGTCTCTCCGATCCCGTTTAAAATTAGTTTCTCAATTAATTCTTCATAAAAAAATCAAACTAATCAAACCCTAAATCAAACAGGCGAGTACTATAGTTGCGCGCAACTCCATATCCAAAAAATTCGCGATTTAGGGGAAATCAATTTCGATAATAGACGTATGAGACTTTTTCTCAACATTTCAAAATAGACATATCAGATTTTGATTAAATTTAAAAGTACTTGATTCAAAAATCATATACGGATTCATTTGTTTATTTGTTTTCAGAAATTTTGGCTTTTCTGCGGTGACACTTGTTTATCCACTTCTCTACTATCTCGATTAGGGATGGATTTCTGGAATATAAAAAAACTACATAATGGCTTTGGTGATGAGTAGCTAAAGCGAACAAAATGAGGTGTTGTAACCGAGTGGGTATGACTTCTGCTAAGGTGTTTTTTGTCTTTATTTTCCTGTTGTTAAAGTTACAGATGAGACTGTTCTTAGTGGATACCCAGCTTATAGACTCTTGTTTATAATGTGCTCTATGATTTATAGTTTTATCAGGAGGAAAGATATTGATTTGTTAGGGTTTTTACGGATCTGGTTATCAAATTTTTGGATCTGATGAATTTTGTTTCTCGCAACTAAAAAAACTCAATTTCTGTGGGCGATTGAAGATCATCTTGTAGTGTCCTTAATCTGACTATTCATCTTTTCTTATTTGATCAAATTTAGAGCTTGAGAAAAGTTGCTTGTGCAAGTGGGGGAAGTTCTTTGCCATCCAACCCTTATTTTCCACAGGTGTAGTGACCACCACGACCAAGCCCTCCGCGTCACCTTCCAACTCTAGCAAACCGGGCCCACTCGCACCCTCACGACACCAAAAAAACTCGTTCGAAGATCGTGACTTCAAGCTCAAAATTCTCCCCAAATATTACTCCATATCTGATCAAACCCGTATGAGTGGAAAGAGCACTGAAATCTCACCGACGTTCGTTTTAAAAGCTAGGTGTAATTTGAATTATATTTGGGTGATTTGAGGGATTTAATTCAGAGCGATTTCTACCTTTGAACAAAGAGGGGTGGCGGCTATTTTCTTTTGAACGGGGTGCTAGGGTTTTGGGCCAAGAAATTAGTATATATATTACATTATATTATTATTTTAATTCCTTTAATTCAAAAAATATTTGCTTGTTGGTACTAACTCCAAATCAAACCCAATGAATATCGCCCCTAGCTAAATACCACCATTCCGGACATAATGTGATATGTTTCATAAGCCAATTTGACTGTTTCAATCAGTTTTTATCAAAATTAAAATATAAATCAATGCATATAAAATTTAAGCGAACATTTTAATTTACCAGGGCCACATACTAACTCCAAAAATTCCAGAAAAATAATTCTAACTATGTTTTGACGATACGGTCCTAATAAAACTACTTTTGTCGAATTTGGATATATTTTGAAAGAACGGTCATTTTCCAGTCGATTAAATTCTAACTGAAATGACCAAACTAGTTTAATTTCACCACGCTCACATATTAATTCCAAAAATTATGAAATTGGAATCTAGCAATAATTTGATATTTCAGATCCAATAAAAGTGGTTTCGTCGAAAACTGAGGTCGTTTGCAAAATGACTATTTTTAAGGGTTATATTTTAGATTAAATTCAATAGCAACTATTTTAAATTTTAAACTGGACATAACTTTCAATTCTCATTATGAAAACTGGTTTTTTCACTTTCGTTAGAAAGATATAATTAAACTGATTCAAATATTTTTTGTTTTACAAAAATCCGACTTATTTTGAATCATGTACATTAAATTGAAATTTAAAATCGAATTTTCAAACAGTCGCATCATTTCGGGCTCATTTTATAATTAAAATAAATTTATTCATTGTAACTTCGATTAAAATAAATTTTTAGTCATTATTATTTAAAATAAATCATTTTAAATATTCAAAATACATTAAAATAGCTAAAATTAAAAATTTAAATTGGTTCTGAAATTCTGGGTTGTTACAGCAATAGAGCACTATAGCAATAGAACAATAAAGTGATATGTAGCAACCTCGGATATGAAGCTTGCTTCATCTCTTCTTTGACAATAAATCTGCACACCGTCGTTTACTTAAAAAACCAGTACTGCAAAACAGAAAGATGCAATTTTAAACACTAGAACAAACCACTGAAACATAAAAAACTTTGTGCTTACTATAGCCCACCATACCTGCAGTAGCTTAATGAAACCAGTTACATGCCTTCCTGTAAACACCCGTAAATCCCCGCACCTTGGATCGACCATAAACCACAGAGGTCTGATCCAAAAGTTGGAAATCTATGAATACTTTAACTTTGGTCATACAACACATTAGAACAAATAACAGAAGACTTTTATAAACATTATAATAATGTTACATTAGAGTACAGAATATCAAAGTACAGCGAATATAATAATACAGCGGAAGATTAAATTACATCAAAATTAATACAATACACAGCGGAAGACTTCCTATTCTTTGGATGCATCTTTAGGCTTCGATCCAGAATCCTGCTCAAGTGATAAATATCTGCAAAAAGCTACTCGACTGCCCGTGTGGAAAAGAGGGCACCCGAGTTTGCAAGAAACAAACTGCAGATCAGTCATGGGACTGGTATGAGAAATCTTACTTAACTTATTTAATAATAGGGCTAATCACAGTACCACACCGCTAATGTGGAACGGGTTTACTCCATTGGATTGGCAGTGCAGAAATAAAGTAAATCGTCAAAACAACGCAATGCTTTTTATAAAAATGAAACCATTATAAGACTCAAGTCCCATCACACAATGCAACGCAAACCGGTGGATAGAGTTTTACCTTATAATGGTCAAAAATGCTTGATATGATAAAACGAATTTGATATTATTATAGTGTATATATGTTTTAAAACATTTCAATCATAATATCAATCATAGACAGCATAGCTACCATATACTATGTCGCCGTACTAGTAATACAAACAAAACTGCATGGGTCATATTGGAAGATTGATTTCCATCATGAACCAAGGCAAAGGATAGTCCTTACCGATTTCGAGACACTCTAGCCCGTGCCTCATGACTCGGACTCAGGTGAGCCCTTGGATCTTCAGGGCCGATCCACCAAAGTGCAATGGTTGGATTAATTATGCCTGAACAATACGTTTCCCCGCCCTATGGGGTGTAAATAGAGACATTATGGACTCAAATAACCAAGGCGCCTCATTCCATCATCCACATAAGTAAAAACGTCAGGCCTTGTAAAAACCATGACACCACTTCTAGCTAGAAAGAAACGTATGTGCTCCCTGTAGTTTTTACTCCCGTTACTGGTTCATACCGGGGTGTGAGGCTCGCGAAGTAACGCTACACAAAGCTATGCTATTTAAAGCTATGATTTGATCATCAACCACAAGGCTCTGCTTTTCGACAATAAGCCTTGATCATTTGCATCTTGGCATGCCATATTGTCAATCCATACCATACCATTGATTTCTACCAATATATAACCTCTAAGCTCGTACGTCTTAGAGAAGGGCGTTATGCAAGAGAATAAATTCTGCGCCACCAACAGATATATATTTAGCAGCGATTAACGAATACAGTATAAAGAAATACAGCGTCAGATATACAATCCATTTACAAGTTCATTCTAGGTCTGAACGAAAGCAGAGGCACCTTATACCTTGCATATCCGAACAATCAACAATACGTCCAGACAACTACCACTGAAACCTTCTCAAGGCAGCAACTCCAATCAAAGGCATCAGTAGTCCTCATCCATTCGATGTGAAGATTTCCGGTCTTCAACCACCGTCTTCATCTTCGACTTTTAATCGTCGTAGTAATTATTCAGAATGGGTTAAACCCGGTCTTTCCGAATAACTCGCGTATTTTATAATAAAAATCAACTGCTATAAAACACATCATACACTACATTCCAATTCAGAATATTCTTTCAATAAGATATTCACATTGTTTGGAAAAAGGTTCTCATTAATTTTATCAAAGATAAATCCTTTCAAATTTATTCTTTAATCCCCCTTTTAAAGATTCATTAAAACCCCAATTTGGTTTTAATATTCAAAATCATTACTTTATGATTATTCAGTTTTAAGAAATAAATCTTTTCTTTAACTAGGTTAAAGAACCAATGTCATTTAAAAACATTGTTCACGATAAACCCAAAATTCGATTTATCTTATTTAATTCCAATTAAATATCAATTAATTGGTAAACTTCATTAAATCTTATTTTAAAGATTTATTCTTGTTAATAACTAGTTCAATTCAATAAAAATATTTTTTATCTTTCCAATATGGAATTTTTCATCCAAACTTTTTCCAAATCATTTATTATGATTTTACATAATTTTTCCACATTTTTAATAATTTTATTATCGCTCGTACAGTCGGTTTCCAATAACGGTCACCGAACTGCATCAATAGCGATCTTTTCCAAATTTGATTTGGACATAATTCTAAATCCAACCATTAGATTTCAAAACTTTTATATTCATTGGAAAGCTTTTTTCGATACGAACCTAATGGTTCCTGTTTTAGAAGAATTCGACGGTCGGATCTTCCGCTACGCCAATTTGAAATTAATGGTCGAAATTCGCGAACGGTCGCTGTGCGGCGCGTTCTGTTCAGGCCATTAAATAAATATATAATATATATATATCGTCGATTTCTATTTAAATCATTTTATAAAATATCTATTGTTAGATAAAAATTTAGACCTAACACCCAAATTGTTCTGAATCTTATAGAGTTTTACCTAGAGAATGAAGAAAAAGCAGAAAACACACAGGATTTATAGTGGTTCGGCGTTAACGAGCCTACGTCCACTTTATATGTTATCGATTATACTTTGAATGCTAGTACAATCAATTATCTCTCTCTGGCTCAGTTTTACAATTGTGATTTCTCTCAGTAATCTAGTAATAAAACTGATAAGAAATGGTAGTATGACAATAATGGCGGAATCAGAACTCAATATTGCCCAAGGATCCTCAAAAATGCCAAGCTCTGGGCTATTTATAGCTGATTTTGTCAGGCGGATCGCAGTTACACGTGGCACAAATCCCGAGAATATCGGATCGTATCGCAGCCAATGAAGAATTAGTCCAATTAGCCGTTGTGGACAGATGTCGCGATCCCCTTGAATATCGGATCGAGCAAAGGGGGAGAATCAGTCAAAATGACAGTTGGGGACACGTGTCACTGGATCAGTGCATCTCGGATCGCCGAAGACTAGCTCGTGCTTGAACGGGTCAGAGGCTTCGCCGCGCATCAGGGGATCAGATCGGTCTGTACTGGGTAGTAGTGTATGTACGGATCGAGTCGCATAGAAGTGGTCGTATCGCTGATGCAAAAGGGGGCGATCCGTTGAGGTGCGATCCGATGAGGGGCGATCCGATGAGGGGCGATCCTCTGGTGCGATCCGTTCCTTCATGTACTTAGGGAACGTAGTTTCATACTTTCTTCTTATGAGTGAACCTGGGTGGCTTGGTCAAAAAGCTAGCCAACATTTTGCCCCCTCGAAGTATGTTTTATCGATGATGGAACATGCTTCGAAACTGTAAAAACGTCTTTTCATAAAGAGATGCAAATCAGTGAACAATTCTTTTTTGGGATCTTTCAGAGTCTTCACCATCGAATCTGTTAGGTGCATTTTTGAATTTTCATTTCTGTCGGTCATTTATCGATTCGGATCGCATGCGCGAGTCGCAGTCCGTTAGCGAGTCATTCGCCTCGTCCTTTGTTGAGCACTTGGGCCTCTTCACGAAACGGAACGAGGTGGGCTTCTCTTCAAGACGTGGTGGGCTTTTGGTTCGCGGCCCGTCTATTTCCGCGGATCGAATAAGACAAAAAAGGGGAGACAAACGGTCGCCCTTTTGCCTATATAAGTTGATCCGCACCCTCATTCTTCTCTTCTTCTTTCTTTGTTCACAGCCGCCGCCAATTTTTCTGAGAAAAACCCTAACTTCGATTTTCGAATTCCCAACCAATCTCAAATTTTAAGAAGGTAATTAAACATCTTTTCTTTAATTTCTAACTTGTTCGCACTGATTTAGAAAGGGGAGACAGCGGAAATTCGTAGGATTCGACGATAGTGAACGCGAGCGTGCCTGGTGCGAAGAGGAGAGTTGAGGAAGAAGAAGGAAGGGATGACCAGGTCGGTTCGTGGGCGAGGCCTGAGTTCGGAGTGGTGGCGAGACAAGGGGAGAGGGTACGGAACTGGAAGGTTGATTTAGGTAGCGGATCGGATCACGGAAATGACAAGGCTACGATTCGTGTGAGTATCGGATCGCGGAGATACCAGAGCTTCGGGTCGTGGAGGATGGGGGGCGATGCGGATCGCCAAGAAGCCATCGCGATCCGTTCAGGATGGATTGGTGCGCATCACAATTCGAAGCTTTTCCCTGATCTAATACCCTTCCGCGTACCGAGTCCTTCACCACGATCCGTCCACACTTCGCGATCCGAACCTGTCTTGCGATCCGACCGACGAACGATCTGATGCGCACACTGACTAAATAATATGATGCAACTCTAACACATTGATGAACAGTAAGGTTAGAGCCCTTGAGATGAACACTCCGGATTGAACAAATGCATAATCTACCAACCGAACAATGACCAATGTCTGGATGATTTTATTGACCCCTGTACTTTTCTTTAATGCATGCACATGCACACACACCGGCACTCGCAAACACAGGGGGGACGGGTAGTTTTAATCTCATTTCTTATGTTTTCTCGCCCTAACAGTAATGTCGGATAATCATTCCTCTTCAAGATCCGTCACCGAAACGGAGTCCGAGGCTCCTGAGCAACACAACCCCGAGGTCCCTCCAATTAGCCCAGGGGGTGAAGATTCCGGATTTGAATACAAGGCAACGGAATCAGATCCTCTGAAAGTACTTCATCTAGTGAAGAGTCTGAAACAGACAGGCGAGCTCCCGATGAGATTCCTGGCGCGCTCGGGATAGAGAAATTTTCTGACTCTTTAGCATCTAAACTCGATGACATAAAGCTTAAAAGAATTTGCCTGAGACATGGGATCCCATGGGATGATGTGAGGACACCCGTTAGCGAAGATAGACCCCACTTAGCTCCGGAAGGGTATATGGCAGTCAGCCGAACCATGTGCTTGGTAGGAGCTATTCCTCCGTTTCCTCCAATTGTCATCGAGACTTTAAAACGAATGGGTATCGCCCCGATGCAGCTTCATCCTAATGCCTACGCGTCTCTATACACCCTATATATTGCATACGCGAAGATCCTGCATACCGAACTCACATTCAGAGATTTAACATTCTTTTATCTTTTCAAGCATCGCTCCTTGGCAACCCCAAATTTCTCTTTCTTTGAATCTGTGGCGAATAGGAAAGTTCTGTATGACGGATATAGCAATATAGGGGATCCCAAGTCTGATTGGTTCTATATAAAGAAATAGGCCGGGTGCTCAAGAAGATGGCTTAAATCAAGTAAACTTTAATCTTTTGACTGAATATCTTGATCAAGAAGCCGAAGCATTAACATCCCCCTTTTTTTTGTTTTAAGCAGATCACGTCTTCCCCAAGACGGAAGGCCCGTTATACAATCACCGATTGTCTATTCTTCTACAAAGCAGATCCGATTTTCTAAGGATCAAGAAGTGCATCACTGACGAGAATCTTCATAAGCATCGCCTTCTGGATATAAGATTTGGACTTGGTGCTAGCGGCAAACCCTACAAATACGTGCCCCCAACGGAGGGAGAGGGAACATCTCGGGCAGCAGAAACAACTAAATTCCGTAAGAGTCCTTCCCCGATAATCATCCAGGATGACGAGGACCTGAAAATATATAGAGGAGATGAGGCTCGTGGTGACAAGCCTAAGGAAATCCCAGTCTCTCCACGAGGTTTCCCCTCCAGGGCTTCCCTTCCGATCGAACCTGCAGCTCCTGATGATTTGACAGATGACAGCTATTTAAAGAGCTGAGCAAAATTCCTCTGCCCGATGATGTATACACAGAGGGGGACTTTGAAGGGGAGCCATTCTTCCCTGCTTCTGAGGAGACCACCGTTCCAATTAGAGAACAAGAAACTACTCAGATGAGCCTGTATTCAGGCCCGGGTCCGTTAGGGGGAATTATATGGGATGCACAAATCACACACACTGCCTGACCCCGCACTTTTATATCAACAATATTCAAGGTTTTAATATGCTCTTTTATCTTTTGCAGGAAAGATGTCTCGTAGGCGGTCTTATTCTTATCGTTCTCTTCGTGAAGGCACACCCGGTCTTCATCCGAGCACCGAGCGCTCTCGCGGCCTTCTCACAAGCCTACTTCTTCGCAACCCCGGTCTCCATCAAAATCGACTTCTAGCAAGCTTCCCAGTTATCCGGTAGCTCCTGCAGGGGGAAAACAACTTCCTAAAGAGTTAACTCCTCCGAAAAGTGCACCTTCTCACAGCAGGTCGTCAAAAAGGCACTACGAGCCTAAGGATAAAAGCAAGGATCTGAATAAAGATTCTGAGAAGTAGAGAAGTGACATTGTCCCTTCCAGCCAGCCAGAGTTAGCTGCCCCCGGGTCACGAGATTACATCCATTGTTCCGAGAATCAAGGTAGGCTAGCAAAGTTGCGGGAACAATTCCCCAACATCTTCTTCGAAAGGATGACGTTTGTTCCAGCCTTGGAACCAGTCCCTAGGAACTGGGATAATGAAGTCGTCGGGCACATTCGCCATGTAGCCAAGCAGTATGAAATGATGAAGAGACACGCGGTTAATCTTTCAGAAGTCATTCGAACGCTTGAAATGGAAGCCCATAGATCTAAAGTGAAAATTGATAACAACGAAAGGGTCAGGACAAAGATGGAGAAGGACTTGGAAGATGCTCAATCCCAACTCGCCTTAGCGTGGAGAGATGCTGAAAATTATAAGATCGAATTGGAGAATGCTAAGAAGCGCTTTCATTCGGAACTTGACTCAAATAGCCAAGAAAAGATGGCCTTAAAGAAGGAGGTAGAATATCTTAAAATGGCCAACATTAAGTTGAAGACAGCACAAGGCCATTTCGAAGCTGAGAGAGCTGCCTGGGAGGCAGAAAAAGCAAGTTTGAGAGAAAGTTTAGCCTTGGCTGAAGCGGAAAAGGTGATTTTGAATGATCAAGTCGTGGATGCGGAGAGACGGGCGGCTATTGCCGAAAAGAATGTTGAAAGTGCCATTGAAATGGCTACTGCTTCTAACAACAAGCTCCTCGAGAGAGAAAAGGATATCGAAGGGTTTGAGGAGATGATCTTTGACTTCCTGGGCCAAGTCCTCAAAACCCGCAACATCTCGTGGATCCTGGACTACCACGTTACTTTAGCCAATTTATGGGATGCCATCGTTGAGGGTGAGAAGCAGAGATTGGGAGTCGAAGAAATCGACGAAGATGAGCTGATGAAGACCATCCTCAGGGATAACGAGCCCGAGGATCTGGTAGAAGGTCGTCGTCTGATTCAAGCAGAAATAGAAAAGGAGAGGGCCCTGGCTAAGGGCAAAAGCAAGGCTGACGAAGGTTCAAGTTCAGCCGTGGAGCTCAAGACCTCCGGAGTTGAGGAATACCATCCTGATGATCCGTTAATCCCTTTTGGCCTAACTCCTGTGGTTGTTGGAGCTCCTGCAGCTACCCTAGATGGAGGATCTGCGGAAGGTATCTCCCTCTTTTCCCCACAATTTGTCAAAGCAATTGTCAATTGTCATCGTCTGGTAGAACAACCAATTGAATTAGTAACATGTGTTCCCCATAATACAGGTGGTGAGCCCATCGACAAGGGTGTTGAAAAAGGGAAAGAGGTGGAGAAGGAGGTCGTCTCGCCAGGTGCCGGTGTTGATATACCGAAGCAGGCTGAGGGTGCAACAGCAGAGAAAAGCGTCCTGGCACCCAGTGCTGATGTTCCCAAGGATGATGAAACCATCAAGGCCTTGAAAGATATGGATGGGCGCCATGTAGAGGACGAGGAGGATATTATTAGTGCCAAAGAAACTGAAGACGATGATGACGAAACTTTGGCCAACAGAAAAGCCAGGCAGGAAAAGGAGATGGCTTTGAAGAAGGTGGGACAAGAGCCTTTGAACATAGTCCCTATCGCAGAATTTGATCCCAAAACTGGGATGATTTTGAAAATCCAGCCCAAATCCATCAGCAGACAGCTTCATTTTGCGAATCCTGATGATTTCCCAGCTTCCCTTACTGATAAAAGGAAGAGAAAGGAGGCGGAAGAGGAATCTTCTGAAGAGTCAGATGTTCCTCTCATAGACAAAAGGAAGAGAAAGAAAGGAGATCAATCCGACGCTGACAAGGCGAAGCTGGAGAAACAGAAGCAGGAGAAGAGGTCAAAGCATAAATAGGATATTGTCGCTTGTTTATATTTTGTCTTTAGGTTTCCCACTGGCCAGGAAATGTAATTATGAGACTGGCCCTCACTTTTGTTTTCTAGGTTATTTTTCACTTTGTAGGCTTGCAGTATATAAATGAAAGTTTATCTCTTTTTGCATCATTGTGTACCTGTATTCAAATAAACTTTTCATGTTTAGTCATAGACCATCTAATTATAACTACAAATCAGTCAAACGACAGAAAGAAAAATTAAAAAAATTCGTGCTGCATTGCTGCATTAAAGTTCATGTGTATATGCATATGGCCCCCAATCAATCGTTAATGTAGCGCTTAACTAGGGCTTATTAAAGATTGATTAGCATTATTCACATGTTGCCCCCTATTTCTGAATATGGGGGACTTAGAAAATTTCATAAGATAACTGTTCTTGTGGTACTGAATTTCTGGCACCTTTCTCAGTGCTTAACCATAGACTTCTTTATACTCTCCTGGCGGTCGCCGAGGTTAGAGTTCAAATTCAATAGTTTAGTCGGTCCCTGTTCCTTCAGCGGGGAAGGAGTTCTTTCTCAGCGCTCAATCGGAGACGCTTTTATACTCTCTCTCTCTGGAGAGTTAGAGTTCGAGCTCAGCAGTTCAATCGCTCCCCGATCCTTCAACGGGGAAGGAGCTCTTTCTCAGCGCTCAATCGGAGACGCTTTTATACTCTCTCTCTCTCTCTCTCTCTCTGGAGAGTTAGAGTTCGAGCTCAGCAGTTCAATCGCTCCCCGATCCTTCAGTGGGGAGGGAGCTCTTTCTCAGCGCTCAATCGGAGATGCTTTTATACTCTTCTGGCGGTCGCCAAGGTTAGAGTTCCGTCAAGGCAGTTCCGATCATGGTACACCGCCATGACTTACGGACATCGGCTTCATGTCCGTTATGCTCTCTCTCGGCTTTGGAGAGTTAGAGTGCTATCAACGATATAATTTACTTTATTGCATCCTCAGAATTTTGACTAGTGATTACATTCCATTCTGATGGAAGGCATCTATAATTATATGCTTCTGGGATCATTGCATTATTCACAGCAATTTCCATAAAAATAAAAAGGCAGATAAATAATGGTGCAATAAAGGTAAATGACACACAATATTTTTATAGTGGTTCGGTCGAATCATGACCTACGTCCACTTTATAATTTTTTGCTTTAATAAATCAGACTATTCTAGGCAAGTCGTGCCTTGTACATGGTTCTCAACAAAGCAAAAGAACATATTTGAATTTTTTATGTTAAGTATGGCCATAAATGTTGGGCATTCCACACTCTGGGGATTTCCTTTCCATCTACGGTTGCCAGCTTGAAGGTTCCATTATCAAGCTTGCTCAGAATGGAGTACGGTCCTTCCCACTTCGCACCCATATGAGTTGGTGGTGGAAAGACACGCTTCAGAACCAAGTCTCCGGGTTCCAAGGTTCGAGCTCGAACCTTTTTGTTGTAGTATCGAGTGACCTGTTGTTTGCATCTCAAGGCACGCAGGTCTGCTTCATCCCTCTTTTCTTCGATCATATCCAGGGATTCAAGGAGCAATTCATTATTAGTCATCGGATCGTAATAAGTCACTTGGTGAGAAGGTACTTTTATCTCAACCGGGATGACTGCTTCTGCTCCAAAAGCAAGGGAGAAGGGGGTATGCCCTGTTGTCGATTTATACGTTGTCCTGTAGGCCCATAGTGCCAAGGGTAATTCATCAGCCCACATGGCTCTGGCCCGCTTCAGTCTTCTTTTCAGAATGGACTTAATCACTTTATTCGCCGCTTCGACTTGTCCGTTCGATTGCGGGAGCGCCACAGAGGTGTATCGTTTCTCAATGTGGTATTTCTGGCAGAAGTCTCTGAATTCAGTGCTATCGAAATGAGTTCCGTTATCAGTTATAATAATCTTTGGAATCCCAAATCGACAGATGATGTTTCTAACGATAAAATTGATCACTCGTTTGGTTGTGATTGTAGTCAGTGGTTCAGCCTCGACCCACTTAGTGAAATAATCTACGGCTACAATAGCGAACTTTGCTCCGCCCCTAGCTATGGGGAGACTTCCGATGATATCAATTCCCCACATAGCGAAAGGTCATGGGCTCGTCATTGTTTTTAACTGATTAGGAGGTGCTCTAGGTATCTTTGAAAATCTCTGGCACGCATCACACCATCGTGCGTATTTCGCCGCATCCTTGTTTATGGTAGGCCAGAAATAACCATACTGCAACACCTTTTTCGCCAATGTTTGCCCTCCAGTGTGATCGCCGCATTCACTTTCGTGTACCTCCTGCAGCACACGCTTGATGTCATTATGAGCTATACACCAAAGAAGGGGCATTGAAAATCCTTGTCTGTAAAGAACTCCGCCTTGTAGAACGTATCGGGCTGCTTTACGAATTACTTTACGCCTCTCGCTTTTCTTGGTCGGAAGCGCTCCATTCATCAAGAAATTCTTTAGAGGGGTCATCCACGACTCCCTTTCTGGTTCCGTCTCTAGTATTGGATCGATTTCCATTTGATCTATACTAGGGGACCGAAGTACTTCAACGGGGGCTAGCCCGGTCTCTTCAGGATCGTCGGAACTAGCCATCTTTGCCAACTTATCCGCCTGCTGATTCTCTGACCGCGGAATGTGAGATATGCTGTAGTGATCAAAGTCGTTCAGCAACTCCTTCACTTTCTTCAAGTATAAAATCAATCTTGCACTTTTGGCTTGGAATTTTCCAGTAACCTGGTTCACAACTAACTTGGAATCGCAAAAGATGTCCAGCTTTGTGACTTCTAACTCCTTTGCGATCCTTAGTCCGACTATCAGGGCTTCATATTCGGAGTCGTTGTTAGTGGCATGAAACTCCATTCGGATAGCATAGGATATCAATCGTTTCTCGGGAGTTTCAAGCACTATTCCAGCGCCGGATCTCTCGTCATTCCTAGAGCCATCAGTATACAATCTCCAGGCACTGGGATCGAGAAGTAATTTTGAGGGGTCAACTTCTTCGTTTGCTATATCCTCCTCCGGGACGGTAAACTCTGCTATGAAGTCGGCTATCACTTGCCCCCGAATTGACCGTCGGGGCTGAAAGTTCAGATCAAATTGACTTAACTCAATGTTCCATTTGAGTAATCTTCCAGATGCTTCTGGTCTCTGTAGAACTTGCTTGAGTGGATGATCGGTGTATACGGTAATGGGATGCGCCTGAAAATAATGTCGAAGCTTTCTAGAGGCGATCAGTAAACTATACGCCAACTTTTCTATCCTTGGATAATTACGCTCTGCTGCCGTCAATTTTTTGCTCATGTAATATACAGGTCTTTGGACCTTATCTTCTTCTCTTACCAACGCTGAGCTGATCACGTGGGATGACACTGCCAAGTACACGAATAAGTCCTCGTGATCCACCGGCTTAGATAATATCGGAGGTTTCTCCAGGTGTCTCAGCAAGTTCTGAAACGCTTCTACGCAGTCGGGCGTCCATTTGAAGTGGCGTTTTCCTCGCTTTATCAATTCGAAGAATGGGATGCATTTGTCCGTAGCCCTGGAGATAAATCTGCTTAGTGCGGCTACTTTTCCTGCAAGGCTTTGCACATCCTTAATTTGCCTAGGTTCCTGAATGTCTCTGATTGCCGCGATCTGGTCTGGATTAATCTCAATCCCACGAGAACTGACGATGAACCCCAAGAATTTTCCGGAGGCGACACCGAATGAACATTTTGTTGGGTTGAGTTTCATCCTGTACTTTCGAAGAATGCCGAACATCTCTGCCAAGTCCGTAGTGTGATTGGAGGATTGCTTGGACTTAACCAACATGTCATCGACGTATACTTCCATTGTTTTCCCGATCTGGTTATAGAACATTCTGTTCACTAACCGTTGATATGTAGCGCCTGCGTTCTTCAAGCCAAAGGGCATCACTACATAGCAATATAATCCCAAATCCGTAATAAAACTAGTGTGTTCTTGATCTGGAACGTGCATTGGAATCTGGTTATATCCTGAATAAGAATCCATAAATGAGAGAAGTTCATGGCCGCCGTCGAGTCCACCAACTGGTCGATCCGGGGTAACGGAAAACTGTCTTTTGGGCAGGCTTTGTTCAAATCCGAGAAATCGATACACGTTCTCCACTTCCCGTTGGCCTTCTTTACCAGGACTGGATTTGAAATCCAGTCTGGGTAGATCGAGTCTCTGATAAATCCATTACTTTTTAGCTTTCCAACTTCTTCTTTCAAGGCAGCGGACCTCTCTGGGCCCAGCATTCGCCTTTTTTGTTTTACCGGAGGATGTTTAGGGTTAATGCTTAATGAATGGCTCATGATTGATGGAGATATCCCGCACATGTCTGCGTGGGTCCAAGCAAATACATCTAAGTTATTTTTTAAGAAATTCGTCAGTTCTTTAGCGAGATTCGGATTTAACTGGGATCCAATCTTAAGGACCTTCTCTAGGTCACTATCATCGATCGGTACATCCACAGTTGTCTCGTTGGGAGTCGCCATTCTTCCCCCAGGTTCTTGGTCCTCTCTGGGATCTATATCCTCGGGCAACTCTCTTGGCGACTCTCCTATGGTTATCCTCTTTAGTTGCTATAAGGTCTCCGCCCTTGTAGGGGGAGAAGCGCCCTTGGTTTCTATGTCCCCTCCATTGCGGAGTAGTTTTAGCTCTGCAACATAACATGCTCGTGCGGCAACCTGATCTCCTCTGACAATACCAACGCCAGCTTCCATAGGAAATTTTAATAATAAGCACCAGGGGGCTATACAGGCTCTAAACTTTGCGAGGGCCGGTCGGCCCAGGAAGGCATTGTACGGTGATTCAACATCCAAAACCACGAAGGGAAGGATTCTCACTCTCTGGCGTTCTCCTTCCCCAAGCGTAACTGGTAACTCTACATAACCCATTGGAATAAAAATAACATTTTGTTAGAAAATGCACATTAGAGAAAAATGACATTTTTGTTATAAAATGTTGCATTAGAGAAAAATAACGTATGTCATAAAATGTGACATTAGTTTAAAATAACAATTTTGTTAAGAAAGATTAAAATAACATTTTTGTTAAGAAATGTTACATAAGAATAAATATGTCATTTAGAGTATAAAATGTTACATTGGGTAAAAATAACATTTTAGTATGAAATGTTGTATGAAAATAAAATAACATTTTTGTTATAAAATGTTGCATGAGAATAAAAATGGTCAATTGTCATTAGAGATGTTTATTTAGATTAAAAATAACATTGTAGCTAGAAATGTTTATTTAGATATAAATTTATCACTTTTGTCAAATCTAGAATTAACATCTAAAATTGTCACTTTTGTTAAATGGAAATTGTCGACATACAAAAGTATCATTTTTATTTTCATTTATATTGAAATTAGAATTGTCACTTTCATTTTTGTTGAAATAGGAATTGTCGACAAAACAAAATTGTCTTTTATTTCGTCGCTAAAATATGAGACATGTCATATAAATAAAAGTATTTCTTTTTATTTGTCGTGTTTAAAATAGAATTGTAATGCGAATAAAGTATTCTTTTTGTTCGACATCAGAATTGGTTAAATTCATTAACCAATAATCTATTTAGATGAATTGTTGTTGCTTGGAGACCCCACACGGGTGTTGGGATGACATACACTAGTCCCAATATTTAACTGTATGTCAATCAATGGATTGACAGTTTGTGTTGAGCGTTATTTATTTATTTTAACGCTCATACAATTATAAATTTCACTCTGGTTGTGAATAGATTGCTTAGTGATTATGTATCATTATTGTTATATATATATACACACATGTGATGTATGAAAACCATATAATTGAAATTATATGGTAATTGATTGAGTCGTATTTCGATTCAGAATATCCTTTGATATAAAGAATATTTTAAAATAAAGAACATTTTTATATAAAGAATGTTTCAAAATAAAGAATCTTTTAAAAATAAAGAATATTTTTAATAACGAATATTTTAAATAATGTTTAATGAAGAAGAGAAATATGAAGCCGAATTAACACTACAACAAATATACCATATTACAACGGTGCAAAAACGTTGTAAAAAGCTTTTACAACGGTGGAGCCACCGTCGTCTATTAAGAAGTTGTAATAGACTAAAATATTTTACAACTTTTTTGCACAATTGCAGCACCATTGTAAAATGTATATTTTACAACTTTTTTCCACCATTGTAATAACTTTTATTACAACTGTTATGCACCGTTGTTATTATAATTTTTACAATTTTTTATAACTGTTGTCATATATTATAATTATTATTTTACAATTGTAATATATCCACAAATTATGTACAATCACCGACAAAGGAATTCATTTTAGAACATATTATCTTCAAAACTTAAGATATCAAACAAACTTAAAACATTAACAAAAACAATTTATTAATATTTTCAAACTCTCATCATCTTTTTTACATAATATGCTTATAAAACACAATACAGGGTACACAAGATCAATGGCATCAATCAAAGATGATTTTTGACTGCCAACAGCTCTCTATTCCAATCATCAAATTCTGGTTTTCTTGCGCACGTTCCAAGCAACCATTTCGCAGAGTGACCAAATTCTCCTGATTTTTGTATTGCTCGATAAACAGGAACTCCTTCAGATTTCAAAATTGATGGTGATAGCTGCGTAACCTGATAATTATGAACAAAAGTATACACCAACAAATAAATCATGCGGTGAATTGCTAATGAAGAAGAATATGACTAGTTCTATTTCTAACTTAAACAATCAATAACAAGAAGGGAGTGCAAAAAAATTCTTACCAAGTCATGCTGTAAAGCAGGCTGCTCTTTAAAAAGTTTGGGTAGATGTTTTCTCATGACTTACTCGAATTTACAAGCATAACTGCATGGAACTCCATACCAGATAAGTTAGATTTACATTACCAGATAAGTTAGATTTACAAACAAATTATACCAGAAAACTTGAATATTATAATGAATACTTAAGTATTAAATTAACGGTCCGGGTGATTAAGTAGATCATAAAGAGTATTTCGCAGAGTGACCTTAAAAGTACTAAATTAACAGTCCAAGTTTAACATATTTCTGACAAAGCTATAAGAGAAAGCGTACCCTTAAAAGTACCATATCTTATATACCTTGATCTACACAGTCAAGCATCAATACTTAAACCAAAACATGAAAGCAACCTTTACCTGAATAGGAAGCAAATCAGTCTGAAAATACCGTTCAGCCATATAATATTACTCTCCCTTCTCGGCCTTCTCACAAACATTCTCCTCAATCAGACAAACTTTGACTTTCTCCCAGTTCCCCACCACGTACCTCCTCAGCCACCGTGAATACTCATCCACTCGGTACTCCTTATAATCCCTCCCTGGCACAGCATATGACCCGTCATCATGTGTAACTACAAAATATGACAACTTTCCATCAGCAATGTCAGAACATTCTTGTGAAAATAGGAATGGAGGATGCAAGAAAAAACCTCAAATTTTTGTTGTGGTTGTTGGACGTATCAAACGCAATATGGAATGACACCTCAACCCTTCTTTATAGAACAATACTGCGATCCTGGTTACGTGAATCATTCATGTTGTATCATGTAACTCGAACGTTTCAGATACAGCCTGAACGAAGACAAGGCTTAATTAGTGTGATTATAAAAGAATCGAAAGAGAATAACGAGTAATTTTAAAGAATTGGCCTTTTAGAAGCTTGTTTTACTAAACACTTTTGGAGAATACATTTCTAATTTCTGTAGTATCTTGTAAATCTTGTCAGAAAGTCATTCCTTGATTAAGATAAATCACATTCAATCCGGTAAGGAATTCAATCCAATAAATCTTGTCATAGCCCGCTTGATCAAATAGCACCGCATTGTTCACTTCTCCTTTTGCTTTCCTTTGCTCCATTTCTAATTGTTTTAAACAGCCACAAAATTAATCAGTTCACAAAATAGGTCCACATAATAGTCAGACGAAATCCACGATTATGCTCCAAAAATTAGATCATTACCTTCTTCTTCTGCTTTCCACCTCCGGATTTCGCAGGTTTTGATGGAGGAGGAGCTTTCGAGTCTTTTTTGGGTGCCTGTTAAAATAACAATAACAAAAGGGTGGGAATCGAAATCAACAAGAAGATAAATCAGGTTTGTGTGGATAATTACAGTTAAACTTACCATGGCTACGAATACGAGAAGAAAAGGTGGAATAAGGGCGGCTGCGTAAGTGATAGAAGCGCTGCAGTTTATATGCTTAGGGCTTGTTTCAAGTTTATAATGGGCCGGTTTATTTAGGGAAGTTAAAAAAGCTAGGCTTTAAATGGGCTAACATCAGATTTCCTACGTATTACCAACAAACATGTTTTTTTTAATGCTGAAAAAAGAAAATAAATTAGATCAGACTGATTTCGCTATATGCATCTACATGAACTGATTTTCCAGATAAAAGAACTAATTATAGTCATTATACAATGCTCGTATTTTGTATGCAAGCATAGGTTTTACTGTTCATAAAAGAATTTGTATGAACATATTTTTACTATCAACGTTGAGATTTTGAGACGAGATCACTTAATCATGTTCAATTACATAAAAATATAAATAAAATAAAAAATGTCATAAAGCCTTTCATAATATCTCAACTTTGAACTTTTCATTTCAATTTCACTTGCTAAGACGATCGTGTTCGTCCATTAAAACATTACCAAACGATCAAATCTCTAAATACCACCATTTATTTTTCATTTGCAATTATTACCTCGAACTTTGACAAGTTTACAACCAATTTTTCATCTGCAATTATTGATTATTTAATAGAAATTATTAATATTAATATTAATATTATATGAATCACTAATTATAAGATGTTAATTGTTAAAACTGTCACTTATTACAACAGGTAAGAATGAAAAGTTGTAATAAGCATTTATTACAACAGTCACAAAAGAAAAGTTGTAAGAAATATGTTTATTGCAACTTTTAGGAAACCACAGTTGTTAAAAACATGTTTATTACAACTTACGGAAATTGACAGTTGTAAAAAACATTTATTACAACAATGCTTCTTTTACCACTGTTGTAATATGGTGTTTTTGTTGTAGTGTAAGTAGCAAACGCCATTTTAACCCGATCGGGTTTATCGATCGATTTATTTCATTTTAAAATGAATATAAAAAGGGAAGTGATTTCGGAATATAATATTTTGAAAATACTATTATTTTAATATAATAAAGATATAAAATATTCAATTCTTATTTAAAATTGAAAATGAAGTTAAAATCATTTTAAAATGAATTTATACATATTTTATAAAATGATTGAAATATAAATCGATAATATATATATTATATATTTATTTAATGGCTTGAACAGAACGCGCCGCGCAGCGGCTGTTCGCGAATTTCGACCATTAACTTCAGATAGGCGTAACGGAAGATCTGACCGTCGGATTCTTCTAAAACCGGAACCGTTGGGTTCGTATTGAAAAAATATTTCCAATGAATGTAAGAGTTTTGAAATATAACGGTTGGATTTGGAATTATGTCCAAATAAAATTTGGAAAAGGTCACTATAGATGCAGTTCGGTTACCGTTATTGGAAACCGACTGTACGAGCGATAATAAAATTAATAAAAATATGGAAAAATTATGTAAAATAATAGTAAATGATTTGGAAAGAGTTTGGATGAAAAATTCCATATTTGGAAAGATAAAAATATATTTTCATCGAATTGAACTAGTTACTAACTAGAACAAATCTTTAAAATAAGATTTAATGAAGTTTTCCAATAAATTGATATTTAATTGGAATTAAATAAGATAAATCGCATTTTGGGTTTATCGTGAACAATGTTTTCAAATGACATTGGTTCTTTAACCCAGTTAAAGATAAGATTTATTTCTTGAAAACATTGACATTGGTTCTTTAACCCAGTTAAAGATAAGATTTATTTCTTAAAACTGAATAATCATAAAGTAATGATTTTGGATATTAAAATCAAATTGGGGTTTTAATGAATCTTTAAAAAGGGGATTAAAGAATAAATTTGAAAGGATTTATCTTTGATAAAATTAATGAGAACCTTTTTCCAAATAATGTGAATATCTTATTAAAAGAATATTATGAATTGGAATGTAGTGTATGATGTGTTTTATAGCACTTGATTTTTATTATAAAATACGCGAGTTATTCAGAAAGACCGGGTTTAACCCATTCTGAATAATTACTACGACGATTAAAAGACAAAGATGAAGACGGTGGTTAAAGACCGGCGATCTTCACATCGAATGGATGAGGACTACTGATGCCTTTGATTGAAGTTGCTGCCTTGAGAAGGTTTCAGTGGTAGTTGTCCGGATGTATTGTTGATTGTTCAGATATGCGAGGTATAAGGTGCCTCCGGTTTCGTTCAGACCCAGAACGAACTTGTAAATGGATTGTATGTCTGACGTTGTATTCCTTTATACTGTATTCGTTGATCGCTGCTAAATATATATTGTTGGTGGCGGAGAATTTATTCTCTTGCATAACACCCTACTCTAAGACATACGAGCTTAGAGGTTATATATTGGTAGAAATCAATGGTATGGTATGGATTGACAATGTGGCATGCCAAGATGCAAATGATCAAGGCTTATTGTTGGAAAGCAAAGCCTTGTGGTTGATGATCAAAACACAACTTTAAATAGCATAGCTTTGTGTAGCGTTACTTCACGAGCCTCACACCCCGGTATGAACCAGAAACGGGAGTAAGGACTGCATGGAGGACTTACGTTTCTTTCTAGCTAGAAGTGGTGTCATTGTTTTTACAAGGCCTGACATTTTTACTTATGTGGATGATGGAATGAGGAGCCTCAGTTATTTGAGTCCGTAGTGGCTCTATTTACGCCCCATAGGGTGGGGAAACGTATTGTTCAGGCATAATTAATCGAACCATTGCACTTTGGTGGACTGGCCCTGAAGATCCAAGGGCTTACCTTAGTATGAGTCATGAGGCATGGGCTAGAGTGTCTCAAAATCGGTAAGGACTATCTTTTGCCTTGGTTCATGATGGAAATCCAACTTCCAATAGGACCCATGCAGTTTTGTTTGTATTACTAGTACGACAACATGGTATATGGTGGCAATGCCGTCTATGATTGATATTATGATTGAAATGTTTTAAAACATATTTACATTATAATAATATCAGATTCGTTTTATCGCATCAAGCATTTTTGACCATTATAAGGTAAAACTCTATCCTCCGGTTTGCGTTGCATTGTGTGATGGGACCTGAGTCTTATAATGGTTTCATTTTTATAAAAAGCATTGCATTGTTTTGACGATTTACTTTATTTCTGCACTGGCAATCCAATGGAGTAAACCCGTTCCGTGTTAGCGGCGTGGTCCTGTGATTAGCCCTGTTATTAAATAAGTTAAGTAAGATTTCTCATACCAGTCCCATGACTGACGTGTAGTTTTTTTCACTTTGCAAAATCGGGTGCCCTCTTTTCCACACGGGCAGTCGAGTAGCTTTTTGCAGATATTTATCTCTTGAGCAGGATTCTGGATTGAAGCCTAAAGCTATGCCCAAAGAATAGAAAGTCTTCCGCTGTGCATTGTATTAATTTTGTTGTAATTTAATCTTCCGCTGCATTATTATATTCGCTGTACTATGATATTCTATACTCTGATATAACATTATTATAATGTTTATAAAAGTCTTCTGTTATTTGTTCTAATGTTTTGTATGCCCAAAGTTAAAGTATTTGTAGATTTACAACTTTTGGATCAGACCTGTGTGGTTTATGGTCGATCCAAGGTGCGGTCTTTACAGTTGGTATCAGAGCTCTAATTTGCTCAAATCTTTGGGGTGCAACTCGTTAGAACTGAACCATAAACTCATCAAAGATAGGATTAGTAAAATCCTATAAAAGAATACTCATTAGAGATAGGATCACTAGCATCTTAGAATGAGAAATCTCATTAGAGATGGGTTATTAACGCCCTAGAATGAGTTGAGAGTGCCAACTATACAATTAACGTATTTGTGATTATATATATAATCTGATATTAGAAAATACGATTTTTGAATATATAAAAGTTATATATGTTTTAAAAGCTAATCAACTAATTGATTGATGATTGTGTTGTGTGATTATTAGTTTAACTAATATAATTATTAAAACCAATAATAGAAATAAAAACTTAGTTGGTTAATTAGCTCCGTTCCTTTTCGAGGACGAAAAGATTTTAAGTGGGGGAGATTGTAACAACCCGCAAATTCTGAACCAATATAAAAATTTTATTTTATAAATTCTATTAGAATTTTAAATAGTTAAAATGATTTATTTTAAATAATAACAATTAAAAATTTATTTTAATTGAAGTTAGAACGAATATATTTATTTTAATTATAAAAGGAGTTAGAAATAGCGCGGTAGTTTGAAAATTTGAATTTGAGCTTTGACTGACTGTACAGGATGCAAAATAAATCGGATTCTAGTGAAACCAAAAATATGTAAATCTACGTAAAATTATCTTTCTAAGAATCCGAAAAATCAAAATTTCATAGTGGAAATCAAAAGTTATGCCCAGTTTAATTTTCAGAATAGTCGCTGTATAATATATATATATATTAATATTAAAAATAGCCATTTTTCAAGCGATCTCCGTTTTTGACGAAACCACTTTTGATGGAACCGAAATATCAAATTATTGCTAGGTTTCAATTTTCATAATTTTTAGAATTAATATGTGAGCGTGGCAAAAGAAAAGGGTCATTTCACAAACGGTCTCAAAATTCGATAAAATTAGTCTTGTTAGGACTGTATTGTCAAAACATAACTAGAAATAATTTTTCTGTAATTTTTAAAGTTAACGTATGCGGGTTTTGAACGATTTTAATTGATCTAGTGATCGATTAAGGTCGGGAAAAATGCGTATCGTTAAACTTCCCTTAGTTACAGCAACATCCAAACTCTGGTAGAGGTAACCCATAATCAGCGAACCCCAATCGAACTGTTCCGCTAAGCATAAATCAAATACGGCCTCCAAATATCCCAGACTAATAGTGTCATTTGTTGTCGTAAAAAATAGAGTACCCATCATATACAAAACAAAAATGCGGGCAATATGACTTTTGTTATCATTGGCCTCAAGATAACTGTCATGAAAGTACTTCACAAGATGCGATAAAGCAACATTTCCAACCCGGATATCTTTCTCCTAAAGAAGTTGCAATAGTCTCTTTGCATTTTCGAATTGCCTCCAACTCTCGTCATACGGTATCGTTAGATTATTCATTCCAACGGGAATGGATGTCAGCATGGTAAAATCTAATGGCGTAAACCCGATCTCCGTACTAGGAAATAAAAAGGTATGCGTAGTCGGCCATCAACGCTCAACAATAGCATGTATGCATCTATTATCAGAGTTTTTCAATTCAATTTCCGTAAATTTTCCAAATATACTCACTATTAGATCTCGAACTTGAGGATACACTTTAACTTTCTTCACCATTTCAACATTGTCGTAAATGCTCCATGACATCTCATCTTGTCACGATTCTAGTTATAAAACTAAATCAGTTACATAATCTTTTCATACCGAATAATTTTAGTTAAAACACTTTGAAACAAAAAAATACTGTAAGCTCTTTTCCACTATTGTAGATATGTGTAACTCCTTCTTATAGACTCGTGATGGACATGAATTGAAACATCGGATCAATTGTTGTCTCCTTCCTTGCTTCATAGCCACCTTCTTCGCTTTCAATCATTTTTCGAGTTTTTCGCGAAACTTTTCTCCTACGTAACCCACTCGCGGCGCTAGTGCCTTCAATAATTTCCTCTTCCATCATCAATCAATTCCACTAATTTGCTAAACCAAGAAAAATGTCAAAAATGAGGGGTTTAAGGTGGAGAATGATGGAATTGATGGTGCTAAAGTAATGAGAAAGAATAGATATTGATTTGTTTGAAACTGTAGCAAAAATCCTTTGTTTCTCAAAGAATTGTTGGATTAGGGTTTTGATATTTTGTGGGCTTTGATGACAATCGTGAGCTTCTGTTTAAAGAGAATAATGACTATGTAAACAAAAGCTTGCAATATTTTTTTCCTTTTTCCCAGGACTAAACGGTTTTCTGAACACCGTTTAGTCACTAAACGGTTTTCAGAAAACTGTTTAGTATTTAATTTTAAAAACAAAATTAACGCAGCGTCCCCCCACCAACTGTTGGAGCAGTGGGGGGAATCAAAGCCCAAACATAGCGATTCACGCTCCAAAATGCACTCACTGCTGGGAATGCTCTTATACAAAGTGTAGCAATTGCATCCAACCTCAAAAAATATAGTCAATTATACCAAATCTCAGTGGAAAAGAAATAGACCACGGTGGAAAAAACAAAGGCATTTTGTTATTGTGATCCCATTGTCAACACCCAGAACAGTAAAGCATTTTTAATAAGTATCTTTATTTTTAGGAAATAAATAAATAGTACATTTAGTTACTTATATGAGAACATCACAAAAAATGAAATTTTACTGAGAACAAATAAGTCAAATAGACTTTGTTTTTCTCTTGAGAACGTAATGATTGTCTGTATATGGGATAGGATAAAGAGCACCACAAATAGTGCAGCGCCCCTCTTGTTGGATCTAGATTAACCCTAGAGGGGGGCGGTGAATAGGGTTTATCACAGTTTTTTTTATGAATAAAAAAAAACTGATGAAATATTAAATAATAAACAGATCACAGACTGCAGTAGAAAAAAAAAGCAGAAAAGAAATAACACAAAAAGATACCCAGCTTCGGAAAAATCCTGCCTACTGCTGCATTCCTAAGGTTTCTACTAGGTGTTATAAACAGATCCCGCATACAAGACCATGTACACTCGCAGCGCCTGCTCCTGTCCTAACCCTATGCTCAAATCCATAGACTGACCAATATCCCCTCGATCAGATTTCCCGTATTACAAACCTGTAACACGTAACCTAGATTTTACAGACTCTAGCAACTGCCAGTCAACACCTGACTGATTCTCCTAGATTTTACCGAATTCTAGAAATTGTTTGAGACGGTTTAAAAACAGAATAAAAAATACAAAACAAATTTAAAACAATAAAAAACCTAGGAGATAAAGACTAAAGGGTCATCCCCTTTCCACACTTCAAAGAATTAGGCCGGCCATTTTCTAATTTGTTTAGCCCGTTCTCTGAGAAATTAAAATGTAGGCTCCCTAGGGTTTCTTGCTTATTCTTCCAAATCGAAACTGATTACTGAAATGAATGATTGTTCTCTAAAGCTTGAGCAAATTCGTGGCTTGCTTTCTAATGCTTCGATTTGGACTTCCCTCTTTGGCACTCGATCGAAACCCTTATAAGATTTGTGAGTAATTCGATTCTCTTGAACTCCTTTAATTGTTTGCGTTGGGTTTCAAAAAAAATGCCTGTGATGATGTGGTGTAATATAGGATAAAGGAATCCTATGATAGCTCTCTGATTTCACGATTATGAGTTGGCTGATTTACCCGTGTTTCCTCTTTTTTTTGGTTCGATTGAATGATTGCCTTGAATTTGAATGTCTTGGTTTTAATAGCTTACCTGATGTGAAACTAAATTTGCCCCTTTTAAGAATTTCCATGAATGAATTGCTGACAGTTTTGTGTGATTGAATTCAGTCATGTAAATACCAATCTGATCTATTTCCTGAATCATGTGAATTGTCTGAAATTGCCTTTATTGCAAACAAAATGCTCTTGAGTTTTCTCTGATAAATTTCTGGAAATAAATTGATATGTTTGGCCGAGAATTCCCTTGATTAATTTTATAAAAACAAATATTGTAATTTCATTTTCCATGCCATAAATAAAACCTTTCCAGGAATATGTTCCTTGCCAAAAAAAAATTCTCCACACTTTGAATTTAAAACTCTTTGCTTGATTGCTGCACTGCCTTAAAAATGACTTCTTGCCAAACAAAAACACTTGCCAAAAATTTGATTTGTCCAAAAACAGAAAATAAATTATTTTCCCTTTTACTTGATACACTCTGGAAACATTCTGAAAACGTGCCATAAACTGTTGAATAAAAATCCTTGTGCATTTCTGGACAGACTTGATTGATTCTTGGAAATAATTCAAAGCACTTACCAAATATTATTCTTGCTGATTTTCTGTACTTCTATTACCATGATTGTCGAGTTGAATACTTTGTCAAAAACTGGAAAGCCATTTTATTTTCTAGAAACAGATTAAATGATTTGTTGTCCCTTGATTGTTACATGCACTTGTGTTTCTTGCTCCTTTGTGAGCTGCACCTGTGTTGCACCATTCTTGACCTATTCTGTGTCCATATATACATGCTGAAACTGAAAACTTCTCTGATTCACATTGCTCCACTGAAGATCCAGAAATGTTGTTGTACTATATATATGCACACATATGTTGTTTGCTTCATTCAGTTGATCTTGCTGTGTGTATATACACTTGAATCTTTAGCTTGTGTAGTTCATTCACCTGCAAACATATTTGCCTGCATCATCACATACATGTATACTGATGGCTTGTGTATACATGTTTTGCCTTGTTTGTTATTACATTAAATCTGCCTGGGCTTTAATGACTTGATCATTCAAACTGGGAGATCATGTCACCATTCATGTATGCTCTGTCAATATTTGTGAACCATATTCTCTTGCTCTTTTCCACTTTCAAAACTTGTTGTACCCATGAACATTCATGCTAGCTACACTGTTTCAATTTGCTGCTTGTAGTCGAGTTACACCATCCATGTACACAACCTCGATCATGTTTAGATCCACTTGCTTGCATCTGAAATGCTGTACCATTTGCTTGTTGCTCCTGAACTTGAACTGATTTGGCACTTGTTCATCTATATGCTGCTTCACACCATGTTGCGCCACACTGCTTTGATCATGTAGACAAAACTGAACTGGATCACTTGTATGGCTCGACACATGGGCTTTGTTGACTATGTTGACTTTTCATGTCGTCCATGTATATATGACCATGCCATGTTTACTTATCCATCTCACTGTGTTGAGCTTGGTCCATGTGGCTGCTCCACAGTTGCTCGCTACTACATTCTGATTGGCATGTCAGTGCACATGTGTATATCTATACACATGTGTATATGCAGCCATCAGAAAGATTTTTTCTGTCCCTGCTCATATACAAACTAGCTAGACACAGATGAATCAGATCAAGTCATAAAAATGATGAGAAACACACCAGAAAACTGAGGCAAATAAAATTTTAAAATAAAATTTTTATTTGCATAAATTTTGAAAATTATTTCTGTTCCATATATTGTGTGTGTGTTTCTGTATATGACAGGTATGAAGATTATGACTGGACTGACTGTGAGCTGTGAAGACAGAAGATGAAGACAACAAGCAGTGTATAACTGTATATGAGTGTAAGTCTGAAACTGTATATGTGAGAGTGTATAAAAGTCAATGAGTCTGTATATAAATCAATGTGAAAATGAATGTATATATGACTGTATAAGAGTCGAGCGTTGTAATAGATGAAGTTGAATATGAATGAAATGACATATTAGTGAGGTGTACAAATAGTGGAGTTGTTAAAATTTGTACTGTTTAAATATTTGAAATAAAATATTATATTTAATAAAATATTGTTTGAATATATAAATTCTTGTCCAGTACTATTTTAATTAAATATAACAATTATACTTCAGTCTGTGATGAAGAAAATCAGTACAATAACAAACACATTTATAATAGAAATATATTTGGTTATTATCATCAAACAAAAATCATATAATTTTGTATATAACACCATTATGTACAACACCTTTAGCCATCCTGATTTCTACCACATATTTCGGTTTCTCTCTCCTCCCACTAATTTCCTCCCTCCCCCCTCCCCCACTAACTTATTTAACTATAAATATTTGGCTCTTGTTGAGGCGCAAAAGGGGTGTGCTAGAGCGTGCGTCATACATAACACACACGCATATATATATATATATATATATATATATATATATATATATATGATCAAGATCACCCCAAATAGTGTAGCACCCCTTTAGCCCCCTGATTTCCACCACACATTTCCGTTTCTCTCTCCTTCCACTAACTCTCTCTCCTCTTCCACTAACATTTTTTGATATAAATATGTGGCTATTAATGGGGTGCATTTGGGGTGCTCCCAAATAGAAGTGCCCTGGAACCCTCCCCATATATATATATATATATATATATATATATAGGGTAAGTCTATTTAAACACAAACCTTTGACACAATTGATTTGCACCATTGAATTACTCCATTAATTGCACTACTCCATATAAAGATAAAAAGATCCAACGATGGAGGGTTTGTCTCTTTCTTTTTGTGTTTAATTTTATGTCCAAATAGCCGGCCCTATATATATATATATATATATATATATATATATATATATATATATATATATATATATATATATATGATCAGGGAGCCCCCTGAATTTCAGCCCCCCATTTGCACCTCAATTTCAGCCATTCATTTATATTAAAAATAGTGAATGGAAAGTGAGTGAGAGGTGAGAGAATGAGTGGAAGGAGAGAGAGGAAATGTATGGTGGAGAAGTGGTGGGCTAAAGGAGTGCTCATTATTTGGGGTGTCATTGAATATATATATATATATATATATATATATATATATATATAACACTCTGATGCAAGCTTGCCCTTGCTTAACGGACAATTCGGTTAGTATATTTTAAATCCATAATTTTGCATTGTTCAACTATTAGTGAAATTAGAAATATAGCTACACACTGATCTTTTAAGTTGTAAGCCTCGTACAATCATTTATTCGATACACATAACAGAATTAGTGTTGTCCAACTATGTCGGATTCTAAAGGTAATGAGAATCAGGACCTCTTCATTGATAATGAAACTCATATAATGAAAGTATATTACAAATTTAACTCTTACTTTATCTCACGTTACTAGTGGCTGATATCCAAGAATCTGCGTTATCTTGGTGCTTGGTGCCACATCCGGACATCCCACAAGATTGTTAAACAAATTTGAACTGAATTTGTACGTTGCAAGTTTTGACTAAACACATTTGTAGATCGGGCATCTTCAGATAAAAACAAAAGCGTGCACTTTAGTTCAAAAACAGAAGCGATGCATCAGTGTTGAAAATGAAGCACGAGAGCTTTAGTTTATAATCTCAAAATTTTGTCTTTGAGCCGAAGCATCGGCGCATCAGTAACGACTGAAGCACTGGGGATTCGGTTTAAAAATAAAGCATTGTGCTCCAGTATGAAGCTTTGGTCTTTTAACTGAAGCATAGTCGTTGTAATTTTTGAACTGAAGCACCGCTATAGTTTTTAAAACAAATGTGCCCTGCAGTGTATCACATTTTAAATGAATCTGTGCTACACATAGCATATAACACATGACCTAGAAATATAAAATACATGTATGCAAGGAAGTAAATAATAAAAGTCAATTGCTAATAAACTTGTGCAGGAAAAAGTCTAATGAAATCAACCATCTTTTTTATTAAAAAATAACTATAAATCAACTAAGTATAAAATCCTAACCAAGTTTTATGAAATAAAAACAAAGACAACATACAGTAATCAAAATCCAATTAAAAAATTTCAAAGCTCCAATCATTCCAAAACTATGGATAGTTGAATATATCAAATTTATACATCGTTAAGGTTAACGAAAAAAAAAAGATCAACAGCGAAAAAAATTGAAACTAAAATAATAATAATAAGCTGGATGATATTCTAAATTTTAAATTTTAGCTGACGAACATGAATGAGAAACACAAACAAGAGCTATAAAAAATTTCTTTGCATTGTATTGCTGCTATAGATTTGATTAAGTACATGGTCATCATGGATTTGAATATACACATTATATATTTTTATTTCTTTGACTGTTAAACCATTTGAAGTTTGCATTTTATTCAACATATAAAGATTATGTTACCAGGTCTAATGCAGTTATCATATTTGACATTATATATGTTTGTAGATTTACCATTTACTAGTGATTTATATATGAATAACTTGTGCTCATTTAGATAAACAACATTAAATTTTACCATTATCAACTTCATGTTCATTTCACACCTAATATCAACTGCTTGATTCTTCTACTTGCACATATTGAAGTTAATAACATATTGTTAGATCAAAATTTGGCTCTAACACCCAAATTGTTCTGATTCGTAGAGAATTATAACTGAAAAATGAGGAAAAAAGCAGAGAACACACAAGGTTTATAGTGGTTCGGCGTTAACGAGCCTACGTCCACTTTATATGCTATTGATTATACTTTGAATGCTAGTATAACCATTGATTTCCCTAATACTCACTCTTACAATTATGATTTCTCTCAGTAATCTCGACGTAAAACTGATAAGAAATAGTGGTATGACAGTAATGGTGGAACCAATACTCAAAACTGCCAAAAGATCCTGAAAAATGCCAAGCTCTGGGCTATTTATAGCTGATTTCTGGTGACGGATCGCAGTCATACGTGGCCCACATCCCAAAGATCTCGGACCGGATCGCAGCTTGATGAAGAATTAGTCAAATTAGCCGTTGTGGACAGGTGTCGCGATCTCCTTAAACAACGGATCGTGGATGACAAAGTCCGTGGCCATCATCGTGTCTTCCTGCTCGGATTGGATCGTGACTGTAGCTTAATGAAGAATTGGTCAATATGACAGTTGATGACATGTGTCGTGAGATCCTGCATTCTCGGATCGTGGTGGACTTGATCTTGGTCATCATCCATCAGCTTCGGTGATCAGATCAGATCGAGCTAGCGATGGACGGATCGGATCGTGGTCAAAAGGAGGGGCGATCGCGAGCCGAGGGGAGTATGGCGATCCGATCGGGTCTTCGAGGGTTAAAGGTGTGAAACTTCATACTCTCTTCTTGTGTGCGAACCATGATGGCTTGGTCAAAAAGCTAGCCAACATTTTGCCCCCTCGAAGTATATTTTATCAGAGATGGAATATGCTTTGAAACTGCAGAGACATTTTCTCATAGAAAAGTACGAATCAGTGGTTGCGTCTATCTGAAATGTCGTGTCACTTCGGAAAGCTGTGTTCCTTTGATTAGCATAAATATTCAGTCAATCTTCAGTCATTTCTTTGGTTATCGGGTAGCTATTCTCTTTGGAATTTCTGGATACTTTATTGAAAAATTGGCAGGTAAACTTCTGATTTTTTTTTCTTCTTTTTTTTAAGTATTTCCAAATTTTCACTTCGGTACGTGACCTGTCAGTTCGGATCGCGTAAGAATCCCACGATCCGAGGGGTGAAGTATTCATCTCGTGCTCGATGGACATTTGGGCTTCTCCACGAAACGTGATGGGCTTTGGTTCGCGGCCCGTCCATTTATGCAGTCCGAATAAAACAAAAAATGGAATTCTAACGGTCGCGGTTTGGCCTACATAAACCCGAACCCCCTTTCTTCCTTCTCCCCTTTCTTCTTCTTTCTGCGCCGCCAGCCTATTCATTAAAACCCTAGCTTTTAAATCTTTGAAAATTCATTTGTTTCCTGATTTAAGAAAGGTAATTATATTTGATAATATTTTCGTACGATTTCTCTCTCATTTCCCTTGGATTTTTGTTGGTTTGAGAGGAGAGAGCGGAGGAGTTGTGTGGCATTTGAGGCTTGGGAGGCTGACGAGGCGCCATGGATCTTGTTGTTCGAGCTCAGACACGGAGAGGAGAGAAGAAGAAGAAGGAGGAGCTGACCAGTTTGGGTCATGGGTGAGGTTTGGGATCGAATCGTGGCGATGGCGAGGCAGTGGATCGTGAAGATGGTAGGCGGAAGAAATGGGACGGATCGGGTCATGGTAGAGAATGGATTGTTGATTCACGAGGGGACGGAGAGCCGTGGATCGCGAAAGACTCACCATGATCGGACCCTTGCCCCACGATCCATCCTCCACGATCCGAAGACATATTACGATCCGAACCCTGTTTTGTGATCCGATGAACTTGCTAAATAAGCAATGCAACTTAACTCTGGTATGCCAATGGACAGTTAGGTTAGAGCCTTTGAGACGAACCCTCTGGACTAAATGACAACGTAACTTGATAGCGCATTACGACCAATACCTTGCTTATGTAGCTAATCTTTATGCTTTTTTTCCATGTATGCACAGGCACACACTTGCACTTACCCACACGGGGGACGAGTAATTATATTCTTATTTCTCATATTTACTCGCCTAAACAGTAATGTCGGATAACCGTTCCCCTTCAAGATCTGACACAGAGATGAATCCCGAGACATCTGAGCACCACAACCCCGAGGTTCTTCCAATTAATCCAGCTGGTGCGGATTCTAGATCCGAATATGAGGCAGAAACGGGATTGGATTCCTCTGAGAGTACCTCGCTTGATGAGGAGTCTGAAGTAGACGACCGAGCTCCCGACGAAATTCCTGGTGCACTAGAAATAGAAAAATTCACTGACTCTTTAGCTTCCAAACTTGATGACATAAAGCTTAAGAAAATTTGCTTGAGACACGGGGTCCACTGGGATGATGTGAGGACACCTGGTAGCGAAGATAGACCTCATCTGGCTCCGGAGTGGTAAATGACAGTTAGCCGACTCATGTGCTGGGTAGGCGCTATTCCTCCGTTTCCTCCAATCGTCATTGAAACCTTAAAACAATTGGGTATTGCTCCGATGCAGCTTCATCCCAATGCCTACGCAGCCCTATACACTCTATATATTGCATATGCGGAAATCCTGCAAACTGAGCTCACGTTTAAAGATTTGAGATTCTATTACCTTTTCAAGCATCGCTCTACGGCAACCCCAAATTTTTCTTCCTTCGAATCGGTGGCAAATAGGAAGGTCTTATCTGACGGTTACAACAACATAGGGGATCCCAAGGCCGATTGGTTCTATATAAAGAGACGGGCTAGGTGTTCAAGAATATGGCTTAAATCAAGTAAATTTTAAACCTTTGAATGAATAACCTGCTTAAGAAATCGAAGCATTAACATGCTTCTTTTCTCTATGCAGATCACACCTTTCCAAAGACGGAAGGCTCAGCGTACAGTAATCGACTATCCCTTCTTCTGAAAAGCAAATCCGATTTCCTAAAGATCAAGAAATGTATTACTGACGAGAATCTTCACAAGCACCGCCTTCTGGATATAAGGTTCGGACTTGGCGCGGGTGGCAAACCTTACAAATACGTGCCCCCGATCGAGGGAGAAGGAACGTCATAGGCAGCAGAGATAACTAAGCTTCATAAAAGTCCTTCGCCGATAATTATCCAGGACGATGAATACTTAAATGCATATAGAGGAGATGAGGCCCGTGCTGACGAGCCTAAGGAAATCCCAACCTCTCGGGGGGGTTTCCCCTCTAGGGCCTCTCTACCAGTTGAACCTGCTGCTCCTGATGATTTAACAAAGGAGCAGTTATTTAAAGAATTGAGCAAGATTCCTATACCCGACGATGTATATACGCAGGAAGACTTCGTAGGAGAGCCATTTTTCCCTATTTCTGAGGAAACAACTATCCCAGTTGAAGAACGAGAGACTACCAAGACGAGCCTAACTTCGGGCCCTGGTCTGTTAGGGGGAATTATATGGGATGCACAAGTCACATGCACTGTCTGCCCCCACACTTTTATACCAACATTATCCAAGGTTTTAATATATACTTGTTTCTTTTGCAGGAAAGATGTGTCGCAAACAATCTTATTCCTATCGCTCTCTCCGTGAAGGCACACCTAGTCTTTATCCAAATCCTGAGCGTGCTCGTAGCAGCAGCCGAGGGGGAGACAACCATTGGTTCCGGGATTCTCACAAGCCTACTTCTTCACAGTCCAGATCTCCGTCAAAACATACCTCTAGAAAGCCTCCTAGTCATCCGGTGCCATTTACAGGGGGAAAACAACTTCCCAAAGACTTAACTCCTCCGAAGAGTGCACCATCTCACAGCAGATCATCCAAAAAGCACCACGAGCCTAAGGATAAAAACAAGGATCCAAACAAGGATTCCGAGAAGGAGAAAACTGACATTGTCCCTTCCAGTCAACAAAGTTTGAGTGCCCCCGGGGCATGAGACTATATCCATGGTCCTAAGACTCAGGCTAAGCTGGAAAAATTATGAGAACAATTCCCAGATATCTTCTTCGAAAGGATGATGTTCATTCCAACTCTGGAACCAGTCCCTAGGAATTGGGATACTGAAGTCATCGAACACGTTCTCCATGTAGCCAAGCAATATGAGGCGATGAAGAAACATGCTGTCAATCTTTCAGACATCATCCGAACGCTAGAGATGGAAGCGCACAGGTCCAAAGTGAAGATAGATAACAATGAAAGGGCTAGGGTAAAAATGGAAAAGGACTTGGAAGATGCACAATCTTTGCTTGCCTTGGCTCAACGAGATGCTAAAAATTACAAGACAAAGCTGGAAGAGGCCAGGCAACGTTTTCATAATGAGCTCGATTCTAACAGCAAGGAGCGTGCGTCACTGAAGAAGGAGGTGGAAGATCTCAGTATGGTTAACACCGAACTGAAAATAGCACAGGATCATTTCGAAGCTGAAAAAGCTGCTTGGGAGAAAGAAAAGGCAAGCTTGAAAGATAGTTTAGCTTTGGCCGAAAAAGAGAGGGCGATTCTGAATGATCAACTCGCGCGTGCTGAGAAGCGCGCAATCCTGGCTGAAAATAATGTAGAAAGTGCCATTGAAATGGCTACTGTTTCTAATGAAAAGCTCCTAGAGAGAGAGATATATTGAAGGATTTGAGGAAATGCTGTTTGACTTCCTTGGCCAGGTCATCAAGACCCGTAACATCTCCTGGATCCCGGACTACCATGTCACTTTAGCCAACATATGGGATGCAATCGTCCAGAGCGAGAAACAGCGATTAGGAGTCGATGAGATTGATGAGAATGAGTTGATGCGGACCATTCTTAGGGATAATGAACCTGAGGATTTAGAGAAAGGCAGACGCCTACTCCAAGAAGAGATTGATAAAGAGAAAACTCAGGCCAAGGGCAAAGATAAAATTGAAGAAGGCTCGAGCTCAGCTGTAGAGCCCAAGGCCTCCGAAATTGAGGAATACAATCCCGACGATCCATTGATTCCTCTGGGTCCAACTCCTCCAACTGTCGGAGGTTCTGCTGCTAGTTTGGATGGAGGATCGGCGGAAGGTATCTCTATATTTTCTCCGCAATTTATCGAAGCAATTATCACCTGTCGTCGTCTTGTCGGACAATCAACTGAGCAAACCGCATTCTCTCCCAAAATAACATTTGTTTCTCATGATACAGGTGGCGGGCCAGTTGATAAGGATGCTGAGAAGAAGGCAGAGGCAGAGAAGGTTGACATCCCGCCAAGCGTTGGTGCTGATGTCCCCCTAGATGCTGAGCCCATCGAGGCTTTGAGAGATATGGACGGGCACCACGAAGGCGATAAAGAGGAAGTCGCCATTACCAAAGAAATCAAAGGCGATGAAGAGGGAGCCTTGGCTAAGCAACATGCTGAAGAGGAGAGGCAGTTGCTTCTTATGAGAGGGAAACAGGATCCAGTATATGTGCCCCTATTTCCGTGATCGATCCCAAAACTGTGTTGGTCGTAAGATTTTCCTCCCGATCAATAACTTCACAACTAGCCTCTAAATCCTCTAGTTCTTCGCCAGAGCCTCTTGTTGATAAGAGGAAGAGGAAAAAAGGTGATCGTTCGGATGTTGATAAGGAGGAGTCGGGGAAGAAGAAGAAGAGCAAGAAGCCCACATAGCCCCCTCCTCCCCAAGCATGAGTAGGATGCAGATATCAGTTCATATTTTGTCCTTAGGATTTTTAAGCTTTCCACTGGCCATGAAATGTAATTGTGAGAATGGTCCTCACTTTTGTTTAGGTTCCTCTTTATCTTGTAAGCTTGCAGTTTATGGATGAAAGTTTATTTCTTTTGCGTCATCGTGTACCTGCGTTCAATAAACTCTTCACACTTAGTCACAAATCAGTTGACTATAGTCAAGTTGAAATTATATTACAAATCCTTCAAGCGACAGACAAAAAATTTAAAAATATCTATGCACGTTGCCCCCTATCTATAAATACGGTGAACTTGGAATTTTTAGTGGGATTATAGTCCTTGAGGCACCAAATCTCCGGTAACTCTATACTTTCCCGATCCGTCAGCGGGTTAAAGTTCGAACTCGTATCATGATCTGGTCACTGATCCTTCAGCGGGGCAGGAATTCTGGGGGCGTTGAGTCTCCAGCATCCTTCTCAGCGCATAATCACAGACGCTTTTATACTCTCCTGGCGGTCGCCAAGGTTAGAGTTCGACCTCGGCTGTTCAGTCGCCCCCGATCCTTCAGCGGGGTAAGAGCTCTTTCTCAGCGCTTAATCATAGACGCTTTTATACTCTCCTGGCGGTCGCCAAGGTTAGAGTTCGAGCTCGGTTGTTCAGTCGCCCCCCGATCCTTCAGTGGGGTAAGAGCTCATTCTCAGTGCTTAATCATAGACGCTTTTATACTCTCCTGGCGGTCACCAAGGTTAGAGTTTGAGCTCGGCTGTTCAGTCGCCCACGATCCTTCAGCGGAGTAAGAGCTCTTTCTCAGCGCTTAATCATAGACGCTTTTATACTCTCCTGGCGGTCGTCAAGGTTAGAGTTCGGTCAAGGCGGTTCTTATCATGGTACATCGCCTTGCCATGTGGACGTCATTTTCGCGTCCTTTACGTTCTCTCTCGGTTTGGAGAGTTAGAATGCAATCAGTGGTGTGATTCACTTTATTGCACCTTCATCGTTCTGGCTGTGGATTACTCTCCATTCTGATGGAAGGCACCTAGAATTACACGTTTCTGTGATCGCTATATGATTTTACAGCAAACTTTATAAGGACAGAAGAGCAAATAAATAATAGTGCAAATAAAGGTAAACGACACACAATATTTTTATAGTGATTCGGTCAAATCGTGACCTACGTCCACTTTATAATCCTTTTCTCAAGTCATTGGACTATTCTAGGCAAGTCATGCCTTTTACATGGTACTATGAAACAAAAGGATAAATCTGATGACTTTACGTCAGATAAGGCCACAAATGTTGGGCATTCCACACTCCGGGGATTTCTTCCCCATCTACGGTTGCTAGCTTGAAGGTTCCATTATCAAGCCTTCGTAGAATGGAGTACGGTCCTTCCCACTTTGCACCCATATGAGTTGGGGGTGGAAAAACACACTTCAGAACCAAGTCTCCGGGTTCAAAGGTTCGGGCTCGAACTCTTTTGTTGTAGTATCTAGCGACTTGTTGCTTATGTCTCAAGGAACGCAAGTCTGCTTCATCCCTTTTCTCCTCTATTGTATTTTTAGCTCAACCGGAATGACTGCTTCTGCTCCAAAAGCAAGAGAGAAGGGAGTATGGCCTGTCGCCGATTTATACGTTGTTCTGTAGGCCCATAATGTTAAGGGTAATTCATTGACCCACATGGCTTTGGCCCGCTTCAATCTTCTTTTGATAATGGACTTAATCACTTTATTTGCTGCTTCGACTTATCCGTTCGACTGCGGATGTGCCACAGAGGTGTACCGTTTCTCAATGTGAAACTTCTAGCAGAAGTCCCTGAACTCATTGCTATCAAACTGGGTTCCATTGTCAGTTATGACGATCTTCGGGATCCCAAACCGGCAAATAATGTTCCTAACAACAAATTAACCACTCGCTTGGTTGTGATTGTAGTTAACGGCTCAGCCTCGACCCGTTTGGTGAAGTAGTCTACAACCACAATAACGAACTTTGCTCCGCACTTTGCTATAGGGAGGCTTCCGATGATATCAATCCCCCACATAGCGAAAGGCCATGGACTCGCCATCGTCTTTAACTGACCAGGAGGTGCCCTGGGAATTTTTGAAAATCTTTGGCATGCATCACAACGTTGTGCGTATTTTGCCACATCTTTGCTTATGGTAGGCCAGAAGTAACCATACCGCAACACCTTTTTTGCCAATGTTTGCCCTCCATTATGGTCACCACATTCACCTTCGTGCACTTCCTGCGGTACACGCCTGATGTCGTCATGGGCTATACACCAGAGAAGAGGCATCGAAAACCCCTGTCTGTACAAGACTCCGCCTTGCAGAACGTATCGTGAAGCTCTACAGATTATTTTACACCTCTCGCTCTTCTTGGTCGGAAGCGTTCCATTCATCAAGAAATTCTTTAGAGGGGTCATCCATGACTCCCTCTCTAGCTCAGTCTCTAGTATCAGATCAATTTCCATCTAACCTATGCTAGGGAACTGAAGTATTCAACTGGGGCTAGCCCGGCTCCTTCAGGATCGTCGGAACTAGCCATCTTCGCTAACTTGTCCGCCTGTTGGTTCTCTGACCGCGGAATATGAGATATACTGTAGTGATCAAAGCCAGTCAGCAACTCCTTCACTTTCTCCAAATACGAAATCAATCTTGGGCTCTTAGCTCGGAATTTTCCAGTAACCTGATTTACAACCAACTTGGAGTCACAAAATATGTCCAGCTTCGCGATCTCTAATTCCTTTGCGATCCTCAGCCCGGCTATCAGGGCTTCATATTCGGAGTCGTTGTTAGTGGCGTGAAATTCCAACCGGATAGCATAAGATATCAGTCGTTTCTCAGGAGTTTCAAGCACCACTCCGGCACCGGATCGTTTATCATTCCTAGCACCATCAATATACAATTTCCATGCACTAGGATTGAGAAGTAATTTTGGTGGGTCAGCCTCTTCGTTTACTATTTCATCCTCCGGGACAATAAATTCTGCTATGAAATCTGCCAGCACTTGCCCCCGTATCGATCGTCGGGGCTGAAAATTCAGATCAAATTGACTCAGTTCAATGTTCCATTTGTGCAGTCTTCCAGAAACTTCTGATCTCTGTAGAACTTGTTTGAGCGGATGATCAGTGTACACGGTAATATAATGAGCTTGGAAATAATGTCGAAGCTTCCTAGATGCAATCAATAAACTGTACGCCAGCTTTTCTATCCTCGGATAATTGCGCTCAGTTGCCGCCAATTTTTTACTCACGTAGTACACTGGCCTTTGAACCTTGTCTTCTTCTCTCACTAATGCCAAGCTGATCGCGTGGGACGACCCTGCTAAGTACACGAATAAATCCTCGTGGTCCACTGGCTTAGACAGTATCGGAGGCCTCTCCAGATGACTCAACAGATTCTGAAATGCTTCTATGCAATCAGGAGTCCATTTAAAATTGTGTTTTCCTCGCTTTATCAATTCAAAGAATGGAATGCATTTGTCTGTCGCTCTAGAGATGAATCTGCTTAATGCTGCTACTTTCCCTGCAAGGCTTTGCACATCTTTGATTTGTCTAGGCTCCTGAATGCCTCTGATTGCTGCAATCTGGTCTGGATTAATCTCAATCCCGCGCGAGCTGACAATGAATCCCAAGAATTTCCCGGATGCAACCCCAAATGAGCATTTCGTTGGGTTGAGTTTCATCCCATACTTTCGAAGAATACCAAACATCTCTGCCAAGTCTGTAGTGCGATCGGACGATTATCTGGACTTAACCAACATGTCGTCAATGTACACCTCCATCGTTTTCCCAATCTGGTTATAGAACATTCTGTTCACTAATCGTTGATATGTAGCGCATGCGTTCTTCAAACCAAAAGGCATTACCACGTAGCAGTATAATCCCAGGTCCGTAATGAAGCTAGTGTGCTCTTGATCTGGAACATGCATAGGGATCTGGTTATATCCTGAATAAGCATCCATGAAAGAGAGAAGCTCATGACCCGCCGTTGAATCTACCAACTGATCAATTCTGGGTAACGGAAAGCTATCTTTTGGGCAGGCTTTATTCAAATCCGAAAAATCAATACACGTACGCCACTTCCCATTGGCCTTCTTTACCAAACTGGATTTGAAATCCAATCTGGGTAGGTTGAGTCTCTGATGAATCCATTACTTCTTAACTTCTCAACTTCTTCTTTCAAGCCTGCGGACCTCTCTGGGCTCAACATTCGACTTTTTTGTTTTACAGGGGGATGCTTTGGGTTAATGCTCAATGAGTGGCTCATGATTGATGGAGATATCCCACACATGTCCGCGTGGGTCCAAGCAAATACATCCAAGTTATCCTTCAGGAAATCCGTCAGTTCTTTAGCTCGAACTAGATCCAACTGGGACCCAATCTTCAGGACCTTCTCTGGGTCACTATCGTCGATCGGTACATCCACAGTCGTTTCGTTGGGAGCCGCCATTCTGCCCCCAGTCTCTTCGTCCTCTCTGGGATCTATATCCTCGAGCAGTTCTCTGGGCGACTCAACCATAGCCATCCTCTTTAATTGCTATGACGTCTCCTCCCTTGTGAGGGAAGAAGCGTCTTTAGTTTCTATATCTTTTCCTTTACGGAGTAGCTTTAGCTCTGCAATAACATGCTCGTGCAGCAACCTGATCTCCTCTGACTATGCCAACACCAGCTTCAGTAGGAAACTTCAATAACAAGCACCAGGGGTCTATACAAGCTCTAAACTTTGCTAGGGCCGGTCGACCCAAGAAGGCATTATAAGGCGATTCAATATCCATAACCACGAAAGGAAGAATTCTCACTCTCTGGCGTTCTCCTTCCCCAAGTGTTACCGGCAGCTCTACATATCCCATTGGAGCAACTGAAGCCCCGTTTAAGCCATGGATCCATCCTTCACACGGCTTTAAATCTTTCAATTCAAGGTTCATTTGATCGAACGTCTTTTTGAATAGAATGTTGACTGAACTCCCGTCTTCCACAAAAACTTTATGGACAGTGGCCGGGCCAATAGGAACTGTGATTACAAATGGATCCTCGGTTGGAGCATGGATTCCAATACTCTCTCGATTGCGGAAAATGACGTCATCTGACATCATCTTTTGTTGTTTTACCGGGACATTATCCTCAGGGTTGCTACACTCTCCTGCCTCAAGATGCTGCTTTGTTGCGTTTACGTACTGATCCATCGCCTTGAGACTATGCGCTGCTAGGTAAAGTCCTCCGATTATGGTATTGATAACAAGATCCTTTCCTTTTTGCTGGACAGTTGGCCTGGCAGTAGGTTGATTCTGGTTTTGGTTCGGGGTCTGAATAGCTTGCTCTCTGTCTCTAGGAGTTACCCGGTACTCATCCAACTTCCCTTCTCGGAGCAGCCTCTCAACTACGTCTCTCAGATGACGGGATTCATTTGTAGAGTGGCTATGAGTCTGATGGAAGAGACAAAACTTCCCCGACTCACGTTTTTTCTCCGTCGAATCTCTTGGAGGAGGCCTTTTATGTTAGAGAACGTTGTACGAGTCTATGAATATATTCTCCAAAATATCATTTATTGGCCTATAATTTTCGAAAGACCTGGGACGGGTCCTTCTCTGGGAGTTGTTCCCTCGATTTCTCTTCCGATTATTGCCATTACTGTTGTTACCATTATTTCCTGACTGGTGACCACCGCCCTAGTTTCGGTTTCCAACATTGACTTCAACTTTTCCCGAGCTGTCTCTGGTTTGGTTGACGACCACATTACTTTGGATTTCCTCCTTATTTGCCATTTTCATCTTCTGGTTAGCATATACCTCCTCCTGACGTAAGCGTACGTTTGCTTTCTCATAGAACAATTCTCTAGTATGAGGCAGCTTGCCGGCCAGGTATCTCCCAAATTCAGTATCTTTATTTACCCCATCAATTAGGGCTACCACAACAGTTGGCTCATGGGGATCCTTGACTTCGGTGGTGGCTAGGTTGAAACGATCCAAATACACCCTCAAGCTCTCGCCTGGTCATTGTTTGACAAGGAATAGGTCAATCACACTCTTTGACCTTTGTGCATAAATGCAGAACTATTCCACGAACTTTTCACTCAACTCCCTGAAACTGGAAATTGATCTTGCTGGTAAGCGAGTAAACCATAATAATGCTACATCCTCCAGGAATATAGGGAATGCTTTGCACTTTACAGCATCAGAGGTTGTAGCAGCGGTCATTGACTAAGAATATCTCATTAGATGTTGGAATGGATTAGATCTACCTGCTAACGGTTCATCTGAGGCATGTTGAAGCGCCTCGGGAATGTTATGTCTAGAATGTCATCGGTGAAAGGGGTGTGACTGCGGTCAATTCCCCAATCTTCATTCCTCTGTCCACGGCTATCCGCCAGGATTTGATGGACCATAGATGCAACATTTTCACTGGTCATTGGAGGCTCGGGATCAACGTTTCTCGCTCGGTGGAATTCTCCGATCTCTCTTCTAGGAACATCCACGAAGCCCGGAGCTCGGATTAGGCTTCATTGCCCCTGTTACCATGAGTATCTGTACGGAGAAGGGGCTGAGGTGGTCTATTCTCAACAGGATTATCCACAACTCGAGCTCTAGGAGTTGTGGCATGATTATTCAAGTTGCAGTCTGAGGGTCCTACACCAAATGTCTCTTCCTCTCGTGATCACAAGGTTCCAAATCGGAGCTGCTTTATGTTTTTAGCCCTCTCATACGGTCGCCGCGGAGGTCTTGGCGATTCCTCCGATGAAGAAGAGTACTCTGGGGTGAGTGGGAGAACTGGGAGTGTTCTTTGTCTTGCAAGATCATCGACCGTTCTATCCATAGCAGTTAAGTTCTGCTACAGCATAGAGCTTTGCTGCCTTTGAGCAGCTAATTCCTCAAACAGCCTATCCCACATTTCAGAGAAGCGAGAGAGATCTCCTTCAGTGACCGGAGCAGAGTGGTCATATTGATCATCAACATTTTCCCTTATGCACAGAGAACTTGAGCCAGGTCGAACAGAGGTACCAGGACAGGTAGAGTGAGCCATAACCTCCTTTCCAGGTCAAGTTGTAGTCTGGTCATCACTTCGGATCGCAGTGGACCTGTGTCTGTGGCTCGTAGCGCCCCCCTGGGGTCGTATCGTGGTAACATTAGGGGGAGGGTTCGTGGTGTTGTCTCGGGATCGAGCGACGACCCCTTCAGATGCTCGGTTCGTGCCGCCCTCAGTTCGGATCGTGGCGCCACGTTCGGGTCGGATCGCCCCTACGTCTCCGCGATCCGCAAAGCCTTCCTCAACCTGCTCATGCACTTTCTTCAACTGCTTCATTCGCGACTTCAATCGCCTGCGAAGCTTGTACTTCCTTAGACTTCTTTCCGGCCATGATACCATATGCTGCTGGAATCTTCAAAAATCTGAACAGTGAAGTTTTGGGATTGTTTTCTTTGGACTTGAATATCCAAACAACGGAGCAACAATCCAATATGCCGAGAAATCAATTCTCAGTGAAAGCACCAAAATGTTAGATCAAAATTTGGCTCTAACACCCAAATTGTTCTGATTCGTAGAGAATTATAACTGAAAAATGAGGAAAAAAGCAGGGAACACATAAGGTTTATATTGGTTCGGCGTTAATGAGCCTACGTCCACTTTATATGCTATTGATTATACTTTGAATGCTAGTACAACTAATGATTTCCCTGATACTCACTCTTACAATTATGATTTCTCTCAGTAATCTCGAAGTAAAACTGATAAGAAATAGTGGTATGACAGTAATGGTGGAATCAATACTCAAAATTGCCAAAAGATCCCAAAAAATGCCAAGCTCTGGGCTATTTATAGCTGATTTTTGGTGACGGATCGCGGTCATACGTGGCCCACATCCCGAAGATCTTGGACCGGATCGCAGCTTGATGAATAATTAGTCAAATTAGCCATTGTGGACAGGTGTCGCGATCTCCTTAAACATCGGATCGTGGATGACCAAGTCTGTGGCCATCATCTTTTCTTCCTGCTCGAATTGGATCGTGACCGTAGCTTAATGAAGAATTAGTCAATATGACAATTGGTGACATGTGTCGCGAGATCCTGCATTCTCGGATCGTGGTGGACTTGATATTGGTCATCATCTATCAGCTTCGGGGATCGGATTGTGCTAGCGATGGATGGATCGGATCGTGGTCAAAAGGGGGGGCGATTGCGAGCCGAGGGGAGTATGGCGATCCGATCGGGTCTTCGAGGGTTAAAGGTGTGAAACTTCATACTCTCTTCTTGTGTGTGAACCTTGATGGCTTGGTCAAAAAGCTAGCTAACACATATTTTGGTCCATATCATTATATCTATGCATGCAGGCTGGTTTAAAGCATTTTTTGACTTCTACTCAATTTTTTGTTATTAAATAACAATTAAGAAGGAGATAAAGTGCCAAGTAGTCGCATATTGATTTTAAAATGTTGGCATCATGCCACTTTTGTTTATAGGTTAGATCTTTATAAAGAATTTATAACAATGATTAAATTAACATGACTACACGTTTCCTATCATAATATTCATTATTGAAATTGTTGCGATCGGGGTCTTTAAACTCATAATGCACTTGGTACTTAGCAATCATTTTATATTCTAGCCAAAATAGTGGATATTAAATTACCCCTTGTTACTTAAAAAAATTGCAATCATGACTGTGAAATACCACCAATTGCAGAATGTTGGGATCAAACACACCACTTTGCACCTATTCAAAATATATGAATAATAAGTTATCACGTGATGTACATAAATATATTTTAACTCAATATGAAATGGAGACAAAATACATGGAATAATAACAAGGTGGCAAAATCCAATTACTTGTATCATATATCTGTCATTGTTATCTAGAAAATATAGTTTCTATGGGAAAAAAATAAGGAAAAGAAGATAAGAGTACATACCTTTAAATCACTTTCACATGTTAATCAAACCGACCATTAGGGAGATTTCTCTACTGTAATCAAACCGACCGTTAGGGAGATTTCTCTACTGTAAGTAGCCTAAATCAATTTTCAAACCGACCATTAGGGAGGTTTCTCTACTGTAATAGCCTAAATCAATTTGTCCGTGCCAATTTTACATAGAACGTAAATATAGGAACCACCTTTTCTTTCGTCTTCCCTGAATTTTCTCTGCAAAAGTCTCTTCGATCCCGTTTAAAATTAGTTTCTCAATTAATTCTTCATAAAAAAATCAAACTAATCGAACCCTAAATCAAACAGGCGAGTAGTATAGCTGCGCGCAACTCCATATCCAAAATTTTGAGATTTAGGGGAAATCGATTTCGATAATAGACGTATGAGACTTTTTCTCAACATTTCAAAATAGATATATCAGATTTTGATAAAATTTAAAAATACTTGATTCAGAAATCATATATGGATTCATTTGTTTATTTGTTTTCAGAAATTTTGGCTTTTCTACGGCGACACTTGTTTATCCACTTCTCTACTATCTCGTATTAGGGATGGATTTCTGGAATATAAAAAACTACTAAAAAGGCTTTGGTGATGAGTAGATGAAGCGAACAAAATGAGGGGCTGTAACCGAGTGGGTATAACTTCTGCTAAGGTATTTTTTGTCCTTATTTTCCTATTGTTAAAGTTACAGATGAGACTGTTCTAAGCGGATATCCAGCTTACAGGCTCTTGTTTATAATGTGCTCTATGATTTATAGTTTTATCAAGAAGAAATATATTGGTTTGATAGGGTTTTTACGGTTCTGGTTATCAAATTTTTAGATCTAATGAATTTTATTTCTCGCAACTGAAAAAACCCAGTTTCTGTGGGCGATTGAAGATCAACTTGTAGTGTCCTTAATCTGGATATTCATCTGTTCTTATTTGATTAAATTTAGAGCTTGAGAAAAGTTGCTTGTGCAAGTGGAGGAAAAAAGTTCTTTGCCATCCGACCCTTATTTTGCACAGGTGTTGTTAATTGAGAAATTGTTCGTCAGTTGTTTTTTGTGCTGCTTTGTTCAATCTTTCATTGGTATTTTTACCATGCAAAAGTTTATACGTTTGCTTATGCTTTTAGATAATGGAAAATAAACGCAAGCTTGCTGTTTGATCAAATTCTCAATACCATTGAGGCAGAAAATGTTCATCTTCCGTCTGAATTTTTCCTTAACTAACCACTTCATGAAGTGTGAGTTTAGCAGTATCAGGTCAGATAACAGAGAGGTTACCCTGGCCGGTAGTAGTACCCATGAAGGAATCGTTTCGGTACTTAGGATTTATGTTGCAGTTTGATGGGGAGATTGATAAGGATGTTAGTTTTAGAATTCAAGCAGGATGGGTGAAATAACGACTAGCATTTGACATTCTCTGTGATAGAAAGATTCCTCAGAAGCTTAAAGGAATGTTCTGTACGACAACAATCAGGCATACAATGTTATATGGTATAGAATGTTGGCCTACTAAGAGGCGACACATCCAGAAGATAAGTGTAGCAGAGATGTGGATGTTGCGCTAGAGCTATGGGCATACCAGACGAGATCGGATTAGAAATGAGGATATTCGGAAAAACTTGGAGTTGCACCTATTCAAGATAAGTTAGTCCAACACCGCTTGAGATGGTTTGGACATATCCAACGTAGCCCATACGATGTAACTATGCGCGTTGGAATTATAGGCTGCGCCGAAGGCCTAAAGAGAGGTAGAGGTCAATCTAAAATGACATGGAAGGAGATAATAAAGAGAGATTTAAGTAATCGGAGTTTATCTGAAGAGCTGGTAGTTGATAAGGGTGCATGTAAGTTGGAAATCCATGTACCAGAATCTTAGTTTTTTTTTTAATCTATTTAATTATTTTAGACTTTATTTCACGTTTATTGAACCTTTTAACCTTTTATTACTATTTTTTAGATTTTATTTCACTTCTATTGAATCTTTTACTTATTTTTATTATTTCAAAACCCCTTTATCAGACGACTTTTTATCTTCTTGGTTATTTTAAACCTTATATATATATTATCATTATTAATTTTATTTTATTTTAATTTTGGGTTCCATATCTAGCCAACCCCAACTTGTTTGGGATATATGGCTTTGTTGTTGTTGTTAACCACTTCATGAAATCATATTGTTCTACTCCAATAGACCCATCAGCATCTCTGACGCTTCATTTCCTATAAACTTCATGTGGTCTTTCTCAAGAGTCTGCCCTTGCTATTCCATAAAAAGTTCATTTCAACAGAACAACAATACCTCATTCAGTTCTTTAACTTTTCAAGTCCTATAATTTTTCAAAATACGACATCAAAAAGGTTATAACCCGTGTTCCAGAACTCCTTGTAAGTAATCCAGACAAAACTTTAATGCCCAAACTTGAGTTTTTTGAAAAGATTGGTTTCTCAGGCCATACAATGATATTCCTCATCACTTGCGTTCCCACTTTACTCCAATTCAGCTTGGAGAACACGCTTCTTCCAAACTACAAAAAAATGAAAGTTGTTTTACACATAGACGAAAATGTAATATCTGCCATAAAAAGTTCAAGCGCATTGCTTGTGTCGGATCTTGATAAGAATTTCCTACCAAAGATTAAAATTCTTGAAGAAAATAGTGTTTTTGATAATGTTATACTTAGGTTGTTGACTAATTATAACAAGAAAGTGGTGCTAAAGCCTTGTAGGTTTGATTAAATTTCTGATTTTACATGTCTGGTTTGTTATTATATATGCGGATTTGATATTAGGTTGTCATTAATATTTGACTGTTGAGGATTGCCTGGTATGATGAAGTATGTTCCTCTTTACACCTTTTTTCTTTTGGTATCAGTGATTGAATGGCTATTTTTTCACTTTTTTTTTCAAAAAAATAAAAACACAAAATGCTAGAATAAGGATCAAACCACTCCCGACTAGGCGAATAGACCACCACTGATCGTTGGTTGTCTATTTCCAACCTCAAGCCTTAACAGCTAGCAGATTCCTTTGGCTAATCCTAAATTTAAATGCGACGCCTATGGAGTCAAGAACCTCTTAGAGAAGGTGAACAAAGCGTTGTTGATTGTTAGGTTTCCAACCTCAGGTTTTCACAATTATTTCCCCCCACTGCTGATTGCCCTAGCAAATAGAGGTAAAAACCTAAGTTTGATTCCTTTTTCCATTATGTTATATGTACTATATAGTTTGCACTAGAGGCAGTTTATTGTTCAATGCTTCCGGTCTTTTAAACATCACTTTGACTTATTTCTTCGGCATACAATATCTGATTTTTTAACAATGTTGTTATTATCAAACCCATACCATCGAGTACACTTGCTCAATTTACTATTTTATGCAGAAATTTTTTTTGGTATTAGTAGTATTTTACAAATTTTAGAAACCTATATTTGGTACTATATTGGCTGGCCTGACATGTTGAATTGCTTTCCATCTTTATTTATGAGTACAATTATTTTTTGTTCGTACTATTTTTCATGGCTGCATCAAAGAAATGGAAGTATCCTATTTTTGTTTTGGTCATGGATGAATACATTTATCTGATTGCTACATTAATGCCTGTATGGTTGAAGTAAGCATTTGTCAATGCATTTCAAAATACACCTTTCTATTTAATTATCTGACACTCATGGAAGAAGTTACCAATGGAACAACTATAATTTCAAATTCCAGTATTGGTCACCCTAAATGGAATTAGACCTATAGTTAATTTAAGTCGATGCATTTCGTTGTACATGAATATTACAGCTACAAAGTGCAGGTTTTATGTAGTCTTTAAATTCAAGGAAATCCAATTAAAACATATATTTTCCAACCTCTGGTGCACAATAATAGCAAGCATCCACTATCAAGTTTTCTGCATGGTTCACCTAATCATGCTGCTATAAGTTTATGACAGTAACTTCATTTGGAATCTAGCCTTTGGTTAAGAACTACTATAATTTTATTATGACTACCAAATTCTTAGCATTTTATTCTTTTTTAATTCTATTTTTTTTTCTAATAGTTGATTTATGTCAATCATAACTGTCATTTCTTTTTTGGGTTATTATGTAGCATTTTGGTTGACATTAGTGTAAAATGTATTTGTTGATGTATCAACCTTAACTACTATTTCTTTTTGAGTTTGTCAACATTATTAAATTTTGAATGCTTTTTCTTTTCTAGATTGCATCAATTTCATTTTTAGTTCATGTAGCTTGCATATTGATTATATTTGATTTTTTTTCATATGCGTAATTGTTTATCTATATATATGATGTGATATTGCTTCTTTCAATTTAATTTTTGCCATGGTGACTGTTTTTACAGTTAAATCTGACTTGTTTTTTTGGTAACTTTAATAAATTTCCTTAAAATATAAAATGAAATAAATTTATTTAATTTTCGATTTTGGAAAGGCGAGACTTACTTCGTTGTTGGTTTTCAATCACCTTATCTTGCTGTATATCCTTGATTTAGATGATAGACTTATTCGATTATTTTCTTCGTGATCTTACTATTTATGTTCTTGATGAATTGATTTTTAGATTGCTAACTAGACAAAGATATCATTCCTAGGTCAGTTCTTCTTGGTAGGAGTAATTTCGTTTGTTAACGTTTTTCAAGTTGGCATTAATTTTCCTCTAATTTTATTCTTTGTTTTTCTTAGAATTTGTTAAACTGATTCAGTTATTTCTAATTTTGATTAGGTTTAATTTTTACAAAATTAGTTTTTTTTTTTTTTTTTGCAGGTGAATAATTTCATGCTACTGTCAGCATGTCGCAAGTTGGCTATCGACCATAATGGCATTGATTAAAATTTAATGGACTGGCGAATTACTCATAGTAGCTCGCGGTAATCACTAATCATGGTGAGCTTTTCAAAAAACTGCTTATGCCCTTTCCTTTCCTACATATACAATATTTACTCTTTTCCATATATTCAGCAGAGCAATAAAAATTTGAATTTTTTTGATAAGTGTAGAAGTTAATTGAATAATAATGATAAATATAATCTTTGATTTTCAATAATTTGGTGATAACATTTCAAGTCCTTCGGTTTTTAGCATGCTTCAATAATTTCAATTGGTCATAATTATTTTATTCCCGTCACATGCTTTGAATTTGATTTCATAATGGTATGGAAACTATATTTTCATACTTCTATACATTTACGTAATACATGATGTTTGAATTATGCACATTATGTTTTATTCTCTACATAAGATGTTACTAATTTTGTATTTTATATCTTATTCTCTTTCTTTTGATATTATATCTTATTTACTAAGTTATTTTTTAAAGCTTTCAAGCATTAATAAATGAATTAAAGATTTCATAATTATAACATAATACAAGGATGATGAGTTTACCATAACTATATTGTAATAATAAACCCGCCATACAAACCAGTATTAATGGATTTGAAAAATATAACTCTTATTTTACTTTTGGTCTGATGAACGATGCTTTTATTTTCTATTAAGATATTGTTAGCAGCACGACTATTTTATGATTATATATGTATATGTAATTGTAAATAATTGAAGAATGTATAATGCTTTATGTGGTATATTTGTAACTAGGTCATTCTTCAGATTTGTCTACATATTTTATATTTCTTAAAACAATGATGTTTAGTTAATGTTCCCCTCCCAAATCATTTAATTCTCTTTGTTCCTTCTTTATCACATCAACTCACTGTTGATTTTACCTACCTTGGGTTCAGTTGCTAAGCCTAAATCATTGGAATTAACTTTGAATTGGGTGGCAAACTAGGTGAATTTGATCCTTTATTACAATATAACCCAGTTATATTTATCTAACTTAATATTGTGTTGTAGAAAGGAATTATACTTCCACAAACCGTCCTTTCCATTACATGCAGCCAGAGTCGGCCCAAAGATTTTGCTGCCCAAGCCCATATGGATTTTTTTTTGAGCAAAAGTGGGAAAGAATTTTTTTTGAGCAAAACTTGTAACAACCCGCATTCTACGCATCGGAGGATCGTAGAATATTTATTTCTTTCTTATACGAAGTCGTATGGTCATGTGGCTTTAGGAAACGACTATTGGGGTCGTTTCCCATGTTCATGATTTTCGCCGATTTTTAAATGACCGTTTTGCCCCTAGCTGATCTTGTTTCGTCCATAACTTTTGATTGGAAATGAGTTTTGACCTGAAACCACTTCCATTGGATTTGATTGATGGTTTCTCTTTCCGTAGAGTGGTTACATTAGCCAAACGGACTTACCGTTTGGGAGATATGGCTGAAACAAGGTTTAGAAGGTGAAAAACAACTTAATTGGGCTAAATCGGGTGATTAACAGCTAGGCCCAATGGGGGATTTCGGGTTTAGAGGTATTTGAGGGCTGCTAGGGTTTAGAAAATGATTTTTCATTCATTTTCCAGCCGCCACAAACCTCCTTCGAGCTCTAGCAATGGCCTCCACCTTCTAAATAACTCCCAAAACATATTTTTGGCTTTCGTAATCACATATTAGCAAGATCTACACCAAATCAAGGCGGATTAACACCAAATCAGAGAGAGAGCTGCTGGAACACATAGGGATTGGATCCAAATCAGATATTATTTCAGATCTAAAGTTTGTTTGTGGCTAAGGTGAGTGATTTGCATTGTTTTTCACTACTTATGGCTAATTATGGTAATTAGCGAAGATTAGCGAAATTATGGCTTAGAAAAATCTAGAAAAATTCCTAAAATTCTAAAACATCATTTTATGTCTCTGATATGAATTTGGTTTAATTTCGACAAATTTTGCTAATCCCGGAATTTGGGGGATTAAGGGGTAATTAGTGATAATTAGCGAATTTGTGCATGTTAAAAATCTGGAAAAATATTCATAAATTCTGAAATATTGTTTTAGACCTCTGACGTGAATTTGGGATAATTTGGTGAAGTTTTGCTAATCATATCATAAGTTTCACTTGAACATGCTTAAGGGAAAATATGGGGTTTTGACTATGTTTGATCCATTTTAACCTATCATATTGATGTTTTGGTGTTTGAGGTCACTTCTACTTATTACTATGACTTTGTGGTATGCTTTGTGATTGATTAGAATACTTAGAATGGTCGAAAACTTCATCGAATGGCGTAGAATACTTGCTGGAAAAGTTGCAGAAAGATAGTGCAGGCTTTCAGATCGGATCGGATGGATGGGCTCGGGTCGGGCAAAGGATCACCGGACCGAACCATAGCTTAGCACAAGAGAAAGTATGGCAAAAAGGAAGGCCACAAAGGTTGAACAGGGATCGGATCGGAGCGGATGGGAATAAGGAAGGGGATCGGATCGGACCAGAAGGCCAAGCCAAGAGCTAAGAAAGAAGGACGGACCGGATGGTGACAGAGGACCCGAACCGAACCGATGGAGCAATCAAACCCGAACCGAACCGGTTGCTGAAGCACCACACTAAACGAGATGCATACACCCGAACCGAACCGCCAGAAGGGAATATCTAAGAACGAACCGAACCGATGGACAAGGGAAGATCCGAACCGATCTGGTGAAGACTAAAAACCCAAGATGCAAAGGTAGTCCAAATGGAAGTTAGAGCTCAGGATCCAGACGGGAACCAATGAGTTCACTTCGTGATTGGGCTTTGCTGCGGGATGTATGCAAAGGGGTTGTCGGTATTCATAACTTTGGTTCACCACTGAGAGATGGATGGTGGGCTTGTAGTGATAGTTACACGGGATTGGATTCCGTCATGGCCCAAAGTATTAGGTGACCGAAGTAGTGGATACCATATGCTTTACGCACTGAGTGAGGGATGTGAGGATGATTGCTATGCTTGATTGTTTGACATCACTATGACATGCACACCCCCACCCCCGTATTTCTTACACCATATGTTAGTGGCACCTTAGAGTAGTGTACCGTATGTAGTGCTAGCTCTTTGGTTGCAGGTCCAGGTTCAGGTATGATTGGATTATACCTGTTATTATTATGTTTTGTTGCTTATCGCTCATACCAGACTTTTTGTCTGACCCAGAGTTTTATGTCTCTTCTTATTACTCTGGGTGCTCACACGAGCAGACTAGAGACAGGTTAGCTGGTGATGCACGAGTAGCTGATTCGGAGGCGAGCAGGAGGTTTCCACGTATGATATATAGATATTCTCCCTTTGTCGTTGGTGGTCGCTACTTAGGCATTAGTAGTGTACCTCCTTTATCTTGCTTTTGCTTTGAGACAGTTTGAAGAGTTGTAATAATGTTAACTTTGGATCATAAGCTGTACTTGGATTTTCCTCTGCTATGTTAGTTTATTTTCAGCTTATGCACTGTCTCACCTGTTTTATGTCAAGTATGTTATTATTATATTTTATCCTATGCGCTGTGAGACATTCTACAGGTTCCTTGTTAGTTCATTTCCTTCTTCCCTTTTTCCCTTCTGACGACCCGTTCCATGCTAACTGGACATGTGTACAGCGCACCTTTGGAGTAAATGTCGGTTGGTGCGGGGCGGATCGTCACAAAACTGGAAAATGATTTCCAGCCAATGCAAAGCCAGCAAAACAAGAAAAAGATTTCATGCCCATGCAGAGCCAAGTATCGAACTTGCGACAAAATAACTTACAAATTATTCACTTTCCACCCAACCAAAGCTCTCTTTACAAATCATTTGCTTCGCTGGTTATATGTTAAGAATATTTAAAGAAACAAACTTAATTTACATTGTCCCAGCCCTGTGGGCTGCCCCAGCCGGAGGGCTTGGTGGGCTGTCCTCTGGGCCGGGCCTGCATGCAACTGCGCAAGTTATATTGTTTCCTGTTATTTTCTTCTCACATGTGAAGTATACAAGCATTGCGGAAGGCTTATCTTTTTCCCAACCACACAAATTGATCCTTTTCCTTGATAAAATGTGAAATTTGCTATTAATCTGCTACCCTGCAGGACAAAATTTTATTATTCATAATGCATATGCAGGGCATATATTTGATTTTCTCAAGTATTGATCTTACCCATTCATTTATATCTGACACCACTTTTACCAAATATATGTAGGATATTGTCCATTACTTCATCTCATAAATCAAAAGAAATTGTGTTTCACAATTTTATTTGCATTTAACAGTTGGAAGAGCTCAGAAATGATATTGCAGACTCGAAAGAGATGTATTGGGAGAAAATTGATTTGCTGGTGAACAAGGTGAACACCTTTTAGTTTGTAGATCTTTTAATTCTGACATTTTTAACCTCTGTTTCTCCTAACTATACTGCTAAATAAATCCTGTGCAGGTTCAGGTTTTGAGTTCTTCAGCAGGTGCATCTAATTTTTTTTTTGATTTTGATTTAGCTCACATCATATGTTTTGGCCTCTCATGTTAGTAGGCAGATGGTATTTGAAAAATGCAATCCCTTATTATGAGTAGCCATCTCATCCACCCCTACAGCAGTTGATGTTCTAAGACTTGTTCTATTTTCTGAAGACATCTATTTTTTGCAGTTTGTTTAATGGAACATATGTTGCCATTTTTCCCTAAATTACAGACTTAATGCATTCCTTGCTCAAAGTAGATTTTTAGTTCCTAGTTGAACTGTCAGTTTATTCGTGTTCTAGTACAAATATGAATGTATTGTGTTTGTTGATACTAAATAAAAGCTACATGTTTAGCCATTTTATTTTAGAGATATCTCATGACATTAATGCTCGATGGAATCGAAGTTTGTTGGTTTTCGTAGTTTAAAATTTTATTTAATGGCTTTCTTGAATTAATTATTTTAGATAATGGTTTGCTTATGTCTTATGCATGAGTTTAATTCTTTGTTTTTCACTCGATTGCTTATGATTTATATTCATCGTTTATACAATTTCTGCTTAAAGTTTTTTGGAGTTCACTTCAATACGAATGTATCCAGTATAATTTGAGACCTGCACGATATTTTATAGTTTCAATAATTTCACATTAATTATTTGAACAAATAATTTACTCATCGTAAAATATTGAGTAATTCCAACTTAGTTGAAATTCTGTGGTTGCCACTAACATATGCTATAACAAAAACTGTTTAATTTCAAGTAGTGTTTTCTTTCTTTATAACAAGCGTATAAACTTAACATGGATATTCCAGAAAAGCACTGACCAACTAACACATTAGCAAAGCACTTGATTTGTATGTAAGTTTACTTATGCTTGATTTAGGTTGCATTTTAAGGTTGACTGGGAAAATTCAGTTTAATTGAATTTTTACTTAATTAGTTACTTTCATTTCCTTTTAAAATTTCCTGTAATTGTTTAAATCTAAATTCAAATATGTTTTAACAAATAATTTTATATTTCATATTAAATAGCTTAACGGTCGGTTTTCCCACCGTTATGCAGTAATACTACTAACATAAAAATGAGAATTTTCGAATGCAATATAGCAGTATTACTGCATAATGGTGGAAAACCGACCGTTGAATCATATAGTTTAAAAAAAACTATTTTTTTATTTTAGTTAAACATAAAAAAGTAATGTGATAGAGAATATTTAAAATTGGAGAGATCTAAGGAGACAAAAGTGGAGAAAATTAAGTTAATTAGATTAAGGATATTTAAGGAAACATGTTATAGACATTTTCATATTTAATGATGGTTTTGTATGTTTTAAACAACTTTTTCAAGGTTAACCATTTGCTTACCCTAAATAATGCTGTTTATTTCTCATGTTGCTCTGATATTGAACATTGCAGACTGTTGTTGCGCCATTAAATTGTTATGCAGGCTATTGGTGGTATTTTTTTTTACTAATCTATCGAATAATGTATAACTCAGCTGTTAGGGGGTAAGTTTGCAATCTCGATTCATACGCCATGCATTATGGATCAGGTATGTAAGATTTTGCTCCATTTGCTTGTGTGTTTAGATTACTACCCACGGATTTCTTTTGGCATGCCATATTTTTGGACATAATACAAAGCATATAAGTGGTAATAGGATTCTAACATTGACATCATGCATTCCTTAAACTGTTCTACTCAGTGTATTTTTTGGACTCCGGTTGAATTGCTTCATCTGGTAGTTGTACCATACTTTGTTTCAAATTCAGCTATTTGTCTGTCTAATCCACTTTTTTTCATAATATGTGTTTGCGTTAAAATTAGAAGTTTAACGTGTACTGTTTTCATAGGTATGAGTTAACGTAATGGTGGATGCTGAAACTTTTCTACCAAGGCCAAATTCGGAGATGTACACCATTCAAGAGGTCGTCGGAACAGCCGTGGCTTGGCACAAAGACTTCGTTTCACTAAAATAGTATGTAATTTTTAGCTTTAGGTGTTATGTTGGACTACATTTTGGAATTGTTGGCATGGTAGGCGTTTATGTTATGTATGGATAACGTTTGTTACTATGCTAAACTTTGGATGTAACTTTAACTAATATTATGTATGGATTGTGTTTATATTATGCGTGAATCTATTGTTTTGTCAATGCCTTTCTGAATGTTTGTTTATTTTTTCATAATATATCTTATCGTTATTGTAGTAAATTATTGAATGTAGGTATTGGTGAATTGTTCATGCAAAATGGCATTTGGCATCAACTTAAGACAATTGCAAAAAAAATTGCAACTGTCAAAAATAGTTGTAGTATCTTGTTTGTCGAATGTCTATTACATGTTTATAACTGTCATTTGTTGTTGCAAAATGATTTGTTGCAACAATAAAGGTCAGTTGCAAAAAAAAAATACTGCAACATCTTATTGCAACAGACAGAAAATGTTGTAGACTTTTTACAACTCCGGCTATACCAACGAGCGCAGGCCTGTTGCCGTAGATCTACTGTAGCAGATATCGTCTGTTGCGAAAAGTGTTTTTTGTTGTAGTGATTATTCGTATTTAGTCATAAAAACAACACTTGTTTGCGATCACAATTGAGAATGGTAAGCGTCAATTTCCTATCATAGTATCGTTGTTAGCTTTATGAATGGGAGTGCTTCGGTTCTTTTTACTATACAGATTATGAAATGAAATAATGACATATTTTCTATTTTTATTATCAGCTAATGGTGTCCAGGGTGATTCAGTCTCCATCAGATGTCGCTTCTACCGTTGAATTTATCGACCTTCAGAAACTAATGGTGGTCAGGACTCAGGATCTTAACCTTGCCTTTATATATAATACGAGCATCACGGCACGCGCTTCGCGCGTGGTCGTGGCACGCGCTTCGCGCATGGTGATGGCATGCGTTTCGCGCATGGATTATTGTTTCTCAGATATATAGAATGAGTATCTAGCAAACCTTTCATTATAGAAGAATGAATGGTTATATAATTATTGTTTCGCTCATCAAAACAGAGAAGAAAACTCATACGATTGTTGCACTAAATTCAGCGTTCCAAATAAAATCATCATTTGATATATCACATTGGAACTCAAAATTCTGTAATACATATAAAACAAAAGGAAAATAGAAATATATCTCAACCTAAATAGGGAATCTACCCTTAGACAGATATTAGTAGTGGCTATGAGATTGAAACGCTGGAGGAGTAGCAGGAAAGGTTGAAGATCAAAGAGTGATGAAGATAAATTATACTGAGTGGTATTTATAGAACGAAGGGGATTTTTCCAGAATTACATGAATTATGATAAGGTTGTGTTAGAATATTTGATATTTGTTAATATATATTAATTGATAATATATGTTACCATATTTATTATGAGGCATAATGTGTGACAGCTAATTAGATTGTTGTCTATTTTTTTGATTTGGATAAGTGCTCCACATAGATTTTATAAAAGATAAATGTTTCAAAAATTTGATTAATTGCCTATCCAAATTTAGACTGATTGGAATAATTTTTGCCATGTGATATTTTGTATAATAGATATATATTAATTGATAATATATTACCATATTAATTGATAATATATTACCATACTTTGTATAACGTGGTATTTCGGTTTAAAAAGAATTGTACGTTAATTATAATCAGTGAGTTATTAATATAGTACATATATGTTTTCCCCTTGCCATTTTTGTCTGCATTAATTGTTCGTTTTTTCATGTTATTTCCCCATGTCTCTGTCTCTCTCTCCCCCTCATTCTCTCTCTATATATATTATTTATTTCCTTTATATTTACATATGCTTATTCATTTTTTCCTCACATGCATATTCTTTGGACAGTTGCCTAAAATTTTGGGCAACTAAAGCTTTAAATAGGTAAATTAATTATTTGAAGGGCATTTTCGTCAGTTCAGGTGTACACCAAAAAAGTGTGACACCAAACCTATTCCAACTATTATTAAAGATATTGCTATGGAATTTCCTGCTAAATAAAATTTGATCAATAAAGTTAGAACTAAGTTTTGTTACTTATTTATCCAATAGCAAATCAAGAATAACTGAAGGAGGTATATTCTAATTATTCGACCACTTCATTGTAGGGTAATTTCATTAGTGTGTGCTAACCCATATTAGTTGTGGCCAAGTCTGTGTTATATGTCTACTGCAGATATCTGCCTATCTCATGTGTTTGATGGTACTCACTGTTTGTTGCAATAGAATATAGACAGTCTATTTTAGAAACCAGTTGGCCTTACAAAATAAAAAAATAAAAAATAATTACTCACTAATAGATCGAACTGCAGCTGGTATAGTTACAGGTTGGTTCTCACTTAAGGAAACATCCAAGACAGTAAACCTTAACTTTTATCAAGTTCAACAACATTTTCATCACCTTCTTAACAAATGGGTTGTTCAGCAAGCCACGTCCGACGGACTTCGACGCGTCTGTTACTTAACGGGTATAATGACCCGATTCCCCAATGGACCAAAATCAAACAGTTGGGGTCTGACACGTCAAATTTCAATGGGCATATTTTGGTCAGTTAGGTTAATGGATTAATTTAATTGATTAATTTAGATTTTTAAAAAATTTAAAAATTAATAACTTGTGTTAATTAGATCCGTTTTAGATGCCTTTTTTTGCGTTGCGCTCGTATCAAAGTGTTTTACGTAATGGAATTGGTTTGGACTAAATCAGAGTAATTTACAAATTTTCAGTTTATTTGTTTATGTCTGTATTTTTGTAAATTATTGATGCATATTATTTATTAAAAACAAATAATTAATTAATTAACAATAAATCAATTAATTAAAAAAATAAAAATAAAAATGGGTCGCTTAAATGGTCTGTTTAAAGCCGCAAACACATTCTCCACTAATTATAATTTTCCACTACCGTTACCCTCAAGCACACCCAAAGTTTGGATCTAATCGTGGAAATTATAACGATTTTTTCATCTTCTTGTTATTTTCTTTTTCGAAAAAGAAAAGGGGAAAATAAAATAAATGAAAATGTTAATAATCTCGGAATTCTACGCATGAGAACAAACTGTTTGTTTTATTAACATAACGCGTACCTCCCAATACAATTTGATTTTATACAAAATGCTCATAAAATATTACTCACTCATATTCAAAATTGTTGTGTCAATCACAACACCCCTTAGAAATTGGTTTGGGAAGAAAAAGGTTTTCCAGTTTTTCACTCTATATTTTCAAGTTCAGATTGATCGGTAAATATAATTCAGAATTTACAATGCTATGCATTTACACATTCGTTGATGCACATAAAATTGCTTTCTAACAACCTAAACAACAAAATATTTGAAAAACGAGAAGAAAGGGTTAACATTATCAGGAATTAGGTGTTGAGCCAAAACAAATCGACGGACATGCCATTAAAAGTTTAATTGCTGCCTCCCAAATAAATGCGAGGTAAATAAGTTGTGTGATGCTAAGGGCACCCCCAATATGTTCTTCCTAATACCGCGACTAAAAAATACCACAAGAATTAATATTACACTCTTCTTAATACCACACTTAAACAATAGGAGCTACCACGCTATTTTACCTTATTTCTATTTCATTCGATATTCCTTCATCCTCATTTTTAAAACCGATCAATGACTTAAACCCTAGAACTATAACCGATCAACAAATTCGACGCTGCAATGCCGAGGAATATATAAAAGCTGTGAATAAGGTTTGAATTTTAGCAAACTACAAGAGAAAGTGAGAGATTAAGGTTTTCAGATCACTAAACAATCGGGAGATTATCGTACAAATTTGAATTTTCCCATGAGAGATGCGGAGAAGACAGCGATTACGAGAGATTAGAGTTTTCAGATTAGCTTAGTACGCAATTAGTTCGGCAAATAATGATTGAGTGAGAGATTAGAATGGCGAGGTAATGCGGTATTAAGAAGCAAACAAAATTTAGTAACTTCTTTTTTTTAAACTGCGGTATTAAGAAGAACATATTGGGGTGCCCTTAGCATCACACAATAAGTTCCTATTTCGTTCAACTGGAAACAAGAATGTATCAACCAACATGAATCAAAATTGGAAGAAAATATTATAACAAATCAATCTTTTTATAAAGCAAATAACATAAAATTTAGGACTATAGGAAATATAACAACTAAAGTAGAACAATCTCAATAAAGCTTACAAGTAACAAAATATAAAAGGCCAGCAGCTTCAACCTTGCATGCTCAAACTTTTATAGCTTCATTATAGTGCATGGCGATTCCTTTTTTCTTTTTCTTCTTTTGGACATTAACAACGCGATACAACAACAACATGTCAACTAAAAACTCGGACACAATAGAGAAATTGTACCACAATACAAAATGAGACCAATAAGGAGTGCAAATAGGTTCATATCCAATCAACCAAACAACAACACATGCATAAGTACCAGAAGTAGGCACGAAGAGGGAGGATCTTCCAATAGCCGCCATCTTGGTATCAACATAAAATGGTACTTGCATCAAGGGATTCCAAATTTAAGAAAGAGAAGTATGATTTTAGGAGACCTGAAATAAATTATCACGGGAGGGCTTTACTGTTGTACATTCATTCGATATAAATTTGACAATGGCATATCGCAAAATGAAATAGAAAATGTTGATAATCCACTGAAAATTAAATGTAGATGGTTTGATACAAAAGACAAAAATAAAATGTTGGGGGTCAACAGAAACTTTTTAGTAATGGAGGTAATAAACAAATTATCTTTTCATATGTTACGCATTGGAAAATAGTGAGAAGGCCAAACTTAACAAAAATTTTGGCCAAAAGTATGGAAAGTTTGGGTAGTGTTTGGTTTACCATTTTAAGTTTTGGGTTTTCGTCCATACAAAAATGTGCACAACGCATGTAAATCATGAAAAACAACAATTTTAGAAAACAAATTTAACACCCAAAATAAGAAACAACTTTTATCCATTTTTCATGTTTTGAGAAATGAGAGAAATATGGATACCAAATCCTCATTTCATGATTGCTACATCCCCTCTGTGGTCCCCTCCATCTTGCTTCCATCCTACCATTCCTCCTTCTACACCTTTAAAGTTTTGTAATTAATTTTGAAAACTAAAAACCCGAAACTCATTTTTAACCAAACACACCCTTTAGTGTAAAGTGGAAATGGTAGTGGGCCCCCGAATTCCACATTTGCACTAAAATGTGGACTTTTGGCTAAAAACCAAACTTTCCATACTTTTGACCAAATAATTTGTTAACTTCGTCATTTAAAAGAAAATGCTCCTTTACGCAAGGGTGAAAACTTTTGGTAGCAAACATTAAAAATGTAAACCTTTATCCAAAACTGAAGCCTAAAAATTCCCATGTTGAAAATGCAGTTACATTCTAAGCAGTGTATATGGTATACAGCGACATAAAAAAAATGCTGCATTCGTATCACCTGGCATTGAAAATCTATCCCTTTGTCTTTGTACTCAACGTATAGGCATTTTGAGAATTTGTCCATGTACCTGCATTTCAAAATTTACTGTATTGTCACTGATCAGGTTGGGTTTTTTCATACCTCACGCGTTGCCCGAAAGATCTCATAACTGATCATGCACCCTTTTTAGTATTTCATGTTCATTCATGAATTAATTTCTAAAGATTCACAAGGGAAATTGTACCCTTGTTTAGAAATTTATTCGATGCTTCATTTGAACCGATAAAATCTTTTTTCATTGCCTTCTCACAACTAAAGTTAGCTTTCTTATAATTTACAATGGTACGCACTTGAAACTCCACGTTTTTCCAAGAAAAAAAACAAAAAAAACATCATAAAACATTTTTTATGCTCAAAAGAAACATCAAAAGGGCTTCCATCCTAAATTCATTATAAATGAACACTTTTTATGCTCAAAAGAAACATCAAAAGGGTTTACATCCAAAATACATCATAAATTAACACTTTACTGATACTCGAAGGGACTAGAGTTGTGATCTTTTGAATTGAGCTGAAACTCTTAATATCGAGCAAAAATTGCTGAAACACCCCACCTCTGTTAAGGTCACTCACAATGGGAATGCCTTAACTTCGATGGAGCATTATAGATAAAAGACACAGATAATTTACAGGACAAATGTATACATAAGCAGCGGAAAATAAAATTAACTTTATTTCAAACATGGTTCATAACAAAACATTACATCAAACTGTTTCAAACCAACTTCCAAACCATTACATCATAATTTTTGTGTTGATTATTATATAAAGAAGCATAAAACATAAACAAAACTGCATAAATCCCCAAGTCTAATGTGTCCAAAGCCATAGCCAAAATAAGAGATTCCAAGCCGTACATCACAGAGTCTTCAAGCTTGGAAAGATGAACGGTCCAAATTAAGCTAAGCTATTCCCTCCCTGGCTACCTGGGGGGGGGGGGGAGAAAAGAAGACAAAAAAAGGGTCAGACATAAGTCTGAGTAAGCCTAGTGACTTTTCATTGTGTGAATAAGGAAAAAGTCATAAAAGGAATAAACTGAAAATAGGACAATATCAGAACAACAAACTAGCATAAAACTATATAAGGCAGGATAACTGAATATACATCGCACCCACGTTTAATTCTCTACACCTACTTATACTTGTTCAACTAGCACCACGTGTTCATGGTGAAATGATTCTCTTATATCGATCAGCTCCTACTCGCATACATTTATCATGTGTGTCCTTCGGCCCCCGCTTGACTGTAGATACTTGTGCTGGTCCCACCATGAGGTGTATCAAATCATATGGTGGCAACTTGACATTATTCAAGATGCATAGTGTATGACTACTGATGCCCAGTGGCTGCTTTTTCCACTCTAGAGTACGTGCACGCCCGTACTCCGCTGGAACCTACACTGATGCACCATCGTCAATGGTTTTGACCGCTTATAATCAACCCAGTAATCGTGCCCCACCCTGCCTAGTTCAGGGTCCCATGATACGTCTACGTGGGTTACTGCTGAAATGGGTCCCCGTTACTAGGGTTTTCCAGTCAACATGTTATAATTGTTAAGTGTCCAAATTTACCTAACCTCACCCATCAGTTTAGCTAACATGTTGAATTGATTAAGTGTTTCCTATATTGACTTAACCCGACCACTCTTGACTTAGCTTTATTAGAACACCAACCACTCACATTAGACAGGTATTATTGTGGTCACTGGATGTGCCAGTCGGTTCCAGTCAGTTTTACACCACAACTTAGTCTAACCTCGGGTCCTTTTTGGTCTCAATGCACTAACCACCCACATTAGACAGGTATTGTTGTGATCACCGGATGTGCCGATCGGTTCTGGGCAGTTTTACACCACATCTCAGTCTAACCTCGGGTTAGGCATATTCGTCTTTTCTAAATTTATATATATTTCCTTTTATGCTAATATGTAAATTTGTCAACAATTTATTTGTCATGGCCCGCTTTCTTCCTAAATCAAATTCATAATTTTTGATATGTAAATTATATCGTTTCAATGCCATACCATTTACATGGTTATGAGTCAAATATGTTAATTATGTATAATTTCATGTTTTCCTTAACGTTACCCCCGTTGTATGGTCACAAAATTACATAAGATGTTAGGCTCGACATTTTTGCATAACTAATAAACTAAAAAGGGAAAAAGAGGAACTTGCAATATTCCAACATCATATAAAAACATGGATCTAACTATAGATGTGTCATATGAACTTGGCATAATATACTTTTAATTATGAACTTTCAAACTAGATCTATGCAACATGAGTCATAAAATAATAGTTTTGCAAAGAACTACCAAAATCTAATTGAACATGCAGTGGTGAACTTGCATAGTGATTGAATCATGCTAACATGAATATAACATAGAGACATATGGATCTAACATATAAAAGGGTAGATCTAAACATATAGGTTTATATAATCATGTTTTTAACCTATAAACTTGCATGTATTCATAACATGATAGCATCACTTAGCTTGCATAAACATGGCATAATTTCTAAATTGATATACAACATATAGATGTCATCACAAGGTCGTATATCTAAACATGTATGCATAATGGGTCTAAACAATTAGGCATGAACTACAAGACTTAGCCTAAAACTTGTATAATATCACCAAACTTACATATGATAATTTCATAACATCATAGGTTTATTCACCAATTTCCACGTAACATGATAGACCACAGTAATTACATAGGCATATACGATAAAATAGATGTGAATAAACATAAATCAGCATCACATACTACTTGATACAATTCTATTTTACAATTCTTTACAAACCATGTCTTTAATTCATTCACATCTGAAAGATAACTACACTTACAAACAAAATGGAATTCTTGAGTTCTGGGATCTGTATTCTGAAATTGAATTGCTCGCCTTTGATGTAGATCGTTGAACTTTCTTAGTTGAATTAGATTAGAATTAATTTTGACGTAGCTTCAATCTTTCCTTTGAGTTGAAAGAGATGACAGCTATTCTAGGTTCACTATTGACGGCATGGCGGCTCTTGGTATGAATATTTGTGATTTAGGGTTGAGAGTTAGGTTGCTTTTATAGAGGTTTAATTAATTTAGAGCCGTCAGATTAACCCTAGAAATAATCAAGACCATCCAGTCAAGATAGGATAACACCTCATCCCTAATGACTCAGCAGGGAGTTAGAAATCGTCATCCTTTCAGATCTGCCCGCACGGGGGGGGGGGGTATGTCGACCTGTAGGATAGGTCGATACTAGGGTCGATCTCCTGGTCGACCTGGCCTGGGCGGGAATTTTTCCTGCCCTACCCCTTTCTGTGTTTAAATTTGAATTCTGAATTTTCGAAACTTCTGAAGGCCATAACTTCTTCATACGAAGTCCAATTCACGCAAACTCGGACTCTATCCCAACCAGAATTCCGAGACGAACGCAATGGCATATCCAGTTTCCCTTAGTTCTCACAATTAGAATTAATTATTCTTTATTTTGTTACTTCAAGGTTTATCGAAAACACGGGATGTTACATTCTCCCCTCCTTAAAGGATTCCGTCCCTGAAATCTTCAAGTCAAGAAGAACGTATATCCTACCATCCAATCGTCCATCTACTCAATCATCAAACACAGGCATCCATTGTCCTTAAAAGACTTCTAATGCTTCATGATCATATGCATAGTGTGTGTACATGTCCTTATCTAATGCAAAATCAGGCGGTCTACTAATTCAGTTGACCTCCTTAATGTAAGTCATGTTGGTGCCATGATCCATTATGTGTGCAATCACCCCTAATCATGCTTTCTACATGAGTGCACAATCATTTATACAAATGCAACATCCACATGATAACACATCAAGTTTCAATCATATATATAAGTACATATATGCATATGCAATATGAAAGTGACTAAGCCGATCTAATACCTAAAGTGTGTGTATATGCATCCACGAGCAACCACTAGCAATCACTTGCAACCACTTGCAACCATCAATCATAACATGTTTCAAATACATGTTTACATCCACTAGTTTCTACCTAAGGATTGAGAACGACACTGAGGAAAATACTAAAACGATAGATACGAGTATGAACAAACTTAAGGAAAAAGAGATTAAAGATGTACCCTCAAAAAGAAAAGGGTAGGCTGCACATATTTTGCCTCGGTCTCCCAAGTCGCGTCTTCCTCGGTATCATTCCATTGAACTTTTACAAGTTTGACTTCGCGGTTGCATAGCTATTTGACTTCCGTACCCAAGATACGAGTTGGAACTCTTCTCACAGTCGCCTCTCGTTCTACTTCTACATCTTCTAATTTGCTTGGTTCCACCACTTCCGCAGACTCATGTAAGAACTTTCATAAGTGAGAAACGTGAAAGATATTATGAACTCCAGCCAATCTCTCGAGCAGCTCTACTCTGTAAGCCATATTCCCAATCCTTTTAATGATAGGAAACGGCCCTACAAATCTTGGTGCTAACTTTCCTGCGGACCCGAAGTGAACGACGTTCCTCAAAGGAGATACTTTAAGGAAATCCATGTCCCCAACCTTAAACTCAAGGTTGGTTCTTCTCTTATCTGCGTAGGACTTTTGTCTATCTTGAGCAGCCTTCATTCTTTTTCGTATCAAGTCCACTTTCTTTGAAGTTTCTCTAATCATATCTGGTCCAAATATGAGCTTATCTGTAGACTCCCACCAACAAGTTGGTGATCAGCACGGTCTTCCATATAAAGCTTCGAAGGGTGCCATACCTATGGTGGCTTGGTAGCTATTGTTGTAGGCAAACTCCACCAAAGGAAGATGATCCTCCCATGTTCCTCCGAAGTAAAGAATGCATAATCTCAAGAGGTCTTCTAATACTCTGTTCACTCACTCCATCATCGGTTTGGGGGTGATAGGCTGTGCTTAAGCATAACTGTGTGCCTACAGCTTCTTGTAAGCTCTTCCAAAACTCGCTCGTAAAGATAGGATCTCGATCGCTAACAATGCTAGAGGGTATCCCATGGAGTCGCACTATCTCCTTAAGATATATGGATGCTAGAGATGAGGCAGTCCTTCTACTCTTAACGGGTATGAAGTGAGCGCTTTTTATGAGCCTGTCCACTATTACCAAAATACTGGTATTGACTCTTCTTGAACTAGGCAGCCCATCAACAAAGTCCATCGAGATGCTATACCATTTCCACTATGGGACCTCTAGAGGATGAAGCAAACCCCCAGGCTTCTTCTGCTCTGCCTTGACTTGGTGGCATACTAAGCACTTCGAGACGAGTTCAGCTACATCCCTCTTCATGCCATCCCAAAAGAAAACCCTTTTGATGTCTTTGTACATTTTGTCTCTACCGGGGTGTATGGTCAACTTGGAATGGTATGCTTCTTCAAGAACTTTCTTCACCAAATCCCTTGCTTGTGGGACGCATAGCCTTCCATCCCGCCTCAACCAACCCTTATCATCGATGGAGTATCTATTGAGGTGACTAGAAGTCTCACCCCTACTCAACTTATCTATCACATCAACTAGCTGAGGGTCTTCACGTTGTGCGGTCCCTATTGAGTCCAAAAGAGTAGGCCGCACCTCTAGCGATTCTAACAAACCAGTCACATGGTCGATAGAGGGTCTAAAATCAAAGTTGGATATATACTCCAAGCTCTGCCTTTCAACAAAGAGAGGGCATAAGGCCAGCTTCTTTCTACTCAAGGCGTCCGCTACTACATTGCCCTTGCCAGGGGTATAGGAAATCTCAAAATCGTAGGATGCCAAGAATTCCATCCACCTTTGTTGCCTCAAGTTAAGATCTTTCTGCGAGAAAAGGTACTTCAACGATTTATGGTCAGTATATAATCCAAACTTCTTACCTAGGAGATAATGGCACCAAGACTTAAGCGCAAAGACGATGACAGCCAACTCTAGGTCGTGGGTTGGGTAGTTTTTCTCATGTATCTTCAACTGCCTGCCTCCATAAGCTACTATCTTCCCTTCTTGCATCAAGATAGCTCCTAATCCCGTACCACATGCATCTGTGTATACGGTAAACATCTTGCTCCCATCTGGCAATGTCAGAACTGGGGCTGTTGTTAGAGTTCTTTTTAAGTGTTGGAAAGCAATATCGCAATCTAAATCCCAAGTGAAAGTTAAGTTCTTCTTTGTCAACTTTGTAAGTGGAGATGAGATTTTCGCAAAATCTTTGATGAACTTCCGGTAAAAGCCCGCTAGCCCGAGGAAGCTTCGGACTTCGGTTGGATTCCTTGGGACCTTCCAATCTTGCACCGCAACTACTTTTGCGGGGTCCACAGCTAATCCCTCTTTGGATACCACGTGTCTAAGAAACCTTACTTCTTCCCTCCAGAAGTGGCATTTGGAGGATTTGTCTTTTAACTGGTGTGCACGAAGAGTGTCCATGACTTCCTTTAGATGCGGAGCATGCTCTTCCTCACTCTTCGATAAAATCAAAATGTCGTCTACTAAGACCACCACAAACTTATTGAGGCACTCCCTGAACACCCTGCTCATCAAATCGACAAAGTAAGTGGGTGCATTTGTCAGGCCAAAAGGCATGACAAGCCACTCGAAGAAACCATCCGGAGTTCTGAACGCGGTCTTATAAATGCTGTCTTTAGCCACTCTCAACTGATGAAACCCGGTAGCTAAATGTAGTTGGGAGAAAACTGATGCACCGACAAGCTGATCGAACAAGTCGTCTATTCTTGGGAGTTGGTGCCTATTCTTCTTCGACAGCTGGTTTAGCTCCCTATAATCAACGCATAGGCAAAGCGAACCGTCCGCTTTAGTTGCGAACACTACTGGAGCACCCCATTCAGAAATACTCTGCCTTATAAACCCGTTCTCAAGCAGCTCTTTAACTTTCTTGTTGAGTTCTTTCCTCTCCCTTGGAGCCATATGTCTAACGAGTAGAGCGACGGGTTTTGCATTATCGACGAGGTATATGCGGAAGTCTATCTCCTGCTTCGGAGGTAACCCTTTAACCTCTTCAAAGACATCCGAGTATTCACGGACTACTCTAACAGACTGCAAATCCTCAATGGACGCATCAAGAGATTCGAGATAGCTGAGCATAACAAATTTCATGGGATTACAAGAAATTTTGAGAGTGTTACCAGGCGACTCATGAGTCAAACTATTCTCTTTTCACAGTCGAGGATGACACCATTACTGGATAGCCAATCCATGCCTAGAATCAACCCATAGCCCGTGAAGCCCAAAACATAGGCATTGCATCTAAACCCCACACTTAATATAGAAATTTCCAAATCCAAACAAATCATTGACAAATAAGTTGAGCCCCCAATTGGATTTGAAACAACCAAGGGATCCTCTACTAAACTGGTGTCTAGGTGCATAGATTCAACTAAAGTAGTAGATATAAAAGAGTGCGATGTGCCAGAATCAAAGAGTGTACGAACATGATGACCAAAAATATAAACTAAACTTTCAACAGAAACATTTTTACCTTGTTCTCGCGGAGGTGCCATGAGAGCGTGAACCTGCCCTCCAGAAGTAGATCCAACTATCTGCCCTTTCCCTTACTTTCTTGGGCAGTCCCTAGCCATGTGTCCTGCCTCGCCACAATGAAAACAACCACCCATCTTCCTTTTCTTCTTCCTGCAGTCCTTAACCAGATGTCTAGGAATGCCACAAAAATTACACTTCCTCTTGTCACGGGTTTTGCTGTTTTTCCCGCCTTTCTTGGAATCTGTCTTCTTACTCTGTAATCCTTCCCCTTTCTTATCTTGAGATGCTTCCACCTTTATCTCTTTCTTGCCAACCTTATCTTCTTCTTGTAACAGTGCCATGTCCACCAGTCTTTCATAAGTCACACCCATAGGTATATCTGACATAGCTATGTTGTGTAGTGGCTCATTCAATACTTTAACAAAGCGGAGAGCCTTCTTATGTGGAGTGCTCACTAAGTCCAATCCGAACCTAGCTAGCTGATTAAATTGGTTAACGTATTCCTTGACCGACATACTTCCCTGTCTGAGAGCTAAGAACTTCTCCATTTGTAGGCTTCGTTCAGCTTGTGAGAGGAATTTCATTTCAAACCTCATCCTAAAATCCATCCAAGTTTCAATTAGTCTTTCAGCATTAGTGACTTCCCACCAGTAGGAAGCTTCGTTTTTGAGCAACCATACCGCCAACTGTATCTTCTGCCTATCATTCACTTCGAAGATCTCGAACAAATCCTCAGTTTCTTTGAGCCAGTTTCTTGCTTCCATGAAGGATTCATTTCCATTGAAGTTCTTTCCACTCATGGCTTGAAAGTCCCTACATATTTTTGAGAAAGCATTTGCACGAGGAGGAGGAGGAGGAGGAACTGCTGCAGCTGGGGGAGGAGGAATGTCTGTTGGGCCTGCGTCATTGGCCCTAGCCTCTAAGTACCTCCTGAACCAGCCGGGTATCGGTACACCCTCTGGAAGGTTAAGATTCCCAGACATGCTGAAACGAACGAGGAAAGATTCAAAACAAAGGATAGAAAGATAATGCATATGGCTTTGGGGGATTATGCCTTTTAAAGTAAAATAACACTTTTTCTTGAAAAATGCTTCTTTTTGAAAATAGTTTTCAAAAACTTTTATCTGATCTAGTAAACCTTTTCTCTGATACCAAGTGAAACACCCCACCTCCGCTAAGGTCACTCATAAAGGGAATGCCTTAACTTCGATGGAGCATTATAGGTAAAAGACACAGATAATTTACAACACAGATGTATATATAAGCAGCGGAAAATAAAATTAACTTTATTTCAAACAAGGTTCATAACAGAACATTACAAAAAACTGAACCAACTTCCAAACCATTACATCATAATTTCTGTCTTGATTATTATATAAAGAAGGATAAAAAATAAATAAAACTGCATAAATCCCCAAGTCTAGTATGTCCAAAGCCATAGCCAAAATAAGAGATTCCAAGCTGTACATCACAGAGTCTTCAAGCTTGGAAAGATGAACAATCGAAATTAAGCTGAGGTATTCCCTCCCTAGCTACCTGAGAGGGGGGGGACAGAAGAAAAGAAGACGAAAGAAAAATGCGTCAGACATAAGTCTGAGTAAGCCTAGTGACTTTTCAGTGTGTGAATATGGAAAAGGTCATGATAGGAATAAACTGAAAATAGGACAGTACCAGAACAACAAACTAACATAAAACTATATAAGGCAGGATAACCGAATATACATCGCACCCATATTTAATTCTCTGCACCTACTTATACTTGTCCAACTAGCACCACGTGTTCATGGTGAAATGATTCCCTTATATCGATCAACTCCTACTCGCATACATTTATCACGTGTGTCCTTCGACCCAAGCTTTACTGTAAATACCTTTGCTGGTCCCACGGGGTGTATCAAATCCTATGGTGGCAACCCGACACAATTCAAGATGCACAGTGTATGACTACTGATGCCCAATGCCTGCTTTTTCCACTCCGGAGTACGTGCACGCCCGTACTCCGCTGGTACCTACACTGATGCACCACCGTCGATGTTTTTGGCCGCTTATAATCAGCCCAGTAATCGTGCCCCACCCTGCCTAGTTCAGGGTCCTATGATATGTCTACGTGGGTTACTGTTGAAATGGGTCCCCGTTACTAGGGTTTTCCAGTCAACATGTTATATTGGTTAAGTGTCCAAATTTACCTAACCGCACCCATCAGTTTATCTAACATGCTGAATTAGTTAAGTGTTTCCTAAATTGACTTAACCCTACCACTCTTGACTTAGCTTTATTAGAGCACCAACCACTCACATTAGACAGGTATTGTTGTGGTCACTGGATGTGTCGGTCGGTTCCGGGCAGTTTTACACCACAACTCAGTCTAACCTCGGGCCCATTTTGGGCTCAATGCACTAACCACCCACATTAGACAGGTATTGTTGTGGTCACTGGATGTGCCGGTCAGTTCCGGGCAGTTTTACACCACAACTCAGTCTAACCTCGGGTTAGGCATATTCGTCTTTTCTAAATTTATATATATTTCATTTTATGCTTATATGTAAATTTGTCAACAATTTATTTATCATGGCCCACTTACTTTCTAAATCAAATTCATAATTTTTGATATGTAATTTATATCATTTCAATGCCATACCATTTACATGGTTATGAGCCAAATATGTTAATTACGTACAATTTCATGTTTTCCCCAACGTTACCCCCGTTGTACGTTCGCAAAATTACATAAGATGTTAGAATCGACATTTTAGCCAAATTAATAAACTAAAAAGGAAAAAAGAGGAACTTGCAACATTCCAACATCATACAAAAATATGGATCTAACTACAGATGTGTCACATGAACTTGGCATAATATACTTTTAATTATGAGCTTGCAAACTAGATCTATGCAACATGAGTCATAAAATAATAGTTTTGCAAAGAACTACCAAAATCTAATTAATAATGCAGTGGTGAACATTCATAGGGATTGAATCATGCTAACATGGATCTAACATAGAGGCATATGGATCTAACATATAAAAGGGTAGATCTAAACATATAGGTTTATATAATCATGTTTTTAACCTATAAACTTGCATGTATTCATAACATGATATCATCACTTAGCTTTCATAGACATGGCATACTTTCTAAAATGATATACAACATATAGATGTTAACACAAGGTCGTAGATCTAAACATGTATGCATAATGGATCTAAACAATTAGGCATAAACTACATGACTTAGCCTAAAACTTGTATAATATCATCGAACTTACATAAGATAATTTCATAATATCATAGGTTTATTCACTAATTTCCACACAACATGATAGACCACAATAATTTCATAGGCATATACGATAAAATTGACGTGAATAAACATAAATCAGCATCACATACAACTTGATACAATTCTATTTTACAATTCATTACAAACCACGTCTGAAACACCCCACCTCCGTTTGGGTCACTCTCAAAGGGAATGCCTTAATTTTGGTGGAGGTTTATAAGTATAAGTCACAGATACACAAGACAGGTATAAATACACATATTTTTGAACAGCGGAAAACAACAACAATTTTTATTTCAGCAAAATATGTGTTACACAAACCATGTCATAATTTGTCTCACAATACTTCCAAAAACATAACATCTTCATAACTGTCTTGATTACATTATTTAAATAAGCATAAAAACATAAGTAAACTGCATAAGTCCCATAATTGCTATCCAAAGCCATAGTCCAAACGAAAAAGATCCAAGCAATACATTCTTTCTCTTCAAGCTGGATGTGAAAACTAGTCAAGCTGCGGTATTCGCTCCCTGTGGACCTTGGGGGGGGGAACGAAAGAAAAGAAGACAAAAGAAAAGTAGAGTCAGACATAAAGCCAGAGTAAGTCTAGGACTATTCAGTCTATGAATAAAGAACTGTGCATGATAAGTATAAACTGGAAATGGGAAAGCACCATAAACTAAGTTAAGTTGTCTAGGGTCGAATATACTTATCGTACCCCATATCAAACTCTGCATCCATATAAACTAATTTCCCAACCGGGACCCTATAATCAGGGTGAGGTGATCCATTTCTAATGATCGGCTCCTACTCGCATAGTTACATGTGTCATACGGCCCCCGATGTTGTAGATACCTATGCTGGTCCCACCATGGGGTGTATCAAATCCCATGGTGGCGGCCCGACACAATTCTAGAATGCACAGGTATACTACTGGTGCCCAGTGCCTTATTTTTCTGCGCCGAAGTGTGTTCACGCCCGCACCCCATTAGAACCTACACTGCTGCACCACCGCCGTCGATTTGACCTCTTACAGTCAGCCCAGTAATCGTGCCCCACCCTGCCTAGTTCAGGGTATCCTGATACACCTTGTAGGGTTACTGCTGAAAAGGGTCACCCGCTACTAGGTTTTCTATTTCTAGCCAACATGCTAAGTTGGTTAAGTGTTTTTTAAACCTAACCCCCAATCAGTCTGTATAGTTTAGCATGTTCCATTTTGATTAAGTATTAATTCAATTTACTTAATCCTATCAATCCTGACTCAGCCTTAATTGTCTTATTAAAGCCTCGACCTCTCACATTAGACAGGTATTGTTGTGGCTGCCTGTTGACGGTTGGGTCCGGGCAGTCTTACGCCACAACTCAGTCTAACCTCGGGTCTTTATTGGGCTCCGTGTTTAACCACCCACATTGGATAGGTTTTGTTGTGACTACTGGACAACCGGGCGGTTCCGGGAAGGTTTACATCACAACTCAATCCAACCTCGGGTTAAACACATCGTATTTTCTAAATTTACATATTTTGTCTCTTTTCTTTTTATATGTAAATATTTGCGGCCCATTATTCAAATTCATCTTTTATTGGGTAAAATTAATTCACACCACTTAATTGTTTTTCAAGGTCGTTGGCATGCGTCAAACATGCCAACACATGCATTCTATATTTTAACCCAAACGTCATTACCCCCGTTTTATACGTTCGCTATAATATAACAAATGTTGGGTTTAACATTTAAACCCAACTTAGCCATATGAAAAAGGGGAGGCTTAGAACATGGTGTTTATATATTCTAAGTAACATAAAAAGGGGAGTGTGAACGCATGAACTTGCAACATAGCGAACTAATTAACATAAATTTGGCACTTGTGAACTTGCATTGTAATAGCATATAATCATGGCATAAACATACCTAAACATGAAATCATGGTTTTTGATCTATTCATATAATCATGGCATAAATATACCTAAACATGAAATCATGGTTTTTAATCTATTCATATAATCATGGCATAAATATACCTAAACATGAAATCATTGTTTTTAATCTATTCACATAATCATGGCATAAATATACCTAAACATGAAATCATGGTTTTTAATCTACTCATGCAAACTTGCAGTTGGAATGTAATTCTAACTTAGCTATGTGTCACATATATTATCATATGATTTTGATAACAATATAGGCCTAAAACATGTTTTCCAATTAGGCATAACACCAAACATAGTCTAGTCATGTTCATAGAGTCAACACAAGTTCACAAAGATGCTTATTTTTGTCTCTAATACAAAAGTATGGTTTTACACTTGAATCATGATGCTAATTCCAACATAAATTCACGTAAGTCATAATACTCAAATGGATCCAACTACATTAAAAGTGATTATAATATATATTATGTTGGCATAATAGTGAATCATATACTTGCAGGAATCTCAAATAAACTACCACAAACATGTAGTTGTTAATTTCAACATGAATCACATACTTGCAAATATCCAATCGTTATACCACAACATCCCAAATCGTCTAGAATCAAAGCAACATACAAATATGAATTTTTATCACCACAAATCAAATACAATTCTATTTCTCATTCTACACAAATCAAAACACAATTATTTATTCACATCGGAATAGCACTCTACTTACAACGTATGACGAATCTTCAATTCAGGAATCTAAATTCTAAATTTGGAGATGTTATTCTTTGTTGTAGGCGTTGTTTTGATTTAGTTGTCGTTGCTTTAAGCTTTTGAATTGTCTCCTAACCGTCTCTCTATTTTGACGGCTATTCCTAGTCTTTCCTCAGCAGCATGACGGTCTCATTCTCATTTTTATTTGTATGAATTAGGTGGAGTCTTAGGTCCTTTTTATAGAGTTTGTGGATTGATTAGGACCGTCGATGGAGCTTGGATTAATATTAGCCATTCATTTGAAGGATAGACCAATCAGGAGCTGACACCTAGCCCTGGTGACAAGGCAAGGCTCGGGAATTCGGCTAAGCATAGACCAGGCCAGAAAACACAAGCAGGTGCACCAGGCCAAAATGGCCCGACCGGGGAGGTCGACCCCCAGGTCGACTCTAGAGTCGACCTGGCCTGGGGCAGGTCGACCCCCAGGTCGACCTGGCTTGGCAGGTCGACCCTAGGGTCGAACCCCAGGTCGACCCTAGGGTCGACCCCCAGGTCGACCCTAGGGTCGACCCCCAGGTCGACCTGGTGGGTTGGGCGGGAACTTTTCCCGCCTACTCTGATTGGGCTGAAATTCAAATCTGTTTTCGAAATTTGAATTTTCTGAAACTTCATCGGGCCATAATTGGGTCATACGGACTCCGATTTACAAAATTTCGGACTCTATTTCACGTATTTTACCGAGACGAACGCTATCGCACAGCCCGTTTCCCCTGATTCAGATTTTAAAATTTATTTCTGCCTTGATTTATGATTATAGCATGTTATTAAAATTCGGGTTGTTACATTCTCTCCACCTTAAAGGATTTCATTCCCGAAATCTCCAAGTTAGGAAGAACGTATCCTACCATCCATCATCCATCTACTCAGAACATCATCCACAAGTAATCATTGTCCTTAAAAAATTTCTAGTGCTGTATGAACATATGCAAAAGTGTGTGTATATGCACCTATCTAATGCGAAGTTCAGGCGGTTACTGATTCAGTAAACCTCCTTGATGCAAAATATGTTTGTGTCATAAATCCATTATGTATGCAAATTTTCCTATTCATGATTCTACATGAGTGCACAATCATTCATATATAAATGCAACATCCATATGACAACACATTAAACTTCAACCATGTACGAATACAAATACATATATGCATATGCAGTATGAAGTGACTGAGCCGATCTAAAACCTAGATTGTGTGTGTATATGCAACCACGAGCAACCACTAGCAATCACTTGCAACCACTTGCAACCATCATCCATAACATGTTTCAATTACATGTTTTCATCCAAAGGGTTTCTTCCTAAAAGATAAGGTCGAGGAGATATACCTAAAAAGATAGATAAAAGCGCAACTTAAGGAAAAAGAAAGATCAAAGATGTACCCTCGAAAAGAAAAGGGTAGGCTACGCGTATTCTAGCTTCAGTTTCCCAAGTTACGTCTCCCTCGGCGTCGCTCCACTGAACTTTGACGAGCTTGACTTCGCGGTTGCGTAGCTTCTTCACTTCCGTTCCTAATATGCGGATTGGAACTTTCCTCACGGTTGCTTCGCATTCCACTTCAGCTTCTTCTAGGATGCTTAGCTCTACCACTTCAGCAGATTCATGTAGACATTTTCGGAGGTGCGAAACATGAAAAACGTTGTGAACTCCGGCGAGTTTTTCGGGGAGCTCTAATCTATAGGCCATTTTCCCAATTTTCTCGATGATAGGAAATGTCGCTACGAACCTTGGTGCTAGCTTTCCTATGGTTCCAAAACGAACAACGTTCCTTAGCGGAGATACCTTAAGAAAAACTCTGTCCCCAACCTCGAATTCAAGGTCGGTCCTCCTCTTGTCGGCGTAGGATTTTTGTCTGTCTTGGGCTATCTTCATCCTTCTTCGTATCAAGTCTACTTTCTCTGAAGTCTCTCGGATCATATCTGGCTCAAGTATGAGTTTATCAGTAGACTCCCACCAACAAATGGGCGATCGACACGGTCTTCCATATAAAGCTTCTAAGGGCGCCATTCCGATGGTGGCTTGGTAGCTGTTGTTGTAGGCAAATTCCACCAAAGGAAGATGGTCTTCCCACGTCCCTCCGAAGTCAAGGACGCACAGTCTTAAAAGGTCCTCCAAAACTCTGTTCACTCTTTCTGTCTGGCCGTCGGTCTGGGGATGATAGGCTGTGCTCAAGCATAACTGTGTGCCTACCGCTTCTTGCAGACTCCGCCAAAACTCACTTGTGAAGATAGGGTCTCGGTCACTAACAATACAGGAGGGTATTCCATGGAGTCGAACAATTTCCTTGAGGTAAAGAAATGCTAAGGATGAGGCAGTTCTTTTACTCTTGACAGGTAAGAAGTGGGCGCTTTTAGTAAGCCTATCCACTATTACCCAAATGCTAGTGTTGCCTCTTCTAGACCTAGGCAGCCCATCAATGAAGTCCATTGAGATGCTGTCCCACTTCCACTGCGGGACCTCTAGATGATGGAGCAGACCGCCAGGCTTTTTCTGTTCCGCCTTAACCTGTTGGCACACCATACACTTAGAAACGAAATCTGCCACGTCCTTCTTCATGCCGTTCCAAAAGAAAATTCTATTTATGTCCATGTACATTATATCTCCGCCTGGGTGTATCGTCATCTTGGAGTGATGTGCTTCCTCGAGAACCTTCTTTACTAAATCCCTTGTCTATGGGACGCATAGTCTTCCATCTCACCTTAGCCAACCCTTATCGTTGATGGAGTATCTGCTGAGGTGACTTGAAGTCTCACCCCTGATTAGCCTATCAATCGTCTCCACAAGCGGAGGGTCTTCGCATTGTGCTGTCCCTATTGAGTCTACTAAAGTCGGGCGTACTTCGAGAGATGCTAGCAAGCCCAGTACAAAATCGGAGGAGGGCCTAAAGTCAAAGCTGGCTATAAACTCTAGGCTTTGTCTTTCAACAAACATCGGGCTTAGGGTTAGTTTCTTTCGGCTTAACTCATCTACCACTACGTTACCTTTGCCCGGAGTGTAGGAGATCTCGAAATCGTACGAGGCAAGAAACTCCATCCATCTCTGTTGCCTCAAGTTAAGATCTTTCTGCGAGAAAAGATATTTCAACGATTTATGGTCAGTGTAAAGTTCGAACTTCTCACTTAGGAGATAATGTCGCCAAGACTTGAGTGCAATGACGATGGCCGCTAACTCAAGGTCGTGGGTCGGGTAGTTCTTTCCATGCACTTTCAACTGCCTTCCACCATAAGCTACTACCCTTCCTTCTTGCATTAAGACAGCACCTAGCCCTGTCCTACATGCATCTGTATAAACTGTGAACATCTTGCTTCCATCTGGCAACGTCAGAATTGGGGCTGTTGTAAGAGCCCTTTTTAGTCGTTGGAAAGAAAACTCGCAATCCAAATCCCAATTGAACACTAGATTCTTCTTGGTCAGCCTTGTGAGAAGAGCTGAGATTTTCGCAAAATCCCTTATGAATTTTCGGTAGAAACCTGCTAGTCCTAGAAAACTTCGGACCTCAGTTGTATTCCTTGGTGTCTTCCAATCCTGTACCGCTACTACCTTAGCAGTGTCCACAGCTAACCCTTCTTTGGATACTATGTGCCCAAGGAACCTCACTTCTTCTCTCCAAAAGTGGCATTTGGAGAATTTGGCTTTTAGCTGATGGACTCGCAGAGTTTCCATGATTTCCCTTAAGTGCTGAGCATGTTCTTCTTCACTCTTTGAGAAGATCAAGATATCGTCTATGAAGACCACTACAAACTTGTTGTGGAATTCTCTGAACACCCTACTCATCAGGTCCACGAAGTAAGCGGGTGCGTTTGTCAAGCCAAAAGGCATGACAAGCCATTCAAAGAAGCCGTCTGGGGTTCTGAATGTCGTTTTATCGATGCTATCTTCAGCCACCCTTAGCTGATGAAAACCGGTCGCCAAATCGAGTTGGGAGAAAACAGACGCTCCTACAAGCTGATCAAACAGATCGTCAATTCTGGGGAGAGGGTGCCTATTCTTTTTTGTTAGCTTGTTGAGCTCCCTATAGTCAACACACAGATGGAGTGAACCATCCGCCTTTGTAGCGAACACCACTGGAGCGCCCCATTCAGAAATACTCCTCCTAATGAACACTTCTCTAGAAGCTCTTTAATCTGTTTACTGAGCTCTTTCCTTTCCCGTGGAGCCATGTGTCAAACGGGCAACGCAACAGCCTTTGCATTATCTACAAGATATATGCGGAAGTCTATCTCCCGCTTCGGAGGTAAGCCCTTCACCTCTTCGAAGACATCCGGATATTCCCGGACCACTCTAACCAATTGCAAACTTTCAACAGAAGCATCTAGCGATTCAAGATAACTAAGCATAACCGCATACGAGGGATTACAAGTAATTTCCAGAGTGTTACCGAGTTGGGTCAGAAGCCTAACCACCCTTTTCTCACAATCAAGGATGGCACCATTACTGGATAGCCAATCCATGCCCAAAATCAAACCATATCCCGAGAAGCCCAAAACAAAGGCACTACATCTAAATTCTATGCTTAGAATAGAAATTTTCAATCCCACACAGATCATAGACAAATGAGCTGGGGCCCCAATTGGATTTGAAACAATTAAGGGGTCCTCTACCATACTAGTTTCTAGGTGCAGAGATTCTACTAAAGCAGATGAAATAAAGGAGTGTGATGCGCCAGAATCAAATAAAGTGCGAACTGGGTGATCATAAAGATAAACTACACTTTCTACAGAAGTATTTATACCTCGTTGTTGCAGAGGTGGCGCTTCTAGCACATGAACCTGTGCCCCTGAGGTGGATCCAGCCCTCTGCCCCTGCCCTCGTTTCTTTGGGCAATCCTTAGCCATATGGCCTGTTTCACCGCAAGAAAAGCACCCACCATTCATCTTGGCCTTCTTTTTCCGGCAATCTTTCACCAAGTGCCCCACTTTGCCACAGAAATTACACTTCCTCTTCTCTTTGTTGTCTTTCCCGCCCTTCTTAAAGTCTGCCTTCTTAGGCTGTAAACCCTCTTTCTTCCCTTGAGAGCTTTCTGCCTTTGTCTCCTTCTTGCCCTTATCCTCTTCATTTAGTAATGCCATCTGCACCAACCTTTCATACGTAGCCCCCATGGGTATATTGGTCATGGCAAAACTGTGTAATGGCTCATTCAATCCTTTAACAAAGCGGAGAGCCTTCTTGTGCGGAGTGTTGACTAGGTCCAGTCCGAACCTAGCCAGCTGATCGAACTGATTAACATACTCTTTGACTGTCATATTCCCTTGCTTAAGAAATAAGATTTTTTCCAACTGAAGACTCCTTTCAGCTTCTGAGAGAAATTTAGCCTCAAACCTTGCCCTAAAGTCCTCCTATGTTTCCACTGGTCTTTCTGCATTGGTGACTTCCCACCAGTAGGAAGCCTCGCCTTTAAGTAGCCATACTGCCAGTTGTACCTTCTACCTATCTTCTACCTCAAAGATGACAAATAAGTCCTCGGTTTCCTTCAGCCAATTCCTGGCTGCCACGAAGGACTCGGTTCCATGAAAGTCCTTTCCTCCCATAGCTTTAAAATCTTTACATATCTTAGCAAAATTATTACCTCGCGGAGGAGGTGGAGGAAGAGGTGTTGCTGCAGCTGGATGATTTCCCACAGCTGGGGGGGGGGAGGAACGGTAGGACCTGGCTGAGTGGCCCTCGCTTCTAAGAATCGTCTGAACCAACCAGGTATTGGTATACCCTCTGGCAAGTTAAGTTCTTCGGACATGCTGAAATAAAAAGGGTAGATTCAAAACGAAGGATAAAAGATAAAACCTATGGCTTTGGGGGACTTTGCCTTGTTTTAAATAAAATAACATTTTATTTTTAAAAATGCTTCTTTAAATTTTTTTTTTTGGAAATGCATTTTCAAAACTTTTTATCTTATCTGGTAAACCTATGCTCTGATACCAAGTGAAACACCCCACCTCCGTTAGGGTCACTCTCAAAGGGAATGCCTTAATTTTGGTGGAGGTTTATAAGTATAAGTCACAGATACACAAGACAGATATAAATACACATATTTTTGAACAGCGGAAAACAACGGCAATTTTTATTTTAGCAAAATACGTGTTACACAAACCATGTTATAATTTGTCTTACAATACTTCCAAAAACATAACATCTTCATAACTGTCCTGATTACATTATTTAAAGAAGCATAAAAACATAAGTAAACTGCATAAGTCCCATAATTGCTGTCCAAAGCCATAGTCCAAACGAAAAAGATCCAAGTAATACATTCTTTCTCTTCAAGCTGGATGTGAAAACTGGTCAAGCTGCGGTATTCCCTCCCTATGGACCTGGGGGGGGGACGAAAGAAAAGCAGAGTCAGACATAAAGCCTGAGTAAGTCTAGGACTATTCAGTCTACGAATAAAGAAGTGGGCATGATAAGTATAAACTGGAAATGGGAAAGCACCATAAACTAAGTTAAGTTGTCTAGGGTCAAATATACTTATCGTACCCCATATCAATCTCTGCATCCATATAAACTAATTTCCCAACCGGCACCCCATAATCAGGGTGAGGTGATCCGTTTCTAATGATGGGCTCGTACTCGCATAGTTACATGTGTCATACGGCCCCCGATGTCGTAGTTACCTATGCTGGTCCCACCATGGGGTGTATCAAATCCCATGGTGGCGGCCCGACACAATTCTAGAATGCACAGGTATACTACTGGTGCCCAGTGCCTTATTTTTCTGCGCCGGAGTGTGTGCACGCCCGCACCCCGTTAGAACCTACACTGCTGCACCAACGTCGTCGATTTTACCTCTTACAGTCAGCCTAGTAATCGTGCCCCACCCTGCCTAGTTTAGGGTACCCTGATACACCTTGTAGGGTTACTGCTGAAAAGGGCCCCCGCTAATAGGTTTTCTATTTCTAGCCAACATGCTAAGTTGGTTAAGTGTTTTGTAAACCTAACCCCCAATCAGTCTGTATAGTTTAGCATGTTCCATTTTGATTAAGTATTAATTCAATTTACTTAATCCTATCAATCCTGACTCAGCCTTAATTGTCTTATTAAAGCTTCGACCTCTCATATTAGACAGGTATTGTTGTGGCTGCCTGTTGTCGGTTGGGTCCGGGCAGTCTTACGCCACAACTCAGTCTAACCTCGGGTCTTTATTGGGCTCCGTGTTTAACCACCCACATTGGATAGGTTTTGTTGTGATTACTAGACAACCGGGCGGTTCCGGGCAGGTTTACATCACAACTCAATCCAACCTCGGGTTAAACACATCGTATTTTCTAAATTTACATATTTTGTCTCTTTTCTTTTTATATGTAAATATTTGCGGCCCATTATTCAAATTCATCTTTTATTGGGTAAAATTAATTCACACCACTTAATTGTTTTTCAAGGTCGTTGGCATGCGTCAAACATGCCAACACATGTGTTCTATATTTTAACCCAAACGTCATTACCCCCGTTTTATACGTTCGCTGTAATATAACAAATGTTGGGTGTAACATTTGAACCCAACTTAGCCATATGAAAAAGGGGAGGCTTAGAACATAGTGTTTATATATTCTAAGTAACATAAAAAGGGGAGTGTGAACGCATGAACTTGCAACATAGTGAACTAATTAACATAAATTTGGCACTTGTGAACTTGCATTGTAATAGCATATAATCATGGCATAAACATACCTAAACATGAAATCGTGGTTTTTGATCTATTCATATAATCATGGCATAAATATACCTAAACATGAAATCATGGTTTTTAATCTATTCATATAATCATGGCATAAATATACCTAAACATGAAATCATGGTTTTTAATCTATTCATATAATCATGGCATAAATATACTAAACATGAAATCATGGTTTTTAATCTATTCATGCAAACTTGCAATTGGAATGTAAATCTAACTTAGCTATGTGTCACATATATTATCGTATGATTTTGATAACAATATTGGCCTAAAACATGTTTTCCAATTAGGCATAACACCAAACATAGTCTAGTCATGTTCATAGAGTCAACACAAGTTCACAAAGATGCTTACTTTTGTCTCTAATACAAAAGTATGGTTTTACACTTGAATCATGATGCCAATTACAACATAAATTCACATAAGTCATAATACCCAGATGGATCCAACTACATTAAAAGTGATTATAATATATATTACGTTGGCATAATAGTGAATCATTTACTTGCATGAATCTCAAATAAACTACCACAAACATGTAGTTGTTAATTTTCAACATGAATCACATACTTGCAAATATCCAATCGTTATACCACAACATCCCAAATCGTCTAGAATCAAAGCAACATACAAATATGAATTATTATCACCACAAATCAAATACAATTCTATTTCTCATTTTACACAAATCAAAACACAATTATTTATTCACATCGGAATAGCACTCTACTAACAACGTATGACGAATCTTCAATTCAGGAATCTGAATTCTGAATTTGGAGATGCTACCCTTTGTTGTAGGCATTGTTTTGATTTAGTTGTTGTTGCTTTAAGCTTTTGAATTGTCTCCTAATCGTCTCTCTATTTTGACGGCTATTCCTAGTCTTTCCTCAGCAGCATGACGGCCTCATTCTCATTTTTATTTGTATGAATTAGGTGGAGTCTTAGGTCCTTTTTATATAGTTTGTGGATTGATTAGGACCGTCGATGGAGCTTGGATAAATATTAGCCATTCATTTAAAGGAGAGACCAATCAGGAGATGACACCTAACCCCAGTGACAAGGCAAGGCTCAGGATCGGCTAAGCACAGACCAAGCCAGAAAACACAAGCAGGTGCACCAGGCCAAAATGGCCCGACCGGGGAGGTCGACCCCCAGGTCGACTCTAGAGTCGACCTGGCCTGGGGCAGGTCGACCCCCAGGTCGACTCCCAGGTCGACCTGGCCAGGCAGGTCGACCCTAGGGTCGACCCCCAGGTCGACCTAGTGGGTTGGGCGGGAACTTTTCCCGCCTACTCTGATTGGGCTGAAATTCAAATCTGTTTTCGAAATTTGAATTTTCTGAAACTTCATCGGGCCATAATTGGGTCATAAGGACTCCGATTTACAAAATTTCGGACTCTATTTCGCGTATTTTTCCGAGACGAACGCAATGGCACAACCCGTTTCCCCTGATTCATATTTTAAAGTTTATTTCTGCCTTGATTTATGATTATAGCATGTTATTAAAATTCGGGTTATTACAACGTCTTTAATTCATTCACATCTGAAAGATAACTACGCTTACAAAAAAAGGAATTCTTGAGTTCTAGGATTTGTATTCTGAAATTGAATTGCTTGCCTTTGATGTAGATCGCTGAATTTTCTTAGTTGAATTAGATTAGATTTAATTTTGACGTAGCTTCAATCTTGCCTTTGAGTTGAAAGAGATGACGGCTATTCTAGGTTCACCATTGACGGCATGACAGCTCTTGGTATGAATATTAGTGATTTAGGGTTGAGAGTTAGGTTGTTTTTATAGAGGTTTAATTAATTTAGAGCCATCAGATTAACCCTAGAAATAATCAAGACAGTCCAGTCAAGATAGTATAACACCTCGGCCCTAATGACTCAGCAGGGAGTCAGAAATCGTCATCCTTTCAGATCTGCCTTGGGGGGGGGGGTAGGTCGACACTAGGGTCGACCTCCTGGTCGACCTGGCCTGGGCGGGAATTTTTCCTGCCCTGTCCCCTTCTGTTTTTAAATTTGAATTTTGAATTTTTGAAACTTCCGAAGGCCATAACTTCTTCATACGAAGTCCAATTCACGTAAACTCGGACTCTATCTCAACAGAATTCCGAGACGAACAAATAGCATATCCCATTTCCCTTAATTCTCACATTTAGAATTAATTATACTTTAATTCGTTACTTTAAGGTTTATCAAAAACACGGGGTGTTACAATTGCATTCTTCAACCAGGTTTTTTTACTTCATTCTTCATTTTTAGCATAATAATGAAGCACAGGTTTCCCTTTAGTTATTCACCATCAAATTTACTTACAAAATTTTCTCTTTATGTTTCAATAAATAAAGTGTCATTTGCCCAATTTACAAGAATAATTTAATATTTCACCATTCCATGTTGACAATATTGCGATTGTGGAATTTATAATAAAAAGACTTAATGTGGGTCCACTTCATTTTATAACCGTAGTTTAAATCTCTACTATCTCGTTGGATATATCATAGATCATTTGCTCACGTTCAGAGGAAACAAGATATCAATTCTCACTCATACCACGTTCGACTCGTATATCATCCAAAATATTTAGAACATGGATTTAAAATTTCAGTCGAATAACCCAAATAAAATTATATAAATTTGCTTTTACGTAAGCTCTCTCTTTTTTCTTTTTTAACTTTTCATATCGGTCCAAAAGGAAACTTTCCTCCCACTAAACAAAATTATAGAAAGTTTATGTTTCAAAAGAAACATCAAGAGGGCTTCCGTCCTAAATTCATTATAAATGAACACTTTTTATGCTCAAAAGAAACATCAAAAGGGTTTATATCCAAAATACGTCATAAATTAACACTTTTCTGATACTCGAAATGTTGGGAAACAATGGTTGAGTCACGTCCTTGGTCGCTTTCTTGAAGACGATTCGGCGATTTGGTCGGTGGTGCAAACTAGTTCATGCTTCCGCCGCCGCTTCCAGGATAAAACAGCCTCTAAAAAGAATAATTGATTTGCTTGCACAACAAATCAGTGCAGATTTGCACTTTCGAATATAAAAACTGCTCTTTTTTTTAATGGCGAAGGTAAGAAAACATTATTCATATTGATACTCTCGTCTACAATTGAAGATAATATATTTATACGGGGATCAGGGATGAATGAAATACTTGGCAGTGAGGGAAAATCGGATCTACTGAAATAACCAGTCAAGAGTTTAACGCTTCATGCAAAAAGTCAGCTCAAAAATATTTTCCATAAAAAACAGTTTGAAAAAGGCAAGGTTTTCCGGTACAAAAATATAAGTGTCTACACCAAAAAGCTAAAGCCCAAATCCCAAACCCGACCCGACCGGGCCGGGCCGGGCTGGGTCGGGTCGAGTCGGTCAGTCACACGCGCATGTGCGGTGGTCATGATGCATGGTCTCCCTCCTTACAACAAAGCATGAACTGGGAGCCCAAGGCCCCAACATGATTTCTTAGAAACAAGCATAAATACTTACTTTTTTCCATATAGTCCCATGATGTGGGACTATTCACATATAGGAGCCATTCATACACTTATTCCAACATTTTTATTAATTCACCTAATATTTATAAAAACATTTCCAACAATCCCCCACTTGAATTTTTAAAAATATTTTCGAGTAGTTTCCAAAAACATAAGATTGTGCAAAAACAACGGTGTCATCTGACTTGAACCTTTGTATAGTGAATAAGATTTAGTTTTTAATAGAGTGACATGTCGTCTTGAACTCTATTCCTGACATCAAACCACACAGAACCTTTTCTATAATGCAATCAAATAAGCCCATGCATTTATGGCCATGCACGTCTATCCCAGTTTGGTGAACGCTCTGGAAGTTTTGCCCAAAAATCCATAGGAGACGGCCACATTTCCAATTCACATAGGTGAGTCTATCAAGAGTACTCCTGAAGATAGGTACTCCACTCCAAATAGAGTATAAATCTCATTAAGAGTTTCTATCAACCCATCCTCTAATCACTTCAGGAATACATGCTGCTTGGTTTATTAAATAGCATGTTCAACTCCTATCACTACACAACTTGTTTTTATCCACTGAACATAGTTCTTGGGATCTCCAGTCATTTAGGTCAGGTTACCATTGTGCATGACTCAACAATCTAACGGCAATAGTCCCATTCTTTTAGAAGAATTAAGGACTTTCTCTCTGGACAGTCCTTTCGTCAAAGGGTCTGCCAAATTTTCATCACTACGTATGTAATCCACTCTAACGGTACCTGTAGAAAGTAGTTCTCTAATAGTGTTGTGCTTACGACGTATTTGTCATCTCTTACCATTATAATAATGGTCCTGAACTTTTTCAATAGCCGCAGTACTATCGCAATGTATCAACACAGCTGGTATCGGTTTTTCCCATAAGGGAATCTCAGCTAGCAGATTTCTCAAATACTCTGCTTCATCACTAGCTGTGGCTAGTGCTATCATCTCAGACTCCATAGTGGACTGAGCCAAAATAGTCTGTTTCTTGTATTTCCAAGAAATAGCTCCTCCAGCGATGCTAAATATATAGCCGCTGGTTGCTTTAGAATCATCAGATAAGGTATTCCAGTCTGCATCAGAATATCCTTTAAGTACAGCTGGAAACCTTTCATAATGTAATCCAAGGTTCATAGTTCATTTAAGGTATTTCATGACCCTTTCAATAGCATGCAAGTGCTCTATACTAAGTCTACTGGTAAACCTGCACAATAATTCTATGACATAGGCAATGTCGGGTCTATTACAATCATTGGTATACCGAAGGCTGCCAATGATGCTCACATAATCAGACTGTCTAACACCTTCACCAGTGTTCTTAAATAACTTTACACTTGGATCATATGGTGTACATGCAGGTTTACAGTCAAAGAATTGTATTTCTTCAGTATTTTCTCAATGTAATGAGACTGATCCAAAGAAATTCCCTTTTCTGACCTAGTAATTTTAATACCAAGGACTACACTCGCCTCACCTATATTTTTCATATCAAAATTGGCACTTAATAAGGATTTGATTGAGTTTATAGCATGAATGTTTGACCCAATGATGAGTAGGTCATCTATATAAAGGCATATAACAGTTCAAATGTCATTCTCAGATTTGTAATAAATGCATTTGCCACTTTCATTAACTTTAAAACCATGTGAAATGATTAAGTTATCAAATATTTCATGCTATTGTTTAGGTGCTTGTTTTAAACCATATAATGATTTATCTAATTTGCGTACTTTATGTTCTTGACCATGTACTACAAATCCTTCAAGCTAGTCCATATAAATTTCTTTGTCTAATTCACCATTTAAAAAACCGGTTTTAACATCCATTTGGTGTATTAGTAAATTATGGATGGAAGCAAGTGGAATTCAGTTTTAAAAAGCGGTTTTAACATCTATATTTTCTTTTTGTCTAAAACCTTTAGCTATTAGTCGTGCTTTATATTTATCAATAGTGCCATCAGGTTCTAATTTCTTTTTAAGCACCCATTTACAACCTATAGATTTACAACCAGGGGGTAAATCTACCAAATGCCAAGCCTTATTGGATTCCAAAGAATCCATCTCATCATTTATAGCCTCTTGCCAATAATCGGCATCTAAAGAAGATAAGGCCTCTTGGAGGTTTAAGGGATACTCCTCTATAGTAAAAGCACAAAAATCCGAACCAAAATCTTTTACGGTTCTTGCTCTTTTACTTCTTCTAGGTTCAGCATCAGAACTTTTATTAAGTTCTGTTCTAATTGGCATACTTGATGAGCCCCCACTATTCCTTAATTTAAAAGGAAATTTTGTTTCATAAAAATCGTCATCAGTTGATTCAATTATATTACGTGTATTTAGGTCATAAAATCAGTATGCTTTGCTATTAATAGCATAGCTTATAAATACACGTTCATATGCTCTACTTGCCAATTTTATTCTCTTAGGGTCTGGAATTCGAACATATGCTAAACAACCCCAAGTTCTAAAGTATGAGACATTGGGTTTATAATTCTTTAAAATTTCATAAGGTGAAATTTTATTCTTAGATTTGGGGATTCTATTCAGTACATAGCATACAGTCAATAAAATATTCCCCACCAATGTTTTGCTGCACTAGTATTTAGTAGTATGGAAACTACTAATTCGATAAAAGTCCTATTTTTCTTTCAGCTTTACCATTCATTTCAGGTGAATAGGATGCAGTTCTTTCATGTACAATACCATGTAATTTATAGAAGTCCAGAATTGAACTAGATTCATATTATGTTCCTCTATCTCTACGAAGTCTCTTAATTTTCCTATTTGCTTGATTCTCAATTTCAGTTTTGAATGTTTTAAACATGTTATATGCATCACTTTTTATTTTTCATAAGATATACATAGGTGAATCCAAGCAATCATCAATAAAAGTGACAAAATAGAGATGTCCATGTCTAGTCAAAGTGCCATCAAAACTCACGGATATCAGAATGAATCAAGTCTAAGGGTTCAGAAACTCTATCAATAGATTTATTAGGTTTCTTTGTGATTTTAGCTTGTGTACAGAATTCACATTTATTAGGTTCAGATTCTGACATTTTAGGAATCATATCTAGGGTGCTCATGTTATGAATTATTCGTTTATTAACATGACATAATCGAGAGTGCCAAATATTAAAATTACACAACATATAAGAAGAAGTAGCCACTTTATTAGATTCAACATTTAATTTAAACATCCCCTCACAAGCATAACTCTTTCCCACAAAAGTTTCCTTATAAGTTAGGGTATACAAATCAGCCCCAATAACTTGAGTAAAGCCTGCCTTATTAAGGAGAAAGCCAGAAACGAGATTCTTCCTCATCTCTAGAGTATGCATAACATCTTTCAGAATCACATCCTTTCCAGGGGTAAACTTGATTTCCACATTTCCAACCCCTGCAACTTTAGTGGTGTGAGAATCTCCCAACAACACTTTCTGATCATCAACAACCGTGTATGTAGTGAAAATATCACGATTATAGCAGACATAGCAAGAAGCACCAGTGTTTACGCACCAACCCTCTGATCCACCAACAAGGTGAATCTCAGTAATCATAGCCGTAAGAGGCTTCTCAATTAGGTTTACCTGCGGTGCAGAGCTTGGCCTGTTTCGACACTTTCGTGCCATATGACCTGGTTCCACAGTTGTAACACAGAAACAACTGTCTAGAATCATTCTTTTGGGCTGGTTTTTGCTGTCCTTTTGGGTTTCCTTGTGAATTCTCGTTCTGTTTGTTGCGCCAGTTCTGATTCTTAAAGGACTTCTGATTTGGTTTTAGAACTGCGGGTTTATTCTTTTTAGTGTTGTTGTTTGAGACAACCAGCACTTCCTCTTTCTGGTCCTGTTTACGCGCCTCCTCCTCAATACGGAGGTGAGTGATCAAGTCTCTAAGGAAAATTCCTTAGTCTTATGACCCATCGTCTGTCATCTGGTATTTAAGATAGCGGCTGACAGGATACTTCTTTGCCCATGCCTCCTCTGTATCATACTTCTTTTTCAGCGCTTCCTAGATCTCCTTCGCTGCCTTGTCCTCTTAGTTGTAGTAGTCATACAGATCATCACGGAGGCCATTGAGTATGAAATTTTTGCATAAGTAATCCCGTTCAGTCCAGATCTGTAGTTGCTTTGATTGTTCTATCTAGGAAGCCATCTGCGCTTCGTCAGTTCCGTCAGGTTTGTTTGGCAACTACGGTTTGTCGATGGTTAAAGTAGCAACCACCTTTCTCATCGTCAGAGAGAACTCCATCTTCTGACGCTATCGCTTGAAATGCAAGCCTTTGAATCTGAATGGAGCAGCAGTCACGAGTGGGATCCGGAAGCCAGAGGGAGGAGCAGCATCATCTAGGGTTGATGTCGAAGCCATTGTTTCAGATCGTCTTCATATTGTTGGGAAACAATGACCGAGTCACGTACTTGGTCGCTTTCTTGAAGACGATTCGGCGGTCTGGTCGGTGGTGCATTTCGTACTTCCGCTGCAACCTCTAGGATAAAACAACCTCTGAAAATAATAACTGATTTGCTTGCACAACAAACCACTGCAGATTTGCACTTTCGAATATAAAAAACTGCTGTTTTTTTAATGGCGAAGGTAAGAAAACGTTGTTCTGTTTGATATTCTCATCTACAATTGAAGATAATATGTACAGACGAGGATTAAGGCTGAACGAAAATACTGGGCAGTGAGAGAAAATCGGATCTACTGAAATAACGAGTCAAGAGTTTACCGCTTCATGTAAAAGTCGGCTCAGAAATATTTTCCATAAAACATGGTTTGAAAAAGGCAAGGTTTTCTATCCAAAAGTATAAGTGTCTACATCACAAAGCCCAAGCCCAAACCCGAGCCGGGGCCAGGCCGAGCTGAGCCGTTGTGCGCGCATATGTGGTGGTCATGATGCATGGTCTCCCTCCTTACAACAAAGCATGTATTGGGAGCCCAAGGCCCCAACATGATTTCTTAGAAATAAGTATAAATACTTGCTTCTTCTATATAGTCCCATGATGTGGGACTATTCATATTTAGGAGTCATTCATACACTTATTCCAACATTTTTAATAATTCACCTAATATTTATAAAAACATTTCCAATACGAAGTGACTAGAGTTGTGATCTTTTGAATTGTGCCGAAACTGTTAATATCGAGCAAGCACTGCATCTTCAACCAGGTTTTTTACTTCATTCTTCATTTTTAGCATAATAATGAAGCACAGATTTCCCTTTAGTTATTAACCATCAAATTTTATTGCAAAATTCTCTCTTCATGTTTCAAGAAATAAAGTGTCATTTGCCCAATTAACAAGAATAATTTAATATTTCACCATTCCATGTTGACAATATTGCGATTGTGATGCAATTCGTATAAATTAGAAAGAAAGAATTTATAATAAAAAGACTTAATGGGCTTTGAGTCCACTTTATTTTATAACCGTAGTTTAAATCTCCGCTATCTCCTTGGATATATCATAGATCATTTGCTCATGTTCAGAGGAAACAAGATATCAAATCTCACTCATACCACGTTTGAATCGCATATCATCCAAAATGTTTTAATCTCATTTAGAACATGGATTTAAAATTTCAGTCGAATAACCCAAACAAAATTATATAAATTTGCTTTTATGTAAGCTCTCTCTTTTTTCTTTTTTCTTTTTTAACTTTTCATATCGATCTAAAAAGAAACTTTCCACCCACTTAACAATTATACCCCCTCTCGGCCTTACCGACTAAAAGTTCAGTCAAGCTTGGAGTTATATTTGAGGATCAATAACTCACTAGTACATTGATTTAGAGATTAAAATGAGAAAGTAAAACATGTAATCAATGAAAATACACAAGATTTAGTGGTTCAACCTATGTTAGCCTACATCCACTATGAGGATTTTTTTTAATTTTATTTGACTTTGACTCTCTTTCAATGTCAGTGATTAGAAGAGGTAATACAAGAAAATAAATGCATGATAGTTTATAATTATCAACATCTGTAAAATTGCACGTTTGGTTGGATTTTATAGACTCTGAAATTTGAGCTCAGACAGCCAAGATTGCGTTGCAAAGTTTCGACAATCACTCTCAGCTATTGATTTGGTTGTTCAACTGATGTGTACGCCAGCTGGCTTGTGTGGATGAGATGATCGTATGCCAGCGGTCCATACTTGAGCATGCTTTAGTTAGAAACAAATTTCTTTAGTTAAAAATAAATGGCATGAGATCAGGTAGTGATTGTGCAATAATGTTGTGCTAGAGTGACAACAAAGGACAAGCAGCGACTATCACAGGATTGCTTTTGGCAGGTGAACAATGACTCATTTTTCCCATTTTTTCACAGAAACTGTGCCACCGTAAGCCTTTTTATAAGGATAGTTTGGTACCTAAAGGCAAAGCCTGTGCAGCTAGAACAAGAAGGCTTCAAAGAGTGTGGGACGGTCGAGGTGTAAGGCAAGCATGGGACCTTGCCAAGGAAAGGGTGATGACATTTTCTGGGCTGTTTAAGTAAGGAGGAGGTAAGTTGTCTGGGTCACTCGAATGTGAATGAATAGTCATTTGCATGTCGAGCCACTATTTGTCCTAGTTTGCCTACAGCATCGTGGACTATGTTTCGCTCACGTGTGCCAAGCGAGTTGCTTTATAGTAGACCTTATACGCTCTGAGCAAGATGCAAGCCCACTGGAATAAGAAAGCCGAGCGCAAAACCATCAAACACATGTTGTTGATTGTTGAACTATGCGGGCCGAAATTGAAACGCCGCGCCTCCGTTAAGGTCACTCACAAAGGGAATGCCTTAACTTTGGTGGAGGGTTATAGGTACAAGACACAGAAAATTTTACAAGACAGTTGAATTTAAGCAGTGGAATTCAAATCATTTATGGAATACGTGGTTCAATACAAAAGCATTACATCAAATTGACTCAAAACAACTTCCCAAAACATTACAACATAATTTTTGTCTTGATTATTAAATAAAGAAGCATAAATCATAAATAAAACTGCATAAATCCCCAAGGATAATGTCCAAAAGCCATAGCCAAGATTGAGAGAGAGCCCGAATCATACAACTACTTCCTTTAAGCTTGCAAAGGGTCTGACTAAGCTGCAGTATTCCCTCCCTGTGGACCGGAGGGGGTGGAAATGAAAGAAAAGAGGACGAAAGAAAACGGGTCAGACAATAAGTATAGTAAGTTCGGTGATTACTAGTATTTAAACAAGGAAAGGGATCATGACAGTAATAACAGAACATAGGATAATACCCTAATATAAGATAAGAGAAACATGTGATCGCACCCATTACTATAATCTCTGCACCTACTTAACCATTGGATCCACCAGCGCTACGTGTTTATAATAAACGATCCCCTTAATGATCGGCTCCCACTCGTATACATTCACATCCTGTGTCATTTGGCCCCACTTGAATGTAGATACCTGTGCTGGACCCACCATGGGGTGTATTAGTCCCTCTGGTGGCAACCCGACACGATTCAAGGTGCACAGTGTATACTACTGATGCCCAGTGCCTGATTTTTCCATTTCGGAGTACGTGCACGCCCATACTCCATCGGAACCTACACTGGCCCACCAACCGCCGATGTTTTGACCACTTATACTCAGCCCAGTAATCGTGCCCCACCCTACCTAGTTTCAGGTTACCATGATACATCTATGTGGGTTACTGTTGAAATAGGTCTCTGTTACTAGGGTTTTCCTATCAACATGTTTATTTGGATAAGTGTCCAAGTTTACTTAACCCCACCCATTTGTTTAGTTAACATGTTGAATCGGTTAAGTGTTTTCCTAATTGACTTAACCCTACCAATCCTGACTTAGCTTTAATTTGTTAAAGCACCAACCACTCACATTAGACAGGTCTTGTTGTGGTCACTGGATGTGCCGGTCGGTTCCGGGCAGGTTTACACCACAACTCAGTCTAACCTCGGGTTCATTTTGGGCTTGATGCACTAACCACCCACATTAGACAGGTCTTGTTGTGGTCACTGGATATGCTGGTTGGTTCTGGGCAGATTTACACCACAACTCATTCTAACCTCGGGTTTGGCATATTCGTCTTTTTCTAAATTCACATTTTATATATATCTAATTTCTTTATGTAAATTTAATTTAACTTAATCATGCCATAATTATCCTTTGATTATGCTCACCATAAATGGTATATCAAATATACCATTTTATGAACAAATCTATGCCATGAATTTTCATATTTTTTCCATCGCTACCCCCGTGGAACGTACGCAAGAATCACATAAAATGTTGGGCTAGTAAATTAGCCCAACCCATAGATAAGAAAAGGAGTAATAAACAAGAGACATGAAATAAACATGAAATAGCATAATTTCAACTTGTCATGTGTAATTTGGCAAAGAGGTATCATTTAACTTTAACTAAATGGGTAAAGGTGAACTTGTGACTAAACTTGGTCCAATTGTCATTTAAACTTGACAAAGGTCTAGCATGGAGATTTAACATATAATCATAGTTTTAAACCACAACTTAGCATACTAACTTATGTACGTCAAAACATAAGAAAGCTACTATAATCATTTTTAAATCGCAACTTAGCATATTTACTTATGTGTGTTAAACATAAGAGAACTATTATCAACATATTCGAATCATAACTTAACATGATGACTTATGTGTTAAAACATAAGAGGGCTACAATTCCAAATTTTATAACATAATTAGATTCAACCTAACATGAATATACATGAGTGTTGATATAACATATAAGCATGTCTTTTAGATCATAAACTTGCAAATAACCCCCAATTTATAACATGACATGTTTCACTGTTTAATTAGCAAAATAGATCCATTACCCAATCATAATAGATTCCAATAACATACAATATGTTCACCACCACAAGCATATAGACATGATTAATATACAACATGTTCATCACCACAAGCATATAGACATGATTAATTACAATGATACTTTAAGATAAACGAGAATCAAATCTTATACATAAGCATCATTCTATCTTCAAATTACAACATGTCATGATTCAATTGAAAGAACGTTTAAATCTGCGTAATAACCAACTTACAAACTAAAAAGGAATTCTTGCATTCTGAAATCTGAATTCTGAAATTGGTTAGCTCGCCTTTGATGTAGATCATTGAATTTGATAATCTTTTAATTTGATTTAGGTCCTTATCTTGTCTTTGAATTGGTGATGGCTACTCCAAGTTTTCCATTGACATCATGATAGTTCTAGGATTATTTTTGTGATTTTTTTGGTTTGAGCATAGGGTTGTTTATATAGAGTTTCAACTCAATTTGAGCCGTCGGATGATCCTAGGGTTAACCACAGCCATCCATTGAAAATAGGGTGACACCAAAGCCTTAGTGACTCAGCTCTGAGTCACAGAATCGTCACCTTTCAGATCTGCCCAGGGGGCGCAGGTCGACCTGAAGGGGGAAGGTCGACACTAGGGTCAACCTAGGTCTTGGGCAGGAATTTTCCCGCCCAGCCCGCTTCTGTCTTCTGATTCGAATTTGAGTTTGTTTTCGAGCTATTTGAATTTATTTGAATTTTCTGGAATCTTCCGACAGCCATAACTTCTTCATACGAAGTCCAATTTACGCAAACTCGGACTCTATCTCAACCAGAATTCCGAGACGAACACAATGGCGTAACCCGTTTCCCTTAATTCTCACATTTTAAATTAAGTATTGTTTAATTAGTTATTATATCATTAACAGAAAATACGGGGTGTTACATTCTCCCCTCCTTTTAGGATTTCGTCCCCGAAATCTTCAAGTCGAGAAGAACTTATATCCTACCATCCAATCACCCATCTACTCAACCATCAAACACAGGCATCCATTTTCCTTAAAAGATTTCTAATGCTTCATGATCATATGCATTGTGTGTGTATATGTCCTTATCTAATGCAAAATCAAGTGGTCTACTGATTCAGTTGACCTCCTTAATGCAAATTATGTCAGTGCCATGAGTCCATTATAAATGCATTTTTTCCTGCTCAAAATTTTCTACATGAGTGCACAATCATTCATACAAATGCAACATCCATATGATAACACATCAAGTTTCAATCCATACACCAATACATATATGCATATGCAATATGGAAGTGACTGAGCCGATATAGTACCTAATGTGTGTGTATATGCATCCACTAGCAACCATTAGCAACCACTTGCAACCACTTGCAACCATTAAACATAACATGTTTCAATTACATGTTTACATCCAAATGGGTTCCTACCTAAGGATAAAGGATAGGATCGAGGAGATAAAATATAGATACGAGCATAAACTTAAGGAAAAAGAGATTAAGAATGTACCTAAAAAAGAAAAGGGTAGGCTGCACGTATTCTGTCCTTAGTTTCCCAAGTCGTGTCTTCCTCGATGCTGCTCCATTGAACGAGCTTAACTTCATGGTTGCATGGATTTTTGACTTCTGTTCCTAAGATACGAGTTGGAACTCTCCTCACAGTTGCTTCTCGTTCAACTTCAACTTCCTCTAGCATACTTGGTTCTACCTCTTCCGCAGACTCGTGTAAGCATTTCCGCAGGTGAGAGACATGAAAGACATTATGAACCCCGGCCAACCTTTCGGGGAGCTGTACCCTATAAGCCATCTTCCCAATCTTCTCGATGATAGGGAACGACCCTACAAATCTTGATGCTAACTTTCCTGCGGATCCAAAGCGAATGACATTCCTCAAAGGAGATACTTTAAGGAACACCTTGTCTCCAACTTCGAACTCAAGGTCAGTTCTTCTTTTGTCTGTGTAGGATTACTGTCTGTCTTGGGCAGTTTTCATTCTTCTTCGTATCAAGTCTACTTTCTCTGAAGTTTCCCTAATCATGTCTAGTCCAAGTATGAGCTTGTTTGTAGACTCCCACCAGCAAGTTGGTGACTTGCACGGTCTTCCATATAAAACTTCAAAAGGCGTCATGCCTATGGTGGCTTGGTAGCTATTGTTGTAAGCAAATTCCACCAAAGGTAGACGATCCTCCCATGTACCCCTGAAGTCAAGAATGCATAGTCTCAAGAGGTCTTCTAATACTCTGTTGACTCTTTCAATCTGGCCATCGGTTTGAGGGTGATAGGTCGTGCTTAAGCATAACTGTGTGCCTACAGCCTCTTGTAAACTCTTCCAAAACTCGCTCGTGAAGATGAGGTCTTGATCACTCACTATGCTGGAGGTTATCCCATGGAGTCGAACTATCTCTTTGAGATATATGGATGCTAGAGATGAGGCAGTCTTTCTACTCTTGACGGGTATAAAGTGGGCGATTTTTGTGAGCCTGTCCACTATTACCTAAATGCCGGTATTGCCCTTTCTTGACCTAGGCAACCCATCTATAAAGTCCATCGAGATGCTATCCCGTTTCCACTGTAGGACTTCTAGAGGATGGAGCAGACCACCAGGCTTCTTCTGCTCCACCTTGACTTGTTGGCATATTAAACACTTAGAAACAAATTCAGCTACGTCTTTCTTCATGCCATTCCAAAAGAAAACTCTTTTGGTGTCTTTATAAATTTTATCTCCACCTGGTTGTATGGTCAGCTTGGAATGGTGTGCCTCTTCTAGAAACGCCTTTACTAAATCCCTTGCTTGGGGGACGCATAGTCTTTTATCTCATCTCAACCAGCCCTTGGCATCAATGGAGTATCTATTGAGGTGGCTGGAAGTCTCACCTCTAATTAACTTGTCCATCACATCGGCTAGCTGAAGGTCTTCTCTTTGCGTGACTCCGATTGAGTCTAATAGAGTTGGTCGCACTTCTAGTGTTGCTAGCAAGCCATGTACAAAGTCAGAGGAGGGTTTGCAGTTAAAGCTTGCTATGAACTCCAAGCTTTGCCTTTCCACAAGGAGAGGGCTTAAGGCCAGCTTCTTTCTACTTAAGGAGCCTGCTACTGCATTGCCCTTGCCAGGAGTGTAGGAAATCTCAAAATCGAACAAGGCAAGAAACTCCATCCATCTTTGCTGCCTTAAATTGAGATCTTTCTACGAGAAAAGGTATTTCAACGATTTATGGTTAGTATACAGTTCAAATTTCTCACCTAGGAGATAATGGCGCCAAGACTTAAGCGCAAAAACGATGGCTGCCAACTATAGGTCATGGGTTGGGTAGTTTTTCTCGTGTACTTTCAACTGCCTTCCACCATAAGCTACTACCTTCCCTTCTTTCTTCAGAACAACGCCTAGTCCCATTCCGCAAGCATCTGTGTAAACCGTAAACATCTTGCTTCCATCAGGAAATGTCAGAACTAAAGCTGTTATTAAAGCCCTTTTCAAGTGTTGGAAAGCAATATCGTAATCCAAATCCCAATTGAAAGCTAGGTTCTTCTTTGTCAACCTTTTCAGTGGAGCTAATATTTTTGCAAAACCCTTGATAAATTTTCGATAAAAGCCTGCTAGCCCGAGAAAGCTTCTGACTTCGGTTGCGTTCCGAGGAACCTTCCAATCTTGCACAGTAACCACTTTCGTAGGGTCCACAGTTATCCCCTCTTTTGACACCACGTGTCCAAGGAACCTAACTTCTTCTCTCTAGAAACGGCATTTCGAGAATTTCACCTTCAAATGATGTGCACGGAGAGTATCCATGACTTCTTTTAGATGCTAAGCATGCTCTTCCTCATTCTTTGAGAAGATCAAAATATCGTCTACGAAGACCACCATAAACTTCTTAAGGAATTCTCAGAACACCCTGCTCACTAAACCAACGAAGTAAGCGGGTGCAGTTGTCGAGCCGAAGGGCATGACAAGCCACTCAAAGAAACCATATGGAGTTCTGAACGCAGTCCTATCAATGCTGTCTTCAGCCACCATTAGCTGGTGAAACCCGGTAGCCAAATCTAATTGGGAGAAAACCGATGCACCTACAAGCTGATCGAACAAATCATCTATTCTCGGGAGTGGGTGACTATTCCTTTTGGTCAGCATGTTTAGCTCCCTATAATCAACGTACAGCCAAAGCGAACCATCCGCTTTAGTGGCAACACCACTAGAGCACCCCATTCAGAAATACTCTGCCTTAGAAACCCCTTCTCAAGCAAATTTTTAACTTGCTTGCTGAGTTCTTTCCTCTCCCTTGGAGCCATGTGTCTAACGGGTAAAGCAACGGGTTTTGCGTTGTCCATGAGGTATATGCGGAAGTCTATATCCCGCTTCAGAGGTAAGCCCTTTACCTCTTCAAACACATCCGAGTATTCACAGACTACCCTTACAGATTGCAAGTTCTCAACAGATGCATCAAGAGATTCTAGATAACTAAGCATAATGGAGTTCATAGGATTACAAGAAATTTCAAGAGTGTTACCGAGGCGAGTCATGAGTCTAAACACTCTCTTTTCACAATCGAGGACGGCACCATTACTGGATAGCCAGTCCATGCCTAGAATTAACCCATAGCCTATGAAGCCCAAAACAAAGGCATTACATTTAAACCCAATGCTTAGTATAGATAATTTCAAATCCAAACAAACCATTGACAAATAAGCTGAGCCCCCAATTGGATTTGAAACAACCAAGGGATCCTCTACTATACTGGTGTCTAAGTGAAGAGATTCCACTAAAGTAGTAGATATAAAAGAGTGCGACGCGCCAGAGTCAAATAGTGTATGAACAGGATAATCAAAAAGATAGACTAAACTTTCAACAGAAATATTTCTACCTCGTTCCTGCGGAGGTGCCGTGAGAGCGTGAACTTGTCCTCCAGAAGAAGGTCCAGCTCCCTGCCCTTGCTTCCTTGGGCAAGCCCTAGCCATGTGTCCGGTCTCCCCACAGTGAAAACAGCCACCCATCTTCCTTTTCTTCTTCTTGCAGTCTTTGATCAGATGTCCAGGAATGCCACAGAAATTACACTTTCTCTTTTCATGGAGTTTTTTGTTCTTCCTGCCTTTCTTTGAATCAGCCTTCTTGTTTTGCGACCCCTCCCCCTTCTTATCTTGAGGCGCTTCTGCTTTTGCCTTATTCTTTCCCTTGTCTTCCTCATGTAAGAGTGCCATGTCCACTAGCCTCTCGTAAGTAGCCCCCATAGATATATGGGTCATAGCCAAGCTGTGAAGTGGCCCATTCAATCCTTTGACAAAACGGAGAGCCTTCTTATGAGGAATATTCACTAAGTCCAGTCCGAATCGGGCCAGCTGATTGAATTGATTGACGTACTCCTTGACCGTCATACTTCCTTGCTTAAGAGATAAGAACTTTTCCAGCTCTAGACTTCGCTCAGCTTGTGAGAGGAATTTCATCTCAAACCTTATTCTGAAATTCATCCATGTGTCAACTGGTCTTTCAGCGTTAGTGACTTCCCACCAATAGGAAGCTTCGTCTTTGAGCAACCATACAGCCAGCTGTATCTTCTGCCGATCGTCCACCTCGAAGATAACGAAAAGATCCTCAGTTTCTTTGAGCCAGTTCCTAGCTTCTACGAATGATTCAGTTCCCTTGAAATCCTTTCCACCCATGGCCCTAAAGTCTCTACAGATCTTTGAGAAAGCATTTGCATGAGGAGGAAGAGGAGGAATATCTACTGGGCCTGCGTCATTGGCCCTAGCCTCTAAGTACCTCCTGAACCAGCCAGGTATCGGTACGCCCTCTGGAATGTTAAGATTCCCAGACATGCTGAAACGAAAAAGAAAAGATTCAAAATGAAGGATAGAAAGATAGTGCATATGGATTTGGGGATTATGCCTTTTTAAATTTAAAACAACATACTTTCTTATAAAATGCTTCTTTGTATTTTTTTTTGGAAAATAAATTTCAAAAACTCTTACTTGATCTGGTAAACCTTTGCTCTGATACCAAGTGAAACACCCCACCTCCATTAAGGTCACTCACAAAGGGAATGCCTTAACTTTGGTGGAGGGTTATAGATACAAGACACAGAAAATTTTACAAGACAGATAAGTATAAGCAGCGGAATTCAAATCATTTATTGAATATGTGATTCAATACAAAAGCATTACATCAAATTGACTCAAAACAACTTCCCAAAATATTACAACATAATTTCTGTCTTGATTATTAAATAAAGAAGCATAAATCATAAATAAAACTGCATAAATCTCCAAGGATAATGTCCAAAATCCGTAGCCAAGATTGAGAGAGAGTCCAAATCATACATCTACTTTCTTTAAGCTTTCAAAGGGTCTGACTAAGCTGCAGTATTCCCTCCCTATGGACCGGGGGGGACGAAAGAAAAGAGGACGAAAGAAAATGGGTCAGACAATAAGTCTGGTAAGTTCAGTGATTACTAGTATTTAAAAAAGGAAAAGGATCATGACAGTAATAACAGAACATAGGATAATACCCTAATATAAGATAAGAGAAACATGTGATCGCACCCATTACTATAATCTCTGCACCTACTTAACCATTGGATCCACCATCCCTACGTGTTTATAACAAACTATCCCCTTAACGATCGGCTCCTACTCGTATGCATTTACACCCTATGTCATTCGGCCCCGCTTGAGTGTAGATACCTGTGCAGGTCCTACCATGGGGTGTATCAGTCCCTCTGGTGGCAACCCGACACGATTCAAGGCGCACAGTGTATACTACTGATGCCCAGTGCCTGATTTTTCAACTCGGAGTACGTGCACGCCCATACTCCGTCGGAACCTACACTGGCCCACTAACTGCCGACGTTTTGACCACTTATACTCTGCCCAATAATCGTGCCCCACCCTGCCTAGTTTCAGGGTACCATGATACATATATATGGGTTACTGCTGAAATGGGTCCCCGTTACTAGGGTTTTCCTATCAACATGTTTATTTGGCTAAATGTCCAAGTTTACTTAACCCCACCCATTCGTTTAGTTAACATGTTGAATCGGTTAAGTGTTTTCCTAATTAACTTAACCCAACCAATCCTGACTTAGCTTTAATTTGTTAAAGCACCAACCACTCACATTAAATAGGTCTTGTTGTGGTCACTGGATGTGTCGGTCGGTTCCGGGTAGGTTTACACCACAACTCAGTCTAACCTCGGGTTCTTTTTGGGCTTGATGCACTAACCACCCACATTAGAAAGGTCTTGTTGTGTTCACTGGATATGCCGGTTGGTTCCGGGCAGATTTACACCACAACTCAGTCTAACCTCGGGTTAGGCATATTCGTCTTTTTATAAATTCACATATATATATATATATATATCTAATTTCTTTATGTAAATTAAATTAAATTTAATCATGCCATAATTATCCTTTGATTATGCTCACCATAAATGGTATATCAAATATACCATTTTATAAACAAATCTATGCCATGAATTTTCATATTTTTTCCATCGCTACCCCCGTGGAACGTACGCATGAATCACATAAAATGTTGGGCTAGTAAATTAGCCCAACCCATAGATAAGAAATGGGGTAATAAACAAGAGACATGAAATAAACATAAAATAGCATAATTTCAACTTGTCATGTGTAACTTGGCATAGATGTATCATTTAACTTGAACTAAATGGATAAAGGTGAACTTGTGACTAAACTGGGTCCAATTGTCGTGTAAACTTGACAAAGGTCTAGCATGGAGGTTTTACATATAATCACAGTTTTAAACCAAAAATTAGCATATTAACTTATGTACGTCAAAACATAAGAAAGCTACTATAATCATTTTTAAATCGCAACTTAGCATATTAACTTATGTCTGTTAAACTTAAGAGAACTATTATCAACATATTTGAATCATAACTTAACATGATGACTTATGTGTTAAAACAAAAGAGGGATACAATTCCAAATTTTATAACATAATTAGATTCAACCTAACATGTATATACATGAGTGTTGATCTAATATATAAGCATGTGTTTTAGATCATAAACTTGCAAATAACCACCAATTTATAACATGACATGTTTCACCGTTTAGTTGGCAAAATAGATCCATTACCCAATCATAATATATTCCAATAACATACAATATGTTCATCACCACAAGCATATAGACATGATTAATATACAACATGCTCATCACCACAAGCATATAGACATGATTAATTACAATGATACTTTAAGATAAACGATGATACTTTAAGATAAACGTGAATCAAATCTTATACATAAGCATCATTCTATCTTCAAATTACAACATGTCATGATTCGATTGAAAGAACGTTTAAATCCGCGTATTAACCAACTTACAAACTAAAAAGGAATTCTTGCGCTCTGAAATCTGAATTCTGAAATTGGTTAGCTCGCCTTTGATGTAGATCGTTGAATTTGATAATCTTTTAATTTGATTTAGGTTCTTATCTTGTCTTTGAATTGGTGACGACTACTCCAAGTTTTCCATTGACAGCATGATAGTTCTAGGATTATTTTTGTGATTTTTAGGTTTGAGCATAGGGTTGTTTATATAGAGTGTCAACTCAGTTTGAGCCGTCGGATGATCCTAGGGTTAACCACAGCCATCCAGTGAAGATAGGGTGATACCTCAACCCTAGTGACTCAGCTCCGAGTAACAGAATCTTCATCTTTCAGATCTGCCGGGGGGGGCGGGGCAGGTCGACCTGAAGGGGGGAGGTCGACACTAGGGTCGACCCCTTGGTCGACCTGGGTCCTAGGCATGAATTTTCCTACCCAGCACGCTTCTGTCTTCTGATTCGAATTTAGTTTGTTTTCGAGCTATTTGAATTTTCTAGAATCTTCTGACAGCCATAACTTCTTCATACGAAGTCCAATTTACGCAAACTCAGACTCTATCTCAACCAGAATTCCGAGACGAACACAATGGCATAACCCGTTTCCCTTAATTGCCACATTTTAAATTAAGTATTATTTAATTCATTATTAATCATTAACAGAAAATATGAGGTGTTACAGAAATGGCAGCCATGGTAATGCTATTTGAACCATGCATCCCAATACCTACAAGAAAATAGAGCAACTTTTGCATCCAAGTTCGTGCCTATGAGCGAAGGTGGACTTGTTACTTGCGCATTTAAGCTATTGATACGTTATTCACTGTTATTGCTAATTGATCATTTAAATCATTTATAAGCATATTTATACACAAGGAGGGTTAAGCAACACTCAAAATAGGGCAGCATCCTCGTAACCCTATGACTTATACGACACTTTTTCTCTCCTTTTGGATTGTGTGGAGGAAATCAGATGGATGGGTTAGGGGCCGGGTGTGTATCTGTGCACACACACATGAAAGCTCAATGACATTTCTTTTTGAAGCACCTTTTCGTATCTTTGAGCTACAACTATTTAAATATGGACAAATTGTATAGAGGTTCAGTCCATGTATATAGTTACAAATATGTAAAATTAGGACTCATTTCGATATTTGTAGTACAATACATTTGATATTTACATTTAACTGATCAAATAAATATTTAAATAGAAAATAATTAAGTTAAAGATTTTGAAAAAGCTACAAAAGTTGAAATGAGCCAAAATTTTACATAGATGATTCTCTATATTTGAATTGAACATCTATAAAATTTTGCTATATTTAGGATGATGTAGCTCACGGTACAATAGGAATACCAAAGGAATACAACAAAATAGGGGTGTAACAGAGCGCACTTATACACATACACATGTTTAATTAATTTTCCCAAAAAGAAAAAAATCGTATGTCTAATTAAATAAATAGAAAATCCAGTATAGTTTTAGGATTGTATGACAAAACAGATAAATAAATTATTTATATGCAATTTTAATGTTTTTACAAATATATATAGAAGCGTCTATTGAAACGCAAAATTAGACATAAGAATTATGAACCACTGAATTTGTTTGACATCACATGGAATGTGGAATTAAAAAGAAAAAGATTTAATGGTTGTGATATTTCATTTTTAATTATGTGTCCTCGTTTTGTAACTAAACAGACTTTCCATTTATGCATACACATACATAAATATACCAAGTCATATATGTGTATGTGCATTTTATAAATTTCATATTTGTGTGTATATATATATATATATATCTAGTTGATCGTTAAAGAGTAAAAAATTATGAAAAATGCTATGCAATGCGACTATGCATCACTCGCGTACCTCACTACAAAGAAAGTAGTGGGGCTTGCCTAATTATAAATTTTTTTTTAGCAAACCTCCTGAATTCCTTTCAAGGGGCACGTGAGTGCTGATGCACATTCGTGCAAGCATAGCACTTCTCAAAAATTATTATCATTAAAACGGAGTGGAAAGTAATTATCCAGATGGAAAAAGACGAAGCCATAACTTTCTTAATAAATACACATTACATCACATGTTTCATTAGCATGATACGTTTTATACTATAATAGAGAAGAAGCAGTTAGGCCAAATCTCATACACACACACGTGATTGTGCCTAATCTGCCGATGAAATCTCGCTCTTGCAATTTATTTCGTTTCTTTTAATTGTTCTGTTTGATTAACAATGGACGGTGGACCTTGCAGATACAGCTCTAACGGTCACATATTCCATAGACTATAGAGTGATAGAGACGTAACTGCAAAGGAAAAGAAAGGAAAATTATATTCAGACACCGTAAATTGCTTTACTCACACCATGTGATTTTAAATAAAATTTCAGGCCAAAATGACCTTATTAAAAAAGAATCAATATCAAAGAATGAAAATATACACAATTCTCCATTGTTTGCATTATGCATACTCAACATAATTTCTCTTGTAAAGTTAGTAAATTAATTTATATCACTAGTTAAATCAAATTTATATTTATTTTTAGGATTAAAGTATATTCATATCGTTACAAGCAACATTTATATACAATCAATTTTAACAGTTTTCACTTCAATTAAATATATAAATTAAAATGTAAAACTAACTACTAAAATTAACGTTATCCAGAGTACTAAATTCTTCAATCTTTCATTCAAATCTAATCATGTTTAAATTTAACACAAAATTTCTAATAGTTTAACTTTCAAATATTTAAAAAAACAAGTTCAAACTTCTATGAATAGAACAATGTTTTCATTAGAAAAACTATAACTATATTATCCATGCACTTAATTGCATTTTTTGCAACATAATGCATCAAATTAAACTTCAAAATCAATAATATTTGATTAAATCTACATAAATTTATGAACTTAATAAATCCTAAAATATCAATTAAGGCAACTTTTACAAGTAAATACTCTAATGCAAGTGTGTTCAATCATCTAAAATTAAAAGTGAACTAAAAATAAAACAATCAAATAATTTAAAATAATTATGTTAAAAATTAAAGCTTTTTTAATTTTATGCAAATATATTGCAACGAATTCCCTGTTTTATGTAAGTTGGTTTAAGATTTAGGAGGAAAGATGATGAAAATATAAAAAGTTAATTTTGTGAAATACACGGTGTATGAAAAGAAATTTTTGGTGTATGTTATTTTATTTCATTTTACGGTGTATGTTAAGGAATTACAGGTGTATGAATAGAATTTGCCGAAAAGAAAAGAAAAAAACGAAAGGCTTACGCTTTGGTAGCAGAATATATAGTACAAAGTGGAAATGAAAGAACAGTGGAAGCAGCTCCAGACCCAACATTAACGACCGCTCCTCTCCACCTCTTCACCATCCTCCTCTATCCTCACCACCACCTTTGTAATCATCGTTGTCCCCACCACATTCACGTCCACCACCTTCTTCCAAACCCTTTCCTCAAACTTATCAAAGTACGTCACCTCCGGGTATGTAGCCCTCGCACAATTCACCGACACCCCCACCTCCACCCCTTCCATCACCTCCACCAGTCTCTCCACCCCTCCGGTCCATACATCCCTACTCAGATCGCACGTGACCGTCTTTGTTTTCACGTGCGCGTGCCGCTTCCTTATCTGCTCCACGACGGTAGTGAGTTTGTCGGGGTTCCTGGATAGGAGGTTTAGGTTTAGGTCGTTCTGAGCGAGTTGGAAGGCGATGGACCTTCTAATGCCGTCCATAGCGCCTGTTACTATCGCCCAAGGGCCGTCTTTGAGTTTAACGTTTTTGGGCCGGCAGATGAAGTAGGAGTAGACGAAGTGAAGGAGGTTTTTCAGTGGAGGAAGGAGTGTGAAGGAACCTAAGAATGCGAAGAAAAGGATAAAAACGTGTTCCATTTTGGAAGGAAGTCAGTGGTGGTATTTTCTAGATTTCCCACAATTTTATTTCAGCGAAGGAGGACACCCACTTCGGATTAAAATCGACATTGACAATGCAAAAAACAGAAGAAGAATTAATTGTGTGCATTAATATCAGTGAATTTCTTTCTTGCTAAACTCTTGACGTAGGGCCAGAAAAATAAAATCAATCAGTCTCATTTAATGTTGTGTCGAACCAAACAAAACATGAGGTTTTTGGTTTTTTTAACGTGCTTTTTATCTTCTGTCCTCTAAAAAATTTGAATGAATAAAAATGATAGCAACCCTCATCTTTGAGCGACTGTACTGCATACTCTCTTTTTTTATTGTCTAATGTGAATAGTGGTGGACTCCATATGTTAACCATTGCATGATAAAAAAAAACGTTATGACAACGGATAACATCGTGAGTGCAAGCGAGTGATTGAATGAAGCGAGTGATTTTAGCAAAGCTCTTTGAATGAATTTAACTAAGTGGAAAAATCTCTTTGAATGAATTTAATTAAGTGGAAATCACAGAGCTTTTCTATTTTCAAAGGGGATTGTTGAAGGGACTCCACTTTTGATTAAGGGGAGGACAAAATTTAAATTAATGCTCAATTGTTAAGGGGAGGATCAATAAAATTAGCCCTCCCTTAAACATTTAATTAAAAATTCCAATATTAACCCCATAATCTTATTTATTGTAAATTTTAAAAGCTAAACCTTAAATAATGAGCACAATTTAATGAAACAAAAATGGGATATAGTTAACATAATGGAGACATAAGAAAGCTGCGTGGGTGATCAAAAGATATCAGATAAGGTAAGTTAATGAATATCATTTTGGAATTCGATGGTTCAATTTAAAATACTTTCATTAACAAATCTAATTGAATATGTAACAATACAGATTTTGCTCGGACCTAATCGATCGCTAAATCGACCAAGACCATTCAAAAACCGAATACGCTAACTTTGAGAATACAACACATTAGAACAAATAACATAAGACTTTTATAAACATTACAATAATGTTACATCAGAGTACAGAATATATCAAAGTGCATCGAATTATATTACATCGGAAAATCAAATTACAATAATTTAATACAATGCAGCGGAAGACTATCAACGCTTTGGACCCAGCTTTAAGCTTCAATCCAGAATCCTACTCAAAAGATAAATATCTGCAAAACAAGCTACTCAACTGCCCGTGTGGAAAAAATATGGGCACCCGAGTTTGCAAGTGAAACAAACTACAGGTCAATCATGAGACTAGTATGAGAAATCTTACTTAGACTATCTAATAAGGCTAATCACAGGACCACGCCGCTAACGCGGAACGGGTTTACTCCATTGGATTGCCAGTGTAAGAAATAAAGTAAATCGTTAAACAACTCAATGCTTTTTAGAAAAATGAAACCATTATAAGACTCAAGTCCCATCACACAATGCAACGCAAACCGGAGGATAGAGTTTTACCTTATAATGGTCAAAAATGCTTGATACGATAAAAACTGAGTTGATATTATTATTAGTGTATATATGTTTCAAAACATTTCAATCACAATATCAATCATAGACGGCATACTACCATATACTATATCGTCGTATTAGTTATACAATCAAAACCACATGGGTCGTACTGGAAGTTGGATTTCCATCATGAACCAAGGATAGTTCTTACCGAATTCGAGACAATCTAGCGTACCATGTCTCAGGATCAGAGCTCGAGTGATGCTTGGATCTTCAGGGCCGGTCCACCAAAGTGCAATGGTTGGATTAGTAATGCCTGAACAATAAGTTTCCCCGCCCTATGGGGCGTAAATAGAGCCACTAGGGACTCAAATAACCGAGGCGCCTCATTCCATCATCCACATAAGTAACAATGTCAGGCCTTGTAAAAACCATGACACCACATCTAGCCAGAAAGAAACGTATGTCCTCCCTGCAGTCCTTACTCCTATTTCTGGTACATAGCGGGGTGTGAGGCCCGCGAAGTAACGCTATACACAAAGCTATGCTATTCAAAGATTCGCTTTGATCATCAACCACAAGGCTCTGCTTTTCAAAAAAAGCCTTGATCATTTGAATCTTAGCATACCACATTGTCAATCCATGCCATACCATTGATTTCTGCCAATATATAACCTCTAAGCTCATATGTCTCAAAGAAGGGTGTTATGCAAGAGAATAAATTCTCCACCACCAATAGATATATATTTAGCAGAGATCGACGAATATAGCATAAAGGAATACAACGTCAGACATACATCCATTTACAAGTTCGTTATGGGTCTGAACGAAACCGGAGACACCTTATTCCTTCCCATATGTCCAATACAAAAGTGAGGTTCTCGCATATCCATTGATATTCAAGTACGTCTGGATGATCACCACTTATTACCTTGTCTTGGGTAGCCGCCCAATCAAGACATCAGTAACCATCCAAACGATGTGAAGACCTCCGGTCTTCAACCACTGTCTTCATCTTTGACTCTTGATCGTCATAGTAATTATTCGAAATGGGTTAAACCCGGTCTTTCTGAATAACTCGCATATTTTATAATCAATTATAAAATACCGTAAAAGCACATTCAATGCCTCATTCCAATTCAGAATATTCTTTTAAATAAATATTCACATTATTGGGGAAAGGTTCCCATAAATTTTATCAAAGATTTTTTTTATTCTTTAATCCTCTTTTTAAAGATTCATTAAAACACCAGTTTGGGTTTTAATATCAACAAATCATTACTTTATGATTCTTCAAATTTAAGAAATAAATCTTATCTTTAACTGGGTTAAAGAACAAATGTCATTTAAAAACATTGTTCACGATAAACCCCAAAATCATCTTCTGTAGAATATGGAATCTTCATAGAAATCAGATCAATATATAATCGCTATAAATTTCTGTATCAGGCCATTAAAATAAATGGGATAATGGTAAAGCCTTTTAAATTTTATATATAGTAACGGTCATCTTCTATAGAATCTCATCTCGATTATTTTTAAATCGAAATCCATTCAATTCCAATTTAATATATTAAATTGGAAACTTTATTTTGGAAAATTTCCATTCAATCTAAATAAAGAGATTTATAAATTCCAAATTACATTTTCACTGCCAATTGGGTTAAAGAACAAATGTCAAAACACAGCTCACAATAAACCCAATTCACATTTCATTTTATTCCAATTATTAAATATAATCGAAAACTATAATGTCTTAATTAAATGATTCATCCTTTTCATACGGGGTTCAAGAACAGTGTTATTTAAGACACCATTCACAACAAACCAAAATCCAGTTTATTTTAGTTAATTCCAATAAAAACTAATTAATTGGAAAGCTTTATTAAATCTTATTTAAAAGATTTATTCTAGTTAATAACTAGTTCATTTTGATAAAAATATATTTTTGTCTTTTCAAATATGGAATTTCTCATCCGAAAATTTTCTAAATTATTTATTATGATTTTACATAATTTATTAATATTTTTAGTAATTTTATTAAGGCCCATACAATCGATTTCCATGAACGGCCATCGAACTGCACTTACATCGACCTTTTTCAAATTTTATTTGGACATAATTCCAAATCCAACCATTAGATTTCAAATCTCTTATGTTCATTGGAAAGCTCTTCCCGATACGAACCCAACGGTTCTGGTTTTAGGATAATCCGACGGTCGGATCACCCGTTACTCCCCTTTGAAGTTAATGGTCGAATTCGCGAATGGTCGCTGCTCTACGCGTTCTATTCAGGCCATTATATATATAATATATTATATATCGTTGATTTCCTTTTTAAAACGTATTTTATAAAATATTTATAAATTCATCTTTAAATGATTTTAACATCGTTTTCAATTTTTAAAGAAAAATTGAATATTCTATATTTTTGTCATATTAACATAATAATATTTCAAAATATTATATTTTGAAAACACTTCTTTTTAATCTAATGTCATTTTATATTCAAAATATTATTCGGTTTGAAAACACTTCTTTTTATTTTAACATAAATGACACATTGGTTTATTTTTCTAACATATCATAACAAAAGGACATTTTTATTTAAAATAAAACATTATCTAAATGAACATTTCTAACTAAAATGACAATTTAATATGAATAAACATTTCTAGCTAAAATGCAAATTTAAATCTAATAAGACATTCCATAATGAAATGGTATTTTCATCCTACTGTTACATTCAAAAATGTTATTATTATTCATACAACATTTTATAACAAGAATGTTATTTTTACCAATGTAACATTTTATAACAAAGAATGTTATTTCTACTAATGTAACATTTTATAACAAAATGTAATTTTTATTCTAATTAAACAATTCTAACAAAAATGTTATTTTTATCCCAAATAAACATTTCTAACCAAAGTGATGGTTCTGATCTAAATAAAGATTTCTAAACCAAGTGACATGTTTTTTCTAAAGAAATATTTCTAATGACATGTTTATTCTAATGAAATATTTCTAACAAAGATGACAAATTTTATTTTATCATCACATTCTATAACGAAATGATATTTTTATTTACACATATCAAAGATTGTATCTTTATCTTACGAAAATATAATTCAACCAGTAATACACCACAGTCAAACAATCAATCTAAATTAGATACAGCGCATATTTTTAATATCACAACCACCATCAATCAATAGATCTAAATTTATATGGAACATACATCACAATCAAAATCAATATAAATCTATACACACATATATATGAGTATATATATATATATATTTTAAATTTAAATCGAGAAATCTCACAGTGGTATTTATCTGAATTTCCAACAGTCTCCATTTCATATATGGTCAGTTCCACCTCGAAGTGTTCGCTGATACGATCCCATCGCATCTGAATTTGCTGATTTCTGACCTCGTATGAAATAGTTAAGATATTTTAAACATTTGATTACTAAATTATATAATTAATCTATCATTACAATTAATTATACTTAGAAAAAGTGTTGCCTTCTTCTTCCCGTGTTCCTCTGTAATTTGAACCCATCAGCTCCATGAGAAAACCCCGACGCCGAACCTCCCATAGTCTACCTAAAACCAATCCATGCACCTCACATCGACCGCCTTCGACTCGCCAACCCGCCGCCCAGGTCTCGGCCAACTCGCTGCCATCTCCACCCTCTAAAACCAACCCTGAACCTTGCCACTTCATGCTGCCGCCCTGGCCACCGTGTGCCATACAAACCGATCTCGACCGTCCATCGTGAAGAGCATGAAGAGTTGAACCATTTTTGCATTGGAAGGGTTTTCAATTGATGAAGGAATTAGAAGAAAGAGGAGGAAGAATAAGGGAGCGTGGCTGCCATCGATTCAGATTATTGGCGGCTCTGTATAAGGGGGATTAGGGTTACATATTTGGGCCGTATTTATTACATTTAAATGTGTGTTCACGTTCTAGAAATAGTTATCTACCTCCAATTTTTACGGTATTTCCATTATTTCTCTTTTGATGTCCTTAATTGACATGCATTGGTAAGTTAAAGGAAGTACTACCGTTTTAATATTAATTACTTCGCTTTCTTGATTTAATCCCTTTCTATCACACATATTTATTTTCCTATTTTATTAAATGAAGTTTGCTAATATGTTAATGTTAATAATCTTCCATTACTTTCAAATTCAAACGCTCAATTTTTTTCTTTAAAAAAAAATGTTTGCGTATACTTTCCGATTATTTTATAAAATACCATTTATTAACTTCCATTCCTTTTCTGTTTCTTTTTATTTAATTATGTATATTCCATTGTAACGTTTCCAATTTCAAAAGCACATTACTCCTATGGTTATTCTAATAATTTTGTTGCTTAAAGTGCGGTGTGTTACGTTACTAACTAAAATATTTTATGTTTTCCAATTTTATGTTATAATGCTTTTATTTATGAGTCTAAACATAATTACTCCAAATTCTCTTCCTAGTTTCCCATTCTAAATTTATGTCTTTTTTCTCATTTAAGGCCAGATTTGCTTCTAGACTAATGAATATTGTAAATTAAGTATTATATGTACTTATATTAAAGTAAAGATCAACATTTCTCTATTCAGAAATCTTAAAGTAAACCATATAGATACAGAGAATAACGGAATAAAATTAATTCTTAAGATATATATATGAATTAATGTGTATTTCACATTGTGTTGTAATATTTGGAAATTATGTTTGTATAAATTGTAAGGTAAATGATAACAGTAATTAAGAATGGTATTTAGAGGAATATATTGAATGTTAACTAATTTAAAAAAAAATGATTGCAATAGATTAATTGACTAGCGTGGGAAACCAGTGGCTATTTAATTCATAGGTGATAAATTGGAAATAAGTTACAATTAATATACAAAATTTATTGTCATATTTCCATGTATGTATGTAGTACAATACGTGTAAAACCAAACAAATAGATCGTAAGACAACAGGTGAATAGAAATTTATGCATACATGTATGTACATGTTAAAACAAATAAATTTTGCTGAGCGTTTCATGATATATATATATATATATATATATATATATATATATACATACATAAAATGAAAGATGGAAATGACATTAATGTTTCTTGCACATGAATAAATAAATAAATAAACAAATAATTGCTACGTTAAAATTATTTTTTATTTAATTTAAAAGAAAATGAAAATTTTAAATTCTGATGCATTTCCAAACAAAATTTCCTTAAAATAAATTTTTAAAATTGGCTCTGATTTTACGGGTTGTTAGAGAATATGTATAATTGGAACATTAATTGAGATGCCGATCTTTTTGCGTCTTGGAAATGATAAGAAATTGAATTCGTGCGTATGCAAATTAGCGCGAAATATAAAAAGAACAATAGTTAATTGTATGTTGTGACAAGGGGTAGTTTAGTCCATATTTTTTCTATATAAAAAAAAACCAAACCCTCCCTTAAAGCTTTTTTTTTAAGTGGAGTTCCCTTAAATTTGTCCTCCCATTAACCAAAAGTGGAGTCCCTTTAACAGTCCCCTTTTCAAACTTTATTCACTCTGCATCCTTATGTAATTTTGCATGTAAAACAGATCCATATTTCCTGTAGCAATGTGATTTTCTGATTTTTTTTTCTTTGCTACATAAAAGAAAATAAAAAAAATTGTAAATATTTAAGGAAGGATTCTGCAATATATATATATATATATATATTGCTGAAATATCAACAATTTTTGTAAATAATGGCAGATATTTCTGCGATTATTCACACAGTATGTTGCATCTGTTAAAATAAGGAAGAATAGTTGCAGCAATGTCTTCAATGATTATAAATAATTGCAGACGTTGCTGCAAACCTTTTATTGTAGTGTAGTATATGGAAAAGTTGCAAATATCTCTGCAAACATTGCAAATTATTGCATATTTTTCAGCAATTTACTGGAGATGGATAATATTTCATTTGTATACAACTTTAATGATTTCACTGCAATACTTCGATGTTTAAACAAGTATAGGTTTTGAATTTAAAATTTTGAAATAAATTAACAAAAATTGCATGAAAATCTGCAAGTTTTTTAAATAATTGCTGCGATATATGCAATTTTACAAAAAAATTGCTAAAATTCTTGTTATGTGAATATTTTTTTAAGTCATTTTTTGTAGTTTTCTTGCATGAATTTGAGGATGATTTTGTGTTGAATTAAATTTCAAAGTTCGGCAAATTTTTATGTTTTTTTTTGATGATTTTCAAAAAATAGGAACCTAATGAATAAAGTTTATAGGCAGGGAGTTTTATTTGTATTTTGAAACATAAACTGGACCTGAGTTAAACTATCCATTTAAGTAGTTTAAGCCAACATATGTTCAAAACGATAATTAATAGCTAAATGATAAAAAAAATATTTCAAATGTCTATTTTATCCTAAGATGAAAAGAGAAAGGTAAAAGTCATGGAATGCTAAAATTTCTAATTTGTAATTAAATCTTGTGCTCTAATTCCATGTCCAAACTAAAATAGAAAAATCAAATCCTATGTGATTTCTTAACTAAAAATTCTATTTAGGTTTGAGGACGGACGAGAGAAGATTTGTAATAGTTGCTTTCTTACTTTCGATCACATATATGGATGGACCATAATCAAATGATTCGAAATCCCAAAATTGGTGTTGTTTTAATATCAGAAACATGCAATTTATACTATACATATTTATAGTCAGAACAACTAATATTTGCAGCTTAAAACATCAAAATATATAGCTTAAAATGCACATAGTTGTAAAATTAAATTTTTACTGTAACTACAAATATGTGAAACATAGAATGCACATTCAGTTATTTTGATTGCAATTTTCACTTTAGAAGAGTATGCAATTAGCACTGCAAACATTTACAATGTAAAATGTACTATTGACAATTATAGCTATAAACATGTGTTGTTTAAAATGAATGTTCTATTTTAATATCTTTGCTCTTGAAACAGAATAGAAGTGAATTTTGAACTCGAAACACAGTACATTATTAACATATTTTACAAGCTAAGAAACTCATTCAGATTTAAACCAAAGTTAAAGGAACACAGTCAAAGATCGATGTCGAAATCCAAGAACATAATCTGTAGTTTGTGTTGATAATCTAGTGAGTCGAAACTCATTGCAAGTGTCGATAACTATTGAGGGTGTCAGCTTCGAGCAACACCTAGGATGAAAGCATTGACAACAAGCAATATTAATTATCACCATGTACAACCGTTGGCATAACAAAATGTGTCAGGTGAGGCACTGTTATTTCTCAATCATTTCGACTTTCATATATGTCACCACTCTTCTAAAGAGGATAAAGTATTGTTACTGATTATATTGATATAAGACTGTGCCACCCTTCATCAGCTAAGAAGATCGTGTCTTCGTTCATTAAAAAAGAAGACCTTAACACCCTTCAATCAATTGAGAACAAAACCTTGAGGTTGGCATCGCCTTTAATGATTTTATGGGTTATAGTGCTGACTTTACTCATTCATGTTGTCTCTCCCATCAAAGTACTTATGTGTATCAACTTTCATTCATACTGCCTTCCACTCATGCCGACCCTTGTTTGTTTGGTCTTTCTTTAAGGAGGAAGAGATATTAAGTATAGATGACATCAAAAGTCACCAATTTTGTATCTACACAATCAATGCCGGGTGCAACGCTTTATCTCTGTTGTCGCATTTCTCACTAGAGTATAAGTTGACACTCAACAACATCGACTCACTTAGAAGTGTTGATTCATATGGGTGACGTTCTTCGCAATGTCAAATCAATTTTAGCGTCGGTTATGGTTTGTTGTGTATGCCATGAGACATCTCAGATAGATCAAAAACGACTGGGTGATGAAAAATTCAATTTATCTAAAAAAGAAGAAGAGATAGATCAGTTATGTGTTAGCATAGGACAACACGACGGTGGCTTGGTACATCCCTCTAGATATGTACTTCCAAGAGGTAGTCCTTACTTTATTACTGTTGAAATCCAATCTTCAATACATGCCTTTTACGGACTTAATTATGTACTTAGATAGGTTTTGAATTTAACAATTGTAACAATTCCATCTACTTTGTATATTTACTTAAAAGAAATTTCAAATAAAATTTCAGATAATATCATTAGAAGTATTATCAAAAAAATTGATAAAATGTTGTAGTTATCACAAGGTGAAACCCCGTCTTTGTTTGTGAGCAGCTTAACCTTATGAATACTCTCATTCCAATAGGTTTTTGTTTGATATCAGAGCTGATCTATGAAATTGTTATATATGTTTATAATTAATTCTTACGTCGGTTTGCTAAGTCTGATCGGGGTATTTTTATTACTTGATTCAAATCAGAATATTTTTGAGACTCGCTAAGGATGCTTGGAATTTTTAGAAGAGAGCTATAGCTCTTCATGAGCATATGGATATAGCTTATTTTTTCACTTTTTAAATGTTTTTAGCATGTAAGGACATGTATAACAATCCGCGAGTTTAGGATAAACTCTGATATATGTAATTAAAATTTTTGCTATGAGAATTAAATATTAAAATAGTTTATATTATGACGACTGCCACATACCACTTGTACAAAAGAAAAGAAATGATGTATTGTACATGTTCCAAGTTGATCTAAACCAATCGTCAGGGGTTCAAACAAAATCTATCGTATGTTTCACAGTGCATGGATAAAACAAAATAAGAAATATAAATATAATAGTAGTGAGCTATAACATAATGAAAACAACATCAATATCATCATAAAATCACTAAGTTATGTACATCATGAAGTAATAATCTAGTACATCAAGGCCTCACTACATCATCATCACCCAGAGTACTACAGATATAAAATAGGAAGATCTACAGAATAGAGAAATACTCTACACTTTCTCTGAGCTCGTCTCTTGGTTAGTCACAGCATCACCAAGATCTTCTATCTAGTCTACTCATCAACAACGTCGATGAGTACCTAAGATAATAAAAATAAACATAAATCTTGGGTCAGACAATGATCTGGTTTAAATAATTTGCAACGACCCATACTTTTTTTGACGATTGACATTTAAATATTTCACATAAATATCAATTGTTAATTGATTGATGATTCCAAAGTGAGATTTTTCATAAATAATCAAATCTGGACTCGAGTCCATTTCTATTGAGTTTATATTTTTCTTTAGGTTGAGAAAAAGTATATAAATCGTTATATTTCAAGATTTGGTGCTCCAGGAGAAAAACAGCCTCAAAATAAGTGTGAATATCATCGTTTCAGGCACAGTGTCGAATTACGATAAAATTTATATTTTTGGAATTGTCACAGAGTTTTTGCACGTTGTCAAATTTTGTAGTAATTGAATGTATCGTTTGATCGTGCGAAATTAAAACGTGTGTTAGTTTTGGTTGGAGAATTCAAGACAAATTGGGTCTAATGATGTTACAAATACCTGTAATCATCCATTAACCCTAATTTGTCATTAGCTGTCATCTGTCACATTCACCTTCTCAAAATCCATGGCAGCCATATTTCTTTTCCTTTAAAAATTCATAGCGGCCAAAATACTCATCCAAAAATTACGAAACCGGATTCGTTGGGTTCATATTAATTTTTCACTTCAATCTCATACTAATTTTGTAGCACACGGTCACGATTTGGAGTTTGACTATTCGTAGACAATAAACTAGGTTTCACAATTATTGGCTTTTGGAGCGACGATTACTGAATTTAATTGCACCATCGCCTTTCTCACACTAAGAACCACCACCTCCCAATGTTCAGCCATCTTCGGAGTAACATTGTGAAAAGCATTGCGGGCATGGGGGTGCCGAACCATCTAGTCTTTTTTTTAATTGGGGGCCATTGATATTTTGGTGATGGCTAAGGAAGGTTTGTGAAGCAAAACGCAACGGTGAAGTTGGTTCATCATTTCATGGGAGAAGAGGGAGGAAGGGAAGAGAGAAGGGATCAATCTTGGTGGGTTTACTGTACGTGTTTATATGCAGGTAGTTTTAGCTTTGAGAAAGATGATTTTGGTGGTAATTAACTTAAGTTAATTAATTATTTTTTTATTTTAATCTTATAACACTTCACAGTGATATATTTTGCGTATGATGTCATATATGGACACTTTTCTCTACTTGACTTATATTGGGTAGTTCTACGTTTTGAGTCTTTTGACATAAGTTTGGATTGATTTGGCTAAGGTGAATGCTATTTTCACTCACTGAACTGTAGTTGTTTGTATGGAAAAAAATTAACACTTTAGGTGATTTAAAATTTAAAAAATATTTTTATAGGATAGTTGAACCTGTTAATAATAAATAAAATAATTAAAAAGCAACTAAATTAATTTAAACTAGAATTTTACATTTTTAATTGTTTGTGTGTTATTGTGCGCTATTTTGACACTATCGCTAGATATCAACTATTTTGACATTAAATCATCACCAGTCAGTTTAGATAGACTTTACCTATTTTATGGATGTTATTTTGGATGTTTGTTTGCTAATTCAAATAACTATATCATCATTAGTTGCATGGATGATTGTTTGCTTAGTTAGTTAAAATGTTGTTTGTAGGCGACTTAGAATTAGGAAAATTTCATATTTAAGAGTTGTTAGTGCTTATCGATCAAACACACAAGAAATTTAATGCATACTGATTGAGTTAATGGATACAACACGAACAAGATGAGATGAATTTGCGAAGGAGCAATAAATGTATTGTAACAACCCGGAAAATGCGAGCCAGTTTGAAATTTTTATTTTGGCAATTTTAGCCAATTATGAATATTTAAAATAGATTATTTTAAATAATATCGACGGGAAATTTATTTTGAATAGAATTAGAACGTATATATTTATATTCGTCGTCGTTAGAATATAAATATTTATATATAATTATAAATAGAATTGAAAATGGCGCGGTAGTTCGATAATTCGATTTCAAACTTCAATTGAATGTACCGGGTGCAAAACAATCCGGATTTTAGTGAAACCAAAAACATTAGGATCTAATTGGTAATATCTTTCCAACGAATCTGAAAAATCAAAGTTTCATAGCGGGAATCAAAAGATATGTCCAGTTGAAAATTCTGAATAGTCGCTATGGAATTCAGGCCCTTAAAAATGGACATTTTGCAAACGACCTCGGATTTCGACGAAACCAGTTTTGTTGGATCCGCAGTGTCAAATTATTGCTAGGTTCCAAATTTCATAATTTTTCGAATCAATATGTGAGCGTGGCGAAGGAAAACGCGTTTGACCAGTTTCAGTTGATTTTAATCAACTGGAAATTGGCCATTTTTCAAACGGTCACAGAATTCGACGAAACTAGTTTTGTTAGGACCGTATCGTCAATACGAAGTTAGAAATAAATTTTCTGTAATTTTTCGAGTCTGTATGCGACCCTGGTAACTTGAAATGTACGTTTAAAATTCAATATAGTGATTTAAATGTAAATTCAACGGAAACTAATCGAAATGATCAAATCAGCTTGCGATACATATCCCACTGTGTTCAGAATGGGGGTAAAACGCTATGGACGACAGGCGGTGGGCCTCGTTTAGAGGTCATATGTAAAAGTCAACTTTTTGCAATTAAAATAAATAAATAAAAAAGAAAATTAAATTATCTCTCCCCCCCTTTTTTACTCTGCGCCCCCCGTTTCAAAACAGAAATCAAAAAAAAAAAAAAAAAAAAAAATCGACGGAGACCGCGTCGATCCCCAGCCACCATCGGCGCCAGGCGCCGTCGACCTCCCTTCGCTCCTCCCTCCACGAGCCTGCGCCTCCATCTCTCGACGAGCCCAAACCCACGCCCATGACAGCCGCCGACCTCGCCCTCTCCAAGCCAGCAACCACCGCTCCCCTTTGGCAACCGCGAGTCCGATCCCCACCAGCTCCAGCTCCCCGACGACAGTGACGCCCCCCATCGCGAGCCATCGCCCCGCTCCCCTTCGCCGTTCGAGGGCCAGAAACCCTAAATCCGACATCGAGGACGCGGGCGCCACCTACTTGACGCCGTGAAGCCCCAGCGCCTCCCCGCTTCGATTCCCCTTCCATTTTAACAGTAAGTTTTCTTGCTTTTCAATGGATTTCAAAAACTGATTTTAATGGATTTCAAAAACTGATTTTAATGGATTTTCAAAACTGATTTTTATTTGATTTTCAAAACGATTTTTTTTAAAGAAGAAATTCAATTTTTAAAATATATGATTTGGTGGTAGAAGAAAAGAAGAAGTGGTTTTTAAAGTATTAAAAATGAGATTTTTATAAAGATGAAATCTTTAAATTTGAAAAGGCAAAGTCTATGTTTTTTTATAAAGGCGAAATCTTTATTTTAGAAAAGGCGAAATCTTTATTTTAGAAAAGGCGAAATCTTTATGTGGAAAATAGCGTGATAAAAATATAATTTTTGTCTATATAACATAGTGGTAAAAATATGATTTTTATATAAGGCGTGAAATAAAAATATGATTTTTATATAAGGCGTGAAATAAAAATATGATTTTTATATAAGGCGTGAAATAAAAATATGATTTTTATATAAGGCGTGAAATAAAAATATGATTTTTATATAAGGCGTGAAATAAAAATATGATTTTTATATAAGGCGTGAAATAAAAATGTGATTTTTATAACGTCGAAATAAAAATTCGATCTTTATAGAGGTAGCAGAAATATAAAAATATACGATCTTTATATATGAAATGTCATTGTAAAAATGTGATTTTTAATGTGAACAGCGTGAAAGGGACTGCATTGGAATTTCAAACAAATCCAAACGGTTTAGCAGTTCAGCAGCAAAGCACAGCGGAGTGGAACCCTCTGTGAGAATTTCTCACCTTTCAATTTCATTTTCTAGTTATATATATATACTAGGATGCAGACGGTGCTTAGTAGCACCCGACACAATCGTCCACAGACCATGGACTTGTTTGTTTGGTTGCATAGATTAGTTGGATATTTGATTTGAATTTGGTTGTTTGGTGAATTTGATTGATGTGTGAATGGCGTGGGCCTTCACTAGACCGGGGATAAGGCTAGGCCTTGTCCCGTTTCTAGTATCGTGCCGTTATGCCGCCGAAATTTTCTAAAATATGTTAGAAAGATAAAAATATCATTTTATTGATTAAATGAACCGAATAGAATATTCATAGTATGAATAAAATGTTTTTATCGTTAAAAATATAATTTTTAACGTGAATGTGAATAAATAAATATTCATTTACAAACCAGACGGTTTGTTTATGTACACCTATTTGAAGGACATTGATTGGGTCGATAAATTTTACACATCGCCCAACTGCACAGATAAAATATGCGTTTGATTGTTTGAAACCCCACACGGGTGTTGGGATGAAATTTGAAGTTCACTCATCCTGATTGATTAAATATGTCGATCGATTGATTGACAGGTTGTTATAAGCGTTAGATATCTATATTTGATGCTTATACAGTGTAGTGCACTTTGGTTGATGGTTGATTATTTTTCAATGCTATTATATGTGAGTAATGTATGAAAATCCATATAATTAACTTTATATGGTAATTGATTGGGCCTCATTCCAATTTGAAAAATATAGAATATTATTAAATAAAAGTTCATGTGTTGACAGTACTCATCCATTGAGATTGGTCATGTGTTGAACGAAATATTTTAGTAATAAAATTTACATCTTTATCGATATAAAATAAAAGTTCATGTGTTGACAGTACTCATCCATTGAGATTGGTCATGTGTTGAACGAAATATTTTAGTAATAAAATTTACATCTTTATCAATATAAAATAAAGGTTCATGTGTTGACAGTACTCATCCATTGAGATTGGTCATGTGTTGAACGAAATATTTTGATAATAACAACTATTTTGAAAAAGAAATATTTGAAATAGAATATTTGAAAATAGAACTTTATGAAGCCATGTTGATTAGATTGACGCCATTTTGACGTGAACGATATTTATATCGATTTTATTCATTTTGAAATGGATTGAATTAAAAACGATTTCGAAATGAATTGAATTAAAAACGATTTCGAAATGAATTGAATTGAAAACGATTTCGAAAGGAATTGAATTGAAAACGATTTCGAAATGAATTGAATTGAAAACGAATTCAAATTGAATTGAAAACGAATTCAAATTGAATTGAAAGCGAATTGAAATGAATTCAAATTGAATTGAAATTTGAATTGAATAGAAATGAATTTTAAAACGAATTTATAAAGAAGAATTCAATTTTGATTTGAATTGAAAAGGAAGTTGAAATTGCTTTTGAAACGAATTTAAAACTATTTATATAATTCGTTTTAAATAGAAATCGACGAAATATATATTATATATATTATATATATAATATAATGGCCTGAATAGAACGCGCCGCGCCGCGGCAGTTCGTAAATTTCGACCATTTATTTCAAACGGACATTACGGGAGATCCGACCGTCGGATTCTCCTAAAACCGGAACCGTTGGGTTTGTATCGAAAAGAGCTTTCTGACGAATGTTAGAAATTTGAAATCTAACGGTTGGATTTGGAGATACGTCCAAATCAAATTCGAAAAAGGTCGCTGTAAGTGCAGTTCGATGGCCATTGATGGAAATCGACTGTACGGGCCTTGATAAAATTATTAAAAATAGTAATAATTTGTGTAAAATCATAAGAAATGATTTAGAAAGAACTGGGATGAAAAATCCCATATTTGAAAAGATAAAAATAGATTTTTATCGAAATGAACTAGTTTTGAACTAGAACTATAATTCTATTTATTTTTAAATAAATAAATTGAATTTGAAAAGGGTTTTAAAAATAACCAGAATTTCCAATGATTGCATTGGAGTGGATTTGAATCGAAATTATCTTCGGAATATTTCGATGTTGGAATTCGTGATTATACAGATGTTGTTATGGAAATTTGAAAGATATATATTTATATCGTTATTTCCAATACGACATTTGTTAATCGTAGAATTTGATATTGAATATAAGCCGATATATTTTCTCTTCAGAGCCTTATATTGAATATCAAATGTGATTTGGGTTTGTCGTGAATGGTGTCTTCACTAACACTGTTCTTGAACCCAGTTGAGAAAAGATTAAATCTTTTTATTTAGATTTAATGAAGTGTACCAATTAAATAATGTTTAATTGGAATTGAATTGATATTGATTTTTGGGTTTATCGTGAACAGTGTTTTAAATAACACTTGTTCTTTAACCCGATAATTAATGGAATGTGATTTTGGGTTTATCGTGAACCGTGTTTTAACTGACACTGATTCTTTAACCCAGTCGAAGATTAAAACTAAGTGGAGTTTTAATGAATCTTTAATTAGATTGAAATGATCGAAAATGGAGTATCACCAGTTTTGCTCCAGGCGATAGTTAAATCTTTAATTAGATTTGAACGTGAAATGGTAATTGAATTTACCGATAACACTGTGGTGTTAGATATGAAGTATTACCAGTTTTACTTCATGGGATGAATAGGTTGGGATTGGGAAATTAAAACAAATGATTACTTCGGTAAGGTTCGTTAATCCCGACTAGTTTGAATTGAGATTCAAAAATAGAATAAAGAATAAATTCAAGGAATTTATCTTGGATAAAATTAATGGGAACCTTTCCCTATGAATGTGAAATCAGAAACTAACTGTCGGTTAGCTAAGCTGAATGGTTTTCTGGATATTGATCTGATGTTGGTTTCGGCCTTCGGGGTTAATATTTGGGGAATTATTCTCTTGATTAATTTACGGTTTGTGACTGATGAATTGGAATGAGGCGTATGTTGTGTTTGTGTAACACTTATTTAAAATATACGCGAGTTATTCGGAAAGACCGGGTTTATCCCATTCTGAATAACTGATACGACGATAAGTCGAAGATGAAGACGGTGGTCGAAGACCAGAAGTCTTCACGTCGTTTGGGTGATTACTGATGATCTTGATTGGGCTGTACACCCAAGAAGATGGAAACAGTTAGTGATCGTCCAGACGTACTTGGAGATCGATGGATATGCGGGGTACTAGGTGCCTCCGGTTTCGTTCAGACCCAGAACGGACTTGTAAATGGACTGTGTGTCTGACATTGGATTTTAGTCCGTGTGATTGATCTCTATTAAATATATATCTATTTGGCGGCGGAGAATTTATTCTCTTGCTTAACGCCCTTCTCTGAGACGTACGAGCTCAGGGGTTATATATTGATGGATATCAAACGCATGGAGTGAATTGCCTGTGTGGCATGCCTAAGTGGCAATTGATCGAGGCTTCTGTTGAAAAGCAAAGTCTTGTGGTGATGATCAAAGCACGGCCTTTGTGGCGTAGCTTTGTGTAACGTTTACTTCGCGTGTTTCACACCCGGTATGAACCAAAAACGGGAGACAGACCTCAGGGAGGGCATGCGTTTCCTTCTAGCTAAAAAGTGGCGTCAGTGGTTTTACACGCCCTGACGAGTTTGACTTATGTGGTTGTTGCTGTTGCGAGGCGCCTCGGATTGATCGGTCGTTCTCGAACCGATGGTGTCATTTAGTTGGCTCATTTACGCCCCAAAGGGCGGGAAAACATAGTGTTCAGGCATAATAATCCACATCGGTGGACCGGCCCTGTCGCTCCAAGGCTTGCCTGCGCGCTTGCCTGAGACATGGGCTAGATTGTCTCGAATCAGTTGAGGACTATCTTTTGCCTCGGTTCATAGACGGAAATCCAATTTCCAAATACGTGACATTTGCGGTTTTATTTGTAAACCTATATATGGCGACATGATATATGGTACCCATGCCGCCTATGATTGATACTTATGATTTGAAGTTGTTTTATACACTATGCACTTATTATAGTATCAAATGATTTGTTTCAAACGTATCAAACATTCTTTGGCTGTTATAAGGGAAAACCCTATCCCCCGGCTTGCGTTGCATTGTGTGATAGGACCTGGGTCTTATAACAGCTTCATTTTTCTTTATTTAGCATTGCGCTATTGTTTTATGCACTGGTATTCTTGGGAGGAAACCCGTTCCGTGTTATACGGCGTGGTCCCTTGATTTACCTAACTTTAAAAATAAAGATTAATAACTGTTTTAGTTCTCACACCAGTCACATGACTGACCTGGAGTTTATTGTTTTAACCTAAACTCTGGGTGCCCCTATTTTTGACACGGGCAGCTAGTAGTTTTGGTTTTGCAGATTTATATTCACAGGATCCTGGTTTACAGCTGGAACGATATCCGGAAAGCTTTGTATCCGTATATCTCTTCTAGTTGTGTATTGTATTATTTTCCGCTGCTATGTATTTAAATATAATTTAAATCTCTGATATTTCTATGTAATATTCATTTATACTCTGTATATTCTTGTAATCTGATGCATTGTTGTAATGTACAATGAAATGTTCTTCTGTTTGGGTTCTGTTGTGGCTTGTTCTCGAACTATCCGCCACTTTCCTTTACGGGGAAGTTGCGGGTCTTCACATTTGGTATCAGAGCCAGGTTTCGATCCTGGGAATTGTGGGTTATGGGCTACTTTGAAGTTGGAGCGGCATTGGAGCATGGCGATGAATTTGAAGATGGAGAATGAACTTGGCGACAAGCTTGGATTTCGCAACGAATGCTAGACATTTTCATCGAACATGTACTTTACCAGTTTTGGTTAAGTGTACGATCAGCGTAATCGTTATTGATTACAGTTGAATGATCAATATCGACTACTATTAATATTGGAAATTTTGTCCTATTTGATGTAAACGATGGTGCGATTTCAAGGAGCACGATATGATGGTTCGTTCGACAGTGGATTCACTATAGTGGCTCTTCGATTAGTAGTTTTAGCATGAGGCAAGGATGTGGTGCTTCGACATTGTAATTTCATCGTTTGATGGTGGTGATTCCACAATGGGAAGCAGTGACATCTTCGACGATGGATGATTATTCTCCAAGAGGCAGGGTATTAAGACTTGAGTCAGGACGAGGAGACTGCAAGTCAGAATGATGAAACTACGAATGAGGATGTCGAGACTACTAGTCATATTGGAGGAGCTATCAGGAGAGGTACAGAGAGTAGGATTTGACAACAAATATAATTTTCTAGGCAGTTTCCGACCAGGAGGCTTCAGACGGGGGTACGAGGACAGTATCAAAATACACTCTACAATGGAGATACGTATGCAAAAGGAGTCATTAGTATGTAGGTCCGGGAAGGTACTCGGAGAGCTGAGGCTTGAACGTCTATCAAGTCTTCGACCTGATATTGGTTGTAATCCAGTTCGTGCGTTGCCCATCGGATGTCCAACCTGACTACAGGTTGTTTATCCAGAGGGGACTCGTTGTTGACATGAAAAAAATGGTATAACACCCAAGAAATGAAATTATGGAGAAAAAATGAAGATAAATAGATGAAAAACGAAGAGAAAAGTGATCACACACAAGTTTATTGTGGTTCGGCGTTAATGAGCCTACGTCCACTTTATAACCTCTTATATATGAAATGCTCTATTACAGATGAAACAGCCACAACAATGATATATCCAGAGATTGACCAAAAGATCCCGTCTTCTGAGTCTAGAAGGTCTATTTATAGATGCTACACAATTTAAATTGGCTGAGGCGCGTGTTGTCTGATCTAGGATTTTAGGTTAGCGCGATGAAGCATTCTTCTTGCAAAGAATGGCATGATCTGAGCATATAGTGACAAGTGGCAGTTGATCTGGTATTCAAGGATGGCTGGAATCGATCAAGTAGGAATAGGAGCAAATCTCCAGGAGGATATTTTGAACGGAATCAGGCTTGGCCTGACTCGATCAACCACAGACCACGGGCTCTAGCTAGCTTGCATGTTAGATTCCTGTGCTTGGCCTAAGTCTCAGGCTCAGGTCGAACCGTCCATCGGTTGACTAGTTCCCTAGTCAGGATTACTCGGTCCTTCGTGTCATTTTGGCCAAAGTCTGTGATGTTAATGAATCTTGATAGCCTTGCCAAAAGACTGGTCAACACTCTGCCCCTCAAAGCATGTCATGTTAAGTACATGACATGCTTTGTATTTTTTCATTCTGGATCATCTCTTAACGTAGGGAAATCCGAAGACCCATTTGTACCAGCTTGAAAACTTTTCCATGAATTATGTGGGCCAAGGATTGACAGTTATCCCCATAGTCATAATCAATGGTCATGTCAACAGAATACGAAGAGCCCCCCATTCTATTATAAAAGGCTAGCCCACTGACTTTATTTACTTTCACTTTTTTACTGCAGCCAATCCCGTCACTTTTCAAAGAAATTAGAAAATCCTCTTTCGTTGAAGATCAAAATCATCTCTTCCGATTTCTTTGCAGGTATGGATTAACTTTCTTTTTCTTATCATAAAACACATTCCAATATGATTTCACACAAATAACCCCCTCTTTTATCCTTTCCTATTTTAATTTGCATTCAATATAATCAGTGGCTTGAATCGCCAACTTCGAGTTCGTCGGAATTGTGATCCAATGTTAAGGCGGCGGTCGCAGGCTGTTCTGGTAGCATAGTGATGATAGTCGGTGATGGAAGTGGAATTTCCTTTGTAAAAAGGTATGGGGATGAAAAGGTATCTTGGTCTTCAAAGCATTTTGAATTTCAAGGCGCCATTAATTCTAAGGACACGTGGTAATGGAAAAGAGGGTGTGACTGGATAGGCGTGTTCAGGTAATGATATAGGCTCTTGATGTGGTCAGGTTGAAAAAGACAAAAGTGACTTCAAGGTCAGTTTGTGGAATATATGTTGCAAAAACTTAGGCCTGATCGGCAATGACAACTGTCTTTAACATACCTGGAAGTAGAATTAAGTCCTGGGTCGATAAAACCACTAACTGATCCTCAAAAAGTCCCTCGAACCACATACTCATCCATTGCAACGATCGTAGTTGGTTGACACATGCCCATATTTCCAATTTTGAACCAACCTACCTATTTCACTCGCATATCTTAGAGAATTAGGATAGGGCACTGTAACAACCCGGAAAATACGAGCCAGTTTGAAATTTTTATTTTAGCAATTTTAGCTGAATTTGAATATTTAAAATAGATTATTTTAAATAATTTCGACGAAAACTTTATTTTGAATAGAATTCGAACGTATATATTATATACGCCGTCGTTAGAATATAAATAATTATAAATAATTATAAAAGGAATTGAAAATGGCGCGGTAGTTCGATAATTCGATTTCAAACTTCAATTGAATGTACCGGGTGCAAAACAATCCGGATTTTAGCGAAACCAAAAATAATAGAATCTAATTGATAATATCTTTCCAACGAATCCGGGAAATCGAAATTTCATAGCGGGAATCAAAAGATATGTCCAGTTGAAAATTCTGAATAGTCGCTATGAAATTCAGGCCCTTGAAAATAGCCATTTTGCAAACGACCTCGGATTTCGACGAAACCTCTTTTGTTGGATCTGTGATGTCATATTATTGCTAAATTCCAATTTTCATAATTTTTCGAATCAATATGTGAGCGTGGCAAAGGAAAACGTGTTTGACCAGTTTTAGTGGATTTTAATCGACTGGAAATTGGCCATTTTTCAAACGGTCTCAGAATTCGACGAAATTAGTTTTGTTAGGACCGTATCATCAATACGAAGCTAGAAAATATTTTTCGGGAATTTTTAGAGTTAGTATGTGGCCCTGGTAAATTGAAATGTACGTTTAAAATTCAATATAATGATTTAAATGTTAATTTAAATGAAAACTGATCGAAACGATGGAATTGGCTTATGATACATATCCCATTGTGTTCGGAATGGGGGTGATTAGCTAGGGACGATAGTCGTTGGGTTTGAACTGGAGTTAGGATCAATCAATAACTTTTAGGGAATTTAAATATAAACAAAATATAAAAAGGGAGGGGGTATAAAAAGAAAATAAAACCCTAAATATCTAAAATCCTATTCGCTAAGAAATATCCGCCGTCTTCCTCGATGAACGACGAAAAACAGCTCCAAACTTCCCTCCCCAAATCATTTCGATTCAATCAATAAAATCGGCCACTCCTTAAGCGAAAATTATAGTGCTTGGGGAGCTCTTTAAATCCATCGCAACCGGAGAGATCATCGCCGCGTATCCAGCTCGAATCGAGCCCCTGAAGCTGCGCCGCTCGCCTCCGTTTTAGGACCATCAACTGCCACCGAGTCTGATGAAAGTGGGACCTACGGGCGCGCCGCTCAAAGCTCCATCGCGTGGTGAGGTCAGTTCGGCGTCAAGGATGACGATGGCGACGAAAAATGCAACCCTAGGTTGCGGACTACAGTCGAACACGGTCCAGAATGAAACGATGAAGAAAGGTGATTTTTAATTCGTATGAAACATTGTTTTATTCAGTTTCATTTATGAAAAACGTTGTTTAGTTTCAAAAATAAAATAGCATATATAAAAATCGGTTTTCAAAATATATAACATTGGCTTGGAAAAATATAAACTCGAATTGTTTTGAAATATAAATTTAAATTGGTCTTTAAAAATATACATCGCTTTTGAAAATATGAATACAAAGACATCGCTTTTGAAAATGTAAAGAGATAATTTTTGAAATTATAAAAAGATGATTTTTGAAAATATAAAAATGAGATTTTTTTATGTAGATCGTATAATAATATAAAGACGAGATTTTTCTAAACATAAAGATGTGATCTTTGGAAAAAATATATAGGATTTATTTATATATAGTTTTCAAATAAAAATATATGATTTTTACATGTATGTAGCTGAATAAAAATAAATAAATACGATTTTTCTATATAGGAATGTGAAGTAAAAATTCGATTTGTATATATTGAATAACTGAATAAAAATTCGATTTTTATATATTGATTAGCGAAATAAAAATGTGATTTTTATTTATATATAAACAGCGGGAAAGGGACTGCATTGGAATTTCAAACAGATCCAGACGGTTCAACAATTCAAAAGCAAAGCACGGCGAATGGAAACCTCTGTGAGAACTTCTCACTTTAAATTTACTTTTCTAGTTAAAATATATACTAGGATGCAGACGGTGTTTAGTAGCACCCGACACCATCGTCCACAGACCATGGACTTGTTTGCTTGGTTGATTTGTTTATTGTGGTTGATTGTGGTATTGGTTTGAATTTGGTTTGTGGTGCGAAAAACGAATCGATAAATTGGCTAGGATTAAACGTGCGCCGTTATAAGGCGAAGGAGTAAGGCTAGGTTAGACCTTACTCCAAATTCTATGGTGTGAATAACGAAAGTGATTAGAATGGAAATGTGAATGGCGGGGCCATTACTAGACCGGGGATAAGGCTAGGCCTAATCCCGATTCTAGTATCGCGCCGTTATACCGCCGAAATTTTCTAAAAAGTGTTAGAAAAAAATTAATTAGTTGAAATAAATATTCATATACAAATCAGATGATTTGTTTATGTTCACCCATTTTACTGATATGGATTGGGACGATAAATTTTACACATCGCTCAACTGCACGAATAAAAAATATGTGTTTGATTGATTGAAACCCCACACGGGTGTTGGGATGATATTGACGTACACTAATCCCAATTGTTAGTTGTATGTCGATCGATAGATTGATAGGCTGTGTAAGCGTTAATTACTTATATTTAATGCTTATAAAGTTGGATAGTGCACTTTGGATGATGGTTGATTATTTGCCGTTGTTGTTATACACATGTGTTGTGTGAAATTCATGTAATTTATATTATATGGTAATTGGTTGAGCTTCATTCAAATCTGAGAAAATAAAGAATATTTTGAAAATATATCAACGTGTTGAAAGAAATATATATTCGTGTGTCGAAAAATATATATATATTCATGTGCTGAATAAATTAAACACTCTTGTGATTGACGGTACTCATTTGTTGAGATTAGTCAGGTGTTGAAAAAAAATATAAATATTCATGTGTTGAAATAGAATATTTGAAGTAAAAATATTTGAAATAGAATATGTGAGGTAAAAATATTTGAAACAGAATATGTTAAGCCATGTTGGTTAGATTTGCGCCATTTGGACGTAAACGATATTTATGTCGATTTTAGTCGTTTTAAAATAAGTATCGAACTGGGAAATATTTCAAATTCAAATATTTTGAAAATAATATCGTTTATAGTACAACGACGTAGAACAAATTGATTTTTGGCTTAAAGTTGGAATAAGAGTTGGAATCGATTTTAAAACGATAAATAAAATACGTTTAGAATTAAAATCGACGAAATATATATAATATATATTATATATATATGTATTAATGGCCTGAATAGAACGCGTCGCACCGCGCAGTTCGCGAATTTCGACCATTAACTTCGCGTGGACATTACGGGAGATCCGACCGTCGGATTCTCCTAAAACCGGAACCGTTGGGTTCGTGTCGGAAAGAGCTTTCCAACGAATATAAGAAATTTGAAATCTAACCCTTGGATTTGGAATTATGTCCAAATCAAATTTGAAAAAGGTCGCTATGGATGCAGTTCGATGACCGTTAGTGGAAATCGACTGTACGAGCCTTGATAAAATTATTAAAAATAGCGATAATTTGTTTAAAATTAAAATAAGTGACTTGGAAGAAGTTGGGGTGAAAAATTCCACGTTTGTAAAGATAAAAATGTGTTTTTGTCGAAATGTACTAGTTTTAACTCGAATAAAAAAAATCTATTTATTTCTAAGTAAATAAATTTGAGTTGGAATAGCTTTTGGGGTTTATCGTGAACAGTGTTTTAAATAACACTTGTTCTTTAACCCGATTAACGATGGGATAACATTGTGGGTTTGTCGTGGACCGTGTTTTAAAAGACATTGGTCCTTTAACCCAGTTAAACATTAAAACTAAGTGGAGTTTTAAGGATTCTTTAATCAGATTAAAGTGGTCGAGAAAGGAGTATCACCAGTTTTGCTCCGAGCGATAGTGAAATCTTTAAATAGATTTAAACGTGAAATGGTAATTAACTTTACCGATAACACAGTGGTGTTAGATATGGGGTATTACCAGTTTTTCTCCATGGGGTCAATAGGTTGGGATTGGGAAACAAAATAAATAATTACTTCGGTGTGGTTCGCTTATCCCGACTAGGTTGGAAAACCGTGATATGGTTTGAAATCCAAAAGGAGATTAAAGAATAAATTTAGAAGAATTTATCTTTGATAAAATTAATGGGAACCCATCCCAAAGAATAAAGAATATTCTGGATTTGAATGAAGCGTGTGACGTGTGGTCATAGCACTTGATTATAAGATGCTTGAGTTATTCAGAAAGGCCGGGTATAACCCATTCTGAATAACTGATTCGACGGCAGGTCGAAGTTGAAGACGGTGCAAGACCGATAATCTTCACATCGAAAGGAGGGGTGCTCCTGTTGCCCTTGATGGGAGTAGCTACCTTGAAGGGACTACGGTGGTAGCCGTCCGGACGTATGTGTTGATTGTACGGGTATGCGAGGAAAGTGCCTTCGGTTTCGTTCAGACCCAGAACGGACTTGTAAATGGATGGTGTGTCTGACATTATATTCCTTTATATTGTATTCGTTGATCTCTGCTAAATATATATCTGTTTGGCGGCGGAGAATTTATTCTCTTGCTTAACGCCCTTCTCTGAGACATACGAGCTCAGAGGTTATATATTGGCAGAAATCAGTGGTACGATATGGATTGATAGTGTGGCATGCTGAGATGCAGTGATCCGGACTTTTGTTGAAAAGCAAAGTTTGGTGGATGATGATCAAAGCGCAGCTTTAATATAGCAAGGCTTTGTGTATAGCGTTGATTCGCGAGCCTCACACCCCGGTATGGTGGTAAACTGATGGTTTGATCAGTATGCTTTTTCGTGGATGGGCACCTTCGTGGTGTCGTGGATTCGGTCGACCGAGAGGGAGCTTAGTGCTCAGAGGGATAGGGTAAGCGGTGTTTTCTCTCGCCGGGACGTAAGCCGTAGCGATACTCGATTTCCCAAAAGTGTGGATGTGCATTACGGTGTTTTCTCTAGCCGAGACGTAAGCCGTTGAGATGGCACTACGCGATCGATCTTTCGAATCAGGAGCCACCATGATGGAAATCCAATTTCCAAATATGACATTTTGCGGTTTTGATTGTAGAGCCTAGTATTGGCGACATGATATATGGTACCCATGCCGTCTATGATTGATATATTTATATTTGAAGTTGTTTTCTTCACTTATAGTAATAATATAAGATGAAATTTCGCGTATCAAGCATATTTGGCTATTATAAGGGAAAACCCTATCCTCCGGCTTGCGTTGCATTGTGTGATGGGACCTGGGTCTTATAATAGCTTCATTGTTCTTTATTTAGCATTGCGCTGTTTGTTTTCTGCACTGGTATTCTTGGGAGGAAACCCGTTCCGTGTTATACGGCGTGGTCCCTTGATTTACCTAACTTTAAAAACAAAGATTAATAACTGTTTTAGTTCTCACACCAGTCACATGACTGACCTGGAGTTTATTGTTTTAACCTAAAATCTGGGTGCCCCTATTTTCCACACGGGCAGCTAGTAGTTTTGGTTTTGCAGATTTATATTGACAGGATCCTGATTTACAGCTGGAACGATGTTCGGAAAGCTCTGTATCCGTGCATTATTTTCAGTTGTGATTTATATTGTTTTCCGCTGCGATGTATTTAGATGTAATTTAAATCTCTGATATTTCTGTGTAATATTCATTTATACACTGTATATTCTTGTATCTGATGGAATTGTTGTAAAAACAATGAAATGTTCTTCTGTTTGTGTTCTATTTTGTCGTGTTCTCAAAACAATCAGGCGTTTCGAAAGGTCTAGATCAGGTTAGTGACTGATTCGGATCGAGCGAAATTCCTTGTTGTCACAGTTGGTATCAGAGCTCTGGTTTACAGAGCTAGAGAACGTGACAAATTAGAACCAAACGAAAGGATTCATCAGAATTGGATTAGTAATATCCAACGAGGATGACTCGTTAGAGATGGGATCAGTAGTATCCTAGAACGGGTGTGAAGAGTATATTTTTAAAATGAAAACCATTTTTGTTTTGAAATTTAAATCATATCATACGTGTTTGACTATTTATTTTAAATCGATTTGGACAATCCAATATATAAAGATTTTGCATATACGCGTTGCAAGCGTGTATTCGAGGTTTTAATATACTGGATAGATATAGAATCATACTCTAGTTGCCCGGGAATAATTCTGGTGATGGGGCCCCATCGCCAGTACTTGTTTTCGAGTTTCGAAAGTGAGATTTCTATATGTTTCCAATCGACTGGTGTGAGAACAAAACTTAACTGAAATTTACTGTTTGTTACTTGACACTGAAACCTGATTTTTGAGTATATAAAAATCATATATATTTGACAATCTAATCAACAAATTGATTGATGGCTGTGATGTTTGATTATTGATTCAACAAAAAAAAATACTAGAATGATAAATGAAGTATAATCAAGATGATTATTAAGTGAAAAATAATGCAAACTCTCTTGACAAAAAATCCTAAAAATATTATATAGGATATGGACGACCATGGCTTATCTCATACTGAATTCTGGATGACCCCGAAACAAGCGAGGAGAGCTCACCAGAAAGCAGAAAAAGAACGTGAGTTGAACTTAGGAACGTACGTGGGTATTTATTGCCGCATATGCAGAAAAGAAGGACATTATGCCGTTCGGTGCCCTGAGCGAAAGAAAAGCAGGGAGAAAACGATGAGAATGGACATAGTGTGTTTCAAATGCAAAGAGACGGGGCATTTCGTACATAAGTGTCCGAAGATAAAGAAGAAACCCCCAAATCTAGGAAAGGAAAAGAAGTGCTTTCAATGCAAAGAAGTAGGGCATCTAGCCCGAGATTGCCCGTTAAAGAAGGGTGGTAAGAAATCCAAGGGAAAGGAGCTATCAACTTTGGAGAACATGCAAGAAGAAGGCACGACTTCCTAGAAAGCTGGGTTTTAATGCAATGAACTAGCGTTTTGGATATATGTATGTAGGTATGATGCTTGTATGAATGTAATTATGCTTTTTGTTTTAAAATGTATTGGTATTGTATAATATAACTAAGTAAGAAAATGTTGAACCAAGTTGAATTTAGCACCAAACATCGAACTGTATTGAAAATTTATCGCATTTGCTTGCATATACATGTACTTACATTGAACAGGTCATAGCAAGGAGGCTAGAGCAGAAGAATAAAATTTGTTTGTCCGACAAATAGGTATACGTTTATCATAATTTACTGTTTTGTTTGGGTGATGATGATTTTATGAGCCTATTGGCTAGCCGCTTGGCTTTTTCTTTTTATTTTTGAGATCTGAAGGACCGGGGAAGCTATTTGAGATTTCCCGATGCTCCCATTGCAGGGGAGGTTATGGCGAAATTTTTCGAAAATTTAGGGTGTTAGCCAAATTTTTGAAATTTTTGAAAATTCTCAAAAACTGAAAAGTTGGAGAATGAAAGCCAGATCGAACGTAGAGTTGATTAATCAAACCACTTTCGACTTTGTTCCTTTTCGGGGACGAAAAGTTTTAAGTGGGGGAGATTGTAACAACCCGGAAAATGCGAGCCAGTTTGAAATTTTTATTTTAGCAATTTTAGCTGAATTTGAATATTTAAAATAGATTATTTTAAATAATTTCGACGAAAACTTTATTTTGAATAGAATTCGAACGTATATATTATATACGCCGTCGTTAGAATATAAATAATTATAAATAATTATAAAAGGAATTGAAAATGGCGCGGTAGTTCGATAATTCGATTTCAAACTTCAATTGAATGTACCGGGTGCAAAACAATCCGGATTTTAGCGAAACCAAAAATAATAGAATCTAATTGATAATATCTTTCCAACGAATCCGGGAAATCGAAATTTCATAGCGGGAATCAAAAGATATGTCCAGTTGAAAATTCTGAATAGTCGCTATGAAATTCAGGCCCTTGAAAATAGCCATTTTGCAAACGACCTCGGATTTCGACGAAACCTCTTTTGTTGGATCTGTGATGTCATATTATTGCTAAATTCCAATTTTCATAATTTTTCGAATCAATATGTGAGCGTGGCAAAGGAAAACGTGTTTGACCAGTTTTAGTGGATTTTAATCGACTGGAAATTGGCCATTTTTCAAACGGTCTCAGAATTCGACGAAATTAGTTTTGTTAGGACCGTATCATCAATACGAAGCTAGAAAATATTTTTCGGGAATTTTTAGAGTTAGTATGTGGCCCTGGTAAATTGAAATGTACGTTTAAAATTCAATATAATGATTTAAATGTTAATTTAAATGAAAACTGATCGAAACGATGGAATTGGCTTATGATACATATCCCATTGTGTTCGGAATGGGGGTGATTAGCTAGGGACGATAGTCGTTGGGTTTGAACTGGAGTTAGGATCAATCAATAACTTTTAGGGAATTTAAATATAAACAAAATATAAAAAGGGAGGGGGTATAAAAAGAAAATAAAACCCTAAATATCTAAAATCCTATTCGCTAAGAAATATCCGCCGTCTTCCTCGATGAACGACGAAAAACAGCTCCAAACTTCCCTCCCCAAATCATTTCGATTCAATCAATAAAATCGGCCACTCCTTAAGCGAAAATTATAGTGCTTGGGGAGCTCTTTAAATCCATCGCAACCGGAGAGATCATCGCCGCGTATCCAGCTCGAATCGAGCCTCTGAAGCTGCGCCGCTCGCCTCCGTTTTAGGACCATCAACTGCCACCGAGTCTGATGAAAGTGGGACCTAGGGGCGCGCCGCTCAAAGCTCCATCGCGTGGTGAGGTCAGTTCGGCGTCAAGGATGACGATGGCGACGAAAAATGCAACCCTAGGTTGCGGACTACAGTCGAACACAGTCCAGAATGAAACGATGAAGAAAGGTGATTTTTAATTCGTATGAAACATTGTTTTATTCAGTTTCATTTATGAAAAACGTTGTTTAGTTTTAAAAATAAAATAGCATATATAAAAATCGGTTTTCAAAATATATAACATTGGCTTGGAAAAATATAAACTCGAATTGTTTTGAAATATAAATTTAAATTGGTCTTTAAAAATATACATCGCTTTTGAAAATACGAATACAAAGACATCGCTTTTGAAAATGTAAAGAGATAATTTTTGAAATTATAAAAAGATGATTTTTGAAAATATAAAAATGAGATTTTTTTTATGTAGATCGTATAATAATATAAAGACGAGATTTTTCTAAACATAAAGATGTGATCTTTGGAAAAAAAAATATAGGATTTATTTATATATAGTTTTCAAATAAAAATATATGATTTTTACATGTATGTAGCTGAATAAAAATAAATAAATACGATTTTTCTATATAGGAATGTGAAGTAAAAATTCGATTTTTATATATTGAATAACTGAATAAAAATTCGATTTTTATATATTGATTAGCGAAATAAAAATGTGATTTTTATTTATATATAAACAGCGGGAAAGGGACTGCATTGGAATTTCAAACAGATCCAGACGGTTCAACAATTCAAAAGCAAAGCACGGCGAATGGAAACCTCTGTGAGAACTTCTCACTTTAAATTTACTTTTCTAGTTAAAATATATAGTAGGATGCAGACGGTGTTTAGTAGCACCCGACACCATCGTCCACAGACCATGGACTTGTTTGCTTGGTTGATTTGTTTATTGTGGTTGATTGTGGTATTGGTTTGAATTTGGTTTGTGGTGCGAAAAACGAATCGATAAATTGGCTAGGATTAGACGTGCGCCGTTATAAGGCGAAGGAGTAAGGCTAGGTTAGACCTTACTCCAAATTCTATGGTGTGAATAACGAAAGTGATTAGAATGGAAATGTGAATGGCGGGGCCATTACTAGACCGGGGATAAGGCTAGGCCTAATCCCGATTCTAGTATCGCGCCGTTATGCCGCCGAAATTTTCTAAAAAGTGTTAGAAAAAAATTAATTAGTTGAAATAAATATTCATATACAAATCAGACGATTTGTTTATGTTCACCCATTTTACTGATATGGATTGGGACGATAAATTTTACACATCGCCCAACTGCACGAATAAAAAATATGTGTTTGATTGATTGAAACCCCACACGGGTGTTGGGACGATATTGACGTACACTAATCCCAATTGTTAGTTGTATGTCGATCGATAGATTGACAGGCTGTGTAAGCGTTAATTACTTATATTTAATGCTTATACAGTTGGATAGTGCACTTTGGATGATGGTTGATTATTTGCCGTTGTTGTTATACACATGTGTTGTGTGAAATTCATATAATTTATATTATATGGTAATTGGTTGAGCTTCATTCAAATCTGAGAAAATAAAGAATATTTTGAAAATATATCAACGTGTTGAAAGAAATATATATTCGTGTGTCGAAAAATATATATATATTCATGTGCTGAATAAATTAAATACTCTTGTGATTGACGGTACTCATTTGTTGAGATTAGTCAGGTGTTGAAAAAAAATATAAATATTCATGTGTTGAAATAGAATATTTGAAGTAAAAATATTTGAAATAGAATATGTGAGGTAAAAATATTTGAAACAGAATATGTTAAGCCATGTTGGTTAGATTTGCGCCATTTGGACGTAAACAATATTTATGTCGATTTTAGTCGTTTTAAAATAAGTATCGAACTGGGAAATATTTCAAATTCAAATATTTTGAAAATAATATCGTTTATAGTACAACGACGTAGAACAAATTGATTTTTGACTTAAAGTTGGAATAAGAGTTGGAATCGATTTTAAAACGATAAATAAAATACGTTTAGAATTAAAATCGACGAAATATATATAATATATATTATATATATATTAATGGCCTGAATAGAACGCGTCGCACCGCGCAGTTCGCGAATTTCGACCATTAACTTCGCGTGGACATTACGGGAGATCCGACCGTCGGATTCTCCTAAAACCGGAACCGTTGGGTTCGTGTCGGAAAGAGCTTTCCAACGAATATAAGAAATTTGAAATCTAACCCTTGGATTTGGAATTATGTCCAAATCAAATTTGAAAAAGGTCGCTATGGATGCAGTTCGATGACCGTTAGTGGAAATCGACTGTACGAGCCTTGATAAAATTATTAAAAATAGCGATAATTTGTTTAAAATTAAAATAAGTGAATTGGAAGAAGTTGGGGTGAAAAATTCCACGTTTGTAAAGATAAAAATGTGTTTTTGTCGAAATGTACTAGTTTTAACTCGAATAAAAAAAATCTATTTATTTCTAAGTAAATAAATTTGAGTTGGAATAGCTTTTGGGGTTTATCGTGAACAGTGTTTTAAATAACACTTGTTCTTTAACCCGATTAACGATGGGATAACATTGTGGGTTTGTCGTGGACCGTGTTTTAAAAGACATTGGTCCTTTAACCCAGTTAAACATTAAAACTAAGTGGAGTTTTAAGGATTCTTTAATCAGATTAAAGTGGTCGAGAAAGGAGTATCACCAGTTTTGCTCCGAGCGATAGTGAAATCTTTAAATAGATTTAAACGTGAAATGGTAATTAACTTTACCGATAACACAGTGGTGTTAGATATGGGGTATTACCAGTTTTTCTCCATGGGGTCAATAGGTTGGGATTGGGAAATAAAATAAATAATTACTTCGGTGTGGTTCGCTTATCCCGACTAGGTTGGAAAACCGTGATATGGTTTGAAATCCAAAAGGAGATTAAAGAATAAATTTAGAAGAATTTATCTTTGATAAAATTAATGGGAACCCATCCCAAAGAATAAAGAATATTCTGGATTTGAATGAAGCGTGTGACGTGTGGTCATAGCACTTGATTATAAGATGCGTGAGTTATTCAGAAAGGCCGGGTATAACCCATTCTGAATAACTGATTCGACGGCAGGTCGAAGTTGAAGACGGTGCAAGACCGATAATCTTCACGTCGAAAGGAGGGGTGCTCCTGTTGCCCTTGATGGGAGTAGCTACCTTGAAGGGACTACGGTGGTAGCCGTCCGGACGTATGTGTTGATTGTACGGGTATGCGAGGAAAGTGCCTTCGGTTTCGTTCAGACCCAGAACGGACTTGTAAATGGATGGTGTGTCTGACATTATATTCCTTTATATTGTATTCGTTGATCTCTGCTAAATATATATCTGTTTGGCGGCGGAGAATTTATTCTCTTGCTTAACGCCCTTCTCTGAGACATACGAGCTCAGAGGTTATATATTGGCAGAAATCAGTGGTACGATATGGATTGATAGTGTGGCATGCTGAGATGCAGTGATCCGGACTTTTGTTGAAAAGCAAAGTTTGGTGGATGATGATCAAAGCGCAGCTTTAATATAGCAAGGCTTTGTGTATAGCGTTGATTCGCGAGCCTCACACCCCGGTATGGTGGTAAACTGATGGTTTGATCAGTATGCTTTTTCGTGGATGGGCACCTTCGTAGTGTCGTGGATTCGGTCGACCGAGAGGGAGCTTAGTGCTCAGAGGGATAGGGTAAGCGGTGTTTTCTCTCGCCGGGACGTAAGCCGCAGCGATACTCGATTTCCCAAAAGTGTGGATGTGCATTACGGTGTTTTCTCTAGCCGAGACGTAAGCCGTTGAGATGGCACTACGCGATCGATCTTTCGAATCAGGAGCCACCATGATGGAAATCCAATTTCCAAATATGACATTTTGCGGTTTTGATTGTAGAGCCTAGTATTGGCGACATGATATATGGTACCCATGCCGTCTATGATTGATATATTTATATTTGAAGTTGTTTTCTTCACTTATAGTAATAATATAAGATGAAATTTCGCGTATCAAGCATATTTGGCTATTATAAGGGAAAACCCTATCCTCCGGCTTGCGTTGCATTGTGTGATGGGACCTGGGTCTTATAATAGCTTCATTGTTCTTTATTTAGCATTGCGCTGTTTGTTTTCTGCACTGGTATTCTTGGGAGGAAACCCGTTCCGTGTTATACGGCGTGGTCCCTTGATTTACCTAACTTTAAAAACAAAGATTAATAACTGTTTTAGTTCTCACACCAGTCACATGACTGACCTGGAGTTTATTGTTTTAACCTAAAATCTGGGTGCCCCTATTTTCCACACGGGCAGCTAGTAGTTTTGGTTTTGCAGATTTATATTGACAGGATCCTGATTTACAGCTGGAACGATGTTCGGAAAGCTCTGTATCCGTGCATTATTTTCAGTTGTGATTTATATTGTTTTCCGCTGCGATGTATTTAGATGTAATTTAAATCTCTGATATTTCTGTGTAATATTCATTTATACACTGTATATTCTTGTATCTGATGGAATTGTTGTAAAAACAATGAAATGTTCTTCTGTTTGTGTTCTATTTTGTCGTGTTCTCAAAACAATCAGGCGTTTCGAAAGGTCTAGATCAGGTTAGTGACTGATTCGGATCGAGCGAAATTCCTTGTTGTCACAGGCACCGAAAGCTTGAGCATGCCTTTACAACAGGTGGTCCTGCTCATCTGACTTTACAACAGGAAAGACGAGATAAGGATAACAATAATGAGGATAAAGCTGGAACAGAAGGAGCGAGAAAGAAAGAGAAAGGGTCAGGAGAGGAAGGATCGAGAGAGGCAGGAGAAAGATGACCAAAAAAAGCGTCCAAGGGACAAGGAGGAAAAAGAAAACAACAGAGAAGAAGAAAGACAGGGAACGTGAGACACACGCGCACCAATCCAATTCTCATTCTCGAGATAGGACCCCTAGGGGATGAAAAAATTGCAAGTGAACACTCATAAATCGCTTTTCCCTCTTCCAAGCTTCCGACCGATCCTTCTCCCAAGACACATTCAACTACCATTCGTGATCAGGATCCAACCCCTCCCTCCAGACGCCTTGGAAAAAGTCCCTAGATGTCAACCCCTTTGGCCCAAGAGATGACACTGGTTAAATGAACAAAAAAAGTGGAGGAAAGTTTACCTCGTCTTCGATTTGCTGGAATCATGTCTGTCCCCGACCTTCAACCGTTCCCGCGAAGCATTCATGGCCGAGTTAGGTCCGATGTTGATTTTGATATAACCCAATATGAGGCTATGTACACTTTTGCCAAGCGTGTTAGTGACGTTACTAGAAAAATGGAGGCGGAGAATGAGAGAATGCGGACAGAGCAAGATACCCAACAAGAAAACTCTAGAAAAAGTAAAGGAAGAACTAGAAAGTTGTGAGGCTCGGGTGGTTATTCTTAAAGAGAAGTGCAAGACATCCATGAAAGAGTTGGGAGATAAAACTAAACAACTTCGTATTGAATTGGATCGTTCATCTTCTCTCACCCGAACTGCTCAAAACGAAGTAAATTCGATGGGGAAAGAGTGTGCATCCCTTAAAGCTGAAAATGATATTTTAAAAAGTGATAAAGGACGTTTAGATTTGGAGATACAGAAACTCAAGACCCGACTTGTCGCCTCTGAAGCGGCTAGAAGACAGGTCGAAGACAATGCCGAGGCTGTGATCGAGAATGCCAACAGTGCCCAGCTTTAACATGAGGTTGAGATCCAAACTATTAAGGTCGATCATGCGACAAAGATAGAAGATATGCACACTGAGTTTGGAGACAATGTATTGCTGCTTTTTGCTCGATTCCTTCGTCACAAAGATCATTTGTGGATAGAAAATTATCAGCAGGTGTTGGCTGCTACTTGGGAGGCATTTATGAAGGAAGAAGTCAAGGCTGCAAAGGGGCAACTAGTGAATGAGGAGGCTTTAATAGCTTGATTATTGCATGGTGGTGAGCCAGAGGCATTGGTGTAGGGGAAGAAGATATTGAGTGAGTTAAGAGACACCGAATGATGAAAAATGAAAGGAAATTCGATCCCAGCTGGGGAGGTTAGTGCGAGAAAAGATAAGGCATCTCTTAGCCAGTCCACGGGTCATGCTACAATCGGTCCGTCCATTCCTCCTCCCTCAAATCAGTCTTCAGAACAAGTGGAGGAGTACAGTCCAGACAACCCTCCTCCGCCTATGTTCCAAAATAAGTCAGTCGCTCCCACTAGTGATGTAGAGGCTCCTGTCAGACCAAGAGATGCCTCTGCTGGTGGTAAATCATTGTTTCCATTTTAATTCTAGAATGTTTTCACCTTTTTAAGTCTTACTATTGTATTCTTTGCCATAAATACTCAAGCAGGGAAGACAATCACTGGGCTTAGGTCTGAATTACCACAAGAAGACTCCGCTGCCGTGTCGAGTGGAGATGTAGAAATTATCGAACCTAAAAAGGGAACAAAAGCTTAAGATGCCCAATCGGAAGAGGATGACGTGATAATCACTGGGGAATTCAGGAGGACGGATTCCCTATCCATTGCACGTATGAAGGCCAGAGATGAGGAGAATGTTTCTTCTCTCAAAGATGAACCATTTGTTAATCCCTTCAATATTCCTCCCATCCAAGCTATTCCTTCAACTATAATTTCGTCCGTCAAAGTTCCTCCCTTTCCAGTCCCGAGTGGTCGGAGAAAGCAAAAAAAATTATACAACAATGTCCATTCGTTCTATTTCCTTCGGTGATGAGTCTAAGAAGCAAAGTCATCATTTTACCACCGAGGTGATCATGGAGATGATTAAGAAAGAAGAGATGGAAAAGATCAAGAAATCCGGTGGTTAGCTACCTCAAGTCTAGGAACCTTTTGTTGGAAGTTATTACAGGCCCTTTGGAAGTTGTATGCGAGTGCGACCCTCATGTTTTTGTCTTTTTATTTAGATCCGTTTTTTGTAAACAAAACTTTTGTTGACGTTAACAATGTTTATTTGCCTTCAAATACTTGTATTATGAATAATACATTGAAGGATTATAAAAGACATAAGGGAACAATGTTAGTGTCCCTAGTTTGTTCCAAACTCTGAGGATTGTTTAAGTGAAACACGTAGTCGGACCACTTGTTCATCCTTATTCGCCCTAATGTCATGGGGAAAAGATTCGGATGTCAAATCTTCCTGTCAATTCCAATATCAATTCAATCCCAACCGAGGGCCGAACAATCTTGAGTTAGAGTACGTAAGTCCTTTTATACTCTACCTCTAGTCATTAGGGTTAGAGTTCCAGGGATCAAGAGGTCTTTAGTTGGGGTATACCTTTCACACTCGTCCATAATTTTATACTCCTTCTCAATTCGTGAGAATCATAGTTGTTTAAATAGGTTGGCATGCTGTTTGCGTCGGAGTCAATGCACTTTTGGTTTGCAAAGTGTGGTTGAAGGTCTGAGTGTCGATATCAAACTCGAAGTTAGTCGACCCATATTCCTTTCGGCCCCGAATGAAATCGAATCATTGAGACATGGGCCAGTAGGTTGGGGAGTAGGCTTTTTGACCTATATCGGTCGAGTTACAACATATAGTCATTAGAGTAATAAGGCAGAGCAGGAAAGGAGCTTTTATTCATAAATTGCAACGGGTGGCAAAACACACCTTATTATAATAAAATAAAAGTCCTAAGAAAGATAACGTCATAAATGCTCAACATTCCATGCTCTTTGAAAAGGTTCACCATCAATAGTTGCTAGACTAAAGGTTCCATTATCGAGCTTCTGTTGGTTGACATAAGGCCCTTCCCACTTGGGGCCCATATAAACAAGAGTCAGAAAGGTCCGTTTTAAAAGACGGTTGCCAATATCGAAGGTCTTGAGTTGGACCCTCTTGCTATAGTATCAGGAGACCCGACACTGATGAGCTTTGGCGTGCAGATTAACTTCTTCTCTCTTTTCATCATTCATGTCAAACGATTCTAAGAGAACGGCTTTGTTCGACAGTGGGTCATAATACGTAGTTCTATGGGAAGGAGCTTTAAGCTCTGTAGGAATGAGCACTTCAGAGCCGTAAGACAAAGCGAAAGGAGTATGACCTGTGGCAGTTTTATGAGTGGTTTGATATGCCTAAAGGGCTAGAGGAAGCTCATCGACCCGTTTGCCTTTGTCTCGTTCCAAGTGTTCTTTTAAGATGGACTTAATAATCTTGTTAACGGCTTCAACCTGCCCATTAGATTGTGGATGTGCGACTGTAGTGTATTTCTTCTCGATATGATAATGTTTACAGAAGTTTCTGAATTCCGAGCTATCGAATTGAGTCCTGTTACAAGTGATGATAGTATGAGGCAGTTTATATCGACATATGATATTCATGATAACAAAATTGATGACTCGTTTTGTTGTGATCGTAGTTAACTATTTGACTTCCAACCACTTTGTAATCTACAACCATGATCGCGTATTTTGCACCCCTTTTGAGATTGGCAGATTTACGATAATATCTGTTCTCCAAATGGCAAATGGACAAGGGCTAACCATCTGAGTGAGTTTTGTTGGTGGAGCACGTGGAATCTGAGCAAACCTCTGGCATCTGTCACATCATTTAGAATAATTGGCAGCATCCTTGCTAACGATCGACCAGAAGTATCCATACCGCAGCACTTTCTTAGCTAGGGTTTTCCCTCTTGTATGAGCGCCACATTCTCCCTTATGTACTTCTCTCAATATTTTCTTGACATCGTCATTGGACACACATTGAAGCACCGGAACTGAGAAACCCCTCCTGTAAAGCTGCTCCTACTGGATGGTGTACCTAGAAGGTTGTCGTATGAGGGCATGTCTCTCATTCCTTCTTTTTAGGAGAGTCCCATGTAGGAGAAAATTCTTGATGGGGGTCATCTAGGATTCCTTTTCGGAATCGGTTTCTGATTGATCGACCTCCATCTGATCCATGCTCAAAGTGCTCAAAGTATTTATCGGGACCAATTTTGCTTCGCTTGGGTCAATAGAGCATGCTAGTTTTGCGATTCTGTCTGCCTTTCGATTTTCTTCTCTAGGAATGTGGGAGATGCTATATTGATCAAAGTCATTCAGTAACTCTTTGACCTGCTTGAGATAGGTGGCAATTCGAACCACTTTAGTTTGATACTCTCTCCGAACCTGAAATACAATAAGTGGTGAATCACAAAAAATATTTAGCGCCGCTACTTTAAAGTCCCTCGCGAGCTTGAGCCCGACAATCAAGGCTTCGTACTTAGAGCCATTGTTGGTAGTAGAGAAATTCAGTCTCAGAGCATAATAAATCGACCGTGTAACAACCCGGAATTTTGAAAGTAAATAGTTATTTAATTAGAACTCAAAAATAGGAATTTTGCAAACAATGGAATTTTACCATGAAATTTTAACCATTGCGTTTGTCTCGGAATTCTGTTCAACTTTCATGTTTGGAGTTTCACGAACGGAGACCGTATGAAAAAGTTACGGACGAATTACGAAAAGGACGAAAATAAATAAAGAGAATAAATTATATCTATAGTACCTTTTATAACCAGCCCTCATTGGGCAAACTGGATATCGGGTGGTCGACACCCTCCTAGGGGGCGGTCGACCTGTTCGGGCCTGTAGTGCCCAATGATGATTAGGTTTTAAGGGGCAATTTGGTTATATTTTATAAACGAATGGACGGATGATAATTAAAATAGATCTAACAGTCCAAGGCCATTTCCACTCCTATAAATAAAGGGGTAAGGCCTTTTCCATTCAAATATGTAGAGGCAGCGGAGCTCTGCCATTTCCCTCCTTCTCCAAACTTAATATCTCCAATTAAAAATATATACGTACAAACAAATCAAATAAAATGCATATAGAATTTAGAGGATTAATAGATTCAATGTAAAAGAATGCAAATTGACGGTCAATAGTAGATTCATCCCTCTCTTTCTATTTTCTTACATTTCTACAGATCTGAAATTATCACCGTAACAACCCAAGTTCCGATAGACTGGATTTTTTTCAAAATTCTAATCCATCGAAACTCGTGTTGGTTGCTCTGGTATCTTGAAGAAAAGACAGAGACATAAAATATATCAGAGCTCAGAAAATATCTCACAATGGAATGGATAAAGTATAATATAATCGAAGTATAGCCTTGCCGTAGTAATAATATTGTCTAACCAGTATCCAGAGCTATCATATCTCTTCCACAAATTTAATCTACGAGTATGTTATGAGGAAGGGGTCAGAACACAAGTTCTGCTGACTAGATTTAAACTATACACTTTGGATAATCCTATATATACCGTTCAACCACATTTTCTTATTTATTAGGTTAATTGGGTTAACAAGACTCAAGGCTTACACACACGTTGTACCCATTTACTTCCCAAAGGATTAATCTAATACAGTATATATGTAGCTACCCCCCCACCAATATTGAGGTACACCCCATGGTACCTCACTCGCACGGTCTCTACCGTAATGCCACAAAAATGAACGCAGTCCCTTATCCTACGCCGGAATGACGTACGTATCTCTATATAACAATGTTACGTTCCACATATATCTGTCATTACTATGCTATGTAAGCGTACAGACTGCCACCATCGATCGAATCAGATTTCATCATAAAGTAATGCCCTCAAGTCTATGATACACCACCCAGAGCAGACATGCATGTATCTTGACTTTCCACATACGTATTGTCAATCGTATTCGATGCCTTAACCACACATAAACTCTAATGTGCACTGAGCTCCAAGAAACACGGAACTCGGTCGACAGCTTTTCTATATCTGTACAAGCCCGCCTTTAAGTGGCTCAAAGTACATATATCCTTCAGGTCTATTTTTCATGGTGGCTATGGCCCTACCTATGCCCCTCCCTCGTCTAGTAAAGACTACAAGAGTTAAGCGACTTGCCCCGAACAAACAATCTAAACATCCAATTGGCGTCTCCTCTCAAACACCGTGCCTCGATAGTGAAAGGTGGATGGCATCTTGGGTTTAGCTCTAGTCTTTTTGCATCCCACTGGCTTTCGATGACGGATACCTGACGATCTACTATCCTTGTTGGTCGTGACCCCTACCTCCCTGTTGAGGCGATCGCTGAATCACCCTAGTGTCACCTCGTCACAACATTCTGACTGCAAAGCTACTTTTGCAGTCAAGGCCCACACACCCGGTAGTAACACGCAGACTCAACCTCTGTGAGCATAGCCTAAACATCTGCCGCCGTACAGAGGACTACCAGGAGAACCTTACGTATCTCAGGAAGCTACATGCTTCACCTTCCAATCCTTCGGAGCTGACAGAATAATCTGACGAACGTATACTCCCCTAGTGCCTTATGACACCGTGATGATTTACCCCATTGGGTTATTCACCCTCAAACGTGCGGACTGATCCAAGCGCATCACTTTAATATGTTATTAGACCCCATGTCTAAACATTCTTTTATGCGCTTGCTTTACCCCATCAGGTTTCCATTTAACTTGGTTATTCCCATTCATATTGACTTCTTACTCAAGTTACCAAGTTCCTCTTGCTTATTAATTTCTTTCTTATAACTTAACCCATTTAAGCCTACTAATAAGCCCATAACATGTTATTCTCTAGATTATGATCCAAGGTCTGTAATCCATAATCCCTTTATATTCTTGTTTGAATTCATAGTTACCATAACATGTTCTATTTAATATGTAATTAAGTATATCTCAATTCACATGTTTTCTGTTTAACATGTCAGTCATTATTTATGATTGACTATAACTTATTTAATTTCATAAATTTTCCTCATTCTTTCTTATTTAATCATAATTCCATTTTATACTGTCACTACAACTTATCGTTGTTTACTTATTAACTTAGATCTCTTAACTAAGGTTTACTAATAACTTTCCTTTCCATTTATTATAACCTATGCTATAATTTCCTCTTGTCCCTAGGACAAGCCTAAACACGTTATTCTTATCAGCAGATTTCATACTTCCAAGTTTACATATTACTAAATTTATAATTAAGTACAACTTCTTACATTTCATAAATTTCCCCCCTTTTCTCTACTTATTACAAACAACTGGTTTCAGGTTTTCCCCATTTACTGATTACTTAATTTATAATTAAGTAGCACTTATCTCATTACACAATTATCTCATTTTCTTACTAGTTTATTATAACCTAAGTTATAATGTCCACTAGTCCCTAGGACAAGTCTACCTATTATATAACATTATCATTAATGTAATTTATTTATAATATGTTATTATCATTCCCCGTTCAATCCATTTCTTTTACTGTTGTAATTATCTTTCATTCATTTCCTTATTCATTTCCATTAATCACAGTTAGTTCAATTTAATTCTATCCTTATATATAAGCATATATATATATATATATATATGCTTATGTACTAGATCTCTCACATTAAGGCTACCACTGTGTATGTTGGATTTGCCGGGCAGTTCCGGGCAGACTTCTTCCACAAGTTGGCTTAACCTTGTGTCTTAGCAGCATTACATGTTTTTTCTACGCACTAGACTCTTACATTAAATTAACAACTTGTGGACGTTGCATTTGTCGGGCGGTTCCGGGCAGACTTCTACCACAAGTTGAATTTAACTTCGTGTTTAGGTGCGTTGCGGTTTTCTATTTACTGTAAATTTAGGCATATTATTCTTTTCAAGTCTTTACTGTAATCTATTTTAGATGTCATCATATTAAGCCCATTTTATGTTGCTTGTTCTTTCTAACATGTAATTGACTCTATTCTAACATGTAATCATTTAATCATGTAATTGTTCAAATATAACAAGTTGACATGTCATTTTCTCAATTCTACAGCTAATAATTCAAGTACATAATATGCCATATGTGAATCATGTAATTATAACAAACTAATCGCTACACGTATTTTTAACAAGTTTACATTTCCATAGGTGAACATTTCAGCACAATAAACGTTTCAACATATGAATTTATATTAATATTTAATCATATTAATATTTCAACATGTCATATTAGCATTTCATCACTTTACATTGCATAATAACGGGGTATGTTAAACAATAATATATCATTATCAAAAATGATATAACTTAAATCCACTCACCTAAATTGCTTTCCAATTCCTGAACCTTGTCCAGATCTAGCATTCCATGGTTTTTCCCTAATTGGATTGTAACCACCTACCTTTTAGACCATTCAAGTCGGTAATTAAACCGGCTCAGAACGTTCAAAACGACAGATTCATTATTTAGCTTACATGATTTAAATGGAACATACACACGGAATCACACACCGAAATAAACAGTATCATACAAATGAAATTTTATACATAAAAATTATCAGAGTTTTACAAAAACATTTATACAGCGGAAGAAAATAAAATGTATACATGAATTTAAAAAGGATTAATGTTACAGTTTAGTCGAGCGTGCACATATGCGTCTTCACGTTCTTCTCCAGTTTGCGAGCCGAGTATCCTTAAAATCCGCAACACTCGTATCTGACCTGAGCATTCCATGCAAAACATAAAACACTCGAGTCAGGATTAATCATTTGTTCAAGTAAAATAATTTCAATATAACTAAAATATAACAGTTAATCCTAACTTTCGAAATGTACACAAAATGCCTGTAGTATCTTTCCGTATCGGTACTACATTAATGACTAGATCAAATGTGGCATCTATTCGTACCAATTATATATCAATGACTGTATCAAGTATGTCATCTACTCATATCAATTGTATATCAAAGACTATATCAAATATGGCATATACACATGAGTTATCATGGACTATATACAAATGGGCATGTAAGTGCGTATACTACACTTATCAATGGAACCAACAGTATGCGTATAGAACATGTGTGTGTGCACACAACATTCAACAATGAAGCCAACATGTACTTACATATGGTAACAACGAGGTAAAGCCAGGTCAATATGAATTACTACATAGTTCAAATATGGTAAGGCAACAATGCACATGGACAACAAACAATGTGGCCTGATTATGGCACGCATGGGTAGATCCATCATTTAAGCATGATCATACAGCAATGACAAAGTACATCTAATGAGCACAAATCATAATAAGTACGAACCTGGACTGATATCAACATGTCATGGCCCATGTCAAGCAACAGTACAAGGTGGTTTATGGTCATGACCGAGGAAGTACAATATAAATTAGTCCTTAACCAGCTGATTCAATATTTTAAATTTGTACAACAAAATTAAAATTAATAAAAAGAAGGGAAAGAAAAACATTTTTACAGTAATTTCAGGTTTCTATTTTCTAAAAATAAAGGACATATATTATTGAAGTTCTAAAATTCTGTTTTGAACAAAAAATCAAATGCTAAGAAGATCGACTGAGAAGTAGTGGTAGTAAAACATAAACAAGTTGTATACGTTTTATTTTATATTTAAGTTTTTAGACTAAAAACTCAATTCTATAGAATTAAAATAAAGATGTACTTTTGCTAAGAGTGGGGCATCAACATGCAGCGTCATTCTGTTTTTTCTATAATGAGAGTGAAACTTATTTGCACAGAGAACTCATTATCAAATTATGTGAGTTAATTATTCATACAAACATGGAAGGAAAGTAACAAGACTCGCCATTTCAATATATCACTTGCACAGTATGTGTTGTGGAAATTTATGCGGTGAATTCTAATTGCACTGATAATTTACTTTTTATTGCGCATTCAAATACAGGCAAGCAAATGTGCCCCCAAACCCAACAAAGTACTATAGGCAAGAATTTTATGACAGCATGAGAGGTCAAAGGAAACAATACACAAAACGGCATGCAACAGTATGTAGATGGGTAGCAAGGGGCTTGATTCAACAAAGCAAGGTAACCAAGATAAACGCATAACATGAATTGAGTCAAGTGACCGTCTCAAGGCAGTAGGGTACCGAGTTCAATACCTCAGCCATAAACCATCCTAAGTTCTAGTTCATACTGAAATTAAACTACTTGAATAAATCTAATCGTAAGTGGATTCTTACCAAAGATGGCAAAGGAAGAAGCAAGCTCGGATGGCGAACGAAGAAATCGGCTTCAATTTTGAACGTTGATTGCTACGATCAGGGACAAGTTGCAAGCGGAGCTGCTGTGGGGTGCTTGCGCGAGCTCAATGTAGCGGTGACAACATCTAGCTCGGCGACAACGGACGACAGAAGGGCTTGACGTGGTGACAACAGGAGCAGAGGTTCACGGATTTCGACGTGGGGACTCTTAGAGGAAGGATCAGATGAAGAAGGGAGCGGTTGCGACAAGGATGAGATCAATTTGAAAAGAAATAGTGTGGCCATGGATTCCAATTTTTTTTTCGAATTTACATCTAAATTAGTTTCTTAAAGTCGAACCTGAATTCAAACAAAACTATTTAAATTCCCATGTTACATAAGGTTCAAAATTCAAAACAAATAAAATAACTTGGTTTATAATATATCAAAAAATGAAATAAAAGTTTACAAACATTAAAACAACTAGATTAAATACTAATAACGCTTAATTTAAATAAAACCCTTCAGATTCAAATATTAAAATTAAATATGCACTTACAAATTAAATTCAAACCAAGATTAAATAAACTAGATTTCAATTTTTTTTAAAATCAAATATCAAGTATATAAAAAAATAAATTCCAATATTGAAATAAATTAACTGCATAATTTAAATGCCAAAATTGCTGGTTTGTTACATGGATTTAGAACCAAACAACCATGGATCCACAATTCTTAGTAAAAGAAAAATGGAAGAAAGAGGAAGAAAATTGAATAGACCAGATCTAAGAATTTACCGTACTTTGCATATGATTCTGAACACCTTAATAATTTTCATTCTCTTCTTCCAGATCTTGATTAAGAATTTTCCTAAACTAATTATCTTATTTTTCTAAAGAGATTTGAGGAGGAGGAAGATTGACAAAGCTTAGATGTTGTCTCAAAGAATGTGAGATTTAGACTAGGCTCTACTAGCCTATTTATAGGTGTTCAGGATCTTATCGTACACGCAGCTCTAAGTCAGCATTAAATGTCGCTAAGAAAACAATCCAGATTCATTGATGAATCTGACCGAATCTGGGGGGTGTCGACCATGTAATCTTCTTATACGTATACAAAACTTCTAATGACCATTTTACGCGTATATATATATGCACAACTTTCGTTTCGTTTTCAAAATTAAAACAATGTTGCATCGTTATTTGATTCTCGCCATAATTCATTGATTGTAGCCTTATCTTGAATTTATCTCTACTACATACATACATACATACATACATATATATATATATATATATATATATATATATATTTCTGCACATATATACGCATATATTCTCATATACATATATACATTTATTTTCTTTACTTTCTTATATGTTTATTTTTCCTTATATATGCAATTATACATATTTTCTCTCATGAACATGTGTTATTTTTAGCTGTTCCCCTAAAACAAAAATATGCCGCTAGTGGGGATCGAACTTTGTATCTCTTGTATGCAAGCCACATGTTCTAACCAGCTGGACTACTAAGGCTATTGTTAACAAGGCTTAGAACAATGGTAATTATTGTTCTCTTCTTACTTCTCTTTTTCATGTTTGTTACAGTATTTTATTTAACCCATTGCATGAATCTTTTTCTTTTATTTCCCTTTTATTATTAACACATAATTAGTGCATGTAACATATTTACACCACATGCAACCAATCCTTTTTTTCTTTTAATGCATGCACTACATTTTTATTTGCATTGATCTTTATTTTATTCTTCATATATACATTTACGTTTGTGCATATATATATATATATATATATATATATATATATATATGCATTATTTAATTATTAAATTGTCATAAAATGCAGGGTGTTACATTTTCCTGCACTTTGGAAATTTCATCCTCGAAATTTGATAAGGGTAAAAATCAATTAACCTCTCGCATAATATACATCCATCATGTGTGCATCCTATTTTTGCAAACATTGTGCACTTGTGCAAAGAAAAATACAACATAATAATGCATGTATGCCCAAGCGGTACCTTCTATTTGTATGCAAATTTTTCAAAAATCCTTTTAAAATATGATGCTCACATCCTAAATATACTGGCAGTTCTACATGAATGTAATATTTTGAAAATCTAAATATATTTTCATCCAAATTCCCCACATTCTTGCAGAGCAAGAGTGCAGTTCATCCAATTGTTACATCCAAAATCCTACCACCCAACTTTATTTTTTTTGAATTTCAGAAAAATCTAGTTTTCTAAATTCGATTTCTTATGTTACAAAAAGGTGGGAAACGAAAAATTATACATCTTCTGATTTTCATTTATATACATTTTTTCAACTGTACTTGGATTTTATGTAACTATTCTATATAGACTCCCTATTTTCCTATTCAAGCACAGCTCACATAAGAATTTTTTTCCTTGTTACGGATTTTCTTTTTCATCTTATCTTGGAATTTTTATTTTTATCCATCTTTTCTCATAATTTTTCATTTTTTCTTTAGCTGTCATGTTTGTTTCTTTATTGAATTTTTGTTTCCTTTTTAGTTGTATCACTTCTCTTTTCTTAACTTATTCAATCATCTGATCTAAGTTTAGTTTTCAAATAAGCCTTCTAGTCCTTCAACTAAAACAGGAAAATAGACACTCTACACAACTACTACTAAGGACCAAGAATCTCGGGACTATGCCCCTCTTAGAAAACAAGCTTGAACCACGGGATCAATGATAGGTTTAGGTGTTACCCTAACTACCCAACAGGAACAAAATAACAGAACGATCCCAACAAGAGTGCAATAATGAGTTGTACCCCTAATATGAAAATTAGCAACATGATCTAAATACTTACTTACCCATTACTATCTAGTAGTCACCACTAGTCCTACATGTGTACCAGCAACTATTTCAAGCAATACCCTAGGCTTTTCAATGCTTACACATTCTACGGGAACCTACGATTATTCCAAGATAATTCTCGCTATTTACTCCATAGCCTCATAGCTTTTCCCATCTTTCCTAGACACTAATCCTTACCTACTCCATACTTTTAAAACACAGTTTGGCCTTTTCATTTAAATTTTCTTCAAAAAATTAAAAGTGTCAAAACTTTATTTTCCTTATGAAACCTTACTTTCGCCAAACCATAAAACATGTCATTTTATATTAAAAATGTAAACCTTTTTTTTAAATCAGAAAAGCTGGAGTAGATAAGGACAACTATTTCTTAGTCAGGTTTATAACTAGTTCTTGCCTATAAGGTCAGTTTAGTCTCTTACTACAAGGTGCAAACATCTACTCTATTCTTAATTTCCATAACTTCCACCCAATAAAATTTTCTTGTTAATACAATTTATCAAAATGATTGTTAAAAGAATAGAGACTTCAAAACTTGCTTTTATGAAGTATAACAAGAAAACTATTGAGCTATACATGCTCTATAATAGACACATTTTACTGAGGGAATTTCATTTTAGGCAAAATTTTCGCAAGAAATCACTATTTACAAAATATACCCCATTTTACTTCAAAACCCCATAGGTACTTCTTTACATATTTTAAAACTATAACTTTTAAGATTACAACTTGAAAATACCATAAACCATTTTCCCAAAACTTTTACAATTTCAAGCTCTTAAAAGTTAATAATGGGGTTAGACTCAAAGAGGGTTTAATTTTCTAGGCTTTCCTAAACATTTCCACAAGGTTAATTCTCTCAACTATATATATATATTCTAATCCATTTTTCTCTTTTTAACTTTTTCCAGTTTATAAGGTTTTACTGCCAAACCCACTAACCCAAGATACTAATCATATGGGATTCACCTTCCTTCCATATGAAGTAAATTGTACACTGTCCACTCAAATTACCTAAGGGTCTCAGGTTTACATATTCATTCCTTTTACAAAACGGACATCCCAATTCTTACCATATTATAATCTTTCTATTTAGTGGGCTCCTCTATGGATCTAGGTGTATATATATAATATTTATATTTTAAAATATACAAATACGTTCACTCACTATCTATATAGGAATCCTAAACCTAAGCTCTGATACTAAATGTAACAACCCAAATTCCGACAGACCGATTTTTTTTCAAAATTCTGATCCATCGAAACCCGTGTTGATTGCTCTGGTACCATGTAGAAAAGACATTGATATAAAATATATCAGAGCTCAGAAAATATCTCAACGGAATGGATAAAGTATAATATAATCAAAGTATAGCCTTACCATAGTAGTAACACTACCTGATCAGTATCCCAAGCTATCATATGTATGCCACAAATCTAACCTGCGAGTATGTTATGAGGAGGCGGGAGGGGGTCAGAATACAAGTTCTGGTGACTGGTTTTAAACTATACACTTTGGATAATCCTACATATACCATTCACCCACATTTCCTTATTTATTAGGTTACTTGGGTTAACATGACTCAAGGCTTACACACACGTCATACCCATTTACTTCCCAGTGGATTAATCTAATACAACATATATGTATCTACCTTCCAATATTGATGTATACCCCATGGTACCCCACTCGCACGGTCTCCATCGTAATGCCATAGAAATGAACGCATGCCTCATCCTACGCCGGAGCAGCGTACAGATCTCTATATAACAATGTTACGTTCCGCATATATCCGTCATTACTGTGCTATGTAAGCGTATGGACTGCCACCTTCGATCGAATCAGATTCCATCACAGAGAAATTCCCTCAAGTCTACGATACACCACCTAGAGCAGACATGCATGTATATAGACTTTCCCACGTACGTATTGTCAATCGTATTCGATGACTTAACCGCACATAATCTCTAATGTGCACCAAGCACCATGGCAGGGCAATACAATAAACATGGAACTCGATCGGGAGCTTTTCCATATCTGTACAGGCCAGCCTTTAAGAGCCTCAAAATATAGATATCCTTCAGGTCAGTTTTCATGGTAGATATGGCCCCACCTCGGCCCCTCCCTCAACCAGTAAAGACTAGAAGAGCTAAGCGACTTGCCCCTAACAAACAATATAAACATCTAGTTGGCATCTCCCCTCAACCACCGTGCCTCGATAGTGAAAGATGGAAGGCCTCTTGGGTTTTGCTCTAGTCTTTTTGCATCCCATTGGTTGTCGATGACGGGTACCCGACGATCTACTATCCTTGTTGGTCGTGACCCCTACCTCCCTATTATGGCGATCACCGAATCACCCTAGTGTCACCTCGTCGTAGTATTCTGACTACAAATCTACTTTTGCAGTCAAGCCCCACCCACCTGGTAGTAACGCACAGACCCAACCTCTGTGAGCACAACCTAAACATTTACCACCACACAGAAGACTACCAGGAGCACTTTAAGTATCTCAGGAAGCCGCGTGCTTCCCCTTCTAGTCCTTCGGAGCCAAAAGAATAATCAGACGAACGTCCGCTTCCCTCGTGCCTCATGACACCACGATGATCTACCCCGTTGGGTTATTCACCCTCAAATCTGCAGACTTGTCCAAGCGCATCACTTTAATATGTTATTAGACCCTATGTATAAACGTTCTTTTATGCTCTTGCTTTACCCCATCAGGTTTCCATTTAACTTGGTTATTCCAATTCACATTGACTTCTTATTCAAGTTACCAAGTTCCTCTTGCTTATTAATTTCAGTCTTATAACTTAACCCATTTAAGCCTATTAATAAGCCCACAACATGTTATTCTGTAAATTCTGATGCAAGGTCCCACAATCCCTTTATATTCTTGTTTGATTTTGACACGACCCGAACTTCCCCGTGAAGGAAAGCACGGATAGCGTTGAGAACAACACACAAAAGGACACAGACGGAAGAACATTTCATTGTTATTACAACAATTCCATCAGATACAAGAATATACAGAGTATAAATGAATATATTACATTCGATAAATATCAGAGATTACAATAAATTACATAGCAGCGGAAAAATATACAAAAGCACAACTGAAAGTGATACACGGATACAGAGCTTTCCGAGCATCGTTCCAGCTGTTAATCAGGATCCTGTGAATATAAATCTGCAAAACCAAAACTACTAGCTGCCCGTGCGGAAAATAAGGGCACCCAGAGTTTAGGTTAAAACAATAAACTCCAGGTCAGTCATGTGACTGGTGTGAGAACTAAAACAGTTATAATTCTTTATTTTAAAGTTCGGTAAATCAAGGGACCACGCCGTATAACACGGAACGGGTTTCCTCCCAAGAATACCAGTGCATAAAACAAACAGCGCAATGCTAAATAAAGAAAAATGAAGCTGTTATAAGACCCAGGTCCCATCACACAATGCAACGCAAGCCGGAGGATAGGGTTTTCCCTTATAACAGCCAAAGCATGCTTGATACGTTTAAAACAAATCATTTGATACTATTATAAGTGTATAGTGTCAAAACAATTTCACATCATAAATATCAATCATAGGCGGCATGGGTACCATCTATCATGTCGCCATACTAGTTCTACAATTAAAACCGCAATATCACGTATTGGAAATTGGATTCCGTCATGAGTCGAGGCAAGGGGCAAGCTCCTCTCCGCGTTCGAGACACTCTAGCAAATGCCTCAGGACCCCACTTTGATCCTTGGAATCGGCTGGGCCGGTCCTCTCTTACTTTTGAGGATTGGCAATTCCTGAACACACGTTTCCCGGTCCTTACAGACCTATATCCGAGGCGCCTCATATCCAACAACCACACAGGTGAAAAGTATATAAATGTCAGGGCTGGTAGGTCACTGACACCACCCTAGCTAGAAAGAAACGTCGTGCTCTCCCAGCGGTCCGTCTCCCGTTTTTGACTCATACCGAGGTGTGAGGCTCGCGAATTCACGTTATACACAAAGCTACGCCACACAGGCCGTGCTTTGATCATCAACCACAAGACTTTGCTTTTCAACAAAAGCCCTGATCAATTGCCACTTACGCATGCCACATTGGCAATTCACTCCATGCGACTGATGTCCATCGATATACAACCTCTGAGCTCGTACGTCTCAGAGAAGGGCGTTAAGCAAGAGAATAAATTCTCCGCCGCCAAACAGATGTATATTTAATAGAGATCAATCAACACAGAATAAAATCCAATGTCAGACACACAATCCATTTACAAGTTCGTTCTGGGTCTGAATGAAACCGGAGGCACTTTCCTCGCATATCCATCGATCTCCAAGTACGTCTGGAAGATCACCGACTGTTTCCCTCATCTCGGGTGTACAGCCCAATCAAGATCATCAGTAATCACCCAAACGATGTGAAGACTTCCGGTCTTCAACCACCGTCTTCATCTTCGACATCTCGTCGAATCGGTTATTCAGAATGGGTATAACCCGGCCTTTCTGAATAACCCACGCATATAATTAACAAATGTTACACAAACACAACGAACGCCTCATTCCAATTCAGAATATTCTTTTATTCACAAAATCACATTCTTAGGGAAAGGTTCCCATTAATTTTATCAAAGATAAATTCTTCTAAATTTATTCTTCAATCCTCCTTTGGATATCATTTCTAATTAGTCGGGATTAACGAACCACACCGAAGTAATTATTTATTTTATTTCCCAATCCCAACCTATATATCCCATGGAGCAAAACTGGTGATACTCCATATCTAACACCACGGTGTTATCGGTAAAATTGATTACCATTTCACGTTCAAATCTAATTAAAGATCTAACTATCGCTTTGGAGCAAAACTGGTGATACTCCACTCTCGATCACCTTTCAAATTTGATAATTTAAATTATCAATTCACATTTTTAATCTAATTAAAGATTCATTAAAACTCCACTTAGTTTTAATCTTTTCAAAAATCAATATTCTGCCTTTAACTGGGTTAAAGAACCAATGTCATCAAAAACACGATTCACGACAAACCAAATCACATTTGATATTAAATACAAGGCTCTGAATAGAAAATATATCGGCTTATATTCAATATCAAATTCTGAAACCAGCAAATATCGTATTGGAAATAACGATATAAAATATATCTTTCAAATTCCCATAACAATATCTGTATAGTCACGAAATCCAACATCGAAATATCCCGAAGATAATTTCGATTCAACTCCACTTCCACTTCACCTATTGGGAATATTGATTATTTTTAAAATCACTTTCAAATTCAATTTATTTATTTCAAAAATAAATTGATTTTAATTCTAGTTCAAAACTAGTTCATTTTGATAAAAATCCATTTTTATCATTTCAAATGTGGAGTTTTTCATCCCAGTTCTTTCCAATTCACATATTATAATTTTACACAAATTATAGATATTTTTAATAATTTTATCAAGGACCGTACAGTCGATTTCCATCAATGGCCATCGAACTGCACTTACAGCGACCTTTTCTGAAATTGATTTGGACATAATTCCAAATCCAACCGTTAGACTTAAAATTTCTAACATTCATTGGAAAGCTCTTTTCGATACGAACCCAACGGTTCCGGTTTTAGGAGAATCCGACGGTCGGATCTCCCGCAATGTCCGTTTGAAATAAATGGTCGAAATTCACGAACTGCCGCGGCGTGGCGCATTCTATTCAGGCCATTATATTATATATATAATATATATAATATATATTTCGTCGATTTCTATTTAAAACGAATTTTATAATTCGTTTTAAATTCGTTTCTAAAACAATTCAACTTCTATATTCAATTCAAATCAAAATTGAATTCTTCTTTATAAATCCGTTTTAAAATTCATTTCTATTCAATTCAAATTTTAATTCAATTTGAATTCATTTCAATTCACTTTCAATTCAATTTGAATTCGTTTTCAATTCAATGCATTTCGAAATCGTTTTCAATTCAATTCATTTCGAAATCGTTTTCAATTCGATTCATTTCGAAATCGTTTTCAATTCAAGTCATTTCAAATTCGTTTTTCAATATTCATTATACAACGAATGAAATCGATATAAATATCGTTCACGTCAAAATGGCGCGAAACTAATCAACTTGGCTTTATATTTTTCACAACTTCTTTATTTTATTCAACAAATGAATATTTATCCCATTCAACACATGAATCTATATTTTTTTCAACACACGACTAATCTCAACACATGAGTACTGTCAACACATCACTATTTTTGTTATGTAAAATATTTTATAAAACTATGGTATCTATCGTTTGATTTTAATTAGACTCCACCGTAAAGTAGATTCTAATCGTAAATATGATACAGATGTAATTTTTATTATTTAAAATATTTTACTCAACACACGAATATTTTCAACACATGAACATCGTCAACACATGACTATTTTTATATTCAACACATGAATTTTCTTTTCTAATATTCATTATTTTCCCGATTGGAATGAGGCCCAATCAATCACCATATAATGTTAATTATATGGATTCCATACAACACATGTATATAATAGCATTGAAATATAATCAATCATCAACCAAAGTGCACTACACTGTATAAGCATCAAATATAAATATCTGACGCTTATAACAGCCTGTCAATCAATCGATCGACATATTTAATCAATCAGGATGAGTGAACATCAAATTTCATCCCAACACCCGTGTGGGGTTTCAAACAATCAAACACAGATTTTATTTGTGCAGTTGGGCGATGTGTAAAATTTATCGACCCAATCAATATCAGTCAAATCAGTGTATATAAACAAATCGGCCGATTTGTTTATAAATATTCCTTTATCCATTTTCACGTTAAAAATTATATTTTTAACGATAAAACAATTTATTTTAACACTTGAATTTCTATTCAGTTCATTTATTCAATAAAATGATATTTTTATTTTTCTAACATATTTTAGAAAATTTCGGCGGCATAACGGCACGATACTAGAAACGGGACGAGGCCTAGCCTTATCCCCGGTCTAGTGAAGGCCCACGCCATTCACACATCAATCAAATCAATTTCAATTCACCAAATAATTCACTTCAAATCAAATAATCTAACCAACTACACAACCAAACAAACAAGTCCATGGTATGTGGACGGGTGTCGGGTGCTTCTAATAAGCACCGTCTGCATCCTAGTATATATATATATAACTAGAAAAGAAATAGAAGAGTGAGAAGTTCTCACCAAAGCTATCCTAGCTCCACGGCACTTCTTTTGCAGGAAATCTTCATCGTTATCGCATCTTCGCTATCTTCTTTGCCCGTAGCCACTACATATATAAAAATCACATTTTTATAGTTTGATGTCTTTAAAATAAAAATCACATTTTTATTTGTTCGTTTTCAATTTAAAATCATATTTTCATAATCACTTCATATATTTAAAAATCGAATTTTTACTATGCTATTCAATATATAAAAATCGAATTTTTACTTTGCTATTCAATATATAAAAATCGAATTTTTACTTTGCTTATTCAATATATAAAAATCGAATTTTTACTTTCACGCTATATGGATAAAAATGCTATTTTTACACCGCTACTATATAGAAAAAAATTCTATTTTTACATCGTTATTCTATATATAAAGATCTCGCCTTTTCAACTATAAAGATTTCATCTTTATATATAAAAAAAACAGCACTTTATTTCGACGTATAGAAAATAAAAATCAGATTTTTATTTTGCTACATACACAAAGATGATATTTTTATATTCTCTATCCTATAAAGATTATATTTTTAATAATTTAAAAATATAAAAATCATATTTTTAATATTTCTATATAGTAAAGATTATATTTTTAATACTTTAAAAATATAAAAATCATATTTTTATCACTTTAAAAATATAAAGATCATACCTTTTACCAAATAAAAATCCTATCTTTTCACCTTTTAAAGTTCTAATCTTTTTCCATTTAAAATTCAAACCTTTTCTATTTTAAATTCTTTTTAAAATCAGTTTTTAAATCCTAAATAAAAAATCAGTTTTAAATTCTCTTTAAAATCAGTTTTTAAATCCTAAATAAAAAATCAGTTTTAAATTCTCTTTAAAATCAGTTTTTAAATTCTCTAATTATATAAAATAAAAGTAAAACAAATTAAAAAAAAAATGACTTACAGGGGGCTACGGTCAGACCGGCGGCCGCTACTGCGAGGGGGGGCTCTGACGCGAGGGGGGGCGCTCGGAGGTCGGAGGTGGGGCCTGCGGTGGCTGGCGGCTCGAAGGGGGGGATCTGCGTCGTGGGTTTGGGCTTCGCGAGTTGGGAGGAGAAGGAAGGAGGCGGAGGATCGGGGGGGCTGGAGGAAGGGAAGAAGGGAGGAAGAGGAGGAAGCGGCGACGGCTCTGGGGGGGCGCGCGAGGTGGCGGCGGCGGCTCTCTCCCCCCCGTCGCCTTCGTTTTTTTTTTTTAATTTTCATCTGATCGAAACTAACGGGGGGGGGGGGTATATGAAAAAAAAAAGGTTTTATATTTTTAATTATTTAATTTTCAAAAAGGTACTTTTACATACGACCTCGAAACGAGGTCTACCGCCTGTCGTCCATAGCGTATTACCCCCATTCTGAACACAATGGGATATGTATCGTCAGCTGATTCGGCTGTTACAATCAGTTTCCGTTAAATTTACATTTAAATCACTATATTGAATTTAAACGCGCATTTCAAATTACCGGGGTCGCATACTAACTCTAAAAATTGCAGAAAAATATTTTCTAGCTTCGTATTGACGATACGGTCCTAACAAAACAAGTTTCGTCGAATTCTGAGACCGTTAGAAAAATGGCCATTTTCCAGTCGATTAAAATCAACTGAAACTGGTCAAACGCGTTTTCCTTTGCCACGCTCACATATTGAATCGAAAAATTATGAAATTTGAAACCTAGCAATAACTTGACATCACGGACCCAACAAAAGTGGTTTCGTCGAAATCCGAGGTCATTTGCAAAATGTCCATTTTTAAGGGCCTGAATTCCATAGCGACTATTCAGAATTTTCAACTGGACATATCTTTTGATTCCCGCCACGAAATTTCGATTGGTCGAATTCAATAGAAAGATATTATCAATTAGATCCTAATGTTTTTGGTTTCACTAAAATCCGGATTGTTTTACACCCGATACATTCATTTGAAGTTTGAAATCGAATTATCGAACTACCGCGCCATTTTCAATTCTATTTATAATTATATATAATTATTATATATTCTAACGACGACGTATATAAAATATACGTCGAATTATATTCAAAATGAATTTTCTCGTCGATATTATTTAAAATAATCTATTTTAAATATTCAAAATTCGCCAAAATGGCCAAAATAAAAATTTCAAACTGGCTCGCATTTTGCGGGTTATTACAGATTTCATAGTTACCGTAACGTGTTCTACTTAATATGTAATTATGTATGTCTCGATTCACATGTTTTCTTTTAACATATCAGTCATCATTTATGACTAAATATAACTAATTTCATTTCATATGTTTGCCTCATTCTTTCTTTTTTATTCACAATTCCATCTTATACTGTTACAACAGCTTATCATTGTTTACTTATTAACTTAGTTTTCTTAACTAATGTTTACTAATAAGTTCCCTTTCCATTTATTGTAACCTATGTTATAATTTCCTCTTGTCCCTAGGACAAGCATAAACATGTTATTCTTATCAGCAGATTTCAGACTTCCAAGTTTATAGATTACATAATTTATAATTAAGTATAACTTCTTACATTTCATAAATTTCCCCCTTTTCTATACCTATTACAAACAACTGCTTTCAGGTTTTCCCTACTTGCTGATTACTTAATTTACAATTAAGTAGCACTTATCTCATTACACAAGTTATCTCATTTTCTTACTAATTTATTATAACCTAAGTTATAATCTCCACTTGTCCCTAGGACAAGTCTACCTATTATATAACATTCTCATTAATGTAATTTATTTATAATATTTTATTATCATTCCCCGTTCATTCCATTTCTTTTACTGTTGTAGTCATCTTTCATTCATTTCCTTATTCATTTCCATTAATCGCAGTTAGTGCCATTTAATTCTATCCTTATATATATAAATGCTCATGTACTAGACCTCTCACATTAAGCCTACCACTTGTGGATGCTGGATTTGTCGAGCGGTTCTTGGAAGACTTATTCCATAAGTTGGCTTAACCTCGTGCCTTAGCACCGTTACATGTTTTATCTACGCACTAGACTCTCACATTAAATTAACAACTTTTGAACGATGGATTTGTTGGGCGGTTCCGGGCAGACTTCTACCACAAGTTGAATTTAACTTCATGTTTAGGTGCCTTACAGTTTTCTATTTACTATAAATTTAGGCATATTATTCTTTTCAAGTCTTTATTGTAATCTTTTTTACATGTCATCGTATTAAGTCCATTGTATGTCACACGTTCTTTCTAACATGTAATTGAGTTATTCTAACATGTAATCATTTAATCTTGTAATTGTTCAAATCTAACAAGTTAACATTTTATTTTCTCAATTCTACGCTAATAATTCCAGTATATAATATTCCATAAGTGAATCATGTAAACAGTAATCGCTACACGTATTTTTAACCAGATTACATTTCCATATGTGAACATTTCAACATATTAAACGTTTCAACATATGAATTTCCAACATATTAATATTTAATCATATTAATATTTCAACATGTCATATTAGCATTTCATCACTTTACATTGCATAATAATGGGGAATGTTAAACAATAATATATCATTAACAAAAATGATATAACTTAAATCCACTCACCTAAATTGCTTTGCAATTCCTGAACCTGTCCCGGATCTAACATTTCATGGTTTTTCCTAATTGGATTTAAACCTAACAACCATGGATCCACATAACTTACTAAAAGAAAAGGGGAAGAAAGAGGAAAAAAATTGAATAGACTAGATCTAAGAATTTACCTTACTTCGCATATGATTTTGAACACCTTCTTATTAATTTTCATTCTTTTCCTCTAGATATTGATTCCTAATTTTCCTAAACTAATTATCTTATTTTTCTGAAGAGATTTGAGGAGGAGAAAGAATGGAAGAGTTTAGACGTTGTTTCAGAGAATGTGAGATTTAGGCTAGGCTCTACTAGCCTATTCATAGGTGTTCAGGATCTCATCGTACATGTAGCGTTGAGTTATCGTTGAACGTTGTTAAGAAAACCGTCCAGTTTCATTGACGAATCTGGCAGGATCCGGGGGGTGTCGACACCCCTACAGGGGTGTCGACCCCCTATGGGTCCACGAACCGTTTTGGCGTAGAAATTTGATTTTTGAATGTTTGAATTTATGGAATTTATTTAACTATTATATTCACATGTAATCTTCTTATACATATACAAATCTTCTAATGCCATTTTACGTGTATATAGATACGCACAACTTTCGTTTCGTTTTCAAAATTCAAATGGTGTTGCACCATTATTTGATTCTTATCATAATTCATTGATTATAGCCTCATCTTAAATTTATCTCTTGTATATATAAGTTTCTGCACATATATACGCATATACTCTCATATACATATATACATATAATTTCTTTACTTCCTTATATGCATATTTTTTCCTTATGTGCGTTTATTCATATTTTCTCTCATGAACATGTGTTACTTTTAGACGTTCCCTTAAAACAAAAATATAATGGTGGTGGGAATCGAACTCTATACCTCTCATATGCAAGTCACATGTTCTGACCAACCGGACTACTAGGGCTATTGTTATAAGGCTTAGAACAATGGTAATTATTGTTCTTTTCTTACTTCTCTTTTTCATGTTTATTACAATATTTTATTTAATCCATTGCATGAATCTTTTTCTTTTATTACTCTTTTATTATTAATGCATAATCAGTGCATGTAACAAATTTACACCGCATGCAACCAATCCTTTTTTTCTTTTAATGCATGCATTACATTTTTATTTTCGTTAATCTTTATTTTATTCTTCATATGTACATGTATGTCTATGCATATATATATATATGCATTATTTAATTATTAAATTATCATAAAATGCGGGGTGTTACGATCCCCTTTTCAGATAATTTGTAGATCTATAAGAATTTGGAAATTGTAGGCCTAAGGGGTTCAAACAATTTAATTTGGAAGCTATAAGGTGAATGAGAAATTTACATATACATTAATAATAATGTATTTATCTCGTTTGTAATAGATTCAATTATTATGCCTATGCCTATCAGATCTGTAAAGAAATTATGGTAATTGATGGACACCCATCAGTTCTGGTTATAAAAAGTGTTAAAACTTGTGAATTGTACATTGTGGCTATGATAAAATGTATTGTAGGATTTCTTAAACCTATTTACACCTATTTCTACAGTTATGTCATGAAATATATTACAATTATGAAATAGAATGTATTGTAGACATTGCATAACACTATAGATCTGGAAATCATTACCATTGAACATAAATTAGATGTAGTTACATTCCAGATCTTTAGTTCAGTGTTGAAAAGTAAAATTATGTGAATTTGGGTAAAATGATGAAATTAGTAAATTATGTGAATTTCGAAAGATATGATTATTAAATTATGTGATTGTGATTATACCCATTTGTGTTCAATATTGTTGGGTTTTGGCTTAATTATTGTAAATATGCCATTTTCTTCTTTTTGAACAAAAAGATGTCATTTTAAATTCACAAGAGGTATGACAAAAAGATTTAAAAAGGAAAAGTGGTGCAAACGAACCTACAAATATAAAAATAAATATTTGTGCGCTGTTTGCATAGACTATTCTAAAAATATATATGTAAATATTTTTTTTTTGTGAATTTGAAATGTGACTATTCCATAAATTAGGCAAAAGTTACAATAATTACCGCTAACGGTCTTTTGGAAGATTTGAAATCTTTTGGCAAGATTGAATGCAAAAAGGAATGTTTGGTTATAGATTAAACCAAATCATTTAAATAAAAATTAACGATAATAATAAAAGATAACTACTTTGACCGTATGAAAACATAAAATATAAATATATGCATATTATCCGTCCAAATCAGCGTAAAATGGTAAAACATACATTGTATTGAATGTTCGAATGGTATTCATTTATAGCATCATATATGTAAATTGTATTCCATATTAAATGAATATATTTGCGGTGACCATTTATAGCAATCATTATAATTAATTGCTATAAATAGAACTGCAAATAAATAACAATTGTAACCAATTTTGTATAAGGAAAGTGAAAATGATAGGATAATGGTTACAATTCCTAAAATTTATTTAGGACAAAGGTTGTACACCCAATTAGGAAACTTTGAATTATAATCACATTTAGATACGAGGTTGAGCTCACTTGTGGTATAAGCTTGCCCAGAACCGACCGACAAATCCAGCAATCACAGGTAGTCAGCTTAATGTGAGAGGGTCTAATGCATTAATATAAATGTAATGAGGTTAAGTTCAACTTGTGGTAGAAGCCTGCCCGGAACCGACCGACAAATCCAGCATCCATAATAGTCAGCTTAATGTGAGAGGCCTGGTGCATATACATATACATATACATATATATATATATATATAACAAGCAATAAATAAATAAAATTAGAAATTTTTGTTTGGCTACAACAATTAAATATATTCGAGACTAATAAAATAGTGATATTCCACTGTAATTAGTGTTTTAGGAAAACTGTAGCCGTTAGGCTCATAAATGACATTAATTGTAATCAATGGAGATTGAAGATAAATGGTTCCCCTAGGAAAATAAGACCGTTATAGTCATAAAGGGCAATAAACAAAGAAACGAGAATTAGATGAGTGTCATAAGGGGATTAATGGTGTAATAACCCGGATATCTGAGCCAATTTAAAATTTTTATTTTGGCAATTTTATTGAATTTTGAATATTTAAAATGATTTATTTTAAATAATAGTGACGAGAAATTTACTTTGAATAGAATTAGAAGGTATAAACTATAGATCGTCGTTAGAATATAAATATTTTATTTTAATTATAAAAGGAATTGAATGAATGTACAGGATTCAAAATAAACCGGATTTTGGCAAAACCAAAAATATCAGAATATATTTGAAAATAACTTTCCAACGAATCCGAAAAATCAAAATTTCATATGGGAAATCAAAAGATATGCCCAGTTGAAAATTCAGAATAGTCGCTATGGAATTCTGGCCCTTAAAAATGGAAATTTTGCAAATGCCCTCTGTTTTCGACGAAACCACTTTTGTTGGATCCGGGATGTCAAGTTATTGCTAGGTTCCAAAATTCGTAATTTTTCGAATCAATATGTGAGTGTGGCAAAGGAAAACGCGTTTGACCAGTTTTAGTTGATTTTAATCGACTGGAAAATGACCATTTTTCAAACGGTCTCAGAATTTGACGAAATTAGTTTTGTTAGGACCATATCGTCAATACGAAGCTAGAAAATATTTTTCGGGAATTTTTAGAGTTAGTATGTGGCCCCGGTAATTTAAAATGTGCGTTTAAATTGAATATATATATTTGAATTGTAATTTAAATGAAAACTGAATGAAACAACCGAACTGGCTTACGAAACATGTCCTATTGTGTTCGGAATAGGGGTATTTAGCTAAAGGCGACAGTTGTTGGGCCTCATTTAGAGTTGGAATGTGAAATGCACCTTTTATAATTTAAATGGATTAAATAATAAAAATTATATATGTATTCACCTTTCCCTCCCTCTGCTTTCTCTCTCCCTTACTCTCTAATCGGGTCAACGCCTGTATAAAAAAAAACCACGATCTCGTCCAGACGCTGCCCCTCTCGTCGCTGCCGCCATCGCTGATACTCCCACCTCCACCACGAAGTTCGGACCCCCCTCTTCTCCTCTGCTAGAGCCCTCCGTTCTTCCCCTTCTTTCCCACCCCTCTCTTCCAAAGGCCGACGCCCTGTAGCCCCAAACCCACCAAGACAGACGCCGCTGCAGCCTGAAGGGCTCCTCCACCCGATGTCGCGCCACCCCACTGCTCCGGCGAACTCCCTCCTCCGACCACCTCTCAGCCACGTGAACCCCCCCTCTCTCCAACAGTAAAAAGTAAGTTTTTAATTATTTATTTTAATTTATTTTAAATATTCAGATTTATTATATAGGAAATAACATATAAATGGTAATGAAAAGGTTTTTTTTTTAATTTATAAAAGAATGATTTATATGTTGATAAAAGTAGTGATTTATATGTTGAGAAAGTAAGGATTTTTATGTTGAGAAGATAAGGATTTTTATTTGATGAAAAGATAGAATTTTTATTGTAGCAAAGAGATGATTTTTACCATAGGAAAAGCTTTGATTTTTAACCATGTAAAGATAGAATTTTGGCATATGAAGTTGTGATTTTTAAAAATAGAAAGTTGGGATTATCTTTAAATAGAAAGAATAAAAATATGATTTTTATATTATAGAAAGAATAAAAATATGATTTTTATATTATAGAAAGAATAAAAATATGATTTTTATATAGTAGAGATTATAAAAAATATGATTTTTATAAGATAGAGAATATAAAAATACGATTTTTATATTATATAGATAGTAAAAATTAATCTTTATATATGTAGCGATAAGATAAAAATTCGATTTTTATATATATGAAGTAGCAATAAAATGTGATTTTTATCAATATAGAATGGTTATAAAAATATGATTTTTATATACATGACAACAATATAAAAATGCGATTTTTATATACGTAGTGGATACGGTGGACGAAAGTGACAAAAGGCAAACACAACAAAGATTTTCTGCATACGAAGAATCGCGGCATTTGGTTTAGCTGTCGGCGAGAACTCCTCACTTTTAATTTATTTTCCAGTTGAAATATATACTAGGATGCAGAAGGTGCTTAGTAGCACCCGACACCCGTCGTTCACAGACCATGGACGACTTGTTTGTTTGATTGTGTTTGGATTGATTTGTTTGTGTAAAAATTGATTGTGAGGTGGAATAGAAGAAAAGTCATGTGTTGAATATAATATATAAATTCATGTGTTGAATAATATATATATATATATTCATGTGTTGAATAAAATACAAATTCATGTGTTGAATAATATATATATATTCATGTGTTGAATAAAATATAAATTCATGTGTTGAATAAAATATATATATTCATGTGTTGAAGTAAAATAAATATTCATTTACAAATTGAGCGATTTGTTTATGTACACCCATTTGACTGATATTGGTTGGGATGATAAATTTTACACATCGCCCATGTAACAACCCGAATTTTTAGAAGGTTATAGTAATGACCCAGAGATTGTGATGTTCAAAATATAAATGGAATTAAGATTTAACATTAAGATAAATATTTATATTTTGACAAAGAATTTGGAAAATTCATCCGTTATAAACCTAGTTGAATACACTTTTAAATAGAAATGCTTTTGCAAGCTTAGTTTCAATATATAAAATGTTTGTTAAAGTAAACGTTACTAAATAATTCTATGTTGTTTGAAATATGAACAAGAAGTGTTACTACCGTTATTAATTAATTTAATTTCTTCGAATATGTGAAAATATAACCCATTCTAATTTGAGACTTTGAACCAAATTTATTTTAAAACTTGGTTACGAATAATTTTTTGGATTTTTGAATTAACGATTAATTGGTTGTTTCGAATAGAACAATACAGTGGTTTAAATAATTATTGTCACTTGTTAAAGCCAGCTGAAACTGTTTCTGGATTATTCTCGGCATTTCCCTTGTCCTCTTGTTTCACCGACCTTCTCTCCTGGATATATGGGAAACGGTCATGGTTTCTGGGGGGACGATTCCCAAAAAAAATATCTATTTCCTCCCCAAAACTCCTCAAAATCGTTTCCTCCTAAAAAGGAAATCAAAGTTTCCACCGTCCATGGCTTTCGGTGATTCATCGTGTTCCACCAAGACTGGCCGCCCTCATCCCATCGTGCAAAATCGAGCCGGGTCCCATCGCAAACTTGAGATCCGTTTGACCTCCACTTCTCAAAGCCCTCGTCCATCGCCCGATGCTTTCAGCCTCCCTGCAAGCGCGTCAGGCACTGCACCCCGACCGACTCTACTTTGCTCCAGTTGCATCGCTCCAGCAACGGCAGCCTATAGCTCGCCCGCGGGCCCATCAACGTCTCAGAAAGGTCCTTCTCGTTGCTATTGCAAGTGAGTTTATCTCACGGTTAAACTTATTTCAGCTTTGTCTGTTTTGCGTAAGCACTTAGTGCACTTAGTTGTGGGATTAAATCATTTTCGTTTACCGATTTAATCAAATTTGTTACAGCCCAACTGCAAAAATAAAAATTTGTGTTTGTTTATTTGAAAACCCACATGGGTATTAGGATGATATTTGACGTACACTAACCCCGATTGTTTAGTTGTATGTCAATCGATGGGTTGACAGACTGTGTAAGCGTTAATTATTTATATTTAATGCTCATGCAGTTGTGTGGTGCACTCTGGATGATGGTTGATTATTTATCATTGCTATTATATACATGTGTTGTATGGAATCCATATAATTAACATTATATGGTAATTGATTGGGCCTCATTCCAATTTGGAAATTAAAAGAAACTTCATGTGTTGAATAGTAAGGAAATTCATGTGTTGAATAGTAAGAAAATTCATGTGTTGAATAGTAAGAAAATTCATGTTCTGAATAAATCATATATATATATATTCATGTGTTGAGTAAAATATAAATTCATGTGTTGACTAGAAGGAAATTCATGTGTTGAATAAAATATATAAATTCATGTGTTGAATAAAATATATATATTCATGTGTTGAATAAAATATAAATTCATGTGTTGAATAAAACATATATATTCATGTGTTGAATAAAATATAAATTCATGTGTTGAATAAAAATATATATTCATGTGTTGAAGAATATATTCATAAGTTGAACAGAATAACGAAGTTATTGAAATATATAAAGCCGTGTTAGTTAGATATGCGCCATTTTGACGCGAACGATATTTATATCGATTATATTCGTTTTTAAAGTGAATATAGAAAAGGAAACAATTTCAAAATACCGCATTTTGAAAATATTATCATTTGTATATCGATGATGTGGAATACTCAATTTTGATTCGAAATTGAATATGAAGCTGAAATCATTTCGAAAACGAATTTAAAACGATTTATAAGATACGTTTTGAAAGGTTCCCATTAATTTTATCCAAGATAAATTCTTTTAAATTTATTCTTCAATCTTCCTTTGGATATCATTTCAAACTAGTCGAGATTAGCGAACCACACCGAAGTAATTATTTATTTTATTTCCCAATCCCAACCTATTCATCCCATGGAGCAAAACTGGTAATACTCCATATCTAACACCACAGTATTATTGGTAAAATTAATTACCATTTCCCGTTCAAATCTAATTAAAGATTTAACTATCGCTTTGGAGCAAAACTGGTGGTACTCCATTCTCGATCACCTTTCAGATTTGATAATTTAAATTATCAATTCACATTTTAATCTAATTAAAGATTCATTAAAACTCCACTTAGTTTTAATCTTTTCAAAAATCAACATCTTGCCTTTAACTGGGTTAAAGAACCAATGTCATCTAAAACACGATTCACGATAAACCCAAATCACATTTGATATTAAATACAAGGCTCTGAATAGAAAGTATACCGACTTATATTCAATATCAAATTCTGAAACCAACAAATATCGTATTGGAAATAACGATATAAAATATATCTTTCAAATTCCCATAACAATATCTGTATAGTCACGAAATCCAACATCGAAATATTCCAAAGATAATTTCGATTCAACTCCAGTCCAATTCACGTATTGGGAATATTGATTATTTTTAAAATCACCTTCAAATTCAATTCGTTTATTTCAAAAATAAATTGATTTTAATTCTAGTTCAAAACTAGTTCATTTCAACAAAAATCTATTTTTATCCTTTAAAATGTGGAATTCTTCAGCCCTATTTTTCCCAATTCACTTCTTATGATTTTACACAAATTATAGATATTTTTAATAATTTTATCAAGGCCCGTACAGTCGATTTCCATCAACGGCCATCGAACTGCACTTACAGCGATCTTTTTCAAATTTGATTTGGACATAATTCCAAATCCAACCGTTAGATTTCAAATTTCTAATATTCATTGGAAAGCTCCTTTCGATACGAACCCAACGGTTCCAGTTTTAGGAGAATGCGACGGTCGGATCTCCCGCAACGTCAATTCGAAGTTAATGGTCAAAATTCGCGAACTGCCGCGGCGCGGCGCGTTCTATTCAGGCCATTATATATATAATATATATGTATTATATATATTTCGTCGATTTCCTTTTAAAACGTATTTTATAAATCGTTTTAAATTCGTTTTCAAAACCATTTCAGCAGTATTTCCAATTTCAAATCGATTTGATTTCAATTCAATTCGAATTCATTTCAATTTTATTTAATTCGAATTCAAATTCATTTCAATTCAATTCAAATTCTAATTCAATTTGAATTCATTTCTATTCAATTCGAATTCAAATTCACTTTCTATTCAATTCGAATCAAATTCATTTTCTATTCGATTTGAATTCATTTCAAATTGATTCAATAAAATTTCAATTTGAATTTTAATTCAATTTAATTTGAATTTCATTTCAAAATATTAAATTTTGAAATCACTTTTCAATATTCATTATAAAACGAATAAAATCAATATAAATATCGTTCGCGTCTAAATAACGCATCTCTAATCAACACGACTTTATATATTTCTATAAATTCGTTATTCTATTCAACAAATGAATATATATTTCTTTCAACACATGACTATTTTCGTTATGTAAAATATTTTATAAAATCATGGTATCTATCGTTTGATTTAATTAGACTCCACCGTGAAGTAGTTCAAATTTTAAATATGATAAAGATGTAAATTTTATTGTTAAAATATTTTACTCAACACATGAACATCGTCAGCACATGACTATTTTTATATTCAACACATGAATTTTCTTTTATAATATTCATTATTTTCCCAATTGGAATGAGGCCCAATCAATTACAATATAACGTTAATTATATGGATTCCATACAACACATGTATATAATAGCAATGATAAACAATCAACCATCATCCAAGGTGCACCACACAACTGCATAAGCATCAAATATAAATAATCAACGCTTACACAGCCTGTCGACCAATCGATCGACATACAATTAAGTAATTGGGATTAGTGTACGCCAAATATCATCCCAACACCCGTGTGGGGTTTCAAATCAACAAACACAGATTTTTATTTGTGCAGTTGGGCGATGTGTAAAATTTATTGACCTAATCAATATCGGTCAAATCAGTGTATATAAACAAATCGGCCGATTTGTTTATAAATATTTATTTACTCACATTCACGTTAAAAATTATATTTTTAACTATAATTAATTTATTTCAACTATCTATATTTTATTATCGATTTCACATCCACATCACAAACAAATTTTCACAACATATCAATCAAACAAACAAGCCATCCATGGTCTGTGGATGACGGGTGTCGGGTGCTGCTAAGCACCGTCTACATCCTAGTGTATATATATAACTAGAAAAAGAAATTTAGAGTGAGAAGTTCTCATCGAAAGCTATCCCAACTTCACGACTCTTCATTTATAAAAATCTTCGTCGTTCTCGCCTTTTGTCACTTTCGTTGCCCGTAGCCACTACATATGTAAAAATCGAATTTTTACTTTGCTATTCAATATATAAAAATCGAATTTTTACTTCGTTATTCAATATATAAAAATCGAATTTTTACTTTGCTATTCAATATATAAAAATCGAATTTTTACTTCGCTATTCAATATATAAAAATCGAATTTTTACTTCACTATTCAATATATAAAAATCGAATTTTTACTTCGCTATTCAATATATAAAAATCCAATTTTTTCAACGCTACTATTTAAAGATTTCGCCTTTTCAAAAATAAAGATTTCTCCTTTTTCAAATATAAAGATTTCTCCTTTTTCAAATATAAAGATTTCTCCTTTTCAAATATAAAGATTTCTCCTTTTCAAATATAAAGATTTCTCCTTTTCAAATATAAAGATTTCGCCTTTTCAATTTCAAAAATCTAATATTTTCTATTTTAAAATCTAATCTTTTCTATTTTAAAAATCTAATCTTTTCTATTTTAAAAATCTAATCTTTTCTATTTAATACTCTATAAAAATCCCGCCTTTCTACCAATAAAATCTCTAAAAATTCATTGACAATAAACTGAGTTTTTAAAATAACTTAAAATAATTAATTAAAAACTTACTTTACTGTTGAAGAGGGAGGGGGACCGGAGGGTTTTCTTCGCGTGAGGCCTGGGTGGAGGGAGTCAGAGTTGCGTTGGCAGGGGGTCGAAGAAGAAGAAGGGGAGGAGGAGAAGAAAGGAGGCGGAGGAAGGGGGAGATGCGAGGCTCGAAGGGGCTTTGGGGGGGTTCTACTTCGCAGAAGGGAGGAGAGAAAGGCGGGCGTAGGTGGTGTTGATCGGAGGCGGCCGCCTCCTGGTGGCTGGGCGGCGTCGAGGCGATTGATCGCCTAGGGCGCGTCTGCGGCTGCGTCTTCTTCTTTTTTCCTATTTCGAAGTCTGATTGAAATTAACTGAGGGGGGCAACGGGTTTTAAGGGGAAGAGGGTTTTAATTTTTATTTAATTATTATTATTTTTTTATCCCAAAAAAGTTGACTTTTACATACGACCTCTAAACGAGGCCCACCGCCTGTCGTCTGTAGCGTTTTACCCCCATTCCGAACACAATGGGACATGTATCGCAGGCTGATTCGATCGTTACAACCAGTTTTCTTCAAAATCAACATATAACTCTATATATTGAATTTGAACGTGCATTTCAACTTACTGGGGTCACATACTAACTCTAAAAATTCCCGAAAAATATTTTCTAGCTTCGTATTGACGATACGGTTCTAACAAAACTAGTTTCGTCGAATTCTGAGACCGTTTGAAAAATGGCCATTTTCCGGTCGATTAAAATCAACTAAAACTGGTTAAACGCGTTTTCCTTTGCCACGCTCACATATTTATTCGAAAAATTATGTAATTTGGAATCTAATAATAAATTGACATCACGGATCCAACAAAAGTGGTTTCGTCGAAATCCGAGGTCGTTTGCAAAATTCCCATTTTTAAGGGCCTGAATTCCATAGCGACTATTCAGAATTTTCAACTGGACATATCTTTTGATTCCCGCTATGAAATTTCGATTTGTCGGATTCGTTGGAAAGATATTATCAAATAGATCCTATTATTTTTGGTTTCACTAAAATCCGGTTTGTTTTGCACCCGGCATGTTCAATTGAAATTTGAAATCGAATTATCGAACTACCGCGCCATTTTCAATTCTATTTATAATTTAAAATAATTATTTATATTCTAACGACAACGTATATAATATATACGTTCGATTCTATTCGAAATAAATTTCTCGTCGATATTATTTAAAATAATTCATTTTAAATGTTCAAAATTCGCTAAAATTGCCAAAATAAAAAAAATAAACTGGCCCAGATTTTCGGGTTGTTACAATCTCCCCCACTTAAAACTTTTCGTCCCCGAAAAGGAACAAAGTCGAAAGTGGTTTGATTAATCAACTCTACGTTCGATCTGGCTTCCGTTCTCCAACTTTTCAGTTTTTGAGAATTTTCAAATTCTTTAAAAATTTGGCTAACACCCTAAATTTTCGAAAAATTTCGCCATAACCTCCCCTGCACCGGGAGCCACTGGAAAATCCCGAAATTGCCATATAGGCCTTCTGATCTCAAAAAGAAAAAGAAAAAGCCAAGCGGCTAGCCAATAGGCTCATAAAATCATCATCACCCAAACAAAATCAGTAAATTATAGTAAATATGTACCTATTCGTCGGGCAAACAAATTTTATTCTCTGCTCTAGCCTCTTTGCTATGACTTGTTCAATGTAAGTACATGTATATGCAAGCAAATGCGACCAATTTTTAATACAATTCAATATTTGATTCTATTAGGCTAAATGGTTCAAAATTATCAAACAAATAAACAAACAACACAAATATCAATCAATTAGTGAATTAGAGTTTCAAATTCATAATTTTAATATATATACAAAAATCATGTTTTTGATGCCAAATCACAACAATGTATTCGAGCTATATTTGTATTGGTTCTCACACCAGTCTAATGGAAATATATAGAAATCACACCTTCGAAACTCAATACCGATGATGATGCACCATCATCAGAGTCATCCCCGGATATCTAGAATGTGATTCTATATCTACCCAGTATATTAAAACTTCGGATATACATTCATGACGCGTATACGCGAAATCTTTATATACTCGACTGTCCAAATTCAAAATAAATAAATATTCAAATACGTATAAAGCGATTTAAATTTTCAAAACAATATTGTTTTCATTTGAAAAATATACTCTTCACACTCGTTCTAGGATACTACTGACCCTATCACTAACAAGTCATTCTAATTGGATATTATTAATCCAATATCTGATGAATTCTTTCGTATGGTTCTAATGTGTCTTGTTCTCGAGCTCTGTAAACCAAAGCTCTAATACCAACTGTAACGGCAAGGAATTTCGCTCGATCAGAATCGATCGTTAAACCGACAAAGACCATTCGAAACCCCTGATCGTTTTGAGAATAGGACAAACAAGAACGCAGACGGAAGAACATTTCATTGTATATTACAACAATTCCATCAGATACAAGAATATACAGAGTATAATTGAATAAAATACATTCGATAAATATCAGAGATTATAATAAATTACATAGCAGTGGAAAAATATGCAAAACACAACTGAAAGTGATACACGGATGCAGAACTTTCCGAGCATCGTTCCAGCTGTTAATCAGGAACCTGTGGATATAAATCTGCAAAACCAAAACTACTAGCTGCCCGTGTGGAAAATAGGGGCACCCAGAGTTTAGGTTAAAACAATAAACTCCAGGTCAGTCATGTGACTGGTGTGAGAACTAAAACAGTTATTAATATTGGTTTTAAAGTTAGGTAAATCAAGGGACCACGTCGTATAACACGGAACGGGTTTCCTCCCAAGAATACTAGTGCATAGAACAAACAACGCAATGCTAAATAAAGAAAAATGAAGCTGTTATAAGACCCAGGTCCCATCACACATTGAAACGCAAGCCGGAGGATAGGTTTTCCCTTATAACAGCCAAAGCATGCTTGATATGTTTAAAACACATTATTTGATACTATTATAGGTGTATAGTGTCAAAACAATTTTAATTATAAGTATCAATCATAGGCGGCATAGCTACCATCTACCATGTCGCCATACTAGGCTCTACAAATAAAACCGAAACACACGTATTGGAAATTGGATTCCATCATGAGTCGAGGCAAGGGGCAAGCTCCTCTCCGCGTTCGAGACACTCTAGCAAATGTCCCAGGACCCCACTTTGATCCTTGGAATCGGCTGGGCCGGTCCTCTCTTACTTTTGAGGATTGGAAATTCCTGAACACACGTTTCCCGGTCTTTACAGACCTATATCCGAGGCGCCTCGCATTCCAACAACCACACAGGTGAAAAGTATATAAGTGTCAGGGACGGTAGGTCACTGACACCACCCTAGCTAGAAAGAAACGCCGTGCTCTCCCAGCGGTCCGTCTCCCGTTTTTGACTCATACCGAGGTGTGAGGCTCGCGAATTCACGTTATACACAAAGCTACGCCACACAGGCAGTGCTTTGATCATCAACCACAAGATTTTGCTTTTCAATAAAAGCCCTGATCAATTGCCACTTACGCGTGCCACACTGGCAATTCACTCCATGCGACTAATGTCCATCGATATACAACCTCTGAGCTCGTACGTCTTAGAGAAGGGCATTAAGCAAGAGAATAAATTCTCTGCCGCCAAACAGATGTGTATTTAATAGAGATCAATCAACACAGAATAAAATCCAATGTCAGACACACAATCCATTTACAAGTTCGTTCTGGGTTTGAACGAAACCGGAGGCACATTCCTCGCATATCCATCCATCTCCAAGTACGTCTGGACGATCACCAACTGTTTCCCTCATCTTGGGTGTACAGCCTAATCAAGATCATCAGTAATCACCCAAACGATGTGAAGACTTCCGGTCTTCTACCACCGTCTTCATCTTCGACATATCGTCGAATCGGTTATTCAGAATGGGTATAACCCGGCCTTTCTGAATAACCCACGCATATAATAAGCAAATGTTACACAAACACAACGAACGCCTCCTTCCAATTCAGAATATTCTTTTATTCACGAAATCACATTCTTAGGGAAAGGTTCCCATTAATTTTATCCAAGATAAATTCTTTTAAATTTATTCTTTAATCTTCCTTTGGATATCATTTCAAACTAGTCGGGATTAGCGAACCACACCGAAGTAATTATTTATTTTATTTCCCAATCCAAACCTATTCATCCCATGGAGCAAAACTGGTAATACTCCATATCTAACACCACAGTATTATTGGTAAAATTAATTACCATTTCCCGTTCAAATCTAATTAAAGGTTTAACTATCGCTTTGGAGCAAAACTGGTGGTACTCCATTCTCGATCACCTTTCAGATTTGATAATTTAAATTATCAATTCACATTTTAATCTAATTAAAGATTCATTAAAACTCCACTTAGTTTTAATCTTTTCAAAAATCAACATCTTGCCTTTAACTGGGTTAAAGAACTAATGTCATCTAAAACACGATTCACAATAAACCCAAATCACATTTGATATTAAATACAAGGCTCTGAATAGAAAATATACCGGCTTATATTCAATATCAAATTCTGAAACCAACAAATATCGTATTGGAAATAACGATATAAAATATATCTTTCAAATTCCCATAACAATATCTGTATAGTCACGAAATCCAACATCGAAATATATCGAAGATAATTTCGATTCAACTCCAGTCCAATTCACGTATTGGGAATATTGATTATTTTTAAAATCACTTTCAAATTCAATTCGTTTATTTCAAAAATAAATTGATTTTAATTCTAGTTCAAAACTAGTTCATTTCGACAAAAATCTATTTTTATCCTTTAAAATGTGGAATTCTTCAGCCCAATTTTTTCCAATTCACTTCTTATGATTTTACACAAATTATAGATATTTTTAATAATTTTATCAAGGCCCGTACAGTCGATTTCCATCAACGGCCATCGAACTGCACTTACAACGACCTTTTTCAAATTTGATTTGGACATAATTCCAAATCCAACCGTTAGATTTCAAATTTCTAAAATTCATTGGAAAGCTCCTTTCGATATGAACTCAACGGTTCCGGTTTTAGGAGAATCCGACGGTCGGATCTCCCGCAACGTCAATTCGAAGTTAATGGTCAAAATTCACGAACTACCGCGGCGCAGCGCGTTCTATTCAGGCCATTATATATATAATATATATATTTCATCGATTTCCTTTTAAAACGTATTTTATAAATCGTTTTAAATTCGTTTTCAAAACCATTTCAGCACTATTTCCAATTTCAAATCGATTTGATTTCAATTCGAATTCATTTCAATTTTATTTAATTCGAATTCAAATTCGTTTCAATTCAAATTCTAATTCAATTTGAATTCATTTCTATTCAATTCGAATTCAAATTCACTTTCTATTCAATTCGAATCGAATTCATTTTCTATTCGATTCGAATTCATTTCAAATTGATTCAATAAAATTTCAATTTGAATTTTAATTCAATTTAATTTGAATTTCATTTCAAAATATTAAATTTTGAAATCACTTTTCAATATTCATTATAAAACGAATAAAATCGATATAAATATCGTTCGCGTCTAAATAACGCATCTCTAATCAACACGGCTTTATATATTTCTATAAATTCGTTATTCAATTCAACAAATGAATATATATTTCTTTCAACACACGACTATTTTCGTTATGTAAAATATTTTATAAAATCATGGTATCTATCGTTTGATTTTAATTAGATTCCACCGTGAAGTAATTCAAATTTTAAATATGATAAAGATGTAAATTTATTCCAATTCATATATTGGAAATTCTGGTTATTTTTAATTCAAATCTATTCCAATTGATATATTGGAAATTCTGGTTATTTTTAAAACCATTTCAAATCCAATTTATTTATTTAAAAATATTGGATTATAATTCTAGTTCATAACTAGTTCATTTCGATAAAAAAATATTTTTATCTTTTCAAATATGGAATTTTTCGTACTAATTCTTTCCAAATCATGTATTATGATTTTACCCAAATTATTAATATTTTTAATAATTTTATCAAGGCCCGTACAGTTGATTTCCATAAACGGTCATCGAACTGCACTTACAGCGACCTTTTACAAATTTGATTTGGACATAATTCCAAATCCAACCATTAGATTTCAAATCACTTATATTCGTCAGAAAGCTCTTTTCGATACGAACCCAACGGTTCCGGTTTTAGGATAATTCGACGGTCGGATCTCCCGTAATGTCCATTCGAAGTCAATGGTCGAAATTCGCGAACTACCGCGACGCGGTGCGTTTTATTCAGGCCATTATATATATATATAATATATATATTTCGTCGATTTCCATTTAAAAAGTATTTTATAAATTCGTTTTAAAATAATTCTAACTTCATTTTCCATTTTAAATCAAAATTGAATTTTCCTTATCATTATAATATACAAATGATAACATTTTCAAAATATCAGATTTTGAAATTACTTCCTTTTTTATATCCATTATAAAAATGAATAAAATGGATATAAACATCTTTCACGTCAAAATGGCGCATATCTAATCAACACGGCTTCATATATTTCAATATTTTCGTGTCCATGCCAAATCGGACATCAAAATCATATTTTGATCCATTACTAAATATTATTTTAAAATATTATTTATTTTAAAATATTCATTATTCTTCATTTTAAAATATTCTTTAATTTAAAATATTCATTCTTTCTGAATTGAAATCAAACACAGTCAATTACCATATAATTTCATTTATATGGATTTCATACACACATGTACACAACAATAATCAAACACGGTCAACCATCATCCAGAGTGCATTACACAACTGCAAATATTAAATATAAATAATTAACGCTTACAACAGTCTGTCAACCAATCTATTGACATACAAATAAATATTGGGATTAGTGTATGTCCAATATCATCCCAATACCCGTGTGGGGTTTTCAAACAACAAATACTAATTATTATTTGTGCAGTTGAGCGATGTGTAAAATTTATTGTCCCAATCAATATCAGTCAAATGGGTGTACATAACCAAATCGTCCGATTTGTTTATGAATATTTATTTCGACACATGACTATGCTATACTGTTCATATATACAATAAAAATGATATTTTTATTGTTCAAATATTTTATTCCATACATGGATATTATATATATATATATATATATATATATATATATATATTCCATTTCACATCACAATCACAATCAATTTCCACAACACAATACAATCAAACAAGTCGTCCATGGTATGTGGACGACTGTGTCAGGAGCTATTGAGCCCGATCTACAACCTAATATATTTTTAACTGTAAATTATTAGAGTGAGATGGAGTTCTCACCTTTTGTTTCCACTCCGCCATTCTTTATTGGATGGTCTGGAATTTGTTTTGCTTCCAGTCAGTTCTATCGCAATCTGTTTCACACGATTTTTATTTTAAAAATCACATTTTTATTTCAACGCTATAAAAATCACATTTTTATTTCAATGCTGTAAAAATCACATTTCTGTATCGCTACTACTTATAAAAAATCATATTTTTATACCGCTACTATCCGTATAAAAATCATATTTTTAAATCACTAAAAATTATATTTTTATCGCTACTTAACATGGATAAAGATCATATTTTTATCCACGCTCTATATATATATAATAAAAACACATTTTTTTATATACGTTATTTATAATCAAAAATAACATTTTTATGGTCGGTATATATATAAAAGACCATATTTATACATCATTGTTTTCATATATTTTTTTATTCGGTGTCCTTATATATAAAAATCATATTTTTACCAATGTTATTTTTATTTTTAAAACAATGTATGTTTTTATTTTTATTTTAAAAAACTGTATATTTTCATTTTTTTAAAACAATGTATGTTTTTCATTAAAAATCCTATTTTTATAAATTCTATTACATTATAAAAATCACATTTTTATTTAATACAATGTTATTTCTTTAAAAACATATAACTAAACTAATATAATAAATAATGAAGAAAAGAAGCTCACTGATTTGGTTCAGAACATGTCATTCTTGTCATGCCATGAAGAGAAACCCGTTGTTCACCAAGAAGGAACCGCCACCATTGACCTCGAATCACGCCACCCCCATACGAGCGGACCACCATCGGATTGCTCCACCGGAACCGCTACCTCACCACGCCCCTAGGACCATTTTCGTTCGCTGTCTTCTTCGAAGTGGTGGTCGTGGTTTGGAGAAAAGGCGGAGTGACGGCGCTGTAATGGAGCGGCCTTGTTCGGCGGCGTTGGTGGTGGGTGGAGTCGACGGAGTGTAAATCGGAGGGAGGGGCGAGGAGATGGTTGATGGCGTCAGCTGCAATTCTCTCTCGATTAGAGAAAATCAATTTGGGGCATTGGGTCTTTTTTGATTTTTGGAGGGGGCGGGTTCTAGGCGTTTACCACGCTAAAGAACGATTGACCCAATTCTAGGGTTGTTGACCAAGTGTTGTGAAATATATATACTATATTATATATTATATTTAATTCAATTTGTCCATTCATGGTGAAATTTGAAGTTTGAACACCAATCCACACCCAACGACTGTCGCTCCTAGTCAAATACCCCCTTTCTGAACACAATGAGATATGTCCAGTTAGCCAATTCGACTGTTTCGATTAGCTTTTCTTTAAATTAAAATAGAAATCAATGTATATTCAATTTAAACGTACATTTTAATTTACTAGAGTCACATACTGACTCCAAAATTCTAGAAAAATAAATCTAGCTATGATTTGACGATACGGTCCTAACAAAACTAATTTCATCGGATTTGAAGACCGTTTGAAAAATGGCCATTTTGCAGTCGATTAAAATCAAATTGAATTGAGCAAACACATTTAAATTCACCACGCTCACATATTAATTTCAAAAATTATGAAACTTGGAATCTTGAAATAATTCGACATTCCGGATCGAACAAAAGTGGTCTCGTCGAAAATGGAGGTCGTTTGCAAAATCGCTATTTTTAAGGGTTATTTTTTTATTAAATTCCGTAGCGACTATTCTAAATTTTCAACTGGACATAACTTTTTATTCCCATTATGAAATCTGGATTTTTCATATCTGTTGGAAAGATATTTTCAAACGGATTCAAATATTTCCGGTTTTACTAAAATTCGGTTTATTTTGAATCCTGTGCATTCATTTGAAATTTGAAATCAAATTTTCAAACTGTCGCGCCATTTCAGGCTCGCTTTATACTTAAAATAAAATTATTCGTTTTAACTTCATTTAAAATAAATTTTTAGTCATTATTATTTAAAATAAATCATTTTAAATATTCAAAATCCTTAAAAATTGTTAAAATAAAAAATTTAAATTGGTTCTGATTTTCTAGGTTGTTACAATCTCCCCCACTTAAAATCTTTTCGTCCTCGAAAAGGAACGGGGCTGAAAGTTGATTAAGTAATCAACTCAACTTTCATACTGGTTTTCATTCTCCAACATTTCAGTTTCTAAGAATTTCAAATTTTTCAAAAATTTGGCTAACACCCTAAATTTTCGAAAAATTTCACCATAACCTCCTTTTTACGGGGAGACATTTAAAACCGTAAGTAGCCACGCAGTGCACCATCACCAGAATTCTCTCCGGGCGACTAGAGTGTGACTCTGTATCCATCCAGTATATTTGAGACTTCGAATACACGTTTGCATGACGTATATTCAAATTCTTCATATACTCAATTGTCCAAATTCAATCTAAAATAAATATTCAGATACGAATAATAAGATTTCAATTTTCAAAACAAAATTTGTTTTCATTTTTATTTAAAAACAACACTCTTTGGACTCATTCTATGATACTACTGAAACCATCTCTAACGAGCCATTCTTATTGGATATTACTAGTCCAATGTGATGAATTCTTTCATTCAGTTCTAATATGCCTTATTCTCGAGCTTTGTAAACCAAAACTCCGATACCAGCTATAACAACCCGAACTTCCCCGGTCTCCGAAGAGAAGGGAAAGAATGGATTGAGTTGAGAAAACGACCAATCAAAATGCAACAGAAGAACATTTCATTGCTTATTACAACAATTTACATTAGAGTACAAGAATATTAGGGCTAGCAATTAGAACTGAGAACCGAAAACCCGAACCGAATCGACCCAAAAAAATCCGAACCCGAACCGAACCCGATGGGTCTCGGGTCGGGTCTAGGTGATGAAAAATACCACCAAGACCCGATCAAACCCGACCCGCATAAACACGACCCCAAAGACCCAACAAGAAAATATTGAAATATATGTATTTTTAGTGTTATTATTCAATCGGACCCGAACCGACCCGACCCGAGCTTCAACCCGACCTAACCCGAACCGAAGCTCGGGTCGGGTCGGGTCCAGATTTTTGAAATGTATAGTTTAGACCCAATAAAACCCGACCCGCCTAGAACCGAGACCCGCCGGGTCGGGTCCGGGTCCATCGGGTCGGGTCTAATTGCCATCCCTAAAGAATATGCAGAGTATGAACAATTAATATACATGTGATAAATATCAGATATTTACAAATTATGATGCAGCGGAAAAATAATACATTACACAGCTGTAAGAAATATACGGATACAGAGCGTTCCGAATATAGCTCCAGCTATAATCCAGGATCCTGTTAATATAATACCTGCAAAACCAAAACTACTAGCTGCCCGCGTGGAAAATAGAGGCACCCAGAGATCAGGTTAAAACGATAAACTCCAGGTCAGTCATGTAAGTTGCGTGAGAACTAAAACAGTTATTTAAAACTTTAATTTAAATTTTGTTAAATCAAGGGACCACGCCATATAACACGGAACGGGTTTCCTCCCAAGAATATCAGTGCATAAACAGTTATAAATAGCGCAATCCTTTTTGAAAAATGAAGCTATTATAAGACCCAGGTCCCATTACACAATGCAACGCAAGCCGGAGGATAGGATTTTCCCTTATAATAGCCAAACATGCTTGGTACGTTTAAAACAAATCGTTCGGATACTATTATAAGTGCATAGTGTGTAACACAACTTCAAATATAAATGTATCAATCCTAGACGGCATGGGTACTATATATCATGTCACCAATACTAGGCTCTACAATCAAAACCGAAATGTCACGTATTGGAAGTGGGATTTCCATCTGTGAACCAAGGCAAAGGGATCATCCTATGCAAATTCAAGACTATCTAGCCTTCCATGTCTTAGGAACAGCCGCAAATGCACCAAAATCATTAGGGCTAATCCACATTTTAAGTGGATTAAAATCCCTGAAGATGCGTTTCCTCGCCTTATGGGGCGAACTGGTCGGTATGTCGACCATATAATCCATCGGCCTCGTAGTGACCAATATAACTAAAGCGCCTCGCTATCCATCATCCGCATAAGTAAAATGTCTGGGCTCCATACTGTGACAGTACTCCTAACTAGAAGGAAACGCATGCCCTCCCTGAAGTCCCTCCCGTTTCTGGTTCACACCGGAGTGTGAGTCTCACGAATTAACGCTATACACAAGGCCATCCTATATTAAAGATGTGCTTTGATCATCAACCAGAAGACTCTGCTTTTCAACAGAAGCCTTGATCATTTGCATCTCAGCATGCCACATAGGCAATTCACGCCGTGCGACTGATGTCTATTGGTATATAACCTCTGAGCTCGTACGCCTCAGAGAAAGGCGTTAAGCAAGAGAATAAATTCTCCGCCCCCAAACAGATATATATTTAATAGAGATCAATCAACACAGAATAAAATCCAATGTCAGACACACACTTCCATTTACAAGTTCGTTCTGGGTCTGAAAAAACCTGGAGGCACCTTATTCCTCGCCCCATATGTCCAATACAGGAGAGAGGTCCTCATATATCTGGTCGATCTCCAAGTACGTCTGGACGATCACCACTTATTACCTCGTCTTGGGTGTATAGCCCAATCAAGACATCAGTAATCATCCAAACGATGTGAAAACCTCCAGTCTTCAACCACCGTCTTCATCGTTGACTCATCGCCGATTTAGTTATTCCGAGTAGGATAAACCTAGTCTTTCCGAATAACTCGCATATATTATAATAAAGTGCTATTAAAACACAACATACGCCTCATTCCAATTCTGAATATTCTTTTATTTAAATATTCATACTCTTTGGGAAAGGTTCCCATTAATTTTATCAAAGAAAAATTCTTTAAATTTATTCTTTAATCTTCCATTGGACATCAATGCAAACCAAATTAAGGTTTATCTAAACTAGTCGGGATTAGCGAATCTTACCGAAGTAATCATTTATTATATTTCTCAATCCCAACCTACTTATCCCATGGAGAAAACTGGTAATACTCCAAATCTATCACCCACGGTGTTATCGGTAAAATTAATTTCTTTTTTACGTTCAAATCTAATTAAAGATTTAACTATCGCTTGGAGTAAAACTAGTGGTACTCCATTCTTGATCATTTCATGAATTTGATAATCTAAATTATCACATTCCCGTCATAATCTAATTAAAGATTCATTAAAACTCCATTTAGTTTTAATTTCCAAAAATCATTACTTAATGATTATTCAAATTCAGGAAATAAATCCTGTCTTTAACTGGGTTAAAGAACTAATATCATTTAAAATACAGCTTACGATAAACCCAAAATCACATTCCATTAATTATGGAATCTTCACGAAAAACAGATGTAACGACCCAAGGATTTTCGGCCCTGGAAATCGACATAAATACCTTTACCGTAACTCATGCCGACCTTCCAAACATAGAAAACACCGGAACATTATTAGAAAGAAATTAGAGGGTGAGATAAGAAAGAAAGAAATATTATAATAGAAGAAGAAGAAGAACCAACACAACATAGAATCAGAGTCTCACATCCCAGCGGAACAAAATATAATACAACAATAATGTTCTAATGAGAGCTTTAAATAAAACTTATAGTATCAGAGTACATAAAAATCTGGACAGTTATAATAACCAATCCTCATATACAACACACAGCAGAATAGTAGCTATATAATATCATACGCCTGAACTCCTCCAGTCGTCCCTTCACCGCATTCGATAACCTGAACCTGTACACCCCGGACTAACCCGAGCATTTACAAAACACCGGGTCAATCTGGTGAACCAGAGTGATAAAAACTCGCACAATATTAATGGTATCACACAAATTGATTTTAAAGTTCAAGAATCTTTTCGAAAGAAAAGGATAATCGTAAGACCAAATCCACGCATAAATACAGACGATCTTTACCTTACGATAACACAAAACGTTTTTGAAATCAATATCTTTTCTGATATTATAATAATATCTAAATATAAGTAAATATCAATCTAGCGGAACGCTTGCATCTCACGCTCCATATATATAGTATACAAACAAAACCACGGGCGCTTATTGGAGGTTAGATTCCAACTATGACAAGGTATGGGACCACCTGCCGATAGTGTATCTCTAGAGGCGAATACACTGGGTTCAACAAGAACGTCTTGCAACCTGTCCCTCACATGACCGACCACTCATTTCGCTTGAGTGTATCGAATGTATATCACCAACGGTTGGGCTCAAACCACCGTTTCCCAACAAGGGACAGCATCTGAATAGATTAAAGAAGCAATAGGATTTTGTCTAGATAGGTGATTATACACCCTAATTGGAGCGGCCTACATAGCCATGCTGCCTGCCCGATTTCTGTCATTTCCTGGTTGATGAGGCTTGAGGTTAGAACTTCCTCTGAAACATCTGGTCACCATTCACTTTGAATGCCACATCGTCAGATCCGCCAGATATCACTAATTGACATCTACAAAAATACTCTTGTTATTTGGCTAGAGAAAACCATTTCTCCGCCATCAACTATGGTACATTTGAAGAAATCAACGTACGTAATTCCTTTGGAAATACTCCGTCTGACATCCGTCCATACAAGTCATCCAAGATCAGGATGAACCGAAGGTACTCTCCTACCATATCCAAGGAATTACCCTATAGATTAGTAGCGAGTAGTCCATGCACATCCGCAGATTTCAACCATGACAGAACCATAGCTTATCTCTGGGAGCTCACCAAAGATTATTAGTGGTTCTTCCGTTTAATGAAGATCCATGGTCTTCCATGATCCATCTCGATCATCTTCTAATATCTTCATGTATTTGTTGGTCGGAATGGTTTTCGAATATAAATTTCATTCCGGTCTTTCCGAACCAACAATCATATTGGATAGATTTGATAGTCGGTGATTTAACCATAAAAATAATCAGATTTTCAATCATGACAATCCAATGGGTTTACTGGTTCAGGATTCAGCATCACTAGGCCTATTAATTTAAAACAAACTAATTCACTTCTGCTTAAATAAAACTTCTAACTCTTTTAATATTTAAAAATACGATAACTGAATCTTATATACTAATGTTCTCAAAACCATTTCATTCTAATACTTAGAAAAATAACTTATAACTGTATTTCATTTCTACTTAATTCTCCTTTAAAAACATATGTTACATCATTCTTTATTATTTAAACTTGGAAAATACAACCAACATATTATTCGTAAACAGCGTTACACAATATCTTTTATTTCATTCTTGAAATAATAATAAAATAAAATTTAACTTTACGTTTCCGTTCTAACTCGAGAGTATCATTATAAATCACAGAATCCCCTTTTTGTTTTCCTTTACTTTGGAATTCTAATTATCTAATTTCCCTTCTTACTAACTTCCTTTATTTCGGTCCTCTCGTTTATGATCTCCAAATTTCCACCAATATTACATTATTACTTCACTAATGGAAATAACAAATTAGCACTAATCTCTTTTACGATTGCCAACTAATATCATCTTCAGATAATCCTGATGTTGTTCAAGTTGGGGTATCTTAATTACCTCCCAGACCTTGATCAACAACAATCTTATCCTTAAATAAATATAAGTTGTAATCAAACCAATATTCCATTCCAGACTCAAAACAAATTCCATTGTAAATTGGATTTGGTTATACAACCCTACGACCCACTTCTTTTCCAAATTTGCTTTTACCAATCCCCGTTCAAATCTATTCAACCATTCCACGCTTTGGGAATCTTATTTCCATTTTCCCCTTTTCTACTTTATCTCATTTTTTAGTAACGTTAATTTAAAATTAACACTTTAACACTTCAAGTCTCATTTATATAATCCTGGTTTATTATAAACCCTTTATCTTGATTTCCTTTGACTTAATTCAATTAACAACGTAACACTGATTTCAAGTGATTTTATTTGCTTAAAATTCCCTTTTATAACCTCATTATAAAAGCTCGGATTTTAAATATAAAACCCGTTTGTAAACTCCTTTCACCATTCAACTAGATTTGGTTTCAACTGCGATTACCTTTAAAGGAATTTCCATTTTTAAAAAGTAATTTTCTAAATTATTATTAACTAAAATAATAATTTACCTCAACCAATAATTGCTGTAAAAATAGTTAATTCCTTAATTAACTAAAATTAATAGTAAATCATGTTTAAATATCTTATTAAAATTTAAACAATATTCATTGAACTTATTTTATTTAAAATACCCTAATTTAATCATCACTCCTAATTCAAAACGGTCGATTTAGTCACCCAAATCATGGTTATATTATTAACAAATTCCAATTCGTTTTCCCCTTTAAATTAATTATCAATATAATTACTTTAAACAAATTCAATTAAATTGTTTCTTACAAAACAATTATCCAAATTTAACGGTTAGGTCAATTTCTATTCACAAGTTTATTGATCTGACTAACACCATATTTTTCTCTATAAAATCAATTAATAATTAATTATATATTTAAATAAAATAAATAAATATTTATTTCCTTTAAACAAACTTTTATTCTAAATAATATATTTCAAAAGCCATATACGGTTATAAAATAAATTTTATAACTTTGGTTCTATCGTTCTACCTGACGATAAATCAATATAAATAAAACAATTTACTCTTAGGCCATTTCCTGCCGATTACCCAACCAATATCGCCCATTGGTTAAAACAAAACACAGGTTGACTTTTCAATTAATGATCACAAATTAGATCAATCATCCAATCATGACGGTTCATAAATGGTAATATGAAATTAAATTATATATTTGAGGAATCCCGTTGGATCCCTCCAACCTGTTCTTCCCTGTATTCCAATGATTATCACAAATCAGATCATTCATTTTCATTTAACCAAGAAATAACGACTATTTATCATCAACCAATCAACACAATAATTCAAACAATTAAACACGTTTATAAATAAACGTGACCAACAAGGTAAGTTACCTTTATTGGATCCAATTGTTAAAATAACAATTTGGTATTTCATTGAAATTAAACTCGGTTTAATTTCATCAGTTAAATCAACAAATAAATTTATAACTAGCAAACAGTCAACCATCAGCAATCAGAGCACATAAAATAAAAACCCAATTTATATAAAATATAAATGGGAAGAACTGAGTGAGTTTAACTCACCTTGATTTGATTTTATTGAAATGGTTCATTTCAGTTAAATTAAACAAACATTTAATTTAACTGAAAATCCAATTAATTCCAAACGTGTCCATATTGATCCTATGATGTAGTGCTTGCCACTACGGTTTCCAAGGTACCTTATTTGTCCAATTCTGATAAGAGGTTAACGAGTTATAAATATTTTAAGTTATGATCTTAAATTTACTATAAAAATCCTTAATTATTTATTTAACTCATAATAATAGATTCATAAAATAATTTCATTTCAAAATCTCGACAAATTATTTTTCTCTGTGCTTCGTTGTTTTTGGTTTCAGTCCATGGTTCGCAACCATTGCTTGTTCCCATCTGCAATCAACACTAATTGGATTCAATAATTTATTATTAATCACAGATTTATTTAAATTAATCATTTTATACTAACTACTAACTAATTTATTTAATTATATTAGTTAATCACTACTTGGTTAAATTATTACGTGTCCTGGGAGATAGGTGGCCAACATATTCTTGGCTCCCTTCTTCATTTTCGTCTCCTATTCCCGGTTCTGCACCCAAAAGACCTGCAGAGGATTTAATTAGGTTTAAAATGCCCTAATTGTTTTTAATTACAACTAATAATCCCTTGATTTTAAAACCGATACATGTATTTACCTTTGATTGGATAGGTTAATTACTCACGTTGGGGAACAAACAGGCCGACAGCTCCTTCCTGGCTCCTGCGTCAAATTAACATTTCCAATTAATACATGTTTACTAACAAGTTAATTCTCTAATTAACTTAAGTAATAAACTAATTCCATGTTAGTTTAAGTTAATCACCTCCTAAATACATTAATTACGTTGATTATCTGGCAAAGGATCAGAGCCGATTCGTTAGTCTTCTCTCCTTCCCAATATGTAACTTTGGTCCAGTTATTCATGTACCCAACTTCAACACTTAGGGTTTGTTGCCACCACCGCCACGTAGTGCCGATGCCACATCAGAGTTGACCAGAGCAACCACCTTAACGGCCCGCTCCTGCGCCCCATGACTCAACCCGCTCGCCCTCACCTAGCACCATCAGCTCAACCACGAACGCAACCTCTTCTTTGATCGATTCTGATCAACTCAAAGCTTTAAATCTGATCATCACCGGTAGATCGATGGATCTCGTGAGCCCTTCACTTTTGCTATTGGATTGATTTCGAATTAATTAATAGTTTTGAAGAAAATGTGAGGAATAGATTCAAAGAATGGATGTCGTTCATTCAGTATGGTGGCAGCAACAAAAGATGTTGACACGCAGTGCTCTTTGACCCAAATTTTAGGGTTATTCAGTCTGATATATATAGGCAAGGGAATGAAATATTATATTATAAATATAAAACAAAATTTTTCTGCGAAGTAACTCATTAAAATAACCTCAAATGACTTTTGTTTTCTGATAAAAAGGCTAATTCTAGCATAAAAAATATTCTAGACCCAATGGGATAGGTTTCATCGAATTTCGACATCATTTGAAAAAAATTCCTTTATAAAACCAGAAATAAACCTGCGTTTAAATTTTCCACGATCACTAGATAAATCTAATCAACTTAAAACTTTTAAATCCTACAATAATTAATCAATACGAGCCCAACAGCACCAGTTTGTCGCATTCTGAGACTGTTTTCCCAGTAGGCTATTTTTACGCGCACCGCCATGCCATTTTGGACACCAAATTACCCGGTCTCCAAAAATAACAAACTATATACCTATCCCGACTTTAATCGACAATACGAACTCAACGGAACTTGTTTCGTGGCTTAATTCGATCATCTGCTCAAGTTACACCCGAATATCCCTTTATTAAATTAATTTAATTACGCGCTATAGAAAATAACCGGGCGTTTATGGCTGTCGTGGTCACATACGACATCGGTTTGCCATGCAACTTAATACCGTAAAATAATTTAATGTTACATTTCCAATGAAACTAATTTCGTCGAAAATGGCCTCTATTTGCGAAATGGCTATTTTTAACGCTATGAAAATATCGAATAAATATTAATTAAATCCTAAATAATTCAAATAAACCATAATAAATTATTTTCAACATATATATCCAAACAGAATATATATACAATTCTAAATGTAATTCATACAAATCAATATCATCAAATTTTGAGTTAATTGATTTGAATTTTCTATTTAAATATATTAAATAACGTTATATTTTAATAACGATATTCCATAGCGACTATTTCAAATTTTGATTTGGCCATAACTAACAAACTATAACACGAAATCTAATTTTTCTTTTCACATGAAAATTATAATCAACACGCTTCCAACGTTTCTTGTTTCATAGAAATCCGACTTATATCGGACTCTCTATATTCAGTTGAAGTTCAAAATTCAATATTACGAACTGCAACGCCATTTCGAGCTCGATTTATATTATATATAAATTAACGTTAAAACTTCGTTTTAAATAACGAATTAAATATTGAAATCCATTAATATCCCAAATATAATATTTAAAATAATAAATTGAATCAAATATCTGACTGCCAAAAATACGGGTCGTTACATTCTTCCCCCTTAAAATAATTTCGTCCTCAAAATTGCTAAGGTATGAAAGAACATTACAAACCCTTTAGTTTCCAAATCCAATTTATCTTAAATCGAAAACCAATTCAATATCGTAAATAAATATCTTAAAAAATATCAAAAAAATTCCAACACTTTAAATTCTCAAAAAAATTCGATAGAGTCTCCCCTGTACAGAGAGACATCTACGATATCGCATGAACAAATAATATAGATACATCGACAACCACGATCGGAAAACAAAAATCAAAACCCAAAATTTTATATTTTCGCATAGGCGTACCTTTTACGAGCGCTATTGAGCATATCTACTCTACGTATATGCGATTTACTCAACCAATATTAATCTGGCCAGCCATCTAGCACCTGTACTTAACTCAATTCACATATAAATATATATAAGAAATTATGAAATAATGTTTCACTAATCATACAACTACACACAACGTCAATTCATTTCAAATACCAGGTTGACTCATTTGTTTTTCATTCACATTCGATTCCATTCCAATTTGTAATATTGGAATTTATTTCTTTAGTTTTAATCCATTGAATTTCTTATTAACCATGGATGAATTTTATTCAAGATATTCAACATCCAAATAACAAACAACACCAAATCAATTCAACCAATCTTAATCAAACCAATTGAATTTACACTCAACATTAATATTTCACTTCGGTTTCACATAATTGAACATTAATTGATTAATGTCTGATTGATTTTCTTTTGATTATTATTTATTCAATTAAAATTTCAAATTTCCAAATTTGTTTTATTATATTTCATTATCATTCTTAATTCAATTCCACTTAGCCAAGTTAAGTTCCAATTCTTCTTAATCAAATTTGAATTTATCCAAATTGACAAACACATCAAATACACCAATATCTCATAAATTGAGAAAATTATTCCTTTTCTGTACAAAAATATAATTCGGGTAAAATTATTTCATTTACCCTCTTTTCAAAACAATATTGTATCAATTGCCAGTTCAACGCTTCTCAACACTTGAACCGATCAACCAACACATGACGAAACATTTGTATATGAAATTTACAATTACGCACTCATATATATCTATACACTCAATCTAGATCTAGGTTATTACTAACCACATCTCTATCGAGTTACACCACAGAGCCAAGGTTATTACTAAACCAATAGCTCTGATACCACTATAATGGCCCAAGGATTTTCGACCCCGGAAATCGACATAAATACTTTTACCGTAACTCATGCCGACCTTCCAAACACCGGAACATTATTAGAAAGAAATATAATACAGCAATAAATTTCTAATGAGAGCTTTGAATAAAATTTATAGTATCAGAGTACATAAAAATCTGGATAGTTATAATAACCTGTCCGCATATACAACACACAACAGAATAGTGGCTATATAACATCATACGTCTGAACTCTTCCAGCTCCTCCCTTCACAGCATTCGACAGCCTAAACCTGTACACCCCGGGCTAACCCGAGCATTTACAAAACATCGGGTCTGTCTGGTGAACCAGAGTGAGAAAAAATCGCACAGTATTAACGGTATCACACAACTTGATTTTAAAGTTCAAGAATCTTTTCGAAAGAAAAGGATAATCGTAAGACCAAATCCACACATAAATATGGACGGTCTTTACTTTACGATAACCAAAAACGTTTTTGAAATCAATATCTTTTCTGGTATTATAATAATGTCTAAATACAAGTAAATATCAATCTAGCGGAACGCTTGCATCTCACGCTCCACATATATAATATACAAACAAAACCGCGGGCGCTTATTGGAGGTTGGATTCCAACTATGACAAGGTATGGGACCACCTGCCGATAGTGTATCTCTAGAGGCGAATACACTGGGTTCAACAAGAACGTCTTGCAACCCGGCCCTCACATGACCGACCACTCATTTCGCTTGAGTGTATCGAATGTATATCACAAACGGTTGGGCTCAAACTACCGTTTCCCGAAAAGGGACAGCATCGAAATAGATTAAAGAAGCAATAGGATTTTCTCTAGATATGTGATTATACACCCTAATAGGAGCGACTCACATAGCCATGCCGCCTGCCCGATTTTTGTCACTTCCTAGTTAATGAGGCTTGAGGTCAGAATTTCCTCTGAAACATCTAGTCACCATTCACTTTGAATGCCACATCGTTAGTTCCGCCAGATATCACTAATTGACGTCTAGAAAAACACTCTAGTTATTTGGCTAGAGAAAACCATTTCTCCGCCATCAACTATGGTAAGTTTGAAGAAATCAACATACGTAATTCCTTTGGAAATACTCCATCAGACATCCATCCATACAAGTCATCCAGGATCAGGATGAACCGAAGGTACACTCCTACTACATCCAAGGAATCACCCTATAGATTAGTAGCGAGTAGTCCTTGCACATTCGCAGATTTCAACCACGACAGAACCACAGCTTATCTCTGGGAGCTCACCAAAGATTATTAGTGGTTCTTCTGTTTAATGAAGATCCACGGTCTTCCATGCTCCATCTCGATCATCTTCTGATATCTTCACGTATTTGTTGGTCGGAATGGTTTTCGAATATAAATTCGATCCCGGTCTTTCTGGACCAACAATTGTATTAGACAGATTTGATAGTCGATGAATTAACCTTCAAAATAATCAGTGTTTCAATCATGACAATCCAATGGGTTTACTGGTTCAGGATTCAGCATCACAAGGCCTTTTAATTTAAAACAAACTAGTTCACTTCTGCTTAAATAAAACTTCTAAGTCTTTTAATATTCAAAAATACGATAACTGAATCTTATATAATAATGTTCTCAAAACCATTTCATTCTAATACTTAGAAAAATAACTTATAACTGTATTTCATTTCTACTTAATTCTCCTTTCAAAACATATGTTACATCATTCTTTATTATTGAAACTTGGAAAATCCATCCAACTTATTATTCGTAAACAGCATTACGCAATATCTTTTATTTCATTCTTGAAATAATAATAAATTAAAACTCGACTTTACGTTTCCGTTCTAACTCGAGAGTATCATTATAAATCATAGAATCCCCTTTTTGTTTTCCTTTACTTTGGAATTCTTATTATCTAATTTCCCTTCTTACTAAATTCCTTTACTTCGGATCTCTCGTTGTATGTTCTCCAAATTTCCTCCAACGTTACATTATTATTTCACTAATAGAAATAACAAATTAGCACTAATCTCTTTTACGATTACCAACTAATATCATCTTCAAATAATCCTGATGTTGTTCAAGTTGGGGTATCTTAATTACCTCTCAGACCTTGATCAACAACAATCTTATCCTTAGATAAATATAAGTTGTAATCAAAACAATATTCCATTCCAGACTCAAAACAAATTCCATTGTAAATTGGATTTGATTGTACAACCCTACGACCCACTTCTTTACCAAATTCGCTTTTACCAATCCCCGTCCAAATCTATTCAACCATTCCATGCTTTGGGAATCTTATTTCCATTTCCCCTTTTCTACTTAATCTCATTTTTTAGTAACGTTAATTTGTAATAACCCGGATAATCTGGGCCAGTTTAAAAATTTTATTTTGGCAATTTTAGCGAATTTTGATTATTTAAAATGAATTATTTTAAATAATATCGACGAGAAAATTTATTTTGAATAGAATTCGGCGTATATATTATATATGTCGTCATTTGAATATAAATATTTATATATAATTATAAATAGAATTGAAAATGGCGCAGTAGTTCGATAATTCGATTTCATACTTCAATTGAACATACCGGGTGCAAAACAATCCGGATTTTAGTGAAACCAAAAACATTAGGATCTAATTGATGATATCTTTCCAACGGATCTGAATAATCGAAATTTCATAGCGGGAATCAAAAGATATGTCCAGTTGAAAATTCTGAATAGTCGCTATGGAATTCAGGCCCTTAAAAATGGAAATTTTGCAAATGACTTCGGATTTCGACGAAACCACTTTCGTTGGATCCGCAGTGTCAATTTATTGCTAGGTTTTAAATTTCATAATTTTCTGAAACAATAGGTGAGCGTGGCAAAGGAAAACGCGTTTGACCGGTTTCAGTTGATTTTAATCGACTGGAAATTGGCCATTTTTCCAACGGTCTCGGAATTCGACGAAACTAGTTTTGTTAGGACCGTATCGTCAATACGAAGCTAGAAAATATTTTTCGGGAATTTTTCTAGTTAGTATGTGACCTCGGTAATTTGAAATGTACGTTTAAAATTCAATATAGTGATTTAAATGTAAATTCAACGGAAACTATTCGAAACGATTGAATCAGCTTACGATGCATATCCCATTGTGTTCGGAATGGGGGTATTTAGCTATGGACGACAGTCGTTGGGCCTCGTTTGGTGTTCGAATTAAAAGACAACCTTTATGGATTGAAAAATAAGAGAAAAATATAAATAAATAAAATAAAGTAAACATTTACAAACCCCCCCCCCCCTTTCCTTTTTTCTCTTGCCCGAATTCAGTTGAAAAAAAAAAAAAACAAACAACGACGGAAGGGATCGGAGACCCGCCCGCCGCCTCCTCCCTGGGCCACCACCGGTCATCGCTCCACCCCCCCCTCGATCCTCAGCACCTCCGCCCTTCCCCCTTGCGATTTCCGCAACCGCAGCCCCCTCCAAGCCCAGGATCGACGGAAACATCCAACCCCTCCACCATCGCTCACTGCTCCGCCTGCCGCACCCCCTATGGCCCCACGACCGACACCAGGCACAGCAGCCCCCCCCTAATCTCGAGCGCACCTCCTCCCACCGCCGCCGCGTCCCAGCAGACCGCCGCCTTCACACCCCGCGTCGCCCCGCTACCACCAGCGACCTCCCACCGCATCCCTCCACCTCGAGACTGACGATAAATAGTAAGTTTTACTGTTATATTTTTATTTTCTTTTGTTATTTATTCATGTTTATAAAATCCAGATTTTTATAAATTTTATAGCATATAAAAAGTAGAATTTTATATATAAGTATAGCATAAATAAATTGGATTTTTGTTTATTAGAATGGCATATAAAGAATGGATCTTTATTGTTTGAAAAGTTTGAAAGCTTATATTTTTATATAACATGAAGTTTAGATTTTTATATATTGAATAGCATACTAAAAATATGATTTTTATATATTGAACTTCGAAATAAAAATATGATTTTTATATTTTTAAAGAATTAAAAATATGATTTTTATATTTTTAAAGTGTTAAAAATATAATCTTTATTAAGTAGAAGATGTAAAAATATGATTTTTGGTTAGGTAGAGAATTAAAAATATAATTTTTACATGATAGGAATATTAAAAATATCATCTTTATATGTGTAGAAGAATAAAAATGAGATTTTTATAAAGATGAAATCTTTAAATTTGAAAAGGCGAAGTCTATGTTTTTATAAAGGCGAAATCTTTATTTTAGAAAAGGCGAAATCTATATATGGAAAATAGCGTGATAAAAATATAATTTTTATCTATATAACATAGTAGTAAAAATTCGATTTTTATATATTGAATAACGGAATAAAAATTCGATTTTTACATATGTAGTGGCTACGGGCAACGAAGATGACGAAGATGCGATAGCAATGAAGATTTCTATCAATGAAGTGCCGTGGAGCTAGGATAGCTATTTGTGAGAATTTCTCACCTTTCAATTTCATTTTCTAGTTATATATATATACTAGGATGCAGACGGTGCTTAGTAGCACCCGACACAATCGTCCACAGACCATGGACTTGTTTGGTTGGTTGCATAGCTTAGTTATATGATTTGATTTGAATTTGGTTGTTTGGTGAATTTGATTGATGTGTGAATGGCGTGGGCCTTCACTAGACCGGGGATAAGGCTAGGCCTTGTCCCGTTTCTAGTATCGTGCCGTTATGCCGCCGAAATTTTCTAAAATATGTTAGAAAAATAAAAATATCATTTTATTTAAAGAATGAACTGAATAGAAATTCATATGTTAAAATAAAAGGTAGTATCGTTAAAAATATGATTTTTAACGTGAATATGAATATAGTGAAAGTAAATGAAATAAAATATTCATTTACAAACCGGACGGTTTGTTTATGTACACCTATTTGAAGGACATTGATTGGGTCGATGAATTTTACACATCGCCCAACTGCAAAAATAAAATCTGTGTTTGTTTGTTTGAAACCCCACACGGGTGTTGGGATGAAATTTGAAGTTCACTCATCCTGATTGATTAAATATGTCGATCGATTGATTGACAGGCTGTTATAAGCGTTAGATATCTATATTTGATGCTTATACAGTGTAGTGCACTTTGGTTGATGGTTGATTATTTTGCAATGCTATTATATGGGTGTAATGTATGAAAATCCATATAATTAACATTATATGGAAATTGATTGGGCCTCATTCCAGTTTTAAAATAGAAATATTTGAAATAGAAATATTCGAAATGGAATATTTGAAAATATCAATATATGAAGCCGTGTTGATTAGATTGACGCCATTTTGACGTGAACGATATTTATATCGATTTTATTCATTTTATAATGAATATCGAAAGTGATTTCAAAATCTGATATTTTGAAAAGAATTGATTGTAAATGAATTCGAATTGGAATTGAATTGAAAACGATTTCGAAATGAATTGAATTGAAAACGATTTCGAAATGAATTGAATTGAAAACGATTTCGAAATGAATTGAATTGAAAACGATTTCGAAATGAATTGAATTGAAAACGATTTCGAAATGAATTGAATTGAAAACGATTTCGAAATGAATTGAATTGAAAACGATTTCGAAATGAATTGAATTGAAAACGATTTCGAAATGAATTGAATTGAAAACGATTTCGAAATGAATTGAATTGAAAACGATTTCGAAATGAATTGAATTGAAAACGATTTCGAAATGAATTGAATTGAAAACGATTTCGAAATGAATTGAATAGAAAACGATTTCGAAATGAATTGAAATGAATTCAAATTGAATTGAAAACGAATTGAAATGAATTCAAATTGAATTGAAATTTGAATTGAATAGAAATGAATTTTAAACCGAATTTATAAAGAAGAATTCAATTTTGATTTGAATTGAAATGGAAGTTGAAATTGCTTTTGAAACGAATTTTAAAATTATTTATATAATTCGTTTTAAATAGAAATCGACGAAATATATATTATATATATTATATATATATATAATATAATGGCCTGAATAGAACGCGCCGCGCCGCGGCAGTTCGTGAATTTCGACCATTTATTTCAAACGGACATTACGGGAGATCCGACCGTCGGATTCTCCTAAAACCGGAACCGTTGGGTTCGTATCGAAAAGAGCTTTCTAATGAATATTAGAAATTTGAAATCTAACGGTTGGATTGGGAATTATGTCCAAATCAAATTTGAAAAAGGTCGCTGTAAGTGCAGTTCGATGGCCATTGATGGAAATCGACTGTACGGGCCTTGATAAAATTATTAAAAATAGTAATAATTTGTGTAAAATCATAAGAAATGATTGGGGAAAAATTGGGATGAAAAACTCCATATTTGAAAAGATAAAAATAGATTTTTATCGAAATGAACTAGTTTTGAACTAGAAATATAATTCTATTTATTTTTAAATAAATAAATTGAAAGTGAAAAGGGTTTTAAAAATAACCAAAATTTCCAATGATTGCATTGGAGTGGATTTGAATCGAAATTGTCTTCGGAATATTTCGATGTTGGAATTCGGGATCATACGAATGTTATTATGGAAATTTGAAAGATATATATATATCGTTATTTCCAATACGACATTGGTTAATCGTAGAATTTGATATTGAATATAAGCCGATATATTTTCTATTCAGAGCCTTATATTGAATATCAAATGTGATTTGGGTTTGTCGTGAATGGTGTCTTCACTAACACTGTTCTTGAACCCAGTTGAGAAAAGATTAAATCTTTTTATTTAGATTTAATGAAGTGTATCAATTAAATGATATTTAATTGGAATTGAATTGGTATTGATTTTTGGGTGTATCGTGAACAGTGTTTTAAATAACACTTGTTCTTTAACCCGATAATTAATGGAATGTGATTTTGGGGTTTATCGTGAACCGTGTTTTTTTAAATGACACTGATTCTTTAACCCAGTTAAAGATTAAAACTAAGTGGAGTTTTAATGAATCTTTAATTAGATTGAAATGATCGAAAATGGAGTATCACCAGTTTTGCTCCAGGCGATGGTTAAATCTTTAATTAGATTTGAACGTGAAATGGTAATTGAATTTACCGATAACACTGTGGTGTTAGATATGAAGTATTACCAGTTTTACTTCATGGGATGAATAGGTTGGGATTGGGAAATAAAATAAATGATTACTTCGGTGTGGTTCGCTAATCCCGACTAGTTTGAATTGATATTCAAAGGAGATTAAAGAATAAATTTAAAGAATTTATCTTGGATAAAATTAATGGGAACTTTTCCCAAAGTATAGGAATATTTGAATAAAAGAATATTCTGAATTGGAATGAGGCGTATGTTGTGTTTGTGTAACACTTTTATAATATATACGCGAGTTATTCAGAAAGACCGGGTTTATCCCATTCTGAATAACTGATTCGACGTGGTGTCGAAGATGAAGACGGTGGTCGAAGACCGGAAGTCTTCACGTCGTTTGGGTGATTACTGATGATCTTGATTGGGCTGTACACCCAAGAAGATGGAAACAGTTAGTGATCGTCCAGACGTACTTGGAGATCGATGGATATGCGGGGTACTAGGTGCCTCCGGTTTCGTTCAGACCCAGAACGGACTTGTAAATGGACTGTGTGTCTGACATTGGATTTTAGTCCGTGTGATTGATCTCTATTAAATATATATCTGTTTGGCGGCGGAGAATTTATTCTCTTGCTTAACGCCCTTCTCTGAGACGTACGAGCTCAGGGGTTATATATTGATGGATATCAAACGCATGGAGTGAATTGCCTGTGTGGCATGCCTAAGTGGCAATTGATCGAGGCTTCTGTTGAAAAGCAAAGTCTTGTGGTGATGATCAAAGCACAGCCTGTGTGGCACAGCTTTGTGTAACGTTTGCTTCGCGAGTTTCGCACCCCGGTTGTGAACCAAAAACGGGAGAGGACGTCAGGGAGGGCATGCGTTTCTTTCTAGCTAGGGTGGTGTCAGTGACCTACCAGCCCTGACATTTATATACTTTTCACCTGTGTGGTTGTTGCTGTTGCGAGGCGCCTCGGTTTGATCGGACGATCCGGGTCCGATGGAGTCATTCGTTGGCTCATTGACGCCCCAAAGGGCGGGGAGACGTAGTGTTCAGGCATAATAATCCACATCGGTGGACCGGCCCTGAGGATCCAAGGGGCAGTTGCGGCTGTTCCTGAGACACGGGCTAGAGCGTCTCGAATCGGTTGAGGACTATCTTTTGCCTCGGTTCACAGACGGAAATCCAATTTCCAAATACGTGACTTTGCGGTTTTATTTGTAAACCTATTTATGGCGACATAGTGGCATGGGACGCTCATGACGCCTATGATTGATACTTATGATTTGAAGTTGTTTTATACACTATGCACTTATTATAGTATCAAACGATTTGTTTTAAACGTATCAAGCATTCTTTGGCTGTTATAAGGGAAAACCCTATCCCACGGCTTGCGTTGCATTGTGTGATAGGACCTGGGTCTTATAACAGCTTCATTTTTCTTTATTTTGCATTGCGCTGTTTGTTTTATGCACTGGTATTCTTGGGAGGAAACCCGTTCCGTGTTATACGGCGTGGTCCCTTGATTTACCTAACTTTAAAATAAAGATTAACTGTTTTAGTTCTCACACCAGTCACATGACTGACCTAGAGTTTATTGTTTTAACCTAAACTCTGGGTGCCCCTATTTTGACACGGGCAGCTAGTAGTTTTGGTTTTGCAGATTTATATTCACAGGATCCTGGTTTATAGCTGGAATGGTATCCGGAAAGCTTTGTATCCGTATATCTCTTCTAGTTGTGTATTGTATTATTTTCCGCTGCTATGTATTTAAATGTAATTTAAATCTCTGATATTTCTGTGTAATATTCACTTATACTCTGTATATTCTTGTAATCTGATGCATTGTTGTGATATACAATGAAATGTTCTTCTATATGCGTTCTGTTTTGTCGTGTTCTCAAACGATAGGGCGTTTCGAACGGTCTGGGTCGGTTTAGCGACTGGTTCGGACCGAGCGAAATTCCCTGCCGTCACAGTTGGTATCAGAGCTTTGGTTTACAAAGCTCAGAGAACAAGGCACATTGGAACCATACGAAAGAATTCATCAGAAACTGGATTAGTAATATCCAATGGGAATGACTCGTTAGAGATAGGATCAGTAGTATCCTAGAACGAGTGTGAAGAGTATATTTTTAAAATGAAAACCAATTTTGTTTTGAAAATTTAAATCAACTATTCGTATTTGATTATTTGTTTATATTGATTTTGGACAATTCAGTATATAAAGAATTTGCATATACGCCTTGCAAACGTATATTCAAAGTTTTAATATATTGGATAGATATAGCATCACACTCTAGTCGCCCGGAGATGATATTGATGATAGCGATCGCATCATCAACATTTATGTTCGAGTTTCGAAGGTGTGATTTTCTATATATTTCCATTAGACTGGTGTGAGAACCAAAACTAATATAGCTAGAATACATTGTTGTGATTTGGCATCAAAAACATGATTTCTGTATATATATCAAAATTATGAATTTGAAACGTTAAATTCACTAATTGATTGATGTTCGTGTTGGTTGTTTATTTGTTTGATAATTTTTAGCCATTTAGCCTAATCGAATCAAATATTGAATTGTATTGAAATTTGGTCGCATTTGCTTGCATATACATATACTTATATTGAACAGGTCATAGCAAGGAGGCTAGAGCCGGAGAATAAAATTTGTTTGTCCAACAAATAGGTACATGTTTACTACATAATATACTGTTTTGTTTGGGTGATGGTGATTTTATGAGCCTATTGGCTAGCCGCTTGGCTTTTTCTTTTTCTTTTTGAGATCTGAAGGACCGGGGAAGCTATGTGAAATTCCCCGATGCTCCCGGTGCAGGGGAGGTTATGGCGAAATTTTTCGAAAATTTAGGGTGTTAGCCAAATTTTTGAAATTTTGAAAATTCTCAGAAACTGAAAAGTTGGAGAATGGAAGCCAGATCGAACGTAGGGTTGATTAATCAAACCACTTTCGACTTTGTTCCTTTTCGGGGACGAAAAGTTTTAAGTGGGGGAGATTGTAATAACCCGGAAAATCTGGGCCAGTTTAAAATTTTTATTTTGGCAATTTTAGCGAATTTTGATTATTTAAAATGAATTATTTTAAATAATATCGACGAGAAAATTTATTTTGAATAGAATTCGGCGTATATATTATATACGTCGTCGTTTGAATATAAATATTTATATATAATTATAAATAGAATTGAAAATGGCGCGGTAGTTCGATAATTCGATTTCATACTTCAATTGAACATACCGGGTGCAAAACAATCCGGATTTTAGTGAAACCAAAAACATTAGGATCTAATTGATGATATCTTTCCAAAGGATCCGAATAATCGAAATTTCATAGCGGGAATCAAAAGATATGTCCAGTTGAAAATTCTGAATAGTCGCTATGGAATTCAGGCCCTTAAAAATGGAAATTTTGCAAATGACTTCGGATTTCGACGAAACCACTTTCGTTGGATCCGCAGTGTCAATTTATTGCTAGGTTTTAATTTTCATAATTTTCTGAATCAATAGGTGAGCGTGGCAAAGGAAAACGCGTTTGACCGGTTTCAGTTGATTTTAATCGACTGGAAATTGGCCATTTTTCCAACGGTCTCGGAATTCGACGAAACTAGTTTTGTTAGGACCGTATCGTCAATACGAAGCTAGAAAATATTTTTCGGGAATTTTTCTAGTTAGTATGTGACCTCGGTAATTTGAAATGTACGTTTAAAATTCAATATAGTGATTTAAATGTAAATTCAACGGAAACTATTCGAAACGATTGAATCAGCTTACGATGCATATCCCATTGTGTTCGGAATGGGGGTATTTAGCTATGGACGACAGTCGTTGGGCCTCGTTTGGTGTTCGAATTAAAAGACAACCTTTATGGATTGAAAAATAAGAGAAAAATATAAATAAATAAAATAAAGTAAACATTTACAAACCCCCCCCCCCTTTCCTTTTTTCTCTTGCCCGAATTCAGTTGAAAAAAAAAAAAAACAACGACGGAAGGGATCGGAGACCCGCCCGCCGCCTCCTCCCTGGGCCACCACCGGCTATCGCTCCACCCCCCCCCCCTCGATCCTCAGTACCTCCGCCCTTCCCCCTTGCGATTTCCGCAACCGCAGCCCCCTCCAAGCCAAGGATCGACGGAAACATCCAACCCCTCCACCATCGCTCACTGCTCCGCCTGCCGCACCCCCTATGGCCCCACGACCGACGCCAGGCACAGCAGCCCCCCTAATCTCGAGCGCACCTCCTCCCACCGCCGCCGCGTCCCAGCAGACCGCCGCCTTCACACCCCGCGTCGCCCCGCTACCACCAGCGACCTCCCACCGCATCCCTCCACCTCGAGACTGACGATAAATAGTAAGTTTTACTGTTATATTTTTATTTTCTTTTGTTATTTATTCATGTCTATAAAAACCAGATTTTTATAAATTTTATAGCATATAAAAAGTAGAATTTTATATATAAGTATAGCATAAATAAATTGGATTTTTGTTTATTAGAATGGCATATAAAGAATGGATCTTTATTGTTTGAAAAGTTTGAAAGCTTATATTTTTATATAACATGAAGTTTAGATTTTTATATATTGAATAGCATACTAAAAATATGATTTTTATATATTGAACTTCGAAATAAAAATATGATTTTTATATTTTTAAAGAATTAAAAATATGATTTTTATATTTTTAAAGTGTTAAAAATATAATCTTTATTAAGTAGAAGATGTAAAAATATGATTTTTGGTTAGGTAGAGAATTAAAAATATAATTTTTACATGATAGGAATATTAAAAATATCATCTTTATATGTGTAGAAGAATAAAAATGAGATTTTTATAAAGATGAAATCTTTAAATTTGAAAAGGCGAAGTCTATGTTTTTATAAAGGCGAAATCTTTATTTTAGAAAAGGTGAAATCTATATATGGAAAATAGCGTGATAAAAATATAATTTTTATCTATATAACATAGTAGTAAAAATTCGATTTTTATATATTGAATAACGGAATAAAAATTCGATTTTTACATATGTAGTGGCTACGGGCAACGAAGATGACGAAGATGCGATAGCAATGAAGATTTCTATCAATGAAGTGTCGTGGAGCTAGGATAGCTATTTGTGAGAATTTCTCACCTTTCAATTTCATTTTCTAGTTATATATATATATACTAGGATGCAGACGGTGCTTAGTAGCACCCGACACAATCGTCCACAGACCATGGACTTGTTTGTTTGGTTGCATAGCTTAGTTATATGATTTGATTTGAATTTGGTTGTTTGGTGAATTTGATTGATGTGTGAATGGCGTGGGCCTTCACTAGACCGGGGATAAGGCTAGGCCTTGTCCCGTTTCTAGTATCGTGTCGTTATGCCGCCGAAATTTTCTAAAATATGTTAGAAAAATAAAAATATCATTTTATTTAAAGAATGAACTGAATAGAAATTCATATGTTAAAATAAAAGGTAGTATCGTTAAAAATATGATTTTTAACGTGAATATGAATATAGTGAAAGTAAATGAAATAAAATATTCATTTACAAACCGGACGGTTTGTTTATGTACACCTATTTGAAGGACATTGATTGGGTCGATAAATTTTACACATCGCCCAACTGCACAAATAAAATCTGTGTTTGTTTGTTTGAAACCCCACACGGGTGTTGGGATGAAATTTGAAGTTCACTCATCCTGATTGATTAAATATGTCGATCGATGGATTGACAGGCTGTTATAAGCGTTAGATATCTATATTTGATGCTTATACAGTGTAGTGCACTTTGGTTGATGGTTGATTATTTTGCAATGCTATTATATGGGTGTAATGTATGAAAATCCATATAATTAACATTATATGGAAATTGATTGGGCCTCATTCCAGTTTTAAAATAGAAATATTTGAAATAGAAATATTCGAAATGGAATATTTGAAAATATCAATATATGAAGCCGTGTTGATTAGATTGACGCCATTTTGACGTGAACGATATTTATATCGATTTTATTCATTTTATAATGAATATCGAAAGTGATTTCAAAATCTGATATTTTGAAAAGAATTGATTGTAAATGAATTCGAATTCGAATTGAATTGAAAACGATTTCGAAATGAATTGAATTGAAAACGATTTCGAAATGAATTGAATTGAAAACGATTTCGAAATGAATTGAATTGAAAACGATTTCGAAATGAATTGAATTGAAAACGATTTCGAAATGAATTGAATTGAAAACGATTTCGAAATGAATTGAATTGAAAACGATTTCGAAATGAATTGAATTGAAAACGATTTCGAAATGAATTGAATTGAAAACGATTTCGAAATGAATTGAATTGAAAACGATTTCGAAATGAATTGAATTGAAAACGATTTCGAAATGAATTGAAATGAATTCAAATTGAATTGAAAACGAATTGAAATGAATTCAAATTGAATTGAAATTTGAATTGAATAGAAATGAATTTTAAACCGAATTTATAAAGAAGAATTCAATTTTGATTTGAATTGAAATGGAAGTTGAAATTGCTTTTGAAACGAATTTTAAAACTATTTATATAATTCGTTTTAAATAGAAATCGACGAAATATATATATATTATATATATATAATATAATGGCCTGAATAGAACGCGCCGCGCCGCGGCAGTTCGTGAATTTCGACCATTTATTTCAAACGGACATTACGGGAGATCCGACCGTCAGATTCTCCTTAAACCGGAACCGTTGGGTTCGTATCGAAAAGAGCTTTCTAATGAATATTAGAAATTTGAAATCTAACGGTTGGATTGGGAATTATGTCCAAATCAAATTTGAAAAAGGTCGCTGTAAGTGCAGTTCGATGGCCATTGATGGAAATCGACTGTACGGGCCTTGATAAAATTATTAAAAATAGTAATAATTTGTGTAAAATCATAAGAAATGATTGGGGAAAAATTGGGATGAAAAACTCCATATTTGAAAAGATAAAAATAGATTTTTATCGAAATGAACTAGTTTTGAACTAGAAATATAATTCTATTTATTTTTAAATAAATAAATTGAAAGTGAAAAGGGTTTTAAAAATAACCAAAATTTCCAATGATTGCATTGGAGTGGATTTGAATCGAAATTGTCTTCGGAATATTTCGATGTTGGAATTCGGGATCATACGAATGTTGTTATGGAAATTTGAAAGATATATATATATATATATCGTTATTTCCAATACGACATTGGTTAATCGTAGAATTTGATATTGAATATAAGCCGATATATTTTCTATTCAGAGCCTTATATTGAATATCAAATGTGATTTGGGTTTGTCGTGAATGGTGTCTTCACTAACACTGTTCTTGAACCCAGTTGAGAAAAGATTAAATCTTTTTATTTAGATTTAATGAAGTGTATCAATTAAATGATATTTAATTGGAATTGAATTGGTATTGATTTTTGGGTTTATCGTGAACAGTGTTTTAAATAACACTTGTTCTTTAACCCGATAATTAATGGAATGTGATTTTGGGGTTTATCGTGAACCGTGTTTTTTTAAATGACACTGATTCTTTAACCCAGTTAAAGATTAAAACTAAGTGGAGTTTTAATGAATCTTTAATCAGATTGAAATGATCGAAAATGGAGTATCACCAGTTTTGCTCCAGGCGATGGTTAAATCTTTAATTAGATTTGAACGTGAAATGGTAATTGAATTTACCGATAACACTGTGGTGTTAGATATGAAGTATTACCAGTTTTACTTCATGGGATGAATAGGTTGGGATTGGGAAATAAAATAAATGATTACTTCGGTGTGGTTCGCTAATCCCGACTAGTTTGAATTGATATTCAAAGGAGATTAAAGAATAAATTTAAAGAATTTATCTTGGATAAAATTAATGGGAACTTTTCCCAAAGTATAGGAATATTTGAATAAAAGAATATTCTGAATTGGAATGAGGCGTATGTTGTGTTTGTGTAACACTTTTATAATATATACGCGAGTTATTCAGAAAGACCGGGTTTATCCCATTCTGAATAACTGATTCGACGTTGTGTCGAAGATGAAGACGGTGGTCGAAGACCGGAAGTCTTCACGTCGTTTGGGTGATTACTGATGATCTTGATTGGGCTGTACACCCAAGAAGATGGAAACAGTTAGTGATCGTCCAGACGTACTTGGAGATCGATGGATATGCGGGGTACTAGGTGCCTCCGGTTTCGTTCAGACCCAGAACGGACTTGTAAATGGACTGTGTGTCTGACATTGGATTTTAGTCCGTGTGATTGATCTCTATTAAATATATATCTGTTTAGCGGCAGAGAATTTATTCTCTTGCTTAACGCCCTTCTCTGAGACGTACGAGCTCAGGGGTTATATATTGATGGATATCAAACGCATGGAGTGAATTGCCTGTGTGGCATGCCTAAGTGGCAATTGATCGAGGCTTCTGTTGAAAAGCAAAGTCTTGTGGTGATGATCAAAGCACAGCCTGTGTGGCACAGCTTTGTGTAACGTTTGCTTCGCGAGTTTCGCACCCCGGTTGTGAACCAAAAACGGGAGAGGACGTCAGGGAGGGCATGCGTTTCTTTCTAGCTAGGGTGGTGTCAGTGACCTACCAGCCCTGACATTTATATACTTTTCACCTGTGTGGTTGTTGCTGTTGCGAGGCGCCTCGGTTTGATCGGACGATCCGGGTCCGATGGAGTCATTCGTTGGCTCATTGACGCCCCAAAGGGCGGGGAGACGTAGTGTTCAGGCATAATAATCCACATCGGTGGACCGACCCTGAGGATCCAAGGGGCAGTTGCGGCTGTTCCTGAGACACGGGCTAGAGCGTCTCGAATCGGTTGAGGACTATCTTTTGCCTCGGTTCACAGACGGAAATCCAATTTCCAAATACGTGACTTTGCGGTTTTATTTGTAAACCTATTTATGGCTACATAGTGGCATGGGACGCTCATGCCGCCTATGATTGATACTTATGATTTGAAGTTGTTTTATACACTATGCACTTATTATAGTATCAAACGATTTGTTTTAAACGTATCAAGCATTCTTTGGCTGTTATAAGGGAAAACCCTATCCCCCGGCTTGCGTTGCATTGTGTGATAGGACCTGGGTCTTATAACAGCTTCATTTTTCTTTATTTAGCATTGCGCTGTTTATTTTATGCACTGGTATTCTTGGGAGGAAACCCGTTCCGTGTTATACGGCGTGGTCCCTTGATTTACCTAACTTTAAAATAAAGATTAACTATTTTAGTTCTCACACCAGTCACATGACTGACCTGGAGTTTATTGTTTTAACCTAAACTCTGGGTGCCCCTATTTTGACACGGGCAGCTAGTAGTTTTGGTTTTGCAGATTTATATTCACAGGATCCTGGTTTATAGCTGGAATGGTATCCGGAAAGCTTTGTATCCGTATATCTCTTCTAGTTGTGTATTGTATTATTTTCCGCTGCTATGTATTTAAATGTAATTTAAATCTCTGATATTTCTGTGTAATATTCACTTATACTCTGTATATTCTTGTAATCTGATGCATTGTTGTGATATACAATGAAATGTTCTTCTATATGCGTTCTGTTTTGTCGTGTTCTCAAACGATAGGGCGTTTCGAACGGTCTGGGTCGGTTTAGCGACTGGTTCGGACCGAGCGAAATTCCCTGCCGTCACACGTTAATTTAAAATTAACACTTTAACACTTCAAATCCCATTTATATAATCTTGGTTTATTATAAACCCTTTATCTTGATTTCCTTTGACTTAATTCAATTAACCACGTAACATTGATTTCAAGCGATTTTATTTGCTTGGAATTCCCTTTTATAACCTCATTATAAAAGTTCGGATTTTAAATATAAAACCCGTTTGTAAACTCCTTTCACCATTCAACTAGATTTGGTTTCAACTCCGATTACCCTTTAAAGGAATTTCCATTTTTAAAAGGTAATTTTTTAAATTATTATTAACTAAAATAATAATTGACCTCGACCAATAATTGCTGTAAAAATAATTAATTCCTTAACTAACTAAAATAAATAGTAAATCCCATTAAAATATCTTATTAATATTTAAACAATATTCATCGAACTTATTTTATTTAAAATACCCTAATTTAATCATCATTCCCAATTTAAAACGGTTGATTTAGTCACTCAAATAATGGTTATCTTGTTAACAAATTCCAATTCGTTTTCCCCGTTAAATTAATTATCAATATAATTAATTTAAATAAATTCCATTAAATTGTTTCTTAACAAAACAATTATCCAAATTTAACAGTTAGGTCAATTTCTATTCACAAGTTTATTGATCTGACTAACACCAGATTTTTCTCTATAAAATAAATTAATAATTAATATATATTTAAATAAAATAAATAAATATTTATTTCCTTTAAACAAACTTTTATTCTAAATAATATATTTCAAAAACCATATACAGTTATAAAATAAATTTTATAACTTCGGTTCTATCGATCTACCTGACAGTAAATCAATATAAACAAAACAATTTACTCTTAGGACATTTCTTGCCGATTACCCAACCAATATCGCCAATTTGTTAAAACAAAACACAGGATGATTTTTCAATCAATGATCTCAAATTAGATCAATCATCCAATCATGACGGTTCATAAATGGTAATATGAAATTAAATAATATATTTGAGGAATCCCGTTGGATCCCTCCAACCTGTTCTTCCCTATATTCCAATGATTATCACAAATCAGATCATTCATTTTCATTTAACCGATAAATAACGACTATTTATCATCAACCAATCAACACAACAATTCAAACAATTAAACACGTTTATAAATAAACGTGATCAACAAGGTACGTTACCTTTATTGGATCCACTTGTTAAAATAACGATTTGGTATTTCATTGAAATTAAACACGGTTTAATTTCATCAGTTAAATCAACAAATAAATTTATAGATAGCAAATTTCCAATTTTATCAATTAAATCAATCAAGCTAAAAGAGGAAATATGTACAATTCGGACCAAGCCATTTCAATTCATTCAAAGATCCAAATCCATAATTAAAGTCGAGCAATCAAAAAGGGAAAAACACGCACAAATCAGATCGGCCACATAATGAAATCAGAGCATTCTAAGGATTTTTCTAATCCTATATTATACACCATATCATCATCGGCCAAAAAGGTGAATCAAAATCATACAACAATAATTCAGAGCAATCGATTTTAAATTAGAGAACTTACAAAGGATTTCGTTCATTATCTCAAGCCTAATCAATCGAAGAACAGGTGCATCGTAGCATTTGGTTCTACAGAGGAATTCCATAACTAAAAGTATCAATTGCGATTTGATTTGGAGGATTTCAAAAACCCAAGGAAGCAGTCGCCATTTGTTTTTTCAGAGCAAAAGGGAATCGGGCTTCACAATTGAAAATGGGCCGGCCGTATTTTCTAAATGGGATAACCTTTTTATTTAATTTCCTAGGGTTTCTATTTATTAGTTTGTTTATATTTTTGTTGTTTTTATTTTGTGTTGTAAAAGTAATCGTCATCAGTTCTAGAATCTGTAAAATCTAAGGTTACAGATTAGGGGTTTGTAATTTAGGAAAATCTGGTCGAGGGGATATCGACCAGTCTAGGGTTTTGAGCGTAGGGTTATAATATGAGCAGGGATTGCGAGTGTACATGGTCTTGTATGCGGGATACGTTCTATCACCTAGTAGAAATCTTAGGAATGCAGCAGTAGGCAGGATTTTGCCGAAGCTGGGTATATCTTGTGTCATTTACTTTCTGCATTTCTATTTCTGCTATATTATGTGATCAGTGAATAGTTTTTAATATCCCATAATATTTGAACTCTGCGATAAATATCAATAAACCCTATTCATCCCCCCCCCCACTTCTAGGGTTAATCTAGATCTAACACAACTTACGTGATCCATTAGATATACTCTGTCAGACATTCATCCAAACACGTTGTCCTGGGACTGGACAAACCATAGGCACTATTCTGTAAATCCATCTTAGGCAATTTCTACCTAGGGTCGTCAGAACAGCCCTTGCACAACTCTATCTTCAATTATCTTCGTCATATTTGATTCGCAATGCTAATGCCCATACGGGGTGGTTTATAGATAATAAATCTGATTCCGGCCTCTCTGTATTGACACCGGAAAATGGTCAAAAATTCGATAGTCGGTGATTTAACTATCAAAGGAAAACATGTGTACAAACAACGGTCGTATTTCCAAATGGAAATCTTACCGAGCAAATCATCAATTAATACTGATTCCCTTTAATTAATTTATCATTAAATTATTCATTCCCTATTCCCAATCCCGTATATTCGTAAATTCTTATTTTCTATATTTAGAAAATATACGTTATTAATATATGGAAAACATTTCCATATTTACTCTTGTTTCTTATTTTCAATATTAAAACATTTCTGATTTCTTATTTGGAAAACATTTCCAAAACTCCTTCATTGGATATAAATAGATGTTTAAATAAAATATCGCTATGCCAACTTGAACCATTAACACTTATTAACTAAATTTGATTAACTAATCTTCACTATTGAACCTTAACCATTCCTTAGTTAAAAACGAAGTCAATCAAGTTGGGGTATAACTACCTCTCAGACCTTAACTGAACATCATTTTTAACCTCCAAATAGACAAAGTTCACCTTTTAAATCTTTAACAAACTTCCTTATGTAGCTCCCGGATTCTATTTACAAATCCACTTCTTTTATAGAAATCATTTGATTATAACAATACTTTTATAATCCCATGCTTCCGAAATATAATAACTTAAATATAACTTTTATTTATTAATTTGAATAAATAAATAAACAACTAATTTATTAATAGATAAATAAATCTTGATTAAAAACGGAAAGTGAATTGTACTTTCCCAAATTCGATAAAATCAAATTTCAATGTAAATTCTCTATCGAATAATCTATATTCGACAAATCTCTTTCGAATAACTATATTTGATAACTCTTTCTTTCGAATAAACTATGTTCAGTAACTCTTTACGAATAAACTATATTCGATACTCTCTCCTTCGAATAACTTATATTTGATTCACTCTATTCAAAAAACTAATATTAGTCTAACTCTATTCGATTAACTAATTCGATTAACTCTAATTCGATTCACTCTATTCGATTAGCTAATATTCGATTTAACTCTATTCGATTAACTATAAACGATTTAACTTTATTTGATTAACTCTAATCGATTTAAATCTATTTGATTAAATTTAATCGATTTAACTCTATTTCAATTAACTAATATTCGATTAACTCTAATTCGAATAACTATTTCGATTAACTTTAACTGAAATAACTAATTTGATTAACCGTAATCGATCAACTCTAATTCAATTAACTCTAATAGATTCAACTCTAATTCGATTAACTCTATTTCGAATAACTAATATTCGATCAACTCTAATCGATTCAACGCTATTTCGATTAACTCTAATCGATTAATTCTATCTCATTCAAATTCCCATTTGAATTTCTATTTCAAAATCCCAATTTTTCTTTATAAATATTTTAATTTATAAAATAACTATTTTATTCCATTATTCACATCGAATGTGAATAATATTTCTTATATATATACCAATTCATTTTGATTTCATATTTAAAAATAATTTTCCATTTCCAAATTCTATTTATACTTTTATTTGTATAATTATTCCTACAAATCCTCCTTTTAACTTGTAACAGTTAAAATCTCATTTAAATTCCCTTTTATAAATGTTGAATTCAAATTCTATTAACCTATCGGTGTTAAAACCGATTTCAACTTCTTTATATAAATTCAGATTTATATATTCAAATTATCCAATGATAAATATTTTTCTTAATTTATAAACATTGTTTATAAATTAATCTTCTCAATTTATCTGTTAAAAACAGATTTCCATTTAGTTATACTTTAAATAAATCTTTTCCACTTATTCTCTTTTGTAAAATTCTACTCATTTTATAAAATACTTCCTTTTATAATACAGTAAGTATTTCCCAAATATTTACTTTTCTAATTATCCTATTTATTTTCCAATATTTCCTTTTCGATTCTATTGTAAATGTTTTACAAATATTTCCCTTTCAATTCTAATTGTAAGTGTTTTACAAATATTTCCCTTTCAATTCTATTTGTAAATGTTGTACAAACATTTCCCTTTCAGTTCTATTTGTAAACGTGTTACAAATATTTCCCTTTCAATTCTATTTATTTTACAAATAATTCATTTTATAAAATCCATTGATTTTATAAATTCCTAAAATTCGATATCCACTTTGAAATTCCTTTTTTTATAAAATCATTTGATTTTATATAAATATATTTCATTTCCAATATACACTTTGGAAATCCCGTCTCTACATTCCAGTATTCCTTATGGTATTTAACATACCATATAACAATGATCAATATCATCCAAACACACATAATCAACAACAGATTATATATCACATCATATATCACAATATATGAAAGCAGTAAATTAATGTTGAGGAATCCAGTTGGATCCCTCCGATCTGTTTCCCTGCATCCACAGATGTTACACAGTATAATTCATATCAATTCCAATTCAATATAACATATTCTGATGAACAGAATAAATGTTTGTTTAACGATATGTGTGTATATCGTTAACGGTAATTTCAACCAATCAAACAACAATTCAACCAAACAATCATTACACATAAATCAATCATTTTTTTATCACCACTAGATTATATTTATAAAAATATAATTTAAATAGAGTTAATGAGTTTTACTCACATTGGTTGGTTATCGTTAAATAACGATATTCGATCGTTGGACTGGTTCAGGTGTTTTATTTCGCCATAAATTGAGACGAGCTCCAAATCATTTCAAACTAGTTTCGTTGAGAAGCCTACATCCATACAATCCCGACATGTCCAGTTTGCTGAATTTCGTTCACGTATCACCAAATTATGTATCTTACAAGTTAAATAAGTTATTTATATTGAATTAAATCTAAACTGGGCCTCACCACATCTCTTATCGGCCCAGACCCGAAGTGAATAGTGTCTTCCCTCCCCAAACACAATGTCGTGCCTTCCTGCTACTAAACACGCCATTATCAGATCATCACCCTCCTCGTTCTTCCTCGTCTCTCTATCGATCAACCAACCGACACCACCATTCTTCATCTCTTCACTTCCTCTTCCTCCCCAACCCCATCATCTTCAACTCGCACCTGCCATAGCAAATGCGTCAAAGCCCCCAAAATAGCCGAACATAGTAAAACATCGAACTCTTTTATCACCAAACAACCCCAAAATTTGTATACAGGTGTTAAACTCCATCATGAACTCAAAAACGATAATAAAAACTTACATCAATCCTTGTATTGATCGATAATCCCAACCCTCTCCGATCGTACCCACACCGTACATATTTGGAGTGAACCAAACTTCACCGAACACACCCAAATGTATATGGAATTGAAGCTTATTCGATGCTGAATGCAGATACATATAGTTTGGAATTTATCGATTTTCATTTGATTTGTTCTGATTTTCCAAAGTTTGGTTTTTACTGTTGGAATTTATTTTTGGTGGCGGTGTGAGTTTTGATTAGAGAATAGAAAGTGTTTAGGGTTAGGATAGTAAGGGGTATATATAGGATAGGTTAATTATTTTTTATTCATTTTTATATTTTATTTTAGCAAATTTCTAATTGTATTGGTCTTCTAAAAATCCATATGATCACATATAATATCCAAAAATCATGGAAATTGACATGTAGCTAGTGTTTGACATTACGGCCAATGAAACAGGTTTCATCAAATTCCGACTCCGTTTGCTCACACGGCGTTTTTTCAACCATCAAAATATCGGTTGTTTCTCACACTAAAATTCTGCACGGCCACATATTGATTCCAAAAATCACAAAAACTGAAATTAAACAAAACTTTGACATTACGGATCCAATAAAATTGGTTTCGTCGAATTTGGAGGTCGTTTGTAAAAATGGTTATTATTAATGCTCTAAATAGACCGTTTAAATATAAATATATTTAAAATAATCAAATTAAATATTAATAAATTAATATTATCATATATATTCACATATAATATCATACAGCTCCAAAATATACATATTTGGATTTATAAATCGATATTAAAAAATCCCAGTTTATATCGCTATTCAATTTATATTAAAAATCCTTTATAATATAAATAAATCGTTCTAAAATATAAACGAATTCCATAGTGACTATTTTAAAATTTGATTTGGACATTACTTACAATTTACATAATGAAATCTCGATTTTTCTGTTTCATTAGAAAATTACAATTCAACAGATCCGAGCATTTCTTGTTTCACAGAAATCCGACTTAAAACGGACCTTGTATATTCAGTTGAAGTTCAAATCGCCAAATAACGAAATGCCGCGACGTTATGGGCTCGATTATAATAAAATTATAATTTATACGTTCTAACCTTGTTTATATAATATATTCATCATTCTAATTCAATACTAAACTGAATTCTACCTTATATATAATTCAATTCACACTGTATTGTGAATTCAGCTATTTTTTAACTATTTTGGCATTTTAAATATTATTATATTATAAATATTAATAAAATATTCATCATTATTTAAATTAAATCATTTAAATCACTATTTACATAATTAAATTAATTAATTATTATACCATAAAAACACGGGACATTACATTCTTCCCCCTCAAAAAATTTCGTCCTCGAAATTGCTAAGGTAGAAAACTTGCCCTATTGACTGGGTAAAAAAAAATTGTTTACTTTTTAACTTTAGTTTCAACTAAACCAATTTAATTTCAATCAAATTATTAATTTATTCTTACCAACTAAAATTTTCAAAAATCCTTAAAATTTTCTAACACCTTTAATTTTCGAAAAATTTCGCCAGCACTTCCTTTGTACTGGTCAATCGGTAAAACTACAACTCGCCTCTCTAGGCCTTCTCCAACCCAAAAGAAAATCAAATAGCCAAGCGGCTTGCCAAACAGGCTTATAAATCACCAAACTCAAATAAAAGTAAACATGTACCTTTTTGTCAGACATATCATTATATCGTTTTCATTTATCAGCAATTCTGCATATACCAATATCATTCCACTCAATTTCGATCAATTTATCCTCAACCCAGTATTCGTTTATACAAGCCAAATTCCATTCCAAATTCGTTCTTGACCCCAAATGTAATAACCCGAAAATCTGGGCCAGTTTAAAATTTTTATTTTGGCAATTTTAGCGAATTTTGATTATTTAAAATGAATTATTTTAAATAATATCAACGAGAAAATTTAATTTGAATAGAATTCGAACGAATATATTATATAGATCGTCGTTAGAATATAAATATTTATTTATATTTATAAAAGGAATTGAAAATGGCACGGTAGTTCGATAATTCGATTTAAAACTTCAAATGGATGTACAGGATTCAAAATAAACCGGATTTTAGCGAAACCAAAAATATTTGAATCTAATTGAGAATATCTTTCCAACGAATCAGAAAAATTGAAATTTCATAGCGGGGATAAAAAGTTATGTCCAGTTGAAATTTCAGAATAGTCGTTATGGAATTTCGGCCATTAAAAATAACCATTTTGCAAACGACCTCGAATTTCGACAAAACCACTTTTGTTGGATCCGCAGTGTCAAGTTATTGCTAGGTTTCAAATTTCATAATTTTTCGAATCAATATGTGAGCGTGGCAAAGGAAAACGCGTTTGACCAGTTTCAGTTGATTTTAATCGACTGGAAAATGACCATTTTTCAAAAGGTCTCAGAATTTGACGAAATTAGTTTTGTTAGGACCGTATCGTCCATATGAAGCTAGAAAGTATTTTTCGGGAATTTTTAGAGTCCGTATGTGACCCCAGTAAATTAAAATGTGCGTTTAAATTGAATATATAAAGAATTATACTTTGAATTCAACGGAAACTGATTCAAACAGTCGAATTGGCCTACGATACATATCCCATTGTGTTCGGAACAAGGGTATTTAGCTAGGGGCGACTGTCGTTGGGTCTCGTTTCGAATTCGAATGAAAAGTCAACGGATGGAGAAATTAATTAAATAAATAAATAAAATAATTAAACCATATTTGCCCTTAACCCCCTCACATTTTTTCTCCCTCCTCCTCCCGTTCAGTTGAAATCGAAGTAAATAAAAAAAACCTCGTTCACCGCTCCGTCGCACCCTCACCCACTGGAGCCACCGCGCCGCCGGCGATTGCCACCCTCCCCCTCGTCAGCTTCCGACCCTCCCTCCGCTGTAAGCCGCCGCGCCCATCCCTATTTCCCCCAAATCGAACCTTTGAGCCCCCAAACCAACGACGCCCCTGCGCTTCACCCACAGCCCACCGCCTCGCCATTGTTGAACCACCGCAGACCCTGGAGCCCCCCCCCCAATCTCGCGCAACCACCAGTGCCGAGGTCAACACCGCGAAGTCCAAGTCAGCAACGCGAAGTCCACCATTCGCCGCTGGATTTTGCTGTCCCGAAGAGCAGCTCCTCCCCTTCATTCGAACCAGAAGACAACGAAGGGCCAACAGTGAGTTTTAATTAGGAAAATAAATGAGTTTTAATTAGAAGGAGTTTTGATTTTAAATTATAAAAAGCATGGATTTTTAGTTATAAAAAGGTACGATTTTTAATTCATAATATTCTTTTTTCTAGAAAGATAAAGAAGTAATCTTTATTTATCATAAGGAAAGATTCGATTTTTAACTTTAAAAAGGTTAAATTTTTATAACATAAAAGGTTTGATTTTTAACATTAGAAGGATTCGATCTTTAAAATGAAAAAGATTATATTTTTACATGAGGAAAAATTCGATTTTTATTATATAGGAGGCAAAGTAAAAATTAGATTTTTATAGCGGTAAAACATAGATTTTTATGACGATAAAGATATGATTTTTATATTGTAGAAATGATAAAGATGTAATTTTTATATTGTAGAAACAATAAAGGTGTAATTTTTGAATTGTAGAAATAACAAAGATGTGATATTTATATAGTTTGAATATTAAAAAATATTATCTTTATATAGTAAAGATTATAAAAATACGATCTATATATGTGTTGTAGCGAATTAACAATATAAAGAAGTGATTTCGTTTAAAATATAAGTTGAAATCTTTATATAGAAGATAGCGTAATAAAAATATAATCTTTTATATTGTAAAAGTATAAAAATATAATCTTTTATATTGTAGGAGTATAAAAATATAATCTTTTATATTGTAGAAGTATAAAAATGTGATTTTTATAGCAATGAAATAAAAATCCGATCTTTGTATATGAAGTAGAAATATAAAAATATAATTTTTATATAGAATGAAGCGTCGAAAATATATATGAAGATGAAGTAAAAATATGATTTTTATTTGTTAGAATGAAGCAATAAAAATATAATTTTTATTTGAACAGCGTGAAAAGGCTGCATTGGAATTTCAGTCAAATCCTGACGATTCAGCAGTTCAAAAGAAAAGCACGGCGAAGTGGAACCCTCTGTGAGAACTTCTCACCTTTTAATTTGTTTTTCTAGTTGAAATATATACTAGGATGCAGACGGTGTTTAGTAGCACCCGATACCCGTCGTCCACAGACCATGGACGGCTTGTATGCTTGTTTGTTTGATTTTGATGTGTAGTTGATTGTGTGATGTGATGTGAAATGAAATAAAATATTTATATAGATGAAATAAAATATTTTATAGTGGAAAATATTTTATAGTTAAAAATAGAATTTTTAACGTGTATATGAAATGAAATAAAAATAAACAAATCGGACGATTTGTTTATATACACACATTTGACTGATATTGATTGGGACGATAAATTTTGCACATCGCCCAACTGCACAAATAAAATCTGTGTTTGATTGTTTGAAACCCCACACGGGTATTGGGATGATATTTGACGTACACTAATCCCGATTATTTAGTTGTATGTCGATCGTTTGATTGACAGACTGTTATAAGCGTTGAATATTTATATTTGATGCTTATACAGTGTAGAATGCACTTTGGATGATGGTTGATTATTTATCGTTGTTATTTTATACATGTGTTGTAGAAAATCCATATAATTAACATTATATGGTAATTGATTGGGCCTCATTCCAGTTTTGAAATATAAATATTTGAAATAGAAATATTCGAAGTAGAATATTTGAAAATAGGAATATATGAAGCCGTGTTGATTAGATTGACGCCATTTTGACGTGAACGATATTTATATCGATTTTACTCATTTTATAATGAATATCGAAAGTGATTTCAAAATTTGATATTTTGAAAAGAATTGAAATTCGAATTGGAATTGAATAGAAATGAATTCAAATTGAAATGGAATAGAAATGAATTCAAATTGAAATTGAATAGAAATGAATTCAAATTGAAATTGAATAGAATTGAATTCGAATTGAAATTGAATAGAAATGAATTCGAATTGAAATTGAATTGAATTGAAAACGAACTGAAATTGAATTAGAAATCAATTTGAAAGGAATTTAAAACGAATTTATAAGGAAAAATTCAATTTTGATTTGAATTAGAAAAGAAGTTGAAATCATTTTGAAAACGAATTTAAAACGATTTATATAATATGTTTTAAAAGGAAATCGACGAAGTATATATTATATATATAATATAATGGCCTGAATAGAACCGCCGTGCCGCGGCAGTTCTCGAATTTCGACCATTGACTTCGAGCGGATATTGCGGGAGATACGACCGTCGGATTCTCCTAAAACCGGAAACATTGGGTTCGTATCGAAAAGAGCTTTCTAACGAATATTAGAAATTTGAAATCTAACGGTTGGATTTGGAATTATGTCCAATCGATGGCCGTTGATGGAAATTGATTGTACGGGCCTTGATTAAATTATTAAAAATATCAATAATTTGTGTAAAATCATAAGAAATGATTTGGGAAGAATTGGGATGAAAAACTCCATATTTGTAAAGATAAAAATAGATTTTTATCTAAATGAACTAGTTCTGAACTAGAATTAAAATTCTATTTATTTTTAAATAAATAAATTGAATTTGAAAATGGTTTTGAAAGTAACCAGAATTTCCAATAATTGAATTGGAATGGGTTTGTATCGAAATGGTCTTTGGATTATTTCGATGTTGGATTTCGTGATTACACAGATATTGTTATGGAAATTTGAAAGATATATTTATATCGTTATTTCCAATACGATATTTGTTGGTCGTAGAATTTGATATTGAATATAAGCTGATATATTTTCTATTCAGAGCCTTGTATTTAATATCAAATGAGATTTGGGTTTGTCGTGAATGGTGTCTTCGTTAACACTGTTCATAAGCCCAGTTGAGAAAACATTAAATCTGTTATTTAGATTTAATGAAGTGTACCAATTAAATAATATTTAATTGGAATTGAATTGATATTGATTTTTGGGTTTATCGTGAACAGTGTTTTAAATAACACTTGTTCTTTAACCCGATAATTGATGGAAAGTGATTTTGGGTTTATCGTGAACCGTGTTTTAAATGACACTGATTCTTTAACCCAGTTAAAGATTAAAACTAAGTGGAGTTTTAATGAATCTTTAATTAGATTGAAATGACCGAGAATGGAGTATCACCAGTTTTACTCCAGGCGATAGTTAAATCTTTAATTAGATTTGAATGTGAAATGGTAATTGAATTTACCGATAACACCGTGGTGTTAGATATGAAGTATTACCAATTTTACTTCATGGGATGAATAAGTGGGGATTGGGAAATGAAATAAATGATTATTCCGGTGTGATTCGCTGATTCCGACTAGTTTGAATTGATATTCATAGAAGATTAAAGAATAAATTTAAAGAATTTATCTTTGATAAAATTAATGGGAACCTTTCCCAAAATATAAGAATATTGGAATAAAGGAATATTCTGAATTGGAATGAAGCGTATGTTGTGTTTGTGTAACACTTGTTTATTGTATACGCGAGTTATTCAGAAAGACCGGGTTTATCCCATTTTGAATAACTGATTCGACGTGGTGGCGAAGATGAAGACGGTGGTTGAAGACCGGAGGTCTTCACGTCGTTTGGATAATTACTGATGATCTTGATTGGGTCGTACACCCAAGAAGATGGAAACGGTTGGTGATCGTCCAGACGTACTTGGAGATCGATGGATATGCGGGGTACTAGGTGCCTCCGATTTCGTTCAGACCCAGAACGGACTTGTAAATGGACTGTGTGTCTGACATCGGATTTTAGTCTGTGTGATTGATTTCTATTAAATATATATCTTTTAGCAGCGGAGAATTTATTCTCTTGCTTAACGCCCTTCTCTGAGACGTACGAGCTCAGGGGTTATATACTGATGGATATCAAACGCATAGAGTGAATTGCATGTGTGGCATGCCTAAGTGGCAATTGATTAGGGCTTCTGTTGAAAAGCAAAGTCTTGTGGTTGATGATCAAAGCACGGCCTGTGTGGCGTAGCTTTGTGTAACGTTTACTTCGCGAGTTTCACACCTGGTATGAACCAAAAACGGGAGACGAACCTTAGGGAGGGCATGCGTTTCCTTCTAGCTAAAAAGTGACGTCAGTGGTTTTTCACGCCCTGACGAGTTTGACATATGTGGTTGTTGTTGTTGCGAGGCGCCTCGGTTTGATCGGACGATCCGGGTCTGATGTAGTCATTTAGTTGGCTCACCTACGCCCCAAAGGGCGGGGAAACGCAGTGTTCAGGATTTTGTCTAATCCACATCGATGGACCGGCCCTGTCGCTCCAAGGGACGATGCGTTCTGTTCCTGAGACACGGGCTAGAGCGTCTCGAATTGGTTGAGGACTATCTTTTGCCTTGGTTCATAGATGGAAATCCAACTTCCAAATACGTGACATTTGCGGTTTTATTCGTAGAGCCTAGTATGGCGACATGATATATGGTACCCATGCCGTCTATGATTGATATTTATGATTTGAAGTTGTTTTATACACTATACACTTATAGTAATAATAAATGATTTGTTTTAAAAGTATCAAGCATTCTTGGCTATTATAAGGTAAAAACCCTATCCTCCGGCTTGCGTTGCATTGTGTGATGGGAACTGGGTCTTATAATAGCTTCATTTTTCTTTATTTAGCATTGCGCTGTTTGTTTTATGCACTGGTATTCTTGGGAGGAAACCCGTTCCGTGTTATACGGCTTGGTCCCTTGATTTACCTAACTTTAAAAATAAAGAATTAATAACTGTTTTAGTTCTCACACCAGTCCCATGACTGACCTAGAGTTTATTGTTTTAACCTAAACTCTGGGTGCCCTTATTTTGACACGGGCAGCTAGTAGTTTTGGTTTTGCAGATTTATATTCACAGGATCCTGGTTTACAGCTGGAATGATATCCGGAAAGCTTTGTATCCATATATCTCTTCTATTTGTGTATTGTATTAATTTCTACTGCTATGTAATTTATTGTAATCTCTGATATTTCTGTGTAATATGTATTCATTTATACTCTATATATTCTTGTATTCTGATGCATTGTGGTAATATACAATGAAATGGCCTCCCGTCTGTGTTCTGATGTGGCTTGTTCTCGAACTATCCGCGCTTTCCCTTCACGGGGAAGTTACGGGTTTTCACAGTTGGTATCAGAGCTTTGGTTTACAAAGCTCAGAGAACAGGACACACTAGAACCATACGAAAGAATTCATCAGATAATGGATTAGTAATATCCAATGGGAATGACTCATTAGAGATGGGATCAGTAGTATCCTAGAACGAGTGTGAAGAGTATATTTTTGAAAATGAAAACAAATTTTGTTTTGAAATTTAAATCAATTATTCGTATTTGAATATTTATTTTAAATGAATTTGGATAATCCAATATATAAGGATTTTGTATATATGTCTTGCAAACATGTGTTCGAAGTCTTAATATACTGGGTAGATATAGAATCCCTCTAATGCCCGGGGATAATTCTGGTGACGGGACACCATCGCCAGTATTTATTTTCGAGTTTCGAAAGTGAGATTTCTATATATTTCCAATTGACTGGTGTGAGAACCGAAACTAGATAGGGCTTATTTTTGTGATTTGACATCAAAAATCTGATTTTTTTTGACTATATATCAAAGTTATGAATTTGAAAAGCTAATCAACTAACTGATTGATGGTTGTGTTGTTTGATTATTGTTTGATTAATAAAATATTGTACCATATAGCCAAATTGAATCAAACAGTGAATTGTATTGGAAATTTATCGCATTTGCTTGCATATACATGTACTTACATTGAACAGGTCATAGCAAGGAGGTTAGAGCAGAGAATAAAATTGTTTGCCCAACAAATAGGTACATGTTTACTATAATCTACTTTTTGTTTGGGTGATGATGATTTTATGAGCCGATTGGCTAGCCGCTTGGCTTTTTCTTTTTCTTTTTGAGATCAGAGCGCCTGTATGGCAATTTCGGGATTTTCCCGTGCTCCCGGTGCAGGGGAGGTTATGGCGAAATATTTTGAAAATTTAGGGTGTTAGCCAAATTTTTGAAAAATTTGAAAAGTTCTTAGAAACTGAAAAGTTAAAGAACTCAAGCCGTAGTGAAAACATTGGAAGTTGAGTTGATTTGTGAAACAACTTTCGGCTTTGTTCCTTTTCGGGGACGAAAAGTTTTAAGTGGGGGAGATTGTAATAACCCGGAAATCTGGGCCAGTTTAGAATTTTTATTTCGCCAATTTTAGCGAATTTTGATTATTTAAAATGAATTATTTTAAATAATATCAACGAGAAAATTTAATTTGAATAGAATTCGAACGAATATATTATATAGATTGTCGTTAGAATATAAATATTTATTTATATTTATAAAAGGAATTGAAAATGGCGCGGTAGTTCGATAATTCGATTTCAAACTTCAAATGGATGTACAGGATTCAAAATAAACCGGATTTTAGTGAAACCAAAAATATTTGAATCTAATTGAGAATATCTTTCCAACGAATCATAAAAATTGAAATTTCATAGCGGGGATAAAAAGTTATGTCCAGTTGAAATTTCAGAATAGTCGCTATGGAATTTCGGCCATTAAAAATAGCCATTTTGCAAACGACCTCGGATTTCGACGAAACCACTTTTCTTGGATCCGCAATGTCAAGTTATTGCTAGGTTTCAAATTTCATAATTTTTCGAATCAATATGTGAGCGTGGCAAAGGAAAACGCGTTTGACCAGTTTCAGTTGATTTTAATCAACTGGAAAATGACCGTTTTCCAAACGGTCTCAGAATTTGACGAAATTAGTTTTGTTAGGACCGTATCGTCAATATGAAGTTAGAAAATATTTTTTGGGAATTTTTAGAGTCCGTATGTGACCCCAGTAAATTAAAATGTGCGTTTAAATTGATTATATAAAGAATTATACTTTAAATTCAACAGAAACTGATTCAAACAGTCGAATTGGCCTGCGATACATATCCCATTGTGTTCGGAACAGGGGTATTTAGCTAGGGGCGACAGTCGTTGGGTCCCGTTTCGAATTCGAATGAAAAGTCAACAGATGGAGAAATTAAATAAATAAATAAAATAATTAAACCATATTTGCCCTTAACCCCCTCACATTCTTTCTCCCTCCTCCTCCCGTTCAGTTGAAATCGAAGTAAATAAAAAAAACCTCGTTCACCGCTCCGTCGCACCCTCACCCACTGGAGCCACCGCGCCGCCGGCGATTTCCACCCTCCCCCTCGTCAGCTTCCGACCCTCCCCTCTGCTGTAAGCCGCCGCGCTCATCCCTATTTCCCCCAAATCGAACCTTTGAGCCCCCAAACCAACGACGCCCCTGCGCTTCACCCACAGCCCACCGCCTCGCCATTGTTGAACCACCGTAGACCCTGGACCCCCCCCCCCCCCCCAATCTCGCGCAACCACCAGTGCCGAGGTCAGCAACGCGAAGTCCAAGTCAGCACCGCGAAGTCCACCATTCGCCGTTGGATTTTGCTGTCCCGAAGAGCAGCTCCTCCCCTTCATTCGAACCAGAAGACAACGAAGGACCAACAGTGAGTTTTAATTAGGAAAAGAAATGAGTTTTAATTAGAAGGAGTTTTGATTTTAAATTATAAAAAGCATGGATTTTTAGTTATAAAAAGGTACGATTTTTAATTCATGATATTCTTTTTTTAGAAAGATAACGATGTAATCTTTATTTATCATGAGGAAAGATTCGATTTTTAACTTTAAAAAGGTTAAATCTTTATAACATAAAAGTTTTGATTTTTAACATTAGAAGGATTCGATCTTTAAAATGAAAAAGATTATATTTTTATATGAGGAAAAATTCGATTTTTATTAAATAGGAGGCGAAGTAAAAATTAGATTTTTATAGCGGTAAAACATAGATTTTTATGACGATAAAGATATGATTTTTATATTGTAGAAACGATAAAGATGTAATTTTTATATTATAGAAATAATAAAGATGTAATTTTTGAATTGTAGAAATAACAAAGATGTGATATTTATAGAGTTTAAATAATAAAAAATATTATCTTTATATAGTAAAGATTATAAAAATACGATCTATATATGTGTTGTAGCGAATTAACAATATAAAGAAGTGATTTCGTTTAAACTATAAGTTGAAATCTTTATAAAGAAGATAGCGTAATAAAAATATAATCTTTTATATTGTAAAAGTATAAAAATATAATCTTTTATATTGTAGTAGTATAAAAATATAATCTTTTATATTGTAGAAGTATAAAAATGTGATTTTTATAGCAATGAAATGAAAATCCGATCTTTGTATATGATGTAGAAATATAAAAATATAATTTTTATATAGAATGAAGCGTCGAAAATATATATGAAGATGAAGTAAAAAATATGATTTTTATATGTTAGAATGAAGCAATAAAAATATAATTTTTATTTGAACAGCGTGAAAAGACTGCATTGGAATTTCAGTCAAATCCAGATGATTCAGCATTTCAAAATCAAAGCACGGCGGAGTGGAGCCCTCTATGAGAACTTCTCACCTTTTAATTTGATTTTCTAGTTGATATATATACTAGGATGCCGACGGTGTTTAGTAGCACCCGACACCCATCGTCCACAGACCATGGACGGCTTGTATGCTTGTTTGTTTGATTTTGATGTGTAGTTGATTGTGTGATGTGATGTGAAATGAAATAAAATATATATATATATGAAATAAAATATTTTATAGTTAAAAATAGAATTTTTAACGTGTATATGAAATGAAATAAAAATAAACAAATTGGACGATTTGTTTATATACACACATTTGACTGATATTGATTGGGACGATAAATTTTACACACCGCCCAACTGCACAAATAAAATATGTGTTTGATTGTTTGAAACCCACACGGGTATTGGGATGATATTTGACGTACACTAATCCCGATTGTTTAGTTGTATGTCGATCGTTTGATTGACAGACTGTTATAAGCGTTGAATATTTATACTTGATGCTTATACAGTGTAGAATGCACTTTGAATGATGGTTGATTACTTATCGTTGTTATTTTATACATGTGTTGTAGAAAATCCATATAATTAACATTATCTGGTAATTGATTGGGCCTCATTCCAGTTTTGAAATAGAAATATTTGAAATAGAAATATTCAAAATAGAATATTTGAAAATAGGAATATATGAAGCCGTGTTGATTAGATTGACTCCATTTTGACGTGAACGATATTTATATCGATTTTACTCATTTTATAATGAATATCGAAAGTGATTTCAAAATCTGATATTTTGAAAAGAATTGAAATTCGAATTGGAATAGAATAGAAATGAATTCAAATTGAAATGGAATAGAAATGAATTCAAACTGAAATTGAATAGAAATGAATTCAAATTGAAATTGAATAGTATTAAATTCGAATTGAAATTGAATAGAAATGAATTCGAATTGAAATTGAATTGAATTGAAAACGAACTGAAATTGAATTAGAAATCAATTTGAATTGAAATCAATTTGAAAGGAATTTAAAACGAATTTATAAGGAAAAATTCAATTTTGATTTGAATTAGAAAAGAAGTTGAAATTGTTTTGAAAACGAATTTAAAACGATTTATATAATACGTTTTAAAAGGAAATCGACGAAGTATATTTTATATATATTATATATATAATATAATGGCCTGAATTGAACGCGTCGCGCCGCGGCAGTTCGCGAATTTCGACCATTGACTTCGAACGGATATTGCGGGAGATCCGACCGTCGGATTCTCCTAAAACGGGAACCGTTGGGTTCGTATCGAAAAGAGCTTTCTAACGAATATTAGAAATTTGAAATCTAACCGTTGGATTTGGAATTATGTCCAAATCAAATTTGAAAAAGGTCGATGTAAGTGCAGTTCAATGGCCGTTGATGGAAATCGACTGTACGGGCCTTGATAAAATTATTAAAAATATCAATAATTTGTGTAAAATCATAAGAAATTATTTGGGAAGAATTGGGATGAAAAACTCCATATTTGTAAATATAAAAATAGATTTTTATTGAAATGAACTAGTTTTGAACTAGAATTAAAATTCTATTTATTTTTAAATAAATAAATTGAATTTGAAAATGGTTTTGAAAGTAACCAGAATTTCCAATAATTGAATTGGAATGGATTTGAATCGAAATGGCCTTTGGATTATTTCGATGTTGGATTTCGTGATTACACAGATATTGTTATGGAAATTTGAAAGATATATTTATATCGTTATTTCCAATATGATATTTGTTGGTCGTAGAATTTGATATTGAATATAAGCCGATATATTTTCTATTCAGAGCCTTGTATTTAATATCAAATGAGATTTGGGTTTGTCATGAATGGTGTCTTCATTAACACTGTTCTTAAGCCCAGTTGAGAAAAGACTAAATCTTTTATTTAGATTTAATGAAGTGTACCAATTAAATAATATTTAATTGGAATTGAATTGATATTGATTTTTGGGTTTATCGTGAACAGTGTTTTGAATAACACTTGTTCTTTTACCCGATAATTGATGGAAAGTGATTTTGGGTTTATCGTGAACCGTGTTTTAAATGACACTGATTCTTTAACCCAGTTAAAGATTAAAACTAAGTGGAGTTTTAATGAATCTTTAATTAGATTGAAATGACCGAGAATGGAGTATCACCAGTTTTACTCCAGGCGATAGTTAAATCTTTAATTAGATTTGAACGTGAAATGGTAATTGAATTTACCGATAACACCATGGTGTTAGATATGAAGTATTACCAGTTTTACTTCATAGGATGAATAGGTGGGGATTGGGAAATAAAATAAATGATTATTCCAGTGTGATTCGTTAATTTCAACTAGTTTGAATTGATATTCAAAGAAGATTAAAGAATAAATTTAAAGAATTTATCTTTGATAAAATTAATGGGAACCTTTCCCAAAATATAAGAATATTGGAATAAAGGAATATTCTGAATTGGAATGAAGTGTATGTTGTGTTTGTGTAACACTTGTTTATTGTATACGCGAGTTATTCAGAAAGACCAGGTTTATCCCATTCTGAATAACTGATTCGACGTGGTGGCGAAGATGAAGGCGGTGGTTGAAGACCGGAGGTCTTCACGTCGTTTAGTTTGACTTACGTGGTGGCGAGTTTCACACCCGGTATGAACCAAAAACGGGAGACGGACCTCAGGGAGGGCATGCGTTTCCTTCTAGCCCAAAAGTGGCGTCAGTGGTTTTACACGCCCTGACGAGTTTGACTTATGTGGTTGTTGTTGTTGCGAGGCGCGTCGGTTTGATCGGACGATCCGGGTCCGATGGAGTCATTTAGTTGGCTCACCTACGCCTCAAAGGGCGGGGAAACGCAGTGTTCAGGATTTCATCTAATCCACATCGGTGGACCGGCCCTGTCGCTCCAAGGGACGATGCGTTATGTTCCTGAGACACGGGCTAGAGCGTCTCGAATCGGTTGAGGACTATCTTTTGCCTCGGTTCATAGATGGAAATCCAACTTCCAAATACGTGACATTTGCGGTTTTATTTGTAGAGCCTAGTATGGCGACATGATATATGGTACCCATGCCGTCTATGATTGATATTTATGATTTGAAGTTGTTTTATACACTATACACTTATAGTAATAATAAATAATTTGTTTTAAACGTATCAAGCATTCTTGGCTATTATAAGGTAAAAAACCTATCCTCCGGCTTGCGTTGCATTGTGTGATGGGAACTGGGTCTTATAATAGCTTCATTTTTCTTTATTTAGCATTGCGCTGTTTGTTTTATGCACTGGTATTCTTGGGAGGAAACCCGTTCCGTGTTATACGGCGTGGTCCCTTGATTTACCTAACTTTAAAAATAAAGAATTAATAACTGTTTTAGTTCTCACAATAGTCCCATGACTGACCTGGAGTTTATTGTTTTAACCTAAACTCTGGGTGCCCTTATTTTGACACGGGCAGCTAGTAGTTTTGGTTTTGCGGATTTATATTCACAGGATCCTGGTTTACAGCTGGAATAATATCCGGAAAGCTTTGTATCCGTATATCTCTTCTAGTTGTGTATTTTATTATTTTCCGTTGCTATGTAATTTATTGTAATCTCTGATATTTCTGTGTAATATGTATTCATTTATACTCTGTATATTCTTGTATTCTGATGCATTGTAGTAATATACAATGAAATGTTCTTCCGTCTGCGTTCTATTTGTCGTGTTCTCTAAACAATCAGGCGTTTTCGAACGGTCTGGATCGGTTTAGCGACTGATTCGGATCGAGCGGAATTCCTTTTCGTTACACCAAACTCTTAACTCACCAACCCAATATCATTTCAAGCTCGAATTCCATTCTCGATTCCAAACTCCTAACTCATCAATTCAACCTACTTAACCTCGTTAAATTCCATCAACATATTTCATTAACTAATTTGTTTCTCTAATCAGTTATCTTCACCCCACAATCACAATTCTGGTTTTTATTTCAAAAATTAAAGCATTTACTCAACCGAGTCCAATTTTATACCAAATTCCAATTCGACTTAATATTACTCCATTTAAATACAGTTTCCACTTAACTGGCTTTAACTCATTTTTAATTTGTTTTCACAAATACCCTTTTTAATTTGTTTTGATTCAAACAATCTGTTTCTAGGAGTTTTAAACGGCTTAGCTTCTCAAAAATCAAATATTTTTTTTTTTTGAATTCAAAACAGCTTATATTTCTCAAAATAGTTTGAAAACAAAATCTTTGGTAGTAACCCGTCACTTACAACTCGAAAATGAACATTGATGATGTGGCCAGTATCATCAGAATTATTTCCTAACGATCGAAGTGAGTTCAATACTATATCACTTTTCAAAACCATTTCTTAATCATTTCTATTTTGAAATTATTTCAAAATATCCTTCTCAATGCTTGTAAAACAATTTAAAATATCCCAAGATTTTAAAATTCTCATATATTTAGTCCAAATCCATTTACAAACACTTTTCACATTTCCGGAGTTTTTAATTCCAATTCTGAATTAAATTCAGATTTAATTCATCTGATTCCATATATTACATTTATATGAACTCTGATTGGTTATTTTCATCACCACTTAATTTATAATCTCATTCGATTATAATAACAACCAATATATCCAATGTACTATAATATTTCCAATATCTATACTTTCTTTTATACCAAAATACAATTTGGGTAAAATTATGACATTACCCTCTTTTCAAAACATACTGTGTCGGTTCATCGTATTCGAGTGTTTAGAAACACCTACCGATACAATGGATCAAATTGATCGACCGGAACTTATAAACAACTCAACCAATAAATCTCCATGGGATAAAATTATTTTATATCAAATAACATATATGTTCGCTCATATATATATATATATATATATATATATATATATATATACTCTCAAACTCAATCAAGGGTATTACCAACCCTATCTCTACTGAGTCACGCCACAGAGCCAAGGTAATTACTTAACATTCAGCTCTGATACCACTGTAACGACCCGGGGATTTTCGACTCTGAAAATCGACACAAATACCAATGTCGACTATTCAGACATCGGAAATACCGGATAGTTAATAGAAAGAAGTTAGAGGGTGAGAATAGATAAGGTAGAACTATTAGAATAGAAGAAGGAGAAGAACACAACAACAACAGAGTAACACGAATCTCACAGCGGAACGAATAAAATATAGTATAACAAGTAACATTGAAACTCAAATTTGTATTTGTGTATTAGAGTACAACACTTACATCACAGCGGAAATAAACAATAGCTATAAAATGCTGCTGAAGCCTCCTGCTCCAAGCTCCATCTAATGTATCTGTAAATCCCGACTACTTGACTGCCCGTACAAATTTTGGGCACCCAAGAGTTTAAGGAAAACTTAACAAAATAAAACTTTGTGTCAGTCATGGGACTGGTGTGAGTAAACTTCAACCATTTGGTTTAACATTTAGAAATCATTTTCAAAATATATGATAATCGTAAGACAGATCAACACATAAACACGGATGGTTTTTACCTTACGATAACCCAAAACTTTTTCAAAATCAATATTTTTCTGATATTATAATAATGTCTAATCACAAATAATTAACAATCTAGCAGAACGCTTGCATCTCACGCTCCACATATATATAGTTTACAATCAAAATCGCAGGCGCTTATTGGAGATTGGATTCCAACTATGACAAGGTATGGAACCACCTGCCGATAGTGTATCTCTAGAGAGGAATACACTTGGTTCAACAAGAATGTCTTGCAACCCGGCCCACACATGACCGACCACTCATTTCTCTTGAGTGTATCGAATATATTATCACCTACGGTTGCTACCAACATAACCGTTCCCGGGAGATATAGAAGCGAAAAGAAGTAACAAATATGAATATTCTCTAGATGGTGACAATATACCCTAATGGGGACCACCCACATAGCCATGCTGTCTGCCTGATTTTTGTCAATTCCCTGTTGATGAGGCTTTAGGTCACAACATATCTTTTGACAGATCATACATTCATTTGCCTTGAATGCCACATCGTCATACCCGCCAAATCACAAATTGATTTCCACAAAAATACCATGGGTATAAAGCTAAGAGAAACGAATTCCTCCGCCACCAAATGTGGATACGTTTGAAGCGATCATCTTACATGATCCATTAGATATACTCAGTCAGACATTCGTCCATACAAGCTGTCCTAGGATTGGACTAACCGAAGGCACTATTCTATAAATCCATCTTAGGCAATTTCTACATAGGGTCGCCAGAATAGCCCTTGCACAACTCCGTCTTCAATTATCTTTATCATATTTCAAAACATTAATGCCCATACGGAGTTGTTTTCAGATAATGAATCTGATCCCGGTCTCTCTGTATTGATACTGGAAAATGGTCAAAACTTCGATAGTCGGTGATTTAACTATCAAAGGAAAACATGTGTGCAAACAACGGTCATATTTCCAAATGGAAATATTACCGAACAAATCATCAATCAATACTGATCCCCTTTAATTAATTTATCATTAAATTATTAATTCCCTATTCCCAATCCCATATATTCGTAAATTCTTATTTTCTATATTTAAAAAATATACGTTATTAATCATTGGAAAACATTCCATATTTACTCCTGTTTCTTATTTTCAATATTAAAACATTTCTGATTTCTTATTTGGAAAACCTTTCCAAAACTCCTTCATTGGATTTAAACAGATGTTTAAATAAAATATCGCTATGCCAACTCGAAACATTAACACTTATTAACTAAATTCGATTAACTAATCTTCACAATCGAACCTTAATCATTCCTTAGTTAAAAACGGAGTCAATCAAGTTGGGGTATAACTACCTCTCAGACCTTAACTGAACAACATTTTTAACCTCGAAACAGACAAAGTTCACCTTTTAAATCTTTAACAAACTTCCTTACGTAGCTCTTGGATTCTATTTACGAATCCACTTCTTTTACAGAAATCATTTGATTATAACAATAGTGCTATAATCCCATGCTTCCAAAATATAATAACTTAAATATAATGAAACGACCCAAACTTTCCAGTAAAGGAAAGACTGGATTGCTTTGAGAACAATACACAACAGAACACAAACTGAAGAACATTTTATTGTTGATTACAACAATTACATCAGGGTACAAGAATGTAACAGAGTATGAAAACTTATTACAAAAATAGAAATACAATAATATCAGAGTTTTAAATTACATTTAAATAGCAGCGGAAAATAATACAAATATACAACCGAAAGGAATACACGGATACAGAGCTTTCCAAATATCGCTTCAGCTGTAGATCAGGATCCTGTAAATATATCTGCAAAATGCTACTCGACTGCCCGTGTAGAAAATATGGGCACCCGAGTTTGCCAGTTAAACAAACTACAGGTCAGTCATGGGACTGGTATCAGAAATCTTAACTTAACCTATATAATGATAATAATAACGCCAATCACAGGACCACGCCGCTAACGCGGAACGGGCTTACTCCATTGGATTGCCAGTGCATAAGATAAAGTAAATCGCTAAACAACGCAATGCTTTTTAGAAAAATGAAACCATTATAAGACCCAAGTCCCATCACACAATGCAACGCAAAACGGTTTGATATGGTTTTACCTTATAATGGTCAAGAGATGCTTGATACGATAAAACGGATTTAGTATTAGTGTGTATATCTATGAGTACATATATTTCAAAAACAATTTCTATCATAATGTATCAATCATAGACGACATAGTACCCCATCCTACTATGTCGCCATACTAGTTCTAAAATCAAAACCGCAAGGTCGTATTGGAAATTGGGTTTCCATCATGAGTCGAGGCTAGGGGCAAGCTCCTCTCCGATTCGAGACACTCTAGCAAATGCCTCAGGATCCCCCGTAGTGAACCCATGGAGCGGTAGGGCCGGTCCCCGCCTATCGGTAGTGGATTGGTTATGCCTGAACACATGTTTCCCGGTTCCTTTGAACCTATAGTATGACCACTAATGGCCTATAAAAAAATCCGAGGTGCCTCAAAATCCATCATCCACATAAGTAAAATGCCAGCCAGTTTAAGCACTGACACTACCACTAGCTAGAAAGAAACGTGTGCACTCCCTACGGTCCATATCCCGTATTTGACTCACACCGAGGTGTGAGGCTCGCGAAGTCACGATATACACAAAGCTATGCCGTTAGGCTATACTTTGATCGTCCCACAAGGCCCTGCTTTTCAACAAAAGCCTTGATCATTTGCATCTTGGCGTGCCACATTGACAATTCACGCCATGCGATCAATCACTATTAATATATACCAGGGTGTTAAGCAGAGAATAAATCCTCCACCACCAAACAGACATACATTAACAGAAATCGATTTAATTCACATGGAACGACCTCCAATGTCAGACACGCATCCATTTACCAGCTTATGCTCTGGGTCTGAGCAAAAACCAAATCCGAACAATCAACAATAGTCCGGACGGCCACCACTGAAGCCCCTTCAAGGTAGCTACTCCCATCAAGGGTCTCAGTAGCAACACTTCCATTCGATGTGAAGATCGTCGGTCTTCAACCATCGTCATCGTCTTTGACTCTTCATCGTCGTATTAATTATTCAGAATGAGTTAAACCTGGTCTTTCCGAATAACTCACGTATTTTTATAATTAAAAATCAAGTACTAGAAAAGCACATCCAACGTCTCATTCCAATTCAGAATATTCTTTCAAATAAAATATTCACATTATTCCATCAAAGATAAATTCTTTACATTTATTCTTAAATCTTTCTTTTAAAGATTTATTAAGAACCCAATTTGGTTTTAAATATCACAAATCATTATTCAATGATTAATTAAATTTAAGAAATTAATCTTATCTTTAACTGGGTTAAAGAACTAATGTCATTTTAAAACATAGTTCACGATAAACCCAAAAATCATCTTCCATAAAATATGGAATTTACACAGAAATCAAATCAATATATATATAATCGTTATAAATTTCTGTATCCGACCAATAATATAAATGGAATAACGACAAAGCCTCTTAAATTCCATATGTAGTATCGGTCTTCTTCTATAGAAGCTTATCTCAGTTATTATAAATTCGAATTCCATTCAAATCAAATTTCAATATATTAAATTGGAAAACTTTACTTTGGAAAAATCTTCATTAAATCTTAATAAAAGATTTATAAATTCCAAATCATATTTTTATTGTTAGTTGGGTTAAAGAACACATGTCACTTAAAAATACAGTTCACAATAAACCCAACTCGCATTCCTTTTTATTCCAATTTCTAAATAAAATTGAAAACTTTAATAACCTAAATAAAAGATTATTTTTTTCATACGGGGTTTAAGAACAGGGTTATTTAAGACACTATTCACGACAAACCCAAAATCCAATTTATTTAATTTAACTTCAATTAAATATTCACTAATTGGAAAAGTTCATTAAATATTAATTTAACGATATATTCTGGTTAATAACTAGTTCATATCAATAAAAATATATTTTTCTAAATTATATTCTTTTTCTAAATTATATTCTAAAATGTTCTTTTTCTAGAATATCCTTTATTGGAACGTGACTCGATCAACAACCATATATTGTATGTAATCAAGAATCATGATAAATAATCATCAAACATCCAAATAACAACCAGAGTGGATTTTATAACTGTGTGAGCATAAAAGTAAATAACTAACGCTCATCACAGTCTGTCAATCCGTTGATTGACATATAACTAAATATTGGGATTAGTGTATGTCAAAGGTCGTCCCAATACCCGTGTGGGGTTTCATCCATTAAACAAATATTAAATAATTTGTGCACTTGGGCGATGTGTGAAAATTTTCGTCCCAATCACATAAACAAGTCGGATAACTTGTAAATGGATGTGTAACATTTCAGTATCATGAACATATATAAGGATGAATCATTACTTATATATAATAAAAGAGAACATAGGTTCTCATGTTAACATAATTTATCAAAAACAATAAATCTTTTCTACTGATTCATTTACATCCAAAAATGTGAATTCTAATGTTGACTCACTTGCAATGAGATAAAAACTTTTCATTTTACATAAAAATGATATTCTTTTTACATTGTATAAAATGTGATCTTTATATTACATTAAAAATGATATTCTTTTTCTAATTTATAAGATTAACATTAAAAATGTGCTTTAAATGTGAAACATATTTCATAATGAAATATGTAAATTGCTCTACTCTTTATAATATTAAAATTAAAAGTGGATTTTTAATGTGAAACATATTTCATAATGAAATATGTATATTTTCCATTACATGATTTATTTTCAACAAGGGAATATACATAAAAACAAAACTTTTTATTTCATGCTTTATTTGCAACAAGGAATGCAAATAAAGATTTAACTTTCTATTTTTAGTTTTATTTACATCAAGGAATGTAAATAAAAGAAAAATGTAACATTTTACTTTCAATGTATATTTGCATTCGTGAATACAAATAAAAGAACAAATTTTATTTTCAATGTATATTTGCATTTATGAATGCAAATAAAAGAACAAAATTTATTTTCAATGTATATTTGCATTTTTGAATGCAAATAAAAGAACAAACTTTATATTTTAATATGTATTTGCATTTGTGAATGCAAATAAAAGAACAAACTTTATATTTGTATTTGCATTTGTGAATGCAAATAAAAGAACAAACTTTATATTTTAATATGTATTTGCATTTGTGAATACAAATAAAAGAACAAACTTTATATTTTGAATACATATTTGCATCTCTAACAAGTTTAGCCGAAGATGTATATTTATTCCACTAATTCAAGTTTTGATAAAAGTGATTTCTATTACTAATCGAGTTTAACCAAAAATATGCTAATTTCTATCACTAATCAAGTTTAACACAAAGAGGTTAATTTCTGTTCACTAATCAAGTTTAACACAAAATGTTAATTTCTATTCACTAATCAAGTTTAACAAAATTAACATTCTTTTTTTTTATAAAAATATACATTTTCAAATCCATTCTTTTTAATGCAAACAAATATGCTGAATTTGTTTATTAACTTCTAATGCAAATAAAATAAGAATTTTGTTTATTAACTTTTAATGCCACCAAAATGAGAATTTTGTTTATTTACTTTTAATGCAAACAAAATGATGATTTTGTTTATTTACTTTTAATGCAAGCAAAATGATGATTTTGTTTATTTACTTTTAATGCAAACAAAATGATGATTTTGTTTATTTACTTTTAATGCAAACAAAATGATGATTTTGTTTATTTACTTTTAATGCAAACAAAATGATGATTTTGTATAATCCTTATTAAATGATCAAAAATAAATGTTTTTGTTTCATTCCTTATAAATGACAAAATGTGTATTTCTACTTCATACTTTTGATGTGATAAAAATGTCCATTACTAATTCATTCTTTTTAATGTATAAAAATATACATTTTTAACTCATTCTTTTTAATGTGTAAAAATATACAATCTCAATTCATTCTTCTTAATGTATAAAAATATACATTTTCAATTCATTCTCTTTAATGTATAAAACTATACATTTTCAATTCATTCTTTTTAATGTATTAAAATATACATTTTCAATTCATTCTTTTTAAAAGTGACAAAAATATCTCTTTTTATTGTAAACAAAAATGATGATTTCAATTCAACAAAAATGTGATATTTTGTTTGATCTATTTCAACTCAACAAAAATGTGATATTTTGTTTGATCTATTTCAACTCAACAAAAATGTGATATTTTGTTTGATCTATTTCCACTCAACAAAAATGTGATATTTTGTTTGATCTTTATTTCTATAATCATTCTTTCACAAAAATGTAAATTTTCTTGAACATAATCTAATGACAAAAATGTAAATTTTGTTCTTTTTTTATTTTCAACAAAAAGTAATGTTAATTTTGTTCTTTATAATCTAATTAACAAAAATATTAATTTTGTCCTTTATAATCTAAATAACAAAAAAAATGTTAATTTTGTCAAATCCTTTTAATGTAAACAAAAATGTCCTTTTTAATCCTATTTAACATTTTATAAACAAAATGTCCTTTTTATCTTAATTTATATTTTTTTAACAGAAATGTACTTTTTATTCTAATATTCATTTTCTAGCAAAAATGCACTTTTTTATACTAATATTCATTTTCTAGCCAAGGTGGTATTTTAAATCTACTTTAACAAAACATGATCATTATAATTCATCACCAACAACAAACAGAGAAACACAGATCTGAATTTATTACAATCATACATCGATTTCAAATTACCAGAAAATAATTAAATTTTAGTTAATTATTGAAAAAAGGAATTCTCACAGAAGGTTTTAATTCTGATCAGTTTAGATCTGAAAATTTTCCAAAATCTGATCTACTTTGTTTCAGATCTGGTCTGTTCTATTGAGTAGATCCGGTCAAGACGAGTCCAATGGTTTTGAAATCATCAAATTCTGATTATGTATGAGTAAGATATCATCATTTAAAGCTTTATTATCTAATTAATTAATTTAAACTAATTACCCCCCCCCCCCAAAACCAAAACAAGGCTGTGCTCATCTTCTTCTTTCAGACTTCTGCTCGAAACTGAACCCATGCTCCAGGAAAACAAACGACCGTCGCGCCCCAAATCCTGATGATCGGACCTTCATCGAAGTTGACCACGTCGAAGGCCTCGCCTTGCCCCCTCTACGTCGGCCACCTGGTGCAGCTCGGTGGGCCCTCTGCTTCGGAATTGGACCCTAAAGCCGACGGCTTTGCTGCTCAAATTCGACCCCCATAGTATCCCATTTCAAATCTTACCCTTATAGATTTGATATCCACGATATTCTCTTTGATCTTGTTTTAGAAGTTTGATTTAGTTTGAAGACATTTAGAAGAGATTGAGGAATCAAATTCGTATGAATCTGGCCATTAGAATATAAGCAGCGGCTGTATTTCTGAATTTAGGGTTTGTGTATTTGGGTCGTATTTATACCGTATTTTATACTATTTAATAATTCTTTTAATTCGAAAATTCTTGTTTAATGACACGAACTCCGAATCAAACCCAACGAGTGTCGCCCCTAGCCAAATACACCCATTCTGGATGCACTGGAATATGTTTCGTAACCCAATTCGGCTGTAACGATATGATTTTCTTTAAATTAAATTATAAAACATTTAATTATTAAATTTAAACGTACATTTTTAAATTACCGGGGCCACATACTGACTCAGAAAATTACAGAAAAATTATTTCTGGCTTTCTTTTGATGATACGTTTCCAACAAGACTAATTTCATCGAATTTTGAGACTGTTTGAAAAATGGCCATTTTCAAGCCGATTAAATTTGGCCGAAACTGACCAAAACACATTTTCCTTTGCCATGCTCACATATTAATTCGAAAAAATTATGAAAATTGAAACTTAGCAATAACTTGACATTCCGGTTCCAACAAAAGTGGTTTCGTCGAAAACCGAGGTCGTTTGCAAAATGGCAATTTTCAAGGCCAATATATTTAATTAAAATATATATAAATTCTACAGCGACTTTTCTGAATTTTAAACTGGACATAACTCTCAAATTATAAAGTGAAATTTTAGTTTTTCAGATTCGTTAGAAAGATATGATTAAACAGATTTAAATATTTCTTGTTTCGTTCAATTCTAACTTAAAATGAATCATGTACATTCAGTCAAAGTTCAAATTCAAATTTTCAAACTGCAGCGTTGTTTTAAACTCCCTTTTATAATTAAATTAAATTTATTCGTTTTAAAACAAATTTTTAGTCGTTCTTATTTAAACTTTAAATATTAAAATCCATTAAAATCTCTAAAATAAAAAAATTTAAATTGGTCCCAAAATTCCGGATTGTTACAATCGCCCCCACTTAAAATCTTTTCGTCCTCGAAAAGGAACGTAGCAAAAAGTTGTTTAATTAGCTAACTTAATTAAATTTTTATTTATTGGGTTCAATAATTTTATTAGTTAAAGTAATTATCATTATAATATTTTAATTAGTGAAACTAATTATCAAACATCACGACCAGCAATCAATTAGGTGATTAACTTTTCAAATATATATGACTTTTATATATAGTCAAAAATCATATTCTGAGTGCAAATCACAGCAATATATTATAAATATATTTTTGGTTCTCATACCAGTCAATGGAAGCATATAGATATATCACTTTCGAGACTCGAACATAAATACGGGTGATGGTGCACTGATCATCTGAATCATCTCCGGGCGACTAGAGTGTGATTCTATATCTATCAAGTATATTAAAACTTCGAATATCCATTAATTACTCGTATATTCGAAATCTTTATATACTCGATTGTCCATATTAAAATATAATAAACTCAAATACGTATATTTAGATAAAATTTTCAAAACTGAGTTTGTTTTTATTTATTTTAAAGAAAGTAATACTCTTTACACTCATTTTAGGATATTACTGATCCCATCTCTAACGAGTTATTCTCGTTGGATATTACTACTCTAATCTCCGATGAATTCTTTCGTTCGGTTCTAATGTGTCTTGTTCTCGAGCTCTGTAGACCAAAGCTCTGATACCAAATAAAACGACCCAAACTTCCTAGTAAAGGAAAGAATGGATTGCTTTGCGAACAATACACAACAGAACACAAATTAAAGAACATTTTATTGCTGATTACAACAATTACATCAGAGTACAAGAATGTAACAGAGTATGAAAACTTATTACAAAAATAGAAATACAATAATATCAGAGTTTTAAATTACATTTAAATAGCAGCGGAAAATGATACAAATATACAACCAAAAGGGATACACGGATACAGAGATTTCTGAATATCGCTTCAGCTGTAGACCAAGATCCTGTAAATATATCTGCAAAAAGCTACTCGACTGCCCGTGTAGAAAATATAGGCACCCGAGTTTGCCAGTGAAACAAACTACAGGTCAGTCATGGGACTGGTATGAGAAATCTTAACTTAACCTATATAATGATAATAATAATAAGGCCAATCACAGGACCACGCCGCTAACGCCGAATTGGCTTACTCCATTGGATTGCCAGTGCATAAGATAAAGTAAATCGCTAAACAACGCAATGCTTTTTAGAAAAATGAAACCATTATAAGACCCAAGTCCCATCACACAATGCAACGCAAACCGTAGGATAGGGTTTTACCTTATAATGGTCAAGAGATGCTTGATACGATAAAATGGATTTAGTATTAGTGTGTATATCTATGAGTACATATATTTCAAAAACAATTTCGATCATAATGTATCAATCATAGACGGCATAGTACCACATCCTACTATGTCGCCATACTAGTTCTACAATCAAAACTGCAAGGTCATATTGGAAATTGGGTTTCCATCACGAGTCGAGGCTAGGGGCAAGCTCCTCTCCGATTCGAGACACTCTAGCAAATGCCCCAGGATCCCCCGTAGTGAACCCTTGGAGCGGTAGGGCCGGTCCCCGCCTATCGGTAGTGGATTGGTTATGCCTGAACACATGTTTCCCGGTTCCTTTGAACCTATAGTATGACCACTAACGGCCTATAAAAAAATCCGAGGCGCCTCAAAATCCATCATCCACATAAGTAAAATGCCAGCCAGTTTAAGCACTGACACTACCACTAGCTAGAAAGAAACATGTGCACTCCCTACCGTCCATATCCCGTTTTTCACTCATACCGGGGTGTGAGGCTCGCGAAGTCACGATGCACACAAAGCTATGATGTAATAGGCTATACTTTGATCATCCCACAAGGCCCTGCTTTTCAACAAAAGCCTTGATCATTTGCATCTTGGCGTGCCACATTGACAATTCACGCCATGCGATCAATCACTATTAATATATACTAGGGTGTTAAGCAGAGAATAAACCCCCCACCACCAAATAGACATACATTAACAGAAATCAATTTAATTCACATGGAACGACTTCCAATGTCAGACATGCATCCATTTACTAGCTTATGCTCTGGGTCTGAGCGAAAACCAAATCCGAACAATCAAAAATAGTCCGGACGGCCACCACTGAAGCCCCTTCAAGGTAGCTACTCCCATCAAGGGTCTCAGTAGCAACACATCCATTCGATGTGAAGATCGTCGGTCTTCAACCATCGTCTTCATCTTCGACTCTTCATCATCGTAGTAATTATTCGGAATGGGTTAAATCCGGTCTTTCCGAATAACTCACGTATTTTTATAATTAAAAATCAAGTACTATAAAAGCACATCCAACGTCTCATTCCAATTCAGAATACTCTTTCAAATAAAATATTCACATTATTATATCAAAGATAAATTCTTTACATTTATTCTTAAATCTTTCTTTTAAAGATTTATTAAGAACCCAATTTGGTTTTAAATATCACAAATCATTATTCAATGATTAATTAAATTTAAGAAATTAATCTTATCTTTAACTGGGTTAAAGAACTAATGTCATTTTAAAACATAGTTCACGGTAAACCCAAAAATCATCTTCCATAAAATATGGAATTTTCACAAAAATCAAATCAATATATAATCGTTATAAATTTCTATATCCGACCAATAATATAAATGGAATAACGGCAAAGCCTCTTAAATTCCATATGTAGTATCGGTCTTCTTCTACAGAAGCTTATCTCAGTTATTATAAATTCGAATTCCATTCAACTCCAATTTAATATATTAAATTGGAAAACTTTACTTTGGAAATATCTTCATTAATCTTAATAAAAGATTTATAAATTCTAAATCATACTTTCACTGTTAGTTGGGTTAAATAACACATGTCACTTAAAAACACAGTTCACAATAAACCCAACTCACATTCCTTTTTATTCCAATTTCTAAATAAAATTGAAAACTTTAATAACCTAAATAAAAGATTATTCTTTTCATACGGGGTTTAAGAACAGTGTTATTTAAGACACTATTCACGACAAACCCAAAATCCAATTTATTTAATTTAACTTCAATTAAATATTCACTAATTGGTAAACTTCATTAAATATTAATTTAACGATTTATTCTGGTTAATAACTAGTTCATATCAATAAAAAGATATTTTTCTAAAATATATTCTTTTTCTAAATTATATTCTAAAATATTCTTTTTCTAGAATATCCTTTATTGGAACGTGACTTGATCAACAACTATATATTGTATGTAATCAACAATCATGATAAATAATCATCAAACATCCAAATAACAACCAGAGTGGATTTTATAACTGTGTGAGCATAAAAGTAAATAACTAACGCTCATCACAGACTATCAATCCATCGATTGACATATAATTAAATATTGGGATTAGTGTATGTCAAAGGTCGTCCCAATACCCGTGTGGGTGTAATAACCCGGAAATCTGAGCCAATTTAAAATTTTTATTTTGCCAATTTTAGCGAATTTCGAATATTTAAAATGAGTTATTTTAAATAATATCATCGAGAAATTTATTTTGAATAGAATTAGAACGTATATATTTATATGGCTCAACGATAGAATATAAATATTTATTTATATTTATAAAAGGAATAGAAAATGGCGCGGTAGTTCGATAATTCGATTTCAAATTTCAATTGAACGTACCAAGTGCAGAATAAACCGGATTTTAGTGAAACCAAAAATAATAGAATCTAATTGAGAATATCTTTCCAACGAATCCGAAAAATCAAGATTTCATAGCGGGAATCAAAAGATATGTCCAGTTGAAAATTCTGAATAGTCGCTATGGAATTCAGGCCCTTAAAAATGGGAATTCTGCAAACGACCTCCGATTTCGACGAAACCACTTTTGTTGGATCCGTGATGTCAAGTTATTGCTAGATTCCAATTTTCGTAATTTTTCGAATCAATATGTGAGCGTGGCAAAGTAAAACGCGTTTGACCAGTTTAAATTGATTTTAATCGACTGGAAAATGGCCATTTTTCAAACGGTCTCGGAATTCGACGAAACTAGTTTTGTTAGGACCGTATCGTCAATACGAAGCTAGAAAATATTTTTCGGGAATTTTTCTAGTTAGTATGTGGGCCCAGTAAATTGAGATGTACGTTTAAAATTCAATATAATGATTTAAATGTAAATTTGACGAAAACTGGTCGAACCGATCGAATCTGCCTACGTGGCATATCCCATTGAGTTCGAAATGGGGGTAATTAGCTAGGGGCGACAGTCGTTGGGTCTCGTTTCGAGGTCAAACAAAAAGTCAACTTTTTGGAAATTATAAAATAATAAATATTTAAACTAATACCCTCTCTTCTCTCTCTCTCTCTCTCTTCATTTCAATCAGATAAAAAAAAAGAGGCCCGACATCCCTCCAAATCGCATCAGCGATTCCCGATCTCCAGGCTGCCGGAGGCGCCGCCGCTGCTGGCGCACAACCGCTCCACCTCCCTAGCCCTCTTTGATCCTTCTCCTCCATCCTTCCCTCTCTCTTTTCTCTCTCCGTCTCAATACCCGAACCCCTACCCGAAAACAGCCGCCACCACCCAACCATTGCCGCCGCCACCCCTTTGCTGACCACCAGACCGACGCCGATGAGCCGACGCCCCCCCTCTGGCCACTGACCCAACGTGAAACCCCTCTCCTTCGATAAAAATGTGAGTTTTTAATTATTTTATTTACATTTCCTTATTTATTTTCAGTTTTAAATATATAAGCAAGTTGAAAAACCTAATTTTCTTTATTATTTATAGCAATGATTCTTATAATGTTTTAATAACATAAAGATTTGATTTTTAACTTTATAAAGACGGGATTTTTAACTTTGAAAATATCGTATTTTTAAAAGTGAAAAGATCGTATATTTAACATAGGAAAGGTGAGATTTTAGATAAGAAAAAAATTTGATTTTTATATATTGAATAGCGAAGTAAAAATTTGATTTTTATATATTGAATAGCGAGGTAAACATTCGATTTTTATATATTGAATATCGAAGTAAAAATTCGATTTTTATATATTAAATAGCGAAGTAAAAATTTGATTTTTATATATTGAATAGCGAAGTAAAAAATTCGATTTTTATATATTGAATAGCGAAGTAAAAATTTGATTTTTATATATTGAATAGCGAAGTAAAAATTCGATTTTTATATATTGAACAGCGAAGTAAAAATTCTATTTTTATATATGTAGTGAATACGGATGACGAAGGTGACGAAAGAAGAAACGGCGAAGACTTCTACATTTAAAGGGTCAAGATGTTTGGATTAGCTAATCGGTGAGAACTTCTCACTTTAAATCTTGTTTTTCTAGTTAAATTATATACTAGGATGCAGACGGTGCTTAGTAGCACCCGACACCCATCGTCCACAGACCATGGACGGCTTGTATGCTTGTTTATTTGATTTTGCTGTGTAGTTGATTGTGTGATATGATGTGAAATGGAAATAAAATATTTATATAGTTAAAATATTTTATAGTTGAAAATAGAATTTTTAACGTGTATTTAAAATAAATAATTATAAACAAATCGGAGGATTGTTTATATACACTGATTTGATTGATATTGATTGGGACGATAAATTTTACACATCGCCCAACTGCACAAATAAAATCTGTGTTTGATTTTTTGAAACCCCACATGGGTATTGGGATGAAATATGACATACACTAATCCCAATAATAAGTTGTATGTCGATCGATTGATTGACAGACTGTCATAAGCGTTAAATATTTATATTTGATGCTTATACAGTGTAGAATGCACTATGGAAGATGGTTGATTATTTATCGTTGTTATTTTATACATGTGTGGTAGAAAATCCATGTAATTAACATTATATGGTAATTGATTGGGCCTCATTCCAGTTTTGAATAGAAACATTTAAAAAGAAATATTTGAATAGAAATATTCGAAAAAGAAATATTTGAAATAGAATATTCGAAAATAGAAATATATGAAGCCGTGTTGATTAGATTGACGCCATTTTGACGTGAACGATATTTATATCGATTTTATTCATTTTATAATGAATATCGAAAGTGATTTCAAAATCTGATATTTTGAAAAGAATTAGAATTCGAATTGAAATTGAATAGAAATGAATTCGAATTGAAATCGAATAGAAATGAATTTGAATTAAAATTAAATAGAAATGAATTCGAATTGAAATTGAATGAAATTGAAAACAAACTAAAATTGAATAAAAAAATCGATTTGAATTGAAATCAATTTGAAATGAATTTAAATCGAATTTATAGGGGAAAATTCAATTTTGATTTGAATTTGAAAAAGAAGTTGAAATCGTTTTGAAAACAAATTTAAAACGATTTATAAAATACGTTTTAAAAGGAAATCGACGAAGTATATATTATATATATTATATATATAATATAATGGCCTGAATAGAACGCACCGCGCCACGGCAGTTCGCGAATTTCGATCATTGACTTCGAATGGATATTACGGGAGATCCGACCGTCGGATTCTCCTAAAACCAAAACCGTTGGGTTCGTATTGAAAAGAGCTTTCTAAAGAATATTAGAGATTTGAAATCTAATGGTTGGATTTGGAATTATGTCCAAATCAAATTTGGAAAAGGTCGCTGTAAGTGCAGCTCGATGGCCATTGATGGAAATCGATTGTACGGGCCTTGATAAAATTATTAAAAATATCAATAATTTGTGTAGAATCATAAGAAATGATTTGGGAAAAATTGGGATGAGAAAAACTCCATATTTGAAAAGATAAAAATAGATTTTTATCGAAATGAACTAGTTTTGAACTAGAACTAAAATTATATTTATTTTTAAATAAATAAATTTGATTTAAAAGGGTTTTAAAAGTAACCAGTATTTCCAATAATTGAATTGGAATGGATTTGAATCGAAATTGTCTTTGGATTATTTCGATGTTGGATTTCGTGATTATACAGATATTGTTATGGAAATTTGAAAGATATATTTATATCGTTATTTCCAATACGATATTTGTTGGTCGTAGAATTTGATATTGAATATAAGCCAATATATTTTCTATTCAGAGCCTCGTATTTAATATCAAATGTGATTTGGGGTTTGTCGTGAATGGTGTCTTCATTAACCCTGTTATTGAACCCAGTTGAGAAAAAGATTAAATCTTTTTATTTAGATTTGATGAAGTGTACCAATTAAATGATATTTAATTGGAATTTAATTGATATTGATTTTTGGGTTTATCGTGAACAGTGTTTTAAATAACACTTGTTCTTTAACCCGATAATTAATGGAATGTGATTTTGGGTTGTCGTGAACGGTATCTTCAATAATACTGTTCTTAGACCCAAAGGAGTTAAGAAAATCAGAAACTAACTGGAGATTAGTTAAGTTGAATGGTTTCAGAGGTATTGATCTGATGTTGGTTTCGGCCTTCGGGGTTAATACTTAGGGAATTGCACACTTGCTAATTTACGGTTAGGGACTAATTGAAATGTGACGTGATTTTGGGTTTATCGTGAACCGTGTTTTAAATGACACTGATTCTTTAACCCAGTCAAAGATTAAAACTAAGTGGAGTTTTAATGAATCTTTAATTAGATTGAAAAGATCGAGAATGGAGTATCACCAGTTTTGCTCCAAGCGATAGTTAAATCTTTAATTAGATTTGAACGTGAAATGGTAATTAAATTTACCGATAACACCGTGGTGTTAGATGTGAAATATTACCAGTTTTACTTCATGGGATGAATAGGTTGGGGTTGGGAAATTAAAACAAATGATTACTTCGGTAAGGTTCGTTAATCCTGACTAGTTTGAATTGATATTAAAAAGAAGAATAAAGAATAAATTTAAAGGAATTTATCTTTGATAAAATTAATGGGAACCTTTCCCTAAGAATGTGAAATTTAGAAACTAGGTTAGCTAAGTAGAACGGTTTCCTGGGTATTGATCTGATGTTGGTTTCGGCCTTCGGGGTTAATATTCGGGGAATTATTCTCTAGTTAATTTACGGTTAGTGACGGATATTGGAATGAGGCGTATGTTGTGTTTGGTTAACACTTGTTTATTATATACGCGAGTTATTCGGAAAGACCGGGTTTATCTCATTCTAAATAACTGATACGACGATAAATCGAAGATGAAGACGGTGGTTGAAGACCGGAGGTCTTCACGTCATTTGGGTGATTACTGATGATCTTGATTGGGTTGTACACCGAAGAAGATGGAAACAGTTGGTGATCGTCCAGACGTACTTGGAGATCGATGGATATGCGGGGTACTAGGTGCCTTCGGTTTCATTCAGACCCAGAAAGAACTTGTAAATGGACTGTGTGTCTGACATTGGATTTTAGTCTGTGTGATTGATTTCTATTAAATATATATCTGTTTGGCAGCGAAGAATTTATTCCCTTGCTTAACGCCCTTCTCTGAGACGTACGAGCTGAGGGGTTATATACTGATGGATATCAAACGCATAGAGTGAACTGCCTGTGTGGCATGCCTAAGTTGCAAATGATCAAGGCTTCTGTTGAAAAGCAAAGTCTTGTGGTTGATGATCGAAACACGGCCTTTGTGGCGTAGCTTTGTGTAACGTTTACTTCGCGTGTTTCACACCCGGTATGAACCAAAAACGGGAGACGGACCTCAGGGAGGACATGCGTTTCTTTCTAGCTAGAAGTGGCGTCAGTGGTTTTACACGCCCTGACGAGTTTGACTTATGTGGTTGTTGCTGTTGCAAGGCGCCTCGGTTATATTGGTCGATCCGGGACCGATGGAGTCATTCTTGGCTCATTTACGCCCCATAGAGCGGGGAAACGCAGTGTTCAGGCATTTTAATCCACATCGGTGGACCGGCCCTGTCGCTCCAAGGGCTCACCTATGTCTGGGTCCTGAGGCTCGGGCTAGAAAGTCTCGAATCGGTTGAGGACTATCTTTTGCCTTGGTTCGTAGATGGAAATCCAACTTCCAAATACGTGATTTTGCGGTTTCAATTGTAGAACTAGTATGGCGACATGATATATGGTACCCATGTCGTCTATGATTGATACTTATGATTTGAAGTTGTTTTATACACTATGCACTTATTATAGTATCAAACGATTTGTTTTAAACGTACTAAGCATGTTTGGCTATTATAAGGGAAAACCCTATCCCCCGGCTTGCGTTGCATTGTGTGATAGGACCTGGGTCTTATAATATCTTCATTTTTCCCAAAAGCATTGCGCTGTTTTGTTATATGCACTGGTATTCTTGGGAGGAAACCCGTTCCGTGTTATACGGCGTGGTCCCTTGATATATCTGATTTAAAGTAAAGTTTTTAATAATTGTTTTAGTTCTCACACCAGTCCCATGACTGACCTGGAGTTTATTGTTTTAACCTAAACTCTGGGTGCCCTTATTTTGACACGGGCAGCTAGTAGTTTTGGTTTTGCAGATTTATATTCACAGGATCCTGGTTTACAGCTGGAATGATACTCGGAAAGCTTTGTATCCGCGTATTACTTCTAGTTGTGTATTGTATTATTTTCCGCTGCTATGTAATGTATTGTAATCTATGATATTTATCGAATATAATATTCATTTATACTCTGTATATTCTTGTATTCTGATGGAATTGTTGTAATTAACAATGAAATGCTCTTCCGTCTGCGTTCTAATTTGTCGTGTTCTCAAAACAATCAGGGGTTTCGAACGGTCTGGGTCGGTTCAGCGACTGATTCGGATCGAGTGAAATTCCTTGTTGTCACATTTGGTATCAGAGCTTTGGTTTACAAAGCTCAGAGAACAAGGCACGTTAGAACCATACGAAAGAATTCATCGGATATTGGATTAGTAATATCCAATGAGAATGACTCGTTAGAGATGGGATCAGTAGTATCCCAGAATGAGTGTGAAGAGTATATTTTTGAAAATGAAAACAAATTTTGTTTTGAAAATTTAAAACAATTATTCGTATTTGACTATTTATTTTATATTGATGTGGACAATCCAGTATATATAGATTTTGCATATACGTCTGATCCGCGTGTATCCGAAGTTTTAATATACTGGATTGATATAAAATCACTCTAGTCGCCCGAAGATGATTCTGATGATGTCGCGGCATCATCAGCATTTATATTCGAGTGTCGAAGGTGAGATATCTATATATTTCCATTGACTGGTGCGAGAACCAAAAGTAGAAAGGGCCTATTGTTGTGATTTGGCATCAAAAACATGATTTTTTGACTATGTATCAAAGTTATGAATTTGAAATGATAATCAACTAATTGATTGATGGTTGTGTTGTTTGATTAATTAAAATTTGGACCACATAGCCAATTTGAACCAAAAAGTGAATTGTATTGAAATTTGGTCGCATTTACTTGCATATACATGTACTTACATTGAACAGGTCATAGCAAAGAGGCTAGAGCAGAAGAATAAAATTGTTTGCCCGACAAATAGGTACATGTTTACCATAATTTACTGTTTTGTTTGGGTGATGATGATTTTATGAGCCGATTGGCTAGCCGCTTGGCTTTTTCTTTTTCTTTTTGAGATCAGAGGGCCTGTATGGCAATTTGGGGATTTTCCCGGTGCTCCCGGTGCAGGGGAGGTTATGGCGAAATTTTTCGGAAATTTAGGGTGTTAGCCAAATTTTTGAAAAATTTGAAAAGTTCTTAGAAACTAAAAAGTTGAAGAACTTAAGCCGTAGTCAAAATAATGAAAGTTGAGTTGAATAGTTAAACAACTTTCGGCTTCGTTCCTTTTGTCGGACGAAAAGTTTTAAGTGGGGGAGATTGTAATAACCCGGAAATCTGAGCCAATTTAAAATTTTTATTTTGGCAATTTTAGAAAATTTCGAATATTTAAAATGAATTATTTTAAATAATATCGTCGAGAAATTTATTTTGAATAGAATTAGAACGTAAATATTTCTATGGCTTGACGATAGAATATAAATATTTATTTATATTTATAAAAGGAATAGAAAATGGCGCGGTAGTTCGATAATTCGATTTCAAATTTCAATTGAACATATCGGGTGCAGAATAAACCGGATTTTAGTGAAACCAAAAATAATAGAATCTAATTGACAATATCTTTCCAACGAATCCGAAAAATCAAGATTTCATAGCGGGAATCAAAAGATATGTACAATTGAAAATTCTGAATAGTCGCTATGGAATTCAAGCCCTTAAAAAAGGGAATTTTGCAAACGACCTCGGACTTCGACGAACCATTTTTGTTGGATCCGTGATGTCAAGTTATTGCTAGATTCCAATTTTCGTAATTTTTCGAATCAATATGTGAGCGTGGCAAAGTAAAACGCGTTTGACCAGTTTAAGTTGATTTTAATCGACTGGAAAATGGTCATTTTTCAAACGGTCTCGGAATTCGACGAAACTAGTTTTGTGAGGACCGTATCGTCAATACGAAGCTAGAAAATATTTTTCGGGAATTTTTCTAGTTAGTATGTGGGTCCAGTAAATTGAGATGTACGTTTAAAATTCAATATAATGATTTAAATGTAAATTTGTTGAAAACTGATCGAAACGATCGAATCTGCCTACGTGGCATATCCCATTGTGTTCGAAATGGGGGTAATTAGCTAGGGGCGACAGTCGTTGGGTCTCGTTTCGAGGTCAAACAAAAAGTCAACTTTTTGGAAATTATAAAATAGTAAATATTTAAACTAATACCCTCTCTTCTCTCTCTGTCTCTTCATTTCAATCAGATAAAAAAAAGAGGCCCGACATCCCTCCAGATCGCATCAGCGATTCCCGATCTCCAGGCCGCCGGAGGCGCCGCGCTGCTGGGGCACCGCCGCTCCACCTCCCTAGCCCTCTCTGATCCTTCTCCTCCTTCCTTCCCTCTCTCTTTTCTCTCTCCGTCTCAATACCCGAACCCCTACCCGAAAACAGCCGCCACCACCAAACCATTGCCGCCGCCACCCCTTTGCTGACCACCAAACCGACGCCGATGAGCCGACGCCCCCCCCCCCCTCTGGCCACTGACCCAACGTGAAACCCCTCTCCTTCGATAAAAATGTGAGTTTTTTATTATTTTATTTACATTTCATTATTTATTTTCAGTTTTAAATATATAAGCGAGTTGAAAAACCTGATTTTCTTTATTATTTATAGTAATGATTCATATAATGTTTTAATAACATAAAGATTTGATTTTTAACTTTATAAAGACGGGATTTTTAACTTTGAAAATATCGTATTTTTAAAAGTGAAAAGATCGTATATTTAACATAGGAAAGGTGAGATTTTAGATAAGAAAAAAATTTGATTTTTATATATTGAATAGCGAAGTAAAAAATTTGATTTTTATATATTGAATAGCGAAGTAAAAATTCGATTTTTATACATTGAATATCGAAGTAAAAATTCGATTTTTATATATTGAATAGTAAAGTAAAAATTTGATTTTTATATATTGAATAGCGAAGTAAAAAATTATATACTAGGATGTTTGGATTAGCTAATCGGTGAGAACTTCTCACTTTAAATCTTGTTTTTCTAGTTAAATTATATACTAGGATGCAGACGGTGCTTAGTAGCACCCGACACCCGTCGTCCACAGACCATGGACGGCTTGTATGCTTGTTTGTTTGATTTTGTTGTATAGTTGATTGTGTGATATGATGTGAAATGTAAATAAAATATTTATATAGTTAAAATATTTTATAGTTGAAAATAGAATTTTTAACGTGTATTTAAAATAAATAATTATAAACAAATCGGAGGTTTGTTTATATACACTGATTTGATTGATATTGATTGGGACGATAAATTTTACACATCGCCCAACTGCACAAATAAAATCTGTGTTTGATTGTTTGAAACCCCACATGGGTATTGGGATGAAATATGACATACACTAATCCCAATAATAAGTTGTATGTCGATCGATTGATTGACAGACTGTCATAAGCGTTAAATATTTATATTTGATGCTTATACAGTGTAGAATGCACTATGGATGATGGTTGATTATTTATCGTTGTTATTTTATACATGTGTGGTAGAAAATCCATCTAATTAACATTATATGGTAATTGATTGGGCCTCATTCCAGTTTTGAATAGAAACATTTGAAAAGAAATATTTGAATAGAAATATTCGAAAAAGAAATATTTGAAATAGAATATTCGAAAATAGAAAGATATGAAGTCGTGTTGATTAGATTGATGCCATTTTGACGTGAACGATATTTATATCGATTTTATTCATTTTATAATGAATATCGAAAGTGATTTCAAAATCTGATATTTTGAAAAGAATTAGAATTCGAATTGAAATTGAATAGAAATAAATTCGAATTGAAATTGAATAGAAATGAATTTGAATTGAAATTGAATAGAAATGAATTCGAATTGAAATTGAATGGAATTGAAAACGAACTGAAATTGAATAAAAAAATCGATTTGAGTTGAAATCAATTTGAAATGAATTTAAATCGAATTTATAGAGGAAAATTCAATATTGATTTGAATTTGAAAAAGAAGTTGAAATCGTTTTGAAAACGAATTTAAAACGATTTATAAAATACGTTTTAAAAGGAAATCGACGAAGTATATATTATATATATAATATATATAATATAATGGCCTGAATAGATCGCGTCGCGCCGCGGCAGTTCGCGAATTTCGACCATTGACTTCGAATGGATATTACGGGAGATCCGTCCGTCGGATTCTCCTAAAACCGGAACCGTTGGGTTCGTATCGAAAAGAGCTTTCTAACGAATATTAGAGATTTGAAATCTAATGGTTGGATTTGGAATTATGTCCAAATCAAATTTGGAAAAGGTCGCTGTAAGTGCAGTTCGATGGCCATTGATGGAAATCGACTGTACGGGCCTTGATAAAATTATTAAAAATATCAATAATTTGTGTAGAATCATAAGAAATGATTTGGGAAAAATTGGGATGAGAAAAAATCCATACTTGAAAAGATAAAAATAGATTTTTATCGAAATGAACTAGTTTTGAACTAGAACTAAAATTCTATTTATTTTTAAATAAATAAATTTGATTTAAAAGGGTTTTAAAAGTAACCAGTATTTCCAATAATTGAATTGGAATGGATTTGAATCGAAATTGTCTTTGGATTATTTCGATGTTGGATTTCGTGATTATACAGATATTGTTATGGAAATTTGAAAGATATATTTATATCGTTATTTCCAATACGATATTTGTTAGTCGTAGAATTTGATATTGAATATAAGCCGATATATTTTCTATTTAGAGCCTTGTATTTAATATCATTTGTCGTGAATGGTGTCTTCATTAACCTTGTTCTTGAACCCAGTTGAGAAAAAGATTAAATCTTTTTATTTAGATTTAATGAAGTGTACCAATTAAATGATATTTAATTGGAATTAAATTGATATTAATTTTTGGGTGTATCGTGAATAGTGTTTTAAATAACACTTGTTCTTTAACCTGATAATTAATGGAATGTGATTTTGGGTTGTCGTGAACGGTATCTTCAATAATACTGTTCTTAGACCCAAAGGAGTTAAGAAAATCAGAAACTAACTGGAGATTAGTTAAGTTGAATGGTTTCAGAGGTATTGATCTGATGTTGGTTTCGGCCTTCGGGGTTAATACTTAGGGAATTGCACACTTGCTAATTTACGATTAGGGACTGATTGAAATGTGATGTGATTTTGGGTTTATCGTGAACCGTGTTTTAAATGACACTAATTCTTTAACCCAGTCAAAGATTAAAACTAAGTGGAGTTTTAATTAATCTTTAATTAGATTGAAAAGATCGAGAATGGAGTATCACCAGTTTTGCTCCAAGCGATAGTCAAATCTTTAATTAGATTTGAACGTGAAATGGTAATTAAATTTACCGATAACACCATGGTGTTAGATATGAAGTATTACCAGTTTTACTTCATGTGATGAATATGTTGGGGTTGGGAAATTAAAACAAATGATTACTTCGGTAAGGTTCGTTAATCCCGACTAGTTTGAATTGATATTCAAAAGAAGATTAAAGAATAAATTTAAAGGAATTTATCTTTGATAAAATTAATAGGAACCTTTCCCTAAGAATGTGAAATTTAGAAATTAACTGTAGGTTAGCTAAGTAGAATGGTTTCCTGAGTATTGATCTGATGTTGGTTTCGGCCTTCGGGGTTAATATTTGGGGAATTATTCTCTAGTTAATTTACGGTTAGTGACGGATATTGGAATGAGGCGTATGTTGTGTTTGGTTAACACTTGTTTATTATATACGCGAGTTATTCGGAAAGACCGGGTTTATCTCATTCTAAATAACTGATACGACGATAAGTCGAAGATGAAGACGGTGGTGGAAGACCAGAGGTCTTCACGTCGTTTGGGTCATTACTGATGATCTTGATTGGGTTGTACACCCAAGAAGATGGAAACAGTTGGTGATCGTCCTGACGTACTTGGAGATCGATGGATATGCGGGGTACTAGGTGCCTCCGGTTTCGTTCAGGCCCAGAACGAACTTGTAAATGGAATGTGTGTTTGACATTGGATTTTAGTCTGTGTGGTTGATTTCTATTAAATATATATCTGTTTGGCGGCGAAGAATTTATTCTCTTGCTTAACACCCTTCTCTGAGACGTACGAGCTCAGGGGTTATATACTGATGGATATCAAACGCATAGAGTGAAATGCCTGTGTGGCATGCCTAAGTGGCAAATGATCAAGGCTTCTGTTGAAAAGCAAAGTCTTGTGGTTGATGATCGAAGCACGGCCTTTGTGGCGTAGCTTTGTGTAACGTTTACTTCGCGAGTTTCACACCCAGTATGAACCCAAAACGGGAGACGGACCTCGGGGAGGACATGCGTTTCTTTCTAGCTAGAAGTGGCGTCAGTGGTTTTACACGCCCTGACGAGTTTGACTTATGTGGTTGTTGCTGTTGCGAGGCGCCTCGGTTATATCGGTCGATCCGGGACCGATGGAGTCATTCGTTGGCTCATTTACGCCCCATAGGGCGGGGAAACGCAGTGTTCAGGCATTTTAATCCACATCGGTGGACCGGCCCTATCGCTCCTAGGGCTCACCTATGTCTGGGTCCTAAGGCTCGGGCTAGACAGTCTCGAATCGGTTGAGGACTATCTTTTGCCTCGGTTCATAGATGGAAATCCAACTTCCAAATACGTGATTTTACGGTTTCAATTGTAGAACTAGTATGGCGACATGATATATGATACCCATGCCGTCTATGATTGATACTTATGATTTGAAGTTGTTTTATACACTATGCACTTATTATAGTATCAAACGATTTGTTTTAAACGTACTAAGCATGTTTGGCTATTATAAGGGAAAACCCTATCCCCCGGCTTGCGTTGCATTGTGTGATAGGACATGGGTCTTATAATAGCTTTATTTTTCCAAAAATGTAACACCCCGCCTCCGCTAGGGTCACTCGCAAAGGAATGCACTAGCTTTAGAGGGGCATTATTGGTAAACATGCACAGAAATATCACAAGACAGAACATATATAAATAGCGGAAGTAAAATCAAACTTTCATAACATGAATAAATAAGGTCTAAAGCCTTTTACATCAGAGTACATCAAAACCTGTCTTGCAATAGTAAAGAAGCATAAAGACTTTTTAATAAATTATTCCCCAAGTAAAACAGTAAAGTAGCCATAGCCAAGAGAAGTCCAAGCCATCCATGATGACCTTCAAGCAGAAGAAGTCCGAACTAAACAGCATTGTTTCCTCCCTGAAACCTGGGGGGGGAAACGGAAGAAAAGAGGCGAAACAAAACGGGTCAGTCAAAAAGACTGAGTAAGTCCTATCTACTTCCAGTATAAAAACAGGTAAAGGTAACATGACATGCATAAACTGAAAGTAAACATAAGGATAATTACAAGATAGATAAACCAGGATAGCCGGTTGAACTACTGCGGCAAGGTAAACTAAGGTATCATGATATACTACGATGCTATGATAAGTCACGGTATCACATCGTCAGATTTCTGTCGAGTACATTATCCCAAGGTATCTACCCCGTCTAACATCCCACGGTACCTATTGTGTATATTCTTCCTAGTTCTAACATGTATATTTGCTCTGCACCTCTCGTACTAGTATCCCTACCCGCGTTATGTGTTAACCATGAGTGTCCCGTGCTCAAAGTCGTGTAACGGTCCATGTCAACCTAATATCGCATATATATAGGTTACTCGAATCATATGTTTCTTTTCATGTATATAAGTTCAGTCCTTTGCCGTACCTCGTACGGGCTTCCTCATGTCGTATTATCCTTGAAATCGTTTGGACTGTCACCCTTGTTCTAGCTAGGCTCCTCCATATGAATCATCGTTTGAACTACTAGGACTTACGCCACCTAGCACCACTAGGGATTACGCTTACCTATTGCACACTTTCGTATTTCGGTTTGGGTTAAACCACCTAGGCCACTAGGGATTACGCTAACCCTCAACCGCGCCCTTTTCCCCACGCATTCATCGTGAATCGTTTTTCTATAACTGTATGCACATGTATCACATCGTGCCATCCGAGTCCTGTCACAGGGCAGAACAAGCAATACAGGTCTCGGTCGGGAGCTTTAGATTTATCTGCCGATGCAGATACTAAGGTCTGCTTTTCTACACATGGCTATGGTCCCACGAGACCCCTCCCTCAACTAGTGAAAGGCAACACAAGCGAAAATCTTGCATGAGAACTACACTCCGGCCAGCCCACATCCTACGGCCTACCTCACCCATAATTAGATAGCAATTATGGTCTGTTGGGTGTTCCCTGCCTTTCCGTACGTACACGCTTGACTCAAGATGGTAGATGATCGGCGAACTTGCTATCTCGGGCTCCTTATGTATCCGTCGACTCACTGCTATCCACCCCAGTCTTTAGGTCGCTCGCATAGCAACCAAGGCATATTCTTGGTTCTTCTACCGCAGACCTCTACCTCTCGTGAGCCTAGTATAATGACCTGGCAGCTCACAGAGGGATCCCAAGAATATCCTCACGTTCCCCGAAGCCGCTGCTTCGTTACCCAGTTCGTTGGAGCCTTTATCTAAATCAGATAGCCTGCTCCTACGCATATACTTAAACGATGACCTACCGTATCGGGTTACTCATCTATCTAAGAAGTGGTCCAGATTTCCTTGACTAAGAATTATTACTTAGTTTCCCTTAACTAAGGTTTACCACTTAGCCTTATTTCCATTACCCTTGTTAACTATGGTTATTTACCTAATCCTCCGACTTAGGGTTTATCTAATGGGTTAAGTGTCACTTAAGTTCATAACTTAGCCCGTCTACAAACCATGTCAAAATTGGCTAAGTATCCAAGTCCAAGACTTAACCCTACAAACCATGTGTCAAGTTGGCTAAGTATATCAAGCAATCCATAACTTAACCTCGTCTAATTATCATTTTAGATTGGTTAATTATATAAATTAACTTGACCTTGTCAAATTACCGAGTCAAATCGGTCAAGCGTATTCAAGTGATTCGTGACTTAGCCTTATCATGTTTTCACGTTAGATTGGTTAAGTATAGATTAGCTTAACCTCATCAAATTAACGAGTTAGATTGGTTAAGTATAGGTCACTTAACCCCATCAAATCATCGTGTTAAATTAGTTAAGTGTTTAACTTAACCCCATTAAATTACCAAGTGGGATTAATTAAGTCTAGGCTAACGTAACCCCATCCGATTACCATGTTTAGATTAGTTAAGCCTAATCTTAACCCCATCCATTAACTGTATTATACGGTTAAGTGTCATTAGGAAAATTTACTTAACCTTATCACGTTATCGTGTTGGATTGATTAAGTGTTGGTTAACTTAATCCCGTCCACTAGTCGTATAAAAATGGTCAAGTGTCGTTAGGCAAATCAAGTTACTTAACCTACCCAAGCTTATCATGTTTTGTTAAGTATCATTAGCCTAAACAAATTACTTAACCCATTTGTCCATATCATATTTGGTTAAGCCTCATTAATCAAATTAACTTAACCCTATTATGTGGCATTAATTTAATTAATGCACCCTCAACCTCTCACATTAGACCTTGTTGTGGTTACTAGTTAAGCCGGGCGGGTCCGGGTAGATTTACACCACAACCTAGTCTAACCTCGGGTCTTAAGCGCGACATGACCAACTTCTCACATTGGGTCCTTTTGTTTGCAACTACTAGTTAGGCCGGTCGGTTCCGGGTAGTTTTACGTTGCAAACTCAACCCAACCTCGAGTTGGCCACACTCATATTATCTAAGTTCATCATGTTTCCAAAACATGTTACAAGTTTTCAAGCATTTGGGTAGACCTAACTTAATAGGTAAATTCCCAAAGGGTAGACCTAACTTAATAGGTAAATTCCCAAGCTCATGTTTTATACATACTTACATGTCATCTTCCATGTTATCTTTCAAGTCATATTTTCAAGTATAAACACATGTCATATTCAAATTAAGATTTTTCGACATGTTCATGTTTATCTAACTACCCAAAATCGTGTTTTCCCAACGCAAGCAAAGCGAGTCAACATAGTAAGGATACTATGTCACGTATTGGTCTCAAAACATGCATGATGCCAAAAAAGGCTTGGCTTCCACATGCATAACATCATAAAGGGCTTGGCCATAAACATGCATAGTGTCATAAGGTAATTTGGCCACAAACATGCATATTATCAAAAGGGATTTGGCCATAAACATGCACAACTTAAAAGAGGGGATTGGCCACGAACATGCATAATCTCATAAAGGATTTGGCCACAAACTTGCATGTTAGCATAAGGGGTTTGGGTTCATAAACATGCATAAGGCCCAAAATCTTGTCTTAGCCAATGTTTCACAAGTAAAATAGTTTCTAAAGGTTCATGCTAGCATTTCATGCATAAAGGTCCAAACTTGCAAGTTAAACTAGGTTATGCATAGCATGAGAGGCATGATTAAGTCACTCACATGGCCTAAGATCATAAATATGAACACAAGAGGCATGGTAAGGTTCATATAGATTCGCATAATCATGTTTAGCCTCATTTTATCCCATGTCAACATTAAAAATACCGTTTTGATCCAAAAGTAGCTAGAACTTACTTAGCATGGCAAGAGGACTAGGAGCATGAATCGTTTTGGCGAAGAAAGGTGGCTCCTTTGATGAAGATTCGCCATGAAACTCGCATAGCAACGTCGATTTGGCCTTGATTTGGTGTAGCAAGCTTGCACTTTTTGATTTGAACTTGATTTGAGTGCATAGGCTCTAGGGATTTGAGATGGAGGCCATGATCAATATTGATTTTGGCAGCACTTAGTTGCTAGGTTTGATTTTTAGGGATTTAGGTTAGGTTTAGGGTCTTTTTATAGAGATTAGGATAGTTTTAGGCCCTAGGATTAGATCTAGGATTAATCTAGACCACAGAAATCGTCACAGGCCCATCAGACCAGACCAAGACTGCATCCAGGTGCACCAGGCCACAAAACACGGAGTTGTGTTTTTGGACCCAGTCGACACCCAAGTCGACAGCCCTGTCGACTTGGGGTCCAGGGGTGTCGACAGCCCTGTCGACTCCCCTGTCGACATGGGCTTTGGCGGGAAAATTCCCGCCTGGCCCCATTTCTGCTTTCCAAAACTGTTTCCGAAATTCAAATTTCCAGAAATCTTCTTTGGGCCTTAACCGGGTCATACGGACTCCGATTTTCGAAAACTCGGACTCTATTTCGCGTATTTTTCCGAGACGAACGCAATGGCATAGCCCGTTTTACTTGATTCAGAATTTAAAATTAAATTCTGCCTTGATTCTCGTTTTAACATGTTATTGAAATACGGGTTGTTACAAAAAAGCATTGCACTGTTTTGTTATATGCACTGGTATTCTTGGGAGGAAACTTGTTCCGTGTTATACGGCATGGTCCCTTGATATATCTGATTTAAAGTAAAGTTTTTAATAACTGTTTTAGTTCTCACACCAGTCTCATGACTGACCTGGAGTTTATTGTTTTAACCTAAACTCTGGGTGCCCTTATTTTGACACGGGCAGCTAGTAGTTTTGGTTTTGCAGATTTATATTCACAGGATCCTGGTTTACAGTTGGAACGATACTCGGAAAGCTTTGTATCCGCGTATTACTTCTAGTTGTGTATTGTATTATTTTCCGCTGCTATGTAATGTAATGTAATCTCTGATATTTATTGAATGTAATATTCATTTATACTCTGTATATTCTTGTATTCTGATAGAATTGTTGTGAATAACATTGAAATGTTCTTCCGTCTGCGTTCTAATTTGTCGTGTTCTCAAAACAATCAGGGGTTTAGAACGGTCTGGGTCGGTTCAGCGACTGATTCGGATCGAGCGAAATTCCTTGTTGTCACAGTGGGGTTTCATCCATTAAACAAATAATAAATAATTTGTGCACTTGGGCGATGTGTGAAAATTTTTGTCCTAATCACGTAAACAAGTCGGATAACTTGTAAATGGATGTGTAACATTTCAGTATCATGAACATATATAAGGATGAATCATTACTCATATATAATAAAAGAGAACATAAGTTCTCTTGTTACCATAATCTATCAAAAACAATAAATATTTCTACTGATTCATTTACATCCAAAAATGTGAATTCTAATGTTGACTCACTTGCAATGAGATAAAAGTTTTCATTTTACATAAAAATGATATTCTTTTTACGTTGTATAAAATGTGATCTTTATATTACATTAAAAATGATATTCTTTTTTCTAAGTTTATATGATTAACATTAAAAATGTGTTTTAAATGTGAAACATATTTCATAATGAAATATGTAAATTTCTCTACTCTTTATAATATTAACATTAAAAGTGGGTTTTTAATGTGAAACATACTTCATAATGAAATATGTATATTTTCCATTACATGATTTATTTTCAACAAGGGAATACACATAAAAACATAACTTTTTATTTCATGCTTTATTTGCAACAAGGAATGCAAATAAAGATTTAACTTTCTATTTTTAGTTTTATTTACATCAAGGAATGTAAATAAAAGAAAAATGTAACATTTTACTTTCAATGTATATTTGCGTTCGTGAATACAAATAAAAGAACAAATTTTATTTTCAATGTATATTTGCATTTAAGAATGCAAATAAAAGAACAAAATTTATTTTCAATGTATATTTGCATTTGTGAATGCAAATAAAAGAACAAACTTTATATTTTAATATGTATTTGCATTTGTGAATGCAAATAAAAGAACAAACTTTATATTTTGAATACATATTTGCATCTCTAATCAAGTTTGACCGAAGATGTATATTTATTCCACTAATTCAAGTTTTGATAAAAGTTATTTCTATTACTAATCGAGTTTAACCAAAAATATGCTAATTTCTATCACTAATCAAGTTTAACACAAAAAGGTTAATTTCTATTCACTAATCAAGTTTAACACAAAAATGTTAATTTCTATTCACAAATCAAGTTTAACAAAATTAGCATTCTTTTTTTTATATAAAAATATACATTTTCAAATCCATTCTTTTTAATGCAAACAAATATGATGAATTTGTTTATTAACTTCTAATGCAAACAAAATAAGAATTTTGTTTATTAACTTTTAATGCCACCAAAATGAGAATTTTGTTTATTTACTTTTAATGCAAACAAAATGATGATTTTGTTTATTTACTTTTAATGCAAACAAAATGATGATTTTGTTTATTTACTTTTAATGCAAACAAAATGACGATTTTGTTTATTTACTTTTAATGCAAACAAAATGATGATTTTGTTTATTTACTTTTAATGCAAAAAAAATGATGATTTTGTATAATCCTTATTAAATGTCCAAAAATAAATGTTTTTGTTTCATTCCTTATAAATGACAAAATGTGTATTTCTACTTCATACTTTTAATGTGACAAAAATGTCCATTACTAATTCATTCTTTTTAATGTATAAAAATATACATTTTTAACTCATTCTTTTTAATGTATAAAAATATAGATTCTCAATTCATTCTTCTTAATGGATAAAAATATACATTTTCAATTCATTCTCTTTAATGTATAAAACTCTACATTTTCAATTCATTCTTTTTAACTTATAAAAATATACATTTTCAATTCATTCTTTTTAAAAGTGACAAAAATATCCCTTTTTATTATAAACAAAAATGATGATTTCAATTCAACAAAAATGTGATATTTTGTTTGATCTATTTCAACTCAACAAAAATGTGGTATTTTGTTTGATCTATTTCAACTCAACAAAAATGTGATATTTTGTTTGATCTATTTCCACTCAACAAAAATGTGATATTTTGTTTGATATTTATTTCTATAATCATTTGTAACACCCCGTATTTCTGTTAATACTAATATTCACAAATTAAAAGAATTAATATTGAGAATTTGCACGAAATAGCCTTAAAAAGGCATATAACAAATTTGAGATATGTGAATTGCCTTAAAAGGCGAAAAATGGAATTAAGACATTAATTGGAAAATTAATGTGTAGAAATGGTCATAAGTTAATTATGGATTAATTTGAATTCATGAATAGGTGCGTGTGTATATATATATATATATATATATATATATATATATATATATATGGGCAGTTAATGTAAACATGAATAGAAGTTTATTAATTTGCTGAGTGTTTGCTGAGTCACTTCTGACTCATTGCTGAGTCAATAAGATAAACCCCATCTGGTCTGAATGGCTGCGGTTATTTCTAGGTTAAATCTAATGGCCTAAATGAATCCTAACATCTATAAATAAGTGGGTAGACTCTAACCCTAAATCACTTGAAAAATTGGAGAGCTACCGACATGTCGTTGCCATGGAGTTCAGCATAGCCGTCACAAACTAAAGAAGAAGAAGGCCTAATCTACAAACTAAATCTACTCAAATCAAATCAAAAGCTCTCTCTCTTTCTATTTCTCTTCTTTAAAATTGTGTGTATGATGAATCTCACAATATTATTATAAAATAATTTGATTAAGTTATGAATGGATCACAAGAAAGTGATATGAATTGTTATGTATTTGTAAATTATGTTGTGGATCTCTTGTTATGCTATTATGTTATCATATATATGTTGTTATGTTGTAGTGATTATGTTGTAAATAATCCTATGCTATGTCATATGTGATTAATCATGCTATGCTATGTTGTAAATCATATCATGCTATGTTGCAAATTATGATATGCTATGTTGTAAATCTTATATATGTTGTAGATCTCATATTATCACATATGTTGAAATACTTATGTTATATGATAATGATGTCATGTTAAGTTGTGTTGAATCATACAAGTTGTAAAATCATGATGTTAGTATTTATGCGAATTGGATCATGTTTAAAGTTTATGTTTTTTTTATAATAGATCTTGATTATGGGAATTTGCCTATTGGGTTAGGTGTACCAATATACATGAATCTACAAATTAATTGGATCTTGAATATGGGAATTTTCCTATTAAGTTAGGTGTACCCATATACATGAATCTATGATTAAATGAATTTTGATTTTTGGGAATTTGCCTATTGAGTTAGGTGTACCCATATAAAACCATATTGTTAATGATGTTGATTCACACATGTCCTATACAAGTTTATGAAATTTGATCAAAATCATATTATGTGAATTATGAATAAGTTGACACATCCATGACGTGTATAACCTTATGCAAGTTGTAATGTATGCAAGTTTTACCCCTTGTTATGATTTATTTAGTCACATATATATGTTGTTGTTGTGAATATTTTCTTTTATGCTATGAGTTAGACTAATCGGGTCTAGCATACATTTTGCGAATAAACGTTCAAACGTGGGGTAGGGGTAATATTAGGAAATTAATAAATTGGGGTGCAATTGATATGATTTTGCATGCCTTAAATGGATGTCCATAATTGAGTCAATTATGGACATTGTTAAATTTGGAATTAATTAATAATTCAAGTAGGGAATTATTAAAATTGGGGAAAGTGGATTATTAATAATAATCAATGCTTAGGACACGAGGTTGGACCCGTTTGTGACGTAAACCTGCCTGGACCCGCCCGGCAAATCCAGTAGTCACAAATGTCGGCCCAATGTGAGAGGTCCTAGGCCCAAACTAAAGCATAACAGTTGTAAAGACACGAGGTTAGACTCTTTTATGGTGTAAGACTGCCCGGACCCGCCCGGCAAATCCAGCTGCCATAAATGTCAGTCTAATGTGAGAGGTCTTTATGAGGTTATGGCCTTAATGAATTAAGAAATACTTAGCTAGATAATCATGTAAGGTGGGACATGGGGGTTAAGTAGGTGCCTTGGGTGGCATGAGGAATCTAGTGGTTGCCTTTAGAGGCATTTGAAATACGATTAGACTTAACCAAATACACATGTAAATGAACATGACTAAGTGGGTTAAGTGGATGGACTAATGGGACAAGCTTAGGTGGAATGCTTGTGGGAAATAATGGGGGCCCATTTCAACCAGTATCCCAAAACGTATCTTTGTGGGCTCGACCCAAGTCGAGGACGGGACACGCATATTGGGTTTGACTATAAGAGGCCAAAATAGGGAGCGGTGGCAACGCAAGTCCAACGGGTTTCATATGCGTGTGTGGACCCGGGCTGGTAGGTAAGACGTTGTTGCATCGTGTAGGTATAAGCCGTGCATCTCCGTTATATCGGGTTGCCACTTTAGGGGAATGATACACCCCACTGTGGGGCCAGCACGGGTATCTACGAGTAGGGAGCCGATCGAAAAATGGAAAGTGGGGTACACCTAGTGGAGATAGGGGCAGGCGGCACCTATGTAGTCAGCTAGGAGTACGCAAAGCCATTAAGAAAGTTTCTAAGTGAAGCTAAGTGGAATCAATCTTTAGGGTGACTGGTGTGGTGCAGTATAGTGTTTATCCTTTAGTATTTAGGAGCGCCTATAACGTTTCCTTTAGCGATTGTCTATGTCCTTAATATGCTCTTTCATAGACATTTCCTTGTTTTCCAGCTTATGCCTTAGTCCAGTTATTTTGATAATAGTATTGTAGAATCATCATACTCGCCAGACATTATGTCTAACCCCCCCCTCTTTTTCATCTTTTTCTCCCTTCAGGTCCTCAGGTTGGGCCAAGTTCCAGTGGAGTCTGATTGGATTGCTTATCTCTTGGAAAGCTTGGACTGCTGAAGTAAAGTCCAGCTTGTTATCTTTCTTTTTAATGGTTATTTATGTAATGGGATTATGTACTTGTTTTATCAAGATAGATATTGTACTTGACTTTGATTATGGTGTTATGATGTAATCAAACATGTTTTGACTTCTGCTGCAATTGAAATAAAGTTTTTAAATTTCCAAGTACTATTTTATATCTGTCTTGTTGAAATTTTACTGTTCTATATTCACCTAAAACCTCCATAGAAGTTAATGCATTCCCTTTGTGAGTGACATTAATGGACGTGAGGTGTTACACGTGGTATCAGAGCATAAGGTTACCAGAACAGATAAAAATTTTAGAAAAATATTTTTCTAAAGTATTTTTGGAAGAAGTGCTTTCAAAAACATGTTATTTAGAGAATGTTTTTATGAAAAACATAATCCCAAATAGTCATATCCTTATCTTTAGCTTTCGAATTCTCCATTTTGAATCTTTCCTTTTTTGTTTCAGCATGGCTGAAGATTTAATCTCCCAGAAGGTGTGACGGTTCCAGGGTGGTTTAGGAGATATTTGGAGGCTAGGGCCACCACTGCAGGCCCAGCACATGTTCCTCCACCCCCAGTTGCACCCATTCCTCCTCCTCCTCCTCCTCGTGTTGACACTTTTGCAAAGACGTGCAAGGAATTTAAGGCTATGGGAGGAAAAACTTTTCAAGGGACTGAGACGTTTGTGGAGGCCAGAGACTGGCTTAAGGAGACTGAGGAATTGTTGGATATCTTTGAAGTGGAAGATGGGAGGAAAGTCCGTTTAGCTGCTTGGTTAATGAAGGGAGAGGCCTCGTTTTGGTGGGAGGTCACTAACGGGGAACGTCCAGTTGATTCATGGGCGGATTTCAGACGAAGGTTTGAGGCAAAGTTTCTTTCAAGGGCAGAGGAGAATTTAAATATGGAAAAATTCCTGACATTAAAGCAAGGGAGCTTATCAGTGAAGGAGTATGTCAATAAATTTAATCAGTTAGCAAGGTTTGGCTTGGAGTTGGTGAACACGCAAGAGAAGAAAGCTTTAAGGTTCGTTAGAGGCTTGATGAACTGTTGCAAGGGTTGTCTATGACCCACATCCCTATGGGAGCCACCTTTGAAAGGCTAGTAGAAATGGCGCTTATGCATGAGGATAAGGCAGTTGAAAAGAAAGGGGATCAGAAGAAACCCCAACAGCAAAATAAGAAGGGTGGTAAAAACAATAATGGCAAAGGGAAGAAGAGATGCTTCAATTGTGGGACGCCTGGCTATCTCAGCAAAGATTGTAGAAAGAAAAAGAAGACTGGTTGTTTTCATTGTGGAGATGCGGGACATTTGGTGAAGGACTGCCCAAAGAAGGGGCAGAGGGCAGGTTCTACCTCGGGAGGACAGGTGCAGGCTCTTATGGCACCAGGGAAGGCAAGGGGGCAAGTTCAGGCTATTGCGGCCCCATCGCTGCAAGAAAGAGGTAGAACAATTTCTGTTGAAAGCTTAGTTTTTCTGTTTGATCATCCTGTCCGTACCTTATTCGATTCTGGCGCATCTCATTCGTTTATCTCTGCATCATTAGTTGAATTACTGCACTTGAACACCAGTTTAGTAGAGGATCCCTTGGTTGTTTCAAATCCAATTGGGGGTTCGACTCATTTGACCATGATATGTTTGGATTTGAAAATCTCTATACTTAGCGTTGAATTTAGATGTGATGCTTATGTATTGGGCTTCACGGGCTATGGGCTAATTTTAGGAATGGATTGGTTATCTAGAAATGGGGCCATTCTTGATTGTGAAAGGAGAGTAGTTAGGCTTGTGACTCGCCTTGGTAATGCTCTCGACATCTTTTGTAGTCCCATAAATTCCGTTATGCTAAGTTATCTTGAATCGCTTGACGCGTCTGTAGAGAATCTGCGAACGGTAGAGGTGGTCCGGGAATATCCGGATGTGTTTGAGGAGGTGAAGGGCTTACCTCCAAAGCGGGAGATAGACTTTCGAATTTATCTTGTGGATAATGCTAAACCCGTATCTTTGCCAGTGCGCCACATGGCTCCTCGTGAAAGGAGGGAACTCAATAAGCAAGTGAAGGAGTTGCTTGAGAAGGGGTTCATAAGACGTAGTATATCAGAGTGGGGTGCTCCAGTAGTATTTGCTACAAAGGCGGATGGGTCCCTTAAACTTTGTGTGGACTATAGAGAACTAAACAAGCTTACTAAAAAGAACCGACACCCACTGCCGAGGATTGACGATCTCTTTGATCAGTTAGTTGGCGCCTCAGTGTTTTCGCAGTTGGACTTAGCCACTGGCTTTCATCAACTGAGAGTGGCTGAGGATAGTATAGATAAGACTGCTTTTAGGACTCCTGACGGATTCTATGAATGGCTAGTGATGCCCTTTGGTTTGACAAACGCCCCCGCATATTTTGTTGATTTGATGAGTAGGGTGTTTAGGGAGTACCTTAACAAATTCGTGGTAGTCTTTGTGGATGACATCTTAGTCTTTTCTAAGAATGAAGAAGAGCACGCCCTACATCTTAGGGAAGTGATGGAAACCCTTCGAGCGCATAACCTTAAGGCAAAATTTTCTAAGTGTCACTTTTGGAGGAAAGAAGTACGGTTCTTAGGGCACGTGGTTTCCAAGGAAGGGATAGCAGTGGATCCCGCAAAGGTGGTGGCCATCCAAGATTGGAAGGTCCCTAAAAATGTAACCGAAGTAAGAAGTTTCTTGGGGTTGGCTGGCTATTATAGGAAGTTTGTCAAAGACTTCGCAAAAATATCAGCTCCATTAACACGGTTAACGAAGAAGAACCTGGTTTTTACGTGGGACGAAGATTGTGATGATGCGTTCCAACGTTTAAAGAGAGCCTTAACTTCAGCCCCAGTCTTAGTGCTGCCAGACGGGAATAAACCGTTTACCGTCTATATTGATGCTTGTGGGACGGGACTTGGCGCGGTCCTCATGCAAGAGGGAAGAGTAATAGCCTATGGTGGAAGGCAGTTGAGGGTTCATGAAAAGAATTACCCTACGCATGACCTTGAGTTAGCCGCAATTGTTTTCGCGCTTAAGTCTTGGCGTCACTATCTTCTTGGTGAGAAATTCGAACTGTTCACTGACCACAAATCATTAAAATACTTATTCTCTCAGAAGGATTTGAATTTAAGGCAGCAACGGTGGATGGAATTCCTAGCCTCCTACGATTTTGAAATAGCATATACCCCGGGCAAGGGTAACGTGGTAGCAGACGCCTTAAGTAGGAAAAGGTTGTCTTTGAGTCCGTTGTTTGTTGAACGACGAAGCTTAGAATTCATCTCCATGTTTGACTTTAGACCCTCCGTTGACCTAGTACCTGGTTTGTTAGCATCCTTGGAGGTTAGACCTACGCTTCTAGGACGAGTTGGTGAGGCACAGCAAGACGACCCCCAGTTGGTTGAGATAGTAGAAAAGCTTAAAGGAGGGGAGTCGTCTAGCCATCTTCGTAGGTATACCCTAGACGACAAGGGTTGGTTGCGAAGGGATAATAGACTTTGTGTACCACAAGACGAAGACTTAAGGAAGGCCATTCTTGATGATGCTCATCGCTCAAAGATGACCATTCATCCCGGCGGAGACAAGATGTACAAAGATATGAAGCGGGTTTTCTTTTGGGCCGGTATGAAAAAGGATGTGGCCGAGTACGTCGCTAGATGCTTGGTGTGCCAACGAGTAAAAGCGGAACAAAAGAAACCCGGTGGGTTGCTTCACCCATTGGAAGTTCCACTATGGAAATGGGAAAGCGTCTCAATGGATTTTGTGGATGGATTACCAAGATCAAGGAAGGGTAATACGGGGATTTGGGTTATAGTAGATAGACTTACTAAGAGCGCCCATTTTATTCCCGTGAAAAGTAAGAGGACTGCTCCGTGGTTGGCTTCTGTATACATTAAAGAGATAGTTCGTTTGCACGGTATTCCTTCTAGTATAGTAAGCGACCGTGATCCCATCTTCACTAGCGAATTTTGGAAGAGTTTACAAGAGGCGGTAGGGACTCAGCTATGTTTGAGCGCCGCATATCATCCTCAGACGGACGGCCAGACCGAGAGGGTGAATCGTATTCTAGAGGATCTTTTAAGGCTTTGTATCCTAGACTTTGGGGGTACATGGGAAGAGCACCTTCCGTTGGTAGAATTCACATATAATAATAGCTTTCAGTCTAGTATTGGCATGGCACCTTTCGAAGCTCTTTATGGAAGGCCTTGCCGTTCGCCTACATGTTGGTGGGAATCTACCGATAAAATCCTACTTGGGCCCGATATGGTTAGGGAAACCTCGGAGAAGATTGATTTGATTCGAAGGAGGATGGAAGCAGCACAAGATAGGCAAAAATCGTATGCTGATAAGAGGAGGATAGATCTTGAGTTTGACATTGGGGACATGGTTTTTATCAAAGTGTCTCCGTTACGGAATGTTGTTCGCTTTGGGTCCATTGGGAAATTAGCGCCAAGGTTTGTAGGGCTGTTTCCTATAAAAGACAGGATTGGGAAGATGGCGTATAGGGTGGAGTTGCCTGAGAAACTTAGTGGAGTACACGACGTATTCCATGTATCACATTTGAGGAAGTGTTTGCACAAGACCGCGGAGGTGGTAGAGCCGAGCTTGCTTAAAGAGGTGGAAATAGAGCGTGATGCAACAATTAGACGAGCTCCTACATGCATTCTTGGGTCGGAGATCAAAAAGTTGAGAAATCGAGAGGTCAGACTAGTTAAAGTGCAATGGGGAGATGATGAGAGCAACGCTACTTGGGAGACAGAAGGGAAGATGCGTTCGTTATACCCTTTTCTTTTTGAGGGTATGTCTTTTAATTTCTCCTTTATCGCTTAGCTTATCTTATCTTATCTTTAGTATGTCCTCTCATTAGTATCTTTGACCTTTAGTTAGGATATTCCTATGGTTGAAACATGTGTTTGAGACATGTTATGTATGATGGATGCAAAATGGATGCAAGTGGTTGCTAGTGGTTGCTCGTGGATGCATATATACACACACTTTAGGCACTAGATCGGCTCAGTCACTACATATTGCATATTGCATAAATGAATGTATTTAGTATAATGGATGTATAATGGTTGTAACATCATATAGATGCTGCATTCGGTTGAATGGATGTGCACGCATATAGAAGTAGTTTGTAAGCAATTAGGATCTTTTGCATACATAATGGATGCATGGCACTATCATGAATTGCATCAAGGAGGTCAACTGAATCAGTGGACCGCCTGATTTTGCATTAGATACGGACATAGACACACACTGTGCATTTAAACATGAAAGCATTAGAAGTCTATAAGGACAATGGATGCCAGTGTTTGTTGATTGAGTAGATGGTTGATGATAGGATATAAACTTGAAGATTTCGGGGTCGAAATCCCTTAAGGAGGGGAGAATGTAACACCCCGTATTTCTGTTAATACTAATATTCACAAATTAAAAGAATTAATATTGAGAATTTGCACGAAATAGCCTTAAAAAGGCATATAACAAATTTGGGATATGTGAATTGCCTTAAAAGGCGAAAAATGGGATTAAGGCATTAATTGGAAAATTATTGTGTAGAAATGGTCATAAGTTAATTATGGATTAATTTGAATTCATGAATAGGTGTGTATGTATATATATATATTTATATATATATGGGCAGTTAATGTAAACATGAATAGAAGTTTATTAATTTGCTGAGTGTTTGCTGAGTCACTTCTGACTCATTGCTGAGTCAATAAGATAAACCCCATCTGGTCTGAATGGCTGCGGTTATTTCTAGGTTAAATCTAATGGCCTAAATGAATCCTAACATCTATAAATAAGTGGGTAGACTCTAACCCTAAATCACTTGAAAAATTGGAGAGCTACCGACATGCCGTTGCCATGGAGTTCAGCATAGCCGTCACAAACTAAAGAAGAAGAAGGCCTAATCTACAAACTAAATCTACTCAAATCAAATCAAAAGCTCTCTCTCTTTCTATTTCTCTTCTTTAAAATTGTGAGTATGATGAATCTCACAATATTATTATAAAATAATTTGATTAAATTATGAATGGATCAAAAGAAAGTGATATGAATAAATTATGTTGTGGATCTCTTGTTATGCTATTATGTTATCATATATATGTTGTTATGTTGTAGTGATTATGTTGTAAATAATCCTATGCTATGTCATATGTGATTAATCATGTTATGCTATGTTGTAAATCATATCATGCTATGTTGCAAATTATGATATGCTATGTTGTAAATCTTATATATGTTGTAGATCTCATATTATCACATATGTTGAAATACTTATGTTATATGATAATGATGTCATGTTAAGTTGTGTTGAATCATACAAGTTGTAAAATCATGATGTTAGTATTTATGCGAATTGTATCATGTTTAAAGTTTATGTTTTTTTTATAATAGATCTTGATTATGGGAATTTGCCTATTGGGTTAGGTGTACCCATATACATGAATCTACAAATTAATTGGATCTTGAATATGGGGATTTGCCTATTAAGTTAGGTGTACCCATATACATGAATCTATGATTAAATGAATTTTGATTTTTGGGAATTTGCCTATTGAGTTAGGTGTACCCATATAAAACCATATTGTTAATGATGTTGATTCACACATGTCCTATACAAGTTTATGAAATTTGATCAAAATCATATTATGTGAATTATGAATAAGTTGACACCCTTAGATCCATGACATGTATAACCTTATGCAAGTTGTAATGTATGCAAGTTTTACCCCTTGTTATGATTTATTTAGTCACATATATATGTTGTTGTTGTGAATATTTTCTTTTATGCTATGAGTTAGACTAATCGGGTCTAGCATACATTTTGCGAATAAACGTTCAAACGTGGGGTAGGGGTAATATTAGGAAATTAATAAATTGGGGTGCAATTGATATGATTTTGCATGCCTTAAATGGATGTCTATAATTGAGTCAATTATGGACATTGTTAAATTTGGAATTAATTAATAATTCAAGTAGGGAATTATTAAAATTGGGGAAAGTGGATTATTAATAATAATCAATGCTTAGGACACAAGGTTGGACCCGTTTGTGACGTAAACCTGCCCGGACCCGCCCGGCCAATCCAGTAGTCACAAATGTCGGCCCAATGTGAGAGGTCCTAGGCCAAAACTAAAGCATAACAGTTGTAAAGACACGAGGTTAGACTTTTTATGGTGTAAGACTGCCCGGACCCACCCAGCAAATCCAGCTGCCATAAATGCCAGTCTAATGTGAGAGGTCTTTATGAGGTTATGGCCTTAATGAATTAAGAAATACTTAGCCAGATAATCATGTAAGGTGGGACATGGGGGTTAAGTAGGTGCCTTGGGTGGCATGAGGAATCTAGTGGTTGCCTTTAGAGGCATTTGAAATACGATTAGACTTAACCAAATACACATGTAAATGAACATGACTAAGTGGGTTAAGTGGATGGACTAATGGGACAAGCTTAGGTGGAATGCTTATGGGAAATAATGGGGGCCCATTTCAACCAGTATCCCAAAACGTATCTTTGTGGGCTCGACCCAAGTCGAGGACGGGACACGCATACTGGGTTTGACTATAAGAGGCCAAAACAGGGAGCGGTGGCAACGCAAGTCGAACGGGTTTCATATGCGTGTGTGGACCCGGGCTGGTAGGTAAGACGTTGTTGCATCGTGTAGGTATAAGCCGTGCATCTCCGTTATATCGGGTTGCCACTTTAGGGGAATGATACACCCCACTGTGGGGCCAGCACGGGTATCTACGAGTAGGGAGCCGATCGAAAAATGGAAAGTGGGGTACACCTAGTGGAGATAGGGGCAGGCGGCACCTATGTAGTCAGCTAGGAGTACATAAAGCCATTAAGAAAGTTTCTAAGTAAAGCTAAGTGGAATCAATCTTTAGGGTGACTGGTGTGGTGCAGTATAGTGTTTATCCTTTAGTATTTAGGAGCGCCTATAACGTTTCCTTTAGCGATTGTCTATGTCCTTAATCTGCTCTTTCATAGACATTTCCTTGTTTTCCAGCTTATGCCTTAGTCCAATTATTTTGATAATAGTATTGTAGAATTATCATACTCGCCAGACTTTATGTCTGACCCCCCCCTCCCTCTTTTTCATCTTTTTCTCCCTTCAGGTCCTCAGGTTGGGCCAAGTTCCAGTGGAGTCTGATTGGATTGCTTATCTCTTGGAAAGCTTGGACTGCTGAAGTAAAGTCCAGCTTGTTATCTTTCTTTTTAATGGCTATTTATGTAATGGGATTATGTACTTGTTTTATCAAGATAGATATTGTACTTGACTTTGATTATGGTGTTATGATGTAATCAAACATGTTTTGACTTCTGCTGCAATTGAAATAAAGTTTTTAAATTTCCAAGTACTATTTTATATCTATCTTGTTGAAACTTTACTGTTCTATATTCACGTAAAACCTCCATAGAAGTTAATGCATTCCCTTTGTGAGTGACATTAATGGACGTGGGGTGTTACATCATTCTTTCACAAAAATGTAAATTTTGTTGAACATAATCTAATGACAAAAATGTAAATTTTGTTCTTTTTTTATTTTCAACAAAAAGCAATGTTAATTTTGTTCTTTATAATCTAATTAACAAAAATGTTAATTTTGTCCTTTATAATCTAATAAACAAAAAAATGTTAATTTTGTCAAATCCTTTTAATGTAAACAAAAATGTCCTTTTTAATCCTATTTAACATTTTATAAACAAAATGTCCTTTTTATCTTAATTTACATTTTTTTTAACAGAAATGTACTTTTTATTCTAATATTCATTTTCTAACAAAAATGCACTTTTTTATACTAATATTCATTTTCTAGCCAAGGTGGTATTTTAAATCTACTTTAACAAAAAATGATCATTACAATTCATCACCAACAGCAAACAGAGAAACACAGATCTGAATTTATTACATTCATACATCGATTTCAAATAACCAGAAAATAATTAAATTTTAGTTAATTATTGAAAAAAAGAATTCTCACCGAAGGTTTTAATTCTGATCGGTTTAGATCTGAAAATTTTCCAAAATCTGGTCTACTCTGTTTCAGATCCGGTCTGTTCTATTGAGTAGATCCGGTCAAGACGAGTCCAATTGTAATGACCCGTACTTTCACGAGGTAATAATTAATTTATTTAATTATTTAAAAGGTGAATTAAAGGATTTAATGGTCGTGGAATTAAATAATGGCAAATATTTAATTAAAATAATAAATTAAATAATATATTTAATTCTGAAATGATCAAAATTGGCTGGAATGATGATATGGTGTGAACCGGATCATCTGTGATATTTAATTCAGTTTAGAATTGAAGTTGAATAACGAATATATTTAATTAACGACAGTTTGAACATATAATTATATTATAATTAAAATCGAGCTCGAAATGGCGCTACAGTTCGTAAATTGGCGATTCGAACTTCAACTGAATGTACAGGATTCGTTTTAAGCCGGATTTTTGTGAAAGAAGAAACGTGTGGAGCTGGTGGAGTATATCTTTCTAGTGGAAGAGAAAATTCGGGATTTCATCGTGTAGATTTTGATTTACGTCCAAATCAAATTTCAGAAAAGTCGCTGTGAAATTCCTTTATAATTTGCGATGCTTTATATACGTTATAAAAGAGATTTTCAGTATAAACTGAATACCGGGATAATCTGGAATATGGAATATCAAACTGTAAATTCTGATATGATATTTCTGAGCTGTACGATATCATATGTGAAGATATACGATAATATAAATTTATTTATATTTAATTTAATAATATTTAAATATATTTATATATTTAAATGGGTCATCCAGAGCTTTAAAAATAGTCGGTTTTGCAAACGAAGTCGGAATTCGACGAAACCAGTTTTGTTGGATCCACAATATCAAATAGTTGTTAGATTTCCAGTTTCGTGATTTTTAGAGTCAGTACGTGGCCGTACGGATTTTTAGAGTGAAAAACAATCAGTATTTCGATGGTTAAAAATATGCTGTGTGAGCAAACGAAGTCGGAATTCGACAAAACCAGTTTCGTTGGGACCGTAATGTCGAACTCTAGCTACATGCCAATTTTCGTGATTTTTGGGTATCGTATGTGATCACAGGAATTTTAGAGGACGAATTAAAATCACGTTTGCTTAAAAACCAATATAATATTCGAATAAAAAAATATAAAAACTAACCTATATAATACCATTTCAAATTATAAACCTAATACATTCTTCCTCAGTCAAACAATACCGCCGTCACATTTTTTTCTGGCTCCAAATCAATTTCGCGAATGGGAAAAATCAAATAAAAATCGAAATGAATTCCATAAATCCCTAGATAAATATGTTAGGGATGCTTGAAGGGTTGGCTACGTTCTGGTATACATTTTGTGGGTTGCGACGGGGTTTTACTGGTGCTCGAAACACAGCCGTGATGCTAGGGTTCCCTCTCGTTTCGGGTATGGTGATTTTTTGGGAAAAAGGAGTTCACGTTTGGGTTTATGGTGTAAAACCGAATGTGAGGGTGGAGTTTTGAGGATTTTGGTGAGTAGTGAGTTCGGTGCTTTTCCAGTCACCGTGAGGTTCGTGCTGGTCATCGCGAAGGGCTGTGTGGGAGGAGCGGTGTTCGATGATAAGGCAGAAATGGAGAGGGGTTGAGGAGATGAAGAATGGTACCATTTATTTGATTGTTGGTTGAAGTATTGGAGGAATTCGCATCCACGATGGCTGTGTGAGGAGTGGATATTTTAGTTCGACAGGAGGAAAGGTCCGATGTTTTTGAGTGGAGGAAGAAAGGGCCACGTCGGGTTCTAAAGTGTGGTAGTGGGCCGAGTGAAATGGTAAAGCCCAATTAGATTAAAAATCAAGTTTTTATTTTATATTAATTGTGTAATAACTTGCGATCTAAATATCTTGGTCATACGTGGACGGAATTCAGCGAAACAAGATCCGACAGGATCGTATGGACGGGAGCAACACGATGAGACTGACCGGGAGTGAATCCGAGCCCGTTACAATTTATAGCAAAATAAATTATCCGTCAGAATCAAAGATGGTTATCGTTATTAACGATGATTGTCCAATGTGAGTTAAACTCACCAACTCTTAACAGTTTATAATTTCATGTTGTATTTTTAGAACTGTTAGAAATTGTCTGTTTGATTGTGTGTTGACTGTTTGATTGAACTGCTAGTCAGTTAATGAAATATTATATATATATATATAATATAATATAAACAGTTATATAGTTATATATTGATTCTGCTTATCAGAATAATTCATATTGAACTGAAAGTGATGACAATCATATTGTGTAACATCTGTGGATGCAGGGAGACAGGTTGGAGGAATCCGACTGGATTCCTCAACGGTTATTTTATTGTTTTTCATATATTGTAATATATGATGTAGTTTATAATTTGTGGTTGATTATATGTACGTGGACGATATTGAACATCGTGATTTGATATGATTGAACACCATAACATACCGAATGTTGATAAGGGGATTTTCAAAGTGATGTTGAAAACAGAATATTTATAAATTGGAATATTTATAAATAAGAGATATTTATAAATTTAAATATTTATAAATAAGGAATATTTATAAATTGGTATATTTATAAATAGGAGATATTTTAAAAAGGAAAATAAATTTAAAACATTTCTTTTTGAATGGAAAGGCCTGTGTGGCGAGTTTGAGGATTTTCCCGATGCTCCCGATACAAAGGAGGTTATGGCGAATTTTCCCGGGAATTTAAGGAGTTAGAATATTTCAAGAATAAATTTGAAAAGGAAATATTTGTAAACCATTTACAAATAGAATTGGAAAGGGAACATTATAAAAAGGAAATCATTTTTAAAGTGTAGAACCGTTATTTAAAGGTAAATCTTTTCAAATGAATAAAACGTTGTTAAAAAGGAAATCATTTTTAAAGTGTAGAACTGTTATTTAAAAGTAAATCTTTTCAAATGAATAAAACATTATAAAAAGGAAATCTTTATAAAGTGAATAAAGAAATCGAATATGGTATTCGAATGGAGAAATCGAATATGGTATTCGAAAGGAGAAATCGAATATGGTATTCGAAGTTAGTTAATTGAATATAGACATTCGAAAGGAGTTGATCGAATATGGTATTCGAAGTTAGTTAATCGAATATGGTATTCGAAAGTTAGTTAATCGAATATGTTATTCGAAAGGGTTTAGTCAAGTCGAGTTAGTCAAATAGAGTTAACCAGTTTGAGTTAATCAGTTAGAGTTAACCAGTTGGAGTTAATTAGTTAGAGTTAATCGATTAGAGTTAAAACGAACTAGAGTTAATCAAATATAGTCATTTGAGACAGAGTTAGTCAAACATAGTATTCAGGGTATGTTTCCATCTTGTACGACTGCTAGCGTAATTCGCAGGGCTGTAAATAGCCTACGGCGGTCGGATGTTTCCTGAGGGAGTCAGGCGTAACCATTGTGATCGCTGCGATCTAGAGTCAAGCGAATGGAGTTTAATCGAATATTAGTTATTCGATAGGAGTTAATCGAGTTGATCGAATTGAGAAATAAGTTAAGTTAAATAAGTTGAGTTGATCGAGTTAAGTTAGTCAAGTTAGTCGAGCCTAGTTAATCGAATCGAATTGGTCGAACCAAGTAAGTCGAGTTAGTCGAGTCAAGTTAAGTTAGTCGAGTTAAGTTCGTCGAGTTAAATAAATCGATGTTAGTTTCATCGAAAGGAGTTATCGATGTTAGTTTCATCGAAAGGAGTTATCGATGTTAGTTTCATCGAAAGGAGTTATCGATGTTAGTTTCATCGAAAGGAGTTATCGATGTTAGTTTCATCGAAAGGAGTTATCGATGTTAGTTTCATCGAAAGGAGTTATCGATGTTAGTTTCATCGAAAGGAGTTATCGATGTTAGTTTAATCGAAGTAAGATTTTCAAATATGAGATATTTGAAAAAGAAGAGTTATTGAATATTAGTTATTCGAAGAGGGATTATCGAATATCGTTTATTCGAGAAGGAGTTAATCGAATATAGGTTATTCGAAGAAGAGTTAATCAAATAGAGATTTCTCGAAGAGAGTTAATCGGCAAATTCGATTATATCGAATTCGGGAAAGTACTTATACTTTCCAGTGTTTAAATAGAGATTTATTTATTTATAAATAAATAAGTGTTAGGTTAACTATTCACTAATAAGAATAGAAGTTATAATTAAAGTTAGATAATTCGAAAGGAGGGATTATAACGTTATCGTTATAACCAATGTTTTAAATATAGAAGTGGATTAGTAAAATTGGATCCGAGAAAGGCATAAAGAAGTTGTTAAAGATTAAAAGATAAACTTTGACCATTTCGAAGTTATAACGTTGTTCAGTTAAGGTCTGAGAGGTAATTATACCCCAACTTGAGTGACTTCCTTCTTAACTAAGAAATGGTAAGGTTTGATCGTAAAGGAGTTTTGGAAATGTTTTCCAAACGAGAATCAGAAATGTTTTCTGATAAAAGAAAAATAAGAATTTAGAATATAGGGAAACAGGAGATAAGTAAATAAATGAACTAAAGAGATTTATGTTAAATAATGTTTGTTCGATATAATTTCCATTTGGAAATAATATCGTTGTTTGCACACTTGTTTTTCTTTGATAGTTAACTCACCGACTATCGAAGTTTTGACCATTTTAACGTTGTTAATATGGAGAGACCGGTTGGATTATTATCCAAAGAACCACTCTGTATTGGCATAAGCGTCGCGAATCATATATGCCAAAGATAATTGAAGACGGAGTAAAATGCAAGGGCTGTTGTATAAGTCTTAGATAACAGTCACTAAGATGGATATACTGAATAGTGCCTTCGGTTTGTCCAGTCCCAAGACAACTTGTATGGACGAAGGTCTGACAGAGTATATCCAATGGATCGCGTAAGTTGATCTGTTCCAACGTATTCACGTTTGGTGGCGGAGGAATTCGTTTCTCTTAGCTGTATACCCGTGTTATTTTTGGATAAGTCAATTTGTGATTTGGCGGGTATGACGATGTGACATTTCTAAGTGAATGAAGATGGATGTCTGACATAGTATTTCCAGATGGTCACGTACATTGATTTCTTCAACTATACCAAGAGTGGAAGCGGAGAAGGAAACTTCTTTTAGCTGACACGTAATGTATGGTTGAAGACATCAATTAGTGATTCTGATGGATCTGACAATGTGGCATTCGAAGTGAATCTGATGTGATGATAAAGCGTAGCTTCTAGCCTCATCAACCGGTAAATGACAGAAATCGGGCAGGCAGCATGGCTAAGTCGGTCGCACCGAAGTAGGGTGTATAATCACCTATCTAGAGAATATTCATTTGTTTCTTACATCTATCAATGCTGTCCCATATATATACGGGAACGGTTGCTAATCCCAACCGTTGGTGATGTACATTCGATACACTCAAGCGAAATGAGTGGTCGGTCATGTGTGGCTGAGTTACAAGATGTTCTTTTTGAACTCCAGTGTATCGTTCCTAGAGTACACTGATCGGAAGGTGGTTCCATACCTTATCATAGTTGGAAATCCATTATCCAATACGTGCTTGCGAGTTTGATTGTATACTATATATGTAGAACGTGAGATGAAAGCGTTTCTGCTAGTTGATATCTATTTGTACATAGACATTATTATAATATCAAAAGGTTTTTGATATAAGGATATTTTGGATTCTCATAAGGGAAAAACCCGTTCCGTTCTGCGGCGTGGTCTTATGAGATATCGTTTACTTGTTCATATACATGTTTAAACTGTTTTACTCATACCAGTCCCATGACTGACCCGGAGTTTACTTTGTTGTTCTCCCTAAACTCTTGGGTGCCTAATTTGTACGGGCAGTCAAGTAGTCAGGAATTTGCAGATATACTTGGAGAGCTTGGAGCAGGAGGCTTCAAGATCGTATAGCTATAGTTATTTCTGCTGTGTTGTAAGTGTTGTACTCTGATAAGTGCTATTGTATACATAACTGTTATATTTCAAAGTTATGTTACATATTATATGTTATTCGTTCCGCTGTGGGGTTCGTGTTACTCTGATGTTGTGTTCTTCTTCTTCTTCTATTCTAAGTTTCTATCTTATCTATTCTCACCCTCTAATTTCTTTCATTAACTATTCGATTATTTTTTATCCTTGGATGTTCGATATGTGTTGTATATCGGATAACCAAGATCGCATTTTTCCGGGTCGTTACAGTTGGTATCAGAGCTTAAGTTAAGAATTACCTTGGCTCTGTGGCGTGACTCGGTAGAGATAGGGTTAGTAATACCCTAGATTGAGTTTGAGTGTATATATACGAGTGCGTGTTTGTATTTGATATAAAAATGGTTTTATATTGTGGAGATTCATTGGCTGAGTTGTTTATGAGTTCTGGTCGATCAGTTTGATCCACTGTATCGGTAGGAGTAAATAAATACTTGAATACGATGGACCGACACAGTATGGATATGTGATATATTATCATATATAGGTTGTGATTATAATCGAATGATATTATAAAGTGGAATGGTTATATATAACCAATCAGAATCATATAAGTAAAGTATATGAAATAAGATGAATTAAATTTGAATTTAAATCAGATTTGGAATTAAAATAAGAAAATTTTAAGTTCCTAGGAGATTTTGAGATGTTTTCAAAATGGATGTATTTAGTAAGGGTTTTGAAATGATATAGTATTGAAATCACTTGGGTCGCTGGAAAATAATTCCGATGATGACTGCGCAGTATCATCGGTGTGATTTTCGAGTTCTAAGTGGTGGATTACTACCAGAGATTTTGATTTAAATTGTTTTGAGAAAACAAGGTGTTTAGAAATTAAAAGGTTTTGAATTGGTAGTATGATTTCAAATTGATTTGAAATTTACCCAGGAATTTAAGTTCTAGAAATTAAATTTTGACTTGTGAAGTTAATTCGAATGGGATGGTAAAAGTAAATAATAAACCAGAATTTAACTTGAGATGATAGGTTAAGAAAAACTGGAAGTAATTAGAGAATAATCTGGATTTGGATTTGAAATGATAAGTTGAGAGTTTGGAATTTGAAACTCGAATTTGAAATTGAATTCGGCTTAAATAAGCGAATGGTTGTGTTAAGAATAACTTGGTTGGAGTTGATTGGGATGGCATTTGTATATGCCGAGTTGATAACAAATGGTAGGGATATAATGATATGCCCAACAAAAAGGTACAAGTTTATATTTTATATGAGTTTGGAATTTATGAGCTGAATTGGCAAGCCGTTTGGCGTTTTGATTTTCTTTTGGGTTGAAGAAGGCCCAGAGAGGCGAGTTGGAGTTTGAGCTATTAACCAGTACAAAGGAGGTGCTGGCGAAATTTTTCGAAAGTTTAAAGTGTTAGAAAATTTTCAAAATTTTTGAAAATTTTAGTTAGTCGGAATGAATAAATATTTTAGTCGATATTAATTGGTTCAGTTGAAATCAGAAATAAGGGGTAAACAAATCTTAGGAATCCCAATAGGTAGGGTCGTCCTCTAACTTAGCAATTTTGAGGACGAAATTATTTTAAGTGGGGAAGAATGTAATGACCCGTACTTTCACGAGGTAATAATTAATTTATTTAATTATTTAAAAGGTGAATTAAAGGATTTAATGGTCGTGGAATTAAATAATGGCAAATATTTAATTAAAATAATAAATTAAATAATATATTTAATTCTGAAATGATCAAAATTGGCTGAAATGATGATATGGTGTGAACCGGATCATCTGTGATATTTAATTCAGTTTAGAATTGAAGTTGATTAACGAATATATTTAATTAACGACAGTTTGAACATATAATTATATTATAATTAAAATCGAGCTCGAAATGGCGCTGCAGTTCGTAAATTGGCGATTCGAACTTCAACTGAATGTACAGGATTCGTTTTAAGCCGGATTTCTGTGAAACAAGAAACGTGTGGAGCTGGTGGAGTATATCTTTCTAGTGGAAGAGAAAATTCGGGATTTCGTCGTGTAGATTTTGATTTACGTCCAAATCAAATTTCAGAAAAGTCGCTGTGAAATTCCTTTATAGTTTGCGACGTTTTATATACGTTATAAAAGAGATTTTCAGTATAAACTGAATACCGGGATAATCTGGAATATGGAATATCAAACTGTAAATTCTGATATGATATTTCTGAGCTGTACGATATCATATGTGAATATATACGATAATATAAATTTATTTATATTTAATTTAATAATATTTAAATATGTTTATATATTTAAATGGGTCATCCAGAGCTTTAAAAATAGTCGGTTTTGCAAACGAAGTCGGAATTCGATGAAACCAGTTTTGTTGGATCCGCAATATCAAATAGTTGTTAGATTTCCAGTTTCGTGATTTTTAGAGTCAGTATGTGGCCGTACAGATTTTTAGAGTGAAAAACAGTTAGTATTTCGATGGTTAAAAATACGCTGTGTGAGCAAACGAAGTCAGAATTCGACGAAACCAGTTTCGTTGGGACCGTAATGTCGAACTCTAGCTACATGCCAATTTTCGTGATTTTTGGGTATCGTATGTGATCACAAGAATTTTAGAGGACGAATTAAAATCACGTTTGCTTAAAAACCAATATAATATTCGAATAAAAAAATATAAAAACTAACCTATATAATACCATTTCAAATTATAAACGTAATACATTCTTCCTCAGTCAAACAATACCGCCGTCACATTTTTTTCTGGCTCCAAATCAATTTCGCGAATGGGAAAAATCAAATAAAAATCGAAATGAATTCCATAAATCCCTAGATAAATATGTTAGGGATGCTTGAAGGGTTGGCTACGTTCTGGTATACATTTTGTGGGTTGCAACGGGGTTTTACTGGTGCTCGAAAAACAGCCGTGATGCTAGGGTTCCCTCTCGTTTCGGGTATGGTGATTTTTTGGGAAAAAGGGGTTCACGTTTGGGTTTATGGTGTAAAACCGAACGTGAGGGTGGAGTTTTGAGGATTTTGGTGAGTAGTGAGTTCGGTGCTTTTCCAGTCACCGTGAGGTTCGTGCTGGTCATCGCGAAGGGCTGTGTGGGAGGAGCGGTGTTCGATGATAAGGCAGAAATGGAGAGGGGTTAAGGAGATGAAGAATGGTACCATTTATTTGATTGTTGGTTGAAGTATTGGAGGAATTCGCATCCACGATGGCTGTGTGAGGAGTGGATATTTTAGTTCGACAGGAGGAAAGGTCCGATGTTTTTGAGTGGAGGAAGAAAGGGCCACGTCGGGTTCTAAAGTGTGGTAGTGGGCCGAGTGAAATGGTAAAGCCCAATTAGATTAAAAATCAAGTTTTTATTTTATATTAATTGTGTAATAACTTGCGATCTAAATATCTTGGTCATACGTGGACGGAATTCAGCGAAACAAGATCCGATAGGATCGTATGGACGGGAGCAACACGATAAGACTGGCCGGGAGTGAATTCGAGCCTGTTACAATTTATAGCAAAATAAATTATCCGTCAGAATCAAAGATGGTTATCGTTATTAACGATGATTGTCCAATGTGAGTAAAACTCACCAACTCTTAACAATTTATAATTTCATGTTGTATTTTTAGAACTGTTAGAAATTGTCTGTTTGATTGTGTGTTGACTGTTTGATTGAACTGTTAGTCAGTTAATGAAATATTATATATATATAATATATAAACAGTTATATAGTTATATATTGATTCTGCTTATCAGAATAATTCTTATTGAACTGAAAGTGATGACAATCATATTGTGTAACATCTGTGGATGCAGGGAGACAGGTTGGAGGAATCCGACTGGATTCCTCAACGGTTATTTTATTATTTTTCATATATTGTAATATATGATGTAGTTTATAATCTGTGGTTGATTATATGTACGTGGACGATATTGAACATCGTGATTTGATATGATTGAACACCATAACATACCGAATGTTGATAAGGGGATTTTCAAAGTGATGTTGAAAACAGAATATTTATAAATTGGAATATTTATAAATAAGAGATATTTATAAATTTAAATATTTATAAATAAGGAATATTTATAAATTGGTATATTTATAAATAGGAGATATTTTAAAAAGGAAAATAAATTCAAAACATTTCTTTTTGAATGGAAAGGCCTATGTGGCGAGTTTGGGGATTTTCCCGATGCTCCCGATACAAAGGAGGTTATGGCGAATTTTCCCGGGAATTTAAGGAGTTAGAATATTTCAAGAATAAATTTGAAAAGGAAATATTTGTAAACCATTTACAAATAGAATTGGAAAGGGAACATTATAAAAAGGAAATCATTTTTAAAGTGTAGAACCGTTATTTAAAGGTAAATCTTTTCAAATGAATAAAACGTTGTTAAAAAGGAAATCATTTTTAAAGTGTAGAACCGTTATTTAAAAGCAGATCTTTTCAAATGAATAAAACATTATAAAAAGGAAATCTTTATAAAGTGAATAAAGAAATCGAATATGGTATTCGAAAGGAGAAATCGAATATGGTATTCGAAGTTAGTTAATCGAATAAAGACATTCGAAAGGAGTTAATCGAATATGGTATTCGAAGTTAGTTAATCGAATATGGTATTCGAAAGTTAGTTAATCAAATATGTTATTCGAAAGGGGTTAGTCAAGTCGAGTTAGTCAAATAGAGTTAACCAGTTAGAGTTAATCAGTTAGAGTTAACCAGTTGGAGTTAATTAGTTAGAGTTAATCGATTAGAGTTAAAACGAACTAGAGTTAATCAAATATAGTTATTTGAGACAGAGTTAGTCAAACATAGTATTCAGGGTAAGTTGCCATCTTGTACGACAGCTAGCGTAATTCGCAGGGCTGTAAATAGCCTACGGCGGTCGGATGTTTCCTGAGGGAGTCAGGCGTAACCATTGTGATCGCTGCGATCTAGAGTCAAGCGAATGGAGTTTAATCGAATATTAGTTACACGATAGGAGTTAATCGAGTTGATCGAGTTGAGAAATAAGTTAAGTTAAATAAGTTGAGTTGATCGAGTTAAGTTAGTCAAGTTAGTCGAGCCTAGTTAATCGAATCGAATTGGTCGAACCAAGTAAGTCGAGTTAGTCGAGTCAAGTTAAGTTAGTCGAGTTAAGTTCGTCGAGTTAAATAAATGGATGTTAGTTTCATCGAAAGGAGTTATCGATGTTAGTTTCATCGAAAGGAGTTATCGATGTTAGTTTCATCGAAGGAGTTATCGATGTTAGTTTCATCGAAAGGAGTTATCGATGTAAGATTCATCGAAAGGAGTTATCGATGTTAGTTTCATCGAAGGGAGTTATCAATTATAATTTAATCAAAGTAAGATTTTCAAATATGAGATATTTGAAAAAGAAGAGTTATTGAATATTAGTTATTCGAAGAGGGATTATCGAATATCGTTTATTCGAGAAGGAGTTAATCGAATATAGGTTATTCGAAGAAGAGTTAATCAAATAGAGATTTCTCGAAGAGAGTTAATCGGCAAATTCGATTATATCGAATTCGGGAAAGTACTTATACTTTCCAGTGTTTAAATAGAGATTTATTTATTTATAAATAAATAAGTGTTAGGTTAATTATTCACTAATAAGAATAGAAGTTATAATTAAAGTTAGATAATTCGAAAGGAGGGATTATAACGTTACCGTTATAACCAATGTTTTAAATATAGAAGTGGATTAGTAAAATTGGATCCGAGAAAGGCGTAAAGAAGTTGTTAAAGATTAAAAGATAAACTTTGACCATTTCGAAGTTATAACGTTGTTCAGTTAAGGTCTGAGAGGTAATTATACCCCAACTTGAGTGACTTCCTTTTTAACTAAGAAATGGTAAGGTTTGATCGTAAAGGAGTTTTGGAAATGTTTTCCAAACGAGAATCAGAAATGTTTTCTGATAAAAGAAAAATAAGAATTTAGAATATAGGGAAACAGGAGATAAGTAAATAAATGAACTAAAGAGATTTATGTTAAATAATGTTTGTTCGATATAATTTCCATTTGGAAATAATATCGTAGTTTGCACACTTGTTTTTCTTTGATAGTTAACTCACCGACTATCGAAGTTTTGACCATTTTAACGTTGTTAATATGGAGAGACCGGTTGGATTATTATTCAAAGAACCACTATGTATTGGCATAAGCGTCCCGAATCATATATGCCAAAGATAATTGAAGACGGAGTAAAATGCAAAGGCTGTTGTATAAGTCTTAGATAACTGTCACTTGGATGGATATACTGAATAGTGCCTTCGGTTTGTCCAGTCCCAGGACAACTTGTATGGACGAAGGTCTGACAGAGTATATCTAATGGATCGCGTAAGTTGATCTGTTCCAACCTATTCACGTTTGGTGGCAGAGGAATTCGTTTCTCTTAGCTGTATACCCGTGTTATTTTTGGATAAGTCAATTTGTGATTTGGCGGGTATGACGATGTGACATTTCTAAGTGAATGAAGATGGATGTCTGACATAGTATTTCCAGACGGTCACGTACATTGATTTCTTCAACTATACCAAGAGTGGAAGCGGAGAAGGAAACTTCTTTTAGCTGACACGTAATGTATGGTTGAAGACATCAATTAGTGATTCCGATGGATCTGACAATGTGGCATTCGAAGTGAATCTGATGTGATGATAAAGCGTAGCTTCTAGCCTCATCAACCGGTAAATGACAGAAATCGGGCAGGCAGCATGGCTAAGTCGGTCGCACCGAAGTAGGGTGTATAATCACCTATCTAGAGAATATTCATTTGTTTCTTACATCTATCAATGCTGTCCCATATATATACGGGAACGGTTGCTGATCCCAACCGTTGGTGATGTACATTCGATACACTCAAGCGAAATGAGTGGTCGGTCATGTGTGGCTGAGTTACAAGATGTTCTTTTTGAACTCCAGTGTATCGTTCCTAGAGTACACTGATCGGAAGGTGGTTCCATACCTTGTCATAGTTGGAAATCCATTATCCAATACGTGCTTGCGAGTTTGATTGTATACTATATATGTAGAACGTGAGATGAAAGCGTTTCTGCTAGTTGATATCTATTTGTACATAGACATTATTATAATATCAAAAGGTTTTTGATATAAGGATATTTTGGATTCTCATAAGGGAAAAACCCGTTCCGTTCTGCGGCGTGGTCTTATGAGATATTGTTTACTTGTTCATATACCTGTTTAAACTGTTTTACTCATACCAGTCCCATGACTGACCCGGAGTTTACTTTGTTGTTCTCCCTAAACTCTTGGGTGCCTAATTTGTACGGGCAGTCAAGTAGTCAGGAATTTGCAGATATACTTGGAGAGCTTGGAGCAGGAGGCTTCAAGATCATATAGCTATAGTTATTTCCGCTGTGTTGTAAGTGTTGTACTCTGATAAGTGCGATTGTATACATAACTGTTATATTTCAAAGTTATGTTATATATTATATGTCATTCGTTCCGCTGTGAGGTTCGTGTTACTCTGATGTTGTGTTCTTCTTCTTCTTCTATTCTAAGTTTCTATCTTATCTATTCTCACCCTCTAATTTCTTTCATTAACTATTCGGTTATTTTCGATCCTTGGATGTTCGATATGTGTTGTATATCGGATAACCAAGATCGCATTTTTCTGGGTCGTTACACCAATGGTTTTGAAATCATCGAATTCTGATCATATACGAGTAAGATATCATCATTTAAAGATTTATTACCTAATTAATTAATTAATTAATTTAAACTAATTACCCCCCCCCCCACAAAAAACCAAAACAAGGCCGTGCTCAACTTCTTCTTTCAGACTTCTGCTCGAAACCGATCCCATGCTCCAGGAAAACAAACGACCGCCGCGCCCCCAATCCCGATGATCGGACCTTCATCGAAGTTGACCACGTCGAAGGCCTCGCCTTGCCCCCTCTACGTCGGCCACCTGGTGCTGCTCGGTGGACCCTCTGCTTCGGAATTAGACCCTAAAGTCGGCGGCTTTGCTGCTCAAATTCGACCCCCATAGTATCCCATTTCAAATCTTACCCTTATAGATTTGATATCCATGATATTCTCTTTGATCTTGTTTTCGAAGTTTGATTTAGTTTGAAAACATTTAGAAGAGATTGAGGAATCAAATTCGTATGAATCTGGGCATTAAAATATAAGCGGCGGCTGTATTTCTGAATTAAGGGTTTGTGTATTTGGGTCGTATTTATACCATATTTTATACTATTTAATAATTCTTTTAATTCGAAAATTCTTGTTTAATGACACGAACTCCGAATCAAACCCAACGAGTGTCACCCCCAGCCAAATACCCCCATTCCGGACACATTGGAATATGTTTCGTAACCCAATTCGGTTGTTACGATATGATTTTCTTTAAATTAAATTATAAATCATTTAATTATTAAATTTAAACGTACATTTTAAATTACCGGGGTCACATACTGACCCAGAAAATTACAGAAAAATTATTTCTGGCTTTCTTTTGACGATACATTTCCAGCAAGACTAATTTCATCGAATTCTGAGACTGTTTGAAAAATGGCCATTTTCAAGCCGATTAAATTTGACCGAAATTGACTAAAACACATTTTCCTTTGCCACGCTCACATATTGATTCGAAAAAATTGTGAAAATTGAAACTTAGCAATAATTTGACATTCTGGTTCCAACAAAAGTGGTTTCATCGAAAACCGAGGTCGTTTGCAAAATGGCTATTTTCAAGGCCAATATATTTAATTAAGAGAACGTTAGGCTAACATCCCTATTTACTTTCAAAATTAAAAAAAAAGTCCAGCCGCTGTAACATTAAAAATTAGGTCCCTATTTTTGAATGCGGGTCTATTATTTCCAGTTTTACCCTTATGTCGCCTCATAAACCTAACCGCTACTACATACAACAAATCAATGTTCTAAATCAGTCGATCAACAAAATAAATCAAACCCTAATCGCGATCTTCACTTAATCTCGATCTTCTGAAAACTGGAAAATCATTGTCGTTTTATCAACAATGGTGCGAGGGAAGGTATATTTTTGTATTCTTTATTTCATATTTCACTGTTTATGAAAAATGTATATTATAGATTGTAAACAACAGTAATCGAAAGTGATTGTGGCAAATATTATACTTAGTTACTAAAAAACTTCAGTATTTACTGATTTTTCGAATTATTATCAAAATTTGTTGTTACTTAAAATTGTTGCATCCTTGAATGTTGTTATTGTAAATTCTTGCACGTTTGTGTGGTTTTATTAATGATAGTCGCATGCGTAAATGTTGTTATTCATAATTTTATTCCGGATAAAATTATTAATATGGTTTTATTAATGTTTGTTGCTTGATTACATAATTTTATTCTGGATAGTTGCACACTTTTGTGCTATTATTCATGATAGTTGCACACATGTGTGATTTTATTCACGATAGTTGCATTCTTGAATGATTTTATTATGGATAGTTGCATACTTGTAAGCTTTTATTCAGCATAGTCGCACGCTTGTGTGCTTTTATTCAGGATAGTTGCACACTTGTGTGCTTTTATTCAGGATAGTCGCACGCTTGTGTGCTTTTATTCAGAATAGTTGCACGCTTGTGTGCTTTTATTCAGGATAGTCGCACGCTTGTGTGCTTTTATTCTGCATAGTTGCACGCATGCGTGCTTTTATTCAGGATAGTTGCATGCTTGTGTGCTTTTATTCAGGATAGTTGCACACATGTGTGATTTTATTCACGATAGTTGCATTCTTGGATGATTTTATTACGGATAGTTGCATACTTGTATGCTTTTATTCAGCATAGTCGCACGCTTGTGTGCTTTTATTCAGCATAGTTGCACGCTTGTGTGCTTTTATTCAGGATAGTCGCACGCTTGTGTGCTTTTATTCTGGATAGTCGCACGCATGCGTGCTTTTATTCAGGATAGTTGCACGCTTGTGTGATTTTATTCAGGATAGTTGCACGCTTGATTGCTTTTATTCAGGATAGTTGCACGCTTGTGTGCTTTTATTCAGGATAGTTGCACGCTTGAGTGCTTTTATTCAGGATAGTTGCACGCTTGTGTGCTTTTATTCAGGATAGTCGCACGCTTGTATGCTTTTATTCAGCATAGTTGCACGCTTGTGTGCTTTTATTTAGGATAGTTGCACGCTTGTGTGCTTTTATTTAGGATAGTTGCAAGCTTCTGTTCTTTTATTCAGGATAGTCGCACGCTTGTGTGCTTTTATTCAGGATAGTTGCATGCTTGTGTGCTTTAATTCAGGATAGTTGCACGCTTGTGTGCTTTTATTCAGGATAGTCGCACCATTGTGTGCTTTTATTCAGGATAGTTGCAGGCTTGTGTGCTTTTATTCAGGATAGTCGCACGCTTGTGTGCTTTTATTCAGGATAGTCGCACCCTTGTGTGCTTTAATTTAGGATAGTCGCGTGCTTGTGTGCATTTATTCAGGATAGTCGCACGCATGCGTGCTTTTATTAAGGATAGTCGCACGCATGCGTGCTTTTATTCAGGATAGTCGCACGCATGCGTGCTTTTATTCAGGATAGTCGCACGCTTGTGTGCTTTTATTCAGGATAGTCGCACGCTTGTGTGCTTATATTCAGGATAGTCGCACCCTTATGTGCATTTATTTAGGATAGTCGCATGCTTGTGTGCATTTATTCAGGATAGTCACACGCATGCGTGCTTTTATTCAGGATAGTCGCACGCATGCGTGCTTTTATTCAGGATAGTCGCACGCATGCGTGCTTTTATTCAGGATAGTGGCACGCATTCGTGCTTTTATTCAGGATAGTTGCACACTTGTGTGCTTTTATTCAATATAGTCGCACGATTGTGTGCTTTTATTCAGGATAGTCGCATGCTTGTGTGCTTTTATTCAGGATAGTCGCACGCATGCGTGCTTTTATTCAGGATAGTCGCTCGCATGCGTGCTTTTATTCTGGATAGTCGCACGCATGCGTGCTTTTATTCAGGATAGTGGCACGCATGCATGCTTTTATTCAGGATAGTCGCACGCTTGTGTGCTTTTATTCAGGATAGTCGCACCCTTGTGTGCTTTTATTCAGGATAGTTGCACGCTTGTGTGCTTTTATTCAGGATAGTCGCACGATTGTGTGCTTTTATTTAGGATAGTCGCATGCTTGTGTGCTTTTATTCAGGATAGTCGCATGCATGCGTGCTTATATTCCGGATAGTCGCACGCATGCGTGCTTTTATTCAGGATAGTGGCATGCATGTGTGCTTTTATTCAGGATAGTGGCATGCATGCGTGCTTTTATTCAGGATAGTCGCACGCATGCATGCTTTTATTCAGGATAGTCGCACGCATATGTGCTTTTATTCAGAATAGTCGCACCCTTGTGTGCTTTTATTCAGGATAGTCGCACTCTTGTGTGCTCTTATTCAGGATAGTCGCACGATTGTGTGCTTTTATTCAGGATAGTCGCACGCTTGCGTGCTTTTATTCAGGATAGTCGCACGCTTGCATGCTTTTATTCAGGATATTCCAACGCTTGCATGCTTTTATTTAGGATAGTTGCACGCTTGCATGCTTTTATTCAGGATAGTCACACGCTTGCGTGCTTTTATTCAGGATAGTCGCACGCTTGCGTGCTTTTATTCAGGATAGTGGCACGCATGCGTGCTTCTATTCAGGATAGTCGCACGCTTGTGTGCTTTATTCAAGATAGTCGCACGCTTGTGTGCTTTTATTCAGGATAGTTGTAAGCTTGTGTGCTATTATTCAGGATAGTTGCATGCTTGTGTGCTTTTATTAAGGATAATTGCGTTATTGTGTTCTTTTATTCAGGATAGTTGCATGCTTCTATGATTTTACTCACGATGGTTGCATTCCTATATTCTATTGTTCATGATATTTTCTTTCCTATATGCTTTTATTCAGGATAGTTGCACACTTCTGTGCTATTATTCAGGATAGTTGCATACTTGTGTGTTATTATTTATGATAGTTGCACGATTGTGTAATTTTATTAAGAATAGTCGCACAAAAGTCCTCAAATATCTTCATATATTCAAAACTTATTTAAAAAAAAATTTAACCCTTATTATAGAGAGCAAATGTTGAACAAGGAGATAATGAAGAGATTCAAAAAGAAACAACAATAATTCTCACAGAAAACCTTTCAAAACATGCACCAATAATCAAACGAAGGAAAATTGAAGATGAACAAATGCTCCCCGTGAAGGACAATGTTTATAGAAATAATATTAAGGCGTTCATTGAGTTGGTGGAAAACATAAACAAAGATCAACTATTTACAGCACAACATTCAAAATATTTGAAATAACTGCCGCTCTACAAGTTTATTAACATGATTTTTGATGGGCTCATTTCACCTGCAGAAACCATTAAAAATTCTACAACTTTAGATCTAATCATCAAGAACTACAAGAACTTAAAATATTTTCAGTTTGGTAATATCATGCTAACTTTTACACAAGAAGATGTTGCAGATTTACTAGGTGCTCCAATACAAGGACAGATAATAAAAACAACAGGGCACTTGAAAAAGAACGAGAAGGAAGATGAAGAATATAAATCGTTCATGGAAAGACATTTTAAAGGAGAAGCCTCAGTCAACAAGAAAAATATAAAGAGACAGATTTTTTTGACATTAAAAGAAGACACAGCCGAAGCAAAATTTGATGCAGTGAAGCTTATTCTTCTTTATTTGGCCGCAACATTTCTTCTAACAAACACAAAATACAGCTTACCATGGACCTTGATTCAATATTGTGTATGCAGCCAAAAATTAATGAAAATATCTTGGCCAAAAACCATACACAACCATCTCATAACCCATGTGGAAAAATACTGTGATACACCACGCAAGATTAATGCTTGTGTGACACTATTGCTGGTACTATTTTGAACTTTTTTGTGTGTTTCTTATTTAATTATTGTTCATTCTAATAATAAATATTTTTTTTTTCCAGTGGTGGGTTTGCGAAAAAACCTATGTTCAAAAAAATACAAAGAAAGAATACAGTGCAATATATCCCCTGGCTGCAAAATGGGATATAAAATTGTTGAAGCCAAACATGTTAATAAACATCAAATACACAACTGTAAGTGATATTTAATTTTGAATAATTTTTTAGTGTCATATTAAAAATGTTGCATACAACTATGCAGATATATAGGAATAGTTACATACTTGTATGCATCTATTATAAAGAGGTGCGTCCATGTATGATTATAATCATAACAATTGCACGCATTTATGTGTCTATTCACAATAGTCAAATTCAGTTTCATATATTTGTGCATATATTTTGAACAGATGCATCTATGTATTCATCTGTACAAAAAATGCATGGATGTATGCACTTATTTTCTACAGATGCATACTTTACTGCATTTATTTTCAGTATTAGTTGAACATTTGATCCCTTTGTTTTCAGGAGTCCCAAGGAAAGGATTTAGAACTGTTAGAACAAGATATTTACAAAGACAAAGAGTACGAAGCGGTTTACCAAAAACGGGTGGAAAATTACACTAGCTTGATTGTAAAGCTAATACAAGAAAATAAACAACTTAAACAGGAAAATTTAAGGTTAAAAAAAAGACTACAAGGACTTGCTGACAGTGATGAATCTAAAGAAGATGAAAGTGAGGAAAATAAGGAGAGTGACGAAAACGCTGATAGTGAGAAAATTAATGAGAGTGAAGAAAGCACTGAGAGTGACGAAAGCACTGAGAGTGAAGAAAAGGGAAGAAAAATACAACTTCGAATAAAAGATGCAAATGCAATTGAAAATGAGGATAATGATGAAAGTGAGGATAATGACAATGAAAGTGGGGATAATGAAAAGGAAAAGGATAATGAGGATAAGATTGAGAATGAAAGTGACAATGAAAGTGAGGCTAAGTATGACGATGAGAGTGAGAATGAAAAGCAGAAAAATGATAATATGAACGATGACAATGAAAGTGAAAATAATGACGAGAGTGAGGATGAAAAGAAGGAAAAGCTTAATATGAACGATGAAAATGAAGATGAGAATAATAATGCCGATGATGATGAGAATAGAAGTGCCGATGGTGACAAGAATGAAAATGTTGACAGAGATAATGTGGAAAAAGAAAACACTGCAGAAGAAGGAAATGAAGAACCGCAAAAAAATTTAGATGTTGGCATGCAGGATAAAGATAAAAAAGCTGATACAAGAAATATTGATCAGATTGATAACATGGAAGTAGATACAGAGAATAACAATGATGAGGTTGGACAGAAGGAAGAGGAGCCAGAGAAGGAGGCGGAGAAAAAACATAAAGATGTGGAGAAAAAACAGGAGCCAAAGAAGCCAGAGAAGGAGATGGAGAAAGAAAAGAACGTGGTGAACAAAGAACAGAAGGAGGTGGAGAAAGAACAGAAGGAGGTGGAAAAGGAAAAAGGTAAAAAATAATTATAGTATTCTGATGGTAATAAATAATGAACACATTATTTAGTTTCAAGCAATACAGTATAACAAAATTATTGCATTCTTATGTGCATCTATTACTAATTGTTGCATGCTTGGGTGCATTTGTTCAGAATAGTTCTATGCTTGTTTGCAACTATTCAAAAATAGTTGCATGTTTGTGTGCAGCTATTTCTGAATAGTTGCTTGCTTGTGTGCATCTATTCACTTATTGATGAGATTAATAATAGGGTGCGTTTTTTAGAGGTCTCTATTAAGTTTCAAAATATAAAAAAAACCCGGTCATAAACTTATTGTAAATTAGGTCCCTGTTTTCAAAACTTATAAAATAATAATTAAAAAAAAATCGTAAATTAGTAATAAAATATATTACGCATTATAAAAAAAATTCAGTTCAAAGAACAACAAAAATAATGTCAGAAAGAAGAAAACAGCAAAAAAACAGAAAAAACTGCAGTTAAATGCATAATATTATGCACCTTTTTGATTTTATTGCATGCATATATGCAATTATTGAAGTTCTTCCAGCGGATAGATTTAACATAATTTTTCAGTTCATTTTTATTTGCATCCAAATGTGCAAATTTCTCAAAAAAATGCACACATGTGTGCAACATTTTTATAGGATAAAAAGTAGGGACCTAATTTATAAAAAAAAAAAACAAAGTTCTGAAAATTTTTAAACACGCCCCTATTTTATTTTTTCCGCCTTTTTGTATTTTTTTTTAAAAATGTGCGTACGTTCATAAAAAAAAAATTCTAAAATATGGAAATAATGTCAGGAATCTACGGAAATCGAAAAAAAATAGTTGCATACATTTATGCAATTATTACTGATAATTGCATATATGTATGCAACTTTTCTGTAAGCTATTTTCAGATTAAAATCTGAAAATAAACCTGCACAAATGTATGCAAGTATTTGAAATTTTTGCGCACATGTATGCATTTATTTGCATGAATAAAAATCAACGAAGATGTATGTAGTGAAAAATATGCACGGATGTATGCAGAAAAGTGATATATGTGCATACTATTATGCATTTAACTGGAAATTTCGTTTTTTTTTTTTTTTTTTTTTTGATGCCTTCGTTGATGGTTTTTTGTTCTGAATTTTTTAGTGTTTACATGTTTATTTAAATACGAATTTACGTGATTTTTTTATATTTTTTTTATATTTTTTTGATGACTTTTCAGAAAATAGGGACCTAATTTACAATAAGTTTATGACCGGATGTGAGCCTAATTAAGTTTCAAAATAGGGATGTGAGCCTAATATTCACTTAATAATATGTAAATAGATAACATGGAAAAGAATAATGATCATAAAATTGATGATGAAAAATCAAAAGACATAAAAGAGCTGGAGAAGAATAATGACAACGGGAAGCAAAAGAAGCTGAAGCTTCAAAATGTTAGAAATCAAAAAGGTAAAAAAAATAAAAATAATTTCTAATGGTAATAATGTTCCAAATAGAAAGTTTCCATCAATACATTGCTGATATCTTATATTATTCTCAGCTGCAGCCCAAAAAAACAGAAAAAAAAACAAGAACAAACAGAAACCGTGATTGTTGAGGATTATGAGATGAGAACAACATCAGAAGAAACGAATGTACGAACAAAAATGGACGTCAGGAAATTTAACAATGTTAAGAAACTACCAGAGGATCAAATCTAGAAACTAGAAGCATATTTTTCAAATTCAGACCTGGGGTAAAATTACTTAAAAACTTAATTAAATTTTCTAAATGTTTTAATTAAAAATTAAAGTTGTATATATATATATATATATGTATGTATATGTATATATATATGCAATTATTAAGATTAGATGCATAGATCAGTGCTAATATATTTCTAGAAATTCTCTAAATATATTACATAAATTAGCAGTAGAAGTGCATACCTTAATGGCGACGCAGACATATACATTTTTGAAGTTTCATTGGCTAATTTAATAGCTGGAGGATTCCTTGACTCACAGGTATAGCCGCAGTCAAATTCAAATATAGTATCATATGATGATTATTAGCTGGAAGTTTTCCTTAACATTTACAATCTACTAATTTAAACAGATAATTGACTGGTGTGCACATGAGCTCAACAACGACCATCCAGAAATCATGTACATCAGAACTATTGCTTCTGTAAGTTTTTATTAATTTTCTAGAAAAAATTTCTTGTAACATCAAAAATTTTGCTCACTAAAATGATTGCAATTACAGGCATTAATTAAGAATGGATCATCAGAAAACAGAGAGTATTTGATAGATAAAAAAGTGCAAACATTCTATAACACAAGCACAAAAATATTGATTCCTATCCACGAGGGAAACCATTTTTCATTGTTAGAATTTATAAAAGACAGTAGAAGATGGATACATTACGATTCCAACAAAAATCGTCGTGAAGGAGGAAATCACCAAAGACTTGCAAGAGATTTTGTATGTAAATTGAAGATAACTGACATTCAAACTAGTATATAAACTGTTATAAATAGTCATATGTATGTGTTTTTTTTATACATATACAGAGAATTTACATCAGTGGATTGCTGAAAAAGCTAGAGAACAAGAATTTTCAGAAACATGGACAACTTGAAATTGCTAATTGCCCACAACAAGGCGCCATGTAAGTAAATAAAAATAATTGCATACTTGTATTTACAATTATTTACTGATATAGTATGAATATGTGCATACTTGTATGCGGCTTTCTTAAATACTAGCATAATATTAATCATGTTTTACAAATTCTGCAGGGTCGATTGTGGAATGTTCGTTATTAAATGATGAAACAGAGAAGCGAGTACAAAGAAATTGATAAACAGGATGAAATGTACAAGCCTGCGACTATTTATCTACAACGGGCCAAGCTTGCTTACGAACTTCTCAATCGCAAACCTCATAATTGGACTCCAGAAGAAGACCTGACACAGAACTTTATATTTTCAGATGCAAACAAACCTTCTGCTTAAATTTATGGAAAATGGTCTTTTCACTTCTTGTAAATATTTTGGCTAAAATACACTGATCAAAGTATTGTAAATATTCTGACTAAAGTACAATGTATGAACTACTGGCAAGTGATTATCTAATTTTCAAGCTGAATCAATGTGTAATTTTTTGTATTGAGTTAAGTTCGTTCAATTTTACTTATATTTCTTACGTTACTGTTGCTGATTCAATTAATTGTTAAAAAATCGCATACTATTATGTACATATCCAAAATAGTTGCATACTTATATGCGTATATTTAGAAAATGTGAATTTATGTTCTTTATACCAATTTATTACTCGAATGTATGCATCTAATCATTGTAAATGCAAAATCATATGCTCATATTAAGAAAATCTTAATATATATGTACTGTATACAAATTTGTAGCCGGAATGTATGCATCTATATAGCAAAGTTACATACTAAAATGCTAATATTCCAAATAGCAGCATACATGTATGCATATATACAGGAAAAAAAAAAACTGGCTACTTACAATCATACACAGTATTCACATAAACAATAAATCAAACTTCATCACAAAACACTAAACACAAATTCACAGTATGTATTTGTACTGTATACAAATCTATAGCCGGAATGTATGCATTTATACAGAAAAGTTGCATACTAGAATGCTAAACATTCTAAATAGCAGCATACATGTATGCATATATACAACAGGCTACTTACATTCATTCACAGTATGCATATATACATGTATGCAAAACAGAACACATATATTGACAATAATATTCAAAATACAAAACCAAACTTCAGCACAGAAACATTAAAATAATAAACCAAAGTTACAAACATAACAGAAATATTCAACTTGGTTACAAACAATAAACAACAAAACAGAAAAATTCAAACTAGTTACAAACATATCAAAATACTAAACCAAATTGCAGTTAGTTTCCTTGTGAAGAACAAGTCCTTTTGTTATGCCCCAACTTTTTGCATAACCCACATCTAATAGTCTTTGTAAATTCACCAGCAGATTTTAACCTTTTAGAAGACGATGGACGACCGGGCATTCTTCTACCTTTTGGAGGAGCTATAATTGCATCTTCAATTGCAACATCTTCACCCATAAAGTCTATGATAGGATTGATTGCATGAGAATAAGCTAATCGAAAATAAGAAACTTTGAAGTAATCTTCGATGTAGTCATACACATCCAACTTCTCACAACTTAAAATACATCGTATAGCATGAGAGCAAGGAAAACCATTAATTTGCCACATGTTACAAGAACACACTCGACTATGTAAATCAACGGATTGATGGACCGGAGAATGAACTTCAAACGCATATTCACTTGATTTGATAACAAACCACGAAGCTCCTTCCAAATAAAGGTTTCTTAATCGAGTTTCAATCACAGGACATAAAACACTATTCCAAGTAGAAGCAACTTCACGACGGTCAGACATAAGTTTCATTAACTTCATTCTAATTTTATCCAAACAAGCAGTAATTGGTAAATGTCTTTCCTCCAAAATCCATTTGTTAAAACTCTCCGAACAATTAGAAGACATCTCACCATAACGACAACCAGGAAAAAAAAACATTTGCAAACTTCTCAAAAGGAATTCCGCTCAAAAAATTTACCACTTTGGATCCTCCAACATCTCTAAAATTCTTCAATGCAGCATTAAAATCAATCAAATTAGAAGCATAAGCAACTCGTGCAAACAAATCTAACAACAACTTCTTGTTTGATTTGGAAAATTCAGATTTTAGAGTAACCTTTAAATTGTTATTCAAATGATAAAAACAAGAACCATGAACTGAATTTGGAAACACTTTTGGAATAGCAACAAGAATACGAGGATGATGATCAGAAATGAAAACAAAGCTTCTACTATCATCCTTAAGAAACTCTTTCAGTTGTTCACAATACCAAATCCAATTGTCTTCATCTTCCCCAGACACAATAGCAATTGCTAAAGGAAAAAAACCTGTTAACAGAAACAAACATATTATCAAACAAAAAATAAAATCAGCAACAATTATAAATAATTTTTGCAAATTTTTAGATCAGTTGCATTATTGTGTATTCCAAATAATAGCATACTTGAATGCAAATTTACAAAACAGATGCATACAAGTATGCACTTATTCAGAACAGATGCATGCAAATGAATGCATGTATATATGCACTTATTCAGAACAGATGCATGCAAGTATGCACATATTCAGAATATATGCATGCAAATGAATGCATGTATTCATAATATTTACACTTATTCACAATAAATGCATGCATATATGCACTTATTCAAAAAAGATGCATGCAAGTATGCACTTATTCAGAATAGATGCATGCAAATGAATGCATGTATTCATAATATTTACATACTTCTATGAATATATTAAGAATAGCTGCATAATTGTATGCATACATATAGAAGATTATTATATCCCTATGCATTCATCCAGAATAGTTGCATACATGAATGTATATAATAAATATAACTGCATACTTTTATGCATACACATACAGTTATAAACTGACAAAACACCATACCTTCATTTCCATTTTTACCAGTAGCAGCCATCAAACAACCTTGAGCTCTTCCTTTCATAAAAGTAGCATCAACAAAAATTAAAGGACGACAATATTGAAATCCATGTGCACAAGCTTCGAAACCAATAAAAACCCTTTCAAATTGACGTGTATCATCATTACACTCCAACACAACTTTACTCCCAGGATTAGTAGTAACAACAGCATCACAAAATGACTGCAAATGATGATAAGACATTATATCGCTTCCATGTAACTCTTCTAATGCCAACTTCTTCCCACTATAAGCATAGTAATACCTCAAAATAACATTATACTCGGTTTGAAACAAATTAATAATATCCTTGGTCTTCATTAATGGATTAGAATGAATATGATCATAAACTAACAACTTAATGAATTTGCTGGATACAACAGGATTGTTTATATCATGAATTCCAGCACCACAAGTATGATCATGTTGAAATCTCTTTAAAACAAAATAGCCAGGAAGATTGAACTTAACAGAAGCATGAATCCTAAAAGTACAATTTTGCTTAGAACAAACGGCTGTAACTCTTTCCTTGTCATTCTTAACCAAATTAAGCTTGTATCCAGTCTTCATACTATACATCATCACATACAACCTAAATTCAGTAACACCTCCTGGAAATTGCTGACCAACACCAGAAAAAACAGGTTGATTCAAATCACTTCTCAATAATTGTTTTAATTGATTGTTTGAATCACATGTACTAGAAAAAGAAGAATCACTACCACAAGAAACATCATCTGAGCTAGCATTGTTAACTGACGAACTACTACGATTGACCTCAACAAAAAAAACCAAATAATCCTCATGATTATGTGCAGCCAACAATAGAATAGATTGAAGATCAGAATTACTTTGAATATTCCTTCTCAAGCCATCTCTAATGTGATACAATTCAAATGACAATGGACTTAAATCAATCCATTTACCACAAACAGCATCTCTCACAATATCAACAGTACTATCAAAATAAAGACGTATAGAAAAGCTATCATTCCCAAACTTCAACAAGACCAATACACCAACATTAGCAGAAACACTGTTATACAAAGAAGAGAATTATTAATAAACCTTATCAGAATTAATCAAATAAAACTACACACACGTTTGCAACATATTATAATTATATGCATACATGTACACATATATCCAGAATATCAGCATACTTTTATGCAACTGTTAATAATAGTTGTATTACATATATTCAGAATAGTTGCATATCTGTATGAACATATAGGGAACAATTGCATATCTGTATGCGCATATTCAAATTAGAAGCGTACAATTTTATCCACTATTTAAGAAAAGTTGCATATTTATATGCACATATACAAAATAGTTGCATACTTATATGCACATATTCAGGACAATTGCATACATTTGTTATCCAAAATACAAAATAGTTTCATACTTGTAAGCACATAATAAAAATATTAGCATACTTGTATGCATAGTTGTACAAATGTATTGAAATTTAATCTCACAAAAGAAGCCTTACAAATAATAATAAATACATCAAAACAAATCGAAAATAATAATAACACACGTATGAAAAAAAACGCAAATTACCTTGAAGATGAAACATTCATTATATCTCTCAATCGCTGAAGAAATCGAATATTAAATTCTTCAACAAATCGCAATTAGATCGAATATTGAATCTCAGAAAAAAAAACACTGACGACAGCAACATTAAATCAACTAAAATATTCTCTCTAAATAATAGTCGTATGAATCAAATCCATGAAGCCGCCATGAAAAGAAAAACGCGTTAATTTGAACAAGGGTATTTGTGGAAAAAGAATACCGGAAAAAAAATAGGGATGCGAAAAGTATAATTTAAAGCGGGAGGATTACATGTTAATTAACTTTAATTTTAGGGATGTGTGCCTAATTTTCACTTTAATTAAAATATATATAAACTACAGCGACTTTTCTGAATTTTAAACTGGACATAACTCTCAAATTATAAAGTGAAATTTTAGTTTTTCAGATTCGTTAGAAAGATATGATTAAACAGATTTAAATATTTCTTGTTTTGTTCAATTCTGACTTAAAATGAATCATGTACATTCAGTCAAAGTTCAAATTCAAATTTTCAAACTGTAGCGCTGTTTTAAACTCCCTTTTATAATTAAATTAAATTTATTCGTTTTAAAACAAATTTTTAGTCGTTCCTATTTAAAATAGATTATTTTAAATATTAAAATCCATTAAAATCTCTAAAATAAAAAAATAAAAAAAATTGGCCCCAAAATTCCGGGTTGTTACATATAACTTTTATTTATTAATTTGAATAAATAAATAAACAACTAATTTATTAATAGATAAATAAATCTTGATTAAAAATGGAAAGTGAATAGTACTTTCCCGAATTGGATAAAATCGAATTTCAATGTATAATTCTCTCTCGAATAATCTATATTTGATAACTCTCTTTCGAATAACTATATTCGATAACTCTTTCTTTCGAATAAACTATATTCGATAACTCTTTTCGAATAAACTATATTCGATACTCTCTCCTTCGAATAACTTATATTCGATTCACTCTATTCGAATAGCGAATATTCGACTAACTCTATTCGATTAACTCTAGTTCGATTCACTCTATTCGATTTATCTACTCGATTAACTCTAAACGATTTAACTCTATTTGATTAACTCTAATACATTTAACTCTATTTGATTAACTCTAATCAATTTAACTCTGTTTCAATTAACTAATATTCGATTAACTCTAATTCGAATAACTAATTCAATTAACTTTAACACGAATAACTAATTTGATTAACCATAATCGATCAATTCTAATTCAATTAACTCTAATCGATTCAACTCTAATTCGATTAACTCTAATTCGAATAATTAATATTCGATCAACTCTAATCGATTCAACTCTATTTCGATTAACTCTAATCTATTGACTCTAGCTCATTCAAATTCCAATTTGAATTTATATTTCAAAATCCCAATTTTTCTTTATAAATGTATTAATTTATAAAATAACTATTTTAATCCATTATTCACATCGAATGTGAATAATATTTATTATATATATACCAATTCAATTTGATTTCATATTTAAAAATAATATTCCATTTCCAAATTCTATTTATACTTTTATTTGTATAATTATTACTACAAATCCTCCTTTTAACTTATAACAGTTAAAATCACATTTAAATTCCCTTTTACAAATGTTGAATTCAAATTCTATTAACCTATCGGTGTTAAAACCGATTTCTACTTTTTTATATAAATTCAGATTTATATATTCAAATTATCCAATGATAAATATTTTTCTTAATTTATAAACATCGTTTATAAATTAATCTTCTCAATTTATCTATTAAAAACAGATTTCCATTTAGTTAAACTTTAAATAAATCTTTTCCACTTATTCTGTTTCATAAAATTCTATTCATTTTATAAAATACTTCCTTTTAAAATACACTAATTATTTCCCAAATATTTACTTTTCTAATTATTCTATTTATTTTCCAATATATCCTTTTCAATTCTATTGTAAATGTTTTACAAATATTTCCCTTTCAATTCTACTTGTAAATGTTTTACAAATATTTCCCTTTCAATTCTATTTGTAAATGTTTTACAAATATTTCCCTTTCAATTCTATTTATTTTACAAATAATTCTTTTTATAAAATCCATTGATTCTATAAAATCCTAAAATTTAATATCCACTTTGAAATTCCTTTTTTTAATAAAATCATTTGATTATATAAAAATATATTTCATTTTCAATATACACTTTGAAAATCCCGTTTCTACATTCCATTATTCCTTATGGTATTTAACATACCATATAATAATGATCAATATCATCCAAATATACATAATCAACAACAGATTGTATATCATATCAAATATCACAATATATCATAATAGTAAAACAAATGTCGAGGAATCCAGTTGGATCCCTCCGACCTGTTTCCTTGCATCCATAGACGTTACACAGTATAATTCATATCAATTCAATTCAATATAACATATTCTGATGAACAGAATAAATGTTTGTTTAACGATATGTGTGTATGTCGTTAACTGTAATTTCAACCAATCAAACAACAATTCAACCAAACAATCATCACACATAAATCAATGATTTTTTTATCACCACTAGATTATATTTATAAAAATATAATTTAAACAGAGTTAGTGAGTTTACTCACATTGGTTGGTTATCGTTAAATAACGATATTCGATCGTCGGATTGGTTTAGGCGTTTTATTTGAGACGAGCTCAAAATCACTTCAAACTAGTTTCATTGAGAAGCCTACGTCCATACGATCCCGATGTGACCAGTTCCGCTGAATTTCGTTCACATATGACCAAGTTATGTATCTTACAAGTTAAATAAGTTATTTATATTGAATTAAATCTAAACTGGGCCTCACCACATCTCTTATCGGCCAAACCCGAAGTGAATAGTGTCTTCCCTCCCCAAACACATAACGTGCCTTCCTGCTCCTAAACACGCCATTAACAGATCATCACCCTCCTCGTTCTTCCTCATCTCTCTATCGATCAACCAACCGACACCACCATTCTTCATCTCTTCGCTTCCTCTTCCTCCCCAGCCCCATCATCTCAAACTTGCACCCCCCATAGCAAATGCGCTGAAGCCCCCAAAACAGCCGAACACAGTAAAACATCGAACTCTTTTATCACCAAACAACCCCAAAATTTGTATACAGGTGTTAAACTCCATCACGAACTCAAAAACGATAATAAAAACTTGCATCGATCCTTGTATTGATCGATAATCCCAACCCTATCTGATCGAACCCACGCTGTACATATTTGGAGCGACACCAAACTTCACCGAACACACCTAAATGTATATGGAATTGAAGCTAATTCGATGCTGAATGCAGATATATATGGTTTGGAATTTATCGGTTTTTGTTTGATTTGTTTTGATTTTCCAAAGTTTGGTTTTTACTATTGGAATTTGTTTTTGGTGGCGGCGTGAGATTTGACTAGAGAAAAAAAAGTGTTTAGGGTTAGAATAGTAAGGATTATATATAGGATAGGTTAATTATTTTTTTATTCATTTTTATATTTTATTTTAGCCAATTTCTGATTGTATTGGTCTTCTAAAAATCCCTATGATCACATACAATATCCAAAAATCATGGAAATTGACATGTAGCTAGCGTTTGACATTACGGACCCAATGAAACTGGTTTTTATCAAATTCCGACTCCTTTTGCTTACACAACGTTCTTTCAACCGTCAAAATATCGATTGTTTCTCACATTAAAATTCCACACGGCCACATATTGATTCCAAAAATCACAAAAATTGAAATCTAACAATACTTTGACATTACGGATCCAACAAAACTAGTTTCGTCGAATTTGGAGGTCGTTTGTAAAAATGGCTATTTTTAATGCTTGAAATAGACCGTTTAAATATAAATATATTTAAAATAATCAAATTAAATATTAATAAATTAATATTATAATATATATTCACATATAATATCATACAGCTCCAAAATATACATATTTTGATTTATAAATCGATATTTAAAAATCTCAGTTTATATCGCTATTCAATTTATATTAAAAATCCTTTATAATATAAATAAATCGTTCTAAAATATAAACGAATTCCATAGCGACTATTTTAAATTTTGATTTGGACATAACTTACAATCTACACGACGAAATCTTGATATTTCTGTTTCGTTAGAAAATTACAGTTCAACAGATCCCAACGTTTTTTATTTCATAGAAATCCGACTTGAAACGGACCTTGTATATTCAGTTGAAGTTCAAATCGCCAAATAACGAACTGCCGCGATGTTATGGGCTCAATTATAATAAAATTATAATTTATACGTTCTAACGTCGTTTATATAATATATTCGCCATTCTAATTCAATACTAAACTGAATTATACCTTATATATAATTCAATTCACACTGTATTGTGAATTCAGCTATTTTTGACTATTTTGGCATTATAAATATTATTATATTATATTAATAAATATTCATTATTATTTAAATTAAACCATTTAAACCACTATTTACATAATTGAATTGATTAATCATTATACCGTAAAAATATGGGATATTACATTCGTAATTTCTGATCCAAGAATACGGGAAGGAACTTGCTTGACTGTCGCCTCCCGTTCTACTTCTACCTCTTCCAATATACTCGGCTCAACAACTTCCGCGGTGTCATGTAAGCACTTCCGCAGATAAGAAACATGGAAAACATCATGAACACCAGATAGATTTTCAGGAAGCTTTATTCTATAGGCCATTTGGCCAATCCTCTCTGTTATGGGAAATGGTCCCACAAACCTAGGTGCCAACTTCCCTACCGATACGAAGCAAACCACATTCCTCAAAGGTGACACTTTAATAAAAACCAAGTCTCCTACTTCAAATTCGAGGTCAGTCCTTTTCTTGTTTGCATAGGATTTCTGCTATCTTGAGTTGTCTTCATCCGCTGTCGAATAAGGTCAATATTTTCGGACGTTTCTCTAACCATATCTGGTCTAAGTAGCAATCTTTCTGTAGATTCGCACCTACACGGTTGTCCGTACAATGCTTTGAAGGGTGCCAAGCCAATGCTGGCCTGATAGTTGTTGTTATAGGCAAACTCTACTAAAAGAAGATGCTCTTCCCAAGTCCCTCCGAAGTCTAGGATACACAGCATTAAAAGATCTTCTAGAATTATATCCACCCTCTCCGTTTACTCATCGGTCTGAGGATGAAAAGCGGTGCTCAATGGAACTGTGTACCTAATGCTTCTTGCAAGCTCCTCCAAAATTCGCTGGTAAAGATGGGGTCACGATCGCTCACGATACTGGAAGGAACTCCATGAAGACGAACTATCTCTCGGACATAAATTGCTGCTAACCATGATGTCGTCCTCTTACTCTTAACTGGAATAAAGTGAGCGCTCTTAGTGAGTCTATCTACCACAACCTAGATACTGGTATTGCCTTTCTTCGATCTAGGCAAACCATCTATGAAATCCATAGATATGCTCTCCCATTTCCACTGAGGAACCTCCAAAGGATGAAGTAAACCACCGGGCTTCTTTTGCTCAGCTTTGACTTGTTGGCAAACTAAACATTGGGAAACAAATTTGGCCACATCTTTCTTCATCCTAGCCCAAAAGAAAACCCTTTTCATGTCCCTGTACATCTTATCACCGCCTAGATGAATGGTCGTCTTAGAATGGCGGGCTTCTTCTAGGACTGCCTTTATCAAGCTTCCCGTTTGAGGAACACAAAGCCTTCCATCTCGTCGCAACCACCCCTTTTCATCTATGGCATATCTGCTGAGGTGACTAGAAGTCTCTCCTCTTCTGAGCTTATCCATGATGTCTAGAATCTGTGGGTCACCTTGTTGCGAAGCTCCTATCTGGTCCATAAGAGTCACTTGTATCTCCAAGGATGCAAACAAATTAGGCAAAATCTCGATGGAGGGTCTAAAATCAAAAGCTAATATGAACTCCAAGTTCATTATTTCCACAAATAGAGGACTAAGGGCCACCCTCTGCCTACATAGTGTGTCTGCCACCACATCACCCTTTCCAAGGGTAAAAGAAATCTCGAAATCATAAGAAGCTAGAAACTCCATCCATCGTTGTTGCCTTAAATTGAGATCCTTCTGCGAGAATGATACTTGAGAGATTTATGATCGGTGTATAGCTCAAAATTCTCTCCAAGTAAATAATGATGCCACGTCTTTAATGCAAACACTATGGCAGCTAGCTCTAGATCATGGGTGAGGTAGTTCTTTTCATGAACCCTCATTTGTCTGCCCCCATAACACACTACTTTCCCTTCTTGCATTACAACCGCACAAAGCCCTGTACCGCATGCATCAATGTAAATGGTAAACACTTTATTCCTATCAGGTAAAGTCAAGACTAGGGCTATTGTCAGAGCCCTCTTCAGTCGTTGGAAAGCAACGTCGCAGTCTATATCCCATGAGAATGCCAAGTTCTTCTTCGTCGGCCTAGTGAGTGGGGCTGATATCTTTGCAAAGTCCTTAATGAACTTCCTATAGTAACCTGCTAACCCAAGAAAGCTTCTCACCCCGGTTGCATTTTTAGGAACCTGCCAATCTTGCACTACAACCACCTTCGCGGGATTTACTGTTATCCCTTCTTTGGAGACCACATGCCCTAAGAATTTCACCTTGTTTCTCCAAAAATAACATTTGGAAAAATTTTCTTTAAGCTGATGGTTACAGAGAGTTTTCAAAACTTCTCACAAATGTTGGGCATGCTCTCACTTTCGGAGAAGATCAAAATATCATCGACAAAGACTACAACAAATTTATTTAGGAACTCCAGAAACACCCTACTGATCAGATCGACAAAATAGGGATGCATTGGTCAGCCCAAAAGGCATAACTAGCCATTCAAAGAAATCGTCCGGAGTCCTAAAGGCAGTCTTATCTATGCTATCCTTAGCCACCCTCAACTGATGGAATCCCATGGCTAAGTCTAACTGGGAAAATACTGAGGCACCAACAAGCTGATCAAATAAATTATCAATCCTCGGAAGCGGGTGCGTATTCTTCTTAGTGAGTTTATTCAGCTCCCTATAATCAACACACAAATGAAGCAAACCATCTGCCTTAGTTGCGAATACTACTGGAGCACCCCATTCAGATATGCTTCGTCTGATGAACTCCTTCTCAAGTAGCTCCCCTACTTGCTTACTCAGCTCCCTCCTTTCCCTTGGAGCCATATGGCGCGCTGGTAATGCAATTGGCTTTGCATTGTCCACCAGATATATACGAAAATCGATCTCGTGCCTCAGAGGTAAACCCTGAACCTCATCAAATACATTGGAAAAATCTCATACTATTGGAACAGATTGCAGATCATCGATAGATGCATTAAGAGACTCTAGGAAACTAAGCATAACCGACCCTTGTGGGTCACACGAAATCTCAAGGGTTCTCCCATGACAAGTCAGAAGCCTAACAACCCTCTTCTCACAATCCAGAATGGTACCATACACAGTAAGCCAATCCATTCCTAGAATCAACCCATAGCCCATAAAGCCGAGCACATACGTGTCGCATTCAAACTCGACGTCTAACACAGAAATTTTCAAATCCTGACAAATCATCGATAAATGAGCCGAACCACCAATGGGGTTTGAAACAACAACGGGATCTACTACCATACTAGTAATTAAGTGCAGAGATTCAACTACAGAACTTGATATAAATGAATGTGAGGCACCAGAATCAAAAAGTGTTCTAATAGGGTGGATGGAAAGAGAAATCAAACCTTCCACGGAACTTTCCTACCTCTATCTGGGGCACTAGCCACGAGAGCATTCGCTTTCCCTCCAGAGGTTCCTGTCCTTTGACCTTGCCCTTGCTTCCTTGGGCACTCCCTAGAACAGTGTCCAACCTCTTCACAAACGAAGCAAGCATTCTTCCTTTTTCCTGCAATCCTCGGGCAAGTGACCCTCTCGTTCGCAACCATGGCACTTCCTCTTACCCTTAGTCTTGTCATTCTTTCCGCCCTTCTTCTGTTGTTATTGCCGCCATTTCTTGGGCTATACCTTTTTATTTTATGTTTCTTCAATCTTAACTTCTTCCTTTTATGATTTATTTGAACTTTATCTATGTTCCCTTCTCGGGCCATCATTTTTCTCATCCTTGGGTTGTACTCCTTAGCCCTAACTCCCTTATTCTCCTTCTTACCATATTTGTGTAGCAAGCTAACAAGTCTCTGAAACGTTGCCTTCATCACATGAAAATCCTTACAAAGCTCAAGAAAATTAGCTGTAGGTGATACTACTACAGCTTCAGATGGAGGTTAAGCACTTCATTGCCCTTCGATATGTGCCGCAGTTTAAACATACCTATAACGTCATGCCGGAATGGGGACACCTTTCGAGAAGAATCAGTCCCCCAGACAAAAAGAAAAAAAGGAATCAAGTGGAGAATCGAGAGATACTTCCTATGGCTTTGGAGAATATGTTTTTCAAAACAGACTTTTCTTTTGAAAATTCTTTCTTTTAAAACCTTTTTGAAAATAATTTTCAAAAACTTTTATCTAATCTGGTAACCTTCAGCTCTGATACCAAGTGAGACACCCCACGTCCGTTAATTTCACTCACTAAGGGAATGTATTAAGTTTCGTGAAGCGTTATAGGTAAATAAACACAGATTAATTACAAGATAGATAAAATAGCAGCGGAATTAAAAACTTTTAATTAATCATAAAGCATGGTTACACCATATGTCTGAAAATACATAAACTCCGTATATCATTAAAACTTCTATCTTGTACTTTGAATATCAGAGTACAATAACAAAGAAAGCATAATCCTGAAATCATGAGCCATAGTAGCAAAGATAGAAGCTTGAGCAATACATCTAGAAGCTCCAAGCAAGATGATAGTAGAATCCTGACTAAGCCTGAGAATTCACTCCCTTGAGAACCTGGGGGGGAACGGAAGGAGGAAGAGGAAACAAAAAGGGTCAGACATAAAGTCTGGCGAGTCTAGTTACTTTTAGCCGGTAAATAAATAAAAGTAACATAATAGGCATATAAAGTGGATAAGAGCGATAACTACATAAATGGAAGGTGTGACAAGGTAGACAGGATAAGGTGTATATGCTTCTAATGATTATTATGCACTGTTACTAGTATATCCAAAAAGAGATGATCCCTGCAACTATAAGGTGGTAGACTTAGGTATATGTCCAAATGTATCCTAACTACTACCCTGATCAATCGGCTCCCTAACCCTCTAGATACCTTGTGATGGCCCCACAGTAGGAGGTATCATTTCCTAAAGTGGCAAAACCTCGACGTAATAATATGCACAACCATATCTACAGGTGTCACTGTCGTCTTATCCCCTTCTGCCCGGCTCATGCATGCACATGGCCCAGTCGGTTTGCGCTGCCCACACCGTTGTAACACCCCACTCCCGCTATGATCACTCACTAAGGGAATGCCATAGCATCGGTGGAGTATTTTAGTGAATATAGAACAGAAAAATTACAACAAGACAGATATAAATAGTACTTGAAATTTTAAAACATCATCTCATAACAGCGGAAGTAAAACATGTCTGGTTACATCATAAAACCACAATAAAGGTCAAGTACAATATCCATCAAAATAAAGAAGTACATAATCCCACTCTCATACAATAGCCAAACAAAAGAAAAGATAACTGGATAACTGGAGCTTTACATCTATCCAAGCTCCTAAAGACTGGAACAGCAATCCGATCAAGCTCCACTACTGCTAGGATCCACCGTAGGACCTGAGGGTTGGGAAAAAGATAAAAACAACAGGGTCAGACATAAGTCTGAGCGAGTCCTATAACTTTAACAATACAATCGTTAAAGTAACCAGAGAAGACATAAACTGATATACGGTAACATATAGGGATGAATGGCTACCCTAAGCAGTCAACTAAACGAAGATAAAGGATAAAGACGCATCTACCCTCCCTAAGGTAAATTACTAAACTGCACCACACCAGTCGTTCCTAACTTAAAGGTTGATCCCACCCAAGGACTTATAAAATTTACTAATTAGTACCTGCGTACCCCTAGGTGACCAAGTAGGCGCCACGGGGCCCTACAATCCACTAGGTGTACACACTACTTCCCATTCGATCGGCTCCCTAACGTAGATACCCGTGCTGGCCCCACCGTGGGATGTATCATTCCCCAATGTGGCAACCTGATGGAACTAAAGGTGCACGGCTTATATCTACTCGATGCAACAACGGCTTACCTACCAGCCCGGGCCCACTCACGCATATGAAGCCCGTTGGACTTGCGTTGCCACCGCTAACCCGTTTGCCTCTTACAGTCAAGCCCAGTATGCGTGTCCCGTCCTCGACATGGGTCGAGCCCACAAAGATACGTATGGGTTACTGGTTGAAATGGGCCTCCACAAGCTACCCACCTAAGCTTGTCCCTTTTTCTAGTATATCCCACTTAACCCTTTAATCATGTTTTAATTACATGTTCCATTTTGGTTAAGTATTCTAATCGTATTTTCTATTGCCACCCAAGGCAACCACTAGATTTTCTCATGCCACCCGAGGCACCCACTTAACCCCTCATGTCCCTCTACATGCTAATGTGGTTAAGTGTTTCTTAATTAATTAATTAAGAACGTAACCTTTGTAAAGACCTCTCACATTAGACTGTCTTTTATGACCGCTGGTTAAGCCGGTTGGGTCCGGGCAGCCTTATGTCATAACAGAGTCTAACCTCGTGTCTTTACATTAATTACGTATTTAGTTTGTGCCTAAGACCTCTCACATTGGGCTAACATTTGTAGCAACTGGTTAAGCCGGTTGGGTCCGGGCAGTTTTACGCTACAACTGAGTCCAACCTCGTGTCTTAGTCAATTAATTACACCTAATTAATCACCCTCATAATTTTATATTAATTATCCCTAATTAATCAAGTTTTCTTAACATGGGTAGACCTAACTTAATAGGTAAATTCCCATGGGGTAGACCTAACTCAATAGGTAAATTCCCAACACATAGTATGGGTACACCTAACCAAATAGGCAAATTCCCATACTATGTTTATTTATTTTGTGTTATGCATAATTATATTAATTTCACACAATCTTATTAACTTATGCATTTAATTACCCCATCGTTCCCACGTAATTTCGTTCATGATATAACACATATAAAAGGTGTCAACTTGCATATGAATGAACATGTTTCAAAGGTGCCATCTTGCATATTAACAAACACATAACTTGCATATGAACTTGCATAACATGTCACATAACTTGCATATAATATGTCACATAACTTACATATTCATTTTGCATAACAAACTTGCATATTAGCTTATAGACTTGCATAATGTGTCATCATGAACTTGCATATTAATAAACATGTAACTTGCATATTTACATACATGTAACTCGCATATTAACAAACATGTAACTTGCATATAAAGAAACATGTAACTTGCATATTTACATACATGTAACTTGCATATTAACAAACATGTAACTTGCATATTTACATACATGTAACTTGCATAGCATATTACCATGAACTTGCATAACATGCATATGATTACATAGCCCACAACTTGCATATTTAGCATCATGCAAACATAACATACATCATATTAAACTTGCATAAGCTTACATACTCAACATGCATAAACATAAGATTAATGCTAACATCATATCATATGATTCAAAGCTCATTAACCCACATACAAAACCATAAATCTCATCACATCTCATCTAATTAGTTTACCAAAAGATCATCAAAGTGATAGAAACTCACAACTAGCAACTTTGAACACCAAATGAAGAAGATTAAGATGCTAAGAAGGGATTAGAAGTTGATTAGAGAGTGATTAGTATGCAACCCTCTTCATAAAATTAGTGGAGGCCATGAGAGCTAGCATTTTGCCATAGTTTAGTCACTAGGTTTAATTATGAATGAATTAGGGTAGGTTAGGGTCTTATTTATAGATTAGGCAAGTGTTTTAGGCCATAGGATTAACCCTAGATTCAATCCAAGCCATCAAAGCATGTCTTGGGGAAGAAGTCAAGTGTAGGAACCATCTAGGGCCTTTAGATTAAAGATGGACCATGAGAACCATTCAAATGCAAAATCTGCACTTGAGCGAATCGGCCCACGGGTTGACAGCCAAACACCCTGGATTAACCCCTAGTCGACCCAGCGGGCTCGGGTCGACTTCAAAAATCGGCCGGTTCGGTTATTCCCCTCTCCCAATTCGCTGTTTTGAGCATTTTTGCATATTTATTTATTAAATTTTCAATTATATATATATATATATCAATATATATATATATATATATCTACACAACCCATTTCACTTAATTAAGTATACTTTAATTTGGGAATTTTCGTGAAACTTCGCGAGGCCATATCTTGGTCATACGGACTCCGATTTTCGAAAACTCGGACTCTATTTCGCGTATTTTTCCGAGACGAACGCAATGGCATAGCCCGTTTCCCTTGATTCCCATTTTAGAATTAAATTCTGCCTCGATTTATGTTATTACAGGTTATTGAAAATACGGGTTGTTACATTCTCCCCTCCTTAAAGGATTTCGTCCCCGAAATCTTCAAGTTAGGAAGAACGTATCCTACCATCCAATCATCCATCTACTCAAAGCATCATCCACGAGCAATCATTGTCCTTACAAGATTCTAAATGCTGGATGGATATATGCAAAAGTGTGTGTATATGTACTTACCTAATGCGAAAATCAGGCGGTTACTGATACAGTAAACCTCCTTAATGCAAACCATGATAGTGCCATGCATCCAATATGTATGCGAAACCCTATTGACACATACAAATTTCTACATGCGTGCACAACCATACACAAAAATGCATCATCCATATGATAACACAGCCATGATACATCCATCAATCTAACTACCACATCCATTTATGCAATATGCAACATGAAGTGACTGAGCCGATCTAGTGCCTAATGTGTGTGTATATGCATCCACGAGCAACCACTAGCAAACAATTGCATCCATATGCATCCATCAACCATAACATGTTTCAAACACATGTTTCAACCATAGGTTTTACCCTATCTAAAGGTCATAGGTATTAGCGAGAGGATATACTAAAGATAAGATAAGTACTAGACAAGCAATAAAGGAGAAGTTAAAAGACATACTCTCAAAAAGAAATGGATACAAAGAACGCATCTTTGCTTCCGTCTCCCAAGTAGCATTGCTTTCGTCATCTCCCCATTGCACTTTAACTAGCTGAACTTCTCTGTTCCTCAACTTCCTAGTTTCTGACCCAAGGATGCGAGTAGGAGCTCGTCGAATCGTCGCATCACGCTCTACCTCTACATCTCTAAGCAAGCTCGGCTCTACCACCTCCGCGGTCTCATGTAAGCACTTCCTCAAATGTGATACATGGAATACATCATGAACACCACTAAGTCTGTCGGGCAACTCCACCCTATATGCCATCTGTCCAATCCTTTCCTTAATAGGAAACGGCCCAACAAATCTCGGTGCTAACTTCCCTACGGACCCAAAGCGAACAACATTTCTCAATGGAGATACTTTGACAAAAACCATGTCCCCAACCTCAAACTCAAGATCCGTCCTTCTCCGATCCGCATAAGATTTCTGTCTATCTTGCGCTGCTTTCATCCTTTTTCGAATTAAATCAATCTTCTCTGAAGTCTCTCTAACCATATCCGGCCCAAGCAAGATCTTATCCGTAGATTCCCACCAACATGTAGGAGATCGACAAGGCCTTCCATAAAGAGCTTCGAAAGGAGCCATACCAATACTGGACTGAAAGCTGTTATTATATGCGAACTCCACCAAAGGAAGATGTTCTTCCCATGTACCTCCAAAATCCAAGATACAAAGCCTCAAAAGATCTTCTAAGATACGGTTCACCCTCTCAGTCTGACCGTCCGTCTGAGGATGATATGCGGTGCTCAAACACAACTGAGTCCCTACCGCCTCTTGCAAACTTCTCCAAAACTCACTAGTGAAAATAGGATCTCGATCACTCACAATGCTGGATGGTACGCCATGCAATCTAACAATCTCTCTAACATAGACTGAAGCAAGCCATGGAGCGGTCCTCTTACTCTTTACGGGTATAAAATGGGCACTCTTGGTAAGTCTGTCTACCACAACCCAAATTCCCGTATTGCCCTTCCTCGATCTCGGTAACCCGTCGATGAAATCCATCGAGACACTATCCCACTTCCACTGTGGAACTTCCAATGGGTGTAGCAACCCACCGGGTTTCCTTTGCTCCACTTTAACTTGTTGGAACACTAAGCATCTAGCCACATACTCGGCCACATCTTTCTTCATACCGGCCCAGAAGAAAACTCTCTTCATGTCTTGGTACATTTTGTCTCCACCGGGATGAATAGTCATTCTTGAACAATGTGCATCATCCAAAATAGCCTTCTTCAAACCCTCATCTTGCGGTACACAAAGTCTACCGTCTCTATGCAACCATCCCTTATCATCTATGGTGTATCTACCCAAATGGCTGGACGACTCCCCTCTTATAAGCTTCTCTACCAACACAACCAACTGTGGGTCGTCTCGCTGAGCCTCGCCAATCCGTCTCAAAAGAGTAGGTCTAACCTCCAAGGATGCCAACAAACCAGGTACAAAATCAACAGAAGGTCTGAAGTCAAACAAAGAAAGAAACTCCAAGCTTCGTCGTTCCACGAACAATGGACTCAAAGATAGCCTTTTTCTACTTAAGGCGTCTGCCACCACGTTACCCTTACCAGGGGTATACGCTATCTCGAAATCATAGGATGCTAAGAACTCCATCCACCTTTGCTGTCTTAAGTTTAAATCCTTCTGAGAGAATAAGTACTTCAATGATTTATGGTCGGTGAACAACTCGAATCTCTCACCAAGAAGATAATGGCGCCAAGACTTAAGTGCGAAAACAATCGCGGCCAACTCTAGATCATGGGTAGGGTAATTCTTCTCATGCACTCTCAATTGTCTCCCTCCATAGGCTATTACCCTTCCCTCCTGCATCAAGACTGCGCCTAATCCTGTTCCACAAGCATCGGTATAAACAACAAACGGCTTACTCCCATCCGGGAGCACTAAAACTGGAGCGGTGGTCAAAGCTCTCTTTAACCGTCGGAAAGCATCATCACAATCTACATCCCACGAGAAAACCAGATTCTTTTTCGTCAAGCGGGTTAATGGGGCTGATATCTTCGCGAAGTCTTTGATGAACTTCCTATAATATCCTGCCAACCCCAAGAAACTTCTTACCTCGGTAGCATTTCTAGGAACTTTCCAATCCTGGATAGATACTATCTTTGCGGGATCCACAGCTATCCCTTCCTTAGAGACCACATGCCCTAAGAATCGCACTTCTCTTCTCCAAAAATGGCATTTAGAGAATTTAGCTTTAAGACTATGCGCTCGAAGAGTCTCCAACACTTCCTTGAGATGTAAGGCATGCTCTTCTTCATTCTTGGAAAAGACCAAGATGTCATCCACAAAAACTACTACAAACTTATTCAGATACTCTCTGAACACTCTACTCATGAGATCAACAAAGTATGCGGGGGCGTTTGTCAACCCAAATGGCATCACTAGCCACTCATAAAAACCATCCGGAGTCCGGAAAGCAGTCTTCTCTATACTGTCCTCCGCCACTCTTAACTGATGAAACCCTGTAGCTAAGTCCATCTGCGAAAATACTGACGCGCCAACCAACTGATCAAAGAGATCATCTATCCTCGGTAATGGGTGTCTATTCTTCTTCGTGAGCTTATTAAGTTCTCTATAATCCACACAAAGTCTGAGGGACCCATCCGCCTTCGTGGCAAACACTACTGGAGCTCCCCACTCCGATATACTTCGCCTTATGAACCCCTTCTCAAGCAACTCCCCTACTTGCTTATGAAGTTCTCTTCTCTCACGAGGAGCCATGTGGCGTACTGGCAAAGACACTGGTTTGGCATTATCCACCAAATAAATTCGGAAATCTATCTCCCGCTTCGGAGGCAAACCCTTTACTTCTTCAAACACATCCGGATATTCCCGGACTACTCTGACAGAACACAAACTCTCGACCGAAGCATCGAGCGATTCAAGATAACTTAGCAAAACAGATTCCATGGGATTGCAAGAGATCTCGAGAGTGTTACCCAAGCGGGTCATGAGCCTGACAACTCTCCTTTCGCAATCAAGAACGGCACCATTACTGGATAACCAGTCCATGCCCAAGATCAACCCATAGCCCGTGAAGCCCAATACAAAAGCATCACATCTAAACTCAACGCTAAGTATAGAAATCTTCAAACCCAAACATATCATAGACAGATATATGGAGCCCCCAATTGGGTTTGAGACAACCAAGGGATCATCAACTAGACTGGTGTCTAAGTGCAGTGACTCAACTAACGATGATGAGATAAAAGAATGCGATGCGCCAGAGTCAAACAAAGTACGAACTGGATGATCAAACAGAAAAACCAGACTTTCAACGGAAATAGTTCTACCTCTCTGCTGAATCGGTGGAACTGAGAGAACCTGAACTTGCCCCCCTGACTGAGGTGGTGCTATAAGAGCTTGCACCTGGCCTCCTGAGGTAGACCCCGTCTTCTGCCCCTTCTTTGGGCAGTTTTTCACAAGATGCCCTGCTTCACCACAATGAAAGCAACCGGTCTTCTTCTTTTTGCGACAATCCTTACTAAGGTGTCCTGGTGTTCCACAATTGAAGCACTTCTTCTTCGTCTTCTTTTTGTCACCATTGCCTTTTCCGCCCTTGCCTTGTTGTTGCTGTTGCGGTTTCTTCTGATCCCCCTTTTTCTCTGGTGCCTTAGAATTCTTATCATCCTCATGCATAAGTGCCATGTAGACAAGCTTCTCAAAAGTGGCCCCCATAGGAATGTGAGTCATAGCTATTCCTTGCAATGGTTCGTTCAAGCCTCTAACGAACCTCAAAGCCTTCTTCTCCGGTGTATTCACCAACTCTATGCCAAACCTTGCTAATTGATTGAATTTGTTGACATATTCTTTCACCGTGAGATTCCCTTGCTTCAAATTCAAGAACTTCTCCATAAACAGATTCTCTTCCGCCCTTGAGAGAAACTTAGCCCCAAACCTTTGCTTAAAATCTGCCCAAGAGTCAACAGGGCGTTCTCCATTAGTGACCTCCCACCAGAATGAGGCCTCTCCCTTCATTAACCAAGCCGCCAACTTGACTTTCTTTCCCTCTTCCACTTCAAAGATATCTAGCAACTCTTCCACTTCCTTAAGCCAATCTCTAGCCTCTACGAAAGTCTCTGAACCAAGAAAAGGTTTTCCTCCTATAGCCTTGAACTCCTTGCAAACCTTAGCAAAATTATCCACTCTAGGCTGAGGAGGAGGAGCGGTTGTCTCTGGTGTAGTAGCATTGGCCGGACCCGCAGCCGCGGCCCTAGCCTCTTGCAACCTCCTATACCATAGTGGTATAACTAAACCCTCCGGGATGTTAAGATCTTCAGCCATGCTGAAACGAAAGAGGAAAGATTCAAAAAGGAGATTCCGAAAGATAAAGATATGGCTATTGGGGATTATGCTTTTCTTTTTCAAAAACTTTTTCTCTTAGAAGACATGCTTTTAAAAATACTTTCTTCGAAAATACTCTTAGAAAATAGTTTTTCTCAAAAATTTTATCTGTTCTGGTAACCTTAAGCTCTGATACCACGTGTAACACCCCACTCCCGCTATGATCACTCACTAAGGGAATGCCATAGCATCGGTGGAGTATTTTAGTGAATATAGAACAGAAAAATTACAACAAGACAGATATAAATAGTACTTGAAATTTTAAAACATCATCTCATAACAGCGGAAGTAAAACATGTCTGGTTACATCATAAAACCACAATAAAGGTCAAGTACAATATCCATCAAAATAAAGAAGTACATAATCCCACTCTCATACAATAGCCAAACAAAAGAAAAGATAACTGGATAACTGGAGCTTTACATCTATCCAAGCTCCTAAAGACTGGAACAGCAATCCGATCAAGCTCCACTACTGCTAGGATCCACCGTAGGACCTGAGGGTTGGGAAAAAGATAAAAACAACAGGGTCAGACATAAGTCTGAGCGAGTCCTATAACTTTAACAATACAATCGTTAAAGTAACCAGAGAAGACATAAACTGATATACGGTAACATATAGGGATGAATGGCTACCCTAAGCAGTCAACTAAACGAAGATAAAGGATAAAGACGCATCTACCCTCCCTAAGGTAAATTACTAAACTGCACCACACCAGTCGTTCCTAACTTAAAGGTTGATCCCACCCAAGGACTTATAAAATTTACTAATTAGTACCTGCGTACCCCTAGGTGACCAAGTAGGCGCCACGGGGCCCTACAATCCACTAGGTGTACACACTACTTCCCATTCGATCGGCTCCCTAACGTAGATACCCGTGCTGGCCCCACCGTGGGATGTATCATTCCCCAATGTGGCAACCTGATGGAACTAAAGGTGCACGGCTTATATCTACTCGATGCAACAACGGCTTACCTACCAGCCCGGGCCCACTCACGCATATGAAGCCCGTTGGACTTGCGTTGCCACCGCTAACCCGTTTGCCTCTTACAGTCAAGCCCAGTATGCGTGTCCCGTCCTCGACATGGGTCGAGCCCACAAAGATACGTATGGGTTACTGGTTGAAATGGGCCTCCACAAGCTACCCACCTAAGCTTGTCCCTTTTTCTAGTATATCCCACTTAACCCTTTAATCATGTTTTAATTACATGTTCCATTTTGGTTAAGTATTCTAATCGTATTTTCTATTGCCACCCAAGGCAACCACTAGATTTTCTCATGCCACCCGAGGCACCCACTTAACCCCTCATGTCCCTCTACATGCTAATGTGGTTAAGTGTTTCTTAATTAATTAATTAAGAACGTAACCTTTGTAAAGACCTCTCACATTAGACTGTCTTTTATGACCGCTGGTTAAGCCGGTTGGGTCCGGGCAGCCTTATGTCATAACAGAGTCTAACCTCGTGTCTTTACATTAATTACGTATTTAGTTTGTGCCTAAGACCTCTCACATTGGGCTAACATTTGTAGCAACTGGTTAAGCCGGTTGGGTCCGGGCAGTTTTACGCTACAACTGAGTCCAACCTCGTGTCTTAGTCAATTAATTACACCTAATTAATCACCCTCATAATTTTATATTAATTATCCCTAATTAATCAAGTTTTCTTAACATGGGTAGACCTAACTTAATAGGTAAATTCCCATGGGGTAGACCTAACTCAATAGGTAAATTCCCAACACATAGTATGGGTACACCTAACCAAATAGGCAAATTCCCATACTATGTTTATTTATTTTGTGTTATGCATAATTATATTAATTTCACACAATCTTATTAACTTATGCATTTAATTACCCCATCGTTCCCACGTAATTTCGTTCATGATATAACACATATAAAAGGTGTCAACTTGCATATGAATGAACATGTTTCAAAGGTGCCATCTTGCATATTAACAAACACATAACTTGCATATGAACTTGCATAACATGTCACATAACTTGCATATAATATGTCACATAACTTACATATTCATTTTGCATAACAAACTTGCATATTAGCTTATAGACTTGCATAATGTGTCATCATGAACTTGCATATTAATAAACATGTAACTTGCATATTTACATACATGTAACTCGCATATTAACAAACATGTAACTTGCATATAAAGAAACATGTAACTTGCATATTTACATACATGTAACTTGCATATTAACAAACATGTAACTTGCATATTTACATACATGTAACTTGCATAGCATATTACCATGAACTTGCATAACATGCATATGATTACATAGCCCACAACTTGCATATTTAGCATCATGCAAACATAACATACATCATATTAAACTTGCATAAGCTTACATACTCAACATGCATAAACATAAGATTAATGCTAACATCATATCATATGATTCAAAGCTCATTAACCCACATACAAAACCATAAATCTCATCACATCTCATCTAATTAGTTTACCAAAAGATCATCAAAGTGATAGAAACTCACAACTAGCAACTTTGAACACCAAATGAAGAAGATTAAGATGCTAAGAAGGGATTAGAAGTTGATTAGAGAGTGATTAGTATGCAACCCTCTTCATAAAATTAGTGGAGGCCATGAGAGCTAGCATTTTGCCATAGTTTAGTCACTAGGTTTAATTATGAATGAATTAGGGTAGGTTAGGGTCTTATTTATAGATTAGGCAAGTGTTTTAGGCCATAGGATTAACCCTAGATTCAATCCAAGCCATCAAAGCATGTCTTGGGGAAGAAGTCAAGTGTAGGAACCATCTAGGGCCTTTAGATTAAAGATGGACCATGAGAACCATTCAAATGCAAAATCTGCACTTGAGCGAATCGGCCCACGGGTTGACAGCCAAACACCCTGGATTAACCCCTAGTCGACCCAGCGGGCTCGGGTCGACTTCAAAAATCGGCCGGTTCGGTTATTCCCCTCTCCCAATTCGCTGTTTTGAGCATTTTTGCATATTTATTTATTAAATTTTCAATTATATATATATATATATATATCAATATATATATATATATATATATATCTACACAACCCATTTCACTTAATTAAGTATACTTTAATTTGGGAATTTTCGTGAAACTTCGCGAGGCCATATCTTGGTCATACGGACTCCGATTTTCGAAAACTCGGACTCTATTTCGCGTATTTTTCCGAGACGAACGCAATGGCATAGCCCGTTTCCCTTGATTCCCATTTTAGAATTAAATTCTGCCTCGATTTATGTTATTACAGGTTATTGAAAATACGGGTTGTTACAACCGTCCTCCACGTATGGATCTCTTACAATCAATCAGTAAGCGTGCATGTTCTCCACCTAGTACGGAGTACTTTGTTTGATACCTACTCTGGGTTACTGACTAAAATGGATCCCACACAATATGATACAAGCTCTCCCCTTATCTTGTATCCCCCAATAGGTTTTCACTGATTGTGTATACCACTAGGTGTCTTTAATTACATAGCCTTATTTATTTCTACCAGTTATGCTTACTCCAAAACGGCGTCTTTAATTACATAACCCCAATCTTTCTACCGATTATGCTTACCTACAGGAGTCCTTAATACATAACCCCCAATCTTCCAACCGGTTATGCTTACCTATAGGTGTCTTTAATACATAACCCTATCATTTCTTCAAGTTATGTTTACCCTAAAAGTTGTCTAATAACTTTCATATTTTCCACCAGTTATGTATTCCACTAGGTGTCTTTAGTTACATAACCTTAACGGGTTAAGTTTGTGGGCCTATATGTGAATATTACCCATCCCCTCTTCAGATTTACTCAACCCACCCCTCAACCATGTTTACTTAACCCCCAACTTAAATTTAAGTTCATACAATCCCTATGGATTAACTTAGGTTAAGTAGTCCAATTCTTTACCATATCCATTTATGGTTTCATAAAGGGCCAGACCTCCCACATTAGGCCTACAACATGTGGATGCTGGATATGCCGGTCGGGTCCTGACAGACTTATTCTACAGTTAGGCCTAACCTCGTGTAATAGCTCGATTCGTGTTTACGTACTTAGACCTCCCACATTAGGTTCAACATTAGTGGCTTCAGGATATGTCGGTCGGGTCCGGGAAGACTTCCACCACTAATGCAACCTAACCTCGTGTCATAAGTACAATCACAATTCCTAATTATAATTACTAGACATTCCATTTTTAATTAATTAATAAATTAATTAATCCTTTCCTTTTATAGGTGTCAATACCTATTTTATCCAATAATTTGAATTACATGTCCAAAAATGTTCATATTCAAATTATGCCATTTTTAACCCTTTTTCCCCGTTCCTTAACTAGCACCGTCACAAAATTGGTAACATGCCTAGGCTAGACAATAGCCTAGTCATAAACGATAAAAGGGAAAATAATGGGAATATAACTAAAATGATCATCTTGGCTTAAACATAAACTCGTATGATAATAAGGTGAACATACATACTAGCGTGGACATGAAATTGTCATTATAACAAGGTGGACATAAAACTGATGAACAATTAACAGTCAATAACTATGATGTCACAATAAACATAATAAGATCTAAATTAGCAATTTAGATGTCCCATCGGTTTAGATCTAACATGATAACCTAAGGTGACAATTTAGATCACATAAAATAGATCTAACATATTAACATAAGGTGACAATTTAGATCTCATAAAATAGATCTAACATGATAACATAAGGTGATAATTTAGATCACATAAAATAGATCTAACATAATAACATAAGGTGACAATTTAGATCACATAAAATAGATCTAACATGATAACATAAGGTGACAATTTAGATCACATAAAATAGATCTGACATGATAACATGAGGTGACAATTTAGATCACATAAAATAGATCTAACATGATAACATAAGGTGACAATTTAGATCACATAAAATAGATCTACTAGTTTAGAAATAGATCTACACACATCCGCATCATAGCATATCATAAAAGTTACAATTAAGATATAGGTTTAGATCCAATCCTAATCAATTCAAGGTGACATATGTTCATGATTTACATGAATGATTAGATCTATCCAATGATATAGCCGTCCAAATTAACAGATCTATATTAACCATAATAAAGTTATAAACTAATATCTACAATAATAACATAGTAGAACAATCATAATTGAATTGGATCTAGAGAAATAGATCTATCATAAGATCTAACAATAACATAGATTCAAGGTTTACAACGTATCCAAATCGCAGTCTTTCATAATTCACTTTTATTTATCTAAACCAAAAGGCAACTAGAACTCACTGTGATTGGATTGCTAAGATGATAGAAAATAAGTTGGTGTTGAGTCTATGCTTGAATCTCAGAATTTGATATGCTTTAGTTGATAGATGAAGATGAGAGACCCTAGTTTAGTTTAGACTCCGGCAGAGTTTGGCCGCCATGATTTCTAATGAAGAAATATGTGAAATAGCTATGTATTTATAGCTGCAGAACCCTCTGGAACCGTCTGACACATAAGCCCTAGGGTAAATCAGGTCGCGGGTCACCTCCCACTTGGGCAGAGGCCCGAATACCCAAAAAAACTATTCTAGGCGCACTTTACAGGTGCGTAAGTGTAAAAATACATGGGCGTACTTGTCAAGTGCGCCAGGAGTTTCTACTTTTTCTGCCAAACTTCTATTGTCCATAACTTCTTCATACATTATCTGTTTTATGCAAACCTGGTGTCTATCTTGACCAAAATTTTGAGACTAACTCAATGGCGCAGTCCGTTTCCCTTAATTCTGAGTAGTAAGTTAATTATTCTTTGATTTATCCACTTTAATGTTGTTAAAATTTCGGGGTCTTACATTAATCCACCACATCAAATATAGGTGTAATATCAACAGATACCCGGACTCTCTCTAGCCAGGGCAGATGATAATGGTTGACATTTTCGCGTAGTTTTGAAGAAGAGATTTTGTAGTCGTTTTATCACCTTTTGCTTCGATTGTCAAGATTTCTCTACTAAGGCTTTCGACGACATCATTAACCTTTGTGAAATCAACTGAGAATGTTTCATTGTTGTTCATGATAATTGCTCCTTTCTCAAACAACAAATTAAATTGCAATGCTTGACCTTTTCCATGGGCTTCTTCCATTCCAAATCGAACTAAGCGAAAGCATTCAGCAAGGAAAGAAACATATATTGACTTTAATAAGACTTTAGGAGCACATTCTGGTCAATAAGGAATCTTAAAGCCCAGAGCCTAACTATTTCAGCTTTTGCTTCTTCTAAGGAAGAGTGGAGTTATTGTAGTTCCAACCTAACAGTTGATGGTTTACCATTTGGGAGGACTATCCCATGACAACACTCATGGCAAACTTTGTGAGTATAAAAAGATCCAAAATCAATGTACTCCCTCTGATCCACATTGATGCATGCATAAGCTATTGGTTGAAGAATATGTGTAAACTTAGCTTTGGACACATTCTTTAACATGACCATTGATGTTCCACGCTTATTAATTTTGCATTCATCATTTGGCAAACTAAAGGCAACGGTTTGGGGATATTTCACATCCCCGGCATTATTAATAAGTTGTATAACTCTGATTGGAGTAGCAATCACATCTTTGGACTTGTATACATCCTCTAACGGAAGATTTTGTTCCAAATCCAGTAATCGATCGCTGAAGAGTTACGAGAAGTTGCAATGTCATCTCGTATCCCCATAAATGCCTCAAATGTAGCCTTGTATCCAAACAGTGAATCTTCACAGGTCTCATATGGACCTATAGAAAAATCCAGTTTAAAATTCAATTCCATCCATGCTATGTTAGAATCATAGTAGTCGTTTGACAAAAAAGCATCTGCTTTGGTTTTCAGTAATCTCTTCAAGCTTAACGAATTACTCAATTCCGCTGCTTTTCTAAGAAACTAAGCAGCTTTCAAAAGGCGAACTCTATACTCTTCAGAGTATGGTATAGCAAATAGATGTCCAATTTTATCAGATTGCATAGACAGAACATCCATTTCTGATTCACCGTCATGTTTGATGACACTAAAAAACCCAGTTGTAGCATCTCTTTCACCTTTTGTCAGACTACCCTTCCACAGTTCAAATTCCATTTTATCCATATCAGGAGGGTAAAAATTAGAGCCAGGTGGTTTAAATGCTAGAAAGGAAGCTCTGTACTCGATCGCCTTCCACTTAGGTATTATTTTTGTGGAACCTACAACTATCTTAATGGCAGAATCTACTGTAGAAAAAATCGTACTTTAAAGGAAATGATACTTTAGAAGAAATGATAATTCCAAAAGAAATGATTTCAGTATACATCATTGCAATTTGCAATTTATATCCTTCACAAAAATACAAAAGCATGAGCTCATAAAAGCTATGAGACTGCAAATACCGTATATCTCCCTATACTAAGAAACTATAGTAGATTTAAATTAGAGAAAGAAAAAAGGACCATATTGGATTCACTATAAAATTTAATGGACTTAAATGGCATCAATCCCCATGACTTAGCTACGCAGATTGAGTAAATTGTATTTAATTTCACTTTACGAAACAGTCAAATTATAATCAAATGAACACTAAAAGTTGTGTAAATAAGAAACTCATGGTGATTGAGTAAGACATAACAATCACCTGTAAAGCATCCGAAATTATCTGAATGGTCTCTAATTGAATCATTATCGGGAAATAGAAGGGTCTGAATGGTCTCCATCCGAAAGTGCGACGGCCCTACAGTTGGAGAATCGCAATTTGAATCGTCGTCATTTGCTGAATGCACAATTCGATTTCGTGATTCCCCAATTTGGGGATCGTGAATTTTTTTCAAGAGGAAAAGTGAAAGGATTTAAGTTTATGATAGATTAAAAATTTAGACTAAGGTAAGAATAAGGGATTTGGTGAGAACGAAATGAAAAGTACAGCGGGAATGAAAATGAAAATGTTAGTGGGAAAATGAGAAAGGGTAACGTAGATTGATCATTTTGGATTGACGGTTATGATTTTTCATTTATGAGGGCATGGATTGATGAGGTGTACTTTTAATTGGTGTAATGCAACGCTTTTAACTGGTTTTGCACGTCAATACACTAGAATTCCTACCGCAACAGTGCATTCACGTCTAATGCAACAACACATGAATATTGTTGCAGTAGATCAAAGAAAACATAGCTTTCGCCACACTTTTCATGCAACGCACACATATTAGTGTCGAATATGCCCACTTTTGTAGTAGTGAAATGTGATATTCATCCCTCAAGGGAAGGATAACTAACCGTCAGAATCTGAATTCCGATGCCTAAGGAAAGGTATATTTGGCTAAATAACATAGGTTTTCGAATGTATTTCGGCAACCCTGGGTCATGACTGCATCAAATTCCTTGAACACATGTCCAATATAACTTCATTTGGGTGTCGATAAAAAATAATGTTAACAGCATGCATCATGATAAAAGGATGGAAAATAGCCGATCAAAGCAACCGGCACAAATGGTTAGTATCAAGTACAAAACAACTTGAAGAAGAAATATTGAATGCATGGTTATAGAATATGATCAAGTATAGTGTCTATTCAGCTAGTCACGACAAACCAAAGTGTAGAAATCATTCAATATTTTTTTAGAAACTGCTCTTAGCATGCAGTGGGGCAATGAAATGGTGCAAGTAGAAAACTGGATTGAGCAGGTTTCAATACAACAAATACAACCAGGCAGATGCGTCAAATAAATAATAACAAATATACAGCAAGCCCAATCAAACGTAGAAGTTTCAGAAATATCAAAGTCAACAAGTACTGTGCAAGAAAATATGGTGAACAAGTACACATCAGAATCTTCAAGTGACCCGCATAAACAAGAATGCATATATTCTTATCAACATTTCAATGCTGAGCATCAATACACAACAGGGAAGTTCAAGCGAAGCAACTGTTAAAATATACCAAAGTATAGTATGTGTTCTTATCAGTATCACTCAAGGAAAACTAATGTCAAGTATAGTACCAGCTATGACACACACATGTATAAAGACATGGGCATCAACAAGACTCAAGTTCAAAAGGAATGATAGACTAGTTTGAATACTATGTATCATAAATTCATTAATGTCCAATAATGGTTTGAAGAACTACAGAACCGAAATTCCAGCAATTACAATGACTAAATCATTCCAGAATTTGAAGTATTTCCATATCTTGTTTCGGCAAGAACAAATCAACGATGGTATCTATTCTTATGCACCAAGGTCAAACTATTTTATTGTTCAAAGGAAAAAAAATAAGGAGGCCGAAATATTAAATGTGTTATTGGTAAAATCAAAGATCCAAAAATTCATCAAGTTGATATTTCTAGAAATATATATATATATATTAGATTCTTTTAGCAAGGAAGACTCAATCGAAATTTATTCCAGAAATCAACGCAATATCAAACCAAAGAAATCTCAGAATATACAAAGATTTCATCGCAAAAATATCGCAAATATCAGGATTGAATCTAGTGAAGAAATCAGAGGTTATTTCGGATTTTAAATCCTGTTTATACACCAACATCACAATAGGCATATGCATCAAAAATTCAAGCAGAAAAATTGAAGTAGTAAATTTAAAAGAACTCACAAAGATTCACAGATTTTCGATCGCAAGCTAGACCCAAACCAATTGACAAAGAGCGACGATAAATTAGAGCTTCAGAGGATTAAATTCCTGAGCAACAAAAGTCACAGATTGATTTGGGAATGAAAAAACCCTAATTCGATCATAAGAGGAAGCCGACATTTTTGATAAAGCAAGGAGCCAAAGTGTTAAAGCAAACAATAGGGGCCGACAAAAATATTTGTTAAAGGCTTAAAGGATTTTAATTTTAAACTAGGGTTTTAAGTTATAATTTTATTTTTGAGTGTTTTATTTTGTAAAACGAGTTGAAGTTTTCTAGTTTGTATAAACTAGGGAGACGAGTTACGGGTTTGTAATTCGGGGAAATATGATCTCAAGGATAGAGATCAATGCAGGGTTTTGAGCATAGGGTTAGAACAGTTGGAAGCGAATGTCGCGAGTTTACAGGAGATTGTAAGCGTTGTTGACGAGCAAAATTGTAGCACGCCAACACCCAGTATGTTTGTGTGAACAATTATTGGAATAAGCAGTAAATAATGTAAATGCAGAGAGACACAACTTTTATAGTGGTTCAGCACTAACGCCTACGTCCACTTTATAATTCTCATTCATCATTTCTTTGATCGATTACAAGAGATGTTACAATATTTGTGTACAAAGCTATATGTATGATGAACTTCGAATGAGTCGTCCTTCTTCTTCGTTAAAGTGAGTTGACTTGGTCAACTATAGGCAAGGTACGCTTTAATATCCAAGAGGTTTAGAGGCGGTGTAACAAGGCTTTCTAGTATTCAAGTGTTGAAAGAAAGCATGCATGTCATGTTTTAGGTCTTTTTCCCATCTCCCATGGCCATGGTGGAGGTGTTGGAATCCATTAATGAGTTTTTGGAGCTCTTAAGGTCCAAAAATTCCAAGGGAGAAGAATCCAAATGAAGGCCAAGGCTTGGGTATTTATAGGAAGGAGGTTAATTAGGAGTAGGTGAGCAGCGGGACGCACAAGAGCCATTTTCGCACCCAAACAAGGTCATATGCATGAAATTCGAATTTCGAACCCCTTTCGAACCCCTTAGAGGGGCTCGAAATTTCAACCCTCTTCAGGGGGTTCGAAATTTCGAACCCTCTGGGGCTCGAAATTTCGACCCCTTATCACGGGATTCGAAATTTCGTACCCCCCGAGGGGTACGAGATTTCGAACCCCACCGGGGGTGCGAAATTTGAGGAGGGGAAAGAGGCGATCTTCATGGTGCTGGAATCTCGTCGTTTTAGTGCATCAAAGCTCCTGGATACAAAGTGAAGGAATCCGCGGTTTTGCTGGTCCGGAGGGAAGGAATCTGAGCTTCCGGCATGGAGAAAATCGGATGAATCGGGCGTTGCCCATAGCGATCGCCGCCGGGACTGTGGGGCCCCGGACCCCCACCGGCGCTGCGCCCGGACCCGCTGGATGACTCGCCTTCAGTTCGGAGCGCGGCTCGCTTTTGGCTCGGGTGACGGCTTGACTAAGAGTCCATTGGGCCCGACAGGGGCCACCTGATAGAGGCTTTGGGTTTCAGTGTGTTTGCGACGTGACTTCAACCCAACTGCTTTTTGCTTTTTGACGCGTGAGCGCGTCGCTCACCAAATACCTGACGTGTGACTATTTTGATAAAAAGGCATGTCAACAAGCGTAGAGGTTGTTTTAATTCCTAATGGAAACCTTGGGGAATGCAGCATTAGGCACAGTTTTGCCGAAGCTGGGTATATTTGTGTGTTGTTTATTTTTTCGCATTTACTCTGATTATTATCTGTGTTGCTATTATTTATTACTCAGCAAAAAAGCTGTGATAAACCCTATTCACCCCTCTCTAGGGTTAATTTACATCCTACAAGTGGTATCAGAGTAGGCATTTTTTATTTTAAAATTACTTTATAGTCATGGAGTTCCCTAACAGTAATGTTCCTAGTTGTCAATCTTGCGAGTATTTTTCCCGTATAGCCCCAACTATTTTTGATGGAACAGATTTTTTAAATTGGAAATTAAAAATGAAATTCTATTTAAAATTTGTTAATACTAGATGTTGGGTTATTATTAAAAATGGATGTGATATGGTAGATAAGAATGACATCATAATTAATTCTCGTGCTACGCACATTTTATACTCTTATATTAATGATGATCTGTTTAATCATATCTCGCATTGTTTAACAGCACAGGAAATCTAGAAAACACTCGATGGGTTGCATGGAAGAAAAGACAACAATATCTCAAAACCCTCAAATGCCAACTCAAATTCAGAATTATGCTTGATTGGATTTACAAAAGATGTATCAGATGATGGTAGTGATGAATACTCAATAGATGATGAGCATGATGAATTTCCTTTTGAAGAGTTAATTCCTCTTTGTGATAATTAACTAAAACTGTTGAGTCTCAAACAGACAAGTAAAATTTATAATCTGAAAATGTTGAGTTAAGCAATAGAAATCATGATTTGGAATTAAAACAGGAAAACGTCAAAAAGGTTGAAAGCTCTAATTGCAAAATTTATTTAAGTTTTGAAAATGATTTATTTCATTTCAATGAAAATTTTCAGAAGCTTGAAAAGGAAATTATGTCTTTAAATATAAATGAGATTGAACTAAAAACAAAAAACAATTTTTTGCAAGAAGAGTTGGATAAGTTTAAGCATGCTAAAAATTCCAAACATGAAATTTTAGAGAAAGAGAGTCTATTAAAAACAAAATTGATTTTGAATGAGCTTGAAATTAAATCCGAGAAAACCAAAAATCGCAAATGCAATAAATGCACAACTTTTCAAAAAGAATTCTTTGAAATAAAAGAAAATTTCAAAACCCTTGAAAACAAAAACGTGATTTTGAAAAATAACAAATCTGAAATTACTCATATAACTCATGATTCGGAAAAATAAATTGATAAAATTCAAGGATTTTGAAAAACTCGAAATTGAAAAGCGCAAACAATTTGAAATTGAATTTTTGAGTCCAACGAAAAAATTAAAAAGCTTGAAAATGAAAATATGGTTTTGAAACAAAATGACGCTGAAACGAGGAAGATTGTTATCAATCGTTGTTCGAATTTCATGAAAGAAAACAGGAATATTAAATCTAAAATTCAACGACTTGAAATAATAATGGCTAAATTTTCTAAAGGAGAAAAATCATTGAATACATTGATAAAAATCAATTTTTTATTGAGAATAAGAAAGGAATTGGTTTTGGTAAAATTGTTCAAGTAAGAAATTCTAATGATTTTAAAAATCCTTCAAATAGATTTGGAAATTATAGAAATAGAAATTTGGATTCTAATAATTTCAAAGTATTTTTAAATCGTAAACAAGACGAGAACTTGTTTAGAAACAATCTAATTAAACGAATTTGGATCCCAAAAGATAACAAGATGAATTCGAATAAGTTTAAACGAATTTGGGTTCCCAAGGGCACTTTAGTGGATAGTAATGAATAGTTATATAATTGGGTTTGGGTATCAAAATGTGTAAGAGTGGTAAAGCAGACTTTGCTAAACCACTCGATATTATAAATATTTAGGTACTGAGGGAGGCTAAGGAACTACTTTGCTTAAGAGAGATAAAATTCAAGATGTTCCATAAAATTGAATTATTTAGAGTTCCTTAGCCATAGATTTCTGATTTGAAGATTCATTGGTTCACATCAATAATGGTAAGTCAGGTATGATCTCTAAACTCATGTTTTAATTTTATTATTGATACTGATTTTTATTGACATCGCCATAGTATTTTTGACATATCTTGAGCTTTTTAACTTCAAATTGCAAAATTCTTGATTTTCTATAAATTAGATTCAATTGTGTACAACTTTTATGTTTTGAGTATTTCCAGATTATGAACTAAAATTGATGAAAAACTACAATTCGTTCGGTGTTTAGTTTTTAGACAGGTAGTTGAACTTTTGACAGTGTTGTAGTATTTTGAGCTATCTTGAACACTATTAATAGGAATTTTAAAATTTATAATGTTATGTGAAACGACCCAAACTTCCCCGTAAGGGAAAGCCTGAATTGCTTTGAGAACAACAAACATTAGAATACAAACTGAAGAACATTATTGTTGATTACAACAATTACATCAGAGTACAAGAAAATAACAAAGTATGAATACTTATTACACAATTGAAATACAATAATATTAGAGGTTTAAATTACATTTAAATAGCAGTGGAAAAATAATACAAATATACAACTGAAAGGAATACACAGATACAGAGCTTTCCGACCGCTTCAGCTGTAGACCAGGACCCTGTAAATATATCTATAAAAAGCTACTCGATTGCCCGTATGGAAAATATGGGCACTCGAGTTTGCCAGTGAAACAAACTACAGGTCAGTCATGGGACTGGTATGAGAAATCTTACTTAATCTATCTAAAAATAAGGCTAATCACAGGACCATGCCACTAACGCGGAACGGGTTTACTCCATTGGATTGCCAGTGCATAAAATAAAGTAAATCGTTAAACAACGCAATGCTTTTTAGAAAAATGAAACCATTATAAGACTCAAGTCCCATCACACAATGCAACGCAAACCGGAGGATAGAGTTTTACCTTATAATGGTCAAAAATGATTGATACGATAAAAACGGATTTAATATTAGTGTGTATATACATGGGTATATATATATTTCAAAAACATTTCAATCATAATGTATCAATCATAGACGGCATAGTACCCCATCATACTATGTCTCCATACTAGTTCTACAATCAAAACCGCAAGGTCGTATTAGAAATTGGATTTCCATCATGAATCGAGGCTAGGGATTGTCCTCTCCAATTCGGGACACTCTAACAAATGCCTCAGGATCCCCCGCAGTGAACCCTTGGATCTCCAGGGCCGGTCCACACCTGTCGAAAGTGGATTGGCAATTCCTGAACACACGCTCCCCGGTCCCTTTGGACCTCCATATGACCACTTCCGGCCTATAATCCCGAGGCGCCTCAAAATCCATCATCCACATAAGTAAAATGTCAGCGCTGGTAGGTCCCTGACACCACTCTAGCTAGAAAGAAACGTGTGCACTCCCTGCAGTCCTAATCACCGTTTTTGACTCATAGCGGGGTGTGAGGCTCGCGAAGTCACGCTATACACAAAGCTATGTCGTAATAGGCTATACTTTGATCATCCCACAAGGCCCTGTTTTTCAACAAAAGCCTTGATCAATTGCATCTTGGCGTGCCACATTGACAATTCACGCCATGCGATCAATCACTATCAATATATACGAGGGTGTTAAGCAGAGAATAAATTCTCCACCACGAATCAGATATACATTAATAAAAATCAATTTAATTCACATGGAACGAAATCCAATGTCAGCCACGCATCCATTTACAAGTCCATTCTGGGTTTGAACGAAACCAGAGACACCTGAGAGATCCTCGTATATCCGGACAATCAACAATACGTCCGGACGGCTACCACTGAAGCCCTTCAAGGTAGCTACTCCCATCATGGGTCTCAGTAGCAACACATCCATTCGATGTGAAGATCGTCGGTCTTCAATCACCGTCTTCAACTTCGACTCTTCATCGTCGTAGTGATTATTCGGAATGGGTTAAACCCGGTCTTTCCGAATAACTCGCGTATCTTTATAATTAAAAAATCAAGTGGTATAAAAACACATCCAACGCCTCATTCCAATTCAGAATTATTCTTCTAATAAAATATTCTCATTATTCTATCTAAAATAAATTCTTTAAGTTTATCCTTAAATCTTTCTTTTAAAGATTTATTAAAACCCCAATTTGGTTTTAAATATCAAAAATCATTATTCAATGATTATTTAAATTTAAGGAATTAATCTTATCTTTAACTGGGTTAAAGAACTAATGTCATTTAAAACATAGTTCACGGTAAACCCAAAATCATCTTCCATAAAATATGGAATCTTCACAGAAATCAAATCAATATATAATCGTCATAAATTTCTGTATCCGACCAATAATATATATGGAATAACGGCAAAGCCTCTTAAATTCCATATGTAGTATCGGTCTTCTTTTACAGAAGCTTATCTCGGTTATTATTAATTCGAATTCCATTCAATTCCAATTTAATATATTAAATTGAAGAACTTTACTTTTGGAAAATTCCCATTTAAATCTTAATGAAAGATTTATAAATTCCAAATCATATTTTTACTTTCAGTTGGGTTAAAGAACACATGTCACTTAAAAACACAGTTCACAATAAACCCAACTCACATTTCATCTTATTTCAATTACCAAATATAATTGAAAACTTTAATAATCTAAATTAAAAGATTATTCATTTCATACGGGGTTTAAGAACAGTGTTATTTAAGACACTATTCACGACAAACCCAAAATCCAATTTATTTAATTTAACTTCAATTAAATATTAGCAAATTGGAAAACTTCATTAGATCTAAATTTAATGATTGATCCTAGTTAATAACTAGTTCATTTCAATAAAAATATATTTTTCTAAAATATATTCTTTTTCTAAAATATTCTTTTTCTAAGATATTTTCTAAAGTATTCTTTTTCTAGAATATTCTTTATTGGAATGTGACTCAATCAACAACCATATATTGTATGTAATCAATAATCATGATACATAATTATCAAACATCCAAATAACAACCAGAGTGAATTCTACAACTAAATATTGGGATTAGTGTTTGTCAAATATCATCCCAATACCCGTGTGGGGTTTCATCCAACAAACAAATAATAAATTATTTATGCACTTGGGCGATATGTGAAAATTATCGTCCCAAATCACATAAACAAGTCGGATGACTTGTAGATGGAAGTGTAATATTTGGTTTGAATATACTAACATTATATTTAACACATCAAACATTTCAACATCACAGACATATGTTTCAATTCTTTTTATTGTGAACAAATGACAATAAAAATCTAGTCTTTTAATTCAATTCTTTTTATTTTTGACAAATGACAATAAAAATCTAAAATTTCAATTCTAATGACAAATGGCAATAAAAAGTCATTTATTCTAATGGCACAATTTACAACAAAGTGTTATTTTAAATCTAATGTCACATTTATAATTAACAAGCATGTCATTTAATAATTAACATAAATGACATCGTATAATTAACATATATGTCATTGTTGTTTGCATACAAATTCTAATGTATGCATTTACATTAGAATGATATGTTCCTTTTGAATTTAATCCTAATGTATACATTTGCATTAAAAAGGTATTTTCATTACGCATACAAATCCTAATGTATGCATCTGCATTAAAATAATATTTCCTCTTTTATATATAAACTAGGTTGGAACCCGTGCTTCGCACACGGGTAGTTATGTGACAATGCTTGTAGCGTAATCAAGGTAGATGTGTGAATTAATAATGGGCTGGACATACATTTTGGTGTTGGTGATATATGCATGCTTATTGCATGAAAATATAGACAAATGTCATTCATTTCTGAAGTGTTGCATTTCTACCTTTAATGATGTTTGTAAATGTTGATGATATTAATATAAAGTTAGGATACATGTTCTTCTTAGCATGTAGCATGTTGACGTATAGTTGAATATAACTCAAGTTAGGAAACATCAAAATCGATTCAAGTTTCATTAATGTCCAACCGCAAAGATTTTAAAAATAAATGTAATTATAAGTAGATTTTCCATCAACTGTGTACTTTGAAAGCATGTTCATGAATTTTGATTTGTGAGCAATAGGTTATTGAATTTTAACTTTACACTGACATTATAATTTAGTTCTACTAATATTTAGTTGCCACAATCCCAAGATCGCCCAATCTCAATTTTCTGTTAAATTCAATTCATTATCTTGTATAAAATTTCATGAATTTGTTTCAGTTTAACTTGTCTACTTAGATTACATATTTTTGAAATTCTTTCATTTTTGACAGTACGGATTTTATGTCAAATTCACAAATACCCCTTCCACCATGCCTATGAACAGGCATGCTAATACCACTACACTTAGAAGTCGAATTTGTAATGTCATTCGTAAAAATGTGGAGCATGTTAAAAGAAATGAGATGCACACACAGCAGCCATGTCAACCATGTAGAAAAAACATTGTTCCCATTTGCCCAGAAGAACCACCCCCTTGCCCTACATACACTCAACATAGATTATTGCACTCAACAATTTGTCCCGGTTATATAATCCTTTTTTTTCTGACTTCGTTGTTTTGTAATACATTAGCCATGCGTGGAAAAAAGTAACAGACTTGGAAGTAAAAAAAATCGTGCTTAGTTTATTACTGATACTTGTGTGAATGTGGATGCAACATGTGCATTTACAATTGATAAATAGATGTATAGATTATTACTTTAGACAAAGAAAGTTGAGTACTTTCAACTCACATACACACAGTTAGTCAATTTATCTTAATGAACACATTGAGAAAATTAAAACTTACCACATTAATCATCAACATAGAACAATCCATGGAAGACTGTGGATTTTGTAAGCTTAATTTGTTAAAGCAAATGGAAATAGTACTTAGAATTATTAGGCTATACGCATAGGATTTCTCATGAGTTCATAGTTCGTCATTCAGCAGCAAGCCGAATACGAACAATCACATAATTGTTCATATGGACCATATTCCAAGATTAACTACAAAAGATCATTTGTATAAATTCCCTTTTTTGCAACTTTAATATATATTATCGTAAAGGATCATTATTCTTGAAATTGTAAGCTGTTCATTTCTTTTTTTCTTCCCTATATATAGGGAAGAGTTAATTGTAAGTTAAATTTGCATTTTTATTTTTTGGTCATCGGTTGTGCACCCCCAACCAAGGCTGGATTTACGTCTTGTTATGTTAACAAATTTTGTGTTTTCATAGTATGTTATCATATACTGTCTAATAAATTGAAATTTCCTGAAACTGGTAGAACAATTATTTGTGTTTCATTTAAATAATAATTATTGGTTTTGACTGTAAGATTACGACAGATGCAAGTATTATTTCCAGTTGCATAATTATTTTATAAAGCAATGCATATGCCATATTAGTAAAATATAGTGTTTTTTTTTTCCTTTTAAAGACCTACATACAATTCTTCAAGTACACAAAATAAGCTACCAAAATATAATTTTAACATATTCAACAGAAAATGTACATATTGACAAATTAGCAGTAAATGCAAAATGAATAAATTTTATCTAATAAAGTATAATTTACAGCTTCTACATATCATAATTTAATTAAAGTGTAATGAGTCAAATAAAGAATAATCAATTGCTAATGTCTCTCTACATATCAGAAGTTGCAAATTTTGTCAACATATTATACCTTTATTTCATGATAATCTTTTTGAAAGTTCACAGTACAGACCTTTAGCCCAATAGAAGAAAAAGAAGGCATAAATCCAACACCTATAAAAAGGTCCAAATCATTCAAACAGTGACGATACACAGACAGTAATACATAGTTATTATAAGTTAGACTTTTTTGGTCTATTGACATTAAAGTTTGGATTACCTGGTTATTGGGTTTAGGACAAATGAGCCTTAATGGATCATGTCAAAAATTATTTTGCAATCGGCACACTGACCTCGCTGCTAAAACACGAGGAGTTAAAACTCAAAAAAGGATTTAATGATTAAAATACATGACCAAACTAATATTAATGTGCTATATTACAAAGGAGTCATGTAGCATGCAAAGCCAAGGAAGAGCTAGTTTGGGACCAGCGCTATGAGTCTATGACCACACCCATGAAAAAGAAAACAAAATCATAGTTATCGCGAGTCGACTCAGCGGCAATCAGACCAAACACTCAATTCAAGTCGGTCCACGCTCCTAATCAGTCCACGATTAATACAGCAAGTTATTCACAGAATCCTTTGCCACCTAAAATTAGACTATCGAAACATTAAACCTTGCACTGTATCGTTAGAATTCAATAAATTGTCAGCTCCCCCAGTTTTTATAACTATAGTAGATTTTTGAAAATATTCGAATCTAATAGCATTGCATCATACTTCTTATATGATGCATTGACCTGAGATCTCTAAAAACCCAATAAAAAATTTATGTATTCTGCAAAACTTAAAGCTTATAAAAAATCTTGCAAATACGTAAACAGGTTTTAAAATTCGAAACCATGTAAGCTTTTAAAAATATATGGGAAATTTTAGGGTATTCAATAGCTTGCCACTTTTATGTTCCCAACATACCTCTCCCGATGAAGCATTTCCATCTCTTTCATCAATACCGTTCATAGTGGACTCCAGCTACCTTGGTCCAGCATAAGCTCCTTAAGATAGTACATCCATAGACTGTCACCATGCATGTACATAAGCGCAAATCCAGTTAAACATTTAAACACAACTGAAAAGGACCGTAAGGTAGTAAATGCATCTAGTACTTCAACTTTTAAGTGGTAAGTAAACTTAAGTACACAAATCTAGCAGATTCAAGAAGGAGCGCCTTGTGTAGAATGCAAAATTCAAGTTAATTATCTAAAATTAAGAAAGGCATATAATCAAATGAAGACTCGGTGTAGTTAACCATTAACTAAATTCAAATGAGTTTAGATTAAAAATGATAATGTGTTGGCAGTTGGAAGCGCTGGATCATTTGGCAATCTGTTGAAATGATCATATTATCTATGCCACATGTGGTGGCCCTGATATCAACAATCAACTGACCATTAGATGAGATGTTGTTGACCGAGGAGTTATATCTATGGTAGGGAGGTGTTGTTGGAGATATAGGTGAGAAAAGGATACAAACCTAGAAATTCAAACAAAATAATTTAAACAAACTTTCAAGCAAATTGATATACAGAAAGAAGAGAATGTGGAACGTCTTTAAAAATAAAAATAAAACTTAATGCATTTATTTCAAGATGCAATTCAGTATTTACTGTTCAACATGTATATTAAAACTGAGTTTGTACCAGAAACAGCCTCTACACATTCCTGTCAGGCTGCAGTGCTTAATAAAAAAACAAAAATATTAGATATATTAGTAAAACTCTAATCTTTGGAGGATCAAACTATTTCAAAATTCGTAAATTAATTTTGAGAGGGTTGTACATGGAGCATGCCTAGGTTGAAAAGTAAAAAGTCGAACTTATAAGTAATGGATTAGGCAGTGGGATGTTTAGTTTAAGTAGGAGGGTTAGCTCAATCAGATCCCAATGCCCACTTTATATTAATTCAGAAAACGCATGTTTTGTTATAACTTCACTATACATGTATGTTTCTGCACCGGCCTTGTAATTTCAGTCTGAAAAATTGAATGACTTAAGAGGCACAAACTAAGTAATTACAAAAATTATTATCATTAATTGGATTAGTTATCAATCTTGACAAAAACTTGTATATTTTGTATATCTACCTAACTCAAAAAATTTTCTATTCCTAGTATAACCAGCTGTATCGAGACGTTAAAAAGGAAAAAAGAAAAAAAAACTATATGTAAATCTATAATAATAGAGTCAGATATTGTACATCAGTGAGCAATGAATGATGGAGATATGAATTTGAATGAGGAAAAATACGCACCAGGATTTGCCATTCCGATCATTGGGCATAGGTGAGATCTGCCTCATTTGCGGCAGTTTGAGCACAAATCAGTCGAATAGGTAAAGAAAAGAAAAGGATATGAATAGCATAGTGTTATTGTTGTTGATCATGCCATAGTTGAATGCAACATCCATACATAAAGAACCCAACATCAAAAACATGTTCATCTTTATCATTTTTAATGCTCGTTTTACACTTCCAGCCCGAGACTTTTGTTGGTCATTAGTGCTGTCGATAAGGCATACTTTTAGTACAAAAATGCACTCTTTCTTTCTCTTTACTATACATGCATGAGCCTAACAAACATGGGAAGCAAAATCATTATTATTAATTTAAGATCAATTATATTTTTAGCAACTGATCTGTGATCTAGAAACGTAACATCGGTCTTGCCACTTTTCAAAACTATTATGAACAGTATTAAGAAATTGGGTAATGTAAGTTTTGTCTCAGTAATATATTCATAGTTCAATAAACGGAAAAATGGACATGGCACTGAATCAAGAAGAATAACTAACGCGTTGTACAAATTGGTAGAGGCATTTCAAAATATACTAATTTAACAGTAATGCCAGAAGGAAAATCAATTCGGACTTTCAAAATAGTTTCAACCTATTTGATCAAGAGAAACAGTATTAGTGGAAATCATGAGAGGTGATAAAAGAAACTGACAGGAATAGCAACCACATCGTACGTACTCCTGCTTATTCAGCCAATGCATTTGCACCGAAAGGAGACTTGAAATCTTGAGTTATTCGATAGTTCATTACAGAAAATTCTCCTAGTAAGGGTACCTACAATTGGATAGACAAACAAATAAATGAGATATTCTTGCTAAGTTAACATGGAAATACCATACATGTTTTTAGTAATAGATACGTATACTAAGAGGTGTTAGTGCTATCAAGATAGTGTTTCGTGGAAGGTTAGACGTTTGGTAGAAGTAATTGGCCAAAAATAAAATCATTACCGCGTTATACAGATCCGAAAATTGCCGAGAAGTCCATCAGGTGGCGCAGACATTCTAGTCAGGCTGCAGTGCTTAATAAAAAAAAAAAAAAAAAAAAAATTAAAAAAATTATTAGATATATTAGCAAAACTCTAATCTTTGGAGGATCAAACTATTTCAAAATTTGTAAATTAATTTTGAGAGGGTTGTACATGGAGCATGCGTAGGTTGAAAAGTTAAAAGCCGAACTTATAAGTAATGGATCAGGCAGTGGGATGTTTAGTTTAAGTAGGAGGAGGGTTAGCTCAATCAGATCCCAATGCCCACTTTATATTAATTGAGAAAACTTATGTTTTGCTATAACTTCACTATACATGTATGTTTCTGCACCGGCCTTCTAATTTCAGTTTGAAAAATTGAATGACATAAGAGGCACAAACTAAGTAATTAAAAAAAATATTATCATTAATTGGATTAGTTATCAAACTTGACAAAAACTTGTATATTTTGTATATCTACCTAACTCAAAAATTTTGCTTCTTCTATTCCTAGTATAACAAGCTGTATCGAGACGTTAAAAAAAAAAGAAAAAAAAAAGGAAAAAAAACTATATGTAAATCTATAACAATAGAGTCAGATAATGTACATCAGTGAGCAATGAATGATGGAGATATGAATTTGAATGAGGAAAAATACGCATCAGGATTTTCCATTTCGGTCATTGGGCATAGGTGAGATCTGCCTCATTGGCGGCAGTTTGAGCACAAATCAGGCGAATGGGTAAAGAAAAGGATATGAATAACATAGTGTTATTGCTGTTGATCATCCATAGTTGAATGCAACATCCATACATATAGAACCCAACATCAAAAACATGTTCATCTTTATCATTTTTAATGCTCGTTATACACTTCCAGCCCGAGACTTTTGTTGGTCATTAGTGCTGTCAATAAGGCATGCTTTTAGTACACAAATGCACTCTTTCTTTCTCCTTACTATACATGCATGAGCCTAACAAACATGGGAAGCAAAATCATTATTATCAATTTAAGATTAAATATAATTTCAGCAACTGATCTATGATCTAGAAACGTAACATCGGTCTTGCCACTTTTCAAAACTATTATGAACAGTATTAAGGAATTGGGTAATGTAAGTTTTGTCTCAGTAATATATTCATAGTTCAATAAACGAAAAAATGGACATGGCACTGAATCAAGAAGATAACTAACACGTTGTACAAATTGGCAGAGGCATTTCAAAATATACTAATTTAAAAGTAATGGCAGAAGGAAAATCAATTCGGACTTTCAAAATAGTTTCAACCTATTTGATCAAGAGAAACAATATTAGTGGAAATCATGAGAGGTGATAAAAGAAACTGACAGGAATTGCAACCACATCGCACGTGCTCCTGCTTATTCAGCCAATGCATTTGCACCGAAAGGAGACTTGAAATCTTAAGTTATTCGATAGTTCATTACAGAAAATTCTCCTAGTAAGGGTACCTAAAATTGGATAGACAAACAAATAAATGAGATATTCTTGCCAAATATCGTAATTATATAAGTGGTTCCATGCTCAAATAAGAATTTATCATCAGTACGATGCATTCATTCGGGAATATATACACAGTTTTGTCCTTACCTTCTATTCTATCTTATACCATCTCTATCGAACCAATATTTTGAACCAACAGACTATCAAAAAATAGCTTATGTTCAAGTAATGATGTATCAATCCGAAATCTCATTCAACAATGGTCCATTAGATAAATTAAATATATAGAATTTTTAAAATGAATGTATTATATTTGTGGTGATTAAGTTAATATTTCATTTATTCTTACCCAAATTAATCACTTGAAAATCATGGTGAAGTGTTCCCATTTATTACTACCAAATAATATATATTTAGCTTATAAACCTTTACACTTAAAATGGCATCAGTCACCGCATATTAATGACATTAATAGACAGTGATCTTAAGCATATAATTGAAATGTATATGAAGAGATAAATTAGAATTTTATACCTATTTAATAGACATCAATCATTTACCAAAGTTACTATGCTTGCCAAATTTATGAATTGGAAATAAAGATAATATACATATCCAATTATTAGCAAAAATAATATACATATAAAAGGCACCATTTATTGCCATATTAAACGCCATTGGTACTTTTTATCCTTGAAAGTTAATTGAAAACTTGTATATGGCTGTAATTTGAATTTTTTGACTTTATTTCAATTAAAATCACATTAATTATGGGATGTTTTTACTTACAAAAACACCAAACAGTAAAAAGCGAGTAGACTATTAAATATCATTGTATATATCGTTTATATGAATTACAATAATCAAATATCAACTGAAATTTATACATAATACTTGTAATTGTTTCCATGGCATCTGTTTGTCAAATCCATGAACCGAAGACAGTAGCATAAGGGTAATAATTATTTTATCAATTTTTATAATTCATCATTCATTTCTAAAGTAGCAAAATTATAATTGCAAAGTTATATTTCATTCAGAAATGCATATTAAGCTTAATAATATAAAAAAAATTGTATTTAAGATCCGTGCGACGGAAAAAAGAGCAACCACAGTTTCGAGCAACAGAAAAAAATGCATAGATTACATAAGTAAAACACGTCAGTGAAAAAAGAAAAAAGGAAAAGGGGAACAAAAATCAAATGGACATATAATAGAAACAACCAGATTGAATAAACCATCAAGCTTAGCTTCTTCATTCCTTATGTTAAATTTTGGTCGTAGCTGAGGTCTGCTTAAGTCGAGTTTCTTGATCTGTACCCATATCCAGTGACGAAAAAAATATAATTTTGGGTCAATAACCACATTTTGTTTTAAGCTAAAATCGTTGAAAAACCATTTAAGCAGCAACACAACAAAGTAATCATGACAAGTTCATTTTGACCTAAATTATTTTTCAAATAGTATATGATTAAATTTTTGGGATATATGGCTTTGTTGTTGTTGTATATGATTAAATTTTTGACTTAGTATTACCTGGCTAAATAAAACAAAAAACATACATGAAACCTATGCTAAACAGCAGCTATTAATAGCAAAAAAAAGGGTAATACACTATTAATAGCAAAAAAAAATGGATGAACATAAGCACAAGAAAATGGATACATGAAGAAAAACAAAATGACTTCGTCGGCATTGTGAATATGTCCATACAATTTGTAGTCTGGCAGTTGCCCCTCAAATTTATTTTCTTCTCCACTACAGATATAGGTATAAAAAATGATTTTGCATTAGGAGAATTTGGGGGACTAAATAAATTATTCACAGAATTGTTATTTACAAAACTAACATTTAAACTCTATGGGCTAAAATAATGTTCTCACATGTCTACTTATAATGTTATGCTTCAGTTTCAACTAATAAATTTAGAGAAGGTAAATGAAACGCAACATAATCATGTCTGCGATGTTAGTACACTTTGTAAAAAAAAAATTATTTTTGGTAATGAACTATAATTAAACATGGCCTGCTGCTTATCCAGCACATCATTCAGCAAGAAGGTGGATATATATAACATAAGAAGATAAAACTGAGGTTAATAGAAAAATCATGCGTAGTTGTAAATATAACAGGCTACTGCTTATACATGATCATGTATAAATTTACAGTGGTAAAAATTCATGTATAATTTGGTTGGTAAAGGAATCTGATGATAATTAACCATAATGGGGAATCCCGTAGATTTTGATATATTGATGAACCACGTTTTAATTAACCAATTCAATCGGAAAAAAAACACAAGATTTGAAAACATGGAAAATAACAAATACACGGTAATAATTGTTGGAAATAAATGAGAAGATTGGGAAGAAGAGGTTGAGTGGTATTGGAGAAATATAAGTCCCACATTGTGTGTGATTTGTGATTATGTCTCCTTATATACCAAAGCCCAATATGATATTTCAAAAGAAAAGAAATGAACACATGAGGGCTTGAATGAATGGGCTATGAAGGCTTTGGGCTTTCATATTAAATATTAAAATGTCAAAGATAAGGGCCTTGGGCCTTGGGGCCTGCCAGAGCCATAAAATGCACAAAAATTTAATTCATTCGATCTCCTTCTTCTTCACTGCTCTGTTCTTAAAAATACTCTCTTGAGTTCGTGTTGCTCTGCACTTGAAAGCGCTTCAAATTGCAGAGACCGGTCCGTTTTATCTTGGGAGACAATTGCTCGATAACCTTTAGCGCCAGTGAGGGAGCAATATTGTTTCAAAGAAACAGATTTACTCTGGACTCGGACGATACTGAAAGGTACTCTTCTTCTTTTTCTGTTTTGCAACGGTTCTGCTCTGTTGCAATTCCGGTCGCGCTTTTCGCCGTTACTAATTCTGAAACAATTCATATTAGTAACGCTTCTTGACGTGACAATTGGATAGTGACAATTTATTGATTGCTATCAGATTCGTATTGCGTTTGCATTGTTACGAATAACAATTTTGAAACAATATTGTCGTTTTGCAGAAAACGATAATGGCTAAAAACAATAGTGGTCCTGCTGCGCCAACACCACCTGTAACCAATCCTTTTGCACCCGTGGTTACGCCAATGGCACTGTCTCATGGAGAAACGCCAGAAAAGTTCACCGGAGCGGACTTCAAACGTTGGCAGCAAAAGATGCTATTTTACTTGACAACATTGGGCCTAGCAAAGTATCTTACAGAAGATGCTCCAGTCGTTGCAGAATTGGAACCGGATCCAGTTAAAGTTGAAGCCCATACTACTTGGAAAAATTCTGATTTCATGTGTAAAAATTACATCTTGAATGGCCTCGACAACAGTCTATACAACGTGTACTGCACTGTTGCAACATCCAAACAACTCTGGTTGGCTTTGGAAAAGAAGTATAAAACTGAAGATGCAGGCATGAAGAAATTCATCGCTGGGAAATTTCTTGACTTCAAAATGGTCGATACAAAAGCTGTGATCAACCAAATACAAGAACTGCAACTTATCATTCGTCAATTAGAAGATGAAAAGATGACACTTAGCGAATCTTTTCAAGTTGCCGCTGCTATTGAGAAGCTTCCTCCGTCGTGGAAGGACTTCAAGAACTACCTAAAGCACAAGCGCAAAGAAATGACAATGGAGGAACTTGTAGTTCGATTGAGAATTGAGGAAGATAATAGAAATTCTGAAAAGAAGATTTCTCAAAATGTGGTTGCCAAAGCAAACGTTGTCGAGACGGACAAGTCCAATAAGAGAAAACGTGACAACCAATCTAAGAAGTCAAAGAAATTCAAGGGGTCATGCCATAATTGTGGAAAGAAGGGTCATAAAGCTGCAGAATGTCGCGGTCCACCCAAAAAGAAGAAATCAGAAGCGAATGTGGCAGAAGTTTCAGACGGAGTTTCTGAAATGGACCTGTGTGCAGTTGTTTCAGAATGCAACCTTGTTGGCAACAACAAGGAGTGGTTTGTAGACACTGGAGCCACTAGGCATATATGCGCAAATAAGTGGATGTTCACAAACTACAAAAGTGCCACTAATGAAGAACAACTGTTTATGGGTAACTCGTCCACATCAAAGGTCGAAGGCAAGGGAAAGATTGTGCTGAAATTGACTTCTGGAAAAGAACTCACTCTAAATGATGTTCTCCATGTTCCAGAAATTCGCAAGAATCTAATTTCAGGATCATTGCTCAGCAAGCATGGCTTCAAACTGACATTTGTGGCTGATAAATTTGTGTTGTCTAAGAATGGAGTGTACATAGGAAAGGGTTATGTATGTGATGGTCTATTTAAGGCTAATGTAACCACTGTTGTACCAAACAATGATATGAATACAATTGAATCTTCTGCTTATATGGTTGACTCTCCTAATCTATGGCATTCTAGACTAGGTCATGTGAATTTTGATACTTTACAAAAACTGATCAATCTAGAATTCATACCTAAGTGTAGAATTGATTCAAATTACAAATGTCAAATTTGTGCTGAAGCCAAATTGACAAGAACCTCATTTCATCATGTTGAAAGAGAAACCGAACCTCTAGACTTAATACATACTGATGTATGTGACTTGAAAATGTGTCAAACTAGAGGAGGAAAAAGGTACTTCATCACCTTTATAGATGATTGTACAAGATACTGTTATGTATATCTCCTTAGAAGTAAGGATGAGGCATTCGATGTATTTAAACAGTATAAAGCAGAAGTTGAGAATCAACTCAATAGAAAAATAAAAGCTTTAAGAAGTGATAGAGGAGGAGAATATGAGTTTCCATTTGAGGAATTCTGTGCTGAGCATGGTATAATACACCAAACTACAGCTCCTTACTCACCTCAATCCAATGGTATAGCCGAACGGAAAAATAGAACTCTTAAAGAAATGATGAATGCCTTATTAATAAGCTCTGGCTTGCCAGATAATTTTTGGGGAGAAGCTATTCTTTCGGCAAATCATATTTTAAATAAAATACCACGAAAGAAAACGTCTAAGACTCCTCATGAACTTTGGAAAAACAGACCTCCATCCTACAAATACTTAAAAGTGTGGGGGTGTCTTGCCAAAGTGGAAATTCCAAAACCGAAAAAGGTTAAAATAGGACCAAAGACTATAGATTGCATATTCATTGGATATGCTCATAATAGTAGTGCATATCGATTTTTGGTGTACAAATCTGAAATTGATGACATTCATGAAAACACCATTATCGAGTCTCGAAATGCAAGATTTTTTGAGCACATTTATCCTCTAAAACCCTCTATTGAAACAAGTGTTCGAAAGAGGCCAAGAGATCCAGATACTCCTGAGGATAATGCTGATCAAAATAAAATGAATGATGAAACTGAGATAGAGGAACCGAGAAGGAGCAAGCGACAAAGGACCACTAAATCCTTTGGACCGGATTTCTATGCATATATGATAGAAAATGAACCTCTAACTTACCAACAAGCAATGTCATCTCCCGATGCTCCTTATTGGAAAGAAGCCGTCAATAGTGAAATAGAATCCATTCTACAAAACCATACGTGGGAACTAGTGGATCTCCCTAAAGGATCAAAACCACTAGGATATAAATGGATATTTAAGAAGAAACTAAAGGCTGACGGCTCAATAGACAAGTATAAAGCAAGACTTGTAATAAAAGGATTCAGACAGAAGCAAGATCTGGATTACTTTGATACGTACTCTCCAGTTACCAGAATAACATCAATTAGGATGCTTATTGCAATCGCATCTATATTGAATTTAGAAATACACCAAATGGATGTGAAAACTGCGTTTTTGAATGGTGAACTGGAAGAGGAAATATATATGCAGCAACCAGAAGGGTTTCTAAGCCCAGGAAATGAAAATAAGGTGTGCAAGTTAGTGAAATCTCTTTATGGCCTTAAACAAGCACCAAAACAATGGCATGAGAAATTTGATGAAGCAATGTTATCAAATGGATTCAAAATAAATGAATCAGATAAATGCGTCTATATAAAATGTATAGATGTTGGATATGTCATTGTTTGTCTCTACGTTGATGATTTACTAATCCTAGGAAGTAATAAGGTCATAATAAAGTCTACGAAGGACATGCTATCCTCTAGATTTGATATGAAGGACCTAGGAGTGGCCGATGTAATTTTGGGTGTAAAAATTATAAAGACACCACAGGGATATTCGTTATCTCAGTCACATTACATTGCTAAAATTCTTGAAAAATTCAAGCAGTATAATGTAACTGCTGCAAAATCACCAGTAGATATGAACCAAAATTGGGTAAAGAACACTGGTGATGGTATCTATCAGCTTGAATACTCTCGTATACTGGGAAGTATTATGTATGTCATGAATTGCACTAGGCCTGATATTGCGTACGCTGTAAGCAAGCTAAGTAGATATACCAGCAATCCTGGTAAAAATCATTGGAAAGCAATAATAAGAGTTCTAGGATATCTAAAGTATACACAAAACTATGTGTTGCAATATGATAAGTATCCTTCAGTAATAGAAGGATATAGTGACGCCAATTGGATAACGGGCTCAAATGACACAAAATCCACAAGTGGATATGTGTTTACATTAGGAAATGGAGCAATTTCGTGGAAATCATCCAAGCAGACTTGCATAGCAAGGTCAACAATGGAATCTGAGTTCATTGCTCTGGATAAAGCCGCGGAAGAAGCAGATTGGCTTAGGGGGTTTTTAGAGGACATTCCAAATTGGGAAAAACCAGTACCTCCAATATGTATACACTGTGATAGTCAATCTGCTATAGGAAGGGCGAATAGTACATTGTATAATGGTAAATCTAGACATATTCGTCGTAGGCATAAAACTATAAGACAACTTCTCTCTAATGGAGTTATCACTATAGACTATGTAAGGTCAAAGGATAACATTGCGGATCCACTAACTAAAGGCTTGCCTAGAGAGAAAGTTCAAACCTTATCGATGGGAATGGGTTTAAGACCTATGATCTAAAAGTTTTTCTAAACGGAAACCCCACCTAGTTGACTGGAGATCCCAAGATCTAGGTTCAAAGGGACAACTAAGTTTATAGATAAACTTAATGGCACTGTTAAAATACATACCATTCCTATGATAAGTCAGTGCACAACCCGTCGGAGAATAGGATAAGCTTAGCTTTTAATGATGTCTATACTGTGGTGTTATAAAAGACCCAAGTGGAGTATTACGGGATACTCTTTATAGAATCACCTACGTGAGTGTGAAGGCGCCGCTTCAAAAAGAATTGTAAGGTCGAATTCTTTAAACACTCATGAGACCAAGCAGGTGTTCATGGCAAAAACGAACACAAACAGAGAACCAAGGGGTTTAGAAACACTTAGCATGTGTTATCTTTATATACTTACACAAAAGGCTTACAGTTCAAAGACAATCTAGTCCACTGATTCGCCAGTAGGTTATAACGATAAACACTAGGAAAAGTTCAAGGCCATTGTGCTACTTTTACCGATACGTTAAATGTTTCACAAAATTTAAGAACAAAAAGAAATCTCTCATTCATGTGGGGGATTGTTGGAAATAAATGAGAAGATTGGGAAGAAGAGGTTGAGTGGTATTGGAGAAATATAAGTCCCACATTGTGTGTGATTTGTGATTATGTCTCCTTATATACCAAAGCCCAATATGATATTTCAAAACAAAAGAAATGAACACATGAGGGCTTGAATGAATGGGCTATGAAGGCTTTGGGCTTTCATATTAAATATTAAAATGTCAAAGATAAGGGCCTTGGGCCTTGGGGCTCTTGGGGTCTCTCGTGATAAATGGGCCGCCGACTGTTAAAATGCGCGGAAAAACAGTATTTTTGCGCGGGTGTGAACGTTTGGACGAGCGGATGCATCTGTTCGTCTGAACAGTGATTGGGTGCGACTGGTTGAACCAGCGCGCCTGTACGGACAGACGCGCCTACCCCAGAAGGGCACCCCTCCGCTGCTATATATAGGCAGCCTGCCAGAGCCATAAAATGCACAAAAATTTAATTCATTCGATCTCCTTCTTCTTCACTGCTCTGTTCTTAAAAATACTCTCTTGAGTTCGTGTTGCTCTGCACTTGAAAGCGCTTCAAATTGCAGAGACCGGTCCGTTTTATCTTGGGAGACAATTGCTCGATAACCTTTAGCGCCAGTGAGGGAGCAATATTGTTTCAAAGAAACAGATTTACTCTGGACTCGGACGATACTGAAAGGTACTCTTCTTCTTTTTCTGTTTTGCAACGGTTCTGCTCTGTTGCAATTCCGGTCGCGCTTTTCGCCGTTACTAATTCTGAAACAATTCATATTAGTAACGCTTCTTGACGTGACAATTGGATAGTGACAATTTATTGATTGCTATCAGATTCGTATTGCGTTTGCATTGTTACGAATAACAATTTTGAAACAATATTGTCGTTTTGCAGAAAACGATAATGGCTAAAAACAATAGTGGTCCTGCTGCGCCAACACCACCTGTAACCAATCCTTTTGCACCCGTGGTTACGCCAATGGCACTGTCTCATGGAGAAACGCCAGAAAAGTTCACCGGAGCGGACTTCAAACGTTGGCAGCAAAAGATGCTATTTTACTTGACAACATTGGGCCTAGCAAAGTATCTTACAGAAGATGCTCCAGTCGTTGCAGAATTGGAACCGGATCCAGTTAAAGTTGAAGCCCATACTACTTGGAAAAATTCTGATTTCATGTGTAAAAATTACATCTTGAATGGCCTCGACAACAGTCTATACAACGTGTACTGCACTGTTGCAACATCCAAACAACTCTGGTTGGCTTTGGAAAAGAAGTATAAAACTGAAGATGCAGGCATGAAGAAATTCATCGCTGGGAAATTTCTTGACTTCAAAATGGTCGATACAAAAGCTGTGATCAACCAAATACAAGAACTGCAACTTATCATTCGTCAATTAGAAGATGAAAAGATGACACTTAGCGAATCTTTTCAAGTTGCCGCTGCTATTGAGAAGCTTCCTCCGTCGTGGAAGGACTTCAAGAACTACCTAAAGCACAAGCGCAAAGAAATGACAATGGAGGAACTTGTAGTTCGATTGAGAATTGAGGAAGATAATAGAAATTCTGAAAAGAAGATTTCTCAAAATGTGGTTGCCAAAGCAAACGTTGTCGAGACGGACAAGTCCAATAAGAGAAAACGTGACAACCAATCTAAGAAGTCAAAGAAATTCAAGGGGTCATGCCATAATTGTGGAAAGAAGGGTCATAAAGCTGCAGAATGTCGCGGTCCACCCAAAAAGAAGAAATCAGAAGCGAATGTGGCAGAAGTTTCAGACGGAGTTTCTGAAATGGACCTGTGTGCAGTTGTTTCAGAATGCAACCTTGTTGGCAACAACAAGGAGTGGTTTGTAGACACTGGAGCCACTAGGCATATATGCGCAAATAAGTGGATGTTCACAAACTACAAAAGTGCCACTAATGAAGAACAACTGTTTATGGGTAACTCGTCCACATCAAAGGTCGAAGGCAAGGGAAAGATTGTGCTGAAATTGACTTCTGGAAAAGAACTCACTCTAAATGATGTTCTCCATGTTCCAGAAATTCGCAAGAATCTAATTTCAGGATCATTGCTCAGCAAGCATGGCTTCAAACTGACATTTGTGGCTGATAAATTTGTGTTGTCTAAGAATGGAGTGTACATAGGAAAGGGTTATGTATGTGATGGTCTATTTAAGGCTAATGTAACCACTGTTGTACCAAACAATGATATGAATACAATTGAATCTTCTGCTTATATGGTTGACTCTCCTAATCTATGGCATTCTAGACTAGGTCATGTGAATTTTGATACTTTACAAAAACTGATCAATCTAGAATTCATACCTAAGTGTAGAATTGATTCAAATTACAAATGTCAAATTTGTGCTGAAGCCAAATTGACAAGAACCTCATTTCATCATGTTGAAAGAGAAACCGAACCTCTAGACTTAATACATACTGATGTATGTGACTTGAAAATGTGTCAAACTAGAGGAGGAAAAAGGTACTTCATCACCTTTATAGATGATTGTACAAGATACTGTTATGTATATCTCCTTAGAAGTAAGGATGAGGCATTCAATGTATTTAAACAGTATAAAGCAGAAGTTGAGAATCAACTCAATAGAAAAATAAAAGCTTTAAGAAGTGATAGAGGAGGAGAATATGAGTTTCCATTTGAGGAATTCTGTGCTGAGCATGGTATAATACACCAAACTACAGCTCCTTACTCACCTCAATCCAATGGTATAGCCGAACGGAAAAATAGAACTCTTAAAGAAATGATGAATGCCTTATTAATAAGCTCTGGCTTGCCAGATAATTTTTGGGGAGAAGCTATTCTTTCGGCAAATCATATTTTAAATAAAATACCACGAAAGAAAACGTCTAAGACTCCTCATGAACTTTGGAAAAACAGACCTCCATCCTACAAATACTTAAAAGTGTGGGGGTGTCTTGCCAAAGTGGAAATTCCAAAACCGAAAAAGGTTAAAATAGGACCAAAGACTATAGATTGCATATTCATTGGATATGCTCATAATAGTAGTGCATATCGATTTTTGGTGTACAAATCTGAAATTGATGACATTCATGAAAACACCATTATCGAGTCTCGAAATGCAAGATTTTTTGAGCACATTTATCCTCTAAAACCCTCTATTGAAACAAGTGTTCGAAAGAGGCCAAGAGATCCAGATACTCCTGAGGATAATGCTGATCAAAATAAAATGAATGATGAAACTGAGATAGAGGAACCGAGAAGGAGCAAGCGACAAAGGACCACTAAATCCTTTGGACCGGATTTCTATGCATATATGATAGAAAATGAACCTCTAACTTACCAACAAGCAATGTCATCTCCCGATGCTCCTTATTGGAAAGAAGCCGTCAATAGTGAAATAGAATCCATTCTACAAAACCATACGTGGGAACTAGTGGATCTCCCTAAAGGATCAAAACCACTAGGATATAAATGGATATTTAAGAAGAAACTAAAGGCTGACGGCTCAATAGACAAGTATAAAGCAAGACTTGTAATAAAAGGATTCAGACAGAAGCAAGATCTGGATTACTTTGATACGTACTCTCCAGTTACCAGAATAACATCAATTAGGATGCTTATTGCAATCGCATCTATATTGAATTTAGAAATACACCAAATGGATGTGAAAACTGCGTTTTTGAATGGTGAACTGGAAGAGGAAATATATATGCAGCAACCAGAAGGGTTTCTAAGCCCAGGAAATGAAAATAAGGTGTGCAAGTTAGTGAAATCTCTTTATGGCCTTAAACAAGCACCAAAACAATGGCATGAGAAATTTGATGAAGCAATGTTATCAAATGGATTCAAAATAAATGAATCAGATAAATGCGTCTATATAAAATGTATAGATGTTGGATATGTCATTGTTTGTCTCTACGTTGATGATTTACTAATCCTAGGAAGTAATAAGGTCATAATAAAGTCTACGAAGGACATGCTATCCTCTAGATTTGATATGAAGGACCTAGGAGTGGCCGATGTAATTTTGGGTGTAAAAATTATAAAGACACCACAGGGATATTCGTTATCTCAGTCACATTACATTGCTAAAATTCTTGAAAAATTCAAGCAGTATAATGTAACTGCTGCAAAATCACCAGTAGATATGAACCAAAATTGGGTAAAGAACACTGGTGATGGTATCTATCAGCTTGAATACTCTCGTATACTGGGAAGTATTATGTATGTCATGAATTGCACTAGGCCTGATATTGCGTACGCTGTAAGCAAGCTAAGTAGATATACCAGCAATCCTGGTAAAAATCATTGGAAAGCAATAATAAGAGTTCTAGGATATCTAAAGTATACACAAAACTATGTGTTGCAATATGATAAGTATCCTTCAGTAATAGAAGGATATAGTGACGCCAATTGGATAACGGGCTCAAATGACACAAAATCCACAAGTGGATATGTGTTTACATTAGGAAATGGAGCAATTTCGTGGAAATCATCCAAGCAGACTTGCATAGCAAGGTCAACAATGGAATCTGAGTTCATTGCTCTGGATAAAGCCGCGGAAGAAGCAGATTGGCTTAGGGGGTTTTTAGAGGACATTCCAAATTGGGAAAAACCAGTACCTCCAATATGTATACACTGTGATAGTCAATCTGCTATAGGAAGGGCGAATAGTACATTGTATAATGGTAAATCTAGACATATTCGTCGTAGGCATAAAACTATAAGACAACTTCTCTCTAATGGAGTTATCACTATAGACTATGTAAGGTCAAAGGATAACATTGCGGATCCACTAACTAAAGGCTTGCTTAGAGAGAAAGTTCAAACCTTATCGATGGGAATGGGTTTAAGACCTATGATCTAAAAGTTTTTCTAAACGGAAACCCCACCTAGTTGACTGGAGATCCCAAGATCTAGGTTCAAAGGGACAACTAAGTTTATAGATAAACTTAATGGCACTGTTAAAATACATACCATTCCTATGATAAGTCAGTGCACAACCCGTCGGAGAATAGGATAAGCTTAGCTTTTAATGATGTCTATACTGTGGTGTTATAAAAGACCCAAGTGGAGTATTACGGGATACTCTTTATAGAATCACCTACGTGAGTGTGAAGGCGCCGCTTCAAAAAGAATTGTAAGGTCGAATTCTTTAAACACTCATGAGACCAAGCAGGTGTTCATGGCAAAAACGAACACAAACAGAGAACCAAGGGGTTTAGAAACACTTAGCATGTGTTATCTTTATATACTTACACAAAAGGCTTACAGTTCAAAGACAATCTAGTCCACTGATTCGCCAGTAGGTTATAACGATAAACACTAGGAAAAGTTCAAGGCCATTGTGCTACTTTTACCGATACGTTAAATGTTTCACAAAATTTAAGAACAAAAAGAAATCTCTCATTCATGTGGGGGATTGTTGGAAATAAATGAGAAGATTGGGAAGAAGAGGTTGAGTGGTATTGGAGAAATATAAGTCCCACATTGTGTGTGATTTGTGATTATGTCTCCTTATATACCAAAGCCCAATATGATATTTCAAAACAAAAGAAATGAACACATGAGGGCTTGAATGAATGGGCTATGAAGGCTTTGGGCTTTCATATTAAATATTAAAATGTCAAAGATAAGGGCCTTGGGCCTTGGGGCTCTTGGGGTCTCTCGTGATAAATGGGCCGCCGACTGTTAAAATGCGCGGAAAAACAGTATTTTTGCGCGGGTGTGAACGTTTGGACGAGCGGATGCATCTGTTCGTCTGAACAGTGATTGGGTGCGACTGGTTGAACCAGCGCGCCTGTACGGACAGACGCGCCTACCCCAGAAGGGCACCCCTCCGCTGCTATATATAGGCAGCCTGCCAGAGCCATAAAATGCACAAAAATTTAATTCATTCGATCTCCTTCTTCTTCACTGCTCTGTTCTTAAAAATACTCTCTTGAGTTCGTGTTGCTCTGCACTTGAAAGCGCTTCAAATTGCAGAGACCGGTCCGTTTTATCTTGGGAGACAATTGCTCGATAACCTTTAGCGCCAGTGAGGGAGCAATATTGTTTCAAAGAAACAGATTTACTCTGGACTCGGACGATACTGAAAGGTACTCTTCTTCTTTTTCTGTTTTGCAACGGTTCTGCTCTGTTGCAATTCCGGTCGCGCTTTTCGCCGTTACTAATTCTGAAACAATTCATATTAGTAACGCTTCTTGACGTGACAATTGGATAGTGACAATTTATTGATTGCTATCAGATTCGTATTGCGTTTGCATTGTTACGAATAACAATTTTGAAACAATATTGTCGTTTTGCAGAAAACGATAATGGCTAAAAACAATAGTGGTCCTGCTGCGCCAACACCACCTGTAACCAATCCTTTTGCACCCGTGGTTACGCCAATGGCACTGTCTCATGGAGAAACGCCAGAAAAGTTCACCGGAGCGGACTTCAAACGTTGGCAGCAAAAGATGCTATTTTACTTGACAACATTGGGCCTAGCAAAGTATCTTACAGAAGATGCTCCAGTCGTTGCAGAATTGGAACCGGATCCAGTTAAAGTTGAAGCCCATACTACTTGGAAAAATTCTGATTTCATGTGTAAAAATTACATCTTGAATGGCCTCGACAACAGTCTATACAACGTGTACTGCACTGTTGCAACATCCAAACAACTCTGGTTGGCTTTGGAAAAGAAGTATAAAACTGAAGATGCAGGCATGAAGAAATTCATCGCTGGGAAATTTCTTGACTTCAAAATGGTCGATACAAAAGCTGTGATCAACCAAATACAAGAACTGCAACTTATCATTCGTCAATTAGAAGATGAAAAGATGACACTTAGCGAATCTTTTCAAGTTGCCGCTGCTATTGAGAAGCTTCCTCCGTCGTGGAAGGACTTCAAGAACTACCTAAAGCACAAGCGCAAAGAAATGACAATGGAGGAACTTGTAGTTCGATTGAGAATTGAGGAAGATAATAGAAATTCTGAAAAGAAGATTTCTCAAAATGTGGTTGCCAAAGCAAACGTTGTCGAGACGGACAAGTCCAATAAGAGAAAACGTGACAACCAATCTAAGAAGTCAAAGAAATTCAAGGGGTCATGCCATAATTGTGGAAAGAAGGGTCATAAAGCTGCAGAATGTCGCGGTCCACCCAAAAAGAAGAAATCAGAAGCGAATGTGGCAGAAGTTTCAGACGGAGTTTCTGAAATGGACCTGTGTGCAGTTGTTTCAGAATGCAACCTTGTTGGCAACAACAAGGAGTGGTTTGTAGACACTGGAGCCACTAGGCATATATGCGCAAATAAGTGGATGTTCACAAACTACAAAAGTGCCACTAATGAAGAACAACTGTTTATGGGTAACTCGTCCACATCAAAGGTCGAAGGCAAGGGAAAGATTGTGCTGAAATTGACTTCTGGAAAAGAACTCACTCTAAATGATGTTCTCCATGTTCCAGAAATTCGCAAGAATCTAATTTCAGGATCATTGCTCAGCAAGCATGGCTTCAAACTGACATTTGTGGCTGATAAATTTGTGTTGTCTAAGAATGGAGTGTACATAGGAAAGGGTTATGTATGTGATGGTCTATTTAAGGCTAATGTAACCACTGTTGTACCAAACAATGATATGAATACAATTGAATCTTCTGCTTATATGGTTGACTCTCCTAATCTATGGCATTCTAGACTAGGTCATGTGAATTTTGATACTTTACAAAAACTGATCAATCTAGAATTCATACCTAAGTGTAGAATTGATTCAAATTACAAATGTCAAATTTGTGCTGAAGCCAAATTGACAAGAACCTCATTTCATCATGTTGAAAGAGAAACCGAACCTCTAGACTTAATACATACTGATGTATGTGACTTGAAAATGTGTCAAACTAGAGGAGGAAAAAGGTACTTCATCACCTTTATAGATGATTGTACAAGATACTGTTATGTATATCTCCTTAGAAGTAAGGATGAGGCATTCGATGTATTTAAACAGTATAAAGCAGAAGTTGAGAATCAACTCAATAGAAAAATAAAAGCTTTAAGAAGTGATAGAGGAGGAGAATATGAGTTTCCATTTGAGGAATTCTGTGCTGAGCATGGTATAATACACCAAACTACAGCTCCTTACTCACCTCAATCCAATGGTATAGCCGAACGGAAAAATAGAACTCTTAAAGAAATGATGAATGCCTTATTAATAAGCTCTGGCTTGCCAGATAATTTTTGGGGAGAAGCTATTCTTTCGGCAAATCATATTTTAAATAAAATACCACGAAAGAAAACGTCTAAGACTCCTCATGAACTTTGGAAAAACAGACCTCCATCCTACAAATACTTAAAAGTGTGGGGGTGTCTTGCCAAAGTGGAAATTCCAAAACCGAAAAAGGTTAAAATAGGACCAAAGACTATAGATTGCATATTCATTGGATATGCTCATAATAGTAGTGCATATCGATTTTTGGTGTACAAATCTGAAATTGATGACATTCATGAAAACACCATTATCGAGTCTCGAAATGCAAGATTTTTTGAGCACATTTATCCTCTAAAACCCTCTATTGAAACAAGTGTTCGAAAGAGGCCAAGAGATCCAGATACTCCTGAGGATAATGCTGATCAAAATAAAATGAATGATGAAACTGAGATAGAGGAACCGAGAAGGAGCAAGCGACAAAGGACCACTAAATCCTTTGGACCGGATTTCTATGCATATATGATAGAAAATGAACCTCTAACTTACCAACAAGCAATGTCATCTCCCGATGCTCCTTATTGGAAAGAAGCCGTCAATAGTGAAATAGAATCCATTCTACAAAACCATACGTGGGAACTAGTGGATCTCCCTAAAGGATCAAAACCACTAGGATATAAATGGATATTTAAGAAGAAACTAAAGGCTGACGGCTCAATAGACAAGTATAAAGCAAGACTTGTAATAAAAGGATTCAGACAGAAGCAAGATCTGGATTACTTTGATACGTACTCTCCAGTTACCAGAATAACATCAATTAGGATGCTTATTGCAATCGCATCTATATTGAATTTAGAAATACACCAAATGGATGTGAAAACTGCGTTTTTGAATGGTGAACTGGAAGAGGAAATATATATGCAGCAACCAGAAGGGTTTCTAAGCCCAGGAAATGAAAATAAGGTGTGCAAGTTAGTGAAATCTCTTTATGGCCTTAAACAAGCACCAAAACAATGGCATGAGAAATTTGATGAAGCAATGTTATCAAATGGATTCAAAATAAATGAATCAGATAAATGCGTCTATATAAAATGTATAGATGTTGGATATGTCATTGTTTGTCTCTACGTTGATGATTTACTAATCCTAGGAAGTAATAAGGTCATAATAAAGTCTACGAAGGACATGCTATCCTCTAGATTTGATATGAAGGACCTAGGAGTGGCCGATGTAATTTTGGGTGTAAAAATTATAAAGACACCACAGGGATATTCGTTATCTCAGTCACATTACATTGCTAAAATTCTTGAAAAATTCAAGCAGTATAATGTAACTGCTGCAAAATCACCAGTAGATATGAACCAAAATTGGGTAAAGAACACTGGTGATGGTATCTATCAGCTTGAATACTCTCGTATACTGGGAAGTATTATGTATGTCATGAATTGCACTAGGCCTGATATTGCGTACACTGTAAGCAAGCTAAGTAGATATACCAGCAATCCTGGTAAAAATCATTGGAAAGCAATAATCAGAGTTCTAGGATATCTAAAGTATACACAAAACTATGTGTTGCAATATGATAAGTATCCTTCAGTAATAGAAGGATATAGTGACGCCAATTGGATAACGGGCTCAAATGACACAAAATCCACAAGTGGATATGTGTTTACATTAGGAAATGGAGCAATTTCGTGGAAATCATCCAAGCAGACTTGCATAGCAAGGTCAACAATGGAATCTGAGCTCATTGCTCTGGATAAAGCCGCGGAAGAAGCAGATTGGCTTAGGGGGTTTTTAGAGGACATTCCAAATTGGGAAAAACCAGTACCTCCAATATGTATACACTGTGATAGTCAATCTGCTATAGGAAGGGCGAATAGTACATTGTATAATGGTAAATCTAGACATATTCGTCGTAGGCATAAAACTATAAGACAACTTCTCTCTAATGGAGTTATCACTATAGACTATGTAAGGTCAAAGGATAACATTGCGGATCCACTAACTAAAGGCTTGCCTAGAGAGAAAGTTCAAACCTTATCGATGGGAATGGGTTTAAGACCTATGATCTAAAAGTTTTTCTAAACGGAAACCCCACCTAGTTGACTGGAGATCCCAAGATCTAGGTTCAAAGGGACAACTAAGTTTATAGATAAACTTAATGGCACTGTTAAAATACATACCATTCCTATGATAAGTCAGTGCACAACCCGTCGGAGAATAGGATAAGCTTAGCTTTTAATGATGTCTATACTGTGGTGTTATAAAAGACCCAAGTGGAGTATTACGGGATACTCTTTATAGAATCACCTACGTGAGTGTGAAGGCGCCGCTTCAAAAAGAATTGTAAGGTCGAATTCTTTAAACACTCATGAGACCAAGCAGGTGTTCATGGCAAAAACGAACACAAACAGAGAACCAAGGGGTTTAGAAACACTTAGCATGTGTTATCTTTATATACTTACACAAAAGGCTTACAGTTCAAAGACAATCTAGTCCACTGATTCGCCAGTAGGTTATAACGATAAACACTAGGAAAAGTTCAAGGCCATTGTGCTACTTTTACCGATACGTTAAATGTTTCACAAAATTTAAGAACAAAAAGAAATCTCTCATTCATGTGGGGGATTGTTGGAAATAAATGAGAAGATTGGGAAGAAGAGGTTGAGTGGTATTGGAGAAATATAAGTCCCACATTGTGTGTGATTTGTGATTATGTCTCCTTATATACCAAAGCCCAATATGATATTTCAAAACAAAAGAAATGAACACATGAGGGCTTGAATGAATGGGCTATGAAGGCTTTGGGCTTTCATATTAAATATTAAAATGTCAAAGATAAGGGCCTTGGGCCTTGGGGCTCTTGGGGTCTCTCGTGATAAATGGGCCGCCGACTGTTAAAATGCGCGGAAAAACAGTATTTTTGCGCGGGTGTGAACGTTTGGACGAGCGGATGCATCTGTTCGTCTGAACAGTGATTGGGTGCGACTGGTTGAACCAGCGCGCCTGTACGGACAGACGCGCCTACCCCAGAAGGGCACCCCTCCGCTGCTATATATAGGCAGCCTGCCAGAGCCATAAAATGCACAAAAATTTAATTCATTCGATCTCCTTCTTCTTCACTGCTCTGTTCTTAAAAATACTCTCTTGAGTTCGTGTTGCTCTGCACTTGAAAGCGCTTCAAATTGCAGAGACCGGTCCGTTTTATCTTGGGAGACAATTGCTCGATAACCTTTAGCGCCAGTGAGGGAGCAATATTGTTTCAAAGAAACAGATTTACTCTGGACTCGGACGATACTGAAAGGTACTCTTCTTCTTTTTCTGTTTTGCAACGGTTCTGCTCTGTTGCAATTCCGGTCGCGCTTTTCGCCGTTACTAATTCTGAAACAATTCATATTAGTAACGCTTCTTGACGTGACAATTGGATAGTGACAATTTATTGATTGCTATCAGATTCGTATTGCGTTTGCATTGTTACGAATAACAATTTTGAAACAATATTGTCGTTTTGCAGAAAACGATAATGGCTAAAAACAATAGTGGTCCTGCTGCGCCAACACCACCTGTAACCAATCCTTTTGCACCCGTGGTTACGCCAATGGCACTGTCTCATGGAGAAACGCCAGAAAAGTTCACCGGAGCGGACTTCAAACGTTGGCAGCAAAAGATGCTATTTTACTTGACAACATTGGGCCTAGCAAAGTATCTTACAGAAGATGCTCCAGTCGTTGCAGAATTGGAACCGGATCCAGTTAAAGTTGAAGCCCATACTACTTGGAAAAATTCTGATTTCATGTGTAAAAATTACATCTTGAATGGCCTCGACAACAATCTATACAACGTGTACTGCACTGTTGCAACATCCAAACAACTCTGGTTGGCTTTGGAAAAGAAGTATAAAACTGAAGATGCAGGCATGAAGAAATTCATCGCTGGGAAATTTCTTGACTTCAAAATGGTCGATACAAAAGCTGTGATCAACCAAATACAAGAACTGCAACTTATCATTCGTCAATTAGAAGATGAAAAGATGACACTTAGCGAATCTTTTCAAGTTGCCGCTGCTATTGAGAAGCTTCCTCCGTCGTGGAAGGACTTCAAGAACTACCTAAAGCACAAGCGCAAAGAAATGACAATGGAGGAACTTGTAGTTCGATTGAGAATTGAGGAAGATAATAGAAATTCTGAAAAGAAGATTTCTCAAAATGTGGTTGCCAAAGCAAACGTTGTCGAGACGGACAAGTCCAATAAGAGAAAACGTGACAACCAATCTAAGAAGTCAAAGAAATTCAAGGGGTCATGCCATAATTGTGGAAAGAAGGGTCATAAAGCTGCAGAATGTCGCGGTCCACCCAAAAAGAAGAAATCAGAAGCGAATGTGGCAGAAGTTTCAGACGGAGTTTCTGAAATGGACCTGTGTGCAGTTGTTTCAGAATGCAACCTTGTTGGCAACAACAAGGAGTGGTTTGTAGACACTGGAGCCACTAGGCATATATGCGCAAATAAGTGGATGTTCACAAACTACAAAAGTGCCACTAATGAAGAACAACTGTTTATGGGTAACTCGTCCACATCAAAGGTCGAAGGCAAGGGAAAGATTGTGCTGAAATTGACTTCTGGAAAAGAACTCACTCTAAATGATGTTCTCCATGTTCCAGAAATTCGCAAGAATCTAATTTCAGGATCATTGCTCAGCAAGCATGGCTTCAAACTGACATTTGTGGCTGATAAATTTGTGTTGTCTAAGAATGGAGTGTACATAGGAAAGGGTTATGTATGTGATGGTCTATTTAAGGCTAATGTAACCACTGTTGTACCAAACAATGATATGAATACAATTGAATCTTCTGCTTATATGGTTGACTCTCCTAATCTATGGCATTCTAGACTAGGTCATGTGAATTTTGATACTTTACAAAAACTGATCAATCTAGAATTCATACCTAAGTGTAGAATTGATTCAAATTACAAATGTCAAATTTGTGCTGAAGCCAAATTGACAAGAACCTCATTTCATCATGTTGAAAGAGAAACCGAACCTCTAGACTTAATACATACTGATGTATGTGACTTGAAAATGTGTCAAACTAGAGGAGGAAAAAGGTACTTCATCACCTTTATAGATGATTGTACAAGATACTGTTATGTATATCTCCTTAGAAGTAAGGATGAGGCATTCGATGTATTTAAACAGTATAAAGCAGAAGTTGAGAATCAACTCAATAGAAAAATAAAAGCTTTAAGAAGTGATAGAGGAGGAGAATATGAGTTTCCATTTGAGGAATTCTGTGCTGAGCATGGTATAATACACCAAACTACAGCTCCTTACTCACCTCAATCCAATGGTATAGCCGAACGGAAAAATAGAACTCTTAAAGAAATGATGAATGCCTTATTAATAAGCTCTGGCTTGCCAGATAATTTTTGGGGAGAAGCTATTCTTTCGGCAAATCATATTTTAAATAAAATACCACGAAAGAAAACGTCTAAGACTCCTCATGAACTTTGGAAAAACAGACCTCCATCCTACAAATACTTAAAAGTGTGGGGGTGTCTTGCCAAAGTGGAAATTCCAAAACCGAAAAAGGTTAAAATAGGACCAAAGACTATAGATTGCATATTCATTGGATATGCTCATAATAGTAGTGCATATCGATTTTTGGTGTACAAATCTGAAATTGATGACATTCATGAAAACACCATTATCGAGTCTCGAAATGCAAGATTTTTTGAGCACATTTATCCTCTAAAACCCTCTATTGAAACAAGTGTTCGAAAGAGGCCAAGAGATCCAGATACTCCTGAGGATAATGCTGATCAAAATAAAATGAATGATGAAACTGAGATAGAGGAACCGAGAAGGAGCAAGCGACAAAGGACCACTAAATCCTTTGGACCGGATTTCTATGCATATATGATAGAAAATGAACCTCTAACTTACCAACAAGCAATGTCATCTCCCGATGCTCCTTATTGGAAAGAAGCCGTCAATAGTGAAATAGAATCCATTCTACAAAACCATACGTGGGAACTAGTGGATCTCCCTAAAGGATCAAAACCACTAGGATATAAATGGATATTTAAGAAGAAACTAAAGGCTGACGGCTCAATAGACAAGTATAAAGCAAGACTTGTAATAAAAGGATTCAGACAGAAGCAAGATCTGGATTACTTTGATACGTACTCTCCAGTTACCAGAATAACATCAATTAGGATGCTTATTGCAATCGCATCTATATTGAATTTAGAAATACACCAAATGGATGTGAAAACTGCGTTTTTGAATGGTGAACTGGAAGAGGAAATATATATGCAGCAACCAAAAGGGTTTCTAAGCCCAGGAAATGAAAATAAGGTGTGCAAGTTAGTGAAATCTCTTTATGGCCTTAAACAAGCACCAAAACAATGGCATGAGAAATTTGATGAAGCAATGTTATCAAATGGATTCAAAATAAATGAATCAGATAAATGCGTCTATATAAAATGTATAGATGTTGGATATGTCATTGTTTGTCTCTACGTTGATGATTTACTAATCCTAGGAAGTAATAAGGTCATAATAAAGTCTACGAAGGACATGCTATCCTCTAGATTTGATATGAAGGACCTAGGAGTGGCCGATGTAATTTTGGGTGTAAAAATTATAAAGACACCACAGGGATATTCGTTATCTCAGTCACATTACATTGCTAAAATTCTTGAAAAATTCAAGCAGTATAATGTAACTGCTGCAAAATCACCAGTAGATATGAACCAAAATTGGGTAAAGAACACTGGTGATGGTATCTATCAGCTTGAATACTCTCGTATACTGGGAAGTATTATGTATGTCATGAATTGCACTAGGCCTGATATTGCGTACGCTGTAAGCAAGCTAAGTAGATATACCAGCAATCCTGGTAAAAATCATTGGAAAGCAATAATCAGAGTTCTAGGATATCTAAAGTATACACAAAACTATGTGTTGCAATATGATAAGTATCCTTCAGTAATAGAAGGATATAGTGACGCCAATTGGATAACGGGCTCAAATGACACAAAATCCACAAGTGGATATGTGTTTACATTAGGAAATGGAGCAATTTCGTGGAAATCATCCAAGCAGACTTGCATAGCAAGGTCAACAATGGAATCTGAGCTCATTGCTCTGGATAAAGCCGCGGAAGAAGCAGATTGGCTTAGGGGGTTTTTAGAGGACATTCCAAATTGGGAAAAACCAGTACCTCCAATATGTATACACTGTGATAGTCAATCTGCTATAGGAAGGGCGAATAGTACATTGTATAATGGTAAATCTAGACATATTCGTCGTAGGCATAAAACTATAAGACAACTTCTCTCTAATGGAGTTATCACTATAGACTATGTAAGGTCAAAGGATAACATTGCGGATCCACTAACTAAAGGCTTGCCTAGAGAGAAAGTTCAAACCTTATCGATGGGAATGGGTTTAAGACCTATTATCTAAAAGTTTTTCTAAACGGAAACCCCACCTAGTTGACTGGAGATCCCAAGATCTAGGTTCAAAGGGACAACTAAGTTTATAGATAAACTTAATGGCACTGTTAAAATACATACCATTCCTATGATAAGTCAGTGCACAACCCGTCGGAGAATAGGATAAGCTTAGCTTTTAATGATGTCTATACTGTGGTGTTATAAAAGACCCAAGTGGAGTATTACGGGATACTCTTTATAGAATCACCTACGTGAGTGTGAAGGCGCCGCTTCAAAAAGAATTGTAAGGTCGAATTCTTTAAACACTCATGAGACCAAGCAGGTGTTCATGGCAAAAACGAACACAAACAGAGAACCAAGGGGTTTAGAAACACTTAGCATGTGTTATCTTTATATACTTACACAAAAGGCTTACAGTTCAAAGACAATCTAGTCCACTGATTCGCCAGTAGGTTATAACGATAAACACTAGGAAAAGTTCAAGGCCATTGTGCTACTTTTACCGATACGTTAAATGTTTCACAAAATTTAAGAACAAAAAGAAATCTCTCATTCATGTGGGGGATTGTTGGAAATAAATGAGAAGATTGGGAAGAAGAGGTTGAGTGGTATTGGAGAAATATAAGTCCCACATTGTGTGTGATTTGTGATTATGTCTCCTTATATACCAAAGCCCAATATGATATTTCAAAACAAAAGAAATGAACACATGAGGGCTTGAATGAATGGGCTATGAAGGCTTTGGGCTTTCATATTAAATATTAAAATGTCAAAGATAAGGGCCTTGGGCCTTGGGGCTCTTGGGGTCTCTCGTGATAAATGGGCCGCCGACTGTTAAAATGCGCGGAAAAACAGTATTTTTGCGCGGGTGTGAACGTTTGGACGAGCGGATGCATCTGTTCGTCTGAACAGTGATTGGGTGCGACTGGTTGAACCAGCGCGCCTGTACGGACAGACGCGCCTACCCCAGAAGGGCACCCCTCCGCTGCTATATATAGGCAGCCTGCCAGAGCCATAAAATGCACAAAAATTTAATTCATTCGATCTCCTTCTTCTTCACTGCTCTGTTCTTAAAAATACTCTCTTGAGTTCGTGTTGCTCTGCACTTGAAAGCGCTTCAAATTGCAGAGACCGGTCCGTTTTATCTTGGGAGACAATTGCTCGATAACCTTTAGCGCCAGTGAGGGAGCAATATTGTTTCAAAGAAACAGATTTACTCTGGACTCGGACGATACTGAAAGGTACTCTTCTTCTTTTTCTGTTTTGCAACGGTTCTGCTCTGTTGCAATTCCGGTCGCGCTTTTCGCCGTTACTAATTCTGAAACAATTCATATTAGTAACGCTTCTTGACGTGACAATTGGATAGTGACAATTTATTGATTGCTATCAGATTCGTATTGCGTTTGCATTGTTACGAATAACAATTTTGAAACAATATTGTCGTTTTGCAGAAAACGATAATGGCTAAAAACAATAGTGGTCCTGCTGCGCCAACACCACCTGTAACCAATCCTTTTGCACCCGTGGTTACGCCAATGGCACTGTCTCATGGAGAAACGCCAGAAAAGTTCACCGGAGCGGACTTCAAACGTTGGCAGCAAAAGATGCTATTTTACTTGACAACATTGGGCCTAGCAAAGTATCTTACAGAAGATGCTCCAGTCGTTGCAGAATTGGAACCGGATCCAGTTAAAGTTGAAGCCCATACTACTTGGAAAAATTCTGATTTCATGTGTAAAAATTACATCTTGAATGGCCTCGACAACAGTCTATACAACGTGTACTGCACTGTTGCAACATCCAAACAACTCTGGTTGGCTTTGGAAAAGAAGTATAAAACTGAAGATGCAGGCATGAAGAAATTCATCGCTGGGAAATTTCTTGACTTCAAAATGGTCGATACAAAAGCTGTGATCAACCAAATACAAGAACTGCAACTTATCATTCGTCAATTAGAAGATGAAAAGATGACACTTAGCGAATCTTTTCAAGTTGCCGCTGCTATTGAGAAGCTTCCTCCGTCGTGGAAGGACTTCAAGAACTACCTAAAGCACAAGCGCAAAGAAATGACAATGGAGGAACTTGTAGTTCGATTGAGAATTGAGGAAGATAATAGAAATTCTGAAAAGAAGATTTCTCAAAATGTGGTTGCCAAAGCAAACGTTGTCGAGACGGACAAGTCCAATAAGAGAAAACGTGACAACCAATCTAAGAAGTCAAAGAAATTCAAGGGGTCATGCCATAATTGTGGAAAGAAGGGTCATAAAGCTGCAGAATGTCGCGGTCCACCCAAAAAGAAGAAATCAGAAGCGAATGTGGCAGAAGTTTCAGACGGAGTTTCTGAAATGGACCTGTGTGCAGTTGTTTCAGAATGCAACCTTGTTGGCAACAACAAGGAGTGGTTTGTAGACACTGGAGCCACTAGGCATATATGCGCAAATAAGTGGATGTTCACAAACTACAAAAGTGCCACTAATGAAGAACAACTGTTTATGGGTAACTCGTCCACATCAAAGGTCGAAGGCAAGGGAAAGATTGTGCTGAAATTGACTTCTGGAAAAGAACTCACTCTAAATGATGTTCTCCATGTTCCAGAAATTCGCAAGAATCTAATTTCAGGATCATTGCTCAGCAAGCATGGCTTCAAACTGACATTTGTGGCTGATAAATTTGTGTTGTCTAAGAATGGAGTGTACATAGGAAAGGGTTATGTATGTGATGGTCTATTTAAGGCTAATGTAACCACTGTTGTACCAAACAATGATATGAATACAATTGAATCTTCTGCTTATATGGTTGACTCTCCTAATCTATGGCATTCTAGACTAGGTCATGTGAATTTTGATACTTTACAAAAACTGATCAATCTAGAATTCATACCTAAGTGTAGAATTGATTCAAATTACAAATGTCAAATTTGTGCTGAAGCCAAATTGACAAGAACCTCATTTCATCATGTTGAAAGAGAAACCGAACCTCTAGACTTAATACATACTGATGTATGTGACTTGAAAATGTGTCAAACTAGAGGAGGAAAAAGGTACTTCATCACCTTTATAGATGATTGTACAAGATACTGTTATGTATATCTCCTTAGAAGTAAGGATGAGGCATTCGATGTATTTAAACAGTATAAAGCAGAAGTTGAGAATCAACTCAATAGAAAAATAAAAGCTTTAAGAAGTGATAGAGGAGGAGAATATGAGTTTCCATTTGAGGAATTCTGTGCTGAGCATGGTATAATACACCAAACTACAGCTCCTTACTCACCTCAATCCAATGGTATAGCCGAACGGAAAAATAGAACTCTTAAAGAAATGATGAATGCCTTATTAATAAGCTCTGGCTTGCCAGATAATTTTTGGGGAGAAGCTATTCTTTCGGCAAATCATATTTTAAATAAAATACCACGAAAGAAAACGTCTAAGACTCCTCATGAACTTTGGAAAAACAGACCTCCATCCTACAAATACTTAAAAGTGTGGGGGTGTCTTGCCAAAGTGGAAATTCCAAAACCGAAAAAGGTTAAAATAGGACCAAAGACTATAGATTGCATATTCATTGGATATGCTCATAATAGTAGTGCATATCGATTTTTGGTGTACAAATCTGAAATTGATGACATTCATGAAAACACCATTATCGAGTCTCGAAATGCAAGATTTTTTGAGCACATTTATCCTCTAAAACCCTCTATTGAAACAAGTGTTCGAAAGAGGCCAAGAGATCCAGATACTCCTGAGGATAATGCTGATCAAAATAAAATGAATGATGAAACTGAGATAGAGGAACCGAGAAGGAGCAAGCGACAAAGGACCACTAAATCCTTTGGACCGGATTTCTATGCATATATGATAGAAAATGAACCTCTAACTTACCAACAAGCAATGTCATCTCCCGATGCTCCTTATTGGAAAGAAGCCGTCAATAGTGAAATAGAATCCATTCTACAAAACCATACGTGGGAACTAGTGGATCTCCCTAAAGGATCAAAACCACTAGGATATAAATGGATATTTAAGAAGAAACTAAAGGCTGACGGCTCAATAGACAAGTATAAAGCAAGACTTGTAATAAAAGGATTCAGACAGAAGCAAGATCTGGATTACTTTGATACGTACTCTCCAGTTACCAGAATAACATCAATTAGGATGCTTATTGCAATCGCATCTATATTGAATTTAGAAATACACCAAATGGATGTGAAAACTGCGTTTTTGAATGGTGAACTGGAAGAGGAAATATATATGCAGCAACCAGAAGGGTTTCTAAGCCCAGGAAATGAAAATAAGGTGTGCAAGTTAGTGAAATCTCTTTATGGCCTTAAACAAGCACCAAAACAATGGCATGAGAAATTTGATGAAGCAATGTTATCAAATGGATTCAAAATAAATGAATCAGATAAATGCGTCTATATAAAATGTATAGATGTTGGATATGTCATTGTTTGTCTCTACGTTGATGATTTACTAATCCTAGGAAGTAATAAGGTCATAATAAAGTCTACGAAGGACATGCTATCCTCTAGATTTGATATGAAGGACCTAGGAGTGGCCGATGTAATTTTGGGTGTAAAAATTATAAAGACACCACAGGGATATTCGTTATCTCAGTCACATTACATTGCTAAAATTCTTGAAAAATTCAAGCAGTATAATGTAACTGCTGCAAAATCACCAGTAGATATGAACCAAAATTGGGTAAAGAACACTGGTGATGGTATCTATCAGCTTGAATACTCTCGTATACTGGGAAGTATTATGTATGTCATGAATTGCACTAGGCCTGATATTGCGTACGCTGTAAGCAAGCTAAGTAGATATACCAGCAATCCTGGTAAAAATCATTGGAAAGCAATAATCAGAGTTCTAGGATATCTAAAGTATACACAAAACTATGTGTTGCAATATGATAAGTATCCTTCAGTAATAGAAGGATATAGTGACGCCAATTGGATAACGGGCTCAAATGACACAAAATCCACAAGTGGATATGTGTTTACATTAGGAAATGGAGCAATTTCGTGGAAATCATCCAAGCAGACTTGCATAGCAAGGTCAACAATGGAATCTGAGTTCATTGCTCTGGATAAAGCCGCGGAAGAAGCAGATTGGCTTAGGGGGTTTTTAGAGGACATTCCAAATTGGGAAAAACCAGTACCTCCAATATGTATACACTGTGATAGTCAATCTGCTATAGGAAGGGCGAATAGTACATTGTATAATGGTAAATCTAGACATATTCGTCGTAGGCATAAAACTATAAGACAACTTCTCTCTAATGGAGTTATCACTATAGACTATGTAAGGTCAAAGGATAACATTGCGGATCCACTAACTAAAGGCTTGCCTAGAGAGAAAGTTCAAACCTTATCGATGGGAATGGGTTTAAGACCTATGATCTAAAAGTTTTTCTAAACAGAAACCCCACCTAGTTGACTGGAGATCCCAAGATCTAGGTTCAAAGGGACAACTAAGTTTATAGATAAACTTAATGGCACTGTTAAAATACATACCATTCCTATGATAAGTCAGTGCACAACCCGTCGGAGAATAGGATAAGCTTAGCTTTTAATGATGTCTATACTGTGGTGTTATAAAAGACCCAAGTGGAGTATTACGGGATACTCTTTATAGAATCACCTACGTGAGTGTGAAGGCGCCGCTTCAAAAAGAATTGTAAGGTCGAATTCTTTAAACACTCATGAGACCAAGCAGGTGTTCATGGCAAAAACGAACACAAACAGAGAACCAAGGGGTTTAGAAACACTTAGCATGTGTTATCTTTATATACTTACACAAAAGGCTTACAGTTCAAAGACAATCTAGTCCACTGATTCGCCAGTAGGTTATAACGATAAACACTAGGAAAAGTTCAAGGCCATTGTGCTACTTTTACCGATACGTTAAATGTTTCACAAAATTTAAGAACAAAAAGAAATCTCTCATTCATGTGGGGGATTGTTGGAAATAAATGAGAAGATTGGGAAGAAGAGGTTGAGTGGTATTGGAGAAATATAAGTCCCACATTGTGTGTGATTTGTGATTATGTCTCCTTATATACCAAAGCCCAATATGATATTTCAAAACAAAAGAAATGAACACATGAGGGCTTGAATGAATGGGCTATGAAGGCTTTGGGCTTTCATATTAAATATTAAAATGTCAAAGATAAGGGCCTTGGGCCTTGGGGCTCTTGGGGTCTCTCGTGATAAATGGGCCGCCGACTGTTAAAATGCGCGGAAAAACAGTATTTTTGCGCAGGTGTGAACGTTTGGACGAGCGGATGCATCTGTTCGTCTGAACAGTGATTGGGTGCGACTGGTTGAACCAGCGCGCCTGTACGGACAGACGCGCCTACCCCAGAAGGGCACCCCTCCGCTGCTATATATAGGCAGCCTGCCAGAGCCATAAAATGCACAAAAATTTAATTCATTCGATCTCCTTCTTCTTCACTGCTCTGTTCTTAAAAATACTCTCTTGAGTTCGTGTTGCTCTGCACTTGAAAGCGCTTCAAATTGCAGAGACCGGTCCGTTTTATCTTGGGAGACAATTGCTCGATAACCTTTAGCGCCAGTGAGGGAGCAATATTGTTTCAAAGAAACAGATTTACTCTGGACTCGGACGATACTGAAAGGTACTCTTCTTCTTTTTCTGTTTTGCAACGGTTCTGCTCTGTTGCAATTCCGGTCGCGCTTTTCGCCGTTACTAATTCTGAAACAATTCATATTAGTAACGCTTCTTGACGTGACAATTGGATAGTGACAATTTATTGATTGCTATCAGATTCGTATTGCGTTTGCATTGTTACGAATAACAATTTTGAAACAATATTGTCGTTTTGCAGAAAACGATAATGGCTAAAAACAATAGTGGTCCTGCTGCGCCAACACCACCTGTAACCAATCCTTTTGCACCCGTGGTTACGCCAATGGCACTGTCTCATGGAGAAACGCCAGAAAAGTTCACCGGAGCGGACTTCAAACGTTGGCAGCAAAAGATGCTATTTTACTTGACAACATTGGGCCTAGCAAAGTATCTTACAGAAGATGCTCCAGTCGTTGCAGAATTGGAACCGGATCCAGTTAAAGTTGAAGCCCATACTACTTGGAAAAATTCTGATTTCATGTGTAAAAATTACATCTTGAATGGCCTCGACAACAGTCTATACAACGTGTACTGCACTGTTGCAACATCCAAACAACTCTGGTTGGCTTTGGAAAAGAAGTATAAAACTGAAGATGCAGGCATGAAGAAATTCATCGCTGGGAAATTTCTTGACTTCAAAATGGTCGATACAAAAGCTGTGATCAACCAAATACAAGAACTGCAACTTATCATTCGTCAATTAGAAGATGAAAAGATGACACTTAGCGAATCTTTTCAAGTTGCCGCTGCTATTGAGAAGCTTCCTCCGTCGTGGAAGGACTTCAAGAACTACCTAAAGCACAAGCGCAAAGAAATGACAATGGAGGAACTTGTAGTTCGATTGAGAATTGAGGAAGATAATAGAAATTCTGAAAAGAAGATTTCTCAAAATGTGGTTGCCAAAGCAAACGTTGTCGAGACGGACAAGTCCAATAAGAGAAAACGTGACAACCAATCTAAGAAGTCAAAGAAATTCAAGGGGTCATGCCATAATTGTGGAAAGAAGGGTCATAAAGCTGCAGAATGTCACGGTCCACCCAAAAAGAAGAAATCAGAAGCGAATGTGGCAGAAGTTTCAGACGGAGTTTCTGAAATGGACCTGTGTGCAGTTGTTTCAGAATGCAACCTTGTTGGCAACAACAAGGAGTGGTTTGTAGACACTGGAGCCACTAGGCATATATGCGCAAATAAGTGGATGTTCACAAACTACAAAAGTGCCACTAATGAAGAACAACTGTTTATGGGTAACTCGTCCACATCAAAGGTCGAAGGCAAGGGAAAGATTGTGCTGAAATTGACTTCTGGAAAAGAACTCACTCTAAATGATGTTCTCCATGTTCCAGAAATTCGCAAGAATCTAATTTCAGGATCATTGCTCAGCAAGCATGGCTTCAAACTGACATTTGTGGCTGATAAATTTGTGTTGTCTAAGAATGGAGTGTACATAGGAAAGGGTTATGTATGTGATGGTCTATTTAAGGCTAATGTAACCACTGTTGTACCAAACAATGATATGAATACAATTGAATCTTCTGCTTATATGGTTGACTCTCCTAATCTATGGCATTCTAGACTAGGTCATGTGAATTTTGATACTTTACAAAAACTGATCAATCTAGAATTCATACCTAAGTGTAGAATTGATTCAAATTACAAATGTCAAATTTGTGCTGAAGCCAAATTGACAAGAACCTCATTTCATCATGTTGAAAGAGAAACCGAACCTCTAGACTTAATACATACTGATGTATGTGACTTGAAAATGTGTCAAACTAGAGGAGGAAAAAGGTACTTCATCACCTTTATAGATGATTGTACAAGATACTGTTATGTATATCTCCTTAGAAGTAAGGATGAGGCATTCGATGTATTTAAACAGTATAAAGCAGAAGTTGAGAATCAACTCAATAGAAAAATAAAAGCTTTAAGAAGTGATAGAGGAGGAGAATATGAGTTTCCATTTGAGGAATTCTGTGCTGAGCATGGTATAATACACCAAACTACAGCTCCTTACTCACCTCAATCCAATGGTATAGCCGAACGGAAAAATAGAACTCTTAAAGAAATGATGAATGCCTTATTAATAAGCTCTGGCTTGCCAGATAATTTTTGGGGAGAAGCTATTCTTTCGGCAAATCATATTTTAAATAAAATACCACGAAAGAAAACGTCTAAGACTCCTCATGAACTTTGGAAAAACAGACCTCCATCCTACAAATACTTAAAAGTGTGGGGGTGTCTTGCCAAAGTGGAAATTCCAAAACCGAAAAAGGTTAAAATAGGACCAAAGACTATAGATTGCATATTCATTGGATATGCTCATAATAGTAGTGCATATCGATTTTTGGTGTACAAATCTGAAATTGATGACATTCATGAAAACACCATTATCGAGTCTCGAAATGCAAGATTTTTTGAGCACATTTATCCTCTAAAACCCTCTATTGAAACAAGTGTTCGAAAGAGGCCAAGAGATCCAGATACTCCTGAGGATAATGCTGATCAAAATAAAATGAATGATGAAACTGAGATAGAGGAACCGAGAAGGAGCAAGCGACAAAGGACCACTAAATCCTTTGGACCGGATTTCTATGCATATATGATAGAAAATGAACCTCTAACTTACCAACAAGCAATGTCATCTCCCGATGCTCCTTATTGGAAAGAAGCCGTCAATAGTGAAATAGAATCCATTCTACAAAACCATACGTGGGAACTAGTGGATCTCCCTAAAGGATCAAAACCACTAGGATATAAATGGATATTTAAGAAGAAACTAAAGGCTGACGGCTCAATAGACAAGTATAAAGCAAGACTTGTAATAAAAGGATTCAGACAGAAGCAAGATCTGGATTACTTTGATACGTACTCTCCAGTTACCAGAATAACATCAATTAGGATGCTTATTGCAATCGCATCTATATTGAATTTAGAAATACACCAAATGGATGTGAAAACTGCGTTTTTGAATGGTGAACTGGAAGAGGAAATATATATGCAGCAACCAGAAGGGTTTCTAAGCCCAGGAAATGAAAATAAGGTGTGCAAGTTAGTGAAATCTCTTTATGGCCTTAAACAAGCACCAAAACAATGGCATGAGAAATTTGATGAAGCAATGTTATCAAATGGATTCAAAATAAATGAATCAGATAAATGCGTCTATATAAAATGTATAGATGTTGGATATGTCATTGTTTGTCTCTACGTTGATGATTTACTAATCCTAGGAAGTAATAAGGTCATAATAAAGTCTACGAAGGACATGCTATCCTCTAGATTTGATATGAAGGACCTAGGAGTGGCCGATGTAATTTTGGGTGTAAAAATTATAAAGACACCACAGGGATATTCGTTATCTCAGTCACATTACATTGCTAAAATTCTTGAAAAATTCAAGCAGTATAATGTAACTGCTGCAAAATCACCAGTAGATATGAACCAAAATTGGGTAAAGAACACTGGTGATGGTATCTATCAGCTTGAATACTCTCGTATACTGGGAAGTATTATGTATGTCATGAATTGCACTAGGCCTGATATTGCGTACGCTGTAAGCAAGCTAAGTAGATATACCAGCAATCCTGGTAAAAATCATTGGAAAGCAATAATCAGAGTTCTAGGATATCTAAAGTATACACAAAACTATGTGTTGCAATATGATAAGTATCCTTCAGTAATAGAAGGATATAGTGACGCCAATTGGATAACGGGCTCAAATGACACAAAATCCACAAGTGGATATGTGTTTACATTAGGAAATGGAGCAATTTCGTGGAAATCATCCAAGCAGACTTGCATAGCAAGGTCAACAATGGAATCTGAGTTCATTGCTCTGGATAAAGCCGCGGAAGAAGCAGATTGGCTTAGGGGGTTTTTAGAGGACATTCCAAATTGGGAAAAACCAGTACCTCCAATATGTATACACTGTGATAGTCAATCTGCTATAGGAAGGGCGAATAGTACATTGTATAATGGTAAATCTAGACATATTCGTCGTAGGCATAAAACTATAAGACAACTTCTCTCTAATGGAGTTATCACTATAGACTATGTAAGGTCAAAGGATAACATTGCGGATCCACTAACTAAAGGCTTGCCTAGAGAGAAAGTTCAAACCTTATCGATGGGAATGGGTTTAAGACCTATGATCTAAAAGTTTTTCTAAACGGAAACCCCACCTAGTTGACTTGAGATCCCAAGATCTAGGTTCAAAGGGACAACTAAGTTTATAGATAAACTTAATGGCACTGTTAAAATACATACCATTCCTATGATAAGTCAGTGCACAACCCGTCGGAGAATAGGATAAGCTTAGCTTTTAATGATGTCTATACTGTGGTGTTATAAAAGACCCAAGTGGAGTATTACGGGATACTCTTTATAGAATCACCTACGTGAGTGTGAAGGCGCCGCTTCAAAAAGAATTGTAAGGTCGAATTCTTTAAACACTCATGAGACCAAGCAGGTGTTCATGGCAAAAACGAACACAAACAGAGAACCAAGGGGTTTAGAAACACTTAGCATGTGTTATCTTTATATACTTACACAAAAGGCTTACAGTTCAAAGACAATCTAGTCCACTGATTCGCCAGTAGGTTATAACGATAAACACTAGGAAAAGTTCAAGGCCATTGTGCTACTTTTACCGATACGTTAAATGTTTCACAAAATTTAAGAACAAAAAGAAATCTCTCATTCATGTGGGGGATTGTTGGAAATAAATGAGAAGATTGGGAAGAAGAGGTTGAGTGGTATTGGAGAAATATAAGTCCCACATTGTGTGTGATTTGTGATTATGTCTCCTTATATACCAAAGCCCAATATGATATTTCAAAACAAAAGAAATGAACACATGAGGGCTTGAATGAATGGGCTATGAAGGCTTTGGGCTTTCATATTAAATATTAAAATGTCAAAGATAAGGGCCTTGGGCCTTGGGGCTCTTGGGGTCTCTCGTGATAAATGGGCCGCCGACTGTTAAAATGCGCGGAAAAACAGTATTTTTGCGCGGGTGTGAACGTTTGGACGAGCGGATGCATCTGTTCGTCTGAACAGTGATTGGGTGCGACTGGTTGAACCAGCGCGCCTGTACGGACAGACGCGCCTACCCCAGAAGGGCACCCCTCCGCTGCTATATATAGGCAGCCTGCCAGAGCCATAAAATGCACAAAAATTTAATTCATTCGATCTCCTTCTTCTTCACTGCTCTGTTCTTAAAAATACTCTCTTGAGTTCGTGTTGCTCTGCACTTGAAAGCGCTTCAAATTGCAGAGACCGGTCCGTTTTATCTTGGGAGACAATTGCTCGATAACCTTTAGCGCCAGTGAGGGAGCAATATTGTTTCAAAGAAACAGATTTACTCTGGACTCGGACGATACTGAAAGGTACTCTTCTTCTTTTTCTGTTTTGCAACGGTTCTGCTCTGTTGCAATTCCGGTCGCGCTTTTCGCCGTTACTAATTCTGAAACAATTCATATTAGTAACGCTTCTTGACGTGACAATTGGATAGTGACAATTTATTGATTGCTATCAGATTCGTATTGCGTTTGCATTGTTACGAATAACAATTTTGAAACAATATTGTCGTTTTGCAGAAAACGATAATGGCTAAAAACAATAGTGGTCCTGCTGCGCCAACACCACCTGTAACCAATCCTTTTGCACCCGTGGTTACGCCAATGGCACTGTCTCATGGAGAAACGCCAGAAAAGTTCACCGGAGCGGACTTCAAACGTTGGCAGCAAAAGATGCTATTTTACTTGACAACATTGGGCCTAGCAAAGTATCTTACAGAAGATGCTCCAGTCGTTGCAGAATTGGAACCGGATCCAGTTAAAGTTGAAGCCCATACTACTTGGAAAAATTCTGATTTCATGTGTAAAAATTACATCTTGAATGGCCTCGACAACAGTCTATACAACGTGTACTGCACTGTTGCAACATCCAAACAACTCTGGTTGGCTTTGGAAAAGAAGTATAAAACTGAAGATGCAGGCATGAAGAAATTCATCGCTGGGAAATTTCTTGACTTCAAAATGGTCGATACAAAAGCTGTGATCAACCAAATACAAGAACTGCAACTTATCATTCGTCAATTAGAAGATGAAAAGATGACACTTAGCGAATCTTTTCAAGTTGCCGCTGCTATTGAGAAGCTTCCTCCGTCGTGGAAGGACTTCAAGAACTACCTAAAGCACAAGCGCAAAGAAATGACAATGGAGGAACTTGTAGTTCGATTGAGAATTGAGGAAGATAATAGAAATTCTGAAAAGAAGATTTCTCAAAATGTGGTTGCCAAAGCAAACGTTGTCGAGACGGACAAGTCCAATAAGAGAAAACGTGACAACCAATCTAAGAAGTCAAAGAAATTCAAGGGGTCATGCCATAATTGTGGAAAGAAGGGTCATAAAGCTGCAGAATGTCGCGGTCCACCCAAAAAGAAGAAATCAGAAGCGAATGTGGCAGAAGTTTCAGACGGAGTTTCTGAAATGGACCTGTGTGCAGTTGTTTCAGAATGCAACCTTGTTGGCAACAACAAGGAGTGGTTTGTAGACACTGGAGCCACTAGGCATATATGCGCAAATAAGTGGATGTTCACAAACTACAAAAGTGCCACTAATGAAGAACAACTGTTTATGGGTAACTCGTCCACATCAAAGGTCGAAGGCAAGGGAAAGATTGTGCTGAAATTGACTTCTGGAAAAGAACTCACTCTAAATGATGTTCTCCATGTTCCAGAAATTCGCAAGAATCTAATTTCAGGATCATTGCTCAGCAAGCATGGCTTCAAACTGACATTTGTGGCTGATAAATTTGTGTTGTCTAAGAATGGAGTGTACATAGGAAAGGGTTATGTATGTGATGGTCTATTTAAGGCTAATGTAACCACTGTTGTACCAAACAATGATATGAATACAATTGAATCTTCTGCTTATATGGTTGACTCTCCTAATCTATGGCATTCTAGACTAGGTCATGTGAATTTTGATACTTTACAAAAACTGATCAATCTAGAATTCATACCTAAGTGTAGAATTGATTCAAATTACAAATGTCAAATTTGTGCTGAAGCCAAATTGACAAGAACCTCATTTCATCATGTTGAAAGAGAAACCGAACCTCTAGACTTAATACATACTGATGTATGTGACTTGAAAATGTGTCAAACTAGAGGAGGAAAAAGGTACTTCATCACCTTTATAGATGATTGTACAAGATACTGTTATGTATATCTCCTTAGAAGTAAGGATGAGGCATTCGATGTATTTAAACAGTATAAAGCAGAAGTTGAGAATCAACTCAATAGAAAAATAAAAGCTTTAAGAAGTGATAGAGGAGGAGAATATGAGTTTCCATTTGAGGAATTCTGTGCTGAGCATGGTATAATACACCAAACTACAGCTCCTTACTCACCTCAATCCAATGGTATAGCCGAACGGAAAAATAGAACTCTTAAAGAAATGATGAATGCCTTATTAATAAGCTCTGGCTTGCCAGATAATTTTTGGGGAGAAGCTATTCTTTCGGCAAATCATATTTTAAATAAAATACCACGAAAGAAAACGTCTAAGACTCCTCATGAACTTTGGAAAAACAGACCTCCATCCTACAAATACTTAAAAGTGTGGGGGTGTCTTGCCAAAGTGGAAATTCCAAAACCGAAAAAGGTTAAAATAGGACCAAAGACTATAGATTGCATATTCATTGGATATGCTCATAATAGTAGTGCATATCGATTTTTGGTGTACAAATCTGAAATTGATGACATTCATGAAAACACCATTATCGAGTCTCGAAATGCAAGATTTTTTGAGCACATTTATCCTCTAAAACCCTCTATTGAAACAAGTGTTCGAAAGAGGCCAAGAGATCCAGATACTCCTGAGGATAATGCTGATCAAAATAAAATGAATGATGAAACTGAGATAGAGGAACCGAGAAGGAGCAAGCGACAAAGGACCACTAAATCCTTTGGACCGGATTTCTATGCATATATGATAGAAAATGAACCTCTAACTTACCAACAAGCAATGTCATCTCCCGATGCTCCTTATTGGAAAGAAGCCGTCAATAGTGAAATAGAATCCATTCTACAAAACCATACGTGGGAACTAGTGGATCTCCCTAAAGGATCAAAACCACTAGGATATAAATGGATATTTAAGAAGAAACTAAAGGCTGACGGCTCAATAGACAAGTATAAAGCAAGACTTGTAATAAAAGGATTCAGACAGAAGCAAGATCTGGATTACTTTGATACGTACTCTCCAGTTACCAGAATAACATCAATTAGGATGCTTATTGCAATCGCATCTATATTGAATTTAGAAATACACCAAATGGATGTGAAAACTGCGTTTTTGAATGGTGAACTGGAAGAGGAAATATATATGCAGCAACCAGAAGGGTTTCTAAGCCCAGGAAATGAAAATAAGGTGTGCAAGTTAGTGAAATCTCTTTATGGCCTTAAACAAGCACCAAAACAATGGCATGAGAAATTTGATGAAGCAATGTTATCAAATGGATTCAAAATAAATGAATCAGATAAATGCGTCTATATAAAATGTATAGATGTTGGATATGTCATTGTTTGTCTCTACGTTGATGATTTACTAATCCTAGGAAGTAATAAGGTCATAATAAAGTCTACGAAGGACATGCTATCCTCTAGATTTGATATGAAGGACCTAGGAGTGGCCGATGTAATTTTGGGTGTAAAAATTATAAAGACACCACAGGGATATTCGTTATCTCAGTCACATTACATTGCTAAAATTCTTGAAAAATTCAAGCAGTATAATGTAACTGCTGCAAAATCACCAGTAGATATGAACCAAAATTGGGTAAAGAACACTGGTGATGGTATCTATCAGCTTGAATACTCTCGTATACTGGGAAGTATTATGTATGTCATGAATTGCACTAGGCCTGATATTGCGTACGCTGTAAGCAAGCTAAGTAGATATACCAGCAATCCTGGTAAAAATCATTGGAAAGCAATAATCAGAGTTCTAGGATATCTAAAGTATACACAAAACTATGTGTTGCAATATGATAAGTATCCTTCAGTAATAGAAGGATATAGTGACGCCAATTGGATAACGGGCTCAAATGACACAAAATCCACAAGTGGATATGTGTTTACATTAGGAAATGGAGCAATTTCGTGGAAATCATCCAAGCAGACTTGCATAGCAAGGTCAACAATGGAATCTGAGTTCATTGCTCTGGATAAAGCCGCGGAAGAAGCAGATTGGCTTAGGGGGTTTTTAGAGGACATTCCAAATTGGGAAAAACCAGTACCTCCAATATGTATACACTGTGATAGTCAATCTGCTATAGGAAGGGCGAATAGTACATTGTATAATGGTAAATCTAGACATATTCGTCGTAGGCATAAAACTATAAGACAACTTCTCTCTAATGGAGTTATCACTATAGACTATGTAAGGTCAAAGGATAACATTGCGGATCCACTAACTAAAGGCTTGCCTAGAGAGAAAGTTCAAACCTTATCGATGGGAATGGGTTTAAGACCTATGATCTAAAAGTTTTTCTAAACGGAAACCCCACCTAGTTGACTGGAGATCCCAAGATCTAGGTTCAAAGGGACAACTAAGTTTATAGATAAACTTAATGGCACTGTTAAAATACATACCATTCCTATGATAAGTCAGTGCACAACCCGTCGGAGAATAGGATAAGCTTAGCTTTTAATGATGTCTATACTGTGGTGTTATAAAAGACCCAAGTGGAGTATTACGGGATACTCTTTATAGAATCACCTACGTGAGTGTGAAGGCGCCGCTTCAAAAAGAATTGTAAGGTCGAATTCTTTAAACACTCATGAGACCAAGCAGGTGTTCATGGCAAAAACGAACACAAACAGAGAACCAAGGGGTTTAGAAACACTTAGCATGTGTTATCTTTATATACTTACACAAAAGGCTTACAGTTCAAAGACAATCTAGTCCACTGATTCGCCAGTAGGTTATAACGATAAACACTAGGAAAAGTTCAAGGCCATTGTGCTACTTTTACCGATACGTTAAATGTTTCACAAAATTTAAGAACAAAAAGAAATCTCTCATTCATGTGGGGGATTGTTGGAAATAAATGAGAAGATTGGGAAGAAGAGGTTGAGTGGTATTGGAGAAATATAAGTCCCACATTGTGTGTGATTTGTGATTATGTCTCCTTATATACCAAAGCCCAATATGATATTTCAAAACAAAAGAAATGAACACATGAGGGCTTGAATGAATGGGCTATGAAGGCTTTGGGCTTTCATATTAAATATTAAAATGTCAAAGATAAGGGCCTTGGGCCTTGGGGCTCTTGGGGTCTCTCGTGATAAATGGGCCGCCGACTGTTAAAATGCGCGGAAAAACAGTATTTTTGCGCGGGTGTGAACGTTTGGACGAGCGGATGCATCTGTTCGTCTGAACAGTGATTGGGTGCGACTGGTTGAACCAGCGCGCCTGTACGGACAGACGCGCCTACCCCAGAAGGGCACCCCTCCGCTGCTATATATAGGCAGCCTGCCAGAGCCATAAAATGCACAAAAATTTAATTCATTCGATCTCCTTCTTCTTCACTGCTCTGTTCTTAAAAATACTCTCTTGAGTTCGTGTTGCTCTGCACTTGAAAGCGCTTCAAATTGCAGAGACCGGTCCGTTTTATCTTGGGAGACAATTGCTCGATAACCTTTAGCGCCAGTGAGGGAGCAATATTGTTTCAAAGAAACAGATTTACTCTGGACTCGGACGATACTGAAAGGTACTCTTCTTCTTTTTCTGTTTTGCAACGGTTCTGCTCTGTTGCAATTCCGGTCGCGCTTTTCGCCGTTACTAATTCTGAAACAATTCATATTAGTAACGCTTCTTGACGTGACAATTGGATAGTGACAATTTATTGATTGCTATCAGATTCGTATTGCGTTTGCATTGTTACGAATAACAATTTTGAAACAATATTGTCGTTTTGCAGAAAACGATAATGGCTAAAAACAATAGTGGTCCTGCTGCGCCAACACCACCTGTAACCAATCCTTTTGCACCCGTGGTTACGCCAATGGCACTGTCTCATGGAGAAACGCCAGAAAAGTTCACCGGAGCGGACTTCAAACGTTGGCAGCAAAAGATGCTATTTTACTTGACAACATTGGGCCTAGCAAAGTATCTTACAGAAGATGCTCCAGTCGTTGCAGAATTGGAACCGGATCCAGTTAAAGTTGAAGCCCATACTACTTGGAAAAATTCTGATTTCATGTGTAAAAATTACATCTTGAATGGCCTCGACAACAGTCTATACAACGTGTACTGCACTGTTGCAACATCCAAACAACTCTGGTTGGCTTTGGAAAAGAAGTATAAAACTGAAGATGCAGGCATGAAGAAATTCATCGCTGGGAAATTTCTTGACTTCAAAATGGTCGATACAAAAGCTGTGATCAACCAAATACAAGAACTGCAACTTATCATTCGTCAATTAGAAGATGAAAAGATGACACTTAGCGAATCTTTTCAAGTTGCCGCTGCTATTGAGAAGCTTCCTCCGTCGTGGAAGGACTTCAAGAACTACCTAAAGCACAAGCGCAAAGAAATGACAATGGAGGAACTTGTAGTTCGATTGAGAATTGAGGAAGATAATAGAAATTCTGAAAAGAAGATTTCTCAAAATGTGGTTGCCAAAGCAAACGTTGTCGAGACGGACAAGTCCAATAAGAGAAAACGTGACAACCAATCTAAGAAGTCAAAGAAATTCAAGGGGTCATGCCATAATTGTGGAAAGAAGGGTCATAAAGCTGCAGAATGTCGCGGTCCACCCAAAAAGAAGAAATCAGAAGCGAATGTGGCAGAAGTTTCAGACGGAGTTTCTGAAATGGACCTGTGTGCAGTTGTTTCAGAATGCAACCTTGTTGGCAACAACAAGGAGTGGTTTGTAGACACTGGAGCCACTAGGCATATATGCGCAAATAAGTGGATGTTCACAAACTACAAAAGTGCCACTAATGAAGAACAACTGTTTATGGGTAACTCGTCCACATCAAAGGTCGAAGGCAAGGGAAAGATTGTGCTGAAATTGACTTCTGGAAAAGAACTCACTCTAAATGATGTTCTCCATGTTCCAGAAATTCGCAAGAATCTAATTTCAGGATCATTGCTCAGCAAGCATGGCTTCAAACTGACATTTGTGGCTGATAAATTTGTGTTGTCTAAGAATGGAGTGTACATAGGAAAGGGTTATGTATGTGATGGTCTATTTAAGGCTAATGTAACCACTGTTGTACCAAACAATGATATGAATACAATTGAATCTTCTGCTTATATGGTTGACTCTCCTAATCTATGGCATTCTAGACTAGGTCATGTGAATTTTGATACTTTACAAAAACTGATCAATCTAGAATTCATACCTAAGTGTAGAATTGATTCAAATTACAAATGTCAAATTTGTGCTGAAGCCAAATTGACAAGAACCTCATTTCATCATGTTGAAAGAGAAACCGAACCTCTAGACTTAATACATACTGATGTATGTGACTTGAAAATGTGTCAAACTAGAGGAGGAAAAAGGTACTTCATCACCTTTATAGATGATTGTACAAGATACTGTTATGTATATCTCCTTAGAAGTAAGGATGAGGCATTCGATGTATTTAAACAGTATAAAGCAGAAGTTGAGAATCAACTCAATAGAAAAATAAAAGCTTTAAGAAGTGATAGAGGAGGAGAATATGAGTTTCCATTTGAGGAATTCTGTGCTGAGCATGGTATAATACACCAAACTACAGCTCCTTACTCACCTCAATCCAATGGTATAGCCGAACGGAAAAATAGAACTCTTAAAGAAATGATGAATGCCTTATTAATAAGCTCTGGCTTGCCAGATAATTTTTGGGGAGAAGCTATTCTTTCGGCAAATCATATTTTAAATAAAATACCACGAAAGAAAACGTCTAAGACTCCTCATGAACTTTGGAAAAACAGACCTCCATCCTACAAATACTTAAAAGTGTGGGGGTGTCTTGCCAAAGTGGAAATTCCAAAACCGAAAAAGGTTAAAATAGGACCAAAGACTATAGATTGCATATTCATTGGATATGCTCATAATAGTAGTGCATATCGATTTTTGGTGTACAAATCTGAAATTGATGACATTCATGAAAACACCATTATCGAGTCTCGAAATGCAAGATTTTTTGAGCACATTTATCCTCTAAAACCCTCTATTGAAACAAGTGTTCGAAAGAGGCCAAGAGATCCAGATACTCCTGAGGATAATGCTGATCAAAATAAAATGAATGATGAAACTGAGATAGAGGAACCGAGAAGGAGCAAGCGACAAAGGACCACTAAATCCTTTGGACCGGATTTCTATGCATATATGATAGAAAATGAACCTCTAACTTACCAACAAGCAATGTCATCTCCCGATGCTCCTTATTGGAAAGAAGCCGTCAATAGTGAAATAGAATCCATTCTACAAAACCATACGTGGGAACTAGTGGATCTCCCTAAAGGATCAAAACCACTAGGATATAAATGGATATTTAAGAAGAAACTAAAGGCTGACGGCTCAATAGACAAGTATAAAGCAAGACTTGTAATAAAAGGATTCAGACAGAAGCAAGATCTGGATTACTTTGATACGTACTCTCCAGTTACCAGAATAACATCAATTAGGATGCTTATTGCAATCGCATCTATATTGAATTTAGAAATACACCAAATGGATGTGAAAACTGCGTTTTTGAATGGTGAACTGGAAGAGGAAATATATATGCAGCAACCAGAAGGGTTTCTAAGCCCAGGAAATGAAAATAAGGTGTGCAAGTTAGTGAAATCTCTTTATGGCCTTAAACAAGCACCAAAACAATGGCATGAGAAATTTGATGAAGCAATGTTATCAAATGGATTCAAAATAAATGAATCAGATAAATGCGTCTATATAAAATGTATAGATGTTGGATATGTCATTGTTTGTCTCTACGTTGATGATTTACTAATCCTAGGAAGTAATAAGGTCATAATAAAGTCTACGAAGGACATGCTATCCTCTAGATTTGATATGAAGGACCTAGGAGTGGCCGATGTAATTTTGGGTGTAAAAATTATAAAGACACCACAGGGATATTCGTTATCTCAGTCACATTACATTGCTAAAATTCTTGAAAAATTCAAGCAGTATAATGTAACTGCTGCAAAATCACCAGTAGATATGAACCAAAATTGGGTAAAGAACACTGGTGATGGTATCTATCAGCTTGAATACTCTCGTATACTGGGAAGTATTATGTATGTCATGAATTGCACTAGGCCTGATATTGCGTACGCTGTAAGCAAGCTAAGTAGATATACCAGCAATCCTGGTAAAAATCATTGGAAAGCAATAATCAGAGTTCTAGGATATCTAAAGTATACACAAAACTATGTGTTGCAATATGATAAGTATCCTTCAGTAATAGAAGGATATAGTGACGCCAATTGGATAACGGGCTCAAATGACACAAAATCCACAAGTGGATATGTGTTTACATTAGGAAATGGAGCAATTTCGTGGAAATCATCCAAGCAGACTTGCATAGCAAGGTCAACAATGGAATCTGAGTTCATTGCTCTGGATAAAGCCGCGGAAGAAGCAGATTGGCTTAGGGGGTTTTTAGAGGACATTCCAAATTGGGAAAAACCAGTACCTCCAATATGTATACACTGTGATAGTCAATCTGCTATAGGAAGGGCGAATAGTACATTGTATAATGGTAAATCTAGACATATTCGTCGTAGGCATAAAACTATAAGACAACTTCTCTCTAATGGAGTTATCACTATAGACTATGTAAGGTCAAAGGATAACATTGCGGATCCACTAACTAAAGGCTTGCCTAGAGAGAAAGTTCAAACCTTATCGATGGGAATGGGTTTAAGACCTATGATCTAAAAGTTTTTCTAAACGGAAACCCCACCTAGTTGACTGGAGATCCCAAGATCTAGGTTCAAAGGGACAACTAAGTTTATAGATAAACTTAATGGCACTGTTAAAATACATACCATTCCTATGATAAGTCAGTGCACAACCCGTCGGAGAATAGGATAAGCTTAGCTTTTAATGATGTCTATACTGTGGTGTTATAAAAGACCCAAGTGGAGTATTACGGGATACTCTTTATAGAATCACCTACGTGAGTGTGAAGGCGCCGCTTCAAAAAGAATTGTAAGGTCGAATTCTTTAAACACTCATGAGACCAAGCAGGTGTTCATGGCAAAAACGAACACAAACAGAGAACCAAGGGGTTTAGAAACACTTAGCATGTGTTATCTTTATATACTTACACAAAAGGCTTACAGTTCAAAGACAATCTAGTCCACTGATTCGCCAGTAGGTTATAACGATAAACACTAGGAAAAGTTCAAGGCCATTGTGCTACTTTTACCGATACGTTAAATGTTTCACAAAATTTAAGAACAAAAAGAAATCTCTCATTCATGTGGGGGATTGTTGGAAATAAATGAGAAGATTGGGAAGAAGAGGTTGAGTGGTATTGGAGAAATATAAGTCCCACATTGTGTGTGATTTGTGATTATGTCTCCTTATATACCAAAGCCCAATATGATATTTCAAAACAAAAGAAATGAACACATGAGGGCTTGAATGAATGGGCTATGAAGGCTTTGGGCTTTCATATTAAATATTAAAATGTCAAAGATAAGGGCCTTGGGCCTTGGGGCTCTTGGGGTCTCTCGTGATAAATGGGCCGCCGACTGTTAAAATGCGCGGAAAAACAGTATTTTTGCGCGGGTGTGAACGTTTGGACGAGCGGATGCATCTGTTCGTCTGAACAGTGATTGGGTGTGACTGGTTGAACCGGCGCGCCTGTACGGACAGACGCGCCTACCCCAGAAGGGCACTCCTCCGCTGCTATATATAGGCAGCCTGCCAGAGCCATAAAATGCACAAAAATTTAATTCATTCGATCTCCTTCTTCTTCACTGCTCTGTTCTTAAAAATACTCTCTTGAGTTCGTGTTGCTCTGCACTTGAAAGCGCTTCAAATTGCAGAGACCGGTCCGTTTTATCTTGGGAGACAATTGCTCGATAACCTTTAGCGCCAGTGAGGGAGCAATATTGTTTCAAAGAAACAGATTTACTCTGGACTCGGACGATACTGAAAGGTACTCTTCTTCTTTTTCTGTTTTGCAACGGTTCTGCTCTGTTGCAATTCCGGTCGCGCTTTTCGCCGTTACTAATTCTGAAACAATTCATATTAGTAACGCTTCTTGACGTGACAATTGGATAGTGACAATTTATTGATTGCTATCAGATTCGTATTGCGTTTGCATTGTTACGAATAACAATTTTGAAACAATATTGTCGTTTTGCAGAAAACGATAATGGCTAAAAACAATAGTGGTCCTGCTGCGCCAACACCACCTGTAACCAATCCTTTTGCACCCGTGGTTACGCCAATGGCACTGTCTCATGGAGAAACGCCAGAAAAGTTCACCGGAGCGGACTTCAAACGTTGGCAGCAAAAGATGCTATTTTACTTGACAACATTGGGCCTAGCAAAGTATCTTACAGAAGATGCTCCAGTCGTTGCAGAATTGGAACCGGATCCAGTTAAAGTTGAAGCCCATACTACTTGGAAAAATACTGATTTCATGTGTAAAAATTACATCTTGAATGGCCTCGACAACAGTCTATACAACGTGTACTGCACTGTTGCAACATCCAAACAACTCTGGTTGGCTTTGGAAAAGAAGTATAAAACTGAAGATGCAGGCATGAAGAAATTCATCGCTGGGAAATTTCTTGACTTCAAAATGGTCGATACAAAAGCTGTGATCAACCAAATACAAGAACTGCAACTTATCATTCGTCAATTAGAAGATGAAAAGATGACACTTAGCGAATCTTTTCAAGTTGCCGCTGCTATTGAGAAGCTTCCTCCGTCGTGGAAGGACTTCAAGAACTACCTAAAGCACAAGCGCAAAGAAATGACAATGGAGGAACTTGTAGTTCGATTGAGAATTGAGGAAGATAATAGAAATTCTGAAAAGAAGATTTCTCAAAATGTGGTTGCCAAAGCAAACGTTGTCGAGACGGACAAGTCCAATAAGAGAAAACGTGACAACCAATCTAAGAAGTCAAAGAAATTCAAGGGGTCATGCCATAATTGTGGAAAGAAGGGTCATAAAGCTGCAGAATGTCGCGGTCCACCCAAAAAGAAGAAATCAGAAGCGAATGTGGCAGAAGTTTCAGACGGAGTTTCTGAAATGGACCTGTGTGCAGTTGTTTCAGAATGCAACCTTGTTGGCAACAACAAGGAGTGGTTTGTAGACACTGGAGCCACTAGGCATATATGCGCAAATAAGTGGATGTTCACAAACTACAAAAGTGCCACTAATGAAGAACAACTGTTTATGGGTAACTCGTCCACATCAAAGGTCGAAGGCAAGGGAAAGATTGTGCTGAAATTGACTTCTGGAAAAGAACTCACTCTAAATGATGTTCTCCATGTTCCAGAAATTCGCAAGAATCTAATTTCAGGATCATTGCTCAGCAAGCATGGCTTCAAACTGACATTTGTGGCTGATAAATTTGTGTTGTCTAAGAATGGAGTGTACATAGGAAAGGGTTATGTATGTGATGGTCTATTTAAGGCTAATGTAACCACTGTTGTACCAAACAATGATATGAATACAATTGAATCTTCTGCTTATATGGTTGACTCTCCTAATCTATGGCATTCTAGACTAGGTCATGTGAATTTTGATACTTTACAAAAACTGATCAATCTAGAATTCATACCTAAGTGTAGAATTGATTCAAATTACAAATGTCAAATTTGTGCTGAAGCCAAATTGACAAGAACCTCATTTCATCATGTTGAAAGAGAAACCGAACCTCTAGACTTAATACATACTGATGTATGTGACTTGAAAATGTGTCAAACTAGAGGAGGAAAAAGGTACTTCATCACCTTTATAGATGATTGTACAAGATACTGTTATGTATATCTCCTTAGAAGTAAGGATGAGGCATTCGATGTATTTAAACAGTATAAAGCAGAAGTTGAGAATCAACTCAATAGAAAAATAAAAGCTTTAAGAAGTGATAGAGGAGGAGAATATGAGTTTCCATTTGAGGAATTCTGTGCTGAGCATGGTATAATACACCAAACTACAGCTCCTTACTCACCTCAATCCAATGGTATAGCCGAACGGAAAAATAGAACTCTTAAAGAAATGATGAATGCCTTATTAATAAGCTCTGGCTTGCCAGATAATTTTTGGGGAGAAGCTATTCTTTCGGCAAATCATATTTTAAATAAAATACCACGAAAGAAAACGTCTAAGACTCCTCATGAACTTTGGAAAAACAGACCTCCATCCTACAAATACTTAAAAGTGTGGGGGTGTCTTGCCAAAGTGGAAATTCCAAAACCGAAAAAGGTTAAAATAGGACCAAAGACTATAGATTGCATATTCATTGGATATGCTCATAATAGTAGTGCATATCGATTTTTGGTGTACAAATCTGAAATTGATGACATTCATGAAAACACCATTATCGAGTCTCGAAATGCAAGATTTTTTGAGCACATTTATCCTCTAAAACCCTCTATTGAAACAAGTGTTCGAAAGAGGCCAAGAGATCCAGATACTCCTGAGGATAATGCTGATCAAAATAAAATGAATGATGAAACTGAGATAGAGGAACCGAGAAGGAGCAAGCGACAAAGGACCACTAAATCCTTTGGACCGGATTTCTATGCATATATGATAGAAAATGAACCTCTAACTTACCAACAAGCAATGTCATCTCCCGATGCTCCTTATTGGAAAGAAGCCGTCAATAGTGAAATAGAATCCATTCTACAAAACCATACGTGGGAACTAGTGGATCTCCCTAAAGGATCAAAACCACTAGGATATAAATGGATATTTAAGAAGAAACTAAAGGCTGACGGCTCAATAGACAAGTATAAAGCAAGACTTGTAATAAAAGGATTCAGACAGAAGCAAGATCTGGATTACTTTGATACGTACTCTCCAGTTACCAGAATAACATCAATTAGGATGCTTATTGCAATCGCATCTATATTGAATTTAGAAATACACCAAATGGATGTGAAAACTGCGTTTTTGAATGGTGAACTGGAAGAGGAAATATATATGCAGCAACCAGAAGGGTTTCTAAGCCCAGGAAATGAAAATAAGGTGTGCAAGTTAGTGAAATCTCTTTATGGCCTTAAACAAGCACCAAAACAATGGCATGAGAAATTTGATGAAGCAATGTTATCAAATGGATTCAAAATAAATGAATCAGATAAATGCGTCTATATAAAATGTATAGATGTTGGATATGTCATTGTTTGTCTCTACGTTGATGATTTACTAATCCTAGGAAGTAATAAGGTCATAATAAAGTCTACGAAGGACATGCTATCCTCTAGATTTGATATGAAGGACCTAGGAGTGGCCGATGTAATTTTGGGTGTAAAAATTATAAAGACACCACAGGGATATTCGTTATCTCAGTCACATTACATTGCTAAAATTCTTGAAAAATTCAAGCAGTATAATGTAACTGCTGCAAAATCACCAGTAGATATGAACCAAAATTGGGTAAAGAACACTGGTGATGGTATCTATCAGCTTGAATACTCTCGTATACTGGGAAGTATTATGTATGTCATGAATTGCACTAGGCCTGATATTGCGTACGCTGTAAGCAAGCTAAGTAGATATACCAGCAATCCTGGTAAAAATCATTGGAAAGCAATAATCAGAGTTCTAGGATATCTAAAGTATACACAAAACTATGTGTTGCAATATGATAAGTATCCTTCAGTAATAGAAGGATATAGTGACGCCAATTGGATAACGGGCTCAAATGACACAAAATCCACAAGTGGATATGTGTTTACATTAGGAAATGGAGCAATTTCGTGGAAATCATCCAAGCAGACTTGCATAGCAAGGTCAACAATGGAATCTGAGTTCATTGCTCTGGATAAAGCCGCGGAAGAAGCAGATTGGCTTAGGGGGTTTTTAGAGGACATTCCAAATTGGGAAAAACCAGTACCTCCAATATGTATACACTGTGATAGTCAATCTGCTATAGGAAGGGCGAATAGTACATTGTATAATGGTAAATCTAGACATATTCGTCGTAGGCATAAAACTATAAGACAACTTCTCTCTAATGGAGTTATCACTATAGACTATGTAAGGTCAAAGGATAACATTGCGGATCCACTAACTAAAGGCTTGCCTAGAGAGAAAGTTCAAACCTTATCGATGGGAATGGGTTTAAGACCTATTATCTAAAAGTTTTTCTAAACGGAAACCCCACCTAGTTGACTGGAGATCCCAAGATCTAGGTTCAAAGGGACAACTAAGTTTATAGATAAACTTAATGGCACTGTTAAAATACATACCATTCCTATGATAAGTCAGTGCACAACTCGTCGGAGAATAGGATAAGCTTAGCTTTTAATGATGTCTATACTGTGGTGTTATAAAAGACCCAAGTGGAGTATTACGGGATACTCTTTATAGAATCACCTACGTGAGTGTGAAGGCGCCGCTTCAAAAAGAATTGTAAGGTCGAATTCTTTAAACACTCATGAGACCAAGCAGGTGTTCATGGCAAAAACGAACACAAACAGAGAACCAAGGGGTTTAGAAACACTTAGCATGTGTTATCTTTATATACTTACACAAAAGGCTTACAGTTCAAAGACAATCTAGTCCACTGATTCGCCAGTAGGTTATAACGATAAACACTAGGAAAAGTTCAAGGCCATTGTGCTACTTTTACCGATACGTTAAATGTTTCACAAAATTTAAGAACAAAAAGAAATCTCTCATTCATGTGGGGGATTGTTGGAAATAAATGAGAAGATTGGGAAGAAGAGGTTGAGTGGTATTGGAGAAATATAAGTCCCACATTGTGTGTGATTTGTGATTATGTCTCCTTATATACCAAAGCCCAATATGATATTTCAAAACAAAAGAAATGAACACATGAGGGCTTGAATGAATGGGCTATGAAGGCTTTGGGCTTTCATATTAAATATTAAAATGTCAAAGATAAGGGCCTTGGGCCTTGGGGCTCTTGGGGTCTCTCGTGATAAATGGGCCGCCGACTGTTAAAATGCGCGGAAAAACAGTATTTTTGCGCGGGTGTGAACGTTTGGACGAGCGGATGCATCTGTTCGTCTGAACAGTGATTGGGTGCGACTGGTTGAACCAGCGCGCCTGTACGGACAGACGCGCCTACCCCAGAAGGGCACCCCTCCGCTGCTATATATAGGCAGCCTGCCAGAGCCATAAAATGCACAAAAATTTAATTCATTCGATCTCCTTCTTCTTCACTGCTCTGTTCTTAAAAATACTCTCTTGAGTTCGTGTTGCTCTGCACTTGAAAGCGCTTCAAATTGCAGAGACCGGTCCGTTTTATCTTGGGAGACAATTGCTCGATAACCTTTAGCGCCAGTGAGGGAGCAATATTGTTTCAAAGAAACAGATTTACTCTGGACTCGGACGATACTGAAAGGTACTCTTCTTCTTTTTCTGTTTTGCAACGGTTCTGCTCTGTTGCAATTCCGGTCGCGCTTTTCGCCGTTACTAATTCTGAAACAATTCATATTAGTAACGCTTCTTGACGTGACAATTGGATAGTGACAATTTATTGATTGCTATCAGATTCGTATTGCGTTTGCATTGTTACGAATAACAATTTTGAAACAATATTGTCGTTTTGCAGAAAACGATAATGGCTAAAAACAATAGTGGTCCTGCTGCGCCAACACCACCTGTAACCAATCCTTTTGCACCCGTGGTTACGCCAATGGCACTGTCTCATGGAGAAACGCCAGAAAAGTTCACCGGAGCGGACTTCAAACGTTGGCAGCAAAAGATGCTATTTTACTTGACAACATTGGGCCTAGCAAAGTATCTTACAGAAGATGCTCCAGTCGTTGCAGAATTGGAACCGGATCCAGTTAAAGTTGAAGCCCATACTACTTGGAAAAATTCTGATTTCATGTGTAAAAATTACATCTTGAATGGCCTCGACAACAGTCTATACAACGTGTACTGCACTGTTGCAACATCCAAACAACTCTGGTTGGCTTTGGAAAAGAAGTATAAAACTGAAGATGCAGGCATGAAGAAATTCATCGCTGGGAAATTTCTTGACTTCAAAATGGTCGATACAAAAGCTGTGATCAACCAAATACAAGAACTGCAACTTATCATTCGTCAATTAGAAGATGAAAAGATGACACTTAGCGAATCTTTTCAAGTTGCCGCTGCTATTGAGAAGCTTCCTCCGTCGTGGAAGGACTTCAAGAACTACCTAAAGCACAAGCGCAAAGAAATGACAATGGAGGAACTTGTAGTTCGATTGAGAATTGAGGAAGATAATAGAAATTCTGAAAAGAAGATTTCTCAAAATGTGGTTGCCAAAGCAAACGTTGTCGAGACGGACAAGTCCAATAAGAGAAAACGTGACAACCAATCTAAGAAGTCAAAGAAATTCAAGGGGTCATGCCATAATTGTGGAAAGAAGGGTCATAAAGCTGCAGAATGTCGCGGTCCACCCAAAAAGAAGAAATCAGAAGCGAATGTGGCAGAAGTTTCAGACGGAGTTTCTGAAATGGACCTGTGTGCAGTTGTTTCAGAATGCAACCTTGTTGGCAACAACAAGGAGTGGTTTGTAGACACTGGAGCCACTAGGCATATATGCGCAAATAAGTGGATGTTCACAAACTACAAAAGTGCCACTAATGAAGAACAACTGTTTATGGGTAACTCGTCCACATCAAAGGTCGAAGGCAAGGGAAAGATTGTGCTGAAATTGACTTCTGGAAAAGAACTCACTCTAAATGATGTTCTCCATGTTCCAGAAATTCGCAAGAATCTAATTTCAGGATCATTGCTCAGCAAGCATGGCTTCAAACTGACATTTGTGGCTGATAAATTTGTGTTGTCTAAGAATGGAGTGTACATAGGAAAGGGTTATGTATGTGATGGTCTATTTAAGGCTAATGTAACCACTGTTGTACCAAACAATGATATGAATACAATTGAATCTTCTGCTTATATGGTTGACTCTCCTAATCTATGGCATTCTAGACTAGGTCATGTGAATTTTGATACTTTACAAAAACTGATCAATCTAGAATTCATACCTAAGTGTAGAATTGATTCAAATTACAAATGTCAAATTTGTGCTGAAGCCAAATTGACAAGAACCTCATTTCATCATGTTGAAAGAGAAACCGAACCTCTAGACTTAATACATACTGATGTATGTGACTTGAAAATGTGTCAAACTAGAGGAGGAAAAAGGTACTTCATCACCTTTATAGATGATTGTACAAGATACTGTTATGTATATCTCCTTAGAAGTAAGGATGAGGCATTCGATGTATTTAAACAGTATAAAGCAGAAGTTGAGAATCAACTCAATAGAAAAATAAAAGCTTTAAGAAGTGATAGAGGAGGAGAATATGAGTTTCCATTTGAGGAATTCTGTGCTGAGCATGGTATAATACACCAAACTACAGCTCCTTACTCACCTCAATCCAATGGTATAGCCGAACGGAAAAATAGAACTCTTAAAGAAATGATGAATGCCTTATTAATAAGCTCTGGCTTGCCAGATAATTTTTGGGGAGAAGCTATTCTTTCGGCAAATCATATTTTAAATAAAATACCACGAAAGAAAACGTCTAAGACTCCTCATGAACTTTGGAAAAACAGACCTCCATCCTACAAATACTTAAAAGTGTGGGGGTGTCTTGCCAAAGTGGAAATTCCAAAACCGAAAAAGGTTAAAATAGGACCAAAGACTATAGATTGCATATTCATTGGATATGCTCATAATAGTAGTGCATATCGATTTTTGGTGTACAAATCTGAAATTGATGACATTCATGAAAACACCATTATCGAGTCTCGAAATGCAAGATTTTTTGAGCACATTTATCCTCTAAAACCCTCTATTGAAACAAGTGTTCGAAAGAGGCCAAGAGATCCAGATACTCCTGAGGATAATGCTGATCAAAATAAAATGAATGATGAAACTGAGATAGAGGAACCGAGAAGGAGCAAGCGACAAAGGACCACTAAATCCTTTGGACCGGATTTCTATGCATATATGATAGAAAATGAACCTCTAACTTACCAACAAGCAATGTCATCTCCCGATGCTCCTTATTGGAAAGAAGCCGTCAATAGTGAAATAGAATCCATTCTACAAAACCATACGTGGGAACTAGTGGATCTCCCTAAAGGATCAAAACCACTAGGATATAAATGGATATTTAAGAAGAAACTAAAGGCTGACGGCTCAATAGACAAGTATAAAGCAAGACTTGTAATAAAAGGATTCAGACAGAAGCAAGATCTGGATTACTTTGATACGTACTCTCCAGTTACCAGAATAACATCAATTAGGATGCTTATTGCAATCGCATCTATATTGAATTTAGAAATACACCAAATGGATGTGAAAACTGCGTTTTTGAATGGTGAACTGGAAGAGGAAATATATATGCAGCAACCAGAAGGGTTTCTAAGCCCAGGAAATGAAAATAAGGTGTGCAAGTTAGTGAAATCTCTTTATGGCCTTAAACAAGCACCAAAACAATGGCATGAGAAATTTGATGAAGCAATGTTATCAAATGGATTCAAAATAAATGAATCAGATAAATGCGTCTATATAAAATGTATAGATGTTGGATATGTCATTGTTTGTCTCTACGTTGATGATTTACTAATCCTAGGAAGTAATAAGGTCATAATAAAGTCTACGAAGGACATGCTATCCTCTAGATTTGATATGAAGGACCTAGGAGTGGCCGATGTAATTTTGGGTGTAAAAATTATAAAGACACCACAGGGATATTCGTTATCTCAGTCACATTACATTGCTAAAATTCTTGAAAAATTCAAGCAGTATAATGTAACTGCTGCAAAATCACCAGTAGATATGAACCAAAATTGGGTAAAGAACACTGGTGATGGTATCTATCAGCTTGAATACTCTCGTATACTGGGAAGTATTATGTATGTCATGAATTGCACTAGGCCTGATATTGCGTACGCTGTAAGCAAGCTAAGTAGATATACCAGCAATCCTGGTAAAAATCATTGGAAAGCAATAATCAGAGTTCTAGGATATCTAAAGTATACACAAAACTATGTGTTGCAATATGATAAGTATCCTTCAGTAATAGAAGGATATAGTGACGCCAATTGGATAACGGGCTCAAATGACACAAAATCCACAAGTGGATATGTGTTTACATTAGGAAATGGAGCAATTTCGTGGAAATCATCCAAGCAGACTTGCATAGCAAGGTCAACAATGGAATCTGAGTTCATTGCTCTGGATAAAGCCGCGGAAGAAGCAGATTGGCTTAGGGGGTTTTTAGAGGACATTCCAAATTGGGAAAAACCAGTACCTCCAATATGTATACACTGTGATAGTCAATCTGCTATAGGAAGGGCGAATAGTACATTGTATAATGGTAAATCTAGACATATTCGTCGTAGGCATAAAACTATAAGACAACTTCTCTCTAATGGAGTTATCACTATAGACTATGTAAGGTCAAAGGATAACATTGCGGATCCACTAACTAAAGGCTTGCCTAGAGAGAAAGTTCAAACCTTATCGATGGGAATGGGTTTAAGACCTATGATCTAAAAGTTTTTCTAAACGGAAACCCCACCTAGTTGACTGGAGATCCCAAGATCTAGGTTCAAAGGGACAACTAAGTTTATAGATAAACTTAATGGCACTGTTAAAATACATACCATTCCTATGATAAGTCAGTGCACAACCCGTCGGAGAATAGGATAAGCTTAGCTTTTAATGATGTCTATACTGTGGTGTTATAAAAGACCCAAGTGGAGTATTACGGGATACTCTTTATAGAATCACCTACGTGAGTGTGAAGGCGCCGCTTCAAAAAGAATTGTAAGGTCGAATTCTTTAAACACTCATGAGACCAAGCAGGTGTTCATGGCAAAAACGAACACAAACAGAGAACCAAGGGGTTTAGAAACACTTAGCATGTGTTATCTTTATATACTTACACAAAAGGCTTACAGTTCAAAGACAATCTAGTCCACTGATTCGCCAGTAGGTTATAACGATAAACACTAGGAAAAGTTCAAGGCCATTGTGCTACTTTTACCGATACGTTAAATGTTTCACAAAATTTAAGAACAAAAAGAAATCTCTCATTCATGTGGGGGATTGTTGGAAATAAATGAGAAGATTGGGAAGAAGAGGTTGAGTGGTATTGGAGAAATATAAGTCCCACATTGTGTGTGATTTGTGATTATGTCTCCTTATATACCAAAGCCCAATATGATATTTCAAAACAAAAGAAATGAACACATGAGGGCTTGAATGAATGGGCTATGAAGGCTTTGGGCTTTCATATTAAATATTAAAATGTCAAAGATAAGGGCCTTGGGCCTTGGGGCTCTTGGGGTCTCTCGTGATAAATGGGCCGCCGACTGTTAAAATGCGCGGAAAAACAGTATTTTTGCGCGGGTGTGAACGTTTGGACGAGCGGATGCATCTGTTCGTCTGAACAGTGATTGGGTGCGACTGGTTGAACCAGCGCGCCTGTACGGACAGACGCGCCTACCCCAGAAGGGCACCCCTCCGCTGCTATATATAGGCAGCCTGCCAGAGCCATAAAATGCACAAAAATTTAATTCATTCGATCTCCTTCTTCTTCACTGCTCTGTTCTTAAAAATACTCTCTTGAGTTCGTGTTGCTCTGCACTTGAAAGCGCTTCAAATTGCAGAGACCGGTCCGTTTTATCTTGGGAGACAATTGCTCGATAACCTTTAGCGCCAGTGAGGGAGCAATATTGTTTCAAAGAAACAGATTTACTCTGGACTCGGACGATACTGAAAGGTACTCTTCTTCTTTTTCTGTTTTGCAACGGTTCTGCTCTGTTGCAATTCCGGTCGCGCTTTTCGCCGTTACTAATTCTGAAACAATTCATATTAGTAACGCTTCTTGACGTGACAATTGGATAGTGACAATTTATTGATTGCTATCAGATTCGTATTGCGTTTGCATTGTTACGAATAACAATTTTGAAACAATATTGTCGTTTTGCAGAAAACGATAATGGCTAAAAACAATAGTGGTCCTGCTGCGCCAACACCACCTGTAACCAATCCTTTTGCACCCGTGGTTACGCCAATGGCACTGTCTCATGGAGAAACGCCAGAAAAGTTCACCGGAGCGGACTTCAAACGTTGGCAGCAAAAGATGCTATTTTACTTGACAACATTGGGCCTAGCAAAGTATCTTACAGAAGATGCTCCAGTCGTTGCAGAATTGGAACCGGATCCAGTTAAAGTTGAAGCCCATACTACTTGGAAAAATTCTGATTTCATGTGTAAAAATTACATCTTGAATGGCCTCGACAACAGTCTATACAACGTGTACTGCACTGTTGCAACATCCAAACAACTCTGGTTGGCTTTGGAAAAGAAGTATAAAACTGAAGATGCAGGCATGAAGAAATTCATCGCTGGGAAATTTCTTGACTTCAAAATGGTCGATACAAAAGCTGTGATCAACCAAATACAAGAACTGCAACTTATCATTCGTCAATTAGAAGATGAAAAGATGACACTTAGCGAATCTTTTCAAGTTGCCGCTGCTATTGAGAAGCTTCCTCCGTCGTGGAAGGACTTCAAGAACTACCTAAAGCACAAGCGCAAAGAAATGACAATGGAGGAACTTGTAGTTCGATTGAGAATTGAGGAAGATAATAGAAATTCTGAAAAGAAGATTTCTCAAAATGTGGTTGCCAAAGCAAACGTTGTCGAGACGGACAAGTCCAATAAGAGAAAACGTGACAACCAATCTAAGAAGTCAAAGAAATTCAAGGGGTCATGCCATAATTGTGGAAAGAAGGGTCATAAAGCTGCAGAATGTCGCGGTCCACCCAAAAAGAAGAAATCAGAAGCGAATGTGGCAGAAGTTTCAGACGGAGTTTCTGAAATGGACCTGTGTGCAGTTGTTTCAGAATGCAACCTTGTTGGCAACAACAAGGAGTGGTTTGTAGACACTGGAGCCACTAGGCATATATGCGCAAATAAGTGGATGTTCACAAACTACAAAAGTGCCACTAATGAAGAACAACTGTTTATGGGTAACTCGTCCACATCAAAGGTCGAAGGCAAGGGAAAGATTGTGCTGAAATTGACTTCTGGAAAAGAACTCACTCTAAATGATGTTCTCCATGTTCCAGAAATTCGCAAGAATCTAATTTCAGGATCATTGCTCAGCAAGCATGGCTTCAAACTGACATTTGTGGCTGATAAATTTGTGTTGTCTAAGAATGGAGTGTACATAGGAAAGGGTTATGTATGTGATGGTCTATTTAAGGCTAATGTAACCACTGTTGTACCAAACAATGATATGAATACAATTGAATCTTCTGCTTATATGGTTGACTCTCCTAATCTATGGCATTCTAGACTAGGTCATGTGAATTTTGATACTTTACAAAAACTGATCAATCTAGAATTCATACCTAAGTGTAGAATTGATTCAAATTACAAATGTCAAATTTGTGCTGAAGCCAAATTGACAAGAACCTCATTTCATCATGTTGAAAGAGAAACCGAACCTCTAGACTTAATACATACTGATGTATGTGACTTGAAAATGTGTCAAACTAGAGGAGGAAAAAGGTACTTCATCACCTTTATAGATGATTGTACAAGATACTGTTATGTATATCTCCTTAGAAGTAAGGATGAGGCATTCGATGTATTTAAACAGTATAAAGCAGAAGTTGAGAATCAACTCAATAGAAAAATAAAAGCTTTAAGAAGTGATAGAGGAGGAGAATATGAGTTTCCATTTGAGGAATTCTGTGCTGAGCATGGTATAATACACCAAACTACAGCTCCTTACTCACCTCAATCCAATGGTATAGCCGAACGGAAAAATAGAACTCTTAAAGAAATGATGAATGCCTTATTAATAAGCTCTGGCTTGCCAGATAATTTTTGGGGAGAAGCTATTCTTTCGGCAAATCATATTTTAAATAAAATACCACGAAAGAAAACGTCTAAGACTCCTCATGAACTTTGGAAAAACAGACCTCCATCCTACAAATACTTAAAAGTGTGGGGGTGTCTTGCCAAAGTGGAAATTCCAAAACCGAAAAAGGTTAAAATAGGACCAAAGACTATAGATTGCATATTCATTGGATATGCTCATAATAGTAGTGCATATCGATTTTTGGTGTACAAATCTGAAATTGATGACATTCATGAAAACACCATTATCGAGTCTCGAAATGCAAGATTTTTTGAGCACATTTATCCTCTAAAACCCTCTATTGAAACAAGTGTTCGAAAGAGGCCAAGAGATCCAGATACTCCTGAGGATAATGCTGATCAAAATAAAATGAATGATGAAACTGAGATAGAGGAACCGAGAAGGAGCAAGCGACAAAGGACCACTAAATCCTTTGGACCGGATTTCTATGCATATATGATAGAAAATGAACCTCTAACTTACCAACAAGCAATGTCATCTCCCGATGCTCCTTATTGGAAAGAAGCCGTCAATAGTGAAATAGAATCCATTCTACAAAACCATACGTGGGAACTAGTGGATCTCCCTAAAGGATCAAAACCACTAGGATATAAATGGATATTTAAGAAGAAACTAAAGGCTGACGGCTCAATAGACAAGTATAAAGCAAGACTTGTAATAAAAGGATTCAGACAGAAGCAAGATCTGGATTACTTTGATACGTACTCTCCAGTTACCAGAATAACATCAATTAGGATGCTTATTGCAATCGCATCTATATTGAATTTAGAAATACACCAAATGGATGTGAAAACTGCGTTTTTGAATGGTGAACTGGAAGAGGAAATATATATGCAGCAACCAGAAGGGTTTCTAAGCCCAGGAAATGAAAATAAGGTGTGCAAGTTAGTGAAATCTCTTTATGGCCTTAAACAAGCACCAAAACAATGGCATGAGAAATTTGATGAAGCAATGTTATCAAATGGATTCAAAATAAATGAATCAGATAAATGCGTCTATATAAAATGTATAGATGTTGGATATGTCATTGTTTGTCTCTACGTTGATGATTTACTAATCCTAGGAAGTAATAAGGTCATAATAAAGTCTACGAAGGACATGCTATCCTCTAGATTTGATATGAAGGACCTAGGAGTGGCCGATGTAATTTTGGGTGTAAAAATTATAAAGACACCACAGGGATATTCGTTATCTCAGTCACATTACATTGCTAAAATTCTTGAAAAATTCAAGCAGTATAATGTAACTGCTGCAAAATCACCAGTAGATATGAACCAAAATTGGGTAAAGAACACTGGTGATGGTATCTATCAGCTTGAATACTCTCGTATACTGGGAAGTATTATGTATGTCATGAATTGCACTAGGCCTGATATTGCGTACGCTGTAAGCAAGCTAAGTAGATATACCAGCAATCCTGGTAAAAATCATTGGAAAGCAATAATCAGAGTTCTAGGATATCTAAAGTATACACAAAACTATGTGTTGCAATATGATAAGTATCCTTCAGTAATAGAAGGATATAGTGACGCCAATTGGATAACGGGCTCAAATGACACAAAATCCACAAGTGGATATGTGTTTACATTAGGAAATGGAGCAATTTCGTGGAAATCATCCAAGCAGACTTGCATAGCAAGGTCAACAATGGAATCTGAGTTCATTGCTCTGGATAAAGCCGCGGAAGAAGCAGATTGGCTTAGGGGGTTTTTAGAGGACATTCCAAATTGGGAAAAACCAGTACCTCCAATATGTATACACTGTGATAGTCAATCTGCTATAGGAAGGGCGAATAGTACATTGTATAATGGTAAATCTAGACATATTCGTCGTAGGCATAAAACTATAAGACAACTTCTCTCTAATGGAGTTATCACTATAGACTATGTAAGGTCAAAGGATAACATTGCGGATCCACTAACTAAAGGCTTGCCTAGAGAGAAAGTTCAAACCTTATCGATGGGAATGGGTTTAAGACCTATGATCTAAAAGTTTTTCTAAACGGAAACCCCACCTAGTTGACTGGAGATCCCAAGATCTAGGTTCAAAGGGACAACTAAGTTTATAGATAAACTTAATGGCACTGTTAAAATACATACCATTCCTATGATAAGTCAGTGCACAACCCGTCGGAGAATAGGATAAGCTTAGCTTTTAATGATGTCTATACTGTGGTGTTATAAAAGACCCAAGTGGAGTATTACGGGATACTCTTTATAGAATCACCTACGTGAGTGTGAAGGCGCCGCTTCAAAAAGAATTGTAAGGTCGAATTCTTTAAACACTCATGAGACCAAGCAGGTGTTCATGGCAAAAACGAACACAAACAGAGAACCAAGGGGTTTAGAAACACTTAGCATGTGTTATCTTTATATACTTACACAAAAGGCTTACAGTTCAAAGACAATCTAGTCCACTGATTCGCCAGTAGGTTATAACGATAAACACTAGGAAAAGTTCAAGGCCATTGTGCTACTTTTACCGATACGTTAAATGTTTCACAAAATTTAAGAACAAAAAGAAATCTCTCATTCATGTGGGGGATTGTTGGAAATAAATGAGAAGATTGGGAAGAAGAGGTTGAGTGGTATTGGAGAAATATAAGTCCCACATTGTGTGTGATTTGTGATTATGTCTCCTTATATACCAAAGCCCAATATGATATTTCAAAACAAAAGAAATGAACACATGAGGGCTTGAATGAATGGGCTATGAAGGCTTTGGGCTTTCATATTAAATATTAAAATGTCAAAGATAAGGGCCTTGGGCCTTGGGGCTCTTGGGGTCTCTCGTGATAAATGGGCCGCCGACTGTTAAAATGCGCGGAAAAACAGTATTTTTGCGCGGGTGTGAACGTTTGGACGAGCGGATGCATCTGTTCGTCTGAACAGTGATTGGGTGCGACTGGTTGAACCAGCGCGCCTGTACGGACAGACGCGCCTACCCCAGAAGGGCACCCCTCCGCTGCTATATATAGGCAGCCTGCCAGAGCCATAAAATGCACAAAAATTTAATTCATTCGATCTCCTTCTTCTTCACTGCTCTGTTCTTAAAAATACTCTCTTGAGTTCGTGTTGCTCTGCACTTGAAAGCGCTTCAAATTGCAGAGACCGGTCCGTTTTATCTTGGGAGACAATTGCTCGATAACCTTTAGCGCCAGTGAGGGAGCAATATTGTTTCAAAGAAACAGATTTACTCTGGACTCGGACGATACTGAAAGGTACTCTTCTTCTTTTTCTGTTTTGCAACGGTTCTGCTCTGTTGCAATTCCGGTCGCGCTTTTCGCCGTTACTAATTCTGAAACAATTCATATTAGTAACGCTTCTTGACGTGACAATTGGATAGTGACAATTTATTGATTGCTATCAGATTCGTATTGCGTTTGCATTGTTACGAATAACAATTTTGAAACAATATTGTCGTTTTGCAGAAAACGATAATGGCTAAAAACAATAGTGGTCCTGCTGCGCCAACACCACCTGTAACCAATCCTTTTGCACCCGTGGTTACGCCAATGGCACTGTCTCATGGAGAAACGCCAGAAAAGTTCACCGGAGCGGACTTCAAACGTTGGCAGCAAAAGATGCTATTTTACTTGACAACATTGGGCCTAGCAAAGTATCTTACAGAAGATGCTCCAGTCGTTGCAGAATTGGAACCGGATCCAGTTAAAGTTGAAGCCCATACTACTTGGAAAAATTCTGATTTCATGTGTAAAAATTACATCTTGAATGGCCTCGACAACAGTCTATACAACGTGTACTGCACTGTTGCAACATCCAAACAACTCTGGTTGGCTTTGGAAAAGAAGTATAAAACTGAAGATGCAGGCATGAAGAAATTCATCGCTGGGAAATTTCTTGACTTCAAAATGGTCGATACAAAAGCTGTGATCAACCAAATACAAGAACTGCAACTTATCATTCGTCAATTAGAAGATGAAAAGATGACACTTAGCGAATCTTTTCAAGTTGCCGCTGCTATTGAGAAGCTTCCTCCGTCGTGGAAGGACTTCAAGAACTACCTAAAGCACAAGCGCAAAGAAATGACAATGGAGGAACTTGTAGTTCGATTGAGAATTGAGGAAGATAGTAGAAATTCTGAAAAGAAGATTTCTCAAAATGTGGTTGCCAAAGCAAACGTTGTCGAGACGGACAAGTCCAATAAGAGAAAACGTGACAACCAATCTAAGAAGTCAAAGAAATTCAAGGGGTCATGCCATAATTGTGGAAAGAAGGGTCATAAAGCTGCAGAATGTCGCGGTCCACCCAAAAAGAAGAAATCAGAAGCGAATGTGGCAGAAGTTTCAGACGGAGTTTCTGAAATGGACCTGTGTGCAGTTGTTTCAGAATGCAACCTTGTTGGCAACAACAAGGAGTGGTTTGTAGACACTGGAGCCACTAGGCATATATGCGCAAATAAGTGGATGTTCACAAACTACAAAAGTGCCACTAATGAAGAACAACTGTTTATGGGTAACTCGTCCACATCAAAGGTCGAAGGCAAGGGAAAGATTGTGCTGAAATTGACTTCTGGAAAAGAACTCACTCTAAATGATGTTCTCCATGTTCCAGAAATTCGCAAGAATCTAATTTCAGGATCATTGCTCAGCAAGCATGGCTTCAAACTGACATTTGTGGCTGATAAATTTGTGTTGTCTAAGAATGGAGTGTACATAGGAAAGGGTTATGTATGTGATGGTCTATTTAAGGCTAATGTAACCACTGTTGTACCAAACAATGATATGAATACAATTGAATCTTCTGCTTATATGGTTGACTCTCCTAATCTATGGCATTCTAGACTAGGTCATGTGAATTTTGATACTTTACAAAAACTGATCAATCTAGAATTCATACCTAAGTGTAGAATTGATTCAAATTACAAATGTCAAATTTGTGCTGAAGCCAAATTGACAAGAACCTCATTTCATCATGTTGAAAGAGAAACCGAACCTCTAGACTTAATACATACTGATGTATGTGACTTGAAAATGTGTCAAACTAGAGGAGGAAAAAGGTACTTCATCACCTTTATAGATGATTGTACAAGATACTGTTATGTATATCTCCTTAGAAGTAAGGATGAGGCATTCGATGTATTTAAACAGTATAAAGCAGAAGTTGAGAATCAACTCAATAGAAAAATAAAAGCTTTAAGAAGTGATAGAGGAGGAGAATATGAGTTTCCATTTGAGGAATTCTGTGCTGAGCATGGTATAATACACCAAACTACAGCTCCTTACTCACCTCAATCCAATGGTATAGCCGAACGGAAAAATAGAACTCTTAAAGAAATGATGAATGCCTTATTAATAAGCTCTGGCTTGCCAGATAATTTTTGGGGAGAAGCTATTCTTTCGGCAAATCATATTTTAAATAAAATACCACGAAAGAAAACGTCTAAGACTCCTCATGAACTTTGGAAAAACAGACCTCCATCCTACAAATACTTAAAAGTGTGGGGGTGTCTTGCCAAAGTGGAAATTCCAAAACCGAAAAAGGTTAAAATAGGACCAAAGACTATAGATTGCATATTCATTGGATATGCTCATAATAGTAGTGCATATCGATTTTTGGTGTACAAATCTGAAATTGATGACATTCATGAAAACACCATTATCGAGTCTCGAAATGCAAGATTTTTTGAGCACATTTATCCTCTAAAACCCTCTATTGAAACAAGTGTTCGAAAGAGGCCAAGAGATCCAAATACTCCTGAGGATAATGCTGATCAAAATAAAATGAATGATGAAACTGAGATAGAGGAACCGAGAAGGAGCAAGCGACAAAGGACCACTAAATCCTTTGGACCGGATTTCTATGCATATATGATAGAAAATGAACCTCTAACTTACCAACAAGCAATGTCATCTCCCGATGCTCCTTATTGGAAAGAAGCCGTCAATAGTGAAATAGAATCCATTCTACAAAACCATACGTGGGAACTAGTGGATCTCCCTAAAGGATCAAAACCACTAGGATATAAATGGATATTTAAGAAGAAACTAAAGGCTGACGGCTCAATAGACAAGTATAAAGCAAGACTTGTAATAAAAGGATTCAGACAGAAGCAAGATCTGGATTACTTTGATACGTACTCTCCAGTTACCAGAATAACATCAATTAGGATGCTTATTGCAATCGCATCTATATTGAATTTAGAAATACACCAAATGGATGTGAAAACTGCGTTTTTGAATGGTGAACTGGAAGAGGAAATATATATGCAGCAACCAGAAGGGTTTCTAAGCCCAGGAAATGAAAATAAGGTGTGCAAGTTAGTGAAATCTCTTTATGGCCTTAAACAAGCACCAAAACAATGGCATGAGAAATTTGATGAAGCAATGTTATCAAATGGATTCAAAATAAATGAATCAGATAAATGCGTCTATATAAAATGTATAGATGTTGGATATGTCATTGTTTGTCTCTACGTTGATGATTTACTAATCCTAGGAAGTAATAAGGTCATAATAAAGTCTACGAAGGACATGCTATCCTCTAGATTTGATATGAAGGACCTAGGAGTGGCCGATGTAATTTTGGGTGTAAAAATTATAAAGACACCACAGGGATATTCGTTATCTCAGTCACATTACATTGCTAAAATTCTTGAAAAATTCAAGCAGTATAATGTAACTGCTGCAAAATCACCAGTAGATATGAACCAAAATTGGGTAAAGAACACTGGTGATGGTATCTATCAGCTTGAATACTCTCGTATACTGGGAAGTATTATGTATGTCATGAATTGCACTAGGCCTGATATTGCGTACGCTGTAAGCAAGCTAAGTAGATATACCAGCAATCCTGGTAAAAATCATTGGAAAGCAATAATCAGAGTTCTAGGATATCTAAAGTATACACAAAACTATGTGTTGCAATATGATAAGTATCCTTCAGTAATAGAAGGATATAGTGACGCCAATTGGATAACGGGCTCAAATGACACAAAATCCACAAGTGGATATGTGTTTACATTAGGAAATGGAGCAATTTCGTGGAAATCATCCAAGCAGACTTGCATAGCAAGGTCAACAATGGAATCTGAGTTCATTGCTCTGGATAAAGCCGCGGAAGAAGCAGATTGGCTTAGGGGGTTTTTAGAGGACATTCCAAATTGGGAAAAACCAGTACCTCCAATATGTATACACTGTGATAGTCAATCTGCTATAGGAAGGGCGAATAGTACATTGTATAATGGTAAATCTAGACATATTCGTCGTAGGCATAAAACTATAAGACAACTTCTCTCTAATGGAGTTATCACTATAGACTATGTAAGGTCAAAGGATAACATTGCGGATCCACTAACTAAAGGCTTGCCTAGAGAGAAAGTTCAAACCTTATCGATGGGAATGGGTTTAAGACCTATGATCTAAAAGTTTTTCTAAACGGAAACCCCACCTAGTTGACTGGAGATCCCAAGATCTAGGTTCAAAGGGACAACTAAGTTTATAGATAAACTTAATGGCACTGTTAAAATACATACCATTCCTATGATAAGTCAGTGCACAACCCGTCGGAGAATAGGATAAGCTTAGCTTTTAATGATGTCTATACTGTGGTGTTATAAAAGACCCAAGTGGAGTATTACGGGATACTCTTTATAGAATCACCTACGTGAGTGTGAAGGCGCCGCTTCAAAAAGAATTGTAAGGTCGAATTCTTTAAACACTCATGAGACCAAGCAGGTGTTCATGGCAAAAACGAACACAAACAGAGAACCAAGGGGTTTAGAAACACTTAGCATGTGTTATCTTTATATACTTACACAAAAGGCTTACAGTTCAAAGACAATCTAGTCCACTGATTCGCCAGTAGGTTATAACGATAAACACTAGGAAAAGTTCAAGGCCATTGTGCTACTTTTACCGATACGTTAAATGTTTCACAAAATTTAAGAACAAAAAGAAATCTCTCATTCATGTGGGGGATTGTTGGAAATAAATGAGAAGATTGGGAAGAAGAGGTTGAGTGGTATTGGAGAAATATAAGTCCCACATTGTGTGTGATTTGTGATTATGTCTCCTTATATACCAAAGCCCAATATGATATTTCAAAACAAAAGAAATGAACACATGAGGGCTTGAATGAATGGGCTATGAAGGCTTTGGGCTTTCATATTAAATATTAAAATGTCAAAGATAAGGGCCTTGGGCCTTGGGGCTCTTGGGGTCTCTCGTGATAAATGGGCCGCCGACTGTTAAAATGCGCGGAAAAACAGTATTTTTGCGCGGGTGTGAACGTTTGGACGAGCGGATGCATCTGTTCGTCTGAACAGTGATTGGGTGCGACTGGTTGAACCAGCGCGCCTGTACGGACAGACGCGCCTACCCCAGAAGGGCACCCCTCCGCTGCTATATATAGGCAGCCTGCCAGAGCCATAAAATGCACAAAAATTTAATTCATTCGATCTCCTTCTTCTTCGCTGCTCTGTTCTTAAAAATACTCTCTTGAGTTCGTGTTGCTCTGCACTTGAAAGCGCTTCAAATTGCAGAGACCGGTCCGTTTTATCTTGGGAGACAATTGCTCGATAACCTTTAGCGCCAGTGAGGGAGCAATATTGTTTCAAAGAAACAGATTTACTCTGGACTCGGACGATACTGAAAGGTACTCTTCTTCTTTTTCTGTTTTGCAACGGTTCTGCTCTGTTGCAATTCCGGTCGCGCTTTTCGCCGTTACTAATTCTGAAACAATTCATATTAGTAACGCTTCTTGACGTGACAATTGGATAGTGACAATTTATTGATTGCTATCAGATTCGTATTGCGTTTGCATTGTTACGAATAACAATTTTGAAACAATATTGTCGTTTTGCAGAAAACGATAATGGCTAAAAACAATAGTGGTCCTGCTGCGCCAACACCACCTGTAACCAATCCTTTTGCACCCGTGGTTACGCCAATGGCACTGTCTCATGGAGAAACGCCAGAAAAGTTCACCGGAGCGGACTTCAAACGTTGGCAGCAAAAGATGCTATTTTACTTGACAACATTGGGCCTAGCAAAGTATCTTACAGAAGATGCTCCAGTCGTTGCAGAATTGGAACCGGATCCAGTTAAAGTTGAAGCCCATACTACTTGGAAAAATTCTGATTTCATGTGTAAAAATTACATCTTGAATGGCCTCGACAACAGTCTATACAACGTGTACTGCACTGTTGCAACATCCAAACAACTCTGGTTGGCTTTGGAAAAGAAGTATAAAACTGAAGATGCAGGCATGAAGAAATTCATCGCTGGGAAATTTCTTGACTTCAAAATGGTCGATACAAAAGCTGTGATCAACCAAATACAAGAACTGCAACTTATCATTCGTCAATTAGAAGATGAAAAGATGACACTTAGCGAATCTTTTCAAGTTGCCGCTGCTATTGAGAAGCTTCCTCCGTCGTGGAAGGACTTCAAGAACTACCTAAAGCACAAGCGCAAAGAAATGACAATGGAGGAACTTGTAGTTCGATTGAGAATTGAGGAAGATAATAGAAATTCTGAAAAGAAGATTTCTCAAAATGTGGTTGCCAAAGCAAACGTTGTCGAGACGGACAAGTCCAATAAGAGAAAACGTGACAACCAATCTAAGAAGTCAAAGAAATTCAAGGGGTCATGCCATAATTGTGGAAAGAAGGGTCATAAAGCTGCAGAATGTCGCGGTCCACCCAAAAAGAAGAAATCAGAAGCGAATGTGGCAGAAGTTTCAGACGGAGTTTCTGAAATGGACCTGTGTGCAGTTGTTTCAGAATGCAACCTTGTTGGCAACAACAAGGAGTGGTTTGTAGACACTGGAGCCACTAGGCATATATGCGCAAATAAGTGGATGTTCACAAACTACAAAAGTGCCACTAATGAAGAACAACTGTTTATGGGTAACTCGTCCACATCAAAGGTCGAAGGCAAGGGAAAGATTGTGCTGAAATTGACTTCTGGAAAAGAACTCACTCTAAATGATGTTCTCCATGTTCCAGAAATTCGCAAGAATCTAATTTCAGGATCATTGCTCAGCAAGCATGGCTTCAAACTGACATTTGTGGCTGATAAATTTGTGTTGTCTAAGAATGGAGTGTACATAGGAAAGGGTTATGTATGTGATGGTCTATTTAAGGCTAATGTAACCACTGTTGTACCAAACAATGATATGAATACAATTGAATCTTCTGCTTATATGGTTGACTCTCCTAATCTATGGCATTCTAGACTAGGTCATGTGAATTTTGATACTTTACAAAAACTGATCAATCTAGAATTCATACCTAAGTGTAGAATTGATTCAAATTACAAATGTCAAATTTGTGCTGAAGCCAAATTGACAAGAACCTCATTTCATCATGTTGAAAGAGAAACCGAACCTCTAGACTTAATACATACTGATGTATGTGACTTGAAAATGTGTCAAACTAGAGGAGGAAAAAGGTACTTCATCACCTTTATAGATGATTGTACAAGATACTGTTATGTATATCTCCTTAGAAGTAAGGATGAGGCATTCGATGTATTTAAACAGTATAAAGCAGAAGTTGAGAATCAACTCAATAGAAAAATAAAAGCTTTAAGAAGTGATAGAGGAGGAGAATATGAGTTTCCATTTGAGGAATTCTGTGCTGAGCATGGTATAATACACCAAACTACAGCTCCTTACTCACCTCAATCCAATGGTATAGCCGAACGGAAAAATAGAACTCTTAAAGAAATGATGAATGCCTTATTAATAAGCTCTGGCTTGCCAGATAATTTTTGGGGAGAAGCTATTCTTTCGGCAAATCATATTTTAAATAAAATACCACGAAAGAAAACGTCTAAGACTCCTCATGAACTTTGGAAAAACAGACCTCCATCCTACAAATACTTAAAAGTGTGGGGGTGTCTTGCCAAAGTGGAAATTCCAAAACCGAAAAAGGTTAAAATAGGACCAAAGACTATAGATTGCATATTCATTGGATATGCTCATAATAGTAGTGCATATCGATTTTTGGTGTACAAATCTGAAATTGATGACATTCATGAAAACACCATTATCGAGTCTCGAAATGCAAGATTTTTTGAGCACATTTATCCTCTAAAACCCTCTATTGAAACAAGTGTTCGAAAGAGGCCAAGAGATCCAGATACTCCTGAGGATAATGCTGATCAAAATAAAATGAATGATGAAACTGAGATAGAGGAACCGAGAAGGAGCAAGCGACAAAGGACCACTAAATCCTTTGGACCGGATTTCTATGCATATATGATAGAAAATGAACCTCTAACTTACCAACAAGCAATGTCATCTCCCGATGCTCCTTATTGGAAAGAAGCCGTCAATAGTGAAATAGAATCCATTCTACAAAACCATACGTGGGAACTAGTGGATCTCCCTAAAGGATCAAAACCACTAGGATATAAATGGATATTTAAGAAGAAACTAAAGGCTGACGGCTCAATAGACAAGTATAAAGCAAGACTTGTAATAAAAGGATTCAGACAGAAGCAAGATCTGGATTACTTTGATACGTACTCTCCAGTTACCAGAATAACATCAATTAGGATGCTTATTGCAATCGCATCTATATTGAATTTAGAAATACACCAAATGGATGTGAAAACTGCGTTTTTGAATGGTGAACTGGAAGAGGAAATATATATGCAGCAACCAGAAGGGTTTCTAAGCCCAGGAAATGAAAATAAGGTGTGCAAGTTAGTGAAATCTCTTTATGGCCTTAAACAAGCACCAAAACAATGGCATGAGAAATTTGATGAAGCAATGTTATCAAATGGATTCAAAATAAATGAATCAGATAAATGCGTCTATATAAAATGTATAGATGTTGGATATGTCATTGTTTGTCTCTACGTTGATGATTTACTAATCCTAGGAAGTAATAAGGTCATAATAAAGTCTACGAAGGACATGCTATCCTCTAGATTTGATATGAAGGACCTAGGAGTGGCCGATGTAATTTTGGGTGTAAAAATTATAAAGACACCACAGGGATATTCGTTATCTCAGTCACATTACATTGCTAAAATTCTTGAAAAATTCAAGCAGTATAATGTAACTGCTGCAAAATCACCAGTAGATATGAACCAAAATTGGGTAAAGAACACTGGTGATGGTATCTATCAGCTTGAATACTCTCGTATACTGGGAAGTATTATGTATGTCATGAATTGCACTAGGCCTGATATTGCGTACGCTGTAAGCAAGCTAAGTAGATATACCAGCAATCCTGGTAAAAATCATTGGAAAGCAATAATCAGAGTTCTAGGATATCTAAAGTATACACAAAACTATGTGTTGCAATATGATAAGTATCCTTCAGTAATAGAAGGATATAGTGACGCCAATTGGATAACGGGCTCAAATGACACAAAATCCACAAGTGGATATGTGTTTACATTAGGAAATGGAGCAATTTCGTGGAAATCATCCAAGCAGACTTGCATAGCAAGGTCAACAATGGAATCTGAGTTCATTGCTCTGGATAAAGCCGCGGAAGAAGCAGATTGGCTTAGGGGGTTTTTAGAGGACATTCCAAATTGGGAAAAACCAGTACCTCCAATATGTATACACTGTGATAGTCAATCTGCTATAGGAAGGGAGAATAGTACATTGTATAATGGTAAATCTAGACATATTCGTCGTAGGCATAAAACTATAAGACAACTTCTCTCTAATGGAGTTATCACTATAGACTATGTAAGGTCAAAGGATAACATTGCGGATCCACTAACTAAAGGCTTGCCTAGAGAGAAAGTTCAAACCTTATCGATGGGAATGGGTTTAAGACCTATGATCTAAAAGTTTTTCTAAACGGAAACCCCACCTAGTTGACTGGAGATCCCAAGATCTAGGTTCAAAGGGACAACTAAGTTTATAGATAAACTTAATGGCACTGTTAAAATACATACCATTCCTATGATAAGTCAGTGCACAACCCGTCGGAGAATAGGATAAGCTTAGCTTTTAATGATGTCTATACTGTGGTGTTATAAAAGACCCAAGTGGAGTATTACGGGATACTCTTTATAGAATCACCTACGTGAGTGTGAAGGCGCCGCTTCAAAAAGAATTGTAAGGTCGAATTCTTTAAACACTCATGAGACCAAGCAGGTGTTCATGGCAAAAACGAACACAAACAGAGAACCAAGGGGTTTAGAAACACTTAGCATGTGTTATCTTTATATACTTACACAAAAGGCTTACAGTTCAAAGACAATCTAGTCCACTGATTCGCCAGTAGGTTATAACGATAAACACTAGGAAAAGTTCAAGGCCATTGTGCTACTTTTACCGATACGTTAAATGTTTCACAAAATTTAAGAACAAAAAGAAATCTCTCATTCATGTGGGGGATTGTTGGAAATAAATGAGAAGATTGGGAAGAAGAGGTTGAGTGGTATTGGAGAAATATAAGTCCCACATTGTGTGTGATTTGTGATTATGTCTCCTTATATACCAAAGCCCAATATGATATTTCAAAACAAAAGAAATGAACACATGAGGGCTTGAATGAATGGGCTATGAAGGCTTTGGGCTTTCATATTAAATATTAAAATGTCAAAGATAAGGGCCTTGGGCCTTGGGGCTCTTGGGGTCTCTCGTGATAAATGGGCCGCCGACTGTTAAAATGCGCGGAAAAACAGTATTTTTGCGCGGGTGTGAACGTTTGGACGAGCGGATGCATCTGTTCGTCTGAACAGTGATTGGGTGCGACTGGTTGAACCAGCGCGCCTGTACGGACAGACGCGCCTACCCCAGAAGGGCACCCCTCCGCTGCTATATATAGGCAGCCTGCCAGAGCCATAAAATGCACAAAAATTTAATTCATTCGATCTCCTTCTTCTTCACTGCTCTGTTCTTAAAAATACTCTCTTGAGTTCGTGTTGCTCTGCACTTGAAAGCGCTTCAAATTGCAGAGACCGGTCCGTTTTATCTTGGGAGACAATTGCTCGATAACCTTTAGCGCCAGTGAGGGAGCAATATTGTTTCAAAGAAACAGATTTACTCTGGACTCGGACGATACTGAAAGGTACTCTTCTTCTTTTTCTGTTTTGCAACGGTTCTGCTCTGTTGCAATTCCGGTCGCGCTTTTCGCCGTTACTAATTCTGAAACAATTCATATTAGTAACGCTTCTTGACGTGACAATTGGATAGTGACAATTTATTGATTGCTATCAGATTCGTATTGCGTTTGCATTGTTACGAATAACAATTTTGAAACAATATTGTCGTTTTGCAGAAAACGATAATGGCTAAAAACAATAGTGGTCCTGCTGCGCCAACACCACCTGTAACCAATCCTTTTGCACCCGTGGTTACGCCAATGGCACTGTCTCATGGAGAAACGCCAGAAAAGTTCACCGGAGCGGACTTCAAACGTTGGCAGCAAAAGATGCTATTTTACTTGACAACATTGGGCCTAGCAAAGTATCTTACAGAAGATGCTCCAGTCGTTGCAGAATTGGAACCGGATCCAGTTAAAGTTGAAGCCCATACTACTTGGAAAAATTCTGATTTCATGTGTAAAAATTACATCTTGAATGGCCTCGACAACAGTCTATACAACGTGTACTGCACTGTTGCAACATCCAAACAACTCTGGTTGGCTTTGGAAAAGAAGTATAAAACTGAAGATGCAGGCATGAAGAAATTCATCGCTGGGAAATTTCTTGACTTCAAAATGGTCGATACAAAAGCTGTGATCAACCAAATACAAGAACTGCAACTTATCATTCGTCAATTAGAAGATGAAAAGATGACACTTAGCGAATCTTTTCAAGTTGCCGCTGCTATTGAGAAGCTTCCTCCGTCGTGGAAGGACTTCAAGAACTACCTAAAGCACAAGCGCAAAGAAATGACAATGGAGGAACTTGTAGTTCGATTGAGAATTGAGGAAGATAATAGAAATTCTGAAAAGAAGATTTCTCAAAATGTGGTTGCCAAAGCAAACGTTGTCGAGACGGACAAGTCCAATAAGAGAAAACGTGACAACCAATCTAAGAAGTCAAAGAAATTCAAGGGGTCATGCCATAATTGTGGAAAGAAGGGTCATAAAGCTGCAGAATGTCGCGGTCCACCCAAAAAGAAGAAATCAGAAGCGAATGTGGCAGAAGTTTCAGACGGAGTTTCTGAAATGGACCTGTGTGCAGTTGTTTCAGAATGCAACCTTGTTGGCAACAACAAGGAGTGGTTTGTAGACACTGGAGCCACTAGGCATATATGCGCAAATAAGTGGATGTTCACAAACTACAAAAGTGCCACTAATGAAGAACAACTGTTTATGGGTAACTCGTCCACATCAAAGGTCGAAGGCAAGGGAAAGATTGTGCTGAAATTGACTTCTGGAAAAGAACTCACTCTAAATGATGTTCTCCATGTTCCAGAAATTCGCAAGAATCTAATTTCAGGATCATTGCTCAGCAAGCATGGCTTCAAACTGACATTTGTGGCTGATAAATTTGTGTTGTCTAAGAATGGAGTGTACATAGGAAAGGGTTATGTATGTGATGGTCTATTTAAGGCTAATGTAACCACTGTTGTACCAAACAATGATATGAATACAATTGAATCTTCTGCTTATATGGTTGACTCTCCTAATCTATGGCATTCTAGACTAGGTCATGTGAATTTTGATACTTTACAAAAACTGATCAATCTAGAATTCATACCTAAGTGTAGAATTGATTCAAATTACAAATGTCAAATTTGTGCTGAAGCCAAATTGACAAGAACCTCATTTCATCATGTTGAAAGAGAAACCGAACCTCTAGACTTAATACATACTGATGTATGTGACTTGAAAATGTGTCAAACTAGAGGAGGAAAAAGGTACTTCATCACCTTTATAGATGATTGTACAAGATACTGTTATGTATATCTCCTTAGAAGTAAGGATGAGGCATTCGATGTATTTAAACAGTATAAAGCAGAAGTTGAGAATCAACTCAATAGAAAAATAAAAGCTTTAAGAAGTGATAGAGGAGGAGAATATGAGTTTCCATTTGAGGAATTCTGTGCTGAGCATGGTATAATACACCAAACTACAGCTCCTTACTCACCTCAATCCAATGGTATAGCCGAACGGAAAAATAGAACTCTTAAAGAAATGATGAATGCCTTATTAATAAGCTCTGGCTTGCCAGATAATTTTTGGGGAGAAGCTATTCTTTCGGCAAATCATATTTTAAATAAAATACCACGAAAGAAAACGTCTAAGACTCCTCATGAACTTTGGAAAAACAGACCTCCATCCTACAAATACTTAAAAGTGTGGGGGTGTCTTGCCAAAGTGGAAATTCCAAAACCGAAAAAGGTTAAAATAGGACCAAAGACTATAGATTGCATATTCATTGGATATGCTCATAATAGTAGTGCATATCGATTTTTGGTGTACAAATCTGAAATTGATGACATTCATGAAAACACCATTATCGAGTCTCGAAATGCAAGATTTTTTGAGCACATTTATCCTCTAAAACCCTCTATTGAAACAAGTGTTCGAAAGAGGCCAAGAGATCCAGATACTCCTGAGGATAATGCTGATCAAAATAAAATGAATGATGAAACTGAGATAGAGGAACCGAGAAGGAGCAAGCGACAAAGGACCACTAAATCCTTTGGACCGGATTTCTATGCATATATGATAGAAAATGAACCTCTAACTTACCAACAAGCAATGTCATCTCCCGATGCTCCTTATTGGAAAGAAGCCGTCAATAGTGAAATAGAATCCATTCTACAAAACCATACGTGGGAACTAGTGGATCTCCCTAAAGGATCAAAACCACTAGGATATAAATGGATATTTAAGAAGAAACTAAAGGCTGACGGCTCAATAGACAAGTATAAAGCAAGACTTGTAATAAAAGGATTCAGACAGAAGCAAGATCTGGATTACTTTGATACGTACTCTCCAGTTACCAGAATAACATCAATTAGGATGCTTATTGCAATCGCATCTATATTGAATTTAGAAATACACCAAATGGATGTGAAAACTGCGTTTTTGAATGGTGAACTGGAAGAGGAAATATATATGCAGCAACCAGAAGGGTTTCTAAGCCCAGGAAATGAAAATAAGGTGTGCAAGTTAGTGAAATCTCTTTATGGCCTTAAACAAGCACCAAAACAATGGCATGAGAAATTTGATGAAGCAATGTTATCAAATGGATTCAAAATAAATGAATCAGATAAATGCGTCTATATAAAATGTATAGATGTTGGATATGTCATTGTTTGTCTCTACGTTGATGATTTACTAATCCTAGGAAGTAATAAGGTCATAATAAAGTCTACGAAGGACATGCTATCCTCTAGATTTGATATGAAGGACCTAGGAGTGGCCGATGTAATTTTGGGTGTAAAAATTATAAAGACACCACAGGGATATTCGTTATCTCAGTCACATTACATTGCTAAAATTCTTGAAAAATTCAAGCAGTATAATGTAACTGCTGCAAAATCACCAGTAGATATGAACCAAAATTGGGTAAAGAACACTGGTGATGGTATCTATCAGCTTGAATACTCTCGTATACTGGGAAGTATTATGTATGTCATGAATTGCACTAGGCCTGATATTGCGTACGCTGTAAGCAAGCTAAGTAGATATACCAGCAATCCTGGTAAAAATCATTGGAAAGCAATAATCAGAGTTCTAGGATATCTAAAGTATACACAAAACTATGTGTTGCAATATGATAAGTATCCTTCAGTAATAGAAGGATATAGTGACGCCAATTGGATAACGGGCTCAAATGACACAAAATCCACAAGTGGATATGTGTTTACATTAGGAAATGGAGCAATTTCGTGGAAATCATCCAAGCAGACTTGCATAGCAAGGTCAACAATGGAATCTGAGTTCATTGCTCTGGATAAAGCCGCGGAAGAAGCAGATTGGCTTAGGGGGTTTTTAGAGGACATTCCAAATTGGGAAAAACCAGTACCTCCAATATGTATACACTGTGATAGTCAATCTGCTATAGGAAGGGCGAATAGTACATTGTATAATGGTAAATCTAGACATATTCGTCGTAGGCATAAAACTATAAGACAACTTCTCTCTAATGGAGTTATCACTATAGACTATGTAAGGTCAAAGGATAACATTGCGGATCCACTAACTAAAGGCTTGCCTAGAGAGAAAGTTCAAACCTTATCGATGGGAATGGGTTTAAGACCTATGATCTAAAAGTTTTTCTAAACGGAAACCCCACCTAGTTGACTGGAGATCCCAAGATCTAGGTTCAAAGGGACAACTAAGTTTATAGATAAACTTAATGGCACTGTTAAAATACATACCATTCCTATGATAAGTCAGTGCACAACCCGTCGGAGAATAGGATAAGCTTAGCTTTTAATGATGTCTATACTGTGGTGTTATAAAAGACCCAAGTGGAGTATTACGGGATACTCTTTATAGAATCACCTACGTGAGTGTGAAGGCGCCGCTTCAAAAAGAATTGTAAGGTCGAATTCTTTAAACACTCATGAGACCAAGCAGGTGTTCATGGCAAAAACGAACACAAACAGAGAACCAAGGGGTTTAGAAACACTTAGCATGTGTTATCTTTATATACTTACACAAAAGGCTTACAGTTCAAAGACAATCTAGTCCACTGATTCGCCAGTAGGTTATAACGATAAACACTAGGAAAAGTTCAAGGCCATTGTGCTACTTTTACCGATACGTTAAATGTTTCACAAAATTTAAGAACAAAAAGAAATCTCTCATTCATGTGGGGGATTGTTGGAAATAAATGAGAAGATTGGGAAGAAGAGGTTGAGTGGTATTGGAGAAATATAAGTCCCACATTGTGTGTGATTTGTGATTATGTCTCCTTATATACCAAAGCCCAATATGATATTTCAAAACAAAAGAAATGAACACATGAGGGCTTGAATGAATGGGCTATGAAGGCTTTGGGCTTTCATATTAAATATTAAAATGTCAAAGATAAGGGCCTTGGGCCTTGGGGCTCTTGGGGTCTCTCGTGATAAATGGGCCGCCGACTGTTAAAATGCGCGGAAAAACAGTATTTTTGCGCGGGTGTGAACGTTTGGACGAGCGGATGCATCTGTTCGTCTGAACAGTGATTGGGTGCGACTGGTTGAACCAGCGCGCCTGTACGGACAGACGCGCCTACCCCAGAAGGGCACCCCTCCGCTGCTATATATAGGCAGCCTGCCAGAGCCATAAAATGCACAAAAATTTAATTCATTCGATCTCCTTCTTCTTCACTGCTCTGTTCTTAAAAATACTCTCTTGAGTTCGTGTTGCTCTGCACTTGAAAGCGCTTCAAATTGCAGAGACCGGTCCGTTTTATCTTGGGAGACAATTGCTCGATAACCTTTAGCGCCAGTGAGGGAGCAATATTGTTTCAAAGAAACAGATTTACTCTGGACTCGGACGATACTGAAAGGTACTCTTCTTCTTTTTCTGTTTTGCAACGGTTCTGCTCTGTTGCAATTCCGGTCGCGCTTTTCGCCGTTACTAATTCTGAAACAATTCATATTAGTAACGCTTCTTGACGTGACAATTGGATAGTGACAATTTATTGATTGCTATCAGATTCGTATTGCGTTTGCATTGTTACAAATAACAATTTTGAAACAATATTGTCGTTTTGCAGAAAACGATAATGGCTAAAAACAATAGTGGTCCTGCTGCGCCAACACCACCTGTAACCAATCCTTTTGCACCCGTGGTTACGCCAATGGCACTGTCTCATGGAGAAACGCCAGAAAAGTTCACCGGAGCGGACTTCAAACGTTGGCAGCAAAAGATGCTATTTTACTTGACAACATTGGGCCTAGCAAAGTATCTTACAGAAGATGCTCCAGTCGTTGCAGAATTGGAACCGGATCCAGTTAAAGTTGAAGCCCATACTACTTGGAAAAATTCTGATTTCATGTGTAAAAATTACATCTTGAATGGCCTCGACAACAGTCTATACAACGTGTACTGCACTGTTGCAACATCCAAACAACTCTGGTTGGCTTTGGAAAAGAAGTATAAAACTGAAGATGCAGGCATGAAGAAATTCATCGCTGGGAAATTTCTTGACTTCAAAATGGTCGATACAAAAGCTGTGATCAACCAAATACAAGAACTGCAACTTATCATTCGTCAATTAGAAGATGAAAAGATGACACTTAGCGAATCTTTTCAAGTTGCCGCTGCTATTGAGAAGCTTCCTCCGTCGTGGAAGGACTTCAAGAACTACCTAAAGCACAAGCGCAAAGAAATGACAATGGAGGAACTTGTAGTTCGATTGAGAATTGAGGAAGATAATAGAAATTCTGAAAAGAAGATTTCTCAAAATGTGGTTGCCAAAGCAAACGTTGTCGAGACGGACAAGTCCAATAAGAGAAAACGTGACAACCAATCTAAGAAGTCAAAGAAATTCAAGGGGTCATGCCATAATTGTGGAAAGAAGGGTCATAAAGCTGCAGAATGTCGCGGTCCACCCAAAAAGAAGAAATCAGAAGCGAATGTGGCAGAAGTTTCAGACGGAGTTTCTGAAATGGACCTGTGTGCAGTTGTTTCAGAATGCAACCTTGTTGGCAACAACAAGGAGTGGTTTGTAGACACTGGAGCCACTAGGCATATATGCGCAAATAAGTGGATGTTCACAAACTACAAAAGTGCCACTAATGAAGAACAACTGTTTATGGGTAACTCGTCCACATCAAAGGTCGAAGGCAAGGGAAAGATTGTGCTGAAATTGACTTCTGGAAAAGAACTCACTCTAAATGATGTTCTCCATGTTCCAGAAATTCGCAAGAATCTAATTTCAGGATCATTGCTCAGCAAGCATGGCTTCAAACTGACATTTGTGGCTGATAAATTTGTGTTGTCTAAGAATGGAGTGTACATAGGAAAGGGTTATGTATGTGATGGTCTATTTAAGGCTAATGTAACCACTGTTGTACCAAACAATGATATGAATACAATTGAATCTTCTGCTTATATGGTTGACTCTCCTAATCTATGGCATTCTAGACTAGGTCATGTGAATTTTGATACTTTACAAAAACTGATCAATCTAGAATTCATACCTAAGTGTAGAATTGATTCAAATTACAAATGTCAAATTTGTGCTGAAGCCAAATTGACAAGAACCTCATTTCATCATGTTGAAAGAGAAACCGAACCTCTAGACTTAATACATACTGATGTATGTGACTTGAAAATGTGTCAAACTAGAGGAGGAAAAAGGTACTTCATCACCTTTATAGATGATTGTACAAGATACTGTTATGTATATCTCCTTAGAAGTAAGGATGAGGCATTCGATGTATTTAAACAGTATAAAGCAGAAGTTGAGAATCAACTCAATAGAAAAATAAAAGCTTTAAGAAGTGATAGAGGAGGAGAATATGAGTTTCCATTTGAGGAATTCTGTGCTGAGCATGGTATAATACACCAAACTACAGCTCCTTACTCACCTCAATCCAATGGTATAGCCGAACGGAAAAATAGAACTCTTAAAGAAATGATGAATGCCTTATTAATAAGCTCTGGCTTGCCAGATAATTTTTGGGGAGAAGCTATTCTTTCGGCAAATCATATTTTAAATAAAATACCACGAAAGAAAACGTCTAAGACTCCTCATGAACTTTGGAAAAACAGACCTCCATCCTACAAATACTTAAAAGTGTGGGGGTGTCTTGCCAAAGTGGAAATTCCAAAACCGAAAAAGGTTAAAATAGGACCAAAGACTATAGATTGCATATTCATTGGATATGCTCATAATAGTAGTGCATATCGATTTTTGGTGTACAAATCTGAAATTGATGACATTCATGAAAACACCATTATCGAGTCTCGAAATGCAAGATTTTTTGAGCACATTTATCCTCTAAAACCCTCTATTGAAACAAGTGTTCGAAAGAGGCCAAGAGATCCAGATACTCCTGAGGATAATGCTGATCAAAATAAAATGAATGATGAAACTGAGATAGAGGAACCGAGAAGGAGCAAGCGACAAAGGACCACTAAATCCTTTGGACCGGATTTCTATGCATATATGATAGAAAATGAACCTCTAACTTACCAACAAGCAATGTCATCTCCCGATGCTCCTTATTGGAAAGAAGCCGTCAATAGTGAAATAGAATCCATTCTACAAAACCATACGTGGGAACTAGTGGATCTCCCTAAAGGATCAAAACCACTAGGATATAAATGGATATTTAAGAAGAAACTAAAGGCTGACGGCTCAATAGACAAGTATAAAGCAAGACTTGTAATAAAAGGATTCAGACAGAAGCAAGATCTGGATTACTTTGATACGTACTCTCCAGTTACCAGAATAACATCAATTAGGATGCTTATTGCAATCGCATCTATATTGAATTTAGAAATACACCAAATGGATGTGAAAACTGCGTTTTTGAATGGTGAACTGGAAGAGGAAATATATATGCAGCAACCAGAAGGGTTTCTAAGCCCAGGAAATGAAAATAAGGTGTGCAAGTTAGTGAAATCTCTTTATGGCCTTAAACAAGCACCAAAACAATGGCATGAGAAATTTGATGAAGCAATGTTATCAAATGGATTCAAAATAAATGAATCAGATAAATGCGTCTATATAAAATGTATAGATGTTGGATATGTCATTGTTTGTCTCTACGTTGATGATTTACTAATCCTAGGAAGTAATAAGGTCATAATAAAGTCTACGAAGGACATGCTATCCTCTAGATTTGATATGAAGGACCTAGGAGTGGCCGATGTAATTTTGGGTGTAAAAATTATAAAGACACCACAGGGATATTCGTTATCTCAGTCACATTACATTGCTAAAATTCTTGAAAAATTCAAGCAGTATAATGTAACTGCTGCAAAATCACCAGTAGATATGAACCAAAATTGGGTAAAGAACACTGGTGATGGTATCTATCAGCTTGAATACTCTCGTATACTGGGAAGTATTATGTATGTCATGAATTGCACTAGGCCTGATATTGCGTACGCTGTAAGCAAGCTAAGTAGATATACCAGCAATCCTGGTAAAAATCATTGGAAAGCAATAATCAGAGTTCTAGGATATCTAAAGTATACACAAAACTATGTGTTGCAATATGATAAGTATCCTTCAGTAATAGAAGGATATAGTGACGCCAATTGGATAACGGGCTCAAATGACACAAAATCCACAAGTGGATATGTGTTTACATTAGGAAATGGAGCAATTTCGTGGAAATCATCCAAGCAGACTTGCATAGCAAGGTCAACAATGGAATCTGAGTTCATTGCTCTGGATAAAGCCGCGGAAGAAGCAGATTGGCTTAGGGGGTTTTTAGAGGACATTCCAAATTGGGAAAAACCAGTACCTCCAATATGTATACACTGTGATAGTCAATCTGCTATAGGAAGGGCGAATAGTACATTGTATAATGGTAAATCTAGACATATTCGTCGTAGGCATAAAACTATAAGACAACTTCTCTCTAATGGAGTTATCACTATAGACTATGTAAGGTCAAAGGATAACATTGCGGATCCACTAACTAAAGGCTTGCCTAGAGAGAAAGTTCAAACCTTATCGATGGGAATGGGTTTAAGACCTATGATCTAAAAGTTTTTCTAAACGGAAACCCCACCTAGTTGACTGGAGATCCCAAGATCTAGGTTCAAAGGGACAACTAAGTTTATAGATAAACTTAATGGCACTGTTAAAATACATACCATTCCTATGATAAGTCAGTGCACAACCCGTCGGAGAATAGGATAAGCTTAGCTTTTAATGATGTCTATACTGTGGTGTTATAAAAGACCCAAGTGGAGTATTACGGGATACTCTTTATAGAATCACCTACGTGAGTGTGAAGGCGCCGCTTCAAAAAGAATTGTAAGGTCGAATTCTTTAAACACTCATGAGACCAAGCAGGTGTTCATGGCAAAAACGAACACAAACAGAGAACCAAGGGGTTTAGAAACACTTAGCATGTGTTATCTTTATATACTTACACAAAAGGCTTACAGTTCAAAGACAATCTGGTCCACTGATTCGCCAGTAGGTTATAACGATAAACACTAGGAAAAGTTCAAGGCCATTGTGCTACTTTTACCGATACGTTAAATGTTTCACAAAATTTAAGAACAAAAAGAAATCTCTCATTCATGTGGGGGATTGTTGGAAATAAATGAGAAGATTGGGAAGAAGAGGTTGAGTGGTATTGGAGAAATATAAGTCCCACATTGTGTGTGATTTGTGATTATGTCTCCTTATATACCAAAGCCCAATATGATATTTCAAAACAAAAGAAATGAACACATGAGGGCTTGAATGAATGGGCTATGAAGGCTTTGGGCTTTCATATTAAATATTAAAATGTCAAAGATAAGGGCCTTGGGCCTTGGGGCTCTTGGGGTCTCTCGTGATAAATGGGCCGCCGACTGTTAAAATGCGCGGAAAAACAGTATTTTTGCGCGGGTGTGAACGTTTGGACGAGCGGATGCATCTGTTCGTCTGAACAGTGATTGGGTGCGACTGGTTGAACCAGCGCGCCTGTACGGACAGACGCGCCTACCCCAGAAGGGCACCCCTCCGCTGCTATATATAGGCAGCCTGCCAGAGCCATAAAATGCACAAAAATTTAATTCATTCGATCTCCTTCTTCTTCACTGCTCTGTTCTTAAAAATACTCTCTTGAGTTCGTGTTGCTCTGCACTTGAAAGCGCTTCAAATTGCAGAGACCGGTCCGTTTTATCTTGGGAGACAATTGCTCGATAACCTTTAGCGCCAGTGAGGGAGCAATATTGTTTCAAAGAAACAGATTTACTCTGGACTCGGACGATACTGAAAGGTACTCTTCTTCTTTTTCTGTTTTGCAACGGTTCTGCTCTGTTGCAATTCCGGTCGCGCTTTTCGCCGTTACTAATTCTGAAACAATTCATATTAGTAACGCTTCTTGACGTGACAATTGGATAGTGACAATTTATTGATTGCTATCAGATTCGTATTGCGTTTGCATTGTTACGAATAACAATTTTGAAACAATATTGTCGTTTTGCAGAAAACGATAATGGCTAAAAACAATAGTGGTCCTGCTGCGCCAACACCACCTGTAACCAATCCTTTTGCACCCGTGGTTACGCCAATGGCACTGTCTCATGGAGAAACGCCAGAAAAGTTCACCGGAGCGGACTTCAAACGTTGGCAGCAAAAGATGCTATTTTACTTGACAACATTGGGCCTAGCAAAGTATCTTACAGAAGATGCTCCAGTCGTTGCAGAATTGGAACCGGATCCAGTTAAAGTTGAAGCCCATACTACTTGGAAAAATTCTGATTTCATGTGTAAAAATTACATCTTGAATGGCCTCGACAACAGTCTATACAACGTGTACTGCACTGTTGCAACATCCAAACAACTCTGGTTGGCTTTGGAAAAGAAGTATAAAACTGAAGATGCAGGCATGAAGAAATTCATCGCTGGGAAATTTCTTGACTTCAAAATGGTCGATACAAAAGCTGTGATCAACCAAATACAAGAACTGCAACTTATCATTCGTCAATTAGAAGATGAAAAGATGACACTTAGCGAATCTTTTCAAGTTGCCGCTGCTATTGAGAAGCTTCCTCCGTCGTGGAAGGACTTCAAGAACTACCTAAAGCACAAGCGCAAAGAAATGACAATGGAGGAACTTGTAGTTCGATTGAGAATTGAGGAAGATAATAGAAATTCTGAAAAGAAGATTTCTCAAAATGTGGTTGCCAAAGCAAACGTTGTCGAGACGGACAAGTCCAATAAGAGAAAACGTGACAACCAATCTAAGAAGTCAAAGAAATTCAAGGGGTCATGCCATAATTGTGGAAAGAAGGGTCATAAAGCTGCAGAATGTCGCGGTCCACCCAAAAAGAAGAAATCAGAAGCGAATGTGGCAGAAGTTTCAGACGGAGTTTCTGAAATGGACCTGTGTGCAGTTGTTTCAGAATGCAACCTTGTTGGCAACAACAAGGAGTGGTTTGTAGACACTGGAGCCACTAGGCATATATGCGCAAATAAGTGGATGTTCACAAACTACAAAAGTGCCACTAATGAAGAACAACTGTTTATGGGTAACTCGTCCACATCAAAGGTCGAAGGCAAGGGAAAGATTGTGCTGAAATTGACTTCTGGAAAAGAACTCACTCTAAATGATGTTCTCCATGTTCCAGAAATTCGCAAGAATCTAATTTCAGGATCATTGCTCAGCAAGCATGGCTTCAAACTGACATTTGTGGCTGATAAATTTGTGTTGTCTAAGAATGGAGTGTACATAGGAAAGGGTTATGTATGTGATGGTCTATTTAAGGCTAATGTAACCACTGTTGTACCAAACAATGATATGAATACAATTGAATCTTCTGCTTATATGGTTGACTCTCCTAATCTATGGCATTCTAGACTAGGTCATGTGAATTTTGATACTTTACAAAAACTGATCAATCTAGAATTCATACCTAAGTGTAGAATTGATTCAAATTACAAATGTCAAATTTGTGCTGAAGCCAAATTGACAAGAACCTCATTTCATCATGTTGAAAGAGAAACCGAACCTCTAAACTTAATACATACTGATGTATGTGACTTGAAAATGTGTCAAACTAGAGGAGGAAAAAGGTACTTCATCACCTTTATAGATGATTGTACAAGATACTGTTATGTATATCTCCTTAGAAGTAAGGATGAGGCATTCGATGTATTTAAACAGTATAAAGCAGAAGTTGAGAATCAACTCAATAGAAAAATAAAAGCTTTAAGAAGTGATAGAGGAGGAGAATATGAGTTTCCATTTGAGGAATTCTGTGCTGAGCATGGTATAATACACCAAACTACAGCTCCTTACTCACCTCAATCCAATGGTATAGCCGAACGGAAAAATAGAACTCTTAAAGAAATGATGAATGCCTTATTAATAAGCTCTGGCTTGCCAGATAATTTTTGGGGAGAAGCTATTCTTTCGGCAAATCATATTTTAAATAAAATACCACGAAAGAAAACGTCTAAGACTCCTCATGAACTTTGGAAAAACAGACCTCCATCCTACAAATACTTAAAAGTGTGGGGGTGTCTTGCCAAAGTGGAAATTCCAAAACCGAAAAAGGTTAAAATAGGACCAAAGACTATAGATTGCATATTCATTGGATATGCTCATAATAGTAGTGCATATCGATTTTTGGTGTACAAATCTGAAATTGATGACATTCATGAAAACACCATTATCGAGTCTCGAAATGCAAGATTTTTTGAGCACATTTATCCTCTAAAACCCTCTATTGAAACAAGTGTTCGAAAGAGGCCAAGAGATCCAGATACTCCTGAGGATAATGCTGATCAAAATAAAATGAATGATGAAACTGAGATAGAGGAACCGAGAAGGAGCAAGCGACAAAGGACCACTAAATCCTTTGGACCGGATTTCTATGCATATATGATAGAAAATGAACCTCTAACTTACCAACAAGCAATGTCATCTCCCGATGCTCCTTATTGGAAAGAAGCCGTCAATAGTGAAATAGAATCCATTCTACAAAACCATACGTGGGAACTAGTGGATCTCCCTAAAGGATCAAAACCACTAGGATATAAATGGATATTTAAGAAGAAACTAAAGGCTGACGGCTCAATAGACAAGTATAAAGCAAGACTTGTAATAAAAGGATTCAGACAGAAGCAAGATCTGGATTACTTTGATACGTACTCTCCAGTTACCAGAATAACATCAATTAGGATGCTTATTGCAATCGCATCTATATTGAATTTAGAAATACACCAAATGGATGTGAAAACTGCGTTTTTGAATGGTGAACTGGAAGAGGAAATATATATGCAGCAACCAGAAGGGTTTCTAAGCCCAGGAAATGAAAATAAGGTGTGCAAGTTAGTGAAATCTCTTTATGGCCTTAAACAAGCACCAAAACAATGGCATGAGAAATTTGATGAAGCAATGTTATCAAATGGATTCAAAATAAATGAATCAGATAAATGCGTCTATATAAAATGTATAGATGTTGGATATGTCATTGTTTGTCTCTACGTTGATGATTTACTAATCCTAGGAAGTAATAAGGTCATAATAAAGTCTACGAAGGACATGCTATCCTCTAGATTTGATATGAAGGACCTAGGAGTGGCCGATGTAATTTTGGGTGTAAAAATTATAAAGACACCACAGGGATATTCGTTATCTCAGTCACATTACATTGCTAAAATTCTTGAAAAATTCAAGCAGTATAATGTAACTGCTGCAAAATCACCAGTAGATATGAACCAAAATTGGGTAAAGAACACTGGTGATGGTATCTATCAGCTTGAATACTCTCGTATACTGGGAAGTATTATGTATGTCATGAATTGCACTAGGCCTGATATTGCGTACGCTGTAAGCAAGCTAAGTAGATATACCAGCAATCCTGGTAAAAATCATTGGAAAGCAATAATCAGAGTTCTAGGATATCTAAAGTATACACAAAACTATGTGTTGCAATATGATAAGTATCCTTCAGTAATAGAAGGATATAGTGACGCCAATTGGATAACGGGCTCAAATGACACAAAATCCACAAGTGGATATGTGTTTACATTAGGAAATGGAGCAATTTCGTGGAAATCATCCAAGCAGACTTGCATAGCAAGGTCAACAATGGAATCTGAGTTCATTGCTCTGGATAAAGCCGCGGAAGAAGCAGATTGGCTTAGGGGGTTTTTAGAGGACATTCCAAATTGGGAAAAACCAGTACCTCCAATATGTATACACTGTGATAGTCAATCTGCTATAGGAAGGGCGAATAGTACATTGTATAATGGTAAATCTAGACATATTCGTCGTAGGCATAAAACTATAAGACAACTTCTCTCTAATGGAGTTATCACTATAGACTATGTAAGGTCAAAGGATAACATTGCGGATCCACTAACTAAAGGCTTGCCTAGAGAGAAAGTTCAAACCTTATCGATGGGAATGGGTTTAAGACCTATGATCTAAAAGTTTTTCTAAACGGAAACCCCACCTAGTTGACTGGAGATCCCAAGATCTAGGTTCAAAGGGACAACTAAGTTTATAGATAAACTTAATGGCACTGTTAAAATACATACCATTCCTATGATAAGTCAGTGCACAACCCGTCGGAGAATAGGATAAGCTTAGCTTTTAATGATGTCTATACTGTGGTGTTATAAAAGACCCAAGTGGAGTATTACGGGATACTCTTTATAGAATCACCTACGTGAGTGTGAAGGCGCCGCTTCAAAAAGAATTGTAAGGTCGAATTCTTTAAACACTCATGAGACCAAGCAGGTGTTCATGGCAAAAACGAACACAAACAGAGAACCAAGGGGTTTAGAAACACTTAGCATGTGTTATCTTTATATACTTACACAAAAGGCTTACAGTTCAAAGACAATCTAGTCCACTGATTCGCCAGTAGGTTATAACGATAAACACTAGGAAAAGTTCAAGGCCATTGTGCTACTTTTACCGATACGTTAAATGTTTCACAAAATTTAAGAACAAAAAGAAATCTCTCATTCATGTGGGGGATTGTTGGAAATAAATGAGAAGATTGGGAAGAAGAGGTTGAGTGGTATTGGAGAAATATAAGTCCCACATTGTGTGTGATTTGTGATTATGTCTCCTTATATACCAAAGCCCAATATGATATTTCAAAACAAAAGAAATGAACACATGAGGGCTTGAATGAATGGGCTATGAAGGCTTTGGGCTTTCATATTAAATATTAAAATGTCAAAGATAAGGGCCTTGGGCCTTGGGGCTCTTGGGGTCTCTCGTGATAAATGGGCAGCCGACTGTTAAAATGCGCGGAAAAACAGTATTTTTGCGCGGGTGTGAACGTTTGGACGAGCGGATGCATCTGTTCGTCTGAACAGTGATTGGGTGCGACTGGTTGAACCAGCGCGCCTGTACGGACAGACGCGCCTACCCCAGAAGGGCACCCCTCCGCTGCTATATATAGGCAGCCTGCCAGAGCCATAAAATGCACAAAAATTTAATTCATTCGATCTCCTTCTTCTTCACTGCTCTGTTCTTAAAAATACTCTCTTGAGTTCGTGTTGCTCTGCACTTGAAAGCGCTTCAAATTGCAGAGACCGGTCCGTTTTATCTTGGGAGACAATTGCTCGATAACCTTTAGCGCCAGTGAGGGAGCAATATTGTTTCAAAGAAACAGATTTACTCTGGACTCGGACGATACTGAAAGGTACTCTTCTTCTTTTTCTGTTTTGCAACGGTTCTGCTCTGTTGCAATTCCGGTCGCGCTTTTCGCCGTTACTAATTCTGAAACAATTCATATTAGTAACGCTTCTTGACGTGACAATTGGATAGTGACAATTTATTGATTGCTATCAGATTCGTATTGCGTTTGCATTGTTACGAATAACAATTTTGAAACAATATTGTCGTTTTGCAGAAAACGATAATGGCTAAAAACAATAGTGGTCCTGCTGCGCCAACACCACCTGTAACCAATCCTTTTGCACCCGTGGTTACGCCAATGGCACTGTCTCATGGAGAAACGCCAGAAAAGTTCACCGGAGCGGACTTCAAACGTTGGCAGCAAAAGATGCTATTTTACTTGACAACATTGGGCCTAGCAAAGTATCTTACAGAAGATGCTCCAGTCGTTGCAGAATTGGAACCGGATCCAGTTAAAGTTGAAGCCCATACTACTTGGAAAAATTCTGATTTCATGTGTAAAAATTACATCTTGAATGGCCTCGACAACAATCTATACAACGTGTACTGCACTGTTGCAACATCCAAACAACTCTGGTTGGCTTTGGAAAAGAAGTATAAAACTGAAGATGCAGGCATGAAGAAATTCATCGCTGGGAAATTTCTTGACTTCAAAATGGTCGATACAAAAGCTGTGATCAACCAAATACAAGAACTGCAACTTATCATTCGTCAATTAGAAGATGAAAAGATGACACTTAGCGAATCTTTTCAAGTTGCCGCTGCTATTGAGAAGCTTCCTCCGTCGTGGAAGGACTTCAAGAACTACCTAAAGCACAAGCGCAAAGAAATGACAATGGAGGAACTTGTAGTTCGATTGAGAATTGAGGAAGATAATAGAAATTCTGAAAAGAAGATTTCTCAAAATGTGGTTGCCAAAGCAAACGTTGTCGAGACGGACAAGTCCAATAAGAGAAAACGTGACAACCAATCTAAGAAGTCAAAGAAATTCAAGGGGTCATGCCATAATTGTGGAAAGAAGGGTCATAAAGCTGCAGAATGTCGCGGTCCACCCAAAAAGAAGAAATCAGAAGCGAATGTGGCAGAAGTTTCAGACGGAGTTTCTGAAATGGACCTGTGTGCAGTTGTTTCAGAATGCAACCTTGTTGGCAACAACAAGGAGTGGTTTGTAGACACTGGAGCCACTAGGCATATATGCGCAAATAAGTGGATGTTCACAAACTACAAAAGTGCCACTAATGAAGAACAACTGTTTATGGGTAACTCGTCCACATCAAAGGTCGAAGGCAAGGGAAAGATTGTGCTGAAATTGACTTCTGGAAAAGAACTCACTCTAAATGATGTTCTCCATGTTCCAGAAATTCGCAAGAATCTAATTTCAGGATCATTGCTCAGCAAGCATGGCTTCAAACTGACATTTGTGGCTGATAAATTTGTGTTGTCTAAGAATGGAGTGTACATAGGAAAGGGTTATGTATGTGATGGTCTATTTAAGGCTAATGTAACCACTGTTGTACCAAACAATGATATGAATACAATTGAATCTTCTGCTTATATGGTTGACTCTCCTAATCTATGGCATTCTAGACTAGGTCATGTGAATTTTGATACTTTACAAAAACTGATCAATCTAGAATTCATACCTAAGTGTAGAATTGATTCAAATTACAAATGTCAAATTTGTGCTGAAGCCAAATTGACAAGAACCTCATTTCATCATGTTGAAAGAGAAACCGAACCTCTAGACTTAATACATACTGATGTATGTGACTTGAAAATGTGTCAAACTAGAGGAGGAAAAAGGTACTTCATCACCTTTATAGATGATTGTACAAGATACTGTTATGTATATCTCCTTAGAAGTAAGGATGAGGCATTCGATGTATTTAAACAGTATAAAGCAGAAGTTGAGAATCAACTCAATAGAAAAATAAAAGCTTTAAGAAGTGATAGAGGAGGAGAATATGAGTTTCCATTTGAGGAATTCTGTGCTGAGCATGGTATAATACACCAAACTACAGCTCCTTACTCACCTCAATCCAATGGTATAGCCGAACGGAAAAATAGAACTCTTAAAGAAATGATGAATGCCTTATTAATAAGCTCTGGCTTGCCAGATAATTTTTGGGGAGAAGCTATTCTTTCGGCAAATCATATTTTAAATAAAATACCACGAAAGAAAACGTCTAAGACTCCTCATGAACTTTGGAAAAACAGACCTCCATCCTACAAATACTTAAAAGTGTGGGGGTGTCTTGCCAAAGTGGAAATTCCAAAACCGAAAAAGGTTAAAATAGGACCAAAGACTATAGATTGCATATTCATTGGATATGCTCATAATAGTAGTGCATATCGATTTTTGGTGTACAAATCTGAAATTGATGACATTCATGAAAACACCATTATCGAGTCTCGAAATGCAAGATTTTTTGAGCACATTTATCCTCTAAAACCCTCTATTGAAACAAGTGTTCGAAAGAGGCCAAGAGATCCAGATACTCCTGAGGATAATGCTGATCAAAATAAAATGAATGATGAAACTGAGATAGAGGAACCGAGAAGGAGCAAGCGACAAAGGACCACTAAATCCTTTGGACCGGATTTCTATGCATATATGATAGAAAATGAACCTCTAACTTACCAACAAGCAATGTCATCTCCCGATGCTCCTTATTGGAAAGAAGCCGTCAATAGTGAAATAGAATCCATTCTACAAAACCATACGTGGGAACTAGTGGATCTCCCTAAAGGATCAAAACCACTAGGATATAAATGGATATTTAAGAAGAAACTAAAGGCTGACGGCTCAATAGACAAGTATAAAGCAAGACTTGTAATAAAAGGATTCAGACAGAAGCAAGATCTGGATTACTTTGATACGTACTCTCCAGTTACCAGAATAACATCAATTAGGATGCTTATTGCAATCGCATCTATATTGAATTTAGAAATACACCAAATGGATGTGAAAACTGCGTTTTTGAATGGTGAACTGGAAGAGGAAATATATATGCAGCAACCAGAAGGGTTTCTAAGCCCAGGAAATGAAAATAAGGTGTGCAAGTTAGTGAAATCTCTTTATGGCCTTAAACAAGCACCAAAACAATGGCATGAGAAATTTGATGAAGCAATGTTATCAAATGGATTCAAAATAAATGAATCAGATAAATGCGTCTATATAAAATGTATAGATGTTGGATATGTCATTGTTTGTCTCTACGTTGATGATTTACTAATCCTAGGAAGTAATAAGGTCATAATAAAGTCTACGAAGGACATGCTATCCTCTAGATTTGATATGAAGGACCTAGGAGTGGCCGATGTAATTTTGGGTGTAAAAATTATAAAGACACCACAGGGATATTCGTTATCTCAGTCACATTACATTGCTAAAATTCTTGAAAAATTCAAGCAGTATAATGTAACTGCTGCAAAATCACCAGTAGATATGAACCAAAATTGGGTAAAGAACACTGGTGATGGTATCTATCAGCTTGAATACTCTCGTATACTGGGAAGTATTATGTATGTCATGAATTGCACTAGGCCTGATATTGCGTACGCTGTAAGCAAGCTAAGTAGATATACCAGCAATCCTGGTAAAAATCATTGGAAAGCAATAATCAGAGTTCTAGGATATCTAAAGTATACACAAAACTATGTGTTGCAATATGATAAGTATCCTTCAGTAATAGAAGGATATAGTGACGCCAATTGGATAACGGGCTCAAATGACACAAAATCCACAAGTGGATATGTGTTTACATTAGGAAATGGAGCAATTTCGTGGAAATCATCCAAGCAGACTTGCATAGCAAGGTCAACAATGGAATCTGAGTTCATTGCTCTGGATAAAGCCGCGGAAGAAGCAGATTGGCTTAGGGGGTTTTTAGAGGACATTCCAAATTGGGAAAAACCAGTACCTCCAATATGTATACACTGTGATAGTCAATCTGCTATAGGAAGGGCGAATAGTACATTGTATAATGGTAAATCTAGACATATTCGTCGTAGGCATAAAACTATAAGACAACTTCTCTCTAATGGAGTTATCACTATAGACTATGTAAGGTCAAAGGATAACATTGCGGATCCACTAACTAAAGGCTTGCCTAGAGAGAAAGTTCAAACCTTATCGATGGGAATGGGTTTAAGACCTATGATCTAAAAGTTTTTCTAAACGGAAACCCCACCTAGTTGACTGGAGATCCCAAGATCTAGGTTCAAAGGGACAACTAAGTTTATAGATAAACTTAATGGCACTGTTAAAATACATACCATTCCTATGATAAGTCAGTGCACAACCCGTCGGAGAATAGGATAAGCTTAGCTTTTAATGATGTCTATACTGTGGTGTTATAAAAGACCCAAGTGGAGTATTACGGGATACTCTTTATAGAATCACCTACGTGAGTGTGAAGGCGCCGCTTCAAAAAGAATTGTAAGGTCGAATTCTTTAAACACTCATGAGACCAAGCAGGTGTTCATGGCAAAAACGAACACAAACAGAGAACCAAGGGGTTTAGAAACACTTAGCATGTGTTATCTTTATATACTTACACAAAAGGCTTACAGTTCAAAGACAATCTAGTCCACTGATTCGCCAGTAGGTTATAACGATAAACACTAGGAAAAGTTCAAGGCCATTGTGCTACTTTTACCGATACGTTAAATGTTTCACAAAATTTAAGAACAAAAAGAAATCTCTCATTCATGTGGGGGATTGTTGGAAATAAATGAGAAGATTGGGAAGAAGAGGTTGAGTGGTATTGGAGAAATATAAGTCCCACATTGTGTGTGATTTGTGATTATGTCTCCTTATATACCAAAGCCCAATATGATATTTCAAAACAAAAGAAATGAACACATGAGGGCTTGAATGAATGGGCTATGAAGGCTTTGGGCTTTCATATTAAATATTAAAATGTCAAAGATAAGGGCCTTGGGCCTTGGGGCTCTTGGGGTCTCTCGTGATAAATGGGCCGCCGACTGTTAAAATGCGCGGAAAAACAGTATTTTTGCGCGGGTGTGAACGTTTGGACGAGCGGATGCATCTGTTCGTCTGAACAGTGATTGGGTGCGACTGGTTGAACCAGCGCGCCTGTACGGACAGACGCGCCTACCCCAGAAGGGCACCCCTCCGCTGCTATATATAGGCAGCCTGCCAGAGCCATAAAATGCACAAAAATTTAATTCATTCGATCTCCTTCTTCTTCACTGCTCTGTTCTTAAAAATACTCTCTTGAGTTCGTGTTGCTCTGCACTTGAAAGCGCTTCAAATTGCAGAGACCGGTCCGTTTTATCTTGGGAGACAATTGCTCGATAACCTTTAGCGCCAGTGAGGGAGCAATATTGTTTCAAAGAAACAGATTTACTCTGGACTCGGACGATACTGAAAGGTACTCTTCTTCTTTTTCTGTTTTGCAACGGTTCTGCTCTGTTGCAATTCCGGTCGCGCTTTTCGCCGTTACTAATTCTGAAACAATTCATATTAGTAACGCTTCTTGACGTGACAATTGGATAGTGACAATTTATTGATTGCTATCAGATTCGTATTGCGTTTGCATTGTTACGAATAACAATTTTGAAACAATATTGTCGTTTTGCAGAAAACGATAATGGCTAAAAACAATAGTGGTCCTGCTGCGCCAACACCACCTGTAACCAATCCTTTTGCACCCGTGGTTACGCCAATGGCACTGTCTCATGGAGAAACGCCAGAAAAGTTCACCGGAGCGGACTTCAAACGTTGGCAGCAAAAGATGCTATTTTACTTGACAACATTGGGCCTAGCAAAGTATCTTACAGAAGATGCTCCAGTCGTTGCAGAATTGGAACCGGATCCAGTTAAAGTTGAAGCCCATACTACTTGGAAAAATTCTGATTTCATGTGTAAAAATTACATCTTGAATGGCCTCGACAACAGTCTATACAACGTGTACTGCACTGTTGCAACATCCAAACAACTCTGGTTGGCTTTGGAAAAGAAGTATAAAACTGAAGATGCAGGCATGAAGAAATTCATCGCTGGGAAATTTCTTGACTTCAAAATGGTCGATACAAAAGCTGTGATCAACCAAATACAAGAACTGCAACTTATCATTCGTCAATTAGAAGATGAAAAGATGACACTTAGCGAATCTTTTCAAGTTGCCGCTGCTATTGAGAAGCTTCCTCCGTCGTGGAAGGACTTCAAGAACTACCTAAAGCACAAGCGCAAAGAAATGACAATGGAGGAACTTGTAGTTCGATTGAGAATTGAGGAAGATAATAGAAATTCTGAAAAGAAGATTTCTCAAAATGTGGTTGCCAAAGCAAACGTTGTCGAGACGGACAAGTCCAATAAGAGAAAACGTGACAACCAATCTAAGAAGTCAAAGAAATTCAAGGGGTCATGCCATAATTGTGGAAAGAAGGGTCATAAAGCTGCAGAATGTCGCGGTCCACCCAAAAAGAAGAAATCAGAAGCGAATGTGGCAGAAGTTTCAGACGGAGTTTCTGAAATGGACCTGTGTGCAGTTGTTTCAGAATGCAACCTTGTTGGCAACAACAAGGAGTGGTTTGTAGACACTGGAGCCACTAGGCATATATGCGCAAATAAGTGGATGTTCACAAACTACAAAAGTGCCACTAATGAAGAACAACTGTTTATGGGTAACTCGTCCACATCAAAGGTCGAAGGCAAGGGAAAGATTGTGCTGAAATTGACTTCTGGAAAAGAACTCACTCTAAATGATGTTCTCCATGTTCCAGAAATTCGCAAGAATCTAATTTCAGGATCATTGCTCAGCAAGCATGGCTTCAAACTGACATTTGTGGCTGATAAATTTGTGTTGTCTAAGAATGGAGTGTACATAGGAAAGGGTTATGTATGTGATGGTCTATTTAAGGCTAATGTAACCACTGTTGTACCAAACAATGATATGAATACAATTGAATCTTCTGCTTATATGGTTGACTCTCCTAATCTATGGCATTCTAGACTAGGTCATGTGAATTTTGATACTTTACAAAAACTGATCAATCTAGAATTCATACCTAAGTGTAGAATTGATTCAAATTACAAATGTCAAATTTGTGCTGAAGCCAAATTGACAAGAACCTCATTTCATCATGTTGAAAGAGAAACCGAACCTCTAGACTTAATACATACTGATGTATGTGACTTGAAAATGTGTCAAACTAGAGGAGGAAAAAGGTACTTCATCACCTTTATAGATGATTGTACAAGATACTGTTATGTATATCTCCTTAGAAGTAAGGATGAGGCATTCGATGTATTTAAACAGTATAAAGCAGAAGTTGAGAATCAACTCAATAGAAAAATAAAAGCTTTAAGAAGTGATAGAGGAGGAGAATATGAGTTTCCATTTGAGGAATTCTGTGCTGAGCATGGTATAATACACCAAACTACAGCTCCTTACTCACCTCAATCCAATGGTATAGCCGAACGGAAAAATAGAACTCTTAAAGAAATGATGAATGCCTTATTAATAAGCTCTGGCTTGCCAGATAATTTTTGGGGAGAAGCTATTCTTTCGGCAAATCATATTTTAAATAAAATACCACGAAAGAAAACGTCTAAGACTCCTCATGAACTTTGGAAAAACAGACCTCCATCCTACAAATACTTAAAAGTGTGGGGGTGTCTTGCCAAAGTGGAAATTCCAAAACCGAAAAAGGTTAAAATAGGACCAAAGACTATAGATTGCATATTCATTGGATATGCTCATAATAGTAGTGCATATCGATTTTTGGTGTACAAATCTGAAATTGATGACATTCATGAAAACACCATTATCGAGTCTCGAAATGCAAGATTTTTTGAGCACATTTATCCTCTAAAACCCTCTATTGAAACAAGTGTTCGAAAGAGGCCAAGAGATCCAGATACTCCTGAGGATAATGCTGATCAAAATAAAATGAATGATGAAACTGAGATAGAGGAACCGAGAAGGAGCAAGCGACAAAGGACCACTAAATCCTTTGGACCGGATTTCTATGCATATATGATAGAAAATGAACCTCTAACTTACCAACAAGCAATGTCATCTCCCGATGCTCCTTATTGGAAAGAAGCCGTCAATAGTGAAATAGAATCCATTCTACAAAACCATACGTGGGAACTAGTGGATCTCCCTAAAGGATCAAAACCACTAGGATATAAATGGATATTTAAGAAGAAACTAAAGGCTGACGGCTCAATAGACAAGTATAAAGCAAGACTTGTAATAAAAGGATTCAGACAGAAGCAAGATCTGGATTACTTTGATACGTACTCTCCAGTTACCAGAATAACATCAATTAGGATGCTTATTGCAATCGCATCTATATTGAATTTAGAAATACACCAAATGGATGTGAAAACTGCGTTTTTGAATGGTGAACTGGAAGAGGAAATATATATGCAGCAACCAGAAGGGTTTCTAAGCCCAGGAAATGAAAATAAGGTGTGCAAGTTAGTGAAATCTCTTTATGGCCTTAAACAAGCACCAAAACAATGGCATGAGAAATTTGATGAAGCAATGTTATCAAATGGATTCAAAATAAATGAATCAGATAAATGCGTCTATATAAAATGTATAGATGTTGGATATGTCATTGTTTGTCTCTACGTTGATGATTTACTAATCCTAGGAAGTAATAAGGTCATAATAAAGTCTACGAAGGACATGCTATCCTCTAGATTTGATATGAAGGACCTAGGAGTGGCCGATGTAATTTTGGGTGTAAAAATTATAAAGACACCACAGGGATATTCGTTATCTCAGTCACATTACATTGCTAAAATTCTTGAAAAATTCAAGCAGTATAATGTAACTGCTGCAAAATCACCAGTAGATATGAACCAAAATTGGGTAAAGAACACTGGTGATGGTATCTATCAGCTTGAATACTCTCGTATACTGGGAAGTATTATGTATGTCATGAATTGCACTAGGCCTGATATTGCGTACGCTGTAAGCAAGCTAAGTAGATATACCAGCAATCCTGGTAAAAATCATTGGAAAGCAATAATCAGAGTTCTAGGATATCTAAAGTATACACAAAACTATGTGTTGCAATATGATAAGTATCCTTCAGTAATAGAAGGATATAGTGACGCCAATTGGATAACGGGCTCAAATGACACAAAATCCACAAGTGGATATGTGTTTACATTAGGAAATGGAGCAATTTCGTGGAAATCATCCAAGCAGACTTGCATAGCAAGGTCAACAATGGAATCTGAGTTCATTGCTCTGGATAAAGCCGCGGAAGAAGCAGATTGGCTTAGGGGGTTTTTAGAGGACATTCCAAATTGGGAAAAACCAGTACCTCCAATATGTATACACTGTGATAGTCAATCTGCTATAGGAAGGGCGAATAGTACATTGTATAATGGTAAATCTAGACATATTCGTCATAGGCATAAAACTATAAGACAACTTCTCTCTAATGGAGTTATCACTATAGACTATGTAAGGTCAAAGGATAACATTGCGGATCCACTAACTAAAGGCTTGCCTAGAGAGAAAGTTCAAACCTTATCGATGGGAATGGGTTTAAGACCTATGATCTAAAAGTTTTTCTAAACGGAAACCCCACCTAGTTGACTGGAGATCCCAAGATCTAGCTTCAAAGGGACAACTAAGTTTATAGATAAACTTAATGGCACTGTTAAAATACAGACCATTCCTATGATAAGTCAGTGCACAACCCGTCGGAGAATAGGATAAGCTTAGCTTTTAATGATGTCTATACTGTGGTGTTATAAAAGACCCAAGTGGAGTATTACGGGATACTCTTTATAGAATCACCTACGTGAGTGTGAAGGCGCCGCTTCAAAAAGAATTGTAAGGTCGAATTCTTTAAACACTCATGAGACCAAGCAGGTGTTCATGGCAAAAACGAACACAAACAGAGAACCAAGGGGTTTAGAAACACTTAGCATGTGTTATCTTTATATACTTACACAAAAGGCTTACAGTTCAAAGACAATCTAGTCCACTGATTCGCCAGTAGGTTATAACGATAAACACTAGGAAAAGTTCAAGGCCATTGTGCTACTTTTACCGATACGTTAAATGTTTCACAAAATTTAAGAACAAAAAGAAATCTCTCATTCATGTGGGGGATTGTTGGAAATAAATGAGAAGATTGGGAAGAAGAGGTTGAGTGGTATTGGAGAAATATAAGTCCCACATTGTGTGTGATTTGTGATTATGTCTCCTTATATACCAAAGCCCAATATGATATTTCAAAACAAAAGAAATGAACACATGAGGGCTTGAATGAATGGGCTATGAAGGCTTTGGGCTTTCATATTAAATATTAAAATGTCAAAGATAAGGGCCTTGGGCCTTGGGGCTCTTGGGGTCTCTCGTGATAAATGGGCCGCCGACTGTTAAAATGCGCGGAAAAACAGTATTTTTGCGCGGGTGTGAACGTTTGGACGAGCGGATGCATCTGTTCGTCTGAACAGTGATTGGGTGCGACTGGTTGAACCAGCGCGCCTGTACGGACAGACGCGCCTACCCCAGAAGGGCACCCCTCCGCTGCTATATATAGGCAGCCTGCCAGAGCCATAAAATGCACAAAAATTTAATTCATTCGATCTCCTTCTTCTTCACTGCTCTGTTCTTAAAAATACTCTCTTGAGTTCGTGTTGCTCTGCACTTGAAAGCGCTTCAAATTGCAGAGACCGGTCCGTTTTATCTTGGGAGACAATTGCTCGATAACCTTTAGCGCCAGTAAGGGAGCAATATTGTTTCAAAGAAACAGATTTACTCTGGACTCGGACGATACTGAAAGGTACTCTTCTTCTTTTTCTGTTTTGCAACGGTTCTGCTCTGTTGCAATTCCGGTCGCGCTTTTCGCCGTTACTAATTCTGAAACAATTCATATTAGTAACGCTTCTTGACGTGACAATTGGATAGTGACAATTTATTGATTGCTATCAGATTCGTATTGCGTTTGCATTGTTACGAATAACAATTTTGAAACAATATTGTCGTTTTGCAGAAAACGATAATGGCTAAAAACAATAGTGGTCCTGCTGCGCCAACACCACCTGTAACCAATCCTTTTGCACCCGTGGTTACGCCAATGGCACTGTCTCATGGAGAAACGCCAGAAAAGTTCACCGGAGCGGACTTCAAACGTTGGCAGCAAAAGATGCTATTTTACTTGACAACATTGGGCCTAGCAAAGTATCTTACAGAAGATGCTCCAGTCGTTGCAGAATTGGAACCGGATCCAGTTAAAGTTGAAGCCCATACTACTTGGAAAAATTCTGATTTCATGTGTAAAAATTACATCTTGAATGGCCTCGACAACAGTCTATACAACGTGTACTGCACTGTTGCAACATCCAAACAACTCTGGTTGGCTTTGGAAAAGAAGTATAAAACTGAAGATGCAGGCATGAAGAAATTCATCGCTGGGAAATTTCTTGACTTCAAAATGGTCGATACAAAAGCTGTGATCAACCAAATACAAGAACTGCAACTTATCATTCGTCAATTAGAAGATGAAAAGATGACACTTAGCGAATCTTTTCAAGTTGCCGCTGCTATTGAGAAGCTTCCTCCGTCGTGGAAGGACTTCAAGAACTACCTAAAGCACAAGCGCAAAGAAATGACAATGGAGGAACTTGTAGTTCGATTGAGAATTGAGGAAGATAATAGAAATTCTGAAAAGAAGATTTCTCAAAATGTGGTTGCCAAAGCAAACGTTGTCGAGACGGACAAGTCCAATAAGAGAAAACGTGACAACCAATCTAAGAAGTCAAAGAAATTCAAGGGGTCATGCCATAATTGTGGAAAGAAGGGTCATAAAGCTGCAGAATGTCGCGGTCCACCCAAAAAGAAGAAATCAGAAGCGAATGTGGCAGAAGTTTCAGACGGAGTTTCTGAAATGGACCTGTGTGCAGTTGTTTCAGAATGCAACCTTGTTGGCAACAACAAGGAGTGGTTTGTAGACACTGGAGCCACTAGGCATATATGCGCAAATAAGTGGATGTTCACAAACTACAAAAGTGCCACTAATGAAGAACAACTGTTTATGGGTAACTCGTCCACATCAAAGGTCGAAGGCAAGGGAAAGATTGTGCTGAAATTGACTTCTGGAAAAGAACTCACTCTAAATGATGTTCTCCATGTTCCAGAAATTCGCAAGAATCTAATTTCAGGATCATTGCTCAGCAAGCATGGCTTCAAACTGACATTTGTGGCTGATAAATTTGTGTTGTCTAAGAATGGAGTGTACATAGGAAAGGGTTATGTATGTGATGGTCTATTTAAGGCTAATGTAACCACTGTTGTACCAAACAATGATATGAATACAATTGAATCTTCTGCTTATATGGTTGACTCTCCTAATCTATGGCATTCTAGACTAGGTCATGTGAATTTTGATACTTTACAAAAACTGATCAATCTAGAATTCATACCTAAGTGTAGAATTGATTCAAATTACAAATGTCAAATTTGTGCTGAAGCCAAATTGACAAGAACCTCATTTCATCATGTTGAAAGAGAAACCGAACCTCTAGACTTAATACATACTGATGTATGTGACTTGAAAATGTGTCAAACTAGAGGAGGAAAAAGGTACTTCATCACCTTTATAGATGATTGTACAAGATACTGTTATGTATATCTCCTTAGAAGTAAGGATGAGGCATTCGATGTATTTAAACAGTATAAAGCAGAAGTTGAGAATCAACTCAATAGAAAAATAAAAGCTTTAAGAAGTGATAGAGGAGGAGAATATGAGTTTCCATTTGAGGAATTCTGTGCTGAGCATGGTATAATACACCAAACTACAGCTCCTTACTCACCTCAATCCAATGGTATAGCCGAACGGAAAAATAGAACTCTTAAAGAAATGATGAATGCCTTATTAATAAGCTCTGGCTTGCCAGATAATTTTTGGGGAGAAGCTATTCTTTCGGCAAATCATATTTTAAATAAAATACCACGAAAGAAAACGTCTAAGACTCCTCATGAACTTTGGAAAAACAGACCTCCATCCTACAAATACTTAAAAGTGTGGGGGTGTCTTGCCAAAGTGGAAATTCCAAAACCGAAAAAGGTTAAAATAGGACCAAAGACTATAGATTGCATATTCATTGGATATGCTCATAATAGTAGTGCATATCGATTTTTGGTGTACAAATCTGAAATTGATGACATTCATGAAAACACCATTATCGAGTCTCGAAATGCAAGATTTTTTGAGCACATTTATCCTCTAAAACCCTCTATTGAAACAAGTGTTCGAAAGAGGCCAAGAGATCCAGATACTCCTGAGGATAATGCTGATCAAAATAAAATGAATGATGAAACTGAGATAGAGGAACCGAGAAGGAGCAAGCAACAAAGGACCACTAAATCCTTTGGACCGGATTTCTATGCATATATGATAGAAAATGAACCTCTAACTTACCAACAAGCAATGTCATCTCCCGATGCTCCTTATTGGAAAGAAGCCGTCAATAGTGAAATAGAATCCATTCTACAAAACCATACGTGGGAACTAGTGGATCTCCCTAAAGGATCAAAACCACTAGGATATAAATGGATATTTAAGAAGAAACTAAAGGCTGACGGCTCAATAGACAAGTATAAAGCAAGACTTGTAATAAAAGGATTCAGACAGAAGCAAGATCTGGATTACTTTGATACGTACTCTCCAGTTACCAGAATAACATCAATTAGGATGCTTATTGCAATCGCATCTATATTGAATTTAGAAATACACCAAATGGATGTGAAAACTGCGTTTTTGAATGGTGAACTGGAAGAGGAAATATATATGCAGCAACCAGAAGGGTTTCTAAGCCCAGGAAATGAAAATAAGGTGTGCAAGTTAGTGAAATCTCTTTATGGCCTTAAACAAGCACCAAAACAATGGCATGAGAAATTTGATGAAGCAATGTTATCAAATGGATTCAAAATAAATGAATCAGATAAATGCGTCTATATAAAATGTATAGATGTTGGATATGTCATTGTTTGTCTCTACGTTGATGATTTACTAATCCTAGGAAGTAATAAGGTCATAATAAAGTCTACGAAGGACATGCTATCCTCTAGATTTGATATGAAGGACCTAGGAGTGGCCGATGTAATTTTGGGTGTAAAAATTATAAAGACACCACAGGGATATTCGTTATCTCAGTCACATTACATTGCTAAAATTCTTGAAAAATTCAAGCAGTATAATGTAACTGCTGCAAAATCACCAGTAGATATGAACCAAAATTGGGTAAAGAACACTGGTGATGGTATCTATCAGCTTGAATACTCTCGTATACTGGGAAGTATTATGTATGTCATGAATTGCACTAGGCCTGATATTGCGTACGCTGTAAGCAAGCTAAGTAGATATACCAGCAATCCTGGTAAAAATCATTGGAAAGCAATAATCAGAGTTCTAGGATATCTAAAGTATACACAAAACTATGTGTTGCAATATGATAAGTATCCTTCAGTAATAGAAGGATATAGTGACGCCAATTGGATAACGGGCTCAAATGACACAAAATCCACAAGTGGATATGTGTTTACATTAGGAAATGGAGCAATTTCGTGGAAATCATCCAAGCAGACTTGCATAGCAAGGTCAACAATGGAATCTGAGTTCATTGCTCTGGATAAAGCCGCGGAAGAAGCAGATTGGCTTAGGGGGTTTTTAGAGGACATTCCAAATTGGGAAAAACCAGTACCTCCAATATGTATACACTGTGATAGTCAATCTGCTATAGGAAGGGCGAATAGTACATTGTATAATGGTAAATCTAGACATATTCGTCGTAGGCATAAAACTATAAGACAACTTCTCTCTAATGGAGTTATCACTATAGACTATGTAAGGTCAAAGGATAACATTGCGGATCCACTAACTAAAGGCTTGCCTAGAGAGAAAGTTCAAACCTTATCGATGGGAATGGGTTTAAGACCTATGATCTAAAAGTTTTTCTAAACGGAAACCCCACCTAGTTGACTGGAGATCCCAAGATCTAGGTTCAAAGGGACAACTAAGTTTATAGATAAACTTAATGGCACTGTTAAAATACAGACCATTCCTATGATAAGTCAGTGCACAACCCGTCGGAGAATAGGATAAGCTTAGCTTTTAATGATGTCTATACTGTGGTGTTATAAAAGACCCAAGTGGAGTATTACGGGATACTCTTTATAGAATCACCTACGTGAGTGTGAAGGCGCCGCTTCAAAAAGAATTGTAAGGTCGAATTCTTTAAACACTCATGAGACCAAGCAGGTGTTCATGGCAAAAACGAACACAAACAGAGAACCAAGGGGTTTAGAAACACTTAGCATGTGTTATCTTTATATACTTACACAAAAGGCTTACAGTTCAAAGACAATCTAGTCCACTGATTCGCCAGTAGGTTATAACGATAAACACTAGGAAAAGTTCAAGGCCATTGTGCTACTTTTACCGATACGTTAAATGTTTCACAAAATTTAAGAACAAAAAGAAATCTCTCATTCATGTGGGGGATTGTTGGAAATAAATGAGAAGATTGGGAAGAAGAGGTTGAGTGGTATTGGAGAAATATAAGTCCCACATTGTGTGTGATTTGTGATTATGTCTCCTTATATACCAAAGCCCAATATGATATTTCAAAACAAAAGAAATGAACACATGAGGGCTTGAATGAATGGGCTATGAAGGCTTTGGGCTTTCATATTAAATATTAAAATGTCAAAGATAAGGGCCTTGGGCCTTGGGGCTCTTGGGGTCTCTCGTGATAAATGGGCCGCCGACTGTTAAAATGCGCGGAAAAACAGTATTTTTGCGCGGGTGTGAACGTTTGGACGAGCGGATGCATCTGTTCGTCTGAACAGTGATTGGGTGCGACTGGTTGAACCAGCGCGCCTGTACGGACAGACGCGCCTACCCCAGAAGGGCACCCCTCCGCTGCTATATATAGGCAGCCTGCCAGAGCCATAAAATGCACAAAAATTTAATTCATTCGATCTCCTTCTTCTTCACTGCTCTGTTCTTAAAAATACTCTCTTGAGTTCGTGTTGCTCTGCACTTGAAAGCGCTTCAAATTGCAGAGACCGGTCCGTTTTATCTTGGGAGACAATTGCTCGATAACCTTTAGCGCCAGTGAGGGAGCAATATTGTTTCAAAGAAACAGATTTACTCTGGACTCGGACGATACTGAAAGGTACTCTTCTTCTTTTTCTGTTTTGCAACGGTTCTGCTCTGTTGCAATTCCGGTCGCGCTTTTCGCCGTTACTAATTCTGAAACAATTCATATTAGTAACGCTTCTTGACGTGACAATTGGATAGTGACAATTTATTGATTGCTATCAGATTCGTATTGCGTTTGCATTGTTACGAATAACAATTTTGAAACAATATTGTCGTTTTGCAGAAAACGATAATGGCTAAAAACAATAGTGGTCCTGCTGCGCCAACACCACCTGTAACCAATCCTTTTGCACCCGTGGTTACGCCAATGGCACTGTCTCATGGAGAAACGCCAGAAAAGTTCACCGGAGCGGACTTCAAACGTTGGCAGCAAAAGATGCTATTTTACTTGACAACATTGGGCCTAGCAAAGTATCTTACAGAAGATGCTCCAGTCGTTGCAGAATTGGAACCGGATCCAGTTAAAGTTGAAGCCCATACTACTTGGAAAAATTCTGATTTCATGTGTAAAAATTACATCTTGAATGGCCTCGACAACAGTCTATACAACGTGTACTGCACTGTTGCAACATCCAAACAACTCTGGTTGGCTTTGGAAAAGAAGTATAAAACTGAAGATGCAGGCATGAAGAAATTCATCGCTGGGAAATTTCTTGACTTCAAAATGGTCGATACAAAAGCTGTGATCAACCAAATACAAGAACTGCAACTTATCATTCGTCAATTAGAAGATGAAAAGATGACACTTAGCGAATCTTTTCAAGTTGCCGCTGCTATTGAGAAGCTTCCTCCGTCGTGGAAGGACTTCAAGAACTACCTAAAGCACAAGCGCAAAGAAATGACAATGGAGGAACTTGTAGTTCGATTGAGAATTGAGGAAGATAATAGAAATTCTGAAAAGAAGATTTCTCAAAATGTGGTTGCCAAAGCAAACGTTGTCGAGACGGACAAGTCCAATAAGAGAAAACGTGACAACCAATCTAAGAAGTCAAAGAAATTCAAGGGGTCATGCCATAATTGTGGAAAGAAGGGTCATAAAGCTGCAGAATGTCGCGGTCCACCCAAAAAGAAGAAATCAGAAGCGAATGTGGCAGAAGTTTCAGACGGAGTTTCTGAAATGGACCTGTGTGCAGTTGTTTCAGAATGCAACCTTGTTGGCAACAACAAGGAGTGGTTTGTAGACACTGGAGCCACTAGGCATATATGCGCAAATAAGTGGATGTTCACAAACTACAAAAGTGCCACTAATGAAGAACAACTGTTTATGGGTAACTCGTCCACATCAAAGGTCGAAGGCAAGGGAAAGATTGTGCTGAAATTGACTTCTGGAAAAGAACTCACTCTAAATGATGTTCTCCATGTTCCAGAAATTCGCAAGAATCTAATTTCAGGATCATTGCTCAGCAAGCATGGCTTCAAACTGACATTTGTGGCTGATAAATTTGTGTTGTCTAAGAATGGAGTGTACATAGGAAAGGGTTATGTATGTGATGGTCTATTTAAGGCTAATGTAACCACTGTTGTACCAAACAATGATATGAATACAATTGAATCTTCTGCTTATATGGTTGACTCTCCTAATCTATGGCATTCTAGACTAGGTCATGTGAATTTTGATACTTTACAAAAACTGATCAATCTAGAATTCATACCTAAGTGTAGAATTGATTCAAATTACAAATGTCAAATTTGTGCTGAAGCCAAATTGACAAGAACCTCATTTCATCATGTTGAAAGAGAAACCGAACCTCTAGACTTAATACATACTGATGTATGTGACTTGAAAATGTGTCAAACTAGAGGAGGAAAAAGGTACTTCATCACCTTTATAGATGATTGTACAAGATACTGTTATGTATATCTCCTTAGAAGTAAGGATGAGGCATTCGATGTATTTAAACAGTATAAAGCAGAAGTTGAGAATCAACTCAATAGAAAAATAAAAGCTTTAAGAAGTGATAGAGGAGGAGAATATGAGTTTCCATTTGAGGAATTCTGTGCTGAGCATGGTATAATACACCAAACTACAGCTCCTTACTCACCTCAATCCAATGGTATAGCCGAACGGAAAAATAGAACTCTTAAAGAAATGATGAATGCCTTATTAATAAGCTCTGGCTTGCCAGATAATTTTTGGGGAGAAGCTATTCTTTCGGCAAATCATATTTTAAATAAAATACCACGAAAGAAAACGTCTAAGACTCCTCATGAACTTTGGAAAAACAGACCTCCATCCTACAAATACTTAAAAGTGTGGGGGTGTCTTGCCAAAGTGGAAATTCCAAAACCGAAAAAGGTTAAAATAGGACCAAAGACTATAGATTGCATATTCATTGGATATGCTCATAATAGTAGTGCATATCGATTTTTGGTGTACAAATCTGAAATTGATGACATTCATGAAAACACCATTATCGAGTCTCGAAATGCAAGATTTTTTGAGCACATTTATCCTCTAAAACCCTCTATTGAAACAAGTGTTCGAAAGAGGCCAAGAGATCCAGATACTCCTGAGGATAATGCTGATCAAAATAAAATGAATGATGAAACTGAGATAGAGGAACCGAGAAGGAGCAAGCGACAAAGGACCACTAAATCCTTTGGACCGGATTTCTATGCATATATGATAGAAAATGAACCTCTAACTTACCAACAAGCAATGTCATCTCCCGATGCTCCTTATTGGAAAGAAGCCGTCAATAGTGAAATAGAATCCATTCTACAAAACCATACGTGGGAACTAGTGGATCTCCCTAAAGGATCAAAACCACTAGGATATAAATGGATATTTAAGAAGAAACTAAAGGCTGACGGCTCAATAGACAAGTATAAAGCAAGACTTGTAATAAAAGGATTCAGACAGAAGCAAGATCTGGATTACTTTGATACATACTCTCCAGTTACCAGAATAACATCAATTAGGATGCTTATTGCAATCGCATCTATATTGAATTTAGAAATACACCAAATGGATGTGAAAACTGCGTTTTTGAATGGTGAACTGGAAGAGGAAATATATATGCAGCAACCAGAAGGGTTTCTAAGCCCAGGAAATGAAAATAAGGTGTGCAAGTTAGTGAAATCTCTTTATGGCCTTAAACAAGCACCAAAACAATGGCATGAGAAATTTGATGAAGCAATGTTATCAAATGGATTCAAAATAAATGAATCAGATAAATGCGTCTATATAAAATGTATAGATGTTGGATATGTCATTGTTTGTCTCTACGTTGATGATTTACTAATCCTAGGAAGTAATAAGGTCATAATAAAGTCTACGAAGGACATGCTATCCTCTAGATTTGATATGAAGGACCTAGGAGTGGCCGATGTAATTTTGGGTGTAAAAATTATAAAGACACCACAGGGATATTCGTTATCTCAGTCACATTACATTGCTAAAATTCTTGAAAAATTCAAGCAGTATAATGTAACTGCTGCAAAATCACCAGTAGATATGAACCAAAATTGGGTAAAGAACACTGGTGATGGTATCTATCAGCTTGAATACTCTCGTATACTGGGAAGTATTATGTATGTCATGAATTGCACTAGGCCTGATATTGCGTACGCTGTAAGCAAGCTAAGTAGATATACCAGCAATCCTGGTAAAAATCATTGGAAAGCAATAATCAGAGTTCTAGGATATCTAAAGTATACACAAAACTATGTGTTGCAATATGATAAGTATCCTTCAGTAATAGAAGGATATAGTGACGCCAATTGGATAACGGGCTCAAATGACACAAAATCCACAAGTGGATATGTGTTTACATTAGGAAATGGAGCAATTTCGTGGAAATCATCCAAGCAGACTTGCATAGCAAGGTCAACAATGGAATCTGAGTTCATTGCTCTGGATAAAGCCGCGGAAGAAGCAGATTGGCTTAGGGGGTTTTTAGAGGACATTCCAAATTGGGAAAAACCAGTACCTCCAATATGTATACACTGTGATAGTCAATCTGCTATAGGAAGGGCGAATAGTACATTGTATAATGGTAAATCTAGACATATTCGTCGTAGGCATAAAACTATAAGACAACTTCTCTCTAATGGAGTTATCACTATAGACTATGTAAGGTCAAAGGATAACATTGCGGATCCACTAACTAAAGGCTTGCCTAGAGAGAAAGTTCAAACCTTATCGATGGGAATGGGTTTAAGACCTATGATCTAAAAGTTTTTCTAAACGGAAACCCCACCTAGTTGACTGGAGATCCCAAGATCTAGGTTCAAAGGGACAACTAAGTTTATAGATAAACTTAATGGCACTGTTAAAATACAGACCATTCCTATGATAAGTCAGTGCACAACCCGTCGGAGAATAGGATAAGCTTAGCTTTTAATGATGTCTATACTGTGGTGTTATAAAAGACCCAAGTGGAGTATTACGGGATACTCTTTATAGAATCACCTACGTGAGTGTGAAGGCGCCGCTTCAAAAAGAATTGTAAGGTCGAATTCTTTAAACACTCATGAGACCAAGCAGGTGTTCATGGCAAAAACGAACACAAACAGAGAACCAAGGGGTTTAGAAACACTTAGCATGTGTTATCTTTATATACTTACACAAAAGGCTTACAGTTCAAAGACAATCTAGTCCACTGATTCGCCAGTAGGTTATAACGATAAACACTAGGAAAAGTTCAAGGCCATTGTGCTACTTTTACCGATACGTTAAATGTTTCACAAAATTTAAGAACAAAAAGAAATCTCTCATTCATGTGGGGGATTGTTGGAAATAAATGAGAAGATTGGGAAGAAGAGGTTGAGTGGTATTGGAGAAATATAAGTCCCACATTGTGTGTGATTTGTGATTATGTCTCCTTATATACCAAAGCCCAATATGATATTTCAAAACAAAAGAAATGAACACATGAGGGCTTGAATGAATGGGCTATGAAGGCTTTGGGCTTTCATATTAAATATTAAAATGTCAAAGATAAGGGCCTTGGGCCTTGGGGCTCTTGGGGTCTCTCGTGATAAATGGGCCGCCGACTGTTAAAATGCGCGGAAAAACAGTATTTTTGCGCGGGTGTGAACGTTTGGACGAGCGGATGCATCTGTTCGTCTGAACAGTGATTGGGTGCGACTGGTTGAACCAGCGCGCCTGTACGGACAGACGCGCCTACCCCAGAAGGGCACCCCTCCGCTGCTATATATAGGCAGCCTGCCAGAGCCATAAAATGCACAAAAATTTAATTCATTCGATCTCCTTCTTCTTCACTGCTCTGTTCTTAAAAATACTCTCTTGAGTTCGTGTTGCTCTGCACTTGAAAGCGCTTCAAATTGCAGAGACCGGTCCGTTTTATCTTGGGAGACAATTGCTCGATAACCTTTAGCGCCAGTGAGGGAGCAATATTGTTTCAAAGAAACAGATTTACTCTGGACTCGGACGATACTGAAAGGTACTCTTCTTCTTTTTCTGTTTTGCAACGGTTCTGCTCTGTTGCAATTCCGGTCGCGCTTTTCGCCGTTACTAATTCTGAAACAATTCATATTAGTAACGCTTCTTGACGTGACAATTGGATAGTGACAATTTATTGATTGCTATCAGATTCGTATTGCGTTTGCATTGTTACGAATAACAATTTTGAAACAATATTGTCGTTTTGCAGAAAACGATAATGGCTAAAAACAATAGTGGTCCTGCTGCGCCAACACCACCTGTAACCAATCCTTTTGCACCCGTGGTTACGCCAATGGCACTGTCTCATGGAGAAACGCCAGAAAAGTTCACCGGAGCGGACTTCAAACGTTGGCAGCAAAAGATGCTATTTTACTTGACAACATTGGGCCTAGCAAAGTATCTTACAGAAGATGCTCCAGTCGTTGCAGAATTGGAACCGGATCCAGTTAAAGTTGAAGCCCATACTACTTGGAAAAATTCTGATTTCATGTGTAAAAATTACATCTTGAATGGCCTCGACAACAGTCTATACAACGTGTACTGCACTGTTGCAACATCCAAACAACTCTGGTTGGCTTTGGAAAAGAAGTATAAAACTGAAGATGCAGGCATGAAGAAATTCATCGCTGGGAAATTTCTTGACTTCAAAATGGTCGATACAAAAGCTGTGATCAACCAAATACAAGAACTGCAACTTATCATTCGTCAATTGAAGATGAAAAGATGACACTTAGCGAATCTTTTCAAGTTGCCGCTGCTATTGAGAAGCTTCCTCCGTCGTGGAAGGACTTCAAGAACTACCTAAAGCACAAGCGCAAAGAAATGACAATGGAGGAACTTGTAGTTCGATTGAGAATTGAGGAAGATAATAGAAATTCTGAAAAGAAGATTTCTCAAAATGTGGTTGCCAAAGCAAACGTTGTCGAGACGGACAAGTCCAATAAGAGAAAACGTGACAACCAATCTAAGAAGTCAAAGAAATTCAAGGGGTCATGCCATAATTGTGGAAAGAAGGGTCATAAAGCTGCAGAATGTCGCGGTCCACCCAAAAAGAAGAAATCAGAAGCGAATGTGGCAGAAGTTTCAGACGGAGTTTCTGAAATGGACCTGTGTGCAGTTGTTTCAGAATGCAACCTTGTTGGCAACAACAAGGAGTGGTTTGTAGACACTGGAGCCACTAGGCATATATGCGCAAATAAGTGGATGTTCACAAACTACAAAAGTGCCACTAATGAAGAACAACTGTTTATGGGTAACTCGTCCACATCAAAGGTCGAAGGCAAGGGAAAGATTGTGCTGAAATTGACTTCTGGAAAAGAACTCACTCTAAATGATGTTCTCCATGTTCCAGAAATTCGCAAGAATCTAATTTCAGGATCATTGCTCAGCAAGCATGGCTTCAAACTGACATTTGTGGCTGATAAATTTGTGTTGTCTAAGAATGGAGTGTACATAGGAAAGGGTTATGTATGTGATGGTCTATTTAAGGCTAATGTAACCACTGTTGTACCAAACAATGATATGAATACAATTGAATCTTCTGCTTATATGGTTGACTCTCCTAATCTATGGCATTCTAGACTAGGTCATGTGAATTTTGATACTTTACAAAAACTGATCAATCTAGAATTCATACCTAAGTGTAGAATTGATTCAAATTACAAATGTCAAATTTGTGCTGAAGCCAAATTGACAAGAACCTCATTTCATCATGTTGAAAGAGAAACCGAACCTCTAGACTTAATACATACTGATGTATGTGACTTGAAAATGTGTCAAACTAGAGGAGGAAAAAGGTACTTCATCACCTTTATAGATGATTGTACAAGATACTGTTATGTATATCTCCTTAGAAGTAAGGATGAGGCATTCGATGTATTTAAACAGTATAAAGCAGAAGTTGAGAATCAACTCAATAGAAAAATAAAAGCTTTAAGAAGTGATAGAGGAGGAGAATATGAGTTTCCATTTGAGGAATTCTGTGCTGAGCATGGTATAATACACCAAACTACAGCTCCTTACTCACCTCAATCCAATGGTATAGCCGAACGGAAAAATAGAACTCTTAAAGAAATGATGAATGCCTTATTAATAAGCTCTGGCTTGCCAGATAATTTTTGGGGAGAAGCTATTCTTTCGGCAAATCATATTTTAAATAAAATACCACGAAAGAAAACGTCTAAGACTCCTCATGAACTTTGGAAAAACAGACCTCCATCCTACAAATACTTAAAAGTGTGGGGGTGTCTTGCCAAAGTGGAAATTCCAAAACCGAAAAAGGTTAAAATAGGACCAAAGACTATAGATTGCATATTCATTGGATATGCTCATAATAGTAGTGCATATCGATTTTTGGTGTACAAATCTGAAATTGATGACATTCATGAAAACACCATTATCGAGTCTCGAAATGCAAGATTTTTTGAGCACATTTATCCTCTAAAACCCTCTATTGAAACAAGTGTTCGAAAGAGGCCAAGAGATCCAGATACTCCTGAGGATAATGCTGATCAAAATAAAATGAATGATGAAACTGAGATAGAGGAACCGAGAAGGAGCAAGCGACAAAGGACCACTAAATCCTTTGGACCGGATTTCTATGCATATATGATAGAAAATGAACCTCTAACTTACCAACAAGCAATGTCATCTCCCGATGCTCCTTATTGGAAAGAAGCCGTCAATAGTGAAATAGAATCCATTCTACAAAACCATACGTGGGAACTAGTGGATCTCCCTAAAGGATCAAAACCACTAGGATATAAATGGATATTTAAGAAGAAACTAAAGGCTGACGGCTCAATAGACAAGTATAAAGCAAGACTTGTAATAAAAGGATTCAGACAGAAGCAAGATCTGGATTACTTTGATACGTACTCTCCAGTTACCAGAATAACATCAATTAGGATGCTTATTGCAATCGCATCTATATTGAATTTAGAAATACACCAAATGGATGTGAAAACTGCGTTTTTGAATGGTGAACTGGAAGAGGAAATATATATGCAGCAACCAGAAGGGTTTCTAAGCCCAGGAAATGAAAATAAGGTGTGCAAGTTAGTGAAATCTCTTTATGGCCTTAAACAAGCACCAAAACAATGGCATGAGAAATTTGATGAAGCAATGTTATCAAATGGATTCAAAATAAATGAATCAGATAAATGCGTCTATATAAAATGTATAGATGTTGGATATGTCATTGTTTGTCTCTACGTTGATGATTTACTAATCCTAGGAAGTAATAAGGTCATAATAAAGTCTACGAAGGACATGCTATCCTCTAGATTTGATATGAAGGACCTAGGAGTGGCCGATGTAATTTTGGGTGTAAAAATTATAAAGACACCACAGGGATATTCGTTATCTCAGTCACATTACATTGCTAAAATTCTTGAAAAATTCAAGCAGTATAATGTAACTGCTGCAAAATCACCAGTAGATATGAACCAAAATTGGGTAAAGAACACTGGTGATGGTATCTATCAGCTTGAATACTCTCGTATACTGGGAAGTATTATGTATGTCATGAATTGCACTAGGCCTGATATTGCGTACGCTGTAAGCAAGCTAAGTAGATATACCAGCAATCCTGGTAAAAATCATTGGAAAGCAATAATCAGAGTTCTAGGATATCTAAAGTATACACAAAACTATGTGTTGCAATATGATAAGTATCCTTCAGTAATAGAAGGATATAGTGACGCCAATTGGATAACGGGCTCAAATGACACAAAATCCACAAGTGGATATGTGTTTACATTAGGAAATGGAGCAATTTCGTGGAAATCATCCAAGCAGACTTGCATAGCAAGGTCAACAATGGAATCTGAGTTCATTGCTCTGGATAAAGCCGCGGAAGAAGCAGATTGGCTTAGGGGGTTTTTAGAGGACATTCCAAATTGGGAAAAACCAGTACCTCCAATATGTATACACTGTGATAGTCAATCTGCTATAGGAAGGGCGAATAGTACATTGTATAATGGTAAATCTAGACATATTCGTCGTAGGCATAAAACTATAAGACAACTTCTCTCTAATGGAGTTATCACTATAGACTATGTAAGGTCAAAGGATAACATTGCGGATCCACTAACTAAAGGCTTGCCTAGAGAGAAAGTTCAAACCTTATCGATGGGAATGGGTTTAAGACCTATGATCTAAAAGTTTTTCTAAACGGAAACCCCACCTAGTTGACTGGAGATCCCAAGATCTAGGTTCAAAGGGACAACTAAGTTTATAGATAAACTTAATGGCACTGTTAAAATACAGACCATTCCTATGATAAGTCAGTGCACAACCCGTCGGAGAATAGGATAAGCTTAGCTTTTAATGATGTCTATACTGTGGTGTTATAAAAGACCCAAGTGGAGTATTACGGGATACTCTTTATAGAATCACCTACGTGAGTGTGAAGGCGCCGCTTCAAAAAGAATTGTAAGGTCGAATTCTTTAAACACTCATGAGACCAAGCAGGTGTTCATGGCAAAAACGAACACAAACAGAGAACCAAGGGGTTTAGAAACACTTAGCATGTGTTATCTTTATATACTTACACAAAAGGCTTACAGTTCAAAGACAATCTAGTCCACTGATTCGCCAGTAGGTTATAACGATAAACACTAGGAAAAGTTCAAGGCCATTGTGCTACTTTTACCGATACGTTAAATGTTTCACAAAATTTAAGAACAAAAAGAAATCTCTCATTCATGTGGGGGATTGTTGGAAATAAATGAGAAGATTGGGAAGAAGAGGTTGAGTGGTATTGGAGAAATATAAGTCCCACATTGTGTGTGATTTGTGATTATGTCTCCTTATATACCAAAGCCCAATATGATATTTCAAAACAAAAGAAATGAACACATGAGGGCTTGAATGAATGGGCTATGAAGGCTTTGGGCTTTCATATTAAATATTAAAATGTCAAAGATAAGGGCCTTGGGCCTTGGGGCTCTTGGGGTCTCTCGTGATAAATGGGCCGCCGACTGTTAAAATGCGCGGAAAAACAGTATTTTTGCGCGGGTGTGAACGTTTGGACGAGCGGATGCATCTGTTCGTCTGAACAGTGATTGGGTGCGACTGGTTGAACCAGCGCGCCTGTACGGACAGACGCGCCTACCCCAGAAGGGCACCCCTCCGCTGCTATATATAGGCAGCCTGCCAGAGCCATAAAATGCACAAAAATTTAATTCATTCGATCTCCTTCTTCTTCACTGCTCTGTTCTTAAAAATACTCTCTTGAGTTCGTGTTGCTCTGCACTTGAAAGCGCTTCAAATTGCAGAGACCGGTCCGTTTTATCTTGGGAGACAATTGCTCGATAACCTTTAGCGCCAGTGAGGGAGCAATATTGTTTCAAAGAAACAGATTTACTCTGGACTCGGACGATACTGAAAGGTACTCTTCTTCTTTTTCTGTTTTGCAACGGTTCTGCTCTGTTGCAATTCCGGTCGCGCTTTTCGCCGTTACTAATTCTGAAACAATTCATATTAGTAACGCTTCTTGACGTGACAATTGGATAGTGACAATTTATTGATTGCTATCAGATTCGTATTGCGTTTGCATTGTTACGAATAACAATTTTGAAACAATATTGTCGTTTTGCAGAAAACGATAATGGCTAAAAACAATAGTGGTCCTGCTGCGCCAACACCACCTGTAACCAATCCTTTTGCACCCGTGGTTACGCCAATGGCACTGTCTCATGGAGAAACGCCAGAAAAGTTCACCGGAGCGGAGTTCAAACGTTGGCAGCAAAAGATGCTATTTTACTTGACAACATTGGGCCTAGCAAAGTATCTTACAGAAGATGCTCCAGTCGTTGCAGAATTGGAACCGGATCCAGTTAAAGTTGAAGCCCATACTACTTGGAAAAATTCTGATTTCATGTGTAAAAATTACATCTTGAATGGCCTCGACAACAGTCTATACAACGTGTACTGCACTGTTGCAACATCCAAACAACTATGGTTGGCTTTGGAAAAGAAGTATAAAACTGAAGATGCAGGCATGAAGAAATTCATCGCTGGGAAATTTCTTGACTTCAAAATGGTCGATACAAAAGCTGTGATCAACCAAATACAAGAACTGCAACTTATCATTCGTCAATTAGAAGATGAAAAGATGACACTTAGCGAATCTTTTCAAGTTGCCGCTGCTATTGAGAAGCTTCCTCCGTCGTGGAAGGACTTCAAGAACTACCTAAAGCACAAGCGCAAAGAAATGACAATGGAGGAACTTGTAGTTCGATTGAGAATTGAGGAAGATAATAGAAATTCTGAAAAGAAGATTTCTCAAAATGTGGTTGCCAAAGCAAACGTTGTCGAGACGGACAAGTCCAATAAGAGAAAACGTGACAACCAATCTAAGAAGTCAAAGAAATTCAAGGGGTCATGCCATAATTGTGGAAAGAAGGGTCATAAAGCTGCAGAATGTCGCGGTCCACCCAAAAAGAAGAAATCAGAAGCGAATGTGGCAGAAGTTTCAGACGGAGTTTCTGAAATGGACCTGTGTGCAGTTGTTTCAGAATGCAACCTTGTTGGCAACAACAAGGAGTGGTTTGTAGACACTGGAGCCACTAGGCATATATGCGCAAATAAGTGGATGTTCACAAACTACAAAAGTGCCACTAATGAAGAACAACTGTTTATGGGTAACTCGTCCACATCAAAGGTCGAAGGCAAGGGAAAGATTGTGCTGAAATTGACTTCTGGAAAAGAACTCACTCTAAATGATGTTCTCCATGTTCCAGAAATTCGCAAGAATCTAATTTCAGGATCATTGCTCAGCAAGCATGGCTTCAAACTGACATTTGTGGCTGATAAATTTGTGTTGTCTAAGAATGGAGTGTACATAGGAAAGGGTTATGTATGTGATGGTCTATTTAAGGCTAATGTAACCACTGTTGTACCAAACAATGATATGAATACAATTGAATCTTCTGCTTATATGGTTGACTCTCCTAATCTATGGCATTCTAGACTAGGTCATGTGAATTTTGATACTTTACAAAAACTGATCAATCTAGAATTCATACCTAAGTGTAGAATTGATTCAAATTACAAATGTCAAATTTGTGCTGAAGCCAAATTGACAAGAACCTCATTTCATCATGTTGAAAGAGAAACCGAACCTCTAGACTTAATACATACTGATGTATGTGACTTGAAAATGTGTCAAACTAGAGGAGGAAAAAGGTACTTCATCACCTTTATAGATGATTGTACAAGATACTGTTATGTATATCTCCTTAGAAGTAAGGATGAGGCATTCGATGTATTTAAACAGTATAAAGCAGAAGTTGAGAATCAACTCAATAGAAAAATAAAAGCTTTAAGAAGTGATAGAGGAGGAGAATATGAGTTTCCATTTGAGGAATTCTGTGCTGAGCATGGTATAATACACCAAACTACAGCTCCTTACTCACCTCAATCCAATGGTATAGCCGAACGGAAAAATAGAACTCTTAAAGAAATGATGAATGCCTTATTAATAAGCTCTGGCTTGCCAGATAATTTTTGGGGAGAAGCTATTCTTTCGGCAAATCATATTTTAAATAAAATACCACGAAAGAAAACGTCTAAGACTCCTCATGAACTTTGGAAAAACAGACCTCCATCCTACAAATACTTAAAAGTGTGGGGGTGTCTTGCCAAAGTGGAAATTCCAAAACCGAAAAAGGTTAAAATAGGACCAAAGACTATAGATTGCATATTCATTGGATATGCTCATAATAGTAGTGCATATCGATTTTTGGTGTACAAATCTGAAATTGATGACATTCATGAAAACACCATTATCGAGTCTCGAAATGCAAGATTTTTTGAGCACATTTATCCTCTAAAACCCTCTATTGAAACAAGTGTTCGAAAGAGGCCAAGAGATCCAGATACTCCTGAGGATAATGCTGATCAAAATAAAATGAATGATGAAACTGAGATAGAGGAACCGAGAAGGAGCAAGCGACAAAGGACCACTAAATCCTTTGGACCGGATTTCTATGCATATATGATAGAAAATGAACCTCTAACTTACCAACAAGCAATGTCATCTCCCGATGCTCCTTATTGGAAAGAAGCCGTCAATAGTGAAATAGAATCCATTCTACAAAACCATACGTGGGAACTAGTGGATCTCCCTAAAGGATCAAAACCACTAGGATATAAATGGATATTTAAGAAGAAACTAAAGGCTGACGGCTCAATAGACAAGTATAAAGCAAGACTTGTAATAAAAGGATTCAGACAGAAGCAAGATCTGGATTACTTTGATACGTACTCTCCAGTTACCAGAATAACATCAATTAGGATGCTTATTGCAATCGCATCTATATTGAATTTAGAAATACACCAAATGGATGTGAAAACTGCGTTTTTGAATGGTGAACTGGAAGAGGAAATATATATGCAGCAACCAGAAGGGTTTCTAAGCCCAGGAAATGAAAATAAGGTGTGCAAGTTAGTGAAATCTCTTTATGGCCTTAAACAAGCACCAAAACAATGGCATGAGAAATTTGATGAAGCAATGTTATCAAATGGATTCAAAATAAATGAATCAGATAAATGCGTCTATATAAAATGTATAGATGTTGGATATGTCATTGTTTGTCTCTACGTTGATGATTTACTAATCCTAGGAAGTAATAAGGTCATAATAAAGTCTACGAAGGACATGCTATCCTCTAGATTTGATATGAAGGACCTAGGAGTGGCCGATGTAATTTTGGGTGTAAAAATTATAAAGACACCACAGGGATATTCGTTATCTCAGTCACATTACATTGCTAAAATTCTTGAAAAATTCAAGCAGTATAATGTAACTGCTGCAAAATCACCAGTAGATATGAACCAAAATTGGGTAAAGAACACTGGTGATGGTATCTATCAGCTTGAATACTCTCGTATACTGGGAAGTATTATGTATGTCATGAATTGCACTAGGCCTGATATTGCGTACGCTGTAAGCAAGCTAAGTAGATATACCAGCAATCCTGGTAAAAATCATTGGAAAGCAATAATCAGAGTTCTAGGATATCTAAAGTATACACAAAACTATGTGTTGCAATATGATAAGTATCCTTCAGTAATAGAAGGATATAGTGACGCCAATTGGATAACGGGCTCAAATGACACAAAATCCACAAGTGGATATGTGTTTACATTAGGAAATGGAGCAATTTCGTGGAAATCATCCAAGCAGACTTGCATAGCAAGGTCAACAATGGAATCTGAGTTCATTGCTCTGGATAAAGCCGCGGAAGAAGCAGATTGGCTTAGGGGGTTTTTAGAGGACATTCCAAATTGGGAAAAACCAGTACCTCCAATATGTATACACTGTGATAGTCAATCTGCTATAGGAAGGGCGAATAGTACATTGTATAATGGTAAATCTAGACATATTCGTCGTAGGCATAAAACTATAAGACAACTTCTCTCTAATGGAGTTATCACTATAGACTATGTAAGGTCAAAGGATAACATTGCGGATCCACTAACTAAAGGCTTGCCTAGAGAGAAAGTTCAAACCTTATCGATGGGAATGGGTTTAAGACCTATGATCTAAAAGTTTTTCTAAACGGAAACCCCACCTAGTTGACTGGAGATCCCAAGATCTAGGTTCAAAGGGACAACTAAGTTTATAGATAAACTTAATGGCACTGTTAAAATACAGACCATTCCTATGATAAGTCAGTGCACAACCCGTCGGAGAATAGGATAAGCTTAGCTTTTAATGATGTCTATACTGTGGTGTTATAAAAGACCCAAGTGGAGTATTACGGGATACTCTTTATAGAATCACCTACGTGAGTGTGAAGGCGCCGCTTCAAAAAGAATTGTAAGGTCGAATTCTTTAAACACTCATGAGACCAAGCAGGTGTTCATGGCAAAAACGAACACAAACAGAGAACCAAGGGGTTTAGAAACACTTAGCATGTGTTATCTTTATATACTTACACAAAAGGCTTACAGTTCAAAGACAATCTAGTCCACTGATTCGCCAGTAGGTTATAACGATAAACACTAGGAAAAGTTCAAGGCCATTGTGCTACTTTTACCGATACGTTAAATGTTTCACAAAATTTAAGAACAAAAAGAAATCTCTCATTCATGTGGGGGATTGTTGGAAATAAATGAGAAGATTGGGAAGAAGAGGTTGAGTGGTATTGGAGAAATATAAGTCCCACATTGTGTGTGATTTGTGATTATGTCTCCTTATATACCAAAGCCCAATATGATATTTCAAAACAAAAGAAATGAACACATGAGGGCTTGAATGAATGGGCTATGAAGGCTTTGGGCTTTCATATTAAATATTAAAATGTCAAAGATAAGGGCCTTGGGCCTTGGGGCTCTTGGGGTCTCTCGTGATAAATGGGCCGCCGACTGTTAAAATGCGCGGAAAAACAGTATTTTTGCGCGGGTGTGAACGTTTGGACGAGCGGATGCATCTGTTCGTCTGAACAGTGATTGGGTGCGACTGGTTGAACCAGCGCGCCTGTACGGACAGACGCGCCTACCCCAGAAGGGCACCCCTCCGCTGCTATATATAGGCAGCCTGCCAGAGCCATAAAATGCACAAAAATTTAATTCATTCGATCTCCTTCTTCTTCACTGCTCTGTTCTTAAAAATACTCTCTTGAGTTCGTGTTGCTCTGCACTTGAAAGCGCTTCAAATTGCAGAGACCGGTCCGTTTTATCTTGGGAGACAATTGCTCGATAACCTTTAGCGCCAGTGAGGGAGCAATATTGTTTCAAAGAAACAGATTTACTCTGGACTCGGACGATACTGAAAGGTACTCTTCTTCTTTTTCTGTTTTGCAACGGTTCTGCTCTGTTGCAATTCCGGTCGCGCTTTTCGCCGTTACTAATTCTGAAACAATTCATATTAGTAACGCTTCTTGACGTGACAATTGGATAGTGACAATTTATTGATTGCTATCAGATTCGTATTGCGTTTGCATTGTTACGAATAACAATTTTGAAACAATATTGTCGTTTTGCAGAAAACGATAATGGCTAAAAACAATAGTGGTCCTGCTGCGCCAACACCACCTGTAACCAATCCTTTTGCACCCGTGGTTACGCCAATGGCACTGTCTCATGGAGAAACGCCAGAAAAGTTCACCGGAGCGGAGTTCAAACGTTGGCAGCAAAAGATGCTATTTTACTTGACAACATTGGGCCTAGCAAAGTATCTTACAGAAGATGCTCCAGTCGTTGCAGAATTGGAACCGGATCCAGTTAAAGTTGAAGCCCATACTACTTGGAAAAATTCTGATTTCATGTGTAAAAATTACATCTTGAATGGCCTCGACAACAGTCTATACAACGTGTACTGCACTGTTGCAACATCCAAACAACTCTGGTTGGCTTTGGAAAAGAAGTATAAAACTGAAGATGCAGGCATGAAGAAATTCATCGCTGGGAAATTTCTTGACTTCAAAATGGTCGATACAAAAGCTGTGATCAACCAAATACAAGAACTGCAACTTATCATTCGTCAATTAGAAGATGAAAAGATGACACTTAGCGAATCTTTTCAAGTTGCCGCTGCTATTGAGAAGCTTCCTCCGTCGTGGAAGGACTTCAAGAACTACCTAAAGCACAAGCGCAAAGAAATGACAATGGAGGAACTTGTAGTTCGATTGAGAATTGAGGAAGATAATAGAAATTCTGAAAAGAAGATTTCTCAAAATGTGGTTGCCAAAGCAAACGTTGTCGAGACGGACAAGTCCAATAAGAGAAAACGTGACAACCAATCTAAGAAGTCAAAGAAATTCAAGGGGTCATGCCATAATTGTGGAAAGAAGGGTCATAAAGCTGCAGAATGTCGCGGTCCACCCAAAAAGAAGAAATCAGAAGCGAATGTGGCAGAAGTTTCAGACGGAGTTTCTGAAATGGACCTGTGTGCAGTTGTTTCAGAATGCAACCTTGTTGGCAACAACAAGGAGTGGTTTGTAGACACTGGAGCCACTAGGCATATATGCGCAAATAAGTGGATGTTCACAAACTACAAAAGTGCCACTAATGAAGAACAACTGTTTATGGGTAACTCGTCCACATCAAAGGTCGAAGGCAAGGGAAAGATTGTGCTGAAATTGACTTCTGGAAAAGAACTCACTCTAAATGATGTTCTCCATGTTCCAGAAATTCGCAAGAATCTAATTTCAGGATCATTGCTCAGCAAGCATGGCTTCAAACTGACATTTGTGGCTGATAAATTTGTGTTGTCTAAGAATGGAGTGTACATAGGAAAGGGTTATGTATGTGATGGTCTATTTAAGGCTAATGTAACCACTGTTGTACCAAACAATGATATGAATACAATTGAATCTTCTGCTTATATGGTTGACTCTCCTAATCTATGGCATTCTAGACTAGGTCATGTGAATTTTGATACTTTACAAAAACTGATCAATCTAGAATTCATACCTAAGTGTAGAATTGATTCAAATTACAAATGTCAAATTTGTGCTGAAGCCAAATTGACAAGAACCTCATTTCATCATGTTGAAAGAGAAACCGAACCTCTAGACTTAATACATACTGATGTATGTGACTTGAAAATGTGTCAAACTAGAGGAGGAAAAAGGTACTTCATCACCTTTATAGATGATTGTACAAGATACTGTTATGTATATCTCCTTAGAAGTAAGGATGAGGCATTCGATGTATTTAAACAGTATAAAGCAGAAGTTGAGAATCAACTCAATAGAAAAATAAAAGCTTTAAGAAGTGATAGAGGAGGAGAATATGAGTTTCCATTTGAGGAATTCTGTGCTGAGCATGGTATAATACACCAAACTACAGCTCCTTACTCACCTCAATCCAATGGTATAGCCGAACGGAAAAATAGAACTCTTAAAGAAATGATGAATGCCTTATTAATAAGCTCTGGCTTGCCAGATAATTTTTGGGGAGAAGCTATTCTTTCGGCAAATCATATTTTAAATAAAATACCACGAAAGAAAACGTCTAAGACTCCTCATGAACTTTGGAAAAACAGACCTCCATCCTACAAATACTTAAAAGTGTGGGGGTGTCTTGCCAAAGTGGAAATTCCAAAACCGAAAAAGGTTAAAATAGGACCAAAGACTATAGATTGCATATTCATTGGATATGCTCATAATAGTAGTGCATATCGATTTTTGGTGTACAAATCTGAAATTGATGACATTCATGAAAACACCATTATCGAGTCTCGAAATGCAAGATTTTTTGAGCACATTTATCCTCTAAAACCCTCTATTGAAACAAGTGTTCGAAAGAGGCCAAGAGATCCAGATACTCCTGAGGATAATGCTGATCAAAATAAAATGAATGATGAAACTGAGATAGAGGAACCGAGAAGGAGCAAGCGACAAAGGACCACTAAATCCTTTGGACCGGATTTCTATGCATATATGATAGAAAATGAACCTCTAACTTACCAACAAGCAATGTCATCTCCCGATGCTCCTTATTGGAAAGAAGCCGTCAATAGTGAAATAGAATCCATTCTACAAAACCATACGTGGGAACTAGTGGATCTCCCTAAAGGATCAAAACCACTAGGATATAAATGGATATTTAAGAAGAAACTAAAGGCTGACGGCTCAATAGACAAGTATAAAGCAAGACTTGTAATAAAAGGATTCAGACAGAAGCAAGATCTGGATTACTTTGATACGTACTCTCCAGTTACCAGAATAACATCAATTAGGATGCTTATTGCAATCGCATCTATATTGAATTTAGAAATACACCAAATGGATGTGAAAACTGCGTTTTTGAATGGTGAACTGGAAGAGGAAATATATATGCAGCAACCAGAAGGGTTTCTAAGCCCAGGAAATGAAAATAAGGTGTGCAAGTTAGTGAAATCTCTTTATGGCCTTAAACAAGCACCAAAACAATGGCATGAGAAATTTGATGAAGCAATGTTATCAAATGGATTCAAAATAAATGAATCAGATAAATGCGTCTATATAAAATGTATAGATGTTGGATATGTCATTGTTTGTCTCTACGTTGATGATTTACTAATCCTAGGAAGTAATAAGGTCATAATAAAGTCTACGAAGGACATGCTATCCTCTAGATTTGATATGAAGGACCTAGGAGTGGCCGATGTAATTTTGGGTGTAAAAATTATAAAGACACCACAGGGATATTCGTTATCTCAGTCACATTACATTGCTAAAATTCTTGAAAAATTCAAGCAGTATAATGTAACTGCTGCAAAATCACCAGTAGATATGAACCAAAATTGGGTAAAGAACATTGGTGATGGTATCTATCAGCTTGAATACTCTCGTATACTGGGAAGTATTATGTATGTCATGAATTGCACTAGGCCTGATATTGCGTACGCTGTAAGCAAGCTAAGTAGATATACCAGCAATCCTGGTAAAAATCATTGGAAAGCAATAATCAGAGTTCTAGGATATCTAAAGTATACACAAAACTATGTGTTGCAATATGATAAGTATCCTTCAGTAATAGAAGGATATAGTGACGCCAATTGGATAACGGGCTCAAATGACACAAAATCCACAAGTGGATATGTGTTTACATTAGGAAATGGAGCAATTTCGTGGAAATCATCCAAGCAGACTTGCATAGCAAGGTCAACAATGGAATCTGAGTTCATTGCTCTGGATAAAGCCGCGGAAGAAGCAGATTGGCTTAGGGGGTTTTTAGAGGACATTCCAAATTGGGAAAAACCAGTACCTCCAATATGTATACACTGTGATAGTCAATCTGCTATAGGAAGGGCGAATAGTACATTGTATAATGGTAAATCTAGACATATTCGTCGTAGGCATAAAACTATAAGACAACTTCTCTCTAATGGAGTTATCACTATAGACTATGTAAGGTCAAAGGATAACATTGCGGATCCACTAACTAAAGGCTTGCCTAGAGAGAAAGTTCAAACCTTATCGATGGGAATGGGTTTAAGACCTATGATCTAAAAGTTTTTCTAAACGGAAACCCCACCTAGTTGACTGGAGATCCCAAGATCTAGGTTCAAAGGGACAACTAAGTTTATAGATAAACTTAATGGCACTGTTAAAATACATACCATTCCTATGATAAGTCAGTGCACAACCCGTCGGAGAATAGGATAAGCTTAGCTTTTAATGATGTCTATACTGTGGTGTTATAAAAGACCCAAGTGGAGTATTACGGGATACTCTTTATAGAATCACCTACGTGAGTGTGAAGGCGCCGCTTCAAAAAGAATTGTAAGGTCGAATTCTTTAAACACTCATGAGACCAAGCAGGTGTTCATGGCAAAAACGAACACAAACAGAGAACCAAGGGGTTTAGAAACACTTAGCATGTGTTATCTTTATATACTTACACAAAAGGCTTACAGTTCAAAGACAATCTAGTCCACTGATTCGCCAGTAGGTTATAACGATAAACACTAGGAAAAGTTCAAGGCCATTGTGCTACTTTTACCGATACGTTAAATGTTTCACAAAATTTAAGAACAAAAAGAAATCTCTCATTCATGTGGGGGATTGTTGGAAATAAATGAGAAGATTGGGAAGAAGAGGTTGAGTGGTATTGGAGAAATATAAGTCCCACATTGTGTGTGATTTGTGATTATGTCTCCTTATATACCAAAGCCCAATATGATATTTCAAAACAAAAGAAATGAACACATGAGGGCTTGAATGAATGGGCTATGAAGGCTTTGGGCTTTCATATTAAATATTAAAATGTCAAAGATAAGGGCCTTGGGCCTTGGGGCTCTTGGGGTCTCTCGTGATAAATGGGCCGCCGACTGTTAAAATGCGCGGAAAAACAGTATTTTTGCGCGGGTGTGAACGTTTGGACGAGCGGATGCATCTGTTCGTCTGAACAGTGATTGGGTGCGACTGGTTGAACCAGCGCGCCTGTACGGACAGACGCGCCTACCCCAGAAGGGCACCCCTCCGCTGCTATATATAGGCAGCCTGCCAGAGCCATAAAATGCACAAAAATTTAATTCATTCGATCTCCTTCTTCTTCACTGCTCTGTTCTTAAAAATACTCTCTTGAGTTCGTGTTGCTCTGCACTTGAAAGCGCTTCAAATTGCAGAGACCGGTCCGTTTTATCTTGGGAGACAATTGCTCGATAACCTTTAGCGCCAGTGAGGGAGCAATATTGTTTCAAAGAAACAGATTTACTCTGGACTCGGACGATACTGAAAGGTACTCTTCTTCTTTTTCTGTTTTGCAACGGTTCTGCTCTGTTGCAATTCCGGTCGCGCTTTTCGCCGTTACTAATTCTGAAACAATTCATATTAGTAACGCTTCTTGACGTGACAATTGGATAGTGACAATTTATTGATTGCTATCAGATTCGTATTGCGTTTGCATTGTTACGAATAACAATTTTGAAACAATATTGTCGTTTTGCAGAAAACGATAATGGCTAAAAACAATAGTGGTCCTGCTGCGCCAACACCACCTGTAACCAATCCTTTTGCACCCGTGGTTACGCCAATGGCACTGTCTCATGGAGAAACGCCAGAAAAGTTCACCGGAGCGGACTTCAAACGTTGGCAGCAAAAGATGCTATTTTACTTGACAACATTGGGCCTAGCAAAGTATCTTACAGAAGATGCTCCAGTCGTTGCAGAATTGGAACCGGATCCAGTTAAAGTTGAAGCCCATACTACTTGGAAAAATTCTGATTTCATGTGTAAAAATTACATCTTGAATGGCCTCGACAACAGTCTATACAACGTGTACTGCACTGTTGCAACATCCAAACAACTCTGGTTGGCTTTGGAAAAGAAGTATAAAACTGAAGATGCAGGCATGAAGAAATTCATCGCTGGGAAATTTCTTGACTTCAAAATGGTCGATACAAAAGCTGTGATCAACCAAATACAAGAACTGCAACTTATCATTCGTCAATTAGAAGATGAAAAGATGACACTTAGCGAATCTTTTCAAGTTGCCGCTGCTATTGAGAAGCTTCCTCCGTCGTGGAAGGACTTCAAGAACTACCTAAAGCACAAGCGCAAAGAAATGACAATGGAGGAACTTGTAGTTCGATTGAGAATTGAGGAAGATAATAGAAATTCTGAAAAGAAGATTTCTCAAAATGTGGTTGCCAAAGCAAACGTTGTCGAGACGGACAAGTCCAATAAGAGAAAACGTGACAACCAATCTAAGAAGTCAAAGTAATTCAAGGGGTCATGCCATAATTGTGGAAAGAAGGGTCATAAAGCTGCAGAATGTCGCGGTCCACCCAAAAAGAAGAAATCAGAAGCGAATGTGGCAGAAGTTTCAGACGGAGTTTCTGAAATGGACCTGTGTGCAGTTGTTTCAGAATGCAACCTTGTTGGCAACAACAAGGAGTGGTTTGTAGACACTGGAGCCACTAGGCATATATGCGCAAATAAGTGGATGTTCACAAACTACAAAAGTGCCACTAATGAAGAACAACTGTTTATGGGTAACTCGTCCACATCAAAGGTCGAAGGCAAGGGAAAGATTGTGCTGAAATTGACTTCTGGAAAAGAACTCACTCTAAATGATGTTCTCCATGTTCCAGAAATTCGCAAGAATCTAATTTCAGGATCATTGCTCAGCAAGCATGGCTTCAAACTGACATTTGTGGCTGATAAATTTGTGTTGTCTAAGAATGGAGTGTACATAGGAAAGGGTTATGTATGTGATGGTCTATTTAAGGCTAATGTAACCACTGTTGTACCAAACAATGATATGAATACAATTGAATCTTCTGCTTATATGGTTGACTCTCCTAATCTATGGCATTCTAGACTAGGTCATGTGAATTTTGATACTTTACAAAAACTGATCAATCTAGAATTCATACCTAAGTGTAGAATTGATTCAAATTACAAATGTCAAATTTGTGCTGAAGCCAAATTGACAAGAACCTCATTTCATCATGTTGAAAGAGAAACCGAACCTCTAGACTTAATACATACTGATGTATGTGACTTGAAAATGTGTCAAACTAGAGGAGGAAAAAGGTACTTCATCACCTTTATAGATGATTGTACAAGATACTGTTATGTATATCTCCTTAGAAGTAAGGATGAGGCATTCGATGTATTTAAACAGTATAAAGCAGAAGTTGAGAATCAACTCAATAGAAAAATAAAAGCTTTAAGAAGTGATAGAGGAGGAGAATATGAGTTTCCATTTGAGGAATTCTGTGCTGAGCATGGTATAATACACCAAACTACAGCTCCTTACTCACCTCAATCCAATGGTATAGCCGAACGGAAAAATAGAACTCTTAAAGAAATGATGAATGCCTTATTAATAAGCTCTGGCTTGCCAGATAATTTTTGGGGAGAAGCTATTCTTTCGGCAAATCATATTTTAAATAAAATACCACGAAAGAAAACGTCTAAGACTCCTCATGAACTTTGGAAAAACAGACCTCCATCCTACAAATACTTAAAAGTGTGGGGGTGTCTTGCCAAAGTGGAAATTCCAAAACCGAAAAAGGTTAAAATAGGACCAAAGACTATAGATTGCATATTCATTGGATATGCTCATAATAGTAGTGCATATCGATTTTTGGTGTACAAATCTGAAATTGATGACATTCATGAAAACACCATTATCGAGTCTCGAAATGCAAGATTTTTTGAGCACATTTATCCTCTAAAACCCTCTATTGAAACAAGTGTTCGAAAGAGGCCAAGAGATCCAGATACTCCTGAGGATAATGCTGATCAAAATAAAATGAATGATGAAACTGAGATAGAGGAACCGAGAAGGAGCAAGCGACAAAGGACCACTAAATCCTTTGGACCGGATTTCTATGCATATATGATAGAAAATGAACCTCTAACTTACCAACAAGCAATGTCATCTCCCGATGCTCCTTATTGGAAAGAAGCCGTCAATAGTGAAATAGAATCCATTCTACAAAACCATACGTGGGAACTAGTGGATCTCCCTAAAGGATCAAAACCACTAGGATATAAATGGATATTTAAGAAGAAACTAAAGGCTGACGGCTCAATAGACAAGTATAAAGCAAGACTTGTAATAAAAGGATTCAGACAGAAGCAAGATCTGGATTACTTTGATACGTACTCTCCAGTTACCAGAATAACATCAATTAGGATGCTTATTGCAATCGCATCTATATTGAATTTAGAAATACACCAAATGGATGTGAAAACTGCGTTTTTGAATGGTGAACTGGAAGAGGAAATATATATGCAGCAACCAGAAGGGTTTCTAAGCCCAGGAAATGAAAATAAGGTGTGCAAGTTAGTGAAATCTCTTTATGGCCTTAAACAAGCACCAAAACAATGGCATGAGAAATTTGATGAAGCAATGTTATCAAATGGATTCAAAATAAATGAATCAGATAAATGCGTCTATATAAAATGTATAGATGTTGGATATGTCATTGTTTGTCTCTACGTTGATGATTTACTAATCCTAGGAAGTAATAAGGTCATAATAAAGTCTACGAAGGACATGCTATCCTCTAGATTTGATATGAAGGACCTAGGAGTGGCCGATGTAATTTTGGGTGTAAAAATTATAAAGACACCACAGGGATATTCGTTATCTCAGTCACATTACATTGCTAAAATTCTTGAAAAATTCAAGCAGTATAATGTAACTGCTGCAAAATCACCAGTAGATATGAACCAAAATTGGGTAAAGAACACTGGTGATGGTATCTATCAGCTTGAATACTCTCGTATACTGGGAAGTATTATGTATGTCATGAATTGCACTAGGCCTGATATTGCGTACGCTGTAAGCAAGCTAAGTAGATATACCAGCAATCCTGGTAAAAATCATTGGAAAGCAATAATCAGAGTTCTAGGATATCTAAAGTATACACAAAACTATGTGTTGCAATATGATAAGTATCCTTCAGTAATAGAAGGAATTAGTGACGCCAATTGGATAACGGGCTCAAATGACACAAAATCCACAAGTGGATATGTGTTTACATTAGGAAATGGAGCAATTTCGTGGAAATCATCCAAGCAGACTTGCATAGCAAGGTCAACAATGGAATCTGAGTTCATTGCTCTGGATAAAGCCGCGGAAGAAGCAGATTGGCTTAGGGGGTTTTTAGAGGACATTCCAAATTGGGAAAAACCAGTACCTCCAATATGTATACACTGTGATAGTCAATCTGCTATAGGAAGGGCGAATAGTACATTGTATAATGGTAAATCTAGACATATTCGTCGTAGGCATAAAACTATAAGACAACTTCTCTCTAATGGAGTTATCACTATAGACTATGTAAGGTCAAAGGATAACATTGCGGATCCACTAACTAAAGGCTTGCCTAGAGAGAAAGTTCAAACCTTATCGATGGGAATGGGTTTAAGACCTATGATCTAAAAGTTTTTCTAAACGGAAACCCCACCTAGTTGACTGGAGATCCCAAGATCTAGGTTCAAAGGGACAACTAAGTTTATAGATAAACTTAATGGCACTGTTAAAATACATACCATTCCTATGATAAGTCAGTGCACAACCCGTCGGAGAATAGGATAAGCTTAGCTTTTAATGATGTCTATACTGTGGTGTTATAAAAGACCCAAGTGGAGTATTACGGGATACTCTTTATAGAATCACCTACGTGAGTGTGAAGGCGCCGCTTCAAAAAGAATTGTAAGGTCGAATTCTTTAAACACTCATGAGACCAAGCAGGTGTTCATGGCAAAAACGAACACAAACAGAGAACCAAGGGGTTTAGAAACACTTAGCATGTGTTATCTTTATATACTTACACAAAAGGCTTACAGTTCAAAGACAATCTAGTCCACTGATTCGCCAGTAGGTTATAACGATAAACACTAGGAAAAGTTCAAGGCCATTGTGCTACTTTTACCGATACGTTAAATGTTTCACAAAATTTAAGAACAAAAAGAAATCTCTCATTCATGTGGGGGATTGTTGGAAATAAATGAGAAGATTGGGAAGAAGAGGTTGAGTGGTATTGGAGAAATATAAGTCCCACATTGTGTGTGATTTGTGATTATGTCTCCTTATATACCAAAGCCCAATATGATATTTCAAAACAAAAGAAATGAACACATGAGGGCTTGAATGAATGGGCTATGAAGGCTTTGGGCTTTCATATTAAATATTAAAATGTCAAAGATAAGGGCCTTGGGCCTTGGGGCTCTTGGGGTCTCTCGTGATAAATGGGCCGCCGACTGTTAAAATGCGCGGAAAAACAGTATTTTTGCGCGGGTGTGAACGTTTGGACGAGCGGATGCATCTGTTCGTCTGAACAGTGATTGGGTGCGACTGGTTGAACCAGCGCGCCTGTACGGACAGACGCGCCTACCCCAGAAGGGCACCCCTCCGCTGCTATATATAGGCAGCCTGCCAGAGCCATAAAATGCACAAAAATTTAATTCATTCGATCTCCTTCTTCTTCACTGCTCTGTTCTTAAAAATACTCTCTTGAGTTCGTGTTGCTCTGCACTTGAAAGCGCTTCAAATTGCAGAGACCGGTCCGTTTTATCTTGGGAGACAATTGCTCGATAACCTTTAGCGCCAGTGAGGGAGCAATATTGTTTCAAAGAAACAGATTTACTCTGGACTCGGACGATACTGAAAGGTACTCTTCTTCTTTTTCTGTTTTGCAACGGTTCTGCTCTGTTGCAATTCCGGTCGCGCTTTTCGCCGTTACTAATTCTGAAACAATTCATATTAGTAACGCTTCTTGACGTGACAATTGGATAGTGACAATTTATTGATTGCTATCAGATTCGTATTGCGTTTGCATTGTTACGAATAACAATTTTGAAACAATATTGTCGTTTTGCAGAAAACGATAATGGCTAAAAACAATAGTGGTCCTGCTGCGCCAACACCACCTGTAACCAATCCTTTTGCACCCGTGGTTACGCCAATGGCACTGTCTCATGGAGAAACGCCAGAAAAGTTCACCGGAGCGGACTTCAAACGTTGGCAGCAAAAGATGCTATTTTACTTGACAACATTGGGCCTAGCAAAGTATCTTACAGAAGATGCTCCAGTCGTTGCAGAATTGGAACCGGATCCAGTTAAAGTTGAAGCCCATACTACTTGGAAAAATTCTGATTTCATGTGTAAAAATTACATCTTGAATGGCCTCGACAACAGTCTATACAACGTGTACTGCACTGTTGCAACATCCAAACAACTCTGGTTGGCTTTGGAAAAGAAGTATAAAACTGAAGATGCAGGCATGAAGAAATTCATCGCTGGGAAATTTCTTGACTTCAAAATGGTCGATACAAAAGCTGTGATCAACCAAATACAAGAACTGCAACTTATCATTCGTCAATTAGAAGATGAAAAGATGACACTTAGCGAATCTTTTCAAGTTGCCGCTGCTATTGAGAAGCTTCCTCCGTCGTGGAAGGACTTCAAGAACTACCTAAAGCACAAGCGCAAAGAAATGACAATGGAGGAACTTGTAGTTCGATTGAGAATTGAGGAAGATAATAGAAATTCTGAAAAGAAGATTTCTCAAAATGTGGTTGCCAAAGCAAACGTTGTCGAGACGGACAAGTCCAATAAGAGAAAACGTGACAACCAATCTAAGAAGTCAAAGAAATTCAAGGGGTCATGCCATAATTGTGGAAAGAAGGGTCATAAAGCTGCAGAATGTCGCGGTCCACCCAAAAAGAAGAAATCAGAAGCGAATGTGGCAGAAGTTTCAGACGGAGTTTCTGAAATGGACCTGTGTGCAGTTGTTTCAGAATGCAACCTTGTTGGCAACAACAAGGAGTGGTTTGTAGACACTGGAGCCACTAGGCATATATGCGCAAATAAGTGGATGTTCACAAACTACAAAAGTGCCACTAATGAAGAACAACTGTTTATGGGTAACTCGTCCACATCAAAGGTCGAAGGCAAGGGAAAGATTGTGCTGAGATTGACTTCTGGAAAAGAACTCACTCTAAATGATGTTCTCCATGTTCCAGAAATTCGCAAGAATCTAATTTCAGGATCATTGCTCAGCAAGCATGGCTTCAAACTGACATTTGTGGCTGATAAATTTGTGTTGTCTAAGAATGGAGTGTACATAGGAAAGGGTTATGTATGTGATGGTCTATTTAAGGCTAATGTAACCACTGTTGTACCAAACAATGATATGAATACAATTGAATCTTCTGCTTATATGGTTGACTCTCCTAATCTATGGCATTCTAGACTAGGTCATGTGAATTTTGATACTTTACAAAAACTGATCAATCTAGAATTCATACCTAAGTGTAGAATTGATTCAAATTACAAATGTCAAATTTGTGCTGAAGCCAAATTGACAAGAACCTCATTTCATCATGTTGAAAGAGAAACCGAACCTCTAGACTTAATACATACTGATGTATGTGACTTGAAAATGTGTCAAACTAGAGGAGGAAAAAGGTACTTCATCACCTTTATAGATGATTGTACAAGATACTGTTATGTATATCTCCTTAGAAGTAAGGATGAGGCATTCGATGTATTTAAACAGTATAAAGCAGAAGTTGAGAATCAACTCAATAGAAAAATAAAAGCTTTAAGAAGTGATAGAGGAGGAGAATATGAGTTTCCATTTGAGGAATTCTGTGCTGAGCATGGTATAATACACCAAACTACAGCTCCTTACTCACCTCAATCCAATGGTATAGCCGAACGGAAAAATAGAACTCTTAAAGAAATGATGAATGCCTTATTAATAAGCTCTGGCTTGCCAGATAATTTTTGGGGAGAAGCTATTCTTTCGGCAAATCATATTTTAAATAAAATACCACGAAAGAAAACGTCTAAGACTCCTCATGAACTTTGGAAAAACAGACCTCCATCCTACAAATACTTAAAAGTGTGGGGGTGTCTTGCCAAAGTGGAAATTCCAAAACCGAAAAAGGTTAAAATAGGACCAAAGACTATAGATTGCATATTCATTGGATATGCTCATAATAGTAGTGCATATCGATTTTTGGTGTACAAATCTGAAATTGATGACATTCATGAAAACACCATTATCGAGTCTCGAAATGCAAGATTTTTTGAGCACATTTATCCTCTAAAACCCTCTATTGAAACAAGTGTTCGAAAGAGGCCAAGAGATCCAGATACTCCTGAGGATAATGCTGATCAAAATAAAATGAATGATGAAACTGAGATAGAGGAACCGAGAAGGAGCAAGCGACAAAGGACCACTAAATCCTTTGGACCGGATTTCTATGCATATATGATAGAAAATGAACCTCTAACTTACCAACAAGCAATGTCATCTCCCGATGCTCCTTATTGGAAAGAAGCCGTCAATAGTGAAATAGAATCCATTCTACAAAACCATACGTGGGAACTAGTGGATCTCCCTAAAGGATCAAAACCACTAGGATATAAATGGATATTTAAGAAGAAACTAAAGGCTGACGGCTCAATAGACAAGTATAAAGCAAGACTTGTAATAAAAGGATTCAGACAGAAGCAAGATCTGGATTACTTTGATACGTACTCTCCAGTTACCAGAATAACATCAATTAGGATGCTTATTGCAATCGCATCTATATTGAATTTAGAAATACACCAAATGGATGTGAAAACTGCGTTTTTGAATGGTGAACTGGAAGAGGAAATATATATGCAGCAACCAGAAGGGTTTCTAAGCCCAGGAAATGAAAATAAGGTGTGCAAGTTAGTGAAATCTCTTTATGGCCTTAAACAAGCACCAAAACAATGGCATGAGAAATTTGATGAAGCAATGTTATCAAATGGATTCAAAATAAATGAATCAGATAAATGCGTCTATATAAAATGTATAGATGTTGGATATGTCATTGTTTGTCTCTACGTTGATGATTTACTAATCCTAGGAAGTAATAAGGTCATAATAAAGTCTACGAAGGACATGCTATCCTCTAGATTTGATATGAAGGACCTAGGAGTGGCCGATGTAATTTTGGGTGTAAAAATTATAAAGACACCACAGGGATATTCGTTATCTCAGTTACATTACATTGCTAAAATTCTTGAAAAATTCAAGCAGTATAATGTAACTGCTGCAAAATCACCAGTAGATATGAACCAAAATTGGGTAAAGAACACTGGTGATGGTATCTATCAGCTTGAATACTCTCGTATACTGGGAAGTATTATGTATGTCATGAATTGCACTAGGCCTGATATTGCGTACGCTGTAAGCAAGCTAAGTAGATATACCAGCAATCCTGGTAAAAATCATTGGAAAGCAATAATCAGAGTTCTAGGATATCTAAAGTATACACAAAACTATGTGTTGCAATATGATAAGTATCCTTCAGTAATAGAAGGATATAGTGACGCCAATTGGATAACGGGCTCAAATGACACAAAATCCACAAGTGGATATGTGTTTACATTAGGAAATGGAGCAATTTCGTGGAAATCATCCAAGCAGACTTGCATAGCAAGGTCAACAATGGAATCTGAGTTCATTGCTCTGGATAAAGCCGCGGAAGAAGCAGATTGGCTTAGGGGGTTTTTAGAGGACATTCCAAATTGGGAAAAACCAGTACCTCCAATATGTATACACTGTGATAGTCAATCTGCTATAGGAAGGGCGAATAGTACATTGTATAATGGTAAATCTAGACATATTCGTCGTAGGCATAAAACTATAAGACAACTTCTCTCTAATGGAGTTATCACTATAGACTATGTAAGGTCAAAGGATAACATTGCGGATCCACTAACTAAAGGCTTGCCTAGAGAGAAAGTTCAAACCTTATCGATGGGAATGGGTTTAAGACCTATGATCTAAAAGTTTTTCTAAACGGAAACCCCACCTAGTTGACTGGAGATCCCAAGATCTAGGTTCAAAGGGACAACTAAGTTTATAGATAAACTTAATGGCACTGTTAAAATACATACCATTCCTATGATAAGTCAGTGCACAACCCGTCGGAGAATAGGATAAGCTTAGCTTTTAATGATGTCTATACTGTGGTGTTATAAAAGACCCAAGTGGAGTATTACGGGATACTCTTTATAGAATCACCTACGTGAGTGTGAAGGCGCCGCTTCAAAAAGAATTGTAAGGTCGAATTCTTTAAACACTCATGAGACCAAGCAGGTGTTCATGGCAAAAACGAACACAAACAGAGAACCAAGGGGTTTAGAAACACTTAGCATGTGTTATCTTTATATACTTACACAAAAGGCTTACAGTTCAAAGACAATCTAGTCCACTGATTCGCCAGTAGGTTATAACGATAAACACTAGGAAAAGTTCAAGGCCATTGTGCTACTTTTACCGATACGTTAAATGTTTCACAAAATTTAAGAACAAAAAGAAATCTCTCATTCATGTGGGGGATTGTTGGAAATAAATGAGAAGATTGGGAAGAAGAGGTTGAGTGGTATTGGAGAAATATAAGTCCCACATTGTGTGTGATTTGTGATTATGTCTCCTTATATACCAAAGCCCAATATGATATTTCAAAACAAAAGAAATGAACACATGAGGGCTTGAATGAATGGGCTATGAAGGCTTTGGGCTTTCATATTAAATATTAAAATGTCAAAGATAAGGGCCTTGGGCCTTGGGGCTCTTGGGGTCTCTCGTGATAAATGGGCCGCCGACTGTTAAAATGCGCGGAAAAACAGTATTTTTGCGCGGGTGTGAACGTTTGGACGAGCGGATGCATCTGTTCGTCTGAACAGTGATTGGGTGCGACTGGTTGAACCAGCGCGCCTGTACGGACAGACGCGCCTACCCCAGAAGGGCACCCCTCCGCTGCTATATATAGGCAGCCTGCCAGAGCCATAAAATGCACAAAAATTTAATTCATTCGATCTCCTTCTTCTTCACTGCTCTGTTCTTAAAAATACTCTCTTGAGTTCGTGTTGCTCTGCACTTGAAAGCGCTTCAAATTGCAGAGACCGGTCCGTTTTATCTTGGGAGACAATTGCTCGATAACCTTTAGCGCCAGTGAGGGAGCAATATTGTTTCAAAGAAACAGATTTACTCTGGACTCGGACGATACTGAAAGGTACTCTTCTTCTTTTTCTGTTTTGCAACGGTTCTGCTCTGTTGCAATTCCGGTCGCGCTTTTCGCCGTTACTAATTCTGAAACAATTCATATTAGTAACGCTTCTTGACGTGACAATTGGATAGTGACAATTTATTGATTGCTATCAGATTCGTATTGCGTTTGCATTGTTACGAATAACAATTTTGAAACAATATTGTCGTTTTGCAGAAAACGATAATGGCTAAAAACAATAGTGGTCCTGCTGCGCCAACACCACCTGTAACCAATCCTTTTGCACCCGTGGTTACGCCAATGGCACTGTCTCATGGAGAAACGCCAGAAAAGTTCACCGGAGCGGAGTTCAAACGTTGGCAGCAAAAGATGCTATTTTACTTGACAACATTGGGCCTAGCAAAGTATCTTACAGAAGATGCTCCAGTCGTTGCAGAATTGGAACCGGATCCAGTTAAAGTTGAAGCCCATACTACTTGGAAAAATTCTGATTTCATGTGTAAAAATTACATCTTGAATGGCCTCGACAACAGTCTATACAACGTGTACTGCACTGTTGCAACATCCAAACAACTCTGGTTGGCTTTGGAAAAGAAGTATAAAACTGAAGATGCAGGCATGAAGAAATTCATCGCTGGGAAATTTCTTGACTTCAAAATGGTCGATACAAAAGCTGTGATCAACCAAATACAAGAACTGCAACTTATCATTCGTCAATTAGAAGATGAAAAGATGACACTTAGCGAATCTTTTCAAGTTGCCGCTGCTATTGAGAAGCTTCCTCCGTCGTGGAAGGACTTCAAGAACTACCTAAAGCACAAGCGCAAAGAAATGACAATGGAGGAACTTGTAGTTCGATTGAGAATTGAGGAAGATAATAGAAATTCTGAAAAGAAGATTTCTCAAAATGTGGTTGCCAAAGCAAACGTTGTCGAGACGGACAAGTCCAATAAGAGAAAACATGACAACCAATCTAAGAAGTCAAAGAAATTCAAGGGGTCATGCCATAATTGTGGAAAGAAGGGTCATAAAGCTGCAGAATGTCGCGGTCCACCCAAAAAGAAGAAATCAGAAGCGAATGTGGCAGAAGTTTCAGACGGAGTTTCTGAAATGGACCTGTGTGCAGTTGTTTCAGAATGCAACCTTGTTGGCAACAACAAGGAGTGGTTTGTAGACACTGGAGCCACTAGGCATATATGCGCAAATAAGTGGATGTTCACAAACTACAAAAGTGCCACTAATGAAGAACAACTGTTTATGGGTAACTCGTCCACATCAAAGGTCGAAGGCAAGGGAAAGATTGTGCTGAAATTGACTTCTGGAAAAGAACTCACTCTAAATGATGTTCTCCATGTTCCAGAAATTCGCAAGAATCTAATTTCAGGATCATTGCTCAGCAAGCATGGCTTCAAACTGACATTTGTGGCTGATAAATTTGTGTTGTCTAAGAATGGAGTGTACATAGGAAAGGGTTATGTATGTGATGGTCTATTTAAGGCTAATGTAACCACTGTTGTACCAAACAATGATATGAATACAATTGAATCTTCTGCTTATATGGTTGACTCTCCTAATCTATGGCATTCTAGACTAGGTCATGTGAATTTTGATACTTTACAAAAACTGATCAATCTAGAATTCATACCTAAGTGTAGAATTGATTCAAATTACAAATGTCAAATTTGTGCTGAAGCCAAATTGACAAGAACCTCATTTCATCATGTTGAAAGAGAAACCGAACCTCTAGACTTAATACATACTGATGTATGTGACTTGAAAATGTGTCAAACTAGAGGAGGAAAAAGGTACTTCATCACCTTTATAGATGATTGTACAAGATACTGTTATGTATATCTCCTTAGAAGTAAGGATGAGGCATTCGATGTATTTAAACAGTATAAAGCAGAAGTTGAGAATCAACTCAATAGAAAAATAAAAGCTTTAAGAAGTGATAGAGGAGGAGAATATGAGTTTCCATTTGAGGAATTCTGTGCTGAGCATGGTATAATACACCAAACTACAGCTCCTTACTCACCTCAATCCAATGGTATAGCCGAACGGAAAAATAGAACTCTTAAAGAAATGATGAATGCCTTATTAATAAGCTCTGGCTTGCCAGATAATTTTTGGGGAGAAGCTATTCTTTCGGCAAATCATATTTTAAATAAAATACCACGAAAGAAAACGTCTAAGACTCCTCATGAACTTTGGAAAAACAGACCTCCATCCTACAAATACTTAAAAGTGTGGGGGTGTCTTGCCAAAGTGGAAATTCCAAAACCGAAAAAGGTTAAAATAGGACCAAAGACTATAGATTGCATATTCATTGGATATGCTCATAATAGTAGTGCATATCGATTTTTGGTGTACAAATCTGAAATTGATGACATTCATGAAAACACCATTATCGAGTCTCGAAATGCAAGATTTTTTGAGCACATTTATCCTCTAAAACCCTCTATTGAAACAAGTGTTCGAAAGAGGCCAAGAGATCCAGATACTCCTGAGGATAATGCTGATCAAAATAAAATGAATGATGAAACTGAGATAGAGGAACCGAGAAGGAGCAAGCGACAAAGGACCACTAAATCCTTTGGACCGGATTTCTATGCATATATGATAGAAAATGAACCTCTAACTTACCAACAAGCAATGTCATCTCCCGATGCTCCTTATTGGAAAGAAGCCGTCAATAGTGAAATAGAATCCATTCTACAAAACCATACGTGGGAACTAGTGGATCTCCCTAAAGGATCAAAACCACTAGGATATAAATGGATATTTAAGAAGAAACTAAAGGCTGACGGCTCAATAGACAAGTATAAAGCAAGACTTGTAATAAAAGGATTCAGACAGAAGCAAGATCTGGATTACTTTGATACGTACTCTCCAGTTACCAGAATAACATCAATTAGGATGCTTATTGCAATCGCATCTATATTGAATTTAGAAATACACCAAATGGATGTGAAAACTGCGTTTTTGAATGGTGAACTGGAAGAGGAAATATATATGCAGCAACCAGAAGGGTTTCTAAGCCCAGGAAATGAAAATAAGGTGTGCAAGTTAGTGAAATCTCTTTATGGCCTTAAACAAGCACCAAAACAATGGCATGAGAAATTTGATGAAGCAATGTTATCAAATGGATTCAAAATAAATGAATCAGATAAATGCGTCTATATAAAATGTATAGATGTTGGATATGTCATTGTTTGTCTCTACGTTGATGATTTACTAATCCTAGGAAGTAATAAGGTCATAATAAAGTCTACGAAGGACATGCTATCCTCTAGATTTGATATGAAGGACCTAGGAGTGGCCGATGTAATTTTGGGTGTAAAAATTATAAAGACACCACAGGGATATTCGTTATCTCAGTCACATTACATTGCTAAAATTCTTGAAAAATTCAAGCAGTATAATGTAACTGCTGCAAAATCACCAGTAGATATGAACCAAAATTGGGTAAAGAACACTGGTGATGGTATCTATCAGCTTGAATACTCTCGTATACTGGGAAGTATTATGTATGTCATGAATTGCACTAGGCCTGATATTGCGTACGCTGTAAGCAAGCTAAGTAGATATACCAGCAATCCTGGTAAAAATCATTGGAAAGCAATAATCAGAGTTCTAGGATATCTAAAGTATACACAAAACTATGTGTTGCAATATGATAAGTATCCTTCAGTAATAGAAGGATATAGTGACGCCAATTGGATAACGGGCTCAAATGACACAAAATCCACAAGTGGATATGTGTTTACATTAGGAAATGGAGCAATTTCGTGGAAATCATCCAAGCAGACTTGCATAGCAAGGTCAACAATGGAATCTGAGTTCATTGCTCTGGATAAAGCCGCGGAAGAAGCAGATTGGCTTAGGGGGTTTTTAGAGGACATTCCAAATTGGGAAAAACCAGTACCTCCAATATGTATACACTGTGATAGTCAATCTGCTATAGGAAGGGCGAATAGTACATTGTATAATGGGAAATCTAGACATATTCGTCGTAGGCATAAAACTATAAGACAACTTCTCTCTAATGGAGTTATCACTATAGACTATGTAAGGTCAAAGGATAACATTGCGGATCCACTAACTAAAGGCTTGCCTAGAGAGAAAGTTCAAACCTTATCGATGGGAATGGGTTTAAGACCTATGATCTAAAAGTTTTTCTAAACGGAAACCCCACCTAGTTGACTGGAGATCCCAAGATCTAGGTTCAAAGGGACAACTAAGTTTATAGATAAACTTAATGGCACTGTTAAAATACAGACCATTCCTATGATAAGTCAGTGCACAACCCGTCGGAGAATAGGATAAGCTTAGCTTTTAATGATGTCTATACTGTGGTGTTATAAAAGACCCAAGTGGAGTATTACGGGATACTCTTTATAGAATCACCTACGTGAGTGTGAAGGCGCCGCTTCAAAAAGAATTGTAAGGTCGAATTCTTTAAACACTCATGAGACCAAGCAGGTGTTCATGGCAAAAACGAACACAAACAGAGAACCAAGGGGTTTAGAAACACTTAGCATGTGTTATCTTTATATACTTACACAAAAGGCTTACAGTTCAAAGACAATCTAGTCCACTGATTCGCCAGTAGGTTATAACGATAAACACTAGGAAAAGTTCAAGGCCATTGTGCTACTTTTACCGATACGTTAAATGTTTCACAAAATTTAAGAACAAAAAGAAATCTCTCATTCATGTGGGGGATTGTTGGAAATAAATGAGAAGATTGGGAAGAAGAGGTTGAGTGGTATTGGAGAAATATAAGTCCCACATTGTGTGTGATTTGTGATTATGTCTCCTTATATACCAAAGCCCAATATGATATTTCAAAACAAAAGAAATGAACACATGAGGGCTTGAATGAATGGGCTATGAAGGCTTTGGGCTTTCATATTAAATATTAAAATGTCAAAGATAAGGGCCTTGGGCCTTGGGGCTCTTGGGGTCTCTCGTGATAAATGGGCCGCCGACTGTTAAAATGCGCGGAAAAACATTATTTTTGCGCGGGTGTGAACGTTTGGACGAGCGGATGCATCTGTTCGTCTGAACAGTGATTGGGTGCGACTGGTTGAACCAGCGCGCCTGTACGGACAGACGCGCCTACCCCAGAAGGGCACCCCTCCGCTGCTATATATAGGCAGCCTGCCAGAGCCATAAAATGCACAAAAATTTAATTCATTCGATCTCCTTCTTCTTCACTGCTCTGTTCTTAAAAATACTCTCTTGAGTTCGTGTTGCTCTGCACTTGAAAGCGCTTCAAATTGCAGAGACCGGTCCGTTTTATCTTGGGAGACAATTGCTCGATAACCTTTAGCGCCAGTGAGGGAGCAATATTGTTTCAAAGAAACAGATTTACTCTGGACTCGGACGATACTGAAAGGTACTCTTCTTCTTTTTCTGTTTTGCAACGGTTCTGCTCTGTTGCAATTCCGGTCGCGCTTTTCGCCGTTACTAATTCTGAAACAATTCATATTAGTAACGCTTCTTGACGTGACAATTGGATAGTGACAATTTATTGATTGCTATCAGATTCGTATTGCGTTTGCATTGTTACGAATAACAATTTTGAAACAATATTGTCGTTTTGCAGAAAACGATAATGGCTAAAAACAATAGTGGTCCTGCTGCGCCAACACCACCTGTAACCAATCCTTTTGCACCCGTGGTTACGCCAATGGCACTGTCTCATGGAGAAACGCCAGAAAAGTTCACCGGAGCGGACTTCAAACGTTGGCAGCAAAAGATGCTATTTTACTTGACAACATTGGGCCTAGCAAAGTATCTTACAGAAGATGCTCCAGTCGTTGCAGAATTGGAACCGGATCCAGTTAAAGTTGAAGCCCATACTACTTGGAAAAATTCTGATTTCATGTGTAAAAATTACATCTTGAATGGCCTCGACAACAGTCTATACAACGTGTACTGCACTGTTGCAACATCCAAACAACTCTGGTTGGCTTTGGAAAAGAAGTATAAAACTGAAGATGCAGGCATGAAGAAATTCATCGCTGGGAAATTTCTTGACTTCAAAATGGTCGATACAAAAGCTGTGATCAACCAAATACAAGAACTGCAACTTATCATTCGTCAATTAGAAGATGAAAAGATGACACTTAGCGAATCTTTTCAAGTTGCCGCTGCTATTGAGAAGCTTCCTCCGTCGTGGAAGGACTTCAAGAACTACCTAAAGCACAAGCGCAAAGAAATGACAATGGAGGAACTTGTAGTTCGATTGAGAATTGAGGAAGATAATAGAAATTCTGAAAAGAAGATTTCTCAAAATGTGGTTGCCAAAGCAAACGTTGTCGAGACGGACAAGTCCAATAAGAGAAAACGTGACAACCAATCTAAGAAGTCAAAGAAATTCAAGGGGTCATGCCATAATTGTGGAAAGAAGGGTCATAAAGCTGCAGAATGTCGCGGTCCACCCAAAAAGAAGAAATCAGAAGCGAATGTGGCAGAAGTTTCAGACGGAGTTTCTGAAATGGACCTGTGTGCAGTTGTTTCAGAATGCAACCTTGTTGGCAACAACAAGGAGTGGTTTGTAGACACTGGAGCCACTAGGCATATATGCGCAAATAAGTGGATGTTCACAAACTACAAAAGTGCCACTAATGAAGAACAACTGTTTATGGGTAACTCGTCCACATCAAAGGTCGAAGGCAAGGGAAAGATTGTGCTGAAATTGACTTCTGGAAAAGAACTCACTCTAAATGATGTTCTCCATGTTCCAGAAATTCGCAAGAATCTAATTTCAGGATCATTGCTCAGCAAGCATGGCTTCAAACTGACATTTGTGGCTGATAAATTTGTGTTGTCTAAGAATGGAGTGTACATAGGAAAGGGTTATGTATGTGATGGTCTATTTAAGGCTAATGTAACCACTGTTGTACCAAACAATGATATGAATACAATTGAATCTTCTGCTTATATGGTTGACTCTCCTAATCTATGGCATTCTAGACTAGGTCATGTGAATTTTGATACTTTACAAAAACTGATCAATCTAGAATTCATACCTAAGTGTAGAATTGATTCAAATTACAAATGTCAAATTTGTGCTGAAGCCAAATTGACAAGAACCTCATTTCATCATGTTGAAAGAGAAACCGAACCTCTAGACTTAATACATACTGATGTATGTGACTTGAAAATGTGTCAAACTAGAGGAGGAAAAAGGTACTTCATCACCTTTATAGATGATTGTACAAGATACTGTTATGTATATCTCCTTAGAAGTAAGGATGAGGCATTCGATGTATTTAAACAGTATAAAGCAGAAGTTGAGAATCAACTCAATAGAAAAATAAAAGCTTTGAGAAGTGATAGAGGAGGAGAATATGAGTTTCCATTTGAGGAATTCTGTGCTGAGCATGGTATAATACACCAAACTACAGCTCCTTACTCACCTCAATCCAATGGTATAGCCGAACGGAAAAATAGAACTCTTAAAGAAATGATGAATGCCTTATTAATAAGCTCTGGCTTGCCAGATAATTTTTGGGGAGAAGCTATTCTTTCGGCAAATCATATTTTAAATAAAATACCACGAAAGAAAACGTCTAAGACTCCTCATGAACTTTGGAAAAACAGACCTCCATCCTACAAATACTTAAAAGTGTGGGGGTGTCTTGCCAAAGTGGAAATTCCAAAACCGAAAAAGGTTAAAATAGGACCAAAGACTATAGATTGCATATTCATTGGATATGCTCATAATAGTAGTGCATATCGATTTTTGGTGTACAAATCTGAAATTGATGACATTCATGAAAACACCATTATCGAGTCTCGAAATGCAAGATTTTTTGAGCACATTTATCCTCTAAAACCCTCTATTGAAACAAGTGTTCGAAAGAGGCCAAGAGATCCAGATACTCCTGAGGATAATGCTGATCAAAATAAAATGAATGATGAAACTGAGATAGAGGAACCGAGAAGGAGCAAGCGACAAAGGACCACTAAATCCTTTGGACCGGATTTCTATGCATATATGATAGAAAATGAACCTCTAACTTACCAACAAGCAATGTCATCTCCCGATGCTCCTTATTGGAAAGAAGCCGTCAATAGTGAAATAGAATCCATTCTACAAAACCATACGTGGGAACTAGTGGATCTCCCTAAAGGATCAAAACCACTAGGATATAAATGGATATTTAAGAAGAAACTAAAGGCTGACGGCTCAATAGACAAGTATAAAGCAAGACTTGTAATAAAAGGATTCAGACAGAAGCAAGATCTGGATTACTTTGATACGTACTCTCCAGTTACCAGAATAACATCAATTAGGATGCTTATTGCAATCGCATCTATATTGAATTTAGAAATACACCAAATGGATGTGAAAACTGCGTTTTTGAATGGTGAACTGGAAGAGGAAATATATATGCAGCAACCAGAAGGGTTTCTAAGCCCAGGAAATGAAAATAAGGTGTGCAAGTTAGTGAAATCTCTTTATGGCCTTAAACAAGCACCAAAACAATGGCATGAGAAATTTGATGAAGCAATGTTATCAAATGGATTCAAAATAAATGAATCAGATAAATGCGTCTATATAAAATGTATAGATGTTGGATATGTCATTGTTTGTCTCTACGTTGATGATTTACTAATCCTAGGAAGTAATAAGGTCATAATAAAGTCTACGAAGGACATGCTATCCTCTAGATTTGATATGAAGGACCTAGGAGTGGCCGATGTAATTTTGGGTGTAAAAATTATAAAGACACCACAGGGATATTCGTTATCTCAGTCACATTACATTGCTAAAATTCTTGAAAAATTCAAGCAGTATAATGTAACTGCTGCAAAATCACCAGTAGATATGAACCAAAATTGGGTAAAGAACACTGGTGATGGTATCTATCAGCTTGAATACTCTCGTATACTGGGAAGTATTATGTATGTCATGAATTGCACTAGGCCTGATATTGCGTACGCTGTAAGCAAGCTAAGTAGATATACCAGCAATCCTGGTAAAAATCATTGGAAAGCAATAATCAGAGTTCTAGGATATCTAAAGTATACACAAAACTATGTGTTGCAATATGATAAGTATCCTTCAGTAATAGAAGGATATAGTGACGCCAATTGGATAACGGGCTCAAATGACACAAAATCCACAAGTGGATATGTGTTTACATTAGGAAATGGAGCAATTTCGTGGAAATCATCCAAGCAGACTTGCATAGCAAGGTCAACAATGGAATCTGAGTTCATTGCTCTGGATAAAGCCGCGGAAGAAGCAGATTGGCTTAGGGGGTTTTTAGAGGACATTCCAAATTGGGAAAAACCAGTACCTCCAATATGTATACACTGTGATAGTCAATCTGCTATAGGAAGGGCGAATAGTACATTGTATAATGGTAAATCTAGACATATTCGTCGTAGGCATAAAACTATAAGACAACTTCTCTCTAATGGAGTTATCACTATAGACTATGTAAGGTCAAAGGATAACATTGCGGATCCACTAACTAAAGGCTTGCCTAGAGAGAAAGTTCAAACCTTATCGATGGGAATGGGTTTAAGACCTATGATCTAAAAGTTTTTCTAAACGGAAACCCCACCTAGTTGACTGGAGATCCCAAGATCTAGGTTCAAAGGGACAACTAAGTTTATAGATAAACTTAATGGCACTGTTAAAATACATACCATTCCTATGATAAGTCAGTGCACAACCCGTCGGAGAATAGGATAAGCTTAGCTTTTAATGATGTCTATACTGTGGTGTTATAAAAGACCCAAGTGGAGTATTACGGGATACTCTTTATAGAATCACCTACGTGAGTGTGAAGGCGCCGCTTCAAAAAGAATTGTAAGGTCGAATTCTTTAAACACTCATGAGACCAAGCAGGTGTTCATGGCAAAAACGAACACAAACAGAGAACCAAGGGGTTTAGAAACACTTAGCATGTGTTATCTTTATATACTTACACAAAAGGCTTACAGTTCAAAGACAATCTAGTCCACTGATTCGCCAGTAGGTTATAACGATAAACACTAGGAAAAGTTCAAGGCCATTGTGCTACTTTTACCGATACGTTAAATGTTTCACAAAATTTAAGAACAAAAAGAAATCTCTCATTCATGTGGGGGATTGTTGGAAATAAATGAGAAGATTGGGAAGAAGAGGTTGAGTGGTATTGGAGAAATATAAGTCCCACATTGTGTGTGATTTGTGATTATGTCTCCTTATATACCAAAGCCCAATATGATATTTCAAAACAAAAGAAATGAACACATGAGGGCTTGAATGAATGGGCTATGAAGGCTTTGGGCTTTCATATTAAATATTAAAATGTCAAAGATAAGGGCCTTGGGCCTTGGGGCTCTTGGGGTCTCTCGTGATAAATGGGCCGCCGACTGTTAAAATGCGCGGAAAAACAGTATTTTTGCGCGGGTGTGAACGTTTGGACGAGCGGATGCATCTGTTCGTCTGAACAGTGATTGGGTGCGACTGGTTGAACCAGCGCGCCTGTACGGACAGACGCGCCTACCCCAGAAGGGCACCCCTCCGCTGCTATATATAGGCAGCCTGCCAGAGCCATAAAATGCACAAAAATTTAATTCATTCGATCTCCTTCTTCTTCACTGCTCTGTTCTTAAAAATACTCTCTTGAGTTCGTGTTGCTCTGCACTTGAAAGCGCTTCAAATTGCAGAGACCGGTCCGTTTTATCTTGGGAGACAATTGCTCGATAACCTTTAGCGCCAGTGAGGGAGCAATATTGTTTCAAAGAAACAGATTTACTCTGGACTCGGACGATACTGAAAGGTACTCTTCTTCTTTTTCTGTTTTGCAACGGTTCTGCTCTGTTGCAATTCCGGTCGCGCTTTTCGCCGTTACTAATTCTGAAACAATTCATATTAGTAACGCTTCTTGACGTGACAATTGGATAGTGACAATTCATTGATTGCTATCAGATTCGTATTGCGTTTGCATTGTTACGAATAACAATTTTGAAACAATATTGTCGTTTTGCAGAAAACGATAATGGCTAAAAACAATAGTGGTCCTGCTGCGCCAACACCACCTGTAACCAATCCTTTTGCACCCGTGGTTACGCCAATGGCACTGTCTCATGGAGAAACGCCAGAAAAGTTCACCGGAGCGGAGTTCAAACGTTGGCAGCAAAAGATGCTATTTTACTTGACAACATTGGGCCTAGCAAAGTATCTTACAGAAGATGCTCCAGTCGTTGCAGAATTGGAACCGGATCCAGTTAAAGTTGAAGCCCATACTACTTGGAAAAATTCTGATTTCATGTGTAAAAATTACATCTTGAATGGCCTCGACAACAGTCTATACAACGTGTACTGCACTGTTGCAACATCCAAACAACTATGGTTGGCTTTGGAAAAGAAGTATAAAACTGAAGATGCAGGCATGAAGAAATTCATCGCTGGGAAATTTCTTGACTTCAAAATGGTCGATACAAAAGCTGTGATCAACCAAATACAAGAACTGCAACTTATCATTCGTCAATTAGAAGATGAAAAGATGACACTTAGCGAATCTTTTCAAGTTGCCGCTGCTATTGAGAAGCTTCCTCCGTCGTGGAAGGACTTCAAGAACTACCTAAAGCACAAGCGCAAAGAAATGACAATGGAGGAACTTGTAGTTCGATTGAGAATTGAGGAAGATAATAGAAATTCTGAAAAGAAGATTTCTCAAAATGTGGTTGCCAAAGCAAACGTTGTCGAGACGGACAAGTCCAATAAGAGAAAACGTGACAACCAATCTAAGAAGTCAAAGAAATTCAAGGGGTCATGCCATAATTGTGGAAAGAAGGGTCATAAAGCTGCAGAATGTCGCGGTCCACCCAAAAAGAAGAAATCAGAAGCGAATGTGGCAGAAGTTTCAGACGGAGTTTCTGAAATGGACCTGTGTGCAGTTGTTTCAGAATGCAACCTTGTTGGCAACAACAAGGAGTGGTTTGTAGACACTGGAGCCACTAGGCATATATGCGCAAATAAGTGGATGTTCACAAACTACAAAAGTGCCACTAATGAAGAACAACTGTTTATGGGTAACTCGTCCACATCAAAGGTCGAAGGCAAGGGAAAGATTGTGCTGAAATTGACTTCTGGAAAAGAACTCACTCTAAATGATGTTCTCCATGTTCCAGAAATTCGCAAGAATCTAATTTCAGGATCATTGCTCAGCAAGCATGGCTTCAAACTGACATTTGTGGCTGATAAATTTGTGTTGTCTAAGAATGGAGTGTACATAGGAAAGGGTTATGTATGTGATGGTCTATTTAAGGCTAATGTAACCACTGTTGTACCAAACAATGATATGAATACAATTGAATCTTCTGCTTATATGGTTGACTCTCCTAATCTATGGCATTCTAGACTAGGTCATGTGAATTTTGATACTTTACAAAAACTGATCAATCTAGAATTCATACCTAAGTGTAGAATTGATTCAAATTACAAATGTCAAATTTGTGCTGAAGCCAAATTGACAAGAACCTCATTTCATCATGTTGAAAGAGAAACCGAACCTCTAGACTTAATACATACTGATGTATGTGACTTGAAAATGTGTCAAACTAGAGGAGGAAAAAGGTACTTCATCACCTTTATAGATGATTGTACAAGATACTGTTATGTATATCTCCTTAGAAGTAAGGATGAGGCATTCGATGTATTTAAACAGTATAAAGCAGAAGTTGAGAATCAACTCAATAGAAAAATAAAAGCTTTAAGAAGTGATAGAGGAGGAGAATATGAGTTTCCATTTGAGGAATTCTGTGCTGAGCATGGTATAATACACCAAACTACAGCTCCTTACTCACCTCAATCCAATGGTATAGCCGAACGGAAAAATAGAACTCTTAAAGAAATGATGAATGCCTTATTAATAAGCTCTGGCTTGCCAGATAATTTTTGGGGAGAAGCTATTCTTTCGGCAAATCATATTTTAAATAAAATACCACGAAAGAAAACGTCTAAGACTCCTCATGAACTTTGGAAAAACAGACCTCCATCCTACAAATACTTAAAAGTGTGGGGGTGTCTTGCCAAAGTGGAAATTCCAAAACCGAAAAAGGTTAAAATAGGACCAAAGACTATAGATTGCATATTCATTGGATATGCTCATAATAGTAGTGCATATCGATTTTTGGTGTACAAATCTGAAATTGATGACATTCATGAAAACACCATTATCGAGTCTCGAAATGCAAGATTTTTTGAGCACATTTATCCTCTAAAACCCTCTATTGAAACAAGTGTTCGAAAGAGGCCAAGAGATCCAGATACTCCTGAGGATAATGCTGATCAAAATAAAATGAATGATGAAACTGAGATAGAGGAACCGAGAAGGAGCAAGCGACAAAGGACCACTAAATCCTTTGGACCGGATTTCTATGCATATATGATAGAAAATGAACCTCTAACTTACCAACAAGCAATGTCATCTCCCGATGCTCCTTATTGGAAAGAAGCCGTCAATAGTGAAATAGAATCCATTCTACAAAACCATACGTGGGAACTAGTGGATCTCCCTAAAGGATCAAAACCACTAGGATATAAATGGATATTTAAGAAGAAACTAAAGGCTGACGGCTCAATAGACAAGTATAAAGCAAGACTTGTAATAAAAGGATTCAGACAGAAGCAAGATCTGGATTACTTTGATACGTACTCTCCAGTTACCAGAATAACATCAATTAGGATGCTTATTGCAATCGCATCTATATTGAATTTAGAAATACACCAAATGGATGTGAAAACTGCGTTTTTGAATGGTGAACTGGAAGAGGAAATATATATGCAGCAACCAGAAGGGTTTCTAAGCCCAGGAAATGAAAATAAGGTGTGCAAGTTAGTGAAATCTCTTTATGGCCTTAAACAAGCACCAAAACAATGGCATGAGAAATTTGATGAAGCAATGTTATCAAATGGATTCAAAATAAATGAATCAGATAAATGCGTCTATATAAAATGTATAGATGTTGGATATGTCATTGTTTGTCTCTACGTTGATGATTTACTAATCCTAGGAAGTAATAAGGTCATAATAAAGTCTACGAAGGACATGCTATCCTCTAGATTTGATATGAAGGACCTAGGAGTGGCCGATGTAATTTTGGGTGTAAAAATTATAAAGACACCACAGGGATATTCGTTATCTCAGTCACATTACATTGCTAAAATTCTTGAAAAATTCAAGCAGTATAATGTAACTGCTGCAAAATCACCAGTAGATATGAACCAAAATTGGGTAAAGAACACTGGTGATGGTATCTATCAGCTTGAATACTCTCGTATACTGGGAAGTATTATGTATGTCATGAATTGCACTAGGCCTGATATTGCGTACGCTGTAAGCAAGCTAAGTAGATATACCAGCAATCCTGGTAAAAATCATTGGAAAGCAATAATAAGAGTTCTAGGATATCTAAAGTATACACAAAACTATGTGTTGCAATATGATAAGTATCCTTCAGTAATAGAAGGATATAGTGACGCCAATTGGATAACGGGCTCAAATGACACAAAATCCACAAGTGGATATGTGTTTACATTAGGAAATGGAGCAATTTCGTGGAAATCATCCAAGCAGACTTGCATAGCAAGGTCAACAATGGAATCTGAGTTCATTGCTCTGGATAAAGCCGCGGAAGAAGCAGATTGGCTTAGGGGGTTTTTAGAGGACATTCCAAATTGGGAAAAACCAGTACCTCCAATATGTATACACTGTGATAGTCAATCTGCTATAGGAAGGGCGAATAGTACATTGTATAATGGTAAATCTAGACATATTCGTCGTAGGCATAAAACTATAAGACAACTTCTCTCTAATGGAGTTATCACTATAGACTGTGTAAGGTCAAAGGATAACATTGCAGATCCACTAACTAAAGGCTTGCCTAGAGAGAAAGTTCAAACCTTATCGATGGGAATGGGTTTAAGACCTATGATCTAAAAGTTTTTCTAAACGGAAACCCCACCTAGTTGACTGGAGATCCCAAGATCTAGGTTCAAAGGGACAACTAAGTTTATAGATAAACTTAATGGCACTGTTAAAATACAGACCATTCCTATGATAAGTCAGTGCACAACCCGTCGGAGAATAGGATAAGCTTAGCTTTTAATGATGTCTATACTGTGGTGTTATAAAAGACCCAAGTGGAGTATTACGGGATACTCTTTATAGAATCACCTACGTGAGTGTGAAGGCGCCGCTTCAAAAAGAATTGTAAGGTCGAATTCTTTAAACACTCATGAGACCAAGCAGGTGTTCATGGCAAAAACGAACACAAACAGAGAACCAAGGGGTTTAGAAACACTTAGCATGTGTTATCTTTATATACTTACACAAAAGGCTTACAGTTCAAAGACAATCTAGTCCACTGATTCGCCAGTAGGTTATAACGATAAACACTAGGAAAAGTTCAAGGCCATTGTGCTACTTTTACCGATACGTTAAATGTTTCACAAAATTTAAGAACAAAAAGAAATCTCTCATTCATGTGGGGGATTGTTGGAAATAAATGAGAAGATTGGGAAGAAGAGGTTGAGTGGTATTGGAGAAATATAAGTCCCACATTGTGTGTGATTTGTGATTATGTCTCCTTATATACCAAAGCCCAATATGATATTTCAAAACAAAAGAAATGAACACATGAGGGCTTGAATGAATGGGCTATGAAGGCTTTGGGCTTTCATATTAAATATTAAAATGTCAAAGATAAGGGCCTTGGGCCTTGGGGCTCTTGGGGTCTCTCGTGATAAATGGGCCGCCGACTGTTAAAATGCGCGGAAAAACAGTATTTTTGCGCGGGTGTGAACGTTTGGACGAGCGGATGCATCTGTTCGTCTGAACAGTGATTGGGTGCGACTGGTTGAACCAGCGCGCCTGTACGGACAGACGCGCCTACCCCAGAAGGGCACCCCTCCGCTGCTATATATAGGCAGCCTGCCAGAGCCATAAAATGCACAAAAATTTAATTCATTCGATCTCCTTCTTCTTCACTGCTCTGTTCTTAAAAATACTCTCTTGAGTTCGTGTTGCTCTGCACTTGAAAGCGCTTCAAATTGCAGAGACCGGTCCGTTTTATCTTGGGAGACAATTGCTCGATAACCTTTAGCGCCAGTGAGGGAGCAATATTGTTTCAAAGAAACAGATTTACTCTGGACTCGGACGATACTGAAAGGTACTCTTCTTCTTTTTCTGTTTTGCAACGGTTCTGCTCTGTTGCAATTCCGGTCGCGCTTTTCGCCGTTACTAATTCTGAAACAATTCATATTAGTAACGCTTCTTGACGTGACAATTGGATAGTGACAATTTATTGATTGCTATCAGATTCGTATTGCGTTTGCATTGTTACGAATAACAATTTTGAAACAATATTGTCGTTTTGCAGAAAACGATAATGGCTAAAAACAATAGTGGTCCTGCTGCGCCAACACCACCTGTAACCAATCCTTTTGCACCCGTGGTTACGCCAATGGCACTGTCTCATGGAGAAACGCCAGAAAAGTTCACCGGAGCGGACTTCAAACGTTGGCAGCAAAAGATGCTATTTTACTTGACAACATTGGGCCTAGCAAAGTATCTTACAGAAGATGCTCCAGTCGTTGCAGAATTGGAACCGGATCCAGTTAAAGTTGAAGCCCATACTACTTGGAAAAATTCTGATTTCATGTGTAAAAATTACATCTTGAATGGCCTCGACAACAGTCTATACAACGTGTACTGCACTGTTGCAACATCCAAACAACTCTGGTTGGCTTTGGAAAAGAAGTATAAAACTGAAGATGCAGGCATGAAGAAATTCATCGCTGGGAAATTTCTTGACTTCAAAATGGTCGATACAAAAGCTGTGATCAACCAAATACAAGAACTGCAACTTATCATTCGTCAATTAGAAGATGAAAAGATGACACTTAGCGAATCTTTTCAAGTTGCCGCTGCTATTGAGAAGCTTCCTCCGTCGTGGAAGGACTTCAAGAACTACCTAAAGCACAAGCGCAAAGAAATGACAATGGAGGAACTTGTAGTTCGATTGAGAATTGAGGAAGATAATAGAAATTCTGAAAAGAAGATTTCTCAAAATGTGGTTGCCAAAGCAAACGTTGTCGAGACGGACAAGTCCAATAAGAGAAAACGTGACAACCAATCTAAGAAGTCAAAGAAATTCAAGGGGTCATGCCATAATTGTGGAAAGAAGGGTCATAAAGCTGCAGAATGTCGCGGTCCACCCAAAAAGAAGAAATCAGAAGCGAATGTGGCAGAAGTTTCAGACGGAGTTTCTGAAATGGACCTGTGTGCAGTTGTTTCAGAATGCAACCTTGTTGGCAACAACAAGGAGTGGTTTGTAGACACTGGAGCCACTAGGCATATATGCGCAAATAAGTGGATGTTCACAAACTACAAAAGTGCCACTAATGAAGAACAACTGTTTATGGGTAACTCGTCCACATCAAAGGTCGAAGGCAAGGGAAAGATTGTGCTGAAATTGACTTCTGGAAAAGAACTCACTCTAAATGATGTTCTCCATGTTCCAGAAATTCGCAAGAATCTAATTTCAGGATCATTGCTCAGCAAGCATGGCTTCAAACTGACATTTGTGGCTGATAAATTTGTGTTGTCTAAGAATGGAGTGTACATAGGAAAGGGTTATGTATGTGATGGTCTATTTAAGGCTAATGTAACCACTGTTGTACCAAACAATGATATGAATACAATTGAATCTTCTGCTTATATGGTTGACTCTCCTAATCTATGGCATTCTAGACTAGGTCATGTGAATTTTGATACTTTACAAAAACTGATCAATCTAGAATTCATACCTAAGTGTAGAATTGATTCAAATTACAAATGTCAAATTTGTGCTGAAGCCAAATTGACAAGAACCTCATTTCATCATGTTGAAAGAGAAACCGAACCTCTAGACTTAATACATACTGATGTATGTGACTTGAAAATGTGTCAAACTAGAGGAGGAAAAAGGTACTTCATCACCTTTATAGATGATTGTACAAGATACTGTTATGTATATCTCCTTAGAAGTAAGGATGAGGCATTCGATGTATTTAAACAGTATAAAGCAGAAGTTGAGAATCAACTCAATAGAAAAATAAAAGCTTTAAGAAGTGATAGAGGAGGAGAATATGAGTTTCCATTTGAGGAATTCTTTGCTGAGCATGGTATAATACACCAAACTACAGCTCCTTACTCACCTCAATCCAATGGTATAGCCGAACGGAAAAATAGAACTCTTAAAGAAATGATGAATGCCTTATTAATAAGCTCTGGCTTGCCAGATAATTTTTGGGGAGAAGCTATTCTTTCGGCAAATCATATTTTAAATAAAATACCACGAAAGAAAACGTCTAAGACTCCTCATGAACTTTGGAAAAACAGACCTCCATCCTACAAATACTTAAAAGTGTGGGGGTGTCTTGCCAAAGTGGAAATTCCAAAACCGAAAAAGGTTAAAATAGGACCAAAGACTATAGATTGCATATTCATTGGATATGCTCATAATAGTAGTGCATATCGATTTTTGGTGTACAAATCTGAAATTGATGACATTCATGAAAACACCATTATCGAGTCTCGAAATGCAAGATTTTTTGAGCACATTTATCCTCTAAAACCCTCTATTGAAACAAGTGTTCGAAAGAGGCCAAGAGATCCAGATACTCCTGAGGATAATGCTGATCAAAATAAAATGAATGATGAAACTGAGATAGAGGAACCGAGAAGGAGCAAGCGACAAAGGACCACTAAATCCTTTGGACCGGATTTCTATGCATATATGATAGAAAATGAACCTCTAACTTACCAACAAGCAATGTCATCTCCCGATGCTCCTTATTGGAAAGAAGCCGTCAATAGTGAAATAGAATCCATTCTACAAAACCATACGTGGGAACTAGTGGATCTCCCTAAAGGATCAAAACCACTAGGATATAAATGGATATTTAAGAAGAAACTAAAGGCTGACGGCTCAATAGACAAGTATAAAGCAAGACTTGTAATAAAAGGATTCAGACAGAAGCAAGATCTGGATTACTTTGATACGTACTCTCCAGTTACCAGAATAACATCAATTAGGATGCTTATTGCAATCGCATCTATATTGAATTTAGAAATACACCAAATGGATGTGAAAACTGCGTTTTTGAATGGTGAACTGGAAGAGGAAATATATATGCAGCAACCAGAAGGGTTTCTAAGCCCAGGAAATGAAAATAAGGTGTGCAAGTTAGTGAAATCTCTTTATGGCCTTAAACAAGCACCAAAACAATGGCATGAGAAATTTGATGAAGCAATGTTATCAAATGGATTCAAAATAAATGAATCAGATAAATGCGTCTATATAAAATGTATAGATGTTGGATATGTCATTGTTTGTCTCTACGTTGATGATTTACTAATCCTAGGAAGTAATAAGGTCATAATAAAGTCTACGAAGGACATGCTATCCTCTAGATTTGATATGAAGGACCTAGGAGTGGCCGATGTAATTTTGGGTGTAAAAATTATAAAGACACCACAGGGATATTCGTTATCTCAGTCACATTACGTTGCTAAAATTCTTGAAAAATTCAAGCAGTATAATGTAACTGCTGCAAAATCACCAGTAGATATGAACCAAAATTGGGTAAAGAACACTGGTGATGGTATCTATCAGCTTGAATACTCTCGTATACTGGGAAGTATTATGTATGTCATGAATTGCACTAGGCCTGATATTGCGTACGCTGTAAGCAAGCTAAGTAGATATACCAGCAATCCTGGTAAAAATCATTGGAAAGCAATAATCAGAGTTCTAGGATATCTAAAGTATACACAAAACTATGTGTTGCAATATGATAAGTATCCTTCAGTAATAGAAGGATATAGTGACACCAATTGGATAACGGGCTCAAATGACACAAAATCCACAAGTGGATATGTGTTTACATTAGGAAATGGAGCAATTTCGTGGAAATCATCCAAGCAGACTTGCATAGCAAGGTCAACAATGGAATCTGAGTTCATTGCTCTGGATAAAGCCGCGGAAGAAGCAGATTGGCTTAGGGGGTTTTTAGAGGACATTCCAAATTGGGAAAAACCAGTACCTCCAATATGTATACACTGTGATAGTCAATCTGCTATAGGAAGGGCGAATAGTACATTGTATAATGGTAAATCTAGACATATTCGTCGTAGGCATAAAACTATAAGACAACTTCTCTCTAATGGAGTTATCACTATAGACTATGTAAGGTCAAAGGATAACATTGCGGATCCACTAACTAAAGGCTTGCCTAGAGAGAAAGTTCAAACCTTATCGATGGGAATGGGTTTAAGACCTATGATCTAAAAGTTTTTCTAAACGGAAACCCCACCTAGTTGACTGGAGATCCCAAGATCTAGGTTCAAAGGGACAACTAAGTTTATAGATAAACTTAATGGCACTGTTAAAATACAGACCATTCCTATGATAAGTCAGTGCACAACCCGTCGGAGAATAGGATAAGCTTAGCTTTTAATGATGTCTATACTGTGGTGTTATAAAAGACCCAAGTGGAGTATTACGGGATACTCTTTATAGAATCACCTACGTGAGTGTGAAGGCGCCGCTTCAAAAAGAATTGTAAGGTCGAATTCTTTAAACACTCATGAGACCAAGCAGGTGTTCATGGCAAAAACGAACACAAACAGAGAACCAAGGGGTTTAGAAACACTTAGCATGTGTTATCTTTATATACTTACACAAAAGGCTTACAGTTCAAAGACAATCTAGTCCACTGATTCGCCAGTAGGTTATAACGATAAACACTAGGAAAAGTTCAAGGCCATTGTGCTACTTTTACCGATACGTTAAATGTTTCACAAAATTTAAGAACAAAAAGAAATCTCTCATTCATGTGGGGGATTGTTGGAAATAAATGAGAAGATTGGGAAGAAGAGGTTGAGTGGTATTGGAGAAATATAAGTCCCACATTGTGTGTGATTTGTGATTATGTCTCCTTATATACCAAAGCCCAATATGATATTTCAAAACAAAAGAAATGAACACATGAGGGCTTGAATGAATGGGCTATGAAGGCTTTGGGCTTTCATATTAAATATTAAAATGTCAAAGATAAGGGCCTTGGGCCTTGGGGCTCTTGGGGTCTCTCGTGATAAATGGGCCGCCGACTGTTAAAATGCACGGAAAAACAGTATTTTTGCGCGGGTGTGAACGTTTGGACGAGCGGATGCATCTGTTCGTCTGAACAGTGATTGGGTGCGACTGGTTGAACCAGCGCGCCTGTACGGACAGACGCGCCTACCCCAGAAGGGCACCCCTCCGCTGCTATATATAGGCAGCCTGCCAGAGCCATAAAATGCACAAAAATTTAATTCATTCGATCTCCTTCTTCTTCACTGGTCTGTTCTTAAAAATACTCTCTTGAGTTCGTGTTGCTCTGCACTTGAAAGCGCTTCAAATTGCAGAGACCGGTCCGTTTTATCTTGGGAGACAATTGCTCGATAACCTTTAGCGCCAGTGAGGGAGCAATATTGTTTCAAAGAAACAGATTTACTCTGGACTCGGACGATACTGAAAGGTACTCTTCTTCTTTTTCTGTTTTGCAACGGTTCTGCTCTGTTGCAATTCCGGTCGCGCTTTTCGCCGTTACTAATTCTGAAACAATTCATATTAGTAACGCTTCTTGACGTGACAATTGGATAGTGACAATTTATTGATTGCTATCAGATTCGTATTGCGTTTGCATTGTTACGAATAACAATTTTGAAACAATATTGTCGTTTTGCAGAAAACGATAATGGCTAAAAACAATAGTGGTCCTGCTGCGCCAACACCACCTGTAACCAATCCTTTTGCACCCGTGGTTACGCCAATGGCACTGTCTCATGGAGAAACGCCAGAAAAGTTCACCGGAGCGGACTTCAAACGTTGGCAGCAAAAGATGCTATTTTACTTGACAACATTGGGCCTAGCAAAGTATCTTACAGAAGATGCTCCAGTCGTTGCAGAATTGGAACCGGATCCAGTTAAAGTTGAAGCCCATACTACTTGGAAAAATTCTGATTTCATGTGTAAAAATTACATCTTGAATGGCCTCGACAACAGTCTATACAACGTGTACTGCACTGTTGCAACATCCAAACAACTCTGGTTGGCTTTGGAAAAGAAGTATAAAACTGAAGATGCAGGCATGAAGAAATTCATCGCTGGGAAATTTCTTGACTTCAAAATGGTCGATACAAAAGCTGTGATCAACCAAATACAAGAACTGCAACTTATCATTCGTCAATTAGAAGATGAAAAGATGACACTTAGCGAATCTTTTCAAGTTGCCGCTGCTATTGAGAAGCTTCCTCCGTCGTGGAAGGACTTCAAGAACTACCTAAAGCACAAGCGCAAAGAAATGACAATGGAGGAACTTGTAGTTCGATTGAGAATTGAGGAAGATAATAGAAATTCTGAAAAGAAGATTTCTCAAAATGTGGTTGCCAAAGCAAACGTTGTCGAGACGGACAAGTCCAATAAGAGAAAACGTGACAACCAATCTAAGAAGTCAAAGAAATTCAAGGGGTCATGCCATAATTGTGGAAAGAAGGGTCATAAAGCTGCAGAATGTCGCGGTCCACCCAAAAAGAAGAAATCAGAAGCGAATGTGGCAGAAGTTTCAGACGGAGTTTCTGAAATGGACCTGTGTGCAGTTGTTTCAGAATGCAACCTTGTTGGCAACAACAAGGAGTGGTTTGTAGACACTGGAGCCACTAGGCATATATGCGCAAATAAGTGGATGTTCACAAACTACAAAAGTGCCACTAATGAAGAACAACTGTTTATGGGTAACTCGTCCACATCAAAGGTCGAAGGCAAGGGAAAGATTGTGCTGAAATTGACTTCTGGAAAAGAACTCACTCTAAATGATGTTCTCCATGTTCCAGAAATTCGCAAGAATCTAATTTCAGGATCATTGCTCAGCAAGCATGGCTTCAAACTGACATTTGTGGCTGATAAATTTGTGTTGTCTAAGAATGGAGTGTACATAGGAAAGGGTTATGTATGTGATGGTCTATTTAAGGCTAATGTAACCACTGTTGTACCAAACAATGATATGAATACAATTGAATCTTCTGCTTATATGGTTGACTCTCCTAATCTATGGCATTCTAGACTAGGTCATGTGAATTTTGATACTTTACAAAAACTGATCAATCTAGAATTCATACCTAAGTGTAGAATTGATTCAAATTACAAATGTCAAATTTGTGCTGAAGCCAAATTGACAAGAACCTCATTTCATCATGTTGAAAGAGAAACCGAACCTCTAGACTTAATACATACTGATGTATGTGACTTGAAAATGTGTCAAACTAGAGGAGGAAAAAGGTACTTCATCACCTTTATAGATGATTGTACAAGATACTGTTATGTATATCTCCTTAGAAGTAAGGATGAGGCATTCGATGTATTTAAATAGTATAAAGCAGAAGTTGAGAATCAACTCAATAGAAAAATAAAAGCTTTAAGAAGTGATAGAGGAGGAGAATATGAGTTTCCATTTGAGGAATTCTGTGCTGAGCATGGTATAATACACCAAACTACAGCTCCTTACTCACCTCAATCCAATGGTATAGCCGAACGGAAAAATAGAACTCTTAAAGAAATGATGAATGCCTTATTAATAAGCTCTGGCTTGCCAGATAATTTTTGGGGAGAAGCTATTCTTTCGGCAAATCATATTTTAAATAAAATACCACGAAAGAAAACGTCTAAGACTCCTCATGAACTTTGGAAAAACAGACCTCCATCCTACAAATACTTAAAAGTGTGGGGGTGTCTTGCCAAAGTGGAAATTCCAAAACCGAAAAAGGTTAAAATAGGACCAAAGACTATAGATTGCATATTCATTGGATATGCTCATAATAGTAGTGCATATCGATTTTTGGTGTACAAATCTGAAATTGATGACATTCATGAAAACACCATTATCGAGTCTCGAAATGCAAGATTTTTTGAGCACATTTATCCTCTAAAACCCTCTATTGAAACAAGTGTTCGAAAGAGGCCAAGAGATCCAGATACTCCTGAGGATAATGCTGATCAAAATAAAATGAATGATGAAACTGAGATAGAGGAACCGAGAAGGAGCAAGCGACAAAGGACCACTAAATCCTTTGGACCGGATTTCTATGCATATATGATAGAAAATGAACCTCTAACTTACCAACAAGCAATGTCATCTCCCGATGCTCCTTATTGGAAAGAAGCCGTCAATAGTGAAATAGAATCCATTCTACAAAACCATACGTGGGAACTAGTGGATCTCCCTAAAGGATCAAAACCACTAGGATATAAATGGATATTTAAGAAGAAACTAAAGGCTGACGGCTCAATAGACAAGTATAAAGCAAGACTTGTAATAAAAGGATTCAGACAGAAGCAAGATCTGGATTACTTTGATACGTACTCTCCAGTTACCAGAATAACATCAATTAGGATGCTTATTGCAATCGCATCTATATTGAATTTAGAAATACACCAAATGGATGTGAAAACTGCGTTTTTGAATGGTGAACTGGAAGAGGAAATATATATGCAGCAACCAGAAGGGTTTCTAAGCCCAGGAAATGAAAATAAGGTGTGCAAGTTAGTGAAATCTCTTTATGGCCTTAAACAAGCACCAAAACAATGGCATGAGAAATTTGATGAAGCAATGTTATCAAATGGATTCAAAATAAATGAATCAGATAAATGCGTCTATATAAAATGTATAGATGTTGGATATGTCATTGTTTGTCTCTACGTTGATGATTTACTAATCCTAGGAAGTAATAAGGTCATAATAAAGTCTACGAAGGACATGCTATCCTCTAGATTTGATATGAAGGACCTAGGAGTGGCCGATGTAATTTTGGGTGTAAAAATTATAAAGACACCACAGGGATATTCGTTATCTCAGTCACATTACATTGCTAAAATTCTTGAAAAATTCAAGCAGTATAATGTAACTGCTGCAAAATCACCAGTAGATATGAACCAAAATTGGGTAAAGAACACTGGTGATGGTATCTATCAGCTTGAATACTCTCGTATACTGGGAAGTATTATGTATGTCATGAATTGCACTAGGCCTGATATTGCGTACGCTGTAAGCAAGCTAAGTAGATATACCAGCAATCCTGGTAAAAATCATTGGAAAGCAATAATCAGAGTTCTAGGATATCTAAAGTATACACAAAACTATGTGTTGCAATATGATAAGTATCCTTCAGTAATAGAAGGATATAGTGACGCCAATTGGATAACGGGCTCAAATGACACAAAATCCACAAGTGGATATGTGTTTACATTAGGAAATGGAGCAATTTCGTGGAAATCATCCAAGCAGACTTGCATAGCAAGGTCAACAATGGAATCTGAGTTCATTGCTCTGGATAAAGCCGCGGAAGAAGCAGATTGGCTTAGGGGGTTTTTAGAGGACATTCCAAATTGGGAAAAACCAGTACCTCCAATATGTATACACTGTGATAGTCAATCTGCTATAGGAAGGGCGAATAGTACATTGTATAATGGTAAATCTAGACATATTCGTCGTAGGCATAAAACTATAAGACAACTTCTCTCTAATGGAGTTATCACTATAGACTATGTAAGGTCAAAGGATAACATTGCGGATCCACTAACTAAAGGCTTGCCTAGAGAGAAAGTTCAAACCTTATCGATGGGAATGGGTTTAAGACCTATGATCTAAAAGTTTTTCTAAACGGAAACCCCACCTAGTTGACTGGAGATCCCAAGATCTAGGTTCAAAGGGACAACTAAGTTTATAGATAAACTTAATGGCACTGTTAAAATACAGACCATTCCTATGATAAGTCAGTGCACAACCCGTCGGAGAATAGGATAAGCTTAGCTTTTAATGATGTCTATACTGTGGTGTTATAAAAGACCCAAGTGGAGTATTACGGGATACTCTTTATAGAATCACCTACGTGAGTGTGAAGGCGCCGCTTCAAAAAGAATTGTAAGGTCGAATTCTTTAAACACTCATGAGACCAAGCAGGTGTTCATGGCAAAAACGAACACAAACAGAGAACCAAGGGGTTTAGAAACACTTAGCATGTGTTATCTTTATATACTTACACAAAAGGCTTACAGTTCAAAGACAATCTAGTCCACTGATTCGCCAGTAGGTTATAACGATAAACACTAGGAAAAGTTCAAGGCCATTGTGCTACTTTTACCGATACGTTAAATGTTTCACAAAATTTAAGAACAAAAAGAAATCTCTCATTCATGTGGGGGATTGTTGGAAATAAATGAGAAGATTGGGAAGAAGAGGTTGAGTGGTATTGGAGAAATATAAGTCCCACATTGTGTGTGATTTGTGATTATGTCTCCTTATATACCAAAGCCCAATATGATATTTCAAAACAAAAGAAATGAACACATGAGGGCTTGAATGAATGGGCTATGAAGGCTTTGGGCTTTCATATTAAATATTAAAATGTCAAAGATAAGGGCCTTGGGCCTTGGGGCTCTTGGGGTCTCTCGTGATAAATGGGCCGCCGACTGTTAAAATGCGCGGAAAAACAGTATTTTTGCGCGGGTGTGAACGTTTGGACGAGCGGATGCATCTGTTCGTCTGAACAGTGATTGGGTGCGACTGGTTGAACCAGCGCGCCTGTACGGACAGACGCGCCTACCCCAGAAGGGCACCCCTCCGCTGCTATATATAGGCAGCCTGCCAGAGCCATAAAATGCACAAAAATTTAATTCATTCGATCTCCTTCTTCTTCACTGCTCTGTTCTTAAAAATACTCTCTTGAGTTCGTGTTGCTCTGCACTTGAAAGCGCTTCAAATTGCAGAGACCGGTCCGTTTTATCTTGGGAGACAATTGCTCGATAACCTTTAGCGCCAGTGAGGGAGCAATATTGTTTCAAAGAAACAGATTTACTCTGGACTCGGACGATACTGAAAGGTACTCTTCTTCTTTTTCTGTTTTGCAACGGTTCTGCTCTGTTGCAATTCCGGTCGCGCTTTTCGCCGTTACTAATTCTGAAACAATTCATATTAGTAACGCTTCTTGACGTGACAATTGGATAGTGACAATTTATTGATTGCTATCAGATTCGTATTGCGTTTGCATTGTTACGAATAACAATTTTGAAACAATATTGTCGTTTTGCAGAAAACGATAATGGCTAAAAACAATAGTGGTCCTGCTGCGCCAACACCACCTGTAACCAATCCTTTTGCACCCGTGGTTACGCCAATGGCACTGTCTCATGGAGAAACGCCAGAAAAGTTCACCGGAGCGGACTTCAAACGTTGGCAGCAAAAGATGCTATTTTACTTGACAACATTGGGCCTAGCAAAGTATCTTACAGAAGATGCTCCAGTCGTTGCAGAATTGGAACCGGATCCAGTTAAAGTTGAAGCCCATACTACTTGGAAAAATTCTGATTTCATGTGTAAAAATTACATCTTGAATGGCCTCGACAACAGTCTATACAACGTGTACTGCACTGTTGCAACATCCAAACAACTCTGGTTGGCTTTGGAAAAGAAGTATAAAACTGAAGATGCAGGCATGAAGAAATTCATCGCTGGGAAATTTCTTGACTTCAAAATGGTCGATACAAAAGCTGTGATCAACCAAATACAAGAACTGCAACTTATCATTCGTCAATTAGAAGATGAAAAGATGACACTTAGCGAATCTTTTCAAGTTGCCGCTGCTATTGAGAAGCTTCCTCCGTCGTGGAAGGACTTCAAGAACTACCTAAAGCACAAGCGCAAAGAAATGACAATGGAGGAACTTGTAGTTCGATTGAGAATTGAGGAAGATAATAGAAATTCTGAAAAGAAGATTTCTCAAAATGTGGTTGCCAAAGCAAACGTTGTCGAGACGGACAAGTCCAATAAGAGAAAACGTGACAACCAATCTAAGAAGTCAAAGAAATTCAAGGGGTCATGCCATAATTGTGGAAAGAAGGGTCATAAAGCTGCAGAATGTCGCGGTCCACCCAAAAAGAAGAAATCAGAAGCGAATGTGGCAGAAGTTTCAGACGGAGTTTCTGAAATGGACCTGTGTGCAGTTGTTTCAGAATGCAACCTTGTTGGCAACAACAAGGAGTGGTTTGTAGACACTGGAGCCACTAGGCATATATGCGCAAATAAGTGGATGTTCACAAACTACAAAAGTGCCACTAATGAAGAACAACTGTTTATGGGTAACTCGTCCACATCAAAGGTCGAAGGCAAGGGAAAGATTGTGCTGAAATTGACTTCTGGAAAAGAACTCACTCTAAATGATGTTCTCCATGTTCCAGAAATTCGCAAGAATCTAATTTCAGGATCATTGCTCAGCAAGCATGGCTTCAAACTGACATTTGTGGCTGATAAATTTGTGTTGTCTAAGAATGGAGTGTACATAGGAAAGGGTTATGTATGTGATGGTCTATTTAAGGCTAATGTAACCACTGTTGTACCAAACAATGATATGAATACAATTGAATCTTCTGCTTATATGGTTGACTCTCCTAATCTATGGCATTCTAGACTAGGTCATGTGAATTTTGATACTTTACAAAAACTGATCAATCTAGAATTCATACCTAAGTGTAGAATTGATTCAAATTACAAATGTCAAATTTGTGCTGAAGCCAAATTGACAAGAACCTCATTTCATCATGTTGAAAGAGAAACCGAACCTCTAGACTTAATACATACTGATGTATGTGACTTGAAAATGTGTCAAACTAGAGGAGGAAAAAGGTACTTCATCACCTTTATAGATGATTGTACAAGATACTGTTATGTATATCTCCTTAGAAGTAAGGATGAGGCATTCGATGTATTTAAACAGTATAAAGCAGAAGTTGAGAATCAACTCAATAGAAAAATAAAAGCTTTAAGAAGTGATAGAGGAGGAGAATATGAGTTTCCATTTGAGGAATTCTGTGCTGAGCATGGTATAATACACCAAACTACAGCTCCTTACTCACCTCAATCCAATGGTATAGCCGAACGGAAAAATAGAACTCTTAAAGAAATGATGAATGCCTTATTAATAAGCTCTGGCTTGCCAGATAATTTTTGGGGAGAAGCTATTCTTTCGGCAAATCATATTTTAAATAAAATACCACGAAAGAAAACGTCTAAGACTCCTCATGAACTTTGGAAAAACAGACCTCCATCCTACAAATACTTAAAAGTGTGGGGGTGTCTTGCCAAAGTGGAAATTCCAAAACCGAAAAAGGTTAAAATAGGACCAAAGACTATAGATTGCATATTCATTGGATATGCTCATAATAGTAGTGCATATCGATTTTTGGTGTACAAATCTGAAATTGATGACATTCATGAAAACACCATTATCGAGTCTCGAAATGCAAGATTTTTTGAGCACATTTATCCTCTAAAACCCTCTATTGAAACAAGTGTTCGAAAGAGGCCAAGAGATCCAGATACTCCTGAGGATAATGCTGATCAAAATAAAATGAATGATGAAACTGAGATAGAGGAACCGAGAAGGAGCAAGCGACAAAGGACCACTAAATCCTTTGGACCGGATTTCTATGCATATATGATAGAAAATGAACCTCTAACTTACCAACAAGCAATGTCATCTCCCGATGCTCCTTATTGGAAAGAAGCCGTCAATAGTGAAATAGAATCCATTCTACAAAACCATACGTGGGAACTAGTGGATCTCCCTAAAGGATCAAAACCACTAGGATATAAATGGATATTTAAGAAGAAACTAAAGGCTGACGGCTCAATAGACAAGTATAAAGCAAGACTTGTAATAAAAGGATTCAGACAGAAGCAAGATCTGGATTACTTTGATACGTACTCTCCAGTTACCAGAATAACATCAATTAGGATGCTTATTGCAATCGCATCTATATTGAATTTAGAAATACACCAAATGGATGTGAAAACTGCGTTTTTGAATGGTGAACTGGAAGAGGAAATATATATGCAGCAACCAGAAGGGTTTCTAAGCCCAGGAAATGAAAATAAGGTGTGCAAGTTAGTGAAATCTCTTTATGGCCTTAAACAAGCACCAAAACAATGGCATGAGAAATTTGATGAAGCAATGTTATCAAATGGATTCAAAATAAATGAATCAGATAAATGCGTCTATATAAAATGTATAGATGTTGGATATGTCATTGTTTGTCTCTACGTTGATGATTTACTAATCCTAGGAAGTAACAAGGTCATAATAAAGTCTACGAAGGACATGCTATCCTCTAGATTTGATATGAAGGACCTAGGAGTGGCCGATGTAATTTTGGGTGTAAAAATTATAAAGACACCACAGGGATATTCGTTATCTCAGTCACATTACATTGCTAAAATTCTTGAAAAATTCAAGCAGTATAATGTAACTGCTGCAAAATCACCAGTAGATATGAACCAAAATTGGGTAAAGAACACTGGTGATGGTATCTATCAGCTTGAATACTCTCGTATACTGGGAAGTATTATGTATGTCATGAATTGCACTAGGCCTGATATTGCGTACGCTGTAAGCAAGCTAAGTAGATATACCAGCAATCCTGGTAAAAATCATTGGAAAGCAATAATCAGAGTTCTAGGATATCTAAAGTATACACAAAACTATGTGTTGCAATATGATAAGTATCCTTCAGTAATAGAAGGATATAGTGACGCCAATTGGATAACGGGCTCAAATGACACAAAATCCACAAGTGGATATGTGTTTACATTAGGAAATGGAGCAATTTCGTGGAAATCATCCAAGCAGACTTGCATAGCAAGGTCAACAATGGAATCTGAGTTCATTGCTCTGGATAAAGCCGCGGAAGAAGCAGATTGGCTTAGGGGGTTTTTAGAGGACATTCCAAATTGGGAAAAACCAGTACCTCCAATATGTATACACTGTGATAGTCAATCTGCTATAGGAAGGGCGAATAGTACATTGTATAATGGTAAATCTAGACATATTCGTCGTAGGCATAAAACTATAAGACAACTTCTCTCTAATGGAGTTATCACTATAGACTATGTAAGGTCAAAGGATAACATTGCGGATCCACTAACTAAAGGCTTGCCTAGAGAGAAAGTTCAAACCTTATCGATGGGAATGGGTTTAAGACCTATGATCTAAAAGTTTTTCTAAACGGAAACCCCACCTAGTTGACTGGAGATCCCAAGATCTAGGTTCAAAGGGACAACTAAGTTTATAGATAAACTTAATGGCACTGTTAAAATACAGACCATTCCTATGATAAGTCAGTGCACAACCCGTCGGAGAATAGGATAAGCTTAGCTTTTAATGATGTCTATACTGTGGTGTTATAAAAGACCCAAGTGGAGTATTACGGGATACTCTTTATAGAATCACCTACGTGAGTGTGAAGGCGCCGCTTCAAAAAGAATTGTAAGGTCGAATTCTTTAAACACTCATGAGACCAAGCAGGTGTTCATGGCAAAAACGAACACAAACAGAGAACCAAGGGGTTTAGAAACACTTAGCATGTGTTATCTTTATATACTTACACAAAAGGCTTACAGTTCAAAGACAATCTAGTCCACTGATTCGCCAGTAGGTTATAACGATAAACACTAGGAAAAGTTCAAGGCCATTGTGCTACTTTTACCGATACGTTAAATGTTTCACAAAATTTAAGAACAAAAAGAAATCTCTCATTCATGTGGGGGATTGTTGGAAATAAATGAGAAGATTGGGAAGAAGAGGTTGAGTGGTATTGGAGAAATATAAGTCCCACATTGTGTGTGATTTGTGATTATGTCTCCTTATATACCAAAGCCCAATATGATATTTCAAAACAAAAGAAATGAACACATGAGGGCTTGAATGAATGGGCTATGAAGGCTTTGGGCTTTCATATTAAATATTAAAATGTCAAAGATAAGGGCCTTGGGCCTTGGGGCTCTTGGGGTCTCTCGTGATAAATGGGCCGCCGACTGTTAAAATGCGCGGAAAAACAGTATTTTTGCGCGGGTGTGAACGTTTGGACGAGCGGATGCATCTGTTCGTCTGAACAGTGATTGGGTGCGACTGGTTGAACCAGCGCGCCTGTACGGACAGACGCGCCTACCCCAGAAGGGCACCCCTCCGCTGCTATATATAGGCAGCCTGCCAGAGCCATAAAATGCACAAAAATTTAATTCATTCGATCTCCTTCTTCTTCACTGCTCTGTTCTTAAAAATACTCTCTTGAGTTCGTGTTGCTCTGCACTTGAAAGCGCTTCAAATTGCAGAGACCGGTCCGTTTTATCTTGGGAGACAATTGCTCGATAACCTTTAGCGCCAGTGAGGGAGCAATATTGTTTCAAAGAAACAGATTTACTCTGGACTCGGACGATACTGAAAGGTACTCTTCTTCTTTTTCTGTTTTGCAACGGTTCTGCTCTGTTGCAATTCCGGTCGCGCTTTTCGCCGTTACTAATTCTGAAACAATTCATATTAGTAACGCTTCTTGACGTGACAATTGGATAGTGACAATTTATTGATTGCTATCAGATTCGTATTGCGTTTGCATTGTTACGAATAACAATTTTGAAACAATATTGTCGTTTTGCAGAAAACGATAATGGATAAAAACAATAGTGGTCCTGCTGCGCCAACACCACCTGTAACCAATCCTTTTGCACCCGTGGTTACGCCAATGGCACTGTCTCATGGAGAAACGCCAGAAAAGTTCACCGGAGCGGACTTCAAACGTTGGCAGCAAAAGATGCTATTTTACTTGACAACATTGGGCCTAGCAAAGTATCTTACAGAAGATGCTCCAGTCGTTGCAGAATTGGAACCGGATCCAGTTAAAGTTGAAGCCCATACTACTTGGAAAAATTCTGATTTCATGTGTAAAAATTACATCTTGAATGGCCTCGACAACAGTCTATACAACGTGTACTGCACTGTTGCAACATCCAAACAACTCTGGTTGGCTTTGGAAAAGAAGTATAAAACTGAAGATGCAGGCATGAAGAAATTCATCGCTGGGAAATTTCTTGACTTCAAAATGGTCGATACAAAAGCTGTGATCAACCAAATACAAGAACTGCAACTTATCATTCGTCAATTAGAAGATGAAAAGATGACACTTAGCGAATCTTTTCAAGTTGCCGCTGCTATTGAGAAGCTTCCTCCGTCGTGGAAGGACTTCAAGAACTACCTAAAGCACAAGCGCAAAGAAATGACAATGGAGGAACTTGTAGTTCGATTGAGAATTGAGGAAGATAATAGAAATTCTGAAAAGAAGATTTCTCAAAATGTGGTTGCCAAAGCAAACGTTGTCGAGACGGACAAGTCCAATAAGAGAAAACGTGACAACCAATCTAAGAAGTCAAAGAAATTCAAGGGGTCATGCCATAATTGTGGAAAGAAGGGTCATAAAGCTGCAGAATGTCGCGGTCCACCCAAAAAGAAGAAATCAGAAGCGAATGTGGCAGAAGTTTCAGACGGAGTTTCTGAAATGGACCTGTGTGCAGTTGTTTCAGAATGCAACCTTGTTGGCAACAACAAGGAGTGGTTTGTAGACACTGGAGCCACTAGGCATATATGCGCAAATAAGTGGATGTTCACAAACTACAAAAGTGCCACTAATGAAGAACAACTGTTTATGGGTAACTCGTCCACATCAAAGGTCGAAGGCAAGGGAAAGATTGTGCTGAAATTGACTTCTGGAAAAGAACTCACTCTAAATGATGTTCTCCATGTTCCAGAAATTCGCAAGAATCTAATTTCAGGATCATTGCTCAGCAAGCATGGCTTCAAACTGACATTTGTGGCTGATAAATTTGTGTTGTCTAAGAATGGAGTGTACATAGGAAAGGGTTATGTATGTGATGGTCTATTTAAGGCTAATGTAACCACTGTTGTACCAAACAATGATATGAATACAATTGAATCTTCTGCTTATATGGTTGACTCTCCTAATCTATGGCATTCTAGACTAGGTCATGTGAATTTTGATACTTTACAAAAACTGATCAATCTAGAATTCATACCTAAGTGTAGAATTGATTCAAATTACAAATGTCAAATTTGTGCTGAAGCCAAATTGACAAGAACCTCATTTCATCATGTTGAAAGAGAAACCGAACCTCTAGACTTAATACATACTGATGTATGTGACTTGAAAATGTGTCAAACTAGAGGAGGAAAAAGGTACTTCATCACCTTTATAGATGATTGTACAAGATACTGTTATGTATATCTCCTTAGAAGTAAGGATGAGGCATTCGATGTATTTAAACAGTATAAAGCAGAAGTTGAGAATCAACTCAATAGAAAAATAAAAGCTTTAAGAAGTGATAGAGGAGGAGAATATGAGTTTCCATTTGAGGAATTCTGTGCTGAGCATGGTATAATACACCAAACTACAGCTCCTTACTCACCTCAATCCAATGGTATAGCCGAACGGAAAAATAGAACTCTTAAAGAAATGATGAATGCCTTATTAATAAGCTCTGGCTTGCCAGATAATTTTTGGGGAGAAGCTATTCTTTCGGCAAATCATATTTTAAATAAAATACCACGAAAGAAAACGTCTAAGACTCCTCATGAACTTTGGAAAAACAGACCTCCATCCTACAAATACTTAAAAGTGTGGGGGTGTCTTGCCAAAGTGGAAATTCCAAAACCGAAAAAGGTTAAAATAGGACCAAAGACTATAGATTGCATATTCATTGGATATGCTCATAATAGTAGTGCATATCGATTTTTGGTGTACAAATCTGAAATTGATGACATTCATGAAAACACCATTATCGAGTCTCGAAATGCAAGATTTTTTGAGCACATTTATCCTCTAAAACCCTCTATTGAAACAAGTGTTCGAAAGAGGCCAAGAGATCCAGATACTCCTGAGGATAATGCTGATCAAAATAAAATGAATGATGAAACTGAGATAGAGGAACCGAGAAGGAGCAAGCGACAAAGGACCACTAAATCCTTTGGACCGGATTTCTATGCATATATGATAGAAAATGAACCTCTAACTTACCAACAAGCAATGTCATCTCCCGATGCTCCTTATTGGAAAGAAGCCGTCAATAGTGAAATAGAATCCATTCTACAAAACCATACGTGGGAACTAGTGGATCTCCCTAAAGGATCAAAACCACTAGGATATAAATGGATATTTAAGAAGAAACTAAAGGCTGACGGCTCAATAGACAAGTATAAAGCAAGACTTGTAATAAAAGGATTCAGACAGAAGCAAGATCTGGATTACTTTGATACGTACTCTCCAGTTACCAGAATAACATCAATTAGGATGCTTATTGCAATCGCATCTATATTGAATTTAGAAATACACCAAATGGATGTGAAAACTGCGTTTTTGAATGGTGAACTGGAAGAGGAAATATATATGCAGCAACCAGAAGGGTTTCTAAGCCCAGGAAATGAAAATAAGGTGTGCAAGTTAGTGAAATCTCTTTATGGCCTTAAACAAGCACCAAAACAATGGCATGAGAAATTTGATGAAGCAATGTTATCAAATGGATTCAAAATAAATGAATCAGATAAATGCGTCTATATAAAATGTATAGATGTTGGATATGTCATTGTTTGTCTCTACGTTGATGATTTACTAATCCTAGGAAGTAATAAGGTCATAATAAAGTCTACGAAGGACATGCTATCCTCTAGATTTGATATGAAGGACCTAGGAGTGGCCGATGTAATTTTGGGTGTAAAAATTATAAAGACACCACAGGGATATTCGTTATCTCAGTCACATTACATTGCTAAAATTCTTGAAAAATTCAAGCAGTATAATGTAACTGCTGCAAAATCACCAGTAGATATGAACCAAAATTGGGTAAAGAACACTGGTGATGGTATCTATCAGCTTGAATACTCTCGTATACTGGGAAGTATTATGTATGTCATGAATTGCACTAGGCCTGATATTGCGTACGCTGTAAGCAAGCTAAGTAGATATACCAGCAATCCTGGTAAAAATCATTGGAAAGCAATAATCAGAGTTCTAGGATATCTAAAGTATACACAAAACTATGTGTTGCAATATGATAAGTATCCTTCAGTAATAGAAGGATATAGTGACGCCAATTGGATAACGGGCTCAAATGACACAAAATCCACAAGTGGATATGTGTTTACATTAGGAAATGGAGCAATTTCGTGGAAATCATCCAAGCAGACTTGCATAGCAAGGTCAACAATGGAATCTGAGTTCATTGCTCTGGATAAAGCCGCGGAAGAAGCAGATTGGCTTAGGGGGTTTTTAGAGGACATTCCAAATTGGGAAAAACCAGTACCTCCAATATGTATACACTGTGATAGTCAATCTGCTATAGGAAGGGCGAATAGTACATTGTATAATGGTAAATCTAGACATATTCGTCGTAGGCATAAAACTATAAGACAACTTCTCTCTAATGGAGTTATCACTATAGACTATGTAAGGTCAAAGGATAACATTGCGGATCCACTAACTAAAGGCTTGCCTAGAGAGAAAGTTCAAACCTTATCGATGGGAATGGGTTTAAGACCTATGATCTAAAAGTTTTTCTAAACGGAAACCCCACCTAGTTGACTGGAGATCCCAAGATCTAGGTTCAAAGGGACAACTAAGTTTATAGATAAACTTAATGGCACTGTTAAAATACAGACCATTCCTATGATAAGTCAGTGCACAACCCGTCGGAGAATAGGATAAGCTTAGCTTTTAATGATGTCTATACTGTGGTGTTATAAAAGACCCAAGTGGAGTATTACGGGATACTCTTTATAGAATCACCTACGTGAGTGTGAAGGCGCCGCTTCAAAAAGAATTGTAAGGTCGAATTCTTTAAACACTCATGAGACCAAGCAGGTGTTCATGGCAAAAACGAACACAAACAGAGAACCAAGGGGTTTAGAAACACTTAGCATGTGTTATCTTTATATACTTACACAAAAGGCTTACAGTTCAAAGACAATCTAGTCCACTGATTCGCCAGTAGGTTATAACGATAAACACTAGGAAAAGTTCAAGGCCATTGTGCTACTTTTACCGATACGTTAAATGTTTCACAAAATTTAAGAACAAAAAGAAATCTCTCATTCATGTGGGGGATTGTTGGAAATAAATGAGAAGATTGGGAAGAAGAGGTTGAGTGGTATTGGAGAAATATAAGTCCCACATTGTGTGTGATTTGTGATTATGTCTCCTTATATACCAAAGCCCAATATGATATTTCAAAACAAAAGAAATGAACACATGAGGGCTTGAATGAATGGGCTATGAAGGCTTTGGGCTTTCATATTAAATATTAAAATGTCAAAGATAAGGGCCTTGGGCCTTGGGGCTCTTGGGGTCTCTCGTGATAAATGGGCCGCCGACTGTTAAAATGCGCGGAAAAACAGTATTTTTGCGCGGGTGTGAACGTTTGGACGAGCGGATGCATCTGTTCGTCTGAACAGTGATTGGGTGCGACTGGTTGAACCAGCGCGCCTGTACGGACAGACGCGCCTACCCCAGAAGGGCACCCCTCCGCTGCTATATATAGGCAGCCTGCCAGAGCCATAAAATGCACAAAAATTTAATTCATTCGATCTCCTTCTTCTTCACTGCTCTGTTCTTAAAAATACTCTCTTGAGTTCGTGTTGCTCTGCACTTGAAAGCGCTTCAAATTGCAGAGACCGGTCCGTTTTATCTTGGGAGACAATTGCTCGATAACCTTTAGCGCCAGTGAGGGAGCAATATTGTTTCAAAGAAACAGATTTACTCTGGACTCGGACGATACTGAAAGGTACTCTTCTTCTTTTTCTGTTTTGCAACGGTTCTGCTCTGTTGCAATTCCGGTCGCGCTTTTCGCCGTTACTAATTCTGAAACAATTCATATTAGTAACGCTTCTTGACGTGACAATTGGATAGTGACAATTTATTGATTGCTATCAGATTCGTATTGCGTTTGCATTGTTACGAATAACAATTTTGAAACAATATTGTCGTTTTGCAGAAAACGATAATGGCTAAAAACAATAGTGGTCCTGCTGCGCCAACACCACCTGTAACCAATCCTTTTGCACCCGTGGTTACGCCAATGGCACTGTCTCATGGAGAAACGCCAGAAAAGTTCACCGGAGCGGACTTCAAACGTTGGCAGCAAAAGATGCTATTTTACTTGACAACATTGGGCCTAGCAAAGTATCTTACAGAAGATGCTCCAGTCGTTGCAGAATTGGAACCGGATCCAGTTAAAGTTGAAGCCCATACTACTTGGAAAAATTCTGATTTCATGTGTAAAAATTACATCTTGAATGGCCTCGACAACAGTCTATACAACGTGTACTGCACTGTTGCAACATCCAAACAACTCTGGTTGGCTTTGGAAAAGAAGTATAAAACTGAAGATGCAGGCATGAAGAAATTCATCGCTGGGAAATTTCTTGACTTCAAAATGGTCGATACAAAAGCTGTGATCAACCAAATACAAGAACTGCAACTTATCATTCGTCAATTAGAAGATGAAAAGATGACACTTAGCGAATCTTTTCAAGTTGCCGCTGCTATTGAGAAGCTTCCTCCGTCGTGGAAGGACTTCAAGAACTACCTAAAGCACAAGCGCAAAGAAATGACAATGGAGGAACTTGTAGTTCGATTGAGAATTGAGGAAGATAATAGAAATTCTGAAAAGAAGATTTCTCAAAATGTGGTTGCCAAAGCAAACGTTGTCGAGACGGACAAGTCCAATAAGAGAAAACGTGACAACCAATCTAAGAAGTCAAAGAAATTCAAGGGGTCATGCCATAATTGTGGAAAGAAGGGTCATAAAGCTGCAGAATGTCGCGGTCCACCCAAAAAGAAGAAATCAGAAGCGAATGTGGCAGAAGTTTCAGACGGAGTTTCTGAAATGGACCTGTGTGCAGTTGTTTCAGAATGCAACCTTGTTGGCAACAACAAGGAGTGGTTTGTAGACACTGGAGCCACTAGGCATATATGCGCAAATAAGTGGATGTTCACAAACTACAAAAGTGCCACTAATGAAGAACAACTGTTTATGGGTAACTCGTCCACATCAAAGGTCGAAGGCAAGGGAAAGATTGTGCTGAAATTGACTTCTGGAAAAGAACTCACTCTAAATGATGTTCTCCATGTTCCAGAAATTCGCAAGAATCTAATTTCAGGATCATTGCTCAGCAAGCATGGCTTCAAACTGACATTTGTGGCTGATAAATTTGTGTTGTCTAAGAATGGAGTGTACATAGGAAAGGGTTATGTATGTGATGGTCTATTTAAGGCTAATGTAACCACTGTTGTACCAAACAATGATATGAATACAATTGAATCTTCTGCTTATATGGTTGACTCTCCTAATCTATGGCATTCTAGACTAGGTCATGTGAATTTTGATACTTTACAAAAACTGATCAATCTAGAATTCATACCTAAGTGTAGAATTGATTCAAATTACAAATGTCAAATTTGTGCTGAAGCCAAATTGACAAGAACCTCATTTCATCATGTTGAAAGAGAAACCGAACCTCTAGACTTAATACATACTGATGTATGTGACTTGAAAATGTGTCAAACTAGAGGAGGAAAAAGGTACTTCATCACCTTTATAGATGATTGTACAAGATACTGTTATGTATATCTCCTTAGAAGTAAGGATGAGGCATTCGATGTATTTAAACAGTATAAAGCAGAAGTTGAGAATCAACTCAATAGAAAAATAAAAGCTTTAAGAAGTGATAGAGGAGGAGAATATGAGTTTCCATTTGAGGAATTCTGTGCTGAGCATGGTATAATACACCAAACTACAGCTCCTTACTCACCTCAATCCAATGGTATAGCCGAACGGAAAAATAGAACTCTTAAAGAAATGATGAATGCCTTATTAATAAGCTCTGGCTTGCCAGATAATTTTTGGGGAGAAGCTATTCTTTCGGCAAATCATATTTTAAATAAAATACCACGAAAGAAAACGTCTAAGACTCCTCATGAACTTTGGAAAAACAGACCTCCATCCTACAAATACTTAAAAGTGTGGGGGTGTCTTGCCAAAGTGGAAATTCCAAAACCGAAAAAGGTTAAAATAGGACCAAAGACTATAGATTGCATATTCATTGGATATGCTCATAATAGTAGTGCATATCGATTTTTGGTGTACAAATCTGAAATTGATGACATTCATGAAAACACCATTATCGAGTCTCGAAATGCAAGATTTTTTGAGCACATTTATCCTCTAAAACCCTCTATTGAAACAAGTGTTCGAAAGAGGCCAAGAGATCCAGATACTCCTGAGGATAATGCTGATCAAAATAAAATGAATGATGAAACTGAGATAGAGGAACCGAGAAGGAGCAAGCGACAAAGGACCACTAAATCCTTTGGACCGGATTTCTATGCATATATGATAGAAAATGAACCTCTAACTTACCAACAAGCAATGTCATCTCCCGATGCTCCTTATTGGAAAGAAGCCGTCAATAGTGAAATAGAATCCATTCTACAAAACCATACGTGGGAACTAGTGGATCTCCCTAAAGGATCAAAACCACTAGGATATAAATGGATATTTAAGAAGAAACTAAAGGCTGACGGCTCAATAGACAAGTATAAAGCAAGACTTGTAATAAAAGGATTCAGACAGAAGCAAGATCTGGATTACTTTGATACGTACTCTCCAGTTACCAGAATAACATCAATTAGGATGCTTATTGCAATCGCATCTATATTGAATTTAGAAATACACCAAATGGATGTGAAAACTGCGTTTTTGAATGGTGAACTGGAAGAGGAAATATATATGCAGCAACCAGAAGGGTTTCTAAGCCCAGGAAATGAAAATAAGGTGTGCAAGTTAGTGAAATCTCTTTATGGCCTTAAACAAGCACCAAAACAATGGCATGAGAAATTTGATGAAGCAATGTTATCAAATGGATTCAAAATAAATGAATCAGATAAATGCGTCTATATAAAATGTATAGATGTTGGATATGTCATTGTTTGTCTCTACGTTGATGATTTACTAATCCTAGGAAGTAATAAGGTCATAATAAAGTCTACGAAGGACATGCTATCCTCTAGATTTGATATGAAGGACCTAGGAGTGGCCGATGTAATTTTGGGTGTAAAAATTATAAAGACACCACAGGGATATTCGTTATCTCAGTCACATTACATTGCTAAAATTCTTGAAAAATTCAAGCAGTATAATGTAACTGCTGCAAAATCACCAGTAGATATGAACCAAAATTGGGTAAAGAACACTGGTGATGGTATCTATCAGCTTGAATACTCTCGTATACTGGGAAGTATTATGTATGTCATGAATTGCACTAGGCCTGATATTGCGTACGCTGTAAGCAAGCTAAGTAGATATACCAGCAATCCTGGTAAAAATCATTGGAAAGCAATAATCAGAGTTCTAGGATATCTAAAGTATACACAAAACTATGTGTTGCAATATGATAAGTATCCTTCAGTAATAGAAGGATATAGTGACGCCAATTGGATAACGGGCTCAAATGACACAAAATCCACAAGTGGATATGTGTTTACATTAGGAAATGGAGCAATTTCGTGGAAATCATCCAAGCAGACTTGCATAGCAAGGTCAACAATGGAATCTGAGTTCATTGCTCTGGATAAAGCCGCGGAAGAAGCAGATTGGCTTAGGGGGTTTTTAGAGGACATTCCAAATTGGGAAAAACCAGTACCTCCAATATGTATACACTGTGATAGTCAATCTGCTATAGGAAGGGCGAATAGTACATTGTATAATGGTAAATCTAGACATATTCGTCGTAGGCATAAAACTATAAGACAACTTCTCTCTAATGGAGTTATCACTATAGACTATGTAAGGTCAAAGGATAACATTGCGGATCCACTAACTAAAGGCTTGCCTAGAGAGAAAGTTCAAACCTTATCGATGGGAATGGGTTTAAGACCTATGATCTAAAAGTTTTTCTAAACGGAAACCCCACCTAGTTGACTGGAGATCCCAAGATCTAGGTTCAAAGGGACAACTAAGTTTATAGATAAACTTAATGGCACTGTTAAAATACAGACCATTCCTATGATAAGTCAGTGCACAACCCGTCGGAGAATAGGATAAGCTTAGCTTTTAATGATGTCTATACTGTGGTGTTATAAAAGACCCAAGTGGAGTATTACGGGATACTCTTTATAGAATCACCTACGTGAGTGTGAAGGCGCCGCTTCAAAAAGAATTGTAAGGTCGAATTCTTTAAACACTCATGAGACCAAGCAGGTGTTCATGGCAAAAACGAACACAAACAGAGAACCAAGGGGTTTAGAAACACTTAGCATGTGTTATCTTTATATACTTACACAAAAGGCTTACAGTTCAAAGACAATCTAGTCCACTGATTCGCCAGTAGGTTATAACGATAAACACTAGGAAAAGTTCAAGGCCATTGTGCTACTTTTACCGATACGTTAAATGTTTCACAAAATTTAAGAACAAAAAGAAATCTCTCATTCATGTGGGGGATTGTTGGAAATAAATGAGAAGATTGGGAAGAAGAGGTTGAGTGGTATTGGAGAAATATAAGTCCCACATTGTGTGTGATTTGTGATTATGTCTCCTTATATACCAAAGCCCAATATGATATTTCAAAACAAAAGAAATGAACACATGAGGGCTTGAATGAATGGGCTATGAAGGCTTTGGGCTTTCATATTAAATATTAAAATGTCAAAGATAAGGGCCTTGGGCCTTGGGGCTCTTGGGGTCTCTCGTGATAAATGGGCCGCCGACTGTTAAAATGCGCGGAAAAACAGTATTTTTGCGCGGGTGTGAACGTTTGGACGAGCGGATGCATCTGTTCGTCTGAACAGTGATTGGGTGCGACTGGTTGAACCAGCGCGCCTGTACGGACAGACGCGCCTACCCCAGAAGGGCACCCCTCCGCTGCTATATATAGGCAGCCTGCCAGAGCCATAAAATGCACAAAAATTTAATTCATTCGATCTCCTTCTTCTTCACTGCTCTGTTCTTAAAAATACTCTCTTGAGTTCGTGTTGCTCTGCACTTGAAAGCGCTTCAAATTGCAGAGACCGGTCCGTTTTATCTTGGGAGACAATTGCTCGATAACCTTTAGCGCCAGTGAGGGAGCAATATTGTTTCAAAGAAACAGATTTACTCTGGACTCGGACGATACTGAAAGGTACTCTTCTTCTTTTTCTGTTTTGCAACGGTTCTGCTCTGTTGCAATTCCGGTCGCGCTTTTCGCCGTTACTAATTCTGAAACAATTCATATTAGTAACGCTTCTTGACGTGACAATTGGATAGTGACAATTTATTGATTGCTATCAGATTCGTATTGCGTTTGCATTGTTACGAATAACAATTTTGAAACAATATTGTCGTTTTGCAGAAAACGATAATGGATAAAAACAATAGTGGTCCTGCTGCGCCAACACCACCTGTAACCAATCCTTTTGCACCCGTGGTTACGCCAATGGCACTGTCTCATGGAGAAACGCCAGAAAAGTTCACCGGAGCGGACTTCAAACGTTGGCAGCAAAAGATGCTATTTTACTTGACAACATTGGGCCTAGCAAAGTATCTTACAGAAGATGCTCCAGTCGTTGCAGAATTGGAACCGGATCCAGTTAAAGTTGAAGCCCATACTACTTGGAAAAATTCTGATTTCATGTGTAAAAATTACATCTTGAATGGCCTCGACAACAGTCTATACAACGTGTACTGCACTGTTGCAACATCCAAACAACTCTGGTTGGCTTTGGAAAAGAAGTATAAAACTGAAGATGCAGGCATGAAGAAATTCATCGCTGGGAAATTTCTTGACTTCAAAATGGTCGATACAAAAGCTGTGATCAACCAAATACAAGAACTGCAACTTATCATTCGTCAATTAGAAGATGAAAAGATGACACTTAGCGAATCTTTTCAAGTTGCCGCTGCTATTGAGAAGCTTCCTCCGTCGTGGAAGGACTTCAAGAACTACCTAAAGCACAAGCGCAAAGAAATGACAATGGAGGAACTTGTAGTTCGATTGAGAATTGAGGAAGATAATAGAAATTCTGAAAAGAAGATTTCTCAAAATGTGGTTGCCAAAGCAAACGTTGTCGAGACGGACAAGTCCAATAAGAGAAAACGTGACAACCAATCTAAGAAGTCAAAGAAATTCAAGGGGTCATGCCATAATTGTGGAAAGAAGGGTCATAAAGCTGCAGAATGTCGCGGTCCACCCAAAAAGAAGAAATCAGAAGCGAATGTGGCAGAAGTTTCAGACGGAGTTTCTGAAATGGACCTGTGTGCAGTTGTTTCAGAATGCAACCTTGTTGGCAACAACAAGGAGTGGTTTGTAGACACTGGAGCCACTAGGCATATATGCGCAAATAAGTGGATGTTCACAAACTACAAAAGTGCCACTAATGAAGAACAACTGTTTATGGGTAACTCGTCCACATCAAAGGTCGAAGGCAAGGGAAAGATTGTGCTGAAATTGACTTCTGGAAAAGAACTCACTCTAAATGATGTTCTCCATGTTCCAGAAATTCGCAAGAATCTAATTTCAGGATCATTGCTCAGCAAGCATGGCTTCAAACTGACATTTGTGGCTGATAAATTTGTGTTGTCTAAGAATGGAGTGTACATAGGAAAGGGTTATGTATGTGATGGTCTATTTAAGGCTAATGTAACCACTGTTGTACCAAACAATGATATGAATACAATTGAATCTTCTGCTTATATGGTTGACTCTCCTAATCTATGGCATTCTAGACTAGGTCATGTGAATTTTGATACTTTACAAAAACTGATCAATCTAGAATTCATACCTAAGTGTAGAATTGATTCAAATTACAAATGTCAAATTTGTGCTGAAGCCAAATTGACAAGAACCTCATTTCATCATGTTGAAAGAGAAACCGAACCTCTAGACTTAATACATACTGATGTATGTGACTTGAAAATGTGTCAAACTAGAGGAGGAAAAAGGTACTTCATCACCTTTATAGATGATTGTACAAGATACTGTTATGTATATCTCCTTAGAAGTAAGGATGAGGCATTCGATGTATTTAAACAGTATAAAGCAGAAGTTGAGAATCAACTCAATAGAAAAATAAAAGCTTTAAGAAGTGATAGAGGAGGAGAATATGAGTTTCCATTTGAGGAATTCTGTGCTGAGCATGGTATAATACACCAAACTACAGCTCCTTACTCACCTCAATCCAATGGTATAGCCGAACGGAAAAATAGAACTCTTAAAGAAATGATGAATGCCTTATTAATAAGCTCTGGCTTGCCAGATAATTTTTGGGGAGAAGCTATTCTTTCGGCAAATCATATTTTAAATAAAATACCACGAAAGAAAACGTCTAAGACTCCTCATGAACTTTGGAAAAACAGACCTCCATCCTACAAATACTTAAAAGTGTGGGGGTGTCTTGCCAAAGTGGAAATTCCAAAACCGAAAAAGGTTAAAATAGGACCAAAGACTATAGATTGCATATTCATTGGATATGCTCATAATAGTAGTGCATATCGATTTTTGGTGTACAAATCTGAAATTGATGACATTCATGAAAACACCATTATCGAGTCTCGAAATGCAAGATTTTTTGAGCACATTTATCCTCTAAAACCCTCTATTGAAACAAGTGTTCGAAAGAGGCCAAGAGATCCAGATACTCCTGAGGATAATGCTGATCAAAATAAAATGAATGATGAAACTGAGATAGAGGAACCGAGAAGGAGCAAGCGACAAAGGACCACTAAATCCTTTGGACCGGATTTCTATGCATATATGATAGAAAATGAACCTCTAACTTACCAACAAGCAATGTCATCTCCCGATGCTCCTTATTGGAAAGAAGCCGTCAATAGTGAAATAGAATCCATTCTACAAAACCATACGTGGGAACTAGTGGATCTCCCTAAAGGATCAAAACCACTAGGATATAAATGGATATTTAAGAAGAAACTAAAGGCTGACGGCTCAATAGACAAGTATAAAGCAAGACTTGTAATAAAAGGATTCAGACAGAAGCAAGATCTGGATTACTTTGATACGTACTCTCCAGTTACCAGAATAACATCAATTAGGATGCTTATTGCAATCGCATCTATATTGAATTTAGAAATACACCAAATGGATGTGAAAACTGCGTTTTTGAATGGTGAACTGGAAGAGGAAATATATATGCAGCAACCAGAAGGGTTTCTAAGCCCAGGAAATGAAAATAAGGTGTGCAAGTTAGTGAAATCTCTTTATGGCCTTAAACAAGCACCAAAACAATGGCATGAGAAATTTGATGAAGCAATGTTATCAAATGGATTCAAAATAAATGAATCAGATAAATGCGTCTATATAAAATGTATAGATGTTGGATATGTCATTGTTTGTCTCTACGTTGATGATTTACTAATCCTAGGAAGTAATAAGGTCATAATAAAGTCTACGAAGGACATGCTATCCTCTAGATTTGATATGAAGGACCTAGGAGTGGCCGATGTAATTTTGGGTGTAAAAATTATAAAGACACCACAGGGATATTCGTTATCTCAGTCACATTACATTGCTAAAATTCTTGAAAAATTCAAGCAGTATAATGTAACTGCTGCAAAATCACCAGTAGATATGAACCAAAATTGGGTAAAGAACACTGGTGATGGTATCTATCAGCTTGAATACTCTCGTATACTGGGAAGTATTATGTATGTCATGAATTGCACTAGGCCTGATATTGCGTACGCTGTAAGCAAGCTAAGTAGATATACCAGCAATCCTGGTAAAAATCATTGGAAAGCAATAATCAGAGTTCTAGGATATCTAAAGTATACACAAAACTATGTGTTGCAATATGATAAGTATCCTTCAGTAATAGAAGGATATAGTGACGCCAATTGGATAACGGGCTCAAATGACACAAAATCCACAAGTGGATATGTGTTTACATTAGGAAATGGAGCAATTTCGTGGAAATCATCCAAGCAGACTTGCATAGCAAGGTCAACAATGGAATCTGAGTTCATTGCTCTGGATAAAGCCGCGGAAGAAGCAGATTGGCTTAGGGGGTTTTTAGAGGACATTCCAAATTGGGAAAAACCAGTACCTCCAATATGTATACACTGTGATAGTCAATCTGCTATAGGAAGGGCGAATAGTACATTGTATAATGGTAAATCTAGACATATTCGTCGTAGGCATAAAACTATAAGACAACTTCTCTCTAATGGAGTTATCACTATAGACTATGTAAGGTCAAAGGATAACATTGCGGATCCACTAACTAAAGGCTTGCCTAGAGAGAAAGTTCAAACCTTATCGATGGGAATGGGTTTAAGACCTATGATCTAAAAGTTTTTCTAAACGGAAACCCCACCTAGTTGACTGGAGATCCCAAGATCTAGGTTCAAAGGGACAACTAAGTTTATAGATAAACTTAATGGCACTGTTAAAATACAGACCATTCCTATGATAAGTCAGTGCACAACCCGTCGGAGAATAGGATAAGCTTAGCTTTTAATGATGTCTATACTGTGGTGTTATAAAAGACCCAAGTGGAGTATTACGGGATACTCTTTATAGAATCACCTACGTGAGTGTGAAGGCGCCGCTTCAAAAAGAATTGTAAGGTCGAATTCTTTAAACACTCATGAGACCAAGCAGGTGTTCATGGCAAAAACGAACACAAACAGAGAACCAAGGGGTTTAGAAACACTTAGCATGTGTTATCTTTATATACTTACACAAAAGGCTTACAGTTCAAAGACAATCTAGTCCACTGATTCGCCAGTAGGTTATAACGATAAACACTAGGAAAAGTTCAAGGCCATTGTGCTACTTTTACCGATACGTTAAATGTTTCACAAAATTTAAGAACAAAAAGAAATCTCTCATTCATGTGGGGGATTGTTGGAAATAAATGAGAAGATTGGGAAGAAGAGGTTGAGTGGTATTGGAGAAATATAAGTCCCACATTGTGTGTGATTTGTGATTATGTCTCCTTATATACCAAAGCCCAATATGATATTTCAAAACAAAAGAAATGAACACATGAGGGCTTGAATGAATGGGCTATGAAGGCTTTGGGCTTTCATATTAAATATTAAAATGTCAAAGATAAGGGCCTTGGGCCTTGGGGCTCTTGGGGTCTCTCGTGATAAATGGGCCGCCGACTGTTAAAATGCGCGGAAAAACAGTATTTTTGCGCGGGTGTGAACGTTTGGACGAGCGGATGCATCTGTTCGTCTGAACAGTGATTGGGTGCGACTGGTTGAACCAGCGCGCCTGTACGGACAGACGCGCCTACCCCAGAAGGGCACCCCTCCGCTGCTATATATAGGCAGCCTGCCAGAGCCATAAAATGCACAAAAATTTAATTCATTCGATCTCCTTCTTCTTCACTGCTCTGTTCTTAAAAATACTCTCTTGAGTTCGTGTTGCTCTGCACTTGAAAGCGCTTCAAATTGCAGAGACCGGTCCGTTTTATCTTGGGAGACAATTGCTCGATAACCTTTAGCGCCAGTGAGGGAGCAATATTGTTTCAAAGAAACAGATTTACTCTGGACTCGGACGATACTGAAAGGTACTCTTCTTCTTTTTCTGTTTTGCAACGGTTCTGCTCTGTTGCAATTCCGGTCGCGCTTTTCGCCGTTACTAATTCTGAAACAATTCATATTAGTAACGCTTCTTGACGTGACAATTGGATAGTGACAATTTATTGATTGCTATCAGATTCGTATTGCGTTTGCATTGTTACGAATAACAATTTTGAAACAATATTGTCGTTTTGCAGAAAACGATAATGGATAAAAACAATAGTGGTCCTGCTGCGCCAACACCACCTGTAACCAATCCTTTTGCACCCGTGGTTACGCCAATGGCACTGTCTCATGGAGAAACGCCAGAAAAGTTCACCGGAGCGGACTTCAAACGTTGGCAGCAAAAGATGCTATTTTACTTGACAACATTGGGCCTAGCAAAGTATCTTACAGAAGATGCTCCAGTCGTTGCAGAATTGGAACCGGATCCAGTTAAAGTTGAAGCCCATACTACTTGGAAAAATTCTGATTTCATGTGTAAAAATTACATCTTGAATGGCCTCGACAACAGTCTATACAACGTGTACTGCACTGTTGCAACATCCAAACAACTCTGGTTGGCTTTGGAAAAGAAGTATAAAACTGAAGATGCAGGCATGAAGAAATTCATCGCTGGGAAATTTCTTGACTTCAAAATGGTCGATACAAAAGCTGTGATCAACCAAATACAAGAACTGCAACTTATCATTCGTCAATTAGAAGATGAAAAGATGACACTTAGCAAATCTTTTCAAGTTGCCGCTGCTATTGAGAAGCTTCCTCCGTCGTGGAAGGACTTCAAGAACTACCTAAAGCACAAGCGCAAAGAAATGACAATGGAGGAACTTGTAGTTCGATTGAGAATTGAGGAAGATAATAGAAATTCTGAAAAGAAGATTTCTCAAAATGTGGTTGCCAAAGCAAACGTTGTCGAGACGGACAAGTCCAATAAGAGAAAACGTGACAACCAATCTAAGAAGTCAAAGAAATTCAAGGGGTCATGCCATAATTGTGGAAAGAAGGGTCATAAAGCTGCAGAATGTCGCGGTCCACCCAAAAAGAAGAAATCAGAAGCGAATGTGGCAGAAGTTTCAGACGGAGTTTCTGAAATGGACCTGTGTGCAGTTGTTTCAGAATGCAACCTTGTTGGCAACAACAAGGAGTGGTTTGTAGACACTGGAGCCACTAGGCATATATGCGCAAATAAGTGGATGTTCACAAACTACAAAAGTGCCACTAATGAAGAACAACTGTTTATGGGTAACTCGTCCACATCAAAGGTCGAAGGCAAGGGAAAGATTGTGCTGAAATTGACTTCTGGAAAAGAACTCACTCTAAATGATGTTCTCCATGTTCCAGAAATTCGCAAGAATCTAATTTCAGGATCATTGCTCAGCAAGCATGGCTTCAAACTGACATTTGTGGCTGATAAATTTGTGTTGTCTAAGAATGGAGTGTACATAGGAAAGGGTTATGTATGTGATGGTCTATTTAAGGCTAATGTAACCACTGTTGTACCAAACAATGATATGAATACAATTGAATCTTCTGCTTATATGGTTGACTCTCCTAATCTATGGCATTCTAGACTAGGTCATGTTAATTTTGATACTTTACAAAAACTGATCAATCTAGAATTCATACCTAAGTGTAGAATTGATTCAAATTACAAATGTCAAATTTGTGCTGAAGCCAAATTGACAAGAACCTCATTTCATCATGTTGAAAGAGAAACCGAACCTCTAGACTTAATACATACTGATGTATGTGACTTGAAAATGTGTCAAACTAGAGGAGGAAAAAGGTACTTCATCACCTTTATAGATGATTGTACAAGATACTGTTATGTATATCTCCTTAGAAGTAAGGATGAGGCATTCGATGTATTTAAACAGTATAAAGCAGAAGTTGAGAATCAACTCAATAGAAAAATAAAAGCTTTAAGAAGTGATAGAGGAGGAGAATATGAGTTTCCATTTGAGGAATTCTGTGCTGAGCATGGTATAATACACCAAACTACAGCTCCTTACTCACCTCAATCCAATGGTATAGCCGAACGGAAAAATAGAACTCTTAAAGAAATGATGAATGCCTTATTAATAAGCTCTGGCTTGCCAGATAATTTTTGGGGAGAAGCTATTCTTTCGGCAAATCATATTTTAAATAAAATACCACGAAAGAAAACGTCTAAGACTCCTCATGAACTTTGGAAAAACAGACCTCCATCCTACAAATACTTAAAAGTGTGGGGGTGTCTTGCCAAAGTGGAAATTCCAAAACCGAAAAAGGTTAAAATAGGACCAAAGACTATAGATTGCATATTCATTGGATATGCTCATAATAGTAGTGCATATCGATTTTTGGTGTACAAATCTGAAATTGATGACATTCATGAAAACACCATTATCGAGTCTCGAAATGCAAGATTTTTTGAGCACATTTATCCTCTAAAACCCTCTATTGAAACAAGTGTTCGAAAGAGGCCAAGAGATCCAGATACTCCTGAGGATAATGCTGATCAAAATAAAATGAATGATGAAACTGAGATAGAGGAACCGAGAAGGAGCAAGCGACAAAGGACCACTAAATCCTTTGGACCGGATTTCTATGCATATATGATAGAAAATGAACCTCTAACTTACCAACAAGCAATGTCATCTCCCGATGCTCCTTATTGGAAAGAAGCCGTCAATAGTGAAATAGAATCCATTCTACAAAACCATACGTGGGAACTAGTGGATCTCCCTAAAGGATCAAAACCACTAGGATATAAATGGATATTTAAGAAGAAACTAAAGGCTGACGGCTCAATAGACAAGTATAAAGCAAGACTTGTAATAAAAGGATTCAGACAGAAGCAAGATCTGGATTACTTTGATACGTACTCTCCAGTTACCAGAATAACATCAATTAGGATGCTTATTGCAATCGCATCTATATTGAATTTAGAAATACACCAAATGGATGTGAAAACTGCGTTTTTGAATGGTGAACTGGAAGAGGAAATATATATGCAGCAACCAGAAGGGTTTCTAAGCCCAGGAAATGAAAATAAGGTGTGCAAGTTAGTGAAATCTCTTTATGGCCTTAAACAAGCACCAAAACAATGGCATGAGAAATTTGATGAAGCAATGTTATCAAATGGATTCAAAATAAATGAATCAGATAAATGCGTCTATATAAAATGTATAGATGTTGGATATGTCATTGTTTGTCTCTACGTTGATGATTTACTAATCCTAGGAAGTAATAAGGTCATAATAAAGTCTACGAAGGACATGCTATCCTCTAGATTTGATATGAAGGACCTAGGAGTGGCCGATGTAATTTTGGGTGTAAAAATTATAAAGACACCACAGGGATATTCGTTATCTCAGTCACATTACATTGCTAAAATTCTTGAAAAATTCAAGCAGTATAATGTAACTGCTGCAAAATCACCAGTAGATATGAACCAAAATTGGGTAAAGAACACTGGTGATGGTATCTATCAGCTTGAATACTCTCGTATACTGGGAAGTATTATGTATGTCATGAATTGCACTAGGCCTGATATTGCGTACGCTGTAAGCAAGCTAAGTAGATATACCAGCAATCCTGGTAAAAATCATTGGAAAGCAATAATCAGAGTTCTAGGATATCTAAAGTATACACAAAACTATGTGTTGCAATATGATAAGTATCCTTCAGTAATAGAAGGATATAGTGACGCCAATTGGATAACGGGCTCAAATGACACAAAATCCACAAGTGGATATGTGTTTACATTAGGAAATGGAGCAATTTCGTGGAAATCATCCAAGCAGACTTGCATAGCAAGGTCAACAATGGAATCTGAGTTCATTGCTCTGGATAAAGCCGCGGAAGAAGCAGATTGGCTTAGGGGGTTTTTAGAGGACATTCCAAATTGGGAAAAACCAGTACCTCCAATATGTATACACTGTGATAGTCAATCTGCTATAGGAAGGGCGAATAGTACATTGTATAATGGTAAATCTAGACATATTCGTCGTAGGCATAAAACTATAAGACAACTTCTCTCTAATGGAGTTATCACTATAGACTATGTAAGGTCAAAGGATAACATTGCGGATCCACTAACTAAAGGCTTGCCTAGAGAGAAAGTTCAAACCTTATCGATGGGAATGGGTTTAAGACCTATGATCTAAAAGTTTTTCTAAACGGAAACCCCACCTAGTTGACTGGAGATCCCAAGATCTAGGTTCAAAGGGACAACTAAGTTTATAGATAAACTTAATGGCACTGTTAAAATACAGACCATTCCTATGATAAGTCAGTGCACAACCCGTCGGAGAATAGGATAAGCTTAGCTTTTAATGATGTCTATACTGTGGTGTTATAAAAGACCCAAGTGGAGTATTACGGGATACTCTTTATAGAATCACCTACGTGAGTGTGAAGGCGCCGCTTCAAAAAGAATTGTAAGGTCGAATTCTTTAAACACTCATGAGACCAAGCAGGTGTTCATGGCAAAAACGAACACAAACAGAGAACCAAGGGGTTTAGAAACACTTAGCATGTGTTATCTTTATATACTTACACAAAAGGCTTACAGTTCAAAGACAATCTAGTCCACTGATTCGCCAGTAGGTTATAACGATAAACACTAGGAAAAGTTCAAGGCCATTGTGCTACTTTTACCGATACGTTAAATGTTTCACAAAATTTAAGAACAAAAAGAAATCTCTCATTCATGTGGGGGATTGTTGGAAATAAATGAGAAGATTGGGAAGAAGAGGTTGAGTGGTATTGGAGAAATATAAGTCCCACATTGTGTGTGATTTGTGATTATGTCTCCTTATATACCAAAGCCCAATATGATATTTCAAAACAAAAGAAATGAACACATGAGGGCTTGAATGAATGGGCTATGAAGGCTTTGGGCTTTCATATTAAATATTAAAATGTCAAAGATAAGGGCCTTGGGCCTTGGGGCTCTTGGGGTCTCTCGTGATAAATGGGCCGCCGACTGTTAAAATGCGCGGAAAAACAGTATTTTTGCGCGGGTGTGAACGTTTGGACGAGCGGATGCATCTGTTCGTCTGAACAGTGATTGGGTGCGACTGGTTGAACCAGCGCGCCTGTACGGACAGACGCGCCTACCCCAGAAGGGCACCCCTCCGCTGCTATATATAGGCAGCCTGCCAGAGCCATAAAATGCACAAAAATTTAATTCATTCGATCTCCTTCTTCTTCACTGCTCTGTTCTTAAAAATACTCTCTTGAGTTCGTGTTGCTCTGCACTTGAAAGCGCTTCAAATTGCAGAGACCGGTCCGTTTTATCTTGGGAGACAATTGCTCGATAACCTTTAGCGCCAGTGAGGGAGCAATATTGTTTCAAAGAAACAGATTTACTCTGGACTCGGACGATACTGAAAGGTACTCTTCTTCTTTTTCTGTTTTGCAACGGTTCTGCTCTGTTGCAATTCCGGTCGCGCTTTTCGCCGTTACTAATTCTGAAACAATTCATATTAGTAACGCTTCTTGACGTGACAATTGGATAGTGACAATTTATTGATTGCTATCAGATTCGTATTGCGTTTGCATTGTTACGAATAACAATAATATCAGAAGTAGGTAAATAATCATAGACATATGACATCAACCTTGCATGGATATCCAAGGAAAATTAAACATAAAAAACTGTTAAAGAATTAGCACTTACTAAATCAGTGAGCATGGATAGGGCTAGGAAGGTTGTTTGTGTCTACAACTCTTCAAGCGGCATTATATGAATATAAAATATTCAGTGGCCAGTCCAAAATGCTTTTCAATTAGAGGAATTAATAACTGGTTTGTAAACACACAAAAAAAGTGGTTCGGGATACAAACAAAAAAAAAAAAGGTATTAATTTCCTACCACCTAAATGATGTTTTAATTATTAAAGGAAATATTATAGACATCTTTGTCAATAACGACCATAAAATAGTGAACCTTACAGGTTGGTTGTTCCAGCCTAAAAATAACATTGTTTAGCACATAGTTTGAAAATATATTGTGAATTAAGATCGAATATAGTAAATGCAGGTAATTACAGCAAAGCAGGCATATTAATGGAGTGCAGACAGTTTTATGCAATGAGTTATAATGAAAAAATTGAAGGTGATGGCCATGAATAAATACTACGTTGATTTTTTGAATAAACCTACAAAAGGAAAAGGTCCAATACCTTAACGCGGAATTATGTTATTTCTGGTAATGAATTATTCCAATATTTTGCCAGGTACTGTACTGGATTGCAAGTATCATGCATATTACCTGTACATAACATGGTTCTCAAAATGCTAATGTTAAGAAAAGTTACAGTGGGGAAAGACAATGAGTATGTCATGAAAAATCATTTATCACGTCTAAATATATTTATCACGTGGGTCCGTCTATTTTCACCCCGATTATTACTCTTCACACCCCGGTTAAAACATTAAAATTTTAATGCCAATTATACCCTTTAATAAAGGTAAACAATGCTACCTTGAATGAATAAAAACGCTGCTCGTCAATGTTTAAACAGCAGGGAAATTAACAAAACCAAAAAAAATACTGTAATTACCAAAAAATTGTGTGGAAAACTTCATAACCACGTCCATAACACACTTGGATAGGATAAAATCCACTCTCCTTCCTTACGTGGAAAACATTTGGCCCTCCCTGATACAAACGTTGCTTTGGAAGATCCAAGCCACTAAGCGCATAAATCGCAGGAAGTCTATAGAAACAGAGAACAATTACACAACCATTCATAACATTTTACAGAAGAAATTTAGAGTAAGCAAAATTCATAACCTTAAATTTGCAAGCTATTTAGTTAGATAATGTGATGCCATGGCGTTTCTTGGATCTCTTTTCTTCATATTTTTGGTTGTTTATTCTCATCGTCTTTGTTTTTGCTGTCTGTTTTTTTTTTTTCATCTGTATTTTTTTTTTCACTTTGAAATTTAGGGTGTTGGAAACTAATGAGGAGAAGGAGACGACGTATTGATGGAAGAGGAAGAGGGTAGTTTGGGCATAAGCGGGGTGGGTTGAGTAAAAAATGGAGGGAGATGTTTTTTTTTAATTACCGGGGTGGGAAGAGCAGTGTGAATAGACGGACCCTTATCACGTCGCATCCACAAAGATGAATATAGTGAAGTTTGTGGGAAAAAAGGACAAGAATACTTACTCCAGTCTTCTTCTTCGGTAGTTCCCAAAAATCAGCTTCATCCGATCTGTGTAAGCAACCTTCTGCAAGAATCACTTCAGTATCATACCGATCAACAATCGCAATGGCGTCCAATGACAAATTAGATCGTCGCATCCATCTCGTATATGGTCGACTGACTACGAAGTCTAGGCAGTGCTCTCTTTTCAACTTACACCAATTGCACCAACATATATCTATCTTGGTTGCTCAATCGCACGTTCCGCTGTATTTTGCATCTAGTGTCGCTTGTCATGAAGGTCGATTTATTTTCTCCCAATCGTGAGTCTTAAACTTACGGAAATTTTAGGTTTTCCACGATTCGAAATAAGTTGAAAGGCAAATTCTATTCAGACCCAAAAAATTACTGAGTAGCCCCCCTTTTTTATTTTAAAATTTCGCTGGACAAAAATACCCTTCGTTGAATATATTTTTTTTACACATTTTCATCAACCACGCAGCGCGGGTGTGGGGATTGCGATTCATCCTAGTAGGGGCCCTACGAGGTTGACATCAATACCTCGTAGGGGTCCTACGAGGTTAGCACCATTACCTCGTAGAGTCACTACGAGGTAAGCAACATAACCTAGTAGTGACTCTACGAGGTAAAGGGTATTTTGGTCATGCGAAAGTTTTTAAAAAATTGGGGGGGGGGGAGGCTACTCAGCAAATAGATGGGTCTGAATAGAATTTGCCAAGTTGAAAAGGGAAAGGAGATTTAAGTGAAGTTATGTACGAATTGCGGATGCGATGGACATTGGTGGATGCTTGAATTAACCCCTGTTGTCTGTTGGTACCGTAAAATGATCAGCGGTTACAACATATGGGAGGAAATGGGAAGTAGATTCGGTGAAAATGGGTTAGTGGGCTGGGAAAGAAATTGTTGTGAATTAACATATGTATTAAATAATAGTCAAGCAGAAGAATTTCAAGCTCTCTCGTTGATTCTCTCAATTCTCTCAATTCCCCTTAATTCTCTCATTTATCTCAATTCTTCTTAAATCTTAAAAATACTTTTATTAAATCAAAATAATACACAATATAAATCTACGTTATCATTAAAGCTCTTCCCTTGATTTTCTACATTATCTTTATCCACCTTAAAAATTTAGAGATATTTTGCGTTACATTTAAAATTTAATCCTACAAACAAACCTAATTACTCTATAATATAATCTATACTACCGTAGAAGCCACCAGTTATTTTGTCAGCTCAAAATTCGCATTTCAACTTTTTTTTCCCCTTTTTTGCGCTTCTTTCTATTGTCCCTCTTTTTCTTCTTCCATAAATTAATTCCATCTTATTTACGAAGCAGAAAAGGATCAACTAGGAAAGTTCAGATAGTTTCATTTAATCAGATTATCTGGGCTTAATTTATCGTTCTAGCAAATATCCTCTTCTTTGTAATTCTCTGAACTTTTATACTCCGATCCCTCTTTTCCACAATGATTCTAGGGTCAAACCAAAACCCTAAATCTGAACCAGTTGACTCCGGCTTCAGTCCACGCAACCTAACCCTAATTTGCCATCTCCCCTTCAAGATCTCATTTTCAGCTACATGTGCAGAAACCCCAAATTTCCATTCTAGCATAAAGGCAAGGAAGTGGCGTTGTCATCATCTTTTCGCAAATACGGAGTTGCGTACATATGGTAAGTACTTGATTTTTGTTATATTGGTTTTAATTTTGGCTTTCTGATTTTGATGAAATTTTGACTGTCTATGCAATAGTACTCTACTCTATTAATGCATTCCAAGATGATTTGGTTTCTTTCCTGTTATCAAATTACTCAAATGAAGTCATCTAAAGCTCCTTCTTCACGCAGCTCCAATTGGTAGAACGTCCATCAGTGGAACTACGTTAAAGATAAGTATTTAGCTATAAAGTTTTGTGATTGTCTTATTGTTTTATATGTCTTCTGGGTCCCATGATGTTATAATAAATCTTCTTTTAGTTAATTTAACCATAAATTGTCTGGAATTTCACTTAAAGACTAAAAGCTCAGGTAAAGCTTTAATGGTGAGTCTAACTGTTCTGGAAAGCTATTTATCATAATACTATTATACCACCAGATTATCTTCAACTTACATGACTGTGATTGCTTTTGGAAATATCAGGTTTTTCAAATTTTTATTTACACATGTGTCCATGAGATGCTACATAGACCAAGCTTTTTTAAGTATTATAATTTGTTAGTATTAGTTGCATCTCATTACATTATAAGTTTGTCTGCTCCAGGATGTCCGACAAGCTCTTCTCCCATTAGAGCAACTTCTTCCATTTTCCATATGCTTTCTGAATATGTAAGTTCCTTCGCATTAATTTTTTATTTATTAACTTCATATTTTTGACTATTTTTCTTTCGTTACCTCTGTACTTAAGTTTATGTCCCTAACTTATCTCAGACACCAATTTCTTCAGGCACTACATATAACATGTACGTGAGAATTCCTTTTTAAGAACTTATAATTACTATTGTGATTCTTGGTTAGGTATGTGTTATATAACTGGATGTATAAAATGGTTGCTTAATTTGATCCTAACATGTCTAGAATAGAAAACCAATTTTTACCGCCTACCATCTGCTAAATATATTACTACTGACTTGCACTGAATGACTTCCTCTGTATGGGAGATGCTTTTGCTTGGATGATATGGTTGTGTCTTATGATGGTCAGTTTATTTATGTAAATTTATATAAGTTGTGTTATGCACACAATCTGAGTGCAGGTTTTTGCTGGTTTAAACTGCTTGCATCTTTGGATATTGCTTATATCGCCACCAGTGGGGTATGTCAATTGCATTAATTATTATTATTATTATTATATATATATATATATTGGGAAAGTCTAAAAGGACACAATTTTGACACAAATTTAAACACACAAAATCTGAGTCATTGGATCTCCCTCTGAATTACACTTCACACATAAAGACAAACAATTTTTGTGGTCCAGATTTTGTTTACATACTTTTGTGTCTAATTTTGTGTCTTTATAGTCGCTCTCATATATATATATATATATATATATATATATATATATGATAATCGGTTGTGTAGCTTCACGCTACCCAACCGTCTTCTTCTTAAAAAAAAAATTACTACTGCTGCCATCTTCGTTTTGCTTGATAGAATAACAGTGGGATAAGATTCTTTGTGATGGTTGCATGTTTATGTTTTGGTGTGTACAATTTATGATATGTGTAAATTTTGATTGAAATCAACAATTTTATTTCTAATTATGATCCACTTAACCTCGCTCCAATTATGACTTAATAGTAAAATATGTCATTTATAACTTTGTGTTGTTTTAGGCTTACGGAGGCTGAGTTGTTTATATCGATGTAGAGATTTGGACATCTTTATTAATTTGTAATAGTTATCTTAATTTATGTTTTGTTCATTCATAGTCTTATGCCTGTAAACAACAATACATATGTAATGAATTGGTTTTTTTTTTTGGTAAGTTCATATATTATTGTTATTGCTCCAGGCACATCCATGCATTTTTGTTAGTTCATTTCTTCTTTTCGATCTAATTTGGAAATAGCAGGTTGTTACAAGATTGCAAAAAATAAATTTGTTACCTTCCACCTAATTCTTGACTAATATTTTAAGTGACCAAAATCCAGTTCGATGTCGCGGGAAGAAGTTTGAGGCTTGCTAATTTTATTATTTATCTGTAGATGATTTTAACACATAAATGGATTACAAGATGCTCACTATTCATGTTAATTTTCTTGCTAATTCTGATTAGGAAAAACGATCAAGCACCCTAGAACATTTAACACGAATTTTTGGAGCGTTCATGTGATAATGGAATGTTTCAACTAACAATCAAGGTAAGTGTACAAAATGTGTTAGATTTGTTATTTTTACACTATACACACTAGATTTAACTACATTTACAACCAAGTAAAACAAAAAACCAAGCTCCAATCATATGACACTACTTATTCTTCAAAGAAATATAAATTACAAACACATATCATGTATAAACAACAACAATTATTATATTATATTTATTTTGCCGGATTACTATGTGTTGTATAATAAAGTTCCAATTTTAACATTAAAATTTTAAAATCTATATTTTATAACATTATCGTGTGCAACGCACGCGTAACACACTCGTATGAGAACGATTGTGAAACGCGGAGTGGTAAATGCAGGACAGTAAGAGCTGCCACGTAAGCAACGATGCAATTGTGCTTTTATGTTTAAGTAATAGATTTTGATGTATACATTTACATTAAAATGACATTTTTGTTTAATCCCTTTTAAACTAACAAAAATGTAAATCTTTGTCTAATCCCTTTTAAATAAACCATAATGTAAATTTTTGTCTAATTCTTTTAAATATACAAAAATGTATATTTTTATCTAATTGTTTTAAATATACAAAAATGTATTTTTTTTTCCAGTCCTTCTAAATGATCAACAATGTATATTTTGGTGTAATCCTTTTTAATTACCAAAAATGTATATTTTGGTCTTATCATTTTTAATTACCAAAAGTTAATATTTTTATTTCATTCTTTTTAAGTGACAAAAATGTCTATTTTTGTCTGATTCTTTTAATGTAAACAACAATGATTATCTTGTCTAATTCTTTTGATGTAAACAAAAATGTCTATTTTTGTTTAACTCTATTTTAAGGAGCAAAAGGATTATTTTTAACTACTTCTTTTTAATATACAAAAATGTACATTTTTGTCTAATTCTTTTTAATATGTCAAAATGAATGTTTTTAATTCATTCTTCATAAAGTGACCAAAATGAATGTATTTACTTCATTCTTTTCAAAGTGTCAAAGTGAATGTTTTTATTTGTTAAACATGACATTTTCCCTATTTCATTCCTCTACATTAAAGATGTGCATAAGAATACAATCCTCTTTATATTGCATATAAATATAGCCTTTTTGGTATTACATAAAAATGTAATCTTTTTTATCGTATAAAAATGAAACCTTTTTATATTTCATAAAGGAATGTAAACTATTTTGTTCCCTAAAAATGTAAAATTTTTACGTCACCTAAAAATGTAAAACTTTTCTATTATTTTATTACATTATATAAAAATGTAATCCTTTCTTTTCTTATATTACATTTATGAAAAATGTAATCTTTTCCTTTCTTTTGTTACACCATATAAAAATGTAATCTTTTCTTTAATCCTTTTTAATGATCAAAATGTAATCTCTCTTCTTAATGAACAAAAACGTATTTTTGGTTAAACTCTTTTTAATGACCCAAAAATGATTATTTTGGTTAAACTCTTTTATTTATGACCAAAAATAAATGTTTTTTGTTTCATTCCTTATAAATGACAAAATGTGTATTTTTACTTCGTTCTTTTCTAATGTGACAAAAATATCTCTTTTTGATGTAAACAAAAATGATAATTTCAATTTAACAAAAATGTGATAATTTGTCTGATCCTTTTAATGTAAACGGAATGTGATGGTCTTGTCTAATCCTTTTAATGTAAACAAAATATTAATTTTGTATAATCCTTTTTATGTAAACAAAATGACTATTTTGTCTAACCTTTTTTTTTAAATAAACAAAAATGTTTCTTTTATCATATTTAACATTTCTAAACAAAAATGTTTCTTCTATTCACTAATCAAGTTTTGACAATTAATATGACATGTTTATGTTAACATAAAAAGGTAATTTTATGTATTCACAAATTTCTAATCTCACTTAGCAAAATAAAGATGCTAACTTTATTTCAAACATGGAATATATGTTTAGATCTATTTCATAACAGACATGATGTATATATATTTAATTTAACAATTCCCTAGTTAACATAATTGTTAATTTCAACAATTTAACAAACATACTACTAATAGATCAAATCAGCCCAAACTTGGTTATGATTATCGAATATTAATTATATAATAAAAGAATATGATTTCTCACCTTGGTTTGAAGCGGATCTAAAATTCTAACAAGTTCAGATATTGTTTTACTCAGTTCAGAAGCGTAGATCTTGCTGAGGCGATTCCAACGCAATCAGTTTCGTGTCATTCCGTTCAGATTTGAAGAAGTTATGATCATTTATATTTTGGATTATAAAATAAAAATAATTAAGATAATAATTTAAACTTTAATTACATTCTTAGGCCTCTAATCCTTCTTCCTCTTCTTTGTTAAAGAAGGTACCCATAAACACAAACTTCGATTATTAGGTTTCCAAATCGCAGCCACCCTAGGACACCGAAACACGATCGGCCTTCACCACCTCCACTGTAACGACCCAGATATATGATTGATTTAATTGAAATATTTAATATAGTTTTAAATATTGAGTTGATATTTTAAATCGATTTTTATACTGAGTTGTTAAATTAATATCGAATATATTAATTTATCGTAATATGAAAAATACTCCAATTGGAGATTTTAAACTAAATTGAAAACAATTTAGATAATTTATAGAAATTCAATTTAAAAGGGATCGATAATAATAATTTATTATCAAAGATTTATTTGTTTGAATTTAAATTATTTTGGTTATTATATATATATATATACACACGTTGAAATTAAATATCAAAATATATTCAGTTAGTTCAGAATAGTGTTACACTGTTGAAACAATAGTGGTTACGTTAAAATAGCGGTTCGTGGTTTAAATTAATGAACCCCGAATTACATTATTTTAAATATAAGTGGATAAGCACTACATCAAATCAAGTAAACTAACCTACCTCTGATAAACATTACCCTAGTAAGCACCTACCTTCACTAAGTCTACTTCACCTATAAAAAAACGCTACTCCCATCCTCAAAAATCAGAAACCAAATGAGAGAGAATCCATTCCTCTCCTCTCAAACTCTAAAATTCAAATCAAAATCACGAAGCTTGGCACCAGATTGAAGGCCATCGGATTTTTAGAGCTCGACCGAACACCGGGAGCAACTCGCGATGTCAGTAAAATAGGGGGCTCCGTCGAAGCTGGGAGGTTATAAAGGATGTCGCGATGGTCGATTAAGGGTTCACGACTGTCATGGGTTTATCGCGGTTGTTGTTGGGGTGTGCGAGTGGAGAACGAGGGGTCGCGATGGCTTTTAGGGTTAAAGCAGTTTGATGTTGGGGGTAACGGTGGAAGTAGGGTCTGAAAATTTGACATGAGAGAGTGCTAATGGGTGTTTTGGGATTTTTGAATTCGACAGTATGATGAAGGAAGAGTTTTGGTCTATTTTTTTGGGGGTAATGGCGACAGTAAAGAGAACGGCTACTGTGGTGGACTAGTGGCAGCATTCAGATGCAGGAAGAGGTGCTGACCAGGGTGGTTGATGCTGAGTTCGTGAGAGAGGACGATGGGAAGGTCATATCTCATTTACTGGAAGGTGTTCCTGTGTTGAATTCAATGGTTGTATAAATGGAGAAGACAAAGGCCGATGATGGGATTAGTAAAGGAGTTAAAGGGAGATGAACTGAACTCATCATGTCGTTTTGTAGTGAGCTGAAGGTGTTGATAAAATGTGTAATGAAGTTGGAATGTTCGAGAATGTTGCTGATGGTTCGTTTGGCCGTAGCATGTGGTGATAGCGAGATATATGTTGGATTCATTCGAGACAACTCGAATGCACTCGTAGCCACGACAGTAGGAGAAGTGATTAAGGTAATTTGGTTGTTAATTCGCTATTTAAAGACCGGAAGAAAATTTAGTTATTGATATATTGTCAGCTTATACAATGTATATGTGATTACGAGGTCCGAAAATCAAGAAAAATAAGCTAAGTAGGCTCGTAGTTGTGGAATGTACAATCCAAGGATGGTTAGTGATTTTCCCAAGCTAGATTTAATTTAAATTGGGATATTCAGTACAGTTAAAATCACGGTGAGTAAATCTCACTCACCTTTTATTTATAATTATTTTTATCAGTTAAAATAATTGGTTGTTGCTTGTTTGAATGCTTTCTGGTTGTTTTAAATATATTAGTTATTTAGGGTGAATATATATATATATATATATTGGTTTGGTGGTTGGATTCCCGCAGTTTCATTAGCGGATGCCCGCAGTATCATTAGCGGATGACCCTACGCCCACATATATAAGTGGATCCCCTTTTATACCGCGATATCCTGCCTCGAAGCAGGATGGGTATTACTATGTTGACTAACGTCTGCGGATGCAGGAAAACAGGTTGGAGGGATCCAACTAAATTCCTCAAAAATATATTGTCTATTTGTTTGTTTGTTTGCACCTATACTGTCATATATGATGTGTTAGAAAACCTGTCAATTATAATTGGTTGTTTTGATTGTTTAAAATATCACTGGGCTTAAATGTTGATATTTTAAAAATATCGAAAAAGGAAATTTCCAGAGTTAAAAGGGGAAATTTTATTTTTCGAAAATAGAATTTGAAATTTTGAATAGAACAAAAGTATTAACTTGTTTTAAAAATATATATAACAAATAGTTCTTTTATAAACAAAGTCATAACTGAAATGAAAAGAATTATCATTGGATAATTCAGAAGTATAAATACAAGTGGAATTTAAACAAAAGGGAATTCAAATTTAGAATTTGGATATAGAATTCAAATGGAAATTTGAAATAGAAAATTTAAGTAGAACTTGAAATAGAATTTCAAAATTGAATTTCAAAAATAGAATTTGAAATAGACTTTGAATATAGAATCCATATAGATTTGAATATAGTAATTCGAATGAAATTTAAAATATAGAATTTGAATATAGAAAGAAAAGTGAAATTGGAAAACGTATTGAAAAGAGAATTCAAATGGAGTTTAACTATACGATTTGAATAATAGAATCCAAATGGAGTTTAAATATAGAAATTGAATAAGAGGAGTTTAAAAAGAATTTGAATAAGAGGAATTTAAATGGAATTTGAATAGAGAATTCAAATGGAATTTAAAATATGGAATTTGAATATAGGATTCAAATAGAAAATTCAAAGGGAATTTGAATATAGAAATTCAAATGGAGTTTGAATATATGAAATTCAAAGGAAATTCAAATATAGAATTTGAACATAAAAATTCAAATGGGATTTGAATAAAGAAAATTCGAATATAGAAATTCAAATAGAATTTGAAAATAGAAGCGAATTGAATTTTGAATATAGAATTTCAAATAGACGTGAAATAGATCGGAAATACTATGTTGAATTGGGAAAAATTGATTTGATATATATTAAAAATATATTAGAATGAAGTTGAATTTAGTATAAACGAAGTTTAAACGTTTATATTTATAAATATAATTAAAACGAACTCGCCGCAGCGCTGCAGTTCGTAAATTGGCGATTCGAACTTCAATTGAGTATACAGAACTCAATTGAAGTCGGAATTCTTTGAAACAAGAAATGTCTAATGGAGGAAAAAACCTGGATTTCGTCGAATAAATTTTGAGTTATATCAAAATCAAATTTTTAGAAAAACAGCGCCATAACCATTTAAAACCATAACGGTTTATTTAATTTTATAAAAGGATTTTAAGCGAATAAAATCCGAATTTCTATTTAGAAAATTTCAGATTTGAGTTGTAGATTATATGTGAACTCAGGTGGAGTAATGAATTGATTTTTGAAACAGAAAATCAGATTTTTGACTATTGAATAGAATTAACTAATTCGAATAGTAAATTAGTTAATGAGATTTTGAATTAATATTGGGCTTTGAATAAGTGAATTCGATTTGAAAATTTACATTCGAAATTGAAAAGGAAACTAGAATTGAAATTGAAATTCGATTTGGTTAAGAGAAGGTTAAATATTTTGTTTGAACATGTTATGTTCAAACAAAGAAGTGAAATAGGCAAAATAGCTAATTAAATGATAAATGAGCGAAAGTAATTCAAACGAATGAATTGGGTTGAATTAAATTGAAAACAGGTGAACATGTGTTAGACAGGTATGAGATGAAGTATATGAAGATTTTAGTTTATGTGCCCGACAAAAAGTTACATGTTTAAATTCATATATGAGATTTTATGCGCCGTATCGGCAAGCCGCTTGGCTTTTTCTTTTTCTTTTGGATTGGTGAGGGCCATGAGAGGCTATTTTAAATATCCCGATGCTCCCGGTACAAAGGAGGTTATGGCGAAATTTTCCGGGAATTTAAGGAGTTAGAATACTTTTAAGAAAAAATAGATAGTTAGAGATCAATATATCAATATATATTGAATTCGATAAGGGAAAAAATTTAAAATAAAAAATTTAAACAAAAAAGAAATTGGTAGGCTGGTAATAGTAAGAGAAACATATATACGTTAAAAATGAAAAATTGGGTTTTATAGTGTGTTTATTCGAGGTCAGTGGTTTTGCCGTTTTGAAGTTGAGGATGTTTTCAGTCAAGGTCTGAGAGGTAGTTATACCCCAACTTGATCGATTTCATTTTTAATTGATAAATAGTAAGATCCAATCTCGAAGAGAAGTGTTGAATAATAGTTAGTTGAATAAAATAATTTGGGTTTTTGTAACGATGTTTTACACAGCATTCGTTTTCACCCAAGTGATGGAATTTTGGAAATATTAAAGTAAATATTTCCTGAGTATAATTAAAGTAACCGGGAAAGAGATAAGTGATTGAAATTGTTTTCAATTTCAAAATAGAATATATTTTCTAAGTGTAGAAAATAAAAGAAGGCGAGATATAGAAATGTTTTCCAAAGAATGTAAGAGACCGAGATGATAATTGAAAATATTTGTTAAAAAATATTGATAAGGAAATGGAATAATGATTTAATTAAAGAAATATCAATTAAATAGCCCAGTGGTTTGTTTGATGTTATGGATGAATGGATGTTTGTTTATTTTTCTTCGATAGTTAAATAACCGACTATCGAAGTATTTGCCAATATCGTTGTCAATATGGAGAGACCTGTTGGATTATTATCCGTAAACCACTCTGTATTGGCAGTAGCATTGCGTATCATATTATATGAAGATAATCGAAGACGGAGTAAAGTGCAAGGGCCTTTTCTATTAATAGAAATTGTGCCTTTAGTTTCGTTCAGTCCCAGAACGAACGTATATGAACGAATGTCTGACAAAGTATTTCCAATGGTCGCATGAGTTGGTCTGTATAAATATATATGGTGGCAACGGATTTATTCCCTTAGCATAATATCCAGAATATTTGTGCAAATCAATGAATGATTAACGGATCTGACAATGTGGCATTCAAAGTGATTGTGCTATCAATGAATGATAAGAAATTGTAGCCTCAGGCCTCAACAACCAGGAAATGACAAAAATCGGGCAGGCAGCATGGCTATGTGGGTCGCTCCCATTAGGATGTATAATCACCTGTCTAGAGATTCATTTAATTTCTTATTCTATTAGATGTTGTCCCATTCGGGAAACGGTTGTTTATCCCAACCGTTGGTGATATACATTCGATACACTCAAGCGAAATGAGTGGTCAGTCATGTGTGGGCCGGGTTGCAAGATGTTCTTGTTGAACCCCGGTGTATTGCCTCTAGAGTACACTGATCGGAAGGTAGTTCCATACCTTCTCATATTGGAAATCCAATCTCCAATAAGCACCATGCGGTTTTTATTTTATATTATATATGGAACGTGAGATGCAAGCATTTCGCTAAATTCTATTTATTTGATTTAGACACTATTATAATATCATTGGATTTTTGTATCAAAGTGTTTTTGGGTTATAATAAGGTAAAAACCGTCCATGTTTATGTGTGGGATGGTCTTACTATTATCTTTTCTTTCGAAAGGATTTTGAAAGTTAAACAAATGGTTGAAGTTTACTCACACCAGTCCCATGACTAACCCAGAGTTTATTTTGTTTGTTTTCCCTAAACTCTTGGGTGCCCAAATTTGTACGGGCAGTCAAGTAGTCGGGATTTTTCAGATTCACTTGGAAGAGCTGGAAGCAGGAGGCTTCACCAGTTAGCTATAGACTATCATATATTCCGCTGTGAACCATGTTTGTATCTGGAAACAGGTGTTTATAACTGTTCCAGGAATAACTGTTGCGCTCTGATGATGGTATGTATATAAAGTTACTGATTTGTATTTCAGAAGTTATGTTATATAATATATTTTATTCGTTCCGCTGTGAGATTTGTCTTCTTTGTTTTCTTCTATTCTAATATTTCTTTCTATTTCTCATCCTCTAACTTCTTTCTCATAATGATTTGTATTTCTGTGCAATTTGGGTTGGACGTGTGGTGTTATAAGTCGACTCATATAGTATGGATTTGCAGGCTATTACAGTTGGTACCAGAGCTTAGGTTGAGCGAATACCTAGGTGGTGGTGATGTGCTCATTAGAGATGGGGTCAGTAGTACCCTAGAATGAGTTGAGTGTATATATACGAGAGTGCATATTTGTAAATAGATATGAAAATTTGTTTTATATTGTGTTGGCTAGTCTGTTGAGTGGATTATGAATTCCGATCGAATCGTTGGACGCCACAAAGTCGATAGGAATTTCTAAATACTTGAACAGAAGATTGAGCACGATATTGTTTTAAAGTGGGTAAATGAAATAATTTTACCTAAAAATTCTATTTTTATAGAAAAGGAATAATTTTCTGAAATTATTATAATAGATGGATGTATTGGATGTTGTTTTTATAGTCAAATAAGATTATAAAATTGAAATGGTTATATATAACCAAAATAGAATTTGTATATGAATTAAATATACAAATGAGATGAATTAGAATTGAATTCAAACCATAAATTGGAATTTAAATCCTGGGAAGTTTGAAAATATTTTTGAAGTATATTAAAATAATATAGCTTTGTTTCAGAAGGATTTTTTTAATATAAATCATTTTGAATTGATTTTAAAATGATAAAGCACTAAACTCACTTCAGTGGCTAGGAAATAATTTGATGATGGTCGTGATATTATCAGTGTTCATTTTCGAGTTTCTAAGTGATGGAATGCTACCTTAGAAAAGTTTTGATGGAAATTTGTTTTGAAAGAAAACCAGTGGTTTGAAAATTCAAATGTTTTGAATTTGAAAAGATTATAAATATATGTACATGTTTAAGTGATTTCAAAAAGGATTCGAAAGGAAAACCCAGGAATTTGAATTCTGAAGTTTAAATTTAACTTAAGCAAGTTAAATGGATCGAAATAATTAAATAGTGAAATTCAATTTGAAAAAAAGATTGAATGGAATTTGAATTGGGTGTAAATCATTTAGATTAAATGAATGGAAACCAAAAGTTTTGGTTGGGACTAATTTGTTGAAATATGAAGAGATGAGTTTCAACATAAGTGAGATTTTGAAAAGTAAAGGATTTGTACCATTTTTCCTACCTCAGCAATTTCGAGGACGAAATTATTTTAAGGGGGGAAGAATGTAACGACCCAGATCTATGATTGATTTAATTGAAATATTTAATATAGTTTTAAATATTGAGTTGATATTTTAAATTGAGTTTTATACTGAGTTATCAAATTAATATCGAATATATTAATTTATCGTAATATGAAAAATAGTTCAATTGGAGATTTTAAACTAAATTGAAAACAATTTAGATAATTTATAGAAATTCAATTTAAAAGGGATCGATAATAATAATTTATTATCGAAGATTTATTTGTTTGAATTAAAATTATTTTGGTTATTATATATATATATATACACGATGAAATTAAATATCAAAATTGTAACAACCTGTATTTTCAATAAACCGTTATAACATAAATCGAGGCAGAATTTAATTCTAAAATCTGAATCAGGGGAAACGGGCTATGCCATTGCGTTCGTCTCGGAAAAATACGCGAAATAGAGTCCGAGTTTTCGAAAATCGGAGTCCGTATGACCCAGTTAAGGCCCATTGAAGTTTTCAGAAATTCCTATGCTAAAAACAGATTTAAATTTCGAATTAAAAACCAGGATTAGGGCTAATCGGGGTTAGGCGGGAAAATTCCCGCCAGGGGGCCCCATGTCGACAGGCATGTCGACAGGGCACCCAGGGTGTCGACTGCCCTGTCGACAGCCCTGTCGACAGGGGGTGCCCAGGCAGTTCAGCCTGGTGCACCATTTCTGATTTGGGTTGGGTCATGTGGCTTGGTTCTAGAGAAATCCGAGATCTGACGGGCCAAACCTAATCTAGGGTTAATCCTAGGGTTTAAAACACTCTAATCTTCTATAAATATACCCCTAATCCTACCCTAAAGCCTCATTAATCAATCTAGCAACTAAACTATGTCAATTTGAATCCTCAAATGGCCTCCACCTAAAACCTAGCCTCCACCTTCCTCAAAGTTAAATCCTATGAAGATATGATGATCATACAACCTTTTCTATGTTGTATGAATGCTTAATAACTTGCATACTTCATTAAGTAGCAAGTTTGATTTGCTAAAGTTTGTGTTTTGGGATTTTGCAAAAGGGTTTTCTTATTTGAGGCTTTGTTTTGAGTTTTAAAAAGGGCTTCTTCATCTTATTTGGTGGATTTGTGACTTGTTTATATTGGTAAGCCCTCTTACCTTCACTTTACAAACTCTAAAGTTAATGTTTGGTGAAAGTTGAGATTTATGTGGGTTTAGTTGATTATGCATGCTTATGCGGACTCACTATACCATGTTTTACATGTTTCATAAGTTATGCATGCATATGCGAGATTACTATGCCATGTTTTACATGATTCACAAGTTATGCATGCTTATGCGAGTTTATTATGTCATGTTCTACATGTTTCATGGATTATGCATGTTTATGCAAGATCACCTCACCATGTTATGCAAGTTTATGGATTATGCATGTTTATGCAAGTTCACCTCACCATGTTATGCAAGTTTAATGGGTTATGCATGACTATGCAAGTTCACCTTACCATGTTATGCATATTTAATAAGCTATGCATGTGTATGCGAGTTCACTATGACATGATTTGCAAGTTTAACATGTATGCATGTTTATTATGATATGTGAAGTTCATCATGTATGTTTTGCCAAGTTACCTTTTTACCCTTATGCGTTATGACGTATATATAAGCGAGATAATGACGTTGGGAGGGTTTGGGTAAACTTAATAATACTTGAAACTAAAAGATTGGGAATTTACCTATTAAGTTAGGTCTACCCCTTGGGAATTTACCTATTAAGTTAGGTCTACCCAAGTATATGTTAACTTGTAAATGTGTTTAAAAGTGGACATGACATTAGATAACATGATATGGCCAATTCGAGGTTAGACCTAGTTGTGGTGTAAATCTTCCCAGGTAACCACAACGTGGGGTCTAATGTGGGTAGTTGGTCATGTTGCACCGTAAGACCCGAGGTTAGACCTAGACGTGGTGTAAATCTTCCCAGGTAACCACGGATGTCTAATGTGAGAGGTTGGGTGCGTTAAGTAATTAATGCCTCATGATTAGGGTTAAGTCATGGCCCACTAATACTTAACCAATAATGGGGATGCGAGGATTAGATGGGGTTAAGTGGTTACACTTAACTAATTTAATCCAGGATTAGTGAGGGGTTAAAACCACACTTAACCCTCTTAGAAACCCTAGCAACGTGGTCTGTTCCAGCAGTAATCCCAGTTTGGTATCATTCACAACCCTAGGGCTAGGCTAGGGCGGGGCACGATTACTGGACTGATGTAAGCGACCAAAGCGACGGCCGAGTGGTACAGCGGTGCGGGTCCGGCGGGCTACGGACGTGCACGTAGTCCGATGTTGGACAAACTCGAGGCACGGGTACCAGTAGGTTTAGACTGTGCATTATTGCTTAGGTGTCTGGGGTTGACACCCGAGGGCTTGATACACCCAAAGGTGGACCCAGCGCAGTCTGACTACATCCATGTGGGCCGTATGGACAACAACACTTGACGTGTTAGGTTTATAGGGAGCCGATCGACTAGACCGTTGGGCTGGACCTTATACTAAGGTCACTTCATGTTATTGGGCCAAAGTTTGGGCTAAGGGATCAAGAACTGTTTTGGGGGTTTGCTAGTACACTGTGGTGCAAAGTTTAATCTCGTCTATGTGATGTCACCTTTATCTGTTTCCAGTATGTTCATCTCAGTTTCCATCATGTTGTTAACTTTATTAGTTTATAGATTGATCGTAGTAGGGCTTACCAGTCTTTTTGACTGACCTGTTTTCTTTCGCTTCTTTTCTTCCGTTTCCCCCCCCCCCACAGGTTCTCAGGAAGGGGCTACATCTGCTTAGTGGATCTTTGGCTTGCTTGTTGGATAGCTCATGTATGGATCTGAGCTAGCTATGGCTTATCTTTTATTTTTGGGGATTAGTACTGATGTTTTACCATGTATTTTATTATCACGTATCTAGACTTATGTTTTATTTTGGATCATGACATTTTGACATTATGTACTTGACTATGTGGGTTTTCTGAGATGATGATGATGGGTTTTTATCTGCTACCGCTGTTTTACTTATATTTATTTTTATATATTCTGTCTTGCGATATCTATGTGCATGTCTACCTTTACAATAACGCCCCTCCAAAGCTAGTACATTCTAAGGAGTGATCCTAGTGGAGGTGGGGTGTTACATTTGGTATCAGAGCACAAGGTTAACAATATTGAACAAAACTTTTGAAAAAGAAACCCTTTTTGGAAAAACTATTTTCAAAAACCTGCTAAGTATTTTCCAAAATAAAGTCTAGATTATTTTAAGGCTAATCCCCAAAAAGCCATTAGCGTTATCCTTCGTTCCCTTGACCTGATCTTATCTTATCTTTTGTTTCAGTATGGCTGAGAATCTTGATATCCCAGATGGAGTGAACGTACCACTCTGGTATAGGAGACTCCTAGAGGCTAGGGCGGCAGCTGGTCCCGCCAACCCTACTCCCACTCCTCCTCCTGTAGTGGAGAATCCTATCCCTAATATCCCTCCTCCGGTGATTCCTGTTCCCCCTCCTCCAGCAGTTAATATTCCTCCTCCCGTCGCTAATGTTCCTCCCCCTCCCGTTGCTGAGGCTCCTCTTCCTCCTCCTCCCCCTCAGCATCCTCATATTGAGTTTACGAAGGTTTGCAAAGACTTCAAGGCAATGGGAGGCAAGAATTTCCTAGGCACGGAATCTTTTGTTGAAGCTAGGAATTGGCTGAAAGATACGGAGGACCTGTTTGCTATTTTTGGGATTGATGACGAGAGAAAGATCTTATTAACAGTATGGCTTTTGAAGGATGAGGCGGCCTATTGGTGGGAGGTCACCAATGGGACGAGGCCCGTTGAGACTTGGGCCGATTTGAGGGCTAGATTTGTGACCAAGTTTCTATCTTCAGCCGAGGCGAATTTACAAATGGAGAAGTTCATTTCATTAAAGCAAGGTGATATGTCTATCAAGGAGTATGTGAACAAGTTTAATCAGCTGGCCCGCTTTGGTTTGGATATAGTAAACACCCCAGAGAAGAAGGCTCTTCGATTTGCCAGAGGATTGAATGAGCCGCTACAGGGCTTGGCGATGTCACATATTCCGCATGGAGCCACTTTCGAGAGTTTGGTCAATATGGCTCTGCTTCAGGGAGATGGAAAGAAGGAAGTCAAGTCGGGCGATACCCAAGTAAAGAAGACTGATTCTCAAGGCAAAGGCAGCCAAGGAGGACAAAGCAGTCAAGGAAATCAGAATAAGAACAAGAAGGGGAACAACAACAACAAAGGCAAGGGAAAGTGCAATTACTGTGGCATAGCTGGGCACTTTGCTAAGGATTGCAGGAAGAAGAAAAGGAAGCTTAATGGTGGATGCTTTTCTTGTGGAGAGACTGGGCACTTTAGCAAAGAATGCCCAAAGAAGAAAGGACAGGCTGGATCTTCAGGAGGGCAAGTTCATGCTCTCAATGCCGCTTCAGTTCCCGAGCGAGGTAGTGTTTCTGTTGAGAACCTTGTTTATATCTCTGATCTTCCAGTACGTACCTTGTTTGATTCCGGTGCATCACATAGCTTTATTTCGTCTGATCTTGTTGATAGCTTGCACCTCAGTACTAGCTTAGTGGACGATCCCGTTTGTGTTTCGAATCCCATTGGGGGTTCTGCCCATCTATCTATGATATGTGAGGATCTAAGGATCTCTATACTCAGCGTAGAGTTCTTGTGTAGTGCGTATGTTCTAGGTTTCAGGGGATACGGATTGATCTTGGGCATGGATTGGCTGTCTAGATATGGAGCCATTCTGGATTGTGAGCATAGGGTTGTAAGGCTTGTTACTCGCCTGGGCAACACCTTAGAGATTTCATGCAATCCGAAGAACCCCGTCATGTTATGCTATCTAGAATCTCTCAACTCATCAGAGGAGGCCCTTCAGTCTGTAAGGGTGGTCCGAGATTATCCAGACGTTTTTGAAGAAGTTAAGGGGTTGCCCCCTAAACGAGAGATTGATTTCCGCATCTATCTGGTAGATAATGCTAAGCCTGTTTCTTTGCCCGTTCGGCATATGGCTCCGCGTGAGAGGCGGGAGCTGAGCAAGCAAGTGAAAGAATTGCTCGAGAAGAACTTCATCAGAAGGAGTATATCCGAATGGGGAGCGCCTGTGGTGTTTGCAACTAAGGCAGATGGCTCTCTTCGGCTCTGTGTGGATTATAGAGAATTGAATAAGCTGACTAAGAAGAACAGACACCCGTTACCGAGGATCGATGATCTATTTGATCAGCTTGTTGGTGCTTCTGTTTTCTCTCAGCTTGATCTTGCTACAGGTTTTCATCAGCTCAGAGTGGCGGAAGACAGTATAGACAAAACTGCATTCAGAACTCCAGACGGATTCTTTGAATGGCTTGTTATGCCGTTCGGTTTGACGAATGCACCGGCGTATTTTGTGGATTTGATGAGTAGGGTGTTTCGGGAGTTCTTGAATAAGTTTGTCGTGGTCTTTGTGGATGATATTCTGGTCTTCTCAAAGAATGAGGAAGAGCATGCGAGGCACCTAGTAGAGGTGATGGACACACTCAGAGCACACCAGTTAAAAGCCAAGTTCTCCAAGTGCCATTTTTGGAGAAGGGAAGTCAGATTTCTTGGGCATATCGTATCCAAGCAAGGCTTGGCGGTGGACCCCGCTAAGGTGGTTGCGGTTCAGGATTGGAAGACGCCAAGGAATGCAACCGAGGTGAGAAGCTTTCTGGGTCTTGCGGGTTTTTACCGGAAGTTCATCAAGGACTTCGCGAAGATATCCGCTCCTCTTACTAAGTTGACGAAGAAGAACTTAGTCTTTGCTTGGGATATGGATTGTGAACTTGCTTTTCAGAGACTCAAAAGAGCCCTTACCTCCGCACCCGTTCTAGCTTTACCCGATGGTGGTAAGATATTTACCGTGTACACTGATGCTTGTGGCACGGGATTGGGCGCCGTTCTGATGCAAGAAGGCAGAGTTATATGTTTTGGAGGGAGGCAACTTAAGGTGCATGAGAGGAATTATCCCACTCATGATCTAGAGCTGGCAGCGATTGTATATGCGCTCAAAGCATGGCGTCATTATCTTCTGGGAGAGAGATTTGAGCTATATACTGATCATAAGTCTTTGAAGTATCTCTTTTCGTAGAAGGATCTGAACTTAAGGCAGCAGAGATGGATGGAATTTTTGGCTTCCTATGATTTTGAGATATCCTATACCCCTGGTAAGGGGAATGTTGTAGCGGATGCGTTGAGTAGGAAAAGGTTGACACTAAGTCCTCTATTTGTTGAGATGAAGAATTTAGAGTTCTTGGCAACCTTTGATTTTTCTTTGACAGTCGAGACGATGACCGGTTCTTTGGCGTCTCTAGAGCTCAGGCCTACCCTTCTGGATCAAGTCGGGGCTTCACAGAAGGAAGACCCTCAGATAATTGAGATCATGGACAAGCTGGTTCGAGGGGAGACATCTAGTCACCTTGCTCGATATTCTATAGACGATAAGGGTTGGCTGAGGAGAGATGGAAGGCTTTGTGTTCCAATGGTAGAAGACTTGGTGAGGAAAGTTCTTGAGGAGGCACATCGCTCCAAGATGACTATACATCCGGGTGGTGATAAGATGTACAAGGACATGAAGCGCGTTTTCTTCTGGCCTGGAATGAAGAAGGATGTGGCGGAGTTTGTCTCGAGATGTGTTATTTGTCAGAGAGTAAAAGCTGAGTCAAAGAAGCCCGGTGGGCTATTACATCCGCTAGAGGTCCCGCTATGGAAGTGGGAGAGCATTTCTATGGACTTTATTGATGGGCTTCCAAGGTCCAGGAAGGGGAATACGAGCATATGGGTCATTGTGGATAGGCTCACGAAGAGTGCTCATTTTATCCCAGTAAAGAGAAAAAGGACCGCATCTGGACTAGCATCAGTATATCTTCGTGAGATAGTGCGACTACATGGAGTCCCTTCCAGCATAGTCAGTGACCGAGACCCCATCTTTACTAGCCAATTCTGGAACAGTTTGCAGGAGGCTATGGGCACGAGATTGAATCTGAGTACGGCCTATCACCCACAAACAGACGGCCAAACAGAAAGGGTGAATAGGGTACTTGAGGACTTGTTGAGGCTTTGCATACTGGATTTTGGTGGTGCTTGGGAAGACCATCTTCCTCTTGTGGAGTTTGCATATAACAACAGCTATCAGGCGAGCATAGGGATGGCACCATTTGAGGCTTTATATGGGAGGCCGTGCAAGTCACCTACGTGTTGGTGGGAGTCCACGGATAAGCTTATACTTGGACCCGACATGATTAGGGATACATCCGAGAAGGTTGAATTGATTAGAAGACGGATGAAAGCGGCCCAAGACCGACAGAAATCCTATGCTGACAGGCGAAGGTCCGAATTGGAGTTTGAGGTTGGGGACAAGGTTTTCGTGAAGGTTTCTCCTTTGCGGAATGTGGTCCGATTTGGAGCTAGTAGGAAGTTAGCGCCGAGATTCGTTGGACCCTTCCCCGTCATAGAGAGAATAGGGAAGATGGCTTATAGAGTGCAATTGCCCGAGAAATTGTCCGGAGTGCATAATGTCTTTCATGTCTCGCATCTCCGAAAGTGCCTGCATGAGTCCGCTGAGGTGGTTGAACCTAGCATTCTTGAAGACGTGGAAGTAGAGAAAGAAGCAACTTTAAGGAAAGCTCCGATTCGTATCTTGGGGACAGAGACCAAGAAGCTAAGGAATCGTGAGGTCAGGCTAGTGAAAGTCCAATGGGGTGAAGCCGAAGAAGACGCAACTTGGGAAACCGAGGAGAAGATGCGTGGGCTTTATCCATTCCTTTTTGAGGGTACACTCTCAACCTCTTTGTTTAGCATATCTTTCTCTTTGCTATCCATGTTTATCTAGTTATCGTACAAATCTTGTCATGAGAACCTTAAGTAGAAACCCTTTGGATGAAACATGTGTCTGAAACATGTTATGCTTGATGGTTGCGAGTGGTTGCAAGTGTTTGCAAGTGGTTACTCGTGGATGCATGATACACATTAGGCACTAGATCGGCTCACACACTCCTCATATTGCATGTGCATGAGTGTTATGCTTATTCTTGGATGAAATTTGTATGCAATCACATGGATGTTGCACATGGATGTATGATTGAGCACGCATGTAGAGATTATACATTATGTTAGGGATTTGCATACATATGGATACATTTCACTAACATATTCTGCATTGATCTTTGCATTAGATAAGTACATATACACACACTTTTGCATATGTTCATACAGCATTTAGAATCCTTTAAGGACAATGGTTGCTCGTGGATGATGTTTTGAGTAGATGGATGCTGGATGGTAGGATATGTTCTTCCTAACTTGAAGATTTCGGGGACGAAATCCTTTAAGGAGGGGAGAATGTAACAACCTGTATTTTCAATAAACCGTTATAACATAAATCGAGGCAGAATTTAATTCTAAAATCTGAATCAGGGGAAACGGGCTATGCCATTGCGTTCGTCTCGGAAAAATACGCGAAATAGAGTCCGAGTTTTCGAAAATCGGAGTCCGTATGACCCAGTTAAGGCCCATTGAAGTTTTCAGAAATTCCTATGCTAAAAACAGATTTAAATTTCGAATTAAAAACCAGGATTAGGGCTAATCGGGGTTAGGCGGGAAAATTCCCGCCAGGGGGCCCCATGTCGACAGGCATGTCGACAGGGCACCCAGGGTGTCGACTGCCCTGTCGACAGCCCTGTCGACAGGGGGTGCCCAGGCAGTTCAGCCTGGTGCACCATTTCTGATTTGGGTTGGGTCATGTGGCTTGGTTCTAGAGAAATCCGAGATCTGACGGGCCAAACCTAATCTAGGGTTAATCCTAGGGCTTAAAACACTCTAATCTTCTATAAATATACCCCTAATCCTACCCTAAAGCCTCATTAATCAATCTAGCAACTAAACTATGTCAATTTGAATCCTCAAATGGCCTCCACCTAAAACCTAACCTCCACCTTCCTCCAAGTTAAATCCTATGAAGATATGATGATCATACAACCTTTTCTATGTTGTATGAATGCTTAATAACTTGCATACTTCATTAAGTAGCAAGTTTGATTTGCTAAAGTTTGTGTTTTGGGATTTTGCAAAAGGGTTTTCTTATTTGAGGCTTTGTTTTGAGTTTTAAAAAGGGCTTCTTCATCTTATTTGGTGGATTTGTGACTTGTTTATATTGGTAAGCCCTCTTACCTTCACTTTACAAACTCTAAAGTTAATGTTTGGTGAAAGTTGAGATTTATGTGGGTTTAGTTGATTATGCATGCTTATGCGGACTCACTATACCATGTTTTACATGTTTCATAAGTTATGCATGCATATGCGAGATTACTATGCCATGTTTTACATGATTCACAAGTTATGCATGCTTATGCGAGTTTATTATGTCATGTTCTACATGTTTCATGGATTATGCATGTTTATGCAAGATCACCTCACCATGTTATGCAAGTTTATGGATTATGCATGTTTATGCAAGTTCACCTCACCATGTTATGCAAGTTTAATGGGTTATGCATGACTATGCAAGTTCACCTTACCATGTTATGCATATTTAATAAGCTATGCATGTGTATGCGAGTTCACTATGACATGATTTGCAAGTTTAACATGTATGCATGTTTATTATGATATGTGAAGTTCATCATGTATGTTTTGCCAAGTTACCTTTTTACCCTTATGCGTTATGACGTATATATAAGCGAGATAATGACGTTGGGAGGGTTTGGGTAAACTTAATAATACTTGAAACTAAAAGATTGGGAATTTACCTATTAAGTTAGGTCTACCCCTTGGGAATTTACCTATTAAGTTAGGTCTACCCAAGTATATGTTAACTTGTAAATGTGTTTAAAAGTGGACATGACATTAGATAACATGATATGGCCAATTCGAGGTTAGACCTAGTTGTGGTGTAAATCTTCCCAGGTAACCACAACGTGGGGTCTAATGTGGGTAGTTGGTCATGTTGCACCGTAAGACCCGAGGTTAGACCTAGACGTGGTGTAAATCTTCCCAGGTAACCACGGATGTCTAATGTGAGAGGTTGGGTGCGTTAAGTAATTAATGCCTCATGATTAGGGTTAAGTCATGGCCCACTAATACTTAACCAATAATGGGGATGCGAGGATTAGATGGGGTTAAGTGGTTACACTTAACTAATTTAATCCAGGATTAGTGAGGGGTTAAAACCACACTTAACCCTCTTAGAAACCCTAGCAACGTGGTCTGTTCCAGCAGTAATCCCAGTTTGGTATCATTCACAACCCTAGGGCTAGGCTAGGGCGGGGCACGATTACTGGACTGATGTAAGCGACCAAAGCGACGGCCGAGTGGTACAGCGGTGCGGGTCCGGCGGGCTACGGACGTGCACGTAGTCCGATGTTGGACAAACTCGAGGCACGGGTACCAGTAGGTTTAGACTGTGCATTATTGCTTAGGTGTCTGGGGTTGACACCCGAGGGCTTGATACACCCAAAGGTGGACCCAGCGCAGTCTGACTACATCCATGTGGGCCGTATGGACAACAACACTTGACGTGTTAGGTTTATAGGGAGCCGATCGACTAGACCGTTGGGCTGGACCTTATACTAAGGTCACTTCATGTTATTGGGCCAAAGTTTGGGCTAAGGGATCAAGAACTGTTTTGGGGGTTTGCTAGTACACTGTGGTGCAAAGTTTAATCTCGTCTATGTGATGTCACCTTTATCTGTTTCCAGTATGTTCATCTCAGTTTCCATCATGTTGTTAACTTTATTAGTTTATAGATTGATCGTAGTAGGGCTTACCAGTCTTTTTGACTGACCTGTTTTCTTTCGCTTCTTTTCTTCCGTTTCCCCCCCCCCCCCACAGGTTCTCAGGAAGGGGCTACATCTGCTTAGTGGATCTTTGGCTTGCTTGTTGGATAGCTCATGTATGGATCTGAGCTAGCTATGGCTTATCTTTTATTTTTGGGGATTAGTACTGATGTTTTACCATGTATTTTATTATCACGTATCTAGACTTATGTTTTATTTTGGATCATGACATTTTGACATTATGTACTTGACTATGTGGGTTTTCTGAGATGATGATGATGGGTTTTTATCTGCTACCGCTGTTTTACTTATATTTATTTTTATATATTCTGTCTTGCGATATCTATGTGCATGTCTACCTTTACAATAACGCCCCTCCAAAGCTAGTACATTCTAAGGAGTGATCCTAGTGGAGGTGGGGTGTTACATTTGGTATCAGAGCACAAGGTTAACAATATTGAACAAAACTTTTGAAAAAGAAACCCTTTTTGGAAAAACTATTTTCAAAAACCTGCTAAGTATTTTCCAAAATAAAGTCTAGATTATTTTAAGGCTAATCCCCAAAAAGCCATTAGCGTTATCCTTCGTTCCCTTGACCTGATCTTATCTTATCTTTTGTTTCAGTATGGCTGAGAATCTTGATATCCCAGATGGAGTGAACGTACCACTCTGGTATAGGAGACTCCTAGAGGCTAGGGCGGCAGCTGGTCCCGCCAACCCTACTCCCACTCCTCCTCCTGTAGTGGAGAATCCTATCCCTAATATCCCTCCTCCGGTGATTCCTGTTCCCCCTCCTCCAGCAGTTAATATTCCTCCTCCCGTCGCTAATGTTCCTCCCCCTCCCGTTGCTGAGGCTCTTCTTCCTCCTCCTCCCCCTCAGCATCCTCATATTGAGTTTACGAAGGTTTGCAAAGACTTCAAGGCAATGGGAGGCAAGAATTTCCTAGGCACGGAATCTTTTGTTGAAGCTAGGAATTGGCTGAAAGATACGGAGGACCTGTTTGCTATTTTTGGGATTGATGACGAGAGAAAGATCTTATTAACAGTATGGCTTTTGAAGGATGAGGCGGCCTATTGGTGGGAGGTCACCAATGGGACGAGGCCCGTTGAGACTTGGGCCGATTTGAGGGCTAGATTTGTGACCAAGTTTCTATCTTCAGCCGAGGCGAATTTACAAATGGAGAAGTTCATTTCATTAAAGCAAGGTGATATGTCTATCAAGGAGTATGTGAACAAGTTTAATCAGCTGGCCCGCTTTGGTTTGGATATAGTAAACACCCCAGAGAAGAAGGCTCTTCGATTTGCCAGAGGATTGAATGAGCCGCTACAGGGCTTGGCGATGTCACATATTCCGCATGGAGCCACTTTCGAGAGTTTGGTCAATATGGCTCTGCTTCAGGGAGATGGAAAGAAGGAAGTCAAGTCGGGCGATACCCAAGTAAAGAAGACTGATTCTCAAGGCAAAGGCAGCCAAGGAGGACAAAGCAGTCAAGGAAATCAGAATAAGAACAAGAAGGGGAACAACAACAACAAAGGCAAGGGAAAGTGCAATTACTGTGGCATAGCTGGGCACTTTGCTAAGGATTGCAGGAAGAAGAAAAGGAAGCTTAATGGTGGATGCTTTTCTTGTGGAGAGACTGGGCACTTTAGCAAAGAATGCCCAAAGAAGAAAGGACAGGCTGGATCTTCAGGAGGGCAAGTTCATGCTCTCAATGCCGCTTCAGTTCCCGAGCGAGGTAGTGTTTCTGTTGAGAACCTTGTTTATATCTCTGATCTTCCAGTACGTACCTTGTTTGATTCCGGTGCATCACATAGCTTTATTTCGTCTGATCTTGTTGATAGCTTGCACCTCAGTACTAGCTTAGTGGACGATCCCGTTTGTGTTTCGAATCCCATTGGGGGTTCTGCCCATCTATCTATGATATGTGAGGATCTAAGGATCTCTATACTCAGCGTAGAGTTCTTGTGTAGTGCGTATGTTCTAGGTTTCAGGGGATACGGATTGATCTTGGGCATGGATTGGCTGTCTAGATATGGAGCCATTCTGGATTGTGAGCATAGGGTTGTAAGGCTTGTTACTCGCCTGGGCAACACCTTAGAGATTTCATGCAATCCGAAGAACCCCGTCATGTTATGCTATCTAGAATCTCTCAACTCATCAGAGGAGGCCCTTCAGTCTGTAAGGGTGGTCCGAGATTATCCAGACGTTTTTGAAGAAGTTAAGGGGTTGCCCCCTAAACGAGAGATTGATTTCCGCATCTATCTGGTAGATAATGCTAAGCCTGTTTCTTTGCCCGTTCGGCATATGGCTCCGCGTGAGAGGCGGGAGCTGAGCAAGCAAGTGAAAGAATTGCTCGAGAAGAACTTCATCAGAAGGAGTATATCCGAATGGGGAGCGCCTGTGGTGTTTGCAACTAAGGCAGATGGCTCTCTTCGGCTCTGTGTGGATTATAGAGAATTGAATAAGCTGACTAAGAAGAACAGACACCCGTTACCGAGGATCGATGATCTATTTGATCAGCTTGTTGGTGCTTCTGTTTTCTCTCAGCTTGATCTTGCTACAGGTTTTCATCAGCTCAGAGTGGCGGAAGACAGTATAGACAAAACTGCATTCAGAACTCCAGACGGATTCTTTGAATGGCTTGTTATGCCGTTCGGTTTGACGAATGCACCGGCGTATTTTGTGGATTTGATGAGTAGGGTGTTTCGGGAGTTCTTGAATAAGTTTGTCGTGGTCTTTGTGGATGATATTCTGGTCTTCTCAAAGAATGAGGAAGAGCATGCGAGGCACCTAGTAGAGGTGATGGACACACTCAGAGCACACCAGTTAAAAGCCAAGTTCTCCAAGTGCCATTTTTGGAGAAGGGAAGTCAGATTTCTTGGGCATATCGTATCCAAGCAAGGCTTGGCGGTGGACCCCGCTAAGGTGGTTGCGGTTCAGGATTGGAAGACGCCAAGGAATGCAACCGAGGTGAGAAGCTTTCTGGGTCTTGCGGGTTTTTACCGGAAGTTCATCAAGGACTTCGCGAAGATATCCGCTCCTCTTACTAAGTTGACGAAGAAGAACTTAGTCTTTGCTTGGGATATGGATTGTGAACTTGCTTTTCAGAGACTCAAAAGAGCCCTTACCTCCGCACCCGTTCTAGCTTTACCCGATGGTGGTAAGATATTTACCGTGTACACTGATGCTTGTGGCACGGGATTGGGCGCCGTTCTGATGCAAGAAGGCAGAGTTATATGTTTTGGAGGGAGGCAACTTAAGGTGCATGAGAGGAATTATCCCACTCATGATCTAGAGCTGGCAGCGATTGTATATGCGCTCAAAGCATGGCGTCATTATCTTCTGGGAGAGAGATTTGAGCTATATACTGATCATAAGTCTTTGAAGTATCTCTTTTCGTAGAAGGATCTGAACTTAAGGCAGCAGAGATGGATGGAATTTTTGGCTTCCTATGATTTTGAGATATCCTATACCCCTGGTAAGGGGAATGTTGTAGCGGATGCGTTGAGTAGGAAAAGGTTGACACTAAGTCCTCTATTTGTTGAGATGAAGAATTTAGAGTTCTTGGCAACCTTTGATTTTTCTTTGACAGTCGAGACGATGACCGGTTCTTTGGCGTCTCTAGAGCTCAGGCCTACCCTTCTGGATCAAGTCGGGGCTTCACAGAAGGAAGACCCTCAGATAATTGAGATCATGGACAAGCTGGTTCGAGGGGAGACATCTAGTCACCTTGCTCGATATTCTATAGACGATAAGGGTTGGCTGAGGAGAGATGGAAGGCTTTGTGTTCCAATGGTAGAAGACTTGGTGAGGAAAGTTCTTGAGGAGGCACATCGCTCCAAGATGACTATACATCCGGGTGGTGATAAGATGTACAAGGACATGAAGCGCGTTTTCTTCTGGCCTGGAATGAAGAAGGATGTGGCGGAGTTTGTCTCGAGATGTGTTATTTGTCAGAGAGTAAAAGCTGAGTCAAAGAAGCCCGGTGGGCTATTACATCCGCTAGAGGTCCCGCTATGGAAGTGGGAGAGCATTTCTATGGACTTTATTGATGGGCTTCCAAGGTCCAGGAAGGGGAATACGAGCATATGGGTCATTGTGGATAGGCTCACGAAGAGTGCTCATTTTATCCCAGTAAAGAGAAAAAGGACCGCATCTGGACTAGCATCAGTATATCTTCGTGAGATAGTGCGACTACATGGAGTCCCTTCCAGCATAGTCAGTGACCGAGACCCCATCTTTACTAGCCAATTCTGGAACAGTTTGCAGGAGGCTATGGGCACGAGATTGAATCTGAGTACGGCCTATCACCCACAAACAGACGGCCAAACAGAAAGGGTGAATAGGGTACTTGAGGACTTGTTGAGGCTTTGCATACTGGATTTTGGTGGTGCTTGGGAAGACCATCTTCCTCTTGTGGAGTTTGCATATAACAACAGCTATCAGGCGAGCATAGGGATGGCACCATTTGAGGCTTTATATGGGAGGCCGTGCAAGTCACCTACGTGTTGGTGGGAGTCCACGGATAAGCTTATACTTGGACCCGACATGATTAGGGATACATCCGAGAAGGTCGAATTGATTAGAAGACGGATGAAAGCGGCCCAAGACCGACAGAAATCCTATGCTGACAGGCGAAGGTCCGAATTGGAGTTTGAGGTTGGGGACAAGGTTTTCGTGAAGGTTTCTCCTTTGCGGAATGTGGTCCGATTTGGAGCTAGTAGGAAGTTAGCGCCGAGATTCGTTGGACCCTTCCCCGTCATAGAGAGAATAGGGAAGATGGCTTATAGAGTGCAATTGCCCGAGAAATTGTCCGGAGTGCATAATGTCTTTCATGTCTCGCATCTCCGAAAGTGCCTGCATGAGTCCGCTGAGGTGGTTGAACCTAGCATTCTTGAAGACGTGGAAGTAGAGAAAGAAGCAACTTTAAGGAAAGCTCCGATTCGTATCTTGGGGACAGAGACCAAGAAGCTAAGGAATCGTGAGGTCAGGCTAGTGAAAGTCCAATGGGGTGAAGCCGAAGAAGACGCAACTTGGGAAACCGAGGAGAAGATGCGTGGGCTTTATCCATTCCTTTTTGAGGGTACACTCTCAACCTCTTTGTTTAGCATATCTTTCTCTTTGCTATCCATGTTTATCTAGTTATCGTACAAATCTTGTCATGAGAACCTTAAGTAGAAACCCTTTGGATGAAACATGTGTCTGAAACATGTTATGCTTGATGGTTGCGAGTGGTTGCAAGTGTTTGCAAGTGGTTACTCGTGGATGCATGATACACATTAGGCACTAGATCGGCTCACACACTCCTCATATTGCATGTGCATGAGTGTTATGCTTATTCTTGGATGAAATTTGTATGCAATCACATGGATGTTGCACATGGATGTATGATTGAGCACGCATGTAGAGATTATACATTATGTTAGGGATTTGCATACATATGGATACATTTCACTAACATATTCTGCATTGATCTTTGCATTAGATAAGTACATATACACACACTTTTGCATATGTTCATACAGCATTTAGAATCCTTTAAGGACAATGGTTGCTCGTGGATGATGTTTTGAGTAGATGGATGCTGGATGGTAGGATATGTTCTTCCTAACTTGAAGATTTCGGGGACGAAATCCTTTAAGGAGGGGAGAATGTAACAACCTGTATTTTCAATAAACCGTTATAACATAAATCGAGGCAGAATTTAATTCTAAAATCTGAATCAGGGGAAACGGGCTATGCCATTGCGTTCGTCTCGGAAAAATACGCGAAATAGAGTCCGAGTTTTCGAAAATCGGAGTCCGTATGACCCAGTTAAGGCCCATTGAAGTTTTCAGAAATTCCTATGCTAAAAACAGATTTAAATTTCGAATTAAAAACCAGGATTAGGGCTAATCGGGGTTAGGCGGGAAAATTCCCGCCAGGGGGCCCCATGTCGACAGGCATGTCGACAGGGCACCCAGGGTGTCGACTGCCCTGTCGACAGCCCTGTCGACAGGGGGTGCCCAGGCAGTTCAGCCTGGTGCACCATTTCTGATTTGGGTTGGGTCATGTGGCTTGGTTCTAGAGAAATCCGAGATCTGACGGGCCAAACCTAATCTAGGGTTAATCCTAGGGCTTAAAACACTCTAATCTTCTATAAATATACCCCTAATCCTACCCTAAAGCCTCATTAATCAATCTAGCAACTAAACTATGTCAATTTGAATCCTCAAATGGCCTCCACCTAAAACCTAACCTCCACCTTCCTCCAAGTTAAATCCTATGAAGATATGATGATCATACAACCTTTTCTATGTTGTATGAATGCTTAATAACTTGCATACTTCATTAAGTAGCAAGTTTGATTTGCTAAAGTTTGTGTTTTGGGATTTTGCAAAAGGGTTTTCTTATTTGAGGCTTTGTTTTGAGTTTTAAAAAGGGCTTCTTCATCTTATTTGGTGGATTTGTGACTTGTTTATATTGGTAAGCCCTCTTACCTTCACTTTACAAACTCTAAAGTTAATGTTTGGTGAAAGTTGAGATTTATGTGGGTTTAGTTGATTATGCATGCTTATGCGGACTCACTATACCATGTTTTACATGTTTCATAAGTTATGCATGCATATGCGAGATTACTATGCCATGTTTTACATGATTCACAAGTTATGCATGCTTATGCGAGTTTATTATGTCATGTTCTACATGTTTCATGGATTATGCATGTTTATGCAAGATCACCTCACCATGTTATGCAAGTTTATGGATTATGCATGTTTATGCAAGTTCACCTCACCATGTTATGCAAGTTTAATGGGTTATGCATGACTATGCAAGTTCACCTTACCATGTTATGCATATTTAATAAGCTATGCATGTGTATGCGAGTTCACTATGACATGATTTGCAAGTTTAACATGTATGCATGTTTATTATGATATGTGAAGTTCATCATGTATGTTTTGCCAAGTTACCTTTTTACCCTTATGCGTTATGACGTATATATAAGCGAGATAATGACGTTGGGAGGGTTTGGGTAAACTTAATAATACTTGAAACTAAAAGATTGGGAATTTACCTATTAAGTTAGGTCTACCCCTTGGGAATTTACCTATTAAGTTAGGTCTACCCAAGTATATGTTAACTTGTAAATGTGTTTAAAAGTGGACATGACATTAGATAACATGATATGGCCAATTCGAGGTTAGACCTAGTTGTGGTGTAAATCTTCCCAGGTAACCACAACGTGGGGTCTAATGTGGGTAGTTGGTCATGTTGCACCGTAAGACCCGAGGTTAGACCTAGACGTGGTGTAAATCTTCCCAGGTAACCACGGATGTCTAATGTGAGAGGTTGGGTGCGTTAAGTAATTAATGCCTCATGATTAGGGTTAAGTCATGGCCCACTAATACTTAACCAATAATGGGGATGCGAGGATTAGATGGGGTTAAGTGGTTACACTTAACTAATTTAATCCAGGATTAGTGAGGGGTTAAAACCACACTTAACCCTCTTAGAAACCCTAGCAACGTGGTCTGTTCCAGCAGTAATCCCAGTTTGGTATCATTCACAACCCTAGGGGCTAGGCTAGGGCGGGGCACGATTACTGGACTGATGTAAGCGACCAAAGCGACGGCCGAGTGGTACAGCGGTGCGGGTCCGGCGGGCTACGGACGTGCACGTAGTCCGATGTTGGACAAACTCGAGGCACGGGTACCAGTAGGTTTAGACTGTGCATTATTGCTTAGGTGTCTGGGGTTGACACCCGAGGGCTTGATACACCCAAAGGTGGACCCAGCGCAGTCTGACTACATCCATGTGGGCCGTATGGACAACAACACTTGACGTGTTAGGTTTATAGGGAGCCGATCGACTAGACCGTTGGGCTGGACCTTATACTAAGGTCACTTCATGTTATTGGGCCAAAGTTTGGGCTAAGGGATCAAGAACTGTTTTGGGGGTTTGCTAGTACACTGTGGTGCAAAGTTTAATCTCGTCTATGTGATGTCACCTTTATCTGTTTCCAGTATGTTCATCTCAGTTTCCATCATGTTGTTAACTTTATTAGTTTATAGATTGATCGTAGTAGGGCTTACCAGTCTTTTTGACTGACCTGTTTTCTTTCGCTTCTTTTCTTCCGTTCCCCCCCCCCCCCACAGGTTCTCAGGGAGGGGCTACATCTGCTTAGTGGATCTTTGGCTTGCTTGTTCGATAGCTCATGTATGGATCTGAGCTAGCTATGGCTTATCTTTTATTTCTGGGGATTAGTACTGATGTTTTACCATGTATTTTATTATCACGTATCTAGACTTATGTTTTATTTTGGATCATGACATTTTGACATTATGTACTTGACTATGTGGGTTTTCTGAGATGATGATGATGGGTTTTTATCTGCTACCGCTGTTTTACTTATATTTATTTTTATATATTCTGTCTTGCGATATCTATGTGCATGTCTACCTTTACAATAACGCCCCTCCAAAGCTAGTACATTCTAAGGAGTGATCCTAGTGGAGGTGGGGTGTTACAAAAATATATTCAGTTAGTTCAGAATAGTGTTACACTGTTGAAACAACAGTGGTTACGTTAAAATAGCGCTTCGTGGTTTAAATTAATGAACCCCGAATTACATTATTTTAAATATATGTGGATAAGCACTACATCAAATCAAGTAAACTAACCTACCTCGGATAAACATTACCCTAGTAAGCACCTACCTTCACTAAGTCTACTTCACCTATAAAAAACGCTCCTCCCATCCTCAAAAATCAGAAACCAAATGAGAGAGAATCTGTTCCTCTCCTCTCAATCTCTAAAATTTAAATCAAAATCGCGAAGCTTGGCACCAGATTGAAGGCCATCGGATTTTTAGAGCTCGACCGAACACCGAGAGCAACTCGCGATGTCCGTAAAATAGGGGGCTCCGTCGAAGCTGGGAGGTTATAAAGGATGTCGCGATGGTCGATTAAGGGTTCACGACTGTCATTGGTTTATCGCGGTTGTTGTTGGGGTGTGCGAGTGGAGAACAAGGAGTCGCGATGGCTTTTAGGGTTAAAGCAGTTTGATGTTGGGGGTAACGGTGGAAGTAGGGTCTGATGATTTGACAGGAGAGTGCGCTAATGGGTGTTTTGGGATTTTTGAATTCGACGGTATGATGAAGGGAGAGTTTGGTCTATCTTTTTGGGGGTAATGGCGACAGTAAAGAGAACGGATACTGTGGTGGACTAGTGGCAGCATTCAGGTGCAGGAAGAGGTGCCGACCATGGTGGTTGATGCTGAGTTCGTGAGAGAGGACAATGGGAAGGTCATATCTCATTTACTGGAAGGTGTTCCTGTGTTGAATTCAACGGTTGTATAAATGGAGAAGACAAAGGCCGATGATGGGATTAGTAAAGGAGTTAAAGGGAGATGAACTGAACTCATCATGTCGTTTTGTAGTGAGCTGAAGGTGTTGATAAAATGTGTAATGAAGTTGGAATGTTCGAGAATGTTGCTGATGGTTCGTTTGGCCGTAGCGTGTGGTGATAGCGAGATATATGCTGGATTCATTTGAGACAACTCGAATGCACTCGTAGCCGCGATAGTAGGAGAAGTGATTAAGGTAATTTCGTTGTTAATTCGCTATTTAAAGACTGGAAGAAAATTTAGTTATTTATATTGTTAGCTTATACAATGTATATGTGATTACGAGGTCCGAAAATCAAGAAAAATAAGCTAAGTAGGCTCGTAGCTGTGGAATGTACAGTCCAAGGATGGTTAGCGATTTTCCCAAGCCATATTTAATTTAAATTGGGATATTCAATACAGTTAAAATCACGGTGAGTAAATCTCACTCACCTTTTATTTATAATTATTTTTATCAGTTAAAAATAATTGGTTGTTGCTTGTTTGAATGCTTTCTGGTTGTTTTAAATATATTAGTTATTTAGGGTGACTATTATATATATATATATATTGGTTTGGTGGTTGGATTCCCGCAGTTTCATTAGCGGATGCCCGCAGTATCATTAGCGGATGACCCTACGCCCACGTATATAAGTGGATCCCCTTTTATACCACGATATCCTGCCTCGAAACAGGATGGGTATTACTATGTTGACTAAAGCAGGATGGGTATTACTATGTTGACTAACGTCAGTGGACGCAGGAAAAACAGGTTGGAGGGATCCAATTGGATTCCTCAAAAGTATATTGTCTATTTGTTTGTTTGCACCTATACTGTCATATATGATGTGTTAGAAAACCTGTCAATTATAATTGGTTGTTTTGACTGTTTGAAATATCACTGGGCTTAAATGTTGATATTTTAAAAATATCGAAAAAGGTAATTTCCAGAGTTAAAAGGGAAAATTCTATTTTTCGAAAATAGAATTTGAAATTTTGAATAGAACAAAAGTATTAACTTGTTTTAAAAAAATATATGACAAATAGTTCTTTTATAAACAAAGTTATAACTGAAGTGAAAAGAATTATCATTGGATAATTCAGAAGTATAAATACAAGTTGAATTTAAACAAAAGGGAATTCAGATTTAGAATTTGGATATAGAATTCAAATGGAAATTTGAAATAGAAAATTTAAGTAGAACTTGAAATAGAATTTCAAAATTGAATTTCAAAAATAGAATTTGAAATAGACTTTGAATATAGAATCCATATAGATTTGAATATAGTAATTCGAATGAAATTTAAATTTTAGAATTTGAATATGAAAGAAAAGTGAAATTGGAAAACGTGTTGAAAAGAGAATTCAAATGGAGTTTAACTATAGGATTTGAATAATAGAATCCAAATGGAGTTTAAATATAGAAATTGAATAAGAGGAGTTTAAAAAGAATTTGAATAATAAGAATTTAAATGGAATTTGAATAGAGAATTCAAATGGAATTTAAAATATGGAATTTGAATATAGGATTCAAATAGAAAATTCAAAGGGAATTTGAATATAGAGAAATTCAAATGGAGTTTGAATATATGAAATTCAAAGGAAATTCAAATATAGAATTTGAACGTAGAAATTCAAATGGGATTTGAATAAAGAAAATTCGAATACAGAAATTCAAATAGAATTTGAAAATAGAAGCGAATTGAAATCTGAATATCGAATTTCAAATAGAAGTGAAATAGATCGGAAATACTATGTTGAACTGGGAAAATTTGATTTGATATATATTAAAAATATATCAGAATGAAGTTGAATTTATTATGAATGAAGTTTAAACGTTTATATTTATAAATATAATTAAAACGAACTCGTCGCAGCGCTGCACTTCGTAAATTGGCGATTCGAACTTCAATTGGGTATACAGAACTCAATTGAAGTCGGAATTCTTTGAAACAAGAAACGTCAAATGGAGGAGAAAAATCTGGATTTCGTATCAAAGTCAATTTTTTAGAAAAACAACGCCATAACCATTTAAAACCGTAACGGTTTATTTAATTTTATAAAACGATTTTAAGTGAATAAAATCCGAATTTCTATTTAGAAAATTTCAGATTTAAGTTGTTGATTATATGTGAACTCAGGTGGAGTAATGAATTGATTTTTGAAACAGAAAATCAGATTTTTGACTATTGAATAGAATTAACTAATTCGAATAGTAAATTAGTTAAAGAGATTTTGAATTAATATTGGGCTTTGAATAAGTGAATTCGATTTGAAAATTTATATTCGAAATCGAAAAGGAAACTAGAATTGAAATTGAAATTCGATTTGGTTAAGAGCAGGTTAAATATTTTGTTTGAACATGCTATGTTCAAATAAAGAAGTGAAATAGGCAAAATAGCTAATTAAAGGATAAATGAGAGAAACTGAATTCAAACGAATGGATTGAGTTGAATTGAATTGAAAACAGGTGAACATGTGTTAGACAGGTATGGGATGAAGTATATGAAGATTTTAGTTTATGTGCCCGACAAAAAGGTACATGTTTAAATTCATATATGAGATTTTATGCGCCGTATCGGCAAGCCGCTTGGCTTTTTCTTTTTCTTTTGGATTGGTGAGGGCCATGGGAGGCTATTTTAAATATCCCGATGCTCCCGGTATAAAGGAGGTTATGGCGAAATTTTCCGGGAATTTAAGGAGTTAAAATATTTTTAAGAAAAATTTGATAGTTAGAGATCAATATATCAATATATATTGAATTCGATAAGGAAACAAATTTAAAATAAAATATTTAAACAAAAAGAAATTGATATGCTGGTAATAGTAAGAGAAACATATATACGTTAAAAATGAAAAATTGGGTTTTATAGTGTGTTTATTCGAGGTCAGTGGTTTTGTCGTTTTGAAGTTGATGATGTTTTCAGTCAAGGTCTGAGAGGTAGTTATACCCCAACTTGATCGATTTCATTTTTAATTGATAAATAGTAAGATCCAATCTCGAAGAGAAGTGTTGAATAATAGTTAGTTGAATAAAATAATTTGGGTTGTTGTAACAATGTTTTACACAACATTCGTTTTAACCCAAGTGATGTAATTTTGGAAATAATAAAGTAAATATTTCCTGAGTATAATTAAAGTAGCCGGGAAAGAGATAAGTGATTGAAATTGTTTTCAATTTCAAAATAGAATATATTTTCTAAGTGTAGAAAATAAAAGAAGGCGAGATATAGAAATGTTTTCCAAAGAATATAAGAGACCGAGACGATAATTGAAAATATTTGTTTAACAAATATTGATAAGGAAATGGAATAATGATTTAATTAAAGAAATATCAATTAAATGGCCCAGTGGTTTGTTTGATGTTATGGATGAATGGATGTTTGTTTATTTTTCTTCGATAGTTAAATAACCGACTATCGAAGTATTTGCCAATATCATTGTCAATATGGAGAGACCAGTTGGATTATTATCCGTAAACCACTCTGTATTGGCAGTAGCGTTGCGTATCATATTATATGAAGATAATCGAAGACGGAGTAAAGTGCAAGGGCTTTTTCTATTAATAGAAATTGTGCCTTCGGTTTTGTTCAGTCCCAGAATGAACGTATATGGACGAATGTCTGACACAGTATTTCCAATGGTCGCATGAGTTGGTCTGTATAAATATATATGGTGGCAACGGATTTATTCCCTTAGCATAATATCCAGAATATTTGTGCAAATCAATGAATGATTAACGGATCTGACAATGTGGCATTCGAAGTGATTGTGCTATCAATGAATGATAAGAAATTGTAGCCTCAGACAAAAATCGGGCAGGCAGCATGGCTATGTGGGTCGCTCCCATTAGGATGTACAATCACCTATCTAGAGATTCATTTAATTTCTTATTCTATTCGATGTTGTCCCATTTGGGAAACGGTTGTTGATCCCAACCGTTGGTGATATACATTCGATACACTCAAGCGAAATGAGTGGTCGGTCATGTGTGGGTCGGGTTGCAAGATGTTCTTGTTGAACCCCAGTGTATCGCATCTAGAGTACACTGATCGGAAGGTGGTTCCATACCTTGTCATGTTGGAAATCCAATCGCCAATAAGAGCCCTGCGGTTTTGATTTTATATTATATATGGAACGTGAGATGCAAGCGTTCCGCTAAATTCTATTTATTTGATTTAGACACTATTATAATATCATTGGATTTTTGTATCAAAGTGTTTTTGGGTTATAGTAAGGTAAAAACCGTCCATGTTTATGTGTGGGCTGGTCTTACTATTATCTTTTCTTTCGAAAGGATTTTGAAAGTTAAACAAATGGTTGAAGTTTACTCACACCAGTCCCATGACTGACCCAGAGTTTATTTTGTTTGTTTTCCCTAAACTCTTAGGTGCCCAAATTTGTACGGGCAGTCAAGTAGTCGGGATTTTTCAGATTCACTTAGAAGAGCTAGAAGCAGGAGGCTTCACCAGTTAGCTATAGACTATCATATATTCCGCTGTGAACTATGTTTGTATGTGGAAACAGGCGTTTATAACTGTTCCAGGAATAACTGTTGTGCTCTGATGATGGTATGTATATAAAGTTACTGATTTGTATTTCAGAAGTTATGTTATATAATATATTTTATTCATTCCGCTGTGAGATTTGTCTTCTTTGTTTTCTTCTATTCTAATATTTCTTTCTTTCTATTTCTCATCCTCTAACTTCTTTCTAATAATGATTCGTATTTCTGTGCAATTTGGGTTGGACGTGTGGTGTTATTAGTCGACTCATATAGTACGGATTTGCGGGCTATTACATCCACCGCCTTGGAACCCTCCCTGTGCGCCGCCGACATGGGCCAACTCGCACGCATCTCGAGGGAGAAAAAGGGGTTAGAACGTGCCACCTCCCTTGCCGGAATTCCACCTCCACGTCGTCCAGAAACCGATCACCACCCTATAGAAATGGAGCTGGAGAAGATCTCAATTATTTGGCTTTGGATCCATTGATTAATTCGAAGAGGGATAGGAGAAATTAAGGATTGAATTTAGAGCATCTTCGGCCATTGGTTTCATATATACGGTGGTTGTACATGTTAGTGGATTAGGGATTTGGGAAAAAAGACAAAAGCATTTATATAATACTTTATTTCTAATTTTATAATTAAACCCATACATTCTTATTCCTTAATATATTTGGAATATTTTTGAATCGTCCAAATTTAACATTTACATCTTTCCTATTAAATAATGTGTATATTTGCTTTAATATAAAGCTATTATGTAACAACTTATATACTCAAGAATGTATTCCATATTTAAATAAATTTTATCTATAGTAGATTAAGACCATTTTTAGACTCATATATTTTTCTTTTTATTAAAAGTTATGAAACCGAAATAGGAAATCATATCAATTTCAATTATCTATCTTTCTATAACATATTTTTATTATTATTATGAAAAAAAATTCAGCAAGCCAATTATTTGGCGAGTATGTATATCAAGCATTTTCAGCATGTAACCAACAAGGCTTACAAATTTGACAATGGGGCAAAGTTTTGTTTTTATTCCAGAAACCATGCATGTGTATTACGAATAAATACGTTTTATGTTTTAATTGCGTTTTATAAATGTTTCCTTAAATCCCTTTTAGATTACATGCTATAATGACACATTTATTCTATTTTTATTATTATTCAAATTTCAAAAGTAGATGACAATGAAAGAGAGAGAGGATAAAATGGAAATAGTTAATGTTAGATTAATGCTATTTGTTTATGAACATATAGTCTACATTTTGAATTTCTAAAAGTTAAATTTGAATTGACAGGGGAAATATTTAAGAGGATAGCCAAAGATATGTACATATATATACATATATATATATATATTAATATATATATATATTGTCAGAATTTATTTCATTTATAGCCTACACATTATTTTCAATCAATGAATTAATAAATGTCACTAAAGTTCCTAAGACATTTTTAATGTTAACATATTTGTCAATCAAGCATCCTTTTTTAATGAATCATATTACATATTGCACATTTACAATAAAAATATAGTATTTTATTTTAAGCTTCTTTACATTAAACAAATGTTGCATAAGAATATAATCTTTTTATATTACAAAGAAAAAAAATGTAATCCTTTTTCCCTTGTAAAGAAAACGTGATCTTTTTATTTGCAAAGAAAATGATATCTTTCTATTGTAAAGAAAATGTAATCTTTTCTATATTACCGAAAAATGTAACTTTTTATCTTACATCATTTAAACAAGCTATGAATCATTTTACTGAATCATTATTACATAAAAATGTGAATTTTTATGATATAACAACTTTCCTATTTAAACAAATGTTCATTTTTCATATTTCCTTCTTTACAATAAAAATGTAAACTTTTTATTGTTTAACCTTTCTATTAATAGTATATATATATATATATATATTTAAATTTCTAAATTCTGACGCATTTTCTATTTAAAATTTCTTAAAATAAAATTTTAAATTGGTTCTGATTTTCCGGGTTGTTACAATCTCCCCCACTTAAAATCTTTCCGTCCTCGAAAAGGAACGAAACTAAAAACTGTTTAATTAACCAACTCAACTTTAAATTTTTATTTATTGGTTTCAATAATTTTACTAGTTAAATTAATTATCATTCCAATAATTTTGTTAGTTAAACTAATAATCAAACATCACAACCAACAATCAATTAGATGATTAACTTTTCAAATATATAACTTTTATATATAGTCAAAAATCATATTTTTAGTGCAAATCACAGCAATATATTCTAACTATATTTTTGGTTCTCATACCAGTCAATTGGAAATATATAGAAATCCCACTTTCGAAACTCGAACATAAATATTGGTGATGGTCGACCTATCACCAGAATTACCTCCGACGATTGGAGTGTGATTATATATCTATCCAGTATATTAAAACTTCGAATATCCGTTAATTACTCGTATATTCGAAATCTTTATATACTCGATTGTCCAAATTAAAATATAATAATATAATCAAATACGTATTTTAAGATAAAAATTTCAAAACTAAATTTGTTTTCAATTTTATTTTAAAGAAAATAATACTCTTCACACACGTTCTAGGATGCTTCTGATCCCATCTCTAACGAGTTATTCTCATTGGATATTACTAATCCAATCTCTGATGAATTCTTTCGTTCGGTTCTAATGTGCCTTGTTCTCAAGCTCTGTAAACCAAAGCATTGATACCAAATGAAACGACCCAAACTTCCCTGTAAGGGAAAGCCTGAATTGCTTTGAGAACAATACACATTAGAACACAAACCGAAGAACATTTTATTGCTGATTACAGCAATTGCATCAGAGTACAAGAAAATAACAGAGTATGAATACTTATTACACAATTGAAATACAATAATATCAGAGATTTAAATTACATTTAAATAACAGCGAAAAAATAATACAAATATACAACTGAAAGGAATACACGGATACAGAGCTTTCTGAATACCGCTTCAGTTGTAGACCAGGATCCTATAAATATATCTACAAAAAGCTACTCGACTGCCCGTGTAGAAAATATGGGCACCCGAGTTTGCCAGTGAAACAAACTACAAGTCAGTCATGGGACTGGTATGAGAAATCTTACTTAATCTATCTAAAAATAAGGCTAATCACAGGACCATGCCACTAACGCGGAACGGGTTTACTCATTGGATTGCCAGTGCATAAAATAAAGTAAATCGTTAAACAACGCAATGCTTTTTAGAAAAATGAAACCATTATAAGACTCAAGTCCCATCACACAATGCAACGCAAACCGAAGGATAGAGTTTTACCTTATAATGGTCAAAAATGCTTGATACGATAAAAACAGATTTAATATAAGTGTGTATATATGTGGGTATATATATTTCAAACACATTTCAATCATAATGTATCAATCATAGACGGCATAGTACCTCATCCTACTATGTCGCCATACTAGTTCTACAATCAAAACCGCAAGGTCGTATTAGAAATTGGATTTCCATCATGAATCGAGGCTACGGATCGTCCTCTCCGATTCAAGACATTCTAGCAAATGCCTCAGGATCCCCCGCAGTGAACCCTTGGATCTTCAGGGCCGGTCCACACCTGTCGAAAGTGGATTGGTAATTCCTGAACACACGCTTCCCAGTCCCTTTGGACCTCCATATGACCACTTCCGGCTTATAATCCCGAGGCACCTCAAAATCCATCATCCACATAAGTAAAATGTCAGCGCTGGTAGGTCCCTGACACCACTCTAGCTAGAAAGAAACGTATGCACTCCCTGCAGTCCTAATCACCGTTTTTGACTCATACCGGGGTGTGAGGCTTGCGAAGTCACGCTATACACAAAGTTATGTCGTAATAGGCTATACTTTGATCATCCCACAAGGCCCTGCTTTTCAACAAAAGTCTTGATCAATTGCATCTTGGCGTGCCACATTGACAATTCACGCCATGCGATCAATCACTATCAATATATACCATGGTGTTAAGAAAAGAATAAATTCTCCACCACCAATCAGATATACATTAATAAAAATCAATTAAATTCACATGGAACGAAATCCAATGCTAGACACGCATCCATTTACAAGTTCGTTCTGGGTTTGAACGAAACCGGAGACACCTGAGAGGTCGTCGCATATCCGGACAATCAACAATACGTCCGGACGGCTACCACTGAAGCCCCTTCAAGGTAGCTACTCCCATCATGGGTCTCAGTAGCAACACATCCATTCGATGTGAAGATTGTTGATCTTCAATCACCGTCTTCAACTTCGACTCTTCATCGTCGTAGTGATTATTCAGAATGGGTTAAACCCGGTCTTTTCGAATAACTCGTGTATCTTTATAATTAAAAAATCAAGTGTTATAAAAACACATCCAACGCCTCATTCCAATTCAAAATTATTCTTCTAATAAAATATTTGCATTATTCTATCTAAAATAAATTCTTTAAGTTTATCCTTAATTCTTTCTTTTAAAGATTTATTAAAACCCCAATTTGGTTTTAAATATCAAAAATCAATATTCAATGATTATTTAAATTTAAGGAATTAATCTTATCTTTAACTGGGTTAAAGAACTAATGTCATTTAAAACATAATTCACGGTAAACATAAAATCATCTCCCATAAAATATGGAATCTTCACAGAAATCAAACCAATATATAATCGTTATAAATTTCTATATCCGACCAATAATATAAATGGAATAACGGCAAAGCCTCTTAAATTCCATATGCAGTATCAGTCTTCTTTTATAGAAACTTATCTCGGTTATTATTAATTCGAATTCCATTCAATTCCAATTTAATATATTAAATTGAAAAGCTTTACTTTTTGAAAATTCCCATTTAAATCTTAATGAAAGATTTATAAATTCCAAATCATATTTTTACTTTCAGTTGGGTTAAAGAACATATGTCACTTAAAAACACAGTTCACAATAAACCCAACTCACATTTCATCTTATTTCAATTACCAAATATAATTGAAAACTTTAATAATCTAAATTAAAAGATTATTCATTTCATACGGGGTTTAAGAACAGTGTTATTTAAGACACTATTCACGACAAACTCAAAATCCAATTTATTTAATTAACTTCAATTAAATATTAGCAAATTGGAAAACTTCATTAGATCTAAATTTAATGATTGATCCTAGTTAATAACTAGTTTATTTCAATAAAAATATATTTTTCTAAAATATATTCTTTTTCTAAAATATATTTTTTCTAAGATATTTTCTAAAATATTCTTTTTCTAGAATATTCTTTATTGGAATGTGACTCAATCAACAACCTTATATTGCATGTAATCAATAATCATGATACACAATTATCAAACATCCAAATAACAACCAAAGTGAATTCTACAACTAAATATTGGGATTAGTGTCTGTCGAATATCATCCCAATATCCGTGTGGGGTTTCATCCAACAAACAAATAATAAATTATTTGTGCACTTGGGCGTTGTGTGAAAATTATCGTCCCAAATCACATAAACAAGTCGGATGACTTGTAGATGGAAGTGTAATATTCGGTTTGAATATACTAACATTATATTTAACACATCAAACATTTCAACATCATAGACATATATTTCAATTCTTTTTATTGTGAACAAATGACAATAAAAATCTAGTCTTTTAATTCAATTCTTTTTATTTTTGACAAATGACAATAAAAATCTAAAATTTCAATTCTAATGACAAATGGCAATAAAATGTCATTTATTCTAATGGCACAATTTACAACAAAGTGTTATTTTAAATCTAATGTCACATTTATAATTAACATGCATGTCATTTAATAATTAACATAAATGACATCGTATAATTAACATATATGTCATTGTTGTTTGCATACAAATTCTAATGTATGCATTTACATTAGAATGATATGTTCCTTTTGAATTTAATCCTAATGTATACATTTGCATTAAAAAGGTATTTTCATTATGCATACAAATCCTAATGTATGCATCTGCATTAAAATAATATTTCCTCTTTTATATATAAATTCTGATGTATACATTTACATTAAAATGACATTTTTGTTTAATCCCTTTTAAACTAACAAAAATGTAAATCTTTGTCTAATCCCTTTTAAATAAACCATAATGTAAATTTTTGTCTAACTCTTTTAGATATACAAAAATGTATATTTTTATCTAATTGTTTTAAATATACAAAAATGTATATTTTTATCCAGTCCTTCTAAATGACCAACAATGTATATTTTGGTGTAATCCTTTTTAATTACCAAAAATGTATATTTTGGGCAATCACTCGTTCTTAAAATAAAACCAGCATTCTTAAGACCAAAGACTCATCAAGTTCCTATTGAAATAGGATCTACACAAGGAAGAAAAGAACTCTTGCATTTTTTATTCTTCAACTTTCTTTCAAGCTTATTTGCTTGTGCAGTAAAGAAAAGAGCAAAGCAATTCCAGAGAATGTTCTTCCCCTTCAGTTTTAGTTTGCTTCTCTTCGGGCGAGTCAACAGAAGCAAGATTCTTTCTATTCCTTTCATAGAGCCTGCAGTTCGCTCATCAACAAAACAAGTGTAGTTAGAGAATTAAAAAAATTAGAAGAATCTTCGATATCAGACTCTGAAGACGCAGAATAGCTCCATGGATCTCATCGGAAATGAATATGGTACCCAAATAACGATAGATATGTCAAATTCTTTGACAACACGGATTCCTATTTCTCAATGATATCCCACGATCGAGACAATTGGCTGAATCCCGTGAAACCATTCGTTTCACTTCAAATAAGTCTTATCATTTTTAATTACCAAAAATGAATATTTTTATTTCATTCTTTTTAAGTGACAAAAATGTCTATTTTTGTTTGATTCTTTTAATGTAAACAAAAATGATTATCTTGTCTAATTCTTTTGATGTAAACAAAAATGTCTATTTTTGTTTAACTCTTTTTAAGGAGCAAAAGGATTATTTTTAACTACTTCTTTTTAATATACAAAAATATCTAATTCTTTTAATATGTCAAAATGAATGTTTTTAATTCATTCTTCATAAAGTGACCAAAATGAATGTATTTACTTCATTCTTTTCAAAGTGTCAAAGTGAATGTTTTTATTTGTTAAACATGACATTTTCCCTATTCATTCCTCTACATTAAAGATGTGCATAAGAATACAATCCTCTTTATATTGCATATAAATATAGTATTTTTGGTATTACATAAAAATGTAATCTTTTTCATCGTATAAAAATGAAACCTTTTTATATTTCATAAAAGAATGTAAACTATTTTGTTTCCTAAAAATGTAAACTTTTTACGTCACATAAAAATGTAAAACTTTTCTATTATTTTATTACATTATATAAAAATGTAATCCTTTCTTTTCTTATATTACATTTATGAAAAATGTAATCTTTTCCTTTCTTTTGTTACATCATATAAAAATGTAATCGTTTCTTTAATCCTTTTTAATGACCAAAAATAAATATTTTTTGTTTCATTCCTTATTAATGACAAAATGTGTATTTTTGCTTCGTTCTTTTCTAATGTGACAAAAATATCTCTTTTTGATGTAAACAAAAATGATAATTTCAATTTAACAAAAATGTGATAATTTGTCTGATCCTTTTAATGTAAACTGAATGTGATGATCTTGTCTAATCCTTTTAATGTAAACAAAATATTAATTTTGTATAATCCTTTTTATGTAAACAAAATGACTATTTTGTCTAACCTTTTTTTTAAATAAACAAAAATGTTTCTTTTATCATATTTAACATTTCTAAACAAAAATGTTTCTTCTATTCACTAATCAAGTTTTGACAATTAATATGACATGTTTATGTTAACATAAAAAGGTAATTTTATGTATTCACAAATTTCTAATCTCACTTAGCAAAATAAAGATGCTAACTTTATTTCAAACATGGAATATATGTTTACATCTATTTCATAACAGACATGATGTATATATATTTAATTTAACGATTCCCTAATTAACATAATTGTTAATTTCAACAATTTAACAAACATACTACTAATATATCAAATCATCCCAAACTTGGTTATGATTATCGAATATTAATTATATAATAAAAGAATATGATTTCTCGCATTGGTTTGAAGCGGATCTAAAATTCTAACAAGTTCAGATTTTGTTCTACTCAGTCCAAAAGCGTAGATCTTGCTGAGGCGATTCCAATGCAATCAGTTTCGTGTCATTCCGTTCTGATTTGAAGAAGTTATGATCATTTATATTTTGGATTACAAAATAAAAATAATTAAGATAATAATATAAACTTTAATTACATTCTTAAGCCTCTAATCCTTCTTCCTCTTCTTCGTTAACAGCAGGAACCCATAAACCCAAACTTCGATTATTAGGTTTCCAAATCGCATCCACCTTAGGACACTGGAACACGATTGGTCTTCACCACCTCCACCGCTTTAGAACCCTCCCTGCGAGCCGCCGACATGGGCCAACTCACATGCATCTCGAGGGAGAAAAAGGGGTTCGAACGTGCCACCTCCCTTGCCGGAATTCCACCTCCATGTCGTCCAAAAACCGATCACCACCCTATAGAAATGGAGCTGGAGAAGATCTCAACTATTTGGCTTTGGATCCATTGATTAATTCGAAGAGGGATAGGAGAAATTAAGGATTGAATTTAGAGCATCTTCGGCCATTGGTTTCATATATATGGCGGCTGTACATGTAAGTGGATTAGAGATTTGGGAAAAAGGACAAAAGCATTTTTATAATACTTTATTTCTAATTTTATAATTAAACCCATACATTCTTATTCCCTAATATATTTGGAATATTTTTGAATTGTCCAAATTTAACATTTACATCTTTCCTATTAAATAGTGTGTATATTTGCTTTAATATAAAGCTATTATGTAACAACTTATATACTCAAGAATGTATTCCATATTTAAATAAATTTTATCTATAGTAGATTAAGACCATTTTTCGATTCATATATTTTTCTTTTTATTAAAAGTTATGAAACCAAAATAGGAAATCATATCAATTTTAATTATCTATCTTTCTGTAACATTATTATTATTATTATTATGCAAAAAAATTCAGCAAGCCAATTATTTGGCGAGTATGTATATCAACCATTTTCAGCATGTAACCAACAAGGCAATTACAAATTTGACAATGGGGCAAAGTTTTGTTTTTATTCCAGAAACCAGGCATGTGCATTACGAATAAATACGTTTTATGTTTTAGTTGTGTTTTATAAATGTTTCCTTAAATCCCTTTTTGATTACATGCTATAATGACACATTTATTTAATTTCTTTTATTATTCAAATTTCAAAAGTAGATGACAATGAAAGAGAGAGAGATGATAAAATGGAAAGAATTAATGTTAGATTAATGCTATTTGTTTATGAACATATAGTCTACATTTTGAATTTCTAAAAGTTAAATTTGAATTGACAGGAGAAATATTTAAGAGGACAGCCAAAGATATGTACATATACATACATACATATATATATATATATTGTCAGAATTTATTTCATTTATAACCTACACATTATTTTCAATCAATGAATTAATAAATGTCACTAAAGTTCCTAAGACATTTTTATTGTTAACATATTTGTCAATCAAGCATCCTTTTTTAATGAATCATATTACATATTGCACATTTACAATAAAAATATAATCTTTTATTTTAAGCTTCTTTACATTAAACAAATGTTGCATAAGAATATAATCTTTTTATATTACAAAGAAAAAAAATGTAATCCTTTTTCCCTTGTAAAGAAAACGTGATATTTTGATTTGCAAAGAAAATGATATCTTTCTATTGTAAAGAAATTGTAATCTTTTCTATATTACCGAAAAATGTAAATTTTTATGTTACATCATTTAAACAAGCTATGAATCATTTCACTGAATCATTATTACAAATGTGAATTTTTATGTTATAACAACTTTCCTATTTAAACAAATGTTCATTTTTCATATTTCCTTCTTTATAATAAAAATGTAAACTTTTTATTATTTAACCTTTTTATTAATAATATATATATTTTTTAATTTCTAAATTCTGACGTATTTTCTATTTAAAATTTCTTAAAATAAATTTTTATATTGGTTCTGATTTTCCAGGTTGTTACATTATGAAAAGCTAATGAAATTTCATACATCTTTGCATTTTTGAGTTTTTTCCAATTCACTTTGGAAAATATTGAAAAACTGCATTCAATTCAGCGTATTATTTGAAAGCTATGATTGATTAGTCGTGAAAATTTCATAGTTCTTCACTTTGCTCGACTATTTTGGTTTTGAAATCATTTTTAACTGATTGTTAAAATTCATGGATTCTAATTTTTGGATTTGAATTCTAAAATAAATTTTTATCATGTGAAGTCAAATAATTTGCTTTTGATTTGAATCATTGACAGTCCCTTGTGCTTGTCAAAAAAATACTCTGAAAAATTCCCTTGTGATTCTTGCTAATTTTCTGCTGCTCTGATAAAGGAAATTGTTATAATTTGTTTGAGTCTTGGTGGTTGGACAATGAGTTGAAAATTCAGTCATGATATTTCATTAAATTCCATAGGCAATTTGAATTACATATACAAGTGGTTTTAATATTGTCTAGGAGCAATCAGTCTTAAAAGTATTAGAAAATTCCATATTCTACTGATTGATTTTTGAAACTGATTTTCAACTTGCATTGATATTTCAAAAACCCCTCTTGATACTAATATTTTCAATTCATTTTTGATTATTTATTCAAAAATTGAAATTATTGACCAACTTGAACCATTTTGGAACTCATCAAAATTATTATTAGATTTAATGAGTTGTGACTTTGGTATATTTCATTACAAAAGAAAATATTATTTAAATTCTCATGATGATTGGACAGTTTTTATAATATTTTTGAATTAGTGCTTATTTCACGATCATCTTTTATTTCTACCATATTTCTGTCACTCATCATGGTTTTATATTATGTGGGGAGTTAAAATTATTTTGCAAATAAGGAAATATTTTTGAAATTATTTTGAAATAAAATCCTTGGTATTCACTCTCATTTAAGAGTGCTCGTGGTTATGTAACGGTGTATCACCTTAATCTTTGTATATGCTTCCATTCCCATTTAAAAGTCCTCGCGGTTATGCATGGATGGAACTCATAAGAGAGGATAAAGTTAAGTATTCTTCTAATCCCATTAAAAGTCCTAGCGATTATGCATGGTTAGAAAATACTTAACAAATTTAAGTTACTACTAACCCCATTTAAAAATCATAGCGGTTATGCAGGGTTAGAAAGTGCTTAAATTATTTTGTGCTTAAATTTGAAATTTATTTGAAAATTATGAAATTTATAAATCCGATATTTGAATTTTGAAAAGCTCTCCTCATTTTTATAAAATCAATCGTAAATCCATCATTCTGAAAAGTAAAATTTTCTTCTAATTTGAAGAATATTATGATTTTTGTTTGATTAAATGAGATTTACGATATATATTTTCCCTCTTGATTTGAATTTATATATCTAGTCCATATTCATCACTATTTCGATTTCTATTATCCTTTTGATGATAACAAGAGAGGGAGAATGTTAAGGTTTTGATTGATGAGTGAATAGTTCAAGAATAGTTTAATATGGGAAATTCAAATAAATTTTTAAATAACTCCTGTATGCGTGTGTGTGTGTGTGTATGGAGAGTTTAGTAGTAGGGGGAGCATACAAATAGGGAGAGTATTATATTTCTCATTCAAACACATTTATCACAATCAAAATCCTAGTGTATAATTGTCATCATCAAAAGAGGGAGATTGATGAGTATAACAGTATGATTTTTGTTTGATGATAACAAACATAAATTTATTTTATAAATGTGTTTGTAAATAGTACTATTATATTACATCAAATACAAAAATAAATACTTATGTTGAGTAAAGTGCTACTACACAGAATTGAATACACAAACAGTACTTTTATTCAAATAAATATTTTATTTCAGCATTTGAAGTAGTACATATTTTTGGCTCCACTATTTATGATCCACATAAATATGTTTGGATATTTCTGACATGATTCACTTGAATAAATATATCACACATGAAATTGTACTATTAAAAGAATTCAAGTAAAATAAATAGATTGAATTAAACAACATAAATATATTTTATTTCAATCAATTTGTTTATTATAAATAATAGTACAATTTTATTCACTCATGTCTACAATCAATTTTATATACAAATATTCCTCACTACATTTCACTCAGTATCACTTTGTTTACATATACAGACTCATATACGGTTACATATACATTCACTGACATTGAGTCATCGCGTGTCTCCAATCCAGTCCAAAGTCATCTCTATACCTGTCACAAAAACGTACAGTAATTGGAACAAAAATAGATTTAAATACAAGCAAATATGAATTTATTTTAATATTTATTTGCCTCAGAATTTTGATGTGTTTCTCATCATTTTTCTAGACTACTTATAATATTCACAGTGATACACTGTAAATACTACAAGGCAGACTGTATACTCTAGTGCTCACAAATCAGCCCCAACACAGCTATACTGGTTTGCTGATCAGAACCATCATTATAATTAATTGATTCTAAACAGTCACAACTCAGATATAGTGGTCTGCTGATAGAAAATTCATGTCTGTCATTTGAATAACCCACAAATATAAACGTTGCACATGTATGACACACACACACACACACACACACACATATATATATATATATATATATATATATAATGTGCAGGAAAATACATGGATTAAAATGGATAGAGCAATGCAAATCGAAATGGCCATACACAAGTGCAACACTCAAGGATGGAGTTGAGTTCCAATATATAAAAGGGTAACTTAGCATATAATGCAAGCCAGAATAACACAATGAGAAGTGCAAAAGCCAAGCTACAATATAACAATGCAAACTTATACATAGCAGTGATCATATATACAAGAGATGCATCACGATAATACGATGGCAAACAGCCGAACAAAGCAACCCGCACAAATGGCTAGTGTCAAGTACAAAACAACATGAACAAGCAATAATGAATGCACACAAAAAATGATCAAGTATAGTGTCTGTTCAACTAGTCATGACAAACCAAGGTGTAGCAATAATTCACTATTTTTTAAGCAACCGCTCTTAACATGTAGTAGGGCAATGAAATGGTGCAAATAGAAAGTTGAATTGAGCAGGTTTCAATACAACAAATACAACCAGGCAGCCGAGTCAAATAAATATCATCAAGTATACAACAAGCCCAGTCGAACACAGAATTTTCAGATAATATCAAAGTCAACAAATACTGTGCAAGCAAATATGGTAAACAAGTGCACATCAGAATCTTCAAGTGACCAGCATAAACAAGAATGCATTTATTCTTATCAACATTTCATTACTGAGCATCAATACACAACAGTGAAGTTCAAGGGAAGCAACTGTTAATACATACCAAAGTATAGTATATGTTCTTATCAGTATAGTATCACTCAAGGAATAAGACATGTCAATTATAGTATCAGCTATGACACACACAAGTATGAAGTAATGGGCATCGACCAAACTCAAGTTCAAAAGGAATGATAGACCAGTGTGAATACCATGTATTAAAAATTCATTAAGGTTCAATAATGGTTCAAAGTACTACAGGATTGAAATTCTAGCAATTATAATGACTAAATCATTCCAGAATTCGAAGTATTTCCATATCTTATTTTGGTAAGAACAAATCAAGGATGATCTATTCTTATGCACCAAGGTCAAACTGTTTTAGTACAGTTCAAAGGAAAGAAAATAAGAAGGCTTAAATATAAAATGTGTTTTTAGTTAAGTCAAAGGTCCAAAAAATCATCAAGTTGATATTCCCAGAAATATATATACGAGATTTTTTTTTAGCAAAGAAGACTCAATCGAAATTTATTCTAGAAATCAACGCAAGATCAAATTGAAGAGATCTCATAATATATGAAGATTTCATCCCAAAAATATCGCAAATATCAAGATCGAATCTAACGAAGAAATCAGAGGTAATTTCGGATTTTAAATCCTAATTATATACCAACGTCATCATAGGTGTATGCATCGAAAGTTCAAGCAGAAAAATCGACGTAATAAATTCAGAAGAACTCACAAAGATTCACAGATTTTCGATCGTCGGCCAGACCTAAACCAATTGACAGAGAGCAACAATATGTTGGAGCTTTAGAGGAATAAATTCTTGAGCAACAAAAGTCGTAGATTGATTTGGGAGTAAAAAATCCTAATTCAGTCATCAGAGGAAACTGACATTTTTAACAAATCAAGGAGTTAAAGTGTTAAAGCAAACAATAAGGGCTGGCCAAATTATTAGTTAAAAGCTTAAAGGATTTTAATTTTAAACTAGGATTTTAAATTATTAATTTATTTTTGAGTGTTTTATTTTAATACGAGTTGAAGTTTTCTAGTTTGTCTAAACTAGGGAGATGAGTTTTGGGTTTGTAACTCGGGGAAATATAATCTCGGGGATAGAGACCAGTGCAGGGTTTTGCGCGTACGGTTAGAACAATTGGGAGCGGGTGTTGCAAGTTTACAGGGGAATGTAAGCGTAGAGATTGTTTAAATTTCTAGTAGAAACCTTAGGGAATGCAGCAGTAGGCAAGGTTTGCCAAAGCTGGGTATATCTTTGTGTTATTTATTTTTCAGCATTTACTCTGATTATTATCTGTGCTACTATTATTTATTACTCAGCAAAAAACTCTGATAAACCCTATTCACCCCCCTCTAGGGTTAATCTAGATCCTACACTTATGTCAATTATATCTCTTATATAACTTTTGGATAACATGATGAACAACCTGTTCATTTAAATAATAAATATTTCATGCTTGTTGTCTCTAAGCCCGTAATCTTATTATACATCCTAGTTAAGTCAAACCCAATTATATAGTTGAGTATCACATTTACTCCATCGCATCTAACCAAAATAAAAGGTGTACTAATGCTTTGTCATTACCTACATCCAGTGATTCTAGCATTGATGAGTGTATTTATCGAAAGACGTCACAATGATTTAATATAAATAATTAATTCAAAGGGATTTTATAATTCGAGGTGGCAAGTCATATTAGCGTTATATACACATTTTAAAATTTGAGGCACTAATTCAATATACATATATTTGAGTTTATAAAATTGCATACATATAAATATATATATATATATATATATATATACATATATATATTAGAATGTGTATATCATGAAAGTTTGAACATTTCATATGGTCATTATAAAATTTTGTACAAATATCTTGCTCATATCAAATATACATATTTAAATATTACAATAATATAGTGTAGAATAATAGTAAATGGCACGCAGGTCATATATGTGAAAAAGTCATGAAATAATCGTGTATAAATAGAGCTGCACAGTTCATATTAACAAAATGTGTATAACCCATACAGTCTGGCCCATTCTTCATAAGAACATAGCTCAGAATAAACAAAATACATACAACCCATATAGTTCAGCCCATTCTCTTGAAATCAAATTTCAAGGCCATTACAATATTCAGATTATATTCATTTACACAGGCGAAACTTGAATAACATTAATACATGTAACATTCATTAACTTGCATATCATTATATACAGGATGAAATTTTCAAAGATATATACAGGCATAAAATTCTTGTTACAAGTATATAGTCATGGAATTCATATAAATTACAATTCTACATTGAGATTCAATCCCTAGATTACACACACACACACACACACACACACACACACACACACACACATATATATATATATATATATATGTTATTATTAAAACCCAAGTCATACTTGCGTATAATGTATATGCATACATACATACATACATACATATATGTGTGTGTGTGTGTGTGTGCGCGCGCGAGCGTGTGTGTAGCATTTAGGCAGCTGCATCTCATGCTATTGTGTTGCCCCCTTTTCCACTGAAACAATTTTAGTACCTGTTATAACAATTTTAACTAATCAGGTTGGGTAAACTGAAATACATGAAATGTATATATTTATAACAGTGCGCAACGGTGATTTTATGGGGTTATGGCATCAAAAGCCAACTTAATTTTTTCAACAAGCCTTGACTAAGATTTAGTTAGATTGCTTACTTAGATCATTTACTGTTCTTTAACAGTAAATGACATCCACTATATCAATCAATGCAAATATGAGTTAAGTTGTGAACTATCTTCAGAATTATTTATGGATTCATGTTTTCTCAAATCTGAAAAAAACAATAGTGTGTAGATTTGAATCATGCAACTGCCAAGTTACTTAACTACTTTTCCATAATAATATAAGTATCAATTTTCATGTGCATGCACAATTCCTTTATGAATATTATAACATCAGTGTGGGTACTAAATATATATTGGCCAACTGGTTTATAAACACATTCATAACAGATTCTTGCACCAGTACTCCTACATGTCATACACTTGTATTAACACAAATATAAAAGTGGAAATTAGGCATGGGTCCTTATTTCAAAGTTTGATGTAAACGGAATCCCTCCCTAAAGTTTAATGTAAAGCGGGTCTCTGTTTTTGGCTGTTAAGTGTTTTTTCACAAATTTTTGGCGCTGCTGTATAAAAAATTCAAAAAATTGCAAATATACAAGTGAGTAATCTTAAAGGAAAAAGAACTTAAAAAATAGCAATTATAGTGAATAATTGCTGATATATCAACAACAATGTTAAAAATTGCTGCAATGTGAATTATTGCTGATATATCAGCAATCATTGTATATAATTGCTGAATTAATGAATTCTTGCTGATATATCAGCAAGAATAGTGTATAATTGATCATATATCAGCAAGTGTTTTAAACTTGATGATAACTGAACTAATTAAAGGCGAAATGAAAATTGCTGCAAAATCTTCAATTATTACAATATATTTCTGATAATTCAGCAATGTTTTTGCAGTTGATGCAAATACTTGCAAAAGTTGCTGAAATATCAATAACAATTGCAAATAATTGCATTATTTGTTGCAATATACTGGAGCATGCTATTTTTTCTGTTTTTGATTCATTTTTTTGTAGTTTTAATGCATGAAAACAATGATTATTATATGTTGAATCAATTTGGAATGTTCGTGATTTTTTTTGATAATTTTCGAAAAATAGGGACATAATTTATAAAGTTTTAAGACAAGGAGTTTTTTGTGTAATTTGAAACCCAAACTGGACCCTATGTAGTTAAAGCCCCACAAAATCTCCGCTATAGCCGGTAGAGCCCTTCAACCGCCACACTATTTCTATTTAGCGCTGATGAACAGTAGATTCGCTTTAAGCCCTGGTATTTTCCACTGCATCCGCTAAATCAATGCTTTGTAGCACCTGCTTTAACAATATTAATATACAAAGCTTGATTTGACAAGTTCTCTTTTAAAACAAATAAATAAAGTTAGTGTACAAAGATAATTTAACACATTAATGTCTAATATATTATAGAAATCTATTATAGTCACTAATTCTAATGTATGTAATAATGATATTATTTGATTTTATTATATAAGATCTATAGATTTTAGTTTCTTCCACATCAATGATGTGAGAATGATAATTAATTAATTAATTTTAAAATACTTATTTTTACATCTAATGTACCATTTTGCACTCCGCTATATCCCCGCTATTTCTCCGCTTTATCCCCGCTGCTCCATTTTAAACCTCCGCCGCTATAGAACCGCTAAGCGCTTTAATTGCACAGACTGGACCCGAGCCAAACTTACCCAATATAAAATTAGCAAGTTCCAGGAGTTACGAATATGCATGCTACTATATAAAATATTTCAGACATAATATTGAAATGTATTGAGCAGTTAACATATTTAACACAGTTTTATGCTCAATATTTAGAATTATCTTCATTTGCATATTAAAATACATACATTTTTTTTTTGAATTTGTTTAGGAGGGAAACCAATCGGAGTCATAAAACCCTCGCTAATGCACTTAGCCTGGTCCCCGAGCACCACATAAGTGGCTGATCTTAGCGTATGCATATGGTACATACATACATACATGCATATATATATATATATATATATATATATCTTGCAGCATGCATTCAATAATGCATTTAATATATTTAGCATATACACACTAAATGTAGACCAAGATCAAAGGGGTGACCAGTGGCGGATCCAAGAAAAAAGTTCAATGAGGGTTAAAAAAATTATACTGAAGGAAATAGTACTGCAAAAAAACATTTTTCCAACGGAGGCAAACATATACTGCTATATTGCAAAGAGGCATGTTTCTAGCGGGGACAAAGATACAGTGCTATATTGCAATTAAGACATGTTTGCAGAGGCATGATTTATGCATGATTTAATTTGATTTTCACTAAACTGATTGCTGATGTTATCATTCAAAAGTTGCTCGATTTTAATCGTTGCATATATTAATGTTATACTAGTAGTAGTTGTATTTAATACTGCTCCTATTATTTTGCCTGCACATATGTCCTTCCATTTCATTGAATTAGTTATGGTCCTTTAGATTTTAACATGTTAAAACTTGCTACATTTTTTTAACTCACGAGCACCAAACTGTTATAATACTAACAAACTCAACTCTGTCCCTTATAATACTAAAATAAGCAATTGTAGTATGATTTTACACACGTTTCCCAAGAAAAATAATAAAAAAAACATGTTTCCCAGGCTTCTGACAGCGACTACTATGATGATTACAAGTATAACATATTACTTTTGAGTTGTTTACCATCCATTTGTTGTTTCTTTAAACACTTAATTCTCACATTCACATTTCTGTTTTACACAGTCACCATGTGACATTATGATCTGTTTTCCACTGTCATACCTCACGCAGTCAGTTGGGTTATACTATACGGACTGCATATTCCACTATTACTCATGCACCCTATTAATTTAATTCTGTAAATATGTGTATCCATTGAGACATGTTTTTATCTAAGTGGGGCCAGCAGCCCCCACTAGTCCCCACGTGGCTCCGCCACTGGGGGTGACTGACATGTTTATATTATTCGTGTAGATGACATGTATGTATATTACTGTGTTATAAAGCCCATCAAACATATAGGATAAAAGAAAATGTAAACCGTGTAATTACCATATATTCCCCTTTTATGTAAATTATTGAGTGTGTGTGTGTGTGTGTGCAGCATACATATACACTTATACCCAGTATAACTTTTATACCATATTCTCACTATAGATATAAAATAAAATGTATGCTACTAGATATCCAACTATTGGTCATTTATAAAATAGCAATGAATATTTTTAAAATAATGCACATCCAAGTATCAACATCTAAATCAATTTTATCTAAATTAATTTCTTGCCCATATTTGTGTGTGTATATATTAAAAAACAAGTCATGCTTGCTTATATATATATATATATGTATGTATGTATGTATGTATATTAAATTACAGCCCTAAATAGATTTTTATTAACATGTCTAAGTGGATGTAATTAATAAAATACAGTCAAATATACAAGTTTCAGTGCATCTATAAGGTGAGCAAGGTTCTGTAAATACATAAATATTAGTATGTGTGTATTGACTTAAATGAAGTGGTCAAAATCAGTCATACTAATTTGAATTTGTTAAAGATCAGTATATGACCTACAATGTTAAACAATGTAATGTGCAAATTACCAAGTCAATAATATTCATTTTCAATAATCAAACAGTTTTGATTAAGGGTGAGATCTAGCTGATATATATATATATAACTTATAACAAGATCAATGTTTTGACACCATCAATTTATATGCACATATTTTAAATCCAAAAGCAAGTTAAATTCACAGTAGATTCCATGTAGCATGAATATCAACCAACTTGATAATTATATTGTACTTGATACTAATGCATATAAAATGGTGTTAAAGTAAGAGGAAAGTCATACTTGCAGTGTATTTCAAAAGGCATATTACCGGGGAATATCATTGGAAAACTAACTTATATACATGTCATACACAAGTAGTCTATGTATTAAAAGGAGTGATATACATCTTTACACCCAATAATTAAAAGGTAAATAGACACAACAATGAGCAATTTTTGACTTAGAATATTTCATCAAATCAAGTTAATGTTAAATGGAGATTGAAGATTTATTCTTGTTCCATGATCAATACCAGAAACAACAATAAAATACACTCTTTATACATATTTATCTTTATAGATAATAATTAATGTGATACACAACAAATTTGCCATCGCTCATACTTTGATGATCATACTTCCAATGATTGTTCATCAAATCATAAATTTAACATTTAAGAATAAATTAAATATACTATTCATAATTAAACAATATGTATAGTTCATTTGACTTGGTTAAAGCAGAGTCATGAATTCTGAATCATCCAGTCAGATTCAATATTACCTAATATACATATGGACTGGTTTGGTTTTTATACTGACTAAAACATTAATTCATCATTACTGACTTTTAATACTTTGAATTAGGTAATTTTTATTCTAATCCACAATTTTAATATGTTAATCCACCATTTTACTTTAATAAGTTAATCCACAACTATTTTGTAAGTTAATTCACGAGTGGATTAACTTAAAGATTTCACCCTATTATACAACTAACAATCGATTTTGTACTTCTTTCACAATTCTGCGTTATTTCATAATTATTTGTGCTTAATTGTCCCTTCCGTCTGATAAAGTAGTAACAAATAAATATGTGTTAAAATAGAGTAGATAGCACTTGAATTTAGTAAAGAGCAATCAATTAGATATAATTAGTTCACTAATTATCTTTGAATATGATCAGGCATGATATGGTAGTAGATGATTATGAAAATAAAAACTAAGATTAAGATTCCAGTAGATGGATTCGCATCAAATGTTTTCAAATAGCTTAATATTTTGAAGATACATCACCAATTGCACTAGGAACAACAGTAAATAAGAACTAAAATCAAATTCAAGATCTACATATACGACAAATAACAAGTAATTAAACAATACTAACAAATCAATAAAAGAGAAAATTGTATATTATAATTGTTTGTGAGTATAACTACTTAGGAGGTCTAGATAGCGAATGTTACCCAAACAGCCTATACTCCTATTACAATATTTGAATAAAATAATATTCTACTAATGTACAATTTTTTCAAGATTTCAGAAAATAGCTAACTACAATTATACGTGATAATGGTGATATTAAAAAAAATATAATTTTGTATATAATTAATCAACTTCAAAAAAAAAAAAAATTAAACAATCTACTTACTGTTATTACGTTGAATTACTCTGTTTAAGCTTGGATTTAGATGCTAGGATTGCAGAAATAAGAAGACGACGAAAAACACAGAGAAGAAGTGAAAACAAATAAATTTTAGTAAAAGTCAATGATCCTATAAAATATGGTTGATTAACTTATTAATATTGTGGATTAGAATAAAAATTACCTTCAAATTATTGTCTAACAGATTTCACATCAGATCCAAAACCATATATGTATGTAAGTATATAAAACATACAGAGGCAATCAAATTAACCAACGTCCAGATTTTAACAAGTAAGAAATGGCAGTATAACATAATTAATATCATATATTAAGTCATAATCCTTTTCATATTACATAACAAAACAAAATTTTGTTTATAATGAAATAGTTTCAACTTGTAATCGAATTTTATACTCACATATTACTTCCTATTGTGTTCATAACACAAATCGAATATTATCAGAATAAACCAAATTTTCAAAATACCAAACTTTTGCAAGCCATAGCTCCGATAACACTGTTGGGTTTTTATGATCTAGTTGAAACCCAATTTTAATACTTTAACATATAGTAGACAAGGATCTATGCAAATATTAGTAAACTGAAACTCATACCTTTTAGGATTTTGCAAAATTCATTGAATCCGATCTTCTTTGATTCTAGAATGATGCTAGAGTCTAGATCGTTTGAATCGTAAGTACAACAAAATGCCATGCCTCTGTTGGTATCCACACGAACGATTTCCGTTCGATCGAATCAAAGGGATAAGGAGAATTCCTACTAGCCGCCATTCTCAGGTTTTCTTAGATATTGGTATCCAATTTTATTTCCAATTTGATCTCATCGGTTTAATGGTTCGCATGCGTATGTCTTGTCTAAGAAAGGAATACCCTTTATTGTAATATAGGTGTGAGCCATAATATTAGGAACCAACCGTCATGCCAACTCTAACGTCAAAATAAAACATCTTGATATTTTATTTATCCAAAGAATGGTCTTCTCCTTATAACGTTCTAAGTGTGTGATTTATAGGTTATTACAGCATTGGCAATGATTTTAAATCGTATTTAAAATTATAAATAGTGATTGACATCTAGTAATACATCGCTCCTATCCAAGTTATAATAATATCAACAATTCGATACAACCTTTTTCTGTGACTAGTGTTACAATGTAATTTAATCCTTTTTAACCTTTGTATCCAAGATTAAACTCGAGGCATGGAACGTATCATCCTCTTAATTATTAATTATTTTATCTTGATCGATGAGTAGACTATATAAAACAAATCAATATTTGAGCATGGTCATGCATTTCATAGTCTCACTCAATCAAGTGGCCCTTGGATATCACTACATATATTGTAGGGTTAAATTTCATCTAGATCATTCATATTTTCAATCGATTCGATATGTGTTTGATAATTACCTTTATCGTCTACTCGGTTAAAAGTAACTTTTGATGATATCAAAACACAAATATCCTCGAATAATATTATAATTATTTCAGATCCGAGGACCATTACATCACTGTCACTATGAGAATAACTTATGATACTATTAGTTGTATTCCATGTAGTTTTCTCATGTTGGTCATCCGAATATGCCATTCTCCAATACGTATTTATGTATTGACATTAATACCACGTATATTAACTATCAATGAGATATGATCATCATTTAATCGACATACTAGTCTCAATGTTTTATTGTTGTCCTATATAAACAATAAAACTTAACTAGGGATATTCAAGAATTATAATACTTATTTTATATTACATTATCTCATGTTCAAGTCACTTAGTTGAACTATATAACTCTGTATTATTATTCTAAGGACTTATATTATATTAATATTTATATTACGCACTAAATATAACATAATAGAATCTTTTATTCAAAATAAAATAATAACATCAACAGTGTTATTATTCACATCAAATGGATTGCCTCTGGGGCATAAACGTTAACAAATACATCAGTTAAATTATATTATTATTAATTGTTTTGTAAGCACAAACTTTTGACCTTACCGCAAACTTTCAAATTTGCTCTTGAATATGTTTATCCTTATAGATTACTTAAAAATATTATACAACAATTAAACTATTTTTATAGATTTAAATTGCATTTCTACAAATATTAATAACTTAATATCACTAAAAATAGGATCTAATAAATAAACATTCTTTACAACACCATTTTTTATAAATTAATCACCCAAATAAATAATAAAATATAAAATATTGCTATTATTAATTTGGATATATAAATTCAAGTGAACTACACATGATTTCAACGCAAAAATATAATAAAAAAATTCTACAAATCATTTTCTTTTGAATTTTTTGTATATAATTTCTAAAAGCCATGATTCATATGTAAAACATATGTTATAATTACGTGCGAAGCACGTGCGGTAATGCTTGTTATATACATAACAATAATCACAAGTTCAATTTATTTATATCAATATATTTACCATGTATTGTATTATAATATTAACGTCAAACACTTACACTTCAAATTTTATTTAGTTATTTACAAAACACTCCACAATGTCACTTGATGTCGTACATTTATGTCAATGTAATCATGCAATCTTGCATTTAATAAATAAATTCAGTCAATTAATACTTGTTAATTCATCTAATTAATGCTTAATACAACATATTAAGATGTATATCATATTCATATCAACAAAGACGATAAAATTAGCTTTTCATTAAAATTCAACATTAAACACATCGCACAATATAAATAATATAGGTAAATAATAGTAACAAATTTAATATATTACTCATTTATCTCAATAAATTTATCATATGTTGAAAAAAAAAGTTCAACTTCAAATACATGCATTTTGTAATTTCTATAATTATTTACTAGATCCCATCACTTCTTTCATGATATATTATATTTAAATCCACATACTTAAACTACAAATGAAAAATTCATTTCAAATTATTTTAATAATCTTAGTGAATATTTAGTCTATTTTTCTTATAAGTCTTAAAAATATATGTCAATTCTAACACACACACTCGTGCACGCACACACACAATGAATGTTCTATCATACCCCAAACAGTGCAACACTCTTGAATCCCCCTAACCACATAACTCCATTTCTCTACTAACATGTTATTTTAAATATAAACGAGCCACAATAACTCAGGTACAAAAGGGGTGCTACCAAACACGAGTGTCATATGACACACTCATACACACATATACACACACATGAAATAAGATTGACAACACTTCAAATAGTGCATCATCCGTATAACCCCTAATTTCAACCACGTATTCTCGTTTCTCTCTTTATCCACCGGTTCTCTGTCTCACTTATTCAATATTTAACTATAAATGAGCGTCTAAAATAGAAGTGTAATTGGGATGCTCAGAGATATGGGTATCATAGAGCGTGCCTCTATGTGTGTATGTATATACTGAAATGGTATTGCCCATTCAACTATAAAGATCTCATAAAATATATTATGTACATCAACAATACCAACAAAGTTAATTTGTAAATCAATTATGATTCATCTGTAAATTATACATTACATCACAAAATTTCTTTTTAACATCGATAACTCCATAACAAAATTATGTATGTGTGCGTATGTATGTGTGTGTGTGTACACACACACACATATACATATTTTTATATAGTAAAGTGGTATTTATCCATTCAACTATAAAGATGTATGACACACAAAACATATATTATGTGCATCAACAATAATAACAAAGTTAGTTTATAAATCAAATATAACTCGTTTATATCAAAATTTATCGTACATTGCACTACAAACTTTTTTTTAACGTCGATAATTCATAACGAAATTAAACATTCTTTTAGTAGATCTTTTTTCAAATTTTCCTACTGTAAGTCCATATATTTAAACTAATTTTATAATTTTAAATTTACAGCTTTAAGTGGATTTTTAAAAATAATATTTGTTAACTCGTCCAGTAAATTATCGTATATCAACTTCAACATGGTATATTCATATTACCAAAAACGATAAAATTATATTGTTTGTCGAATATACATACATAATAATAAATTTAATTTGCGATTTTTATATTTCGTCAAAAATTATTATATACAACAACATAGTTTTCATTTTAACATTAAAATATTAAATATTATTTTTAATAATATTGTTGTATGCAATGCACGAATTACACACTAGTTTAGAGTAGAACGCAATGTGTCCAAAAAGTTTGATCCATCCAAAATAATAATAACAGTACATGCTGCGATCTTTTGGAAAAAACATGCACAAACTCGATGATCTCCTGCCGAAAACCATTCATATTTGAACATGGAGTCCCTTTAACCCTCCAATTTTACAAATTATTTATTTATTTATCAAACAAAACGTTAGAGAGGTTTGCTTACTGTCACTTGGCTAAAATAAACTTTTGTGAAGTCAAAAAATGCTCATTCTTTCTTGGAATTGTTTCTCTAATGTATTTAACAGTTCAAATTCTAATTCCTAAAAATTTTCTAAGATCCATTACATTTCAAATGTACTTCAGTTCCACCGTTAATATCATATTTCTACTAGAATATTTTTTGATATATCTAAATATAAACAAAATTTAAAAGTACAATTTTTTTTTAAAATCAATCATATTTTTGTAGATTAATCTTGAAATGATTTTTTTTTTTAAAATTATATTATCAAATCGACTGTTAGGGAGGTTCGCTTGCTGTCACTTGGCTAAATAAACTTTTGTGAAGCAAAAAAAATGCTCATTCTTTCTCGGAATTGTTTCTCTAATGTCTTTAGCAGTTCATTTTTAAATGTACTTCAGATCCACCGTTAATATCATATTTCTACTACAATATTTTTTGATATATCTAAATATAAACAAAATTTAAAAATACATTTTTTTTAAATCAACCATGTTTTTGTAGATTAATCTTGAATTTTTTTTTTTAAATTATATAATCAAACGGTCGGTTTTCCTACCGTTGTGTGCGGTTATATTGATTAAACTATTTTTATAGTTCCTGCTAACAGTTTGGTTTTAAAATGCAAAGCTACTTAAACACAAGTAGTATTTGGTTCCACGTGCGTAGTTTTTAAATGTTATTAAATTCAGGGATCTAATATTTTACTGGCAGCTAGGAAATCAGCTCTGCCTCCCCTCCGCTCTAATAAAAATTTCCCCTTTCTCCTTGGTTTGATCATTTACCCTTCCGGGGCTTTTCAGTTCCCTTCCCACCGCTCTTCTATTCCGATCCAGAGTTTAGTTAGGGTCTGCAGGTACCCAATTGGCCTTCATAGAATCGTGCTGTAATATTCTGCTGTTGCTTTTCTCGATTGCTTCTGTTTTGAGGCGATGGAAGTGTGAGTTCTGAATTCTAATCATACGCATCTTATTTCCACTAAAGTCACCTCCATTCTTATATTTATAATTTTGACAGTCCTCTTTTGTGAAAATACAGTGTAGCTTCAGCTCCAGGGAAGGTTCTGATCACTGGAGGTTACCTGATTCTTGAACGACCAAATTCTGGATTGGTACTTAGCACTACTGCAAGATTCTATGCAATTGTTAAGCCACTTCTTGAAGAGGTTAAGCCAGACAGTTGGGCTTGGGTGAGCAAAAGAATTCCTTTTATGTTGTGAGATCACATTTAAAAATCTATTATCATACTGGATGATCATTCGTTATTTTCTTACTGTTCAGTTTAGCATGCTAAACTGCTCAACAAATACAGATATATACATGAAGCTAATTATAAGAGCATATGATTACATATAGTTCCATTGTAAATCAGCATTCATAGTTACTAAGAGCTGGAGATAACAGTTCAGTGATCCTTAACTTTCAAACAAATAGTACACTATATCCTCATTTTAGTTCCTTTTCTTTTCTTTCAGACAAATTTAAACTTGTTTGAGCATTGACCCTTTTTAAATAAAATTAAAAAACAACCTATTTTTCTTTCAGATAATACTTATTTAGATTTAAGTTCATTCAAAATTTTAATCCCATATCCATTGATTTTACACCACTAAATTTTAATTTTGCATTTGACTTCTTGTGGACTGTTAGATTTATAAAGTGTTATGGACATATGTATGCCGTTAGATTAATTTATTTGTTATGATTTCTTCAAATTTCGAACCATTTAAATCAATTTGTTTTATTGTGGGTTTTTTTTGTAGGTAAATTGTATATTAGTTTATTTTTTTACGCATTTTCTCTAAACATTCAGATTAGATTACTTCATTTTTGTAAGAAAAAGACAAGGATACATTGGTTGCCTTTAGGCCTTTTACAATTTTCTTATAGTGAGAAAACCTATCTGCCATGCTGTTTGATTATTTTCTGTGTAGACATGAATTTGTTCACTAAATATAGTTTCTTGTTACTTTCATGGATGTCAAGTATTTTAGCTTGACTGTTTTTGCTACTATTCATAAATGAATTGTGTTGATAAATGTGGTTATTTGTACAATATATAACTATACTTGTACTACGGCCTATGAAAACTAGTTTTTTTGTGTTGTGAAATGGATTGTCAAATATTTCGTATGTGGAAGCTATGCACAATAGTTTTGATGACCTGACTTAATTTCTCATATAGCCAAGTTTTGCAAAAGCTAACAGCTTCTGATGAGTATAATATTTGACACCTCCTAAAACAATGGTAAAACACATCCATTTTTGAAAGTGCTTGTTGTTGAATCCATGCATTACATTTGCATAGCCCACTTGTCTGAAGACTGGTCCACCAAGCGTCTTGACCTTGAGAGAACCCCTATAAGCCACTGTTGTTGTTTAGGTTTGTTTTCTAACCCAGTCTATGACATCGGATTAACGAGCCACACTCATTTATGGTGTATAGTCAAAACTATCCTGGGATTGCCAGTGTGGGACTCCTTATTAGTTGAGCACCCCATTCTAATGCGAGAAACACTAGGGACCAATCCCAACTCCTTTGCTTGAATCGGCTCAGTCGCATATATGACATTTTTTAATGCTTTTGAGCCATAATTATAAATGACATGCTAAGGCGCATGCCATCATGTAGAACGACGCCTGTGCATTTTTACCTTAAGGCATATAGCGCATGGAAATGCATTAGGCGCACACTGCCAAAAATGCTTACCTTTAGAAATGATTATTTATTCATTTTTTAAATATATTTTTTTTCCACAATTTGAAAATGCATAGAGATTGGTAGGTATTAAGGGTGTAAATCGGTCGGACCGGACCAGACAGATGTGTGTTCAGTTTCTGTCCTAAAGAAAATCGGACCAGATACGGACCGGAGGAATTTTTTTATCATACAAAATTTGTTGTCCTAACTCATGTCGTAAATAAAATCGGTCGGACACGGACATGTGTTTTTCGGACACGAACGGACTCGGTTGGACATAGTTATTTATATCAAAATTTATACTTCTTATTAGATTTTCTCTCAAATATATACCGAACTACGAGGCATTCAGATGAATTCGAACGAACACGGAGCGGACATGATTTTTTTTCATATAAATTTTGTTGTCCTAACTCGTGTCCTAAATGAAAATCGGACGGACTCGGATGGACGTATTCGATCACGGACACGAACGGACACCGGACGTTCTTACAAAATTTACAGCCTAAGTAGGTATCATATGATGTTTTTATGCATGTGGCATTATGCTAAATGATGTTTTTGCAGAATAATTGAAAAGAATCTTTGTTGGATATGTTTTAGTATAATATTATATTGGACTTTTTCAATTAATTCTTATGCAACATTTTTTTTTTAAAAAAAAAATATGCACAACAAATAAAAAGGCTTGCACAATGCCAAGGCTTCAGGACGGTTTTGTAGCATTTTGCACCGTGCTCTGAGACTCCAGGAAGGTTTTGCAACATTTTGCGCCATGCACTGTTAATTACTTTGATTTAAGCTCCATGTGGAATCCTTTTGTTTTAGAGTATGATTTCAATCATTTAGGCCAGTCACCTTATCAGTCATACTTTTATGTCTTGTGCATTGATAATTTGATACGTCATAACTGACCTGATTATCGATGCTCATGATATTTTCCAATAAATGCTTCTACAGAATACCTCTCCATTGAGTCTTCGTTGTCTCCATGTGCTTTCTCACACAGTCCCCAATGTCCGATGTGACCATCTTCTTTTAACAGGCTTACACACCCCTATTAACAGAATTTCTTTTCTTTTCTTTTCCCAATCTAATGCCCATGATGATGCCGACACCAATAACTTGCATTAGATGGACGGCGTGGATCAGCCATATCTACAATTAGCTATATGTTTCAATACTATGTCAAAAATACTTATTTAATATTTAAAAGATTGCTCTGATGAAGAGTAACTATAACTAGGCTTAACTTACTTCAGAAAGGACTCAGTGTGTTCCCATTCCTTATTTTTTGCAGTCATGGACGGATGTACGAGTTATATCTCCCCAGCTTTCAAGAGAAGCCACATACAAGCTGTCACTTAAAAATTCAACTCTTCAGTGCACGTCATCGGGGCAAGTTATTTTACTTTGGAAATGCTTCCTGTGAAGTCTGTTTTCCCCCCTTCCTTCTAGTCGTGTCTTCTTTTGAGTGCCAAAGGTGTATAGCATGTATCGTATGGCTGTACAGTAGTTGTTTGTAGCCCTTTTCTGGTTAGCTGTATCCATGCACATGCGGTCGTCTAAGAGTTGTTCGTAACATCAAGTTTTTCATGCCATATACATATTCTCTTTGAAAATGCACATTTAACCTTTTCGTGTGCTCGCACAAATCTCTGCGTAACGTGATAAACACGTGATGCATGTAAAACAACATCTAGAAGACAAATAATAACTCAACTAAACATCAGTGTTGCCCTTCTCTGTGATGCATTTCTGGTGATGAATAGAGGGGTTTGACGTGATTTGTTTTTTTAGTCTAGTTACTGTTATTGCTTTGAAATTTAGGGAAACGACAAACCCTTTTGTTGAACAAGCTGTGCAATACTGTGTAGCAGCTTCAAAGATTATTTTGTCTGACAAAGAAAAGAATGAAGCACTGCATAAAATCCTCTTGCAAGGTAACTTTTTTGTTTAAAATCACGTTTCTTTGTGCTATCAATGTTAATAACATGGTTTTGTGTCTCATTGGACTATGATCTCAATTTCATATGCTGGAGATTTGTATATTTCAAACAACATGCAGGTCTTGAGATTACTATCATAGGCAGCAATGACTTTTACTCATACCGAAATCAGGTGATTTATATTTATTTATCGATTCTTTTATTAATCCGTACTTGGATTTTATCTATATCTAATTGCACAGAACAACCTCCAGGCTTCTAGCATTATTTATGAGAAAGAAAAGCATATGACAACATTTTGTAACTTGGATTTTTGTAACACGCAACTGTCTCTGCTATCTTTTTTATAACAAGAAAAAACATATACTTAATCATGTTTTTATTATCATCTTTCTGCTCAAATGCCCTTTATACACAAGTGCTGGTACCAATATCTAACATTAGATTTCGAATATTTTTTATGTTGACTAATGTGTTATACCTTTAATCCAGATTGAAAAACGGGGGATCCCATTGACATCAAATACACTTGCCTCGATTCCACCTTTCTCTTCAATTACATTTAATGTAGAGGATTCAAATAATGGTGCTACAAAATGCAAACCTGAAGTTGCCAAAACTGGACTTGGTTCTTCAGCAGCAATGACTACTTCCGTCGTTGCATCCCTGCTTCATTATCTTGGAGCTGTTAATCTATCATTCTCATCTCAAAATAAGAATTTAGCGAGTATTAGTAATCCAGATCTTGATTTGGTGCATATCATAGCTCAGAGTGCACACTGCATGGCTCAAGGGAAAATTGGCAGTGGTTTTGATGTTAGTGCTGCTGTCTATGGCAGTCAACGTTATGTTCGATTTTCTCCTTCTGTTATTTCTACTGCTCAGGTTCACTCCTTTCGCTTACTCATTATTTATGAACTATTTGATTATTTTGGCTGAACAGAGTTTTTACTAAATATTTTTAGAAACAGCTGTTTTTCTGCATTCAGTTATATATATCTGCCTACAGTTTGAATAAAATGAGTTATCTATCTTCTGAAGACAGTTATGCCCAAATATACTCGCGAAGAACTACGGGTTTAAATAAACTACTTATTATCTTCCTTTGAATTGCTGATTGCATTCACTAGTATTGCAGTTTCTTTGTAAATATATTTGAGGGGGTCTTAAATCTGAGATTATATAGTTTTGAAAAGCAGCTGTTGGACAAGAGGCTGGCATTGCGTGATTAGAGCGACGTTTAAACTTTGTAACTTTGTAACTTTGTAACTTGGAAATCTGATGGTAACAAACTTAATTCAAAGCAGACAGGAAGTTAAAGGTCCATTCTTTATGAAGCGAATGGGCTATATGGGTGGAGTATTTGAGCGGGAAAGTTGGTTGAAAAAGAAATGTGTTTGATAATGCGAAAGGGGTATTTAAGCGGAGTATTTGAATTAATTGTTTAATTTATAGTTATTTATTTATTTCTTTGTGTAATATACGTTAAATAATTATCATGAAAACAAAATAAATTACAAAATTCTAGAATATTGAAAGACAAATATAACAATTTAAAGATACATATAAAATGATACAAATTCAATGTTTCGTTGCGCAACAGCGAGAATTTCATATCTTATAGTATCACGATATGTTGTCATTTTATTGCTTACGTGTCATTGTACTTGTTCAGTTTGCAGTGTTTCTCAGACTATGGTATTTCTTCTTGAACAAGATCATGAACATCATCATAAGCCATAAAATTTGGATCACTGCTTTTGTATTTTTGTACAAAATTGTGCGTGGTCATTGTAGCAACGACAGCTTACTTGAGTTTTAAATGAGCATGTTGGCATATTCTTCGAAATGGTAAATTTTTCTCATGTTACAAAGGTTCCTACAGTGCCATATGTATATCGAATGACAAATATTAAATATTTCGTTGATCGATATTGGTTGATTTGTGATTTCAGGAAAATGAGGAATACAATATTTAATATTTTGATAAGGTGGTAAACATCCAATTTGAAGTGGATATCTTAAATCTACTAAACAATACTGTCTGGGTGAAAGTCGAAGAAAGGTAGTTTCTATTATTTATAGCTGCACTAAATATTATACTATCATACGTAGTACATTCTCAATCAACCATAAGTGAACTATAAGCCGAATGAACATGTTGTCAAGATATTTTGTGTACCAAAATATTTTCGTTCAATATATGAAATAATCCGATCTACAGAGTGTGTCATTATGTGTGTACCATACATATAACATTAACATAATCTCTAATATAAGGTAAGTACCGATTTGAATTTTTAATATGTCTTGGCAAATGATTGAACTGAATATCATTTGGCTTAATAGTATCCTTGGCAAATAATTGTACAACTTTTTAAACAACATGAAAATAAACTGAAATTACGCTACCTAACATTTGGAATCTTTTGCTTATTTGTCGCTTTGAGAGCGATACAACTATGAAAATAAACTGAAATCGATGTCCGTTTAATATATCCTCCACTTATTGTAAAGCGTATGATTCAACATGTAAACTCGTTTAATATAATTTTGTACGCAAATAAACCGATGTCATGTACATTTTTGTAGTCAGAACCTATATTTGAATTAACCATAGATAGTAGTAGAACACTTATGTGAGCGGAATAGAAGAGATGAAATGAGAAGAGAAGGGAAGGGAGGATGAAAAGGAGGAGCACGTGTGTGTAAATATATAGAGCAGGGAAGTCGTCCGACGCCATCATATCATTTTTGAACTTCCATCCAATGGTGCTGTAGAGGAAGAGGGGGTATGGTGGGGGTTTGGAGGGGGGATGGTTGGCTATTGGAGCGTATGACACATCAAACGTGTGTCTAATGATACTATGTCATTCTCTGATGGCGAACGATACCTAAGAACATGTTTGCCTTGTTAACGGTAATACCGTTTCCTGGAACAAAACCGAAGAAATACAAAAGTAAAATTTAACGCAATGACAATTCACATAAGGTTGTTGTCCGAGTCCTATGAGACCACTGTTTTCTTGAAACGGTATTGTTGTCTCTATAACGCTGAAGGATGAATGAACAACTATTTCCCAAGATGAAACAAGCCAATCTCCGCAGTACTGCTCTAGCATTTGTAAAGCAACAACGAACTCAAGAAATGAGTAGAAAGAACATAATGTGGAATAGAAAGGGAAGTTCGGTTTCTGTTTAAATTTACTCATTATACAATCCTCTATTTGAAATTCTATTTACAAAGAAATCAGACATCCATTCAGCAGAAATAGTTATGCATGTTTGAAAGGTTGCGATCCTTTAACCAACAGATGCGGTCGGTTGAAATAAAATTTCAAAATATCCACGTCCAAATGTCCAATCTAACAATCTACTGCCAATTACCTACATGACGTCTCAAACGCGCATTCGCACACGCGTCACGGGTATAGGCTCAGGCATGTGTAAGGGGTAGTGCGTCGCACCATCCCTTATGTTCCCTATGATGCACATGCCATATGCCTTAAGAGCGTTACGACGAGCACTTCACACGTGATCATTACACATGTTTTGTGCATTAATTATATTTTAGAAATTGTATATGATTTAATAAATTTAAGAAAAAATAATTTGTACGAATATTTAGTTATATTTTCTATTGAAACTACATGTATTTAATTTGAATTTTTATTTCTAATTTGCAATATTTATTTTTTTATTAGTTTTATTTTTTGTTTATGTTATTAATTAATAAAGAACGATGTTATAAAGATTGTTTACTTGTTATACTCTATTTTGACTAATAAGCTTAATTGTTAGATCCTAGTTTTAGGTGGTATATAAAGATAAAGATATGTAAGGGTATTTTTGGAACTTTACAGTCGAATCAAGATTTTTCATTTTAAACCAGCTATTTATAAAGATAATAATCATAATTGTTCACATATCTTGGTATATATTCATCTATATGATTATATACTCCAAGATGTGGGACTACCCTATTTTGTAGGGCATTTGTAGCATATGCCTTAAATTATCCGATACTCTATCCATATTTCTAACAGTCCTCGACATGAATGTGTATTTGTTTAGTTCTTTCTCCAATGAAACTCTTGTTGTATTGGTTAAAGTAGCGTGAATGACTTGAACTTTCCTAGTGAATGTCCGTTTGACTACTAGCAAGCCAGTAGACTTAGATGTCCTTGAACTGTAAGTTTTTTTGTGCAAGTTAGAGTAATAGATATCACAAAACAATGTTTGTTACCTTTCTTGATCCTCTGTCTGTGTTCTTTTTTGGCATGAACACTTGCTATATCTCATGAGTTCTTGAGAGAATTAGGCCTTGTAATTCTCCATGAAGCGGCGACGTCGTACTCACGTAGGTGATTCTATGAACAGTATTCTGGCATGTGCCACTTGATTCGTTATAATTTCACAATATATACATTATCAAACTTAACATAATCCTATTGTCTAGTGGGTGCACTGACTTATCTTAGGGTTGGATGTGATTTTTTCAGTGCTGCTAACTTTATACCTTAATTTCGTTGTCCTTTTAAACCTTGATCTTGGGATCTCTCTTGTCAACCAGGTTGGGTTATTATTATGGAATTTTTTTTAATCTATAGGTCTTAAGCCCATACACATTGATTAGGTTTGAACGTTTTCTCTAGGCAAGCCTTTTGCTAGTGGATCTGCAATGTTGTCTTATGATTCTATGTAGTTTATAGTGATAACCCCATTAGAGAGTTGTCCCACTGTTTGTGTCTACGACGAGTTTTCCTAGATATACCGTTGTATAGTACACTATTAACTCTTTCAACAGTCAATACAGTGTTTACGTATTCGTGGCCCATGTTTGTCCTGGTCTGGAATGTCTTCCAAAAAGTTTCGAAGTCAGTCCACTTCCTCCTCTATAGGAATAAAATTCTGATTTTGTTGTTGACCTAGCTATATACGTTCGTTTGGATGATTTCCATGAAATTGCTCTACTTTTTTATGTAAACACATTCACTTGTGGATTTCATTTCGTTTGAACTAGTTATTCAATTTGCATCATCGTATTCTTCTACCACGGAATGATATTTTATATAATGTAAACGTAGTTCTCTGTATACTTTAAATACCATAGAACTCTAATTATTGCTTTCAAATAATTTTTATCAGGGCTCATGTTATCTATTAAGCTTGCTTGCAACATATGCAAATGTCTGGCCTTCTTCAATTCATGTATACATAATGCTTCCTAGCATATGAGAGTAAGTTATGTTGATTGAATCGTTCAAATACTTCGGCTATGTAATGTGATTGAGATAATGCATGTCCTTCGATGTTTTTAATATTTTAACATCTAAGATTACATCACCCACTTCTCGGTTTTTCATGTCAAATTTAGAGGATAGCTGTAATAACTTAGATCCCAGCGGATTCGGATTTTTTGCAAAATGCTAAAATACAAGTCCAAAGAAACTCGAGTTGGGTGTTTGGTATCCTACAAATAGACAAATGCAATACATCAGAGCTCACATCAGAGCTCAATAAATAACTCACAGAAGAAATGATTCAAATATAATAGTAAATAAATATATATATCAAGGAAACGACACTATCTAGATCAAGTTTCTCTAAGCTAAACAGCCTTTGCTAATATACCGGTTATTACGAGGAGAGGGTCAAAGTTAATGTTCTGGTGAATGATAAATTATATACTTTTAAACATAACACAAAATATACCATTCTGTTTCCGTTATAGTTATATTAGGTTTATTAAGGTCAAATTACGCTTATATCGATGCGTAAATTGTACTCTTCTACTTCTAAGTAGATCAAATCTAATAGTCAATATATATGTAGCTACATGCACTTTAACCATCTCGGTCCTAGGTACCTCCCATAGCATCAATTCGTATCCTTCTTGCTAGGATGCCACCATCTTACCAAGAGAGTGCCGAGACTACATTTATGAAGGTCCACTTTGTAAGGCATGCAATACAAATGTTCCGTCATTCGATATTGAAACGTGAAACTACATCCGCCTGTGTTATCAAAGCGTGCGCTATAGCGACAAATAGCGCATAGCGCACTGCTTGCGCTATTGTACTTGTAATAGCGCAAGAGTTCCCTATAGCGCAAAAATAGTGCACTATTTTATCATAGCGCATAGCTCTATTGCATGCTATTTTGTTTTTGTCCTTTTTTTTTTAATATTTGAACAGTGAATTAAGCTCAAAGTATCACGCTACTATTTTTATAACGACTCAGAGGAAAAATGACGTAGAGTATGACTCGAAAAAAAAAAGAAATTGATCATCGTTTAAATAATGATTAATGATTATGATTTAGATGAAACTAGTGACTATGTTGTAAAAATTAGAAGTATAATATAATTTCTATGTTTTGTTATTGTACACTTGAATCACGTTCAACTTTAGTTTATTTGAATCTTGTTGTTGTAGACTTCATATATTATTTTCATTTGATCTTATTTCACTTTACAACTTTTTTTTTTTCATAGTACTTGTATGTAGATTTTTTTTTAAAATATTTTGTACAAAAGTGTATTTTCATGCTTTTTTTCTTGGAGTTTTATATTACCATAATTGATAAATAGAAATAAATTTCATTATAACTCACAATTATAAGAATAAATTTTAAATTTATAAGAAACAAATATATTATATGCATCGATTATTTTGAATGTACAATATGAACTTATAAAAAAATTTGTAATATAATTACATTTTACATAAAAATATATTTTATACATGCATAAAGTATGGTAGTGCTTGTATCTGGAGTCTTGAATGGTTTGGATATGACGCAAGACATGCAAAAGAAAACAAAATTGAAATTCAATTATGCTTCATTTTTTTTTAAATGAACGCAATTGCGCGCGCTATAGCGCATAACGCAAGCCTTGCGCTATGAGCTATATGCTACACTGCCATCCGCAGTGGAGCGCTTTATCGCCTATACTGCGAATATCCACGATGTACCACTTTGGTGCATACATTGAGGATTCACACATAATTGTTTTGTCTACACTTCCGAGTCCCACTCACAAGTGAGTCCGTTAAGACCCACTTCGAGCGAAACTCAATCGAGGATCTATTACATTTGTAAAGGTCTGCTTCGTTAGGTCTGCAATATAGATGTGCTACATGGTCTATCCCTATGGCCCCTTCATTCGCCCCTCAACTAGTTGGAAGATTTTCTTATGAGTTAAGATCTTGCCCTAAAACAAACAAACTAAAGCAACCAAATGATGTTGCCACCTCATTTAGCATCTCGATGGTGAAAAATCACTGACATTTTGGTTTAACCCAAGTCCTTCTCCATACTTTTTGTTGGTTGATGGTGACGTATATTCGAGTGGCTGTTATCTTTATGGGCCCTCTTATCAAACCTACTTTCAGGGCTAGGTAACCTATTCCATGAGTTTAGGTGTCACACGAATACTCAAATCACCCATCGGTTTTTTGACTGCTTGTAAAGGTCGACTTCGATAGGCCTACAATACATATACAGTCAAGACATACCATCTTGATGGACACTACAAACCTTCCTTTGGTGGTCTGCTTTGTTTGGCTTGGATCGAAGAGCCATCGCAGGGTACCCTTTACGTCACTTGAAGCCACTTGCATACCCATGCTGAATGAACTTCTGGATCGTCGCTAGTACAGACTTCCTCTACTCCAAAGGATCTGCGATGGTTTGCTTCATTAGATCTACGTCCTGATTCTCTTTAAACTGCTACAAACGCGCCTTGTAAGGTTATTGTACTCTGAAGGATTCGCGATGGTCCATTGCTTTAGGCCTACATCCAAATTTCCTTTAAACTGCTCCAAATGCACGTTACCTTTTTATTAGATTCTACATCTAATCTTTTATTACGCTTTTAGTTTATTCTTTCTTTTCTTTTCATTTACTCATCTCTTTATTATGATGTTGAAATCTTTTTTTTTTCTTATCATTTATTAGAATGATTGCTTTCATTTCTTTTATTATATGCATTTCAAAGGCAGATCTTAACCATTTTTCAAACTTCCTCTTCTTTTGGGCGTGCCAAGTATTCAGTTGGATCATTGTCCCTTTTTTCCTTTTAATCTTCACTTACCCGTCACATTCTTCCTTTCTTACTGTCGTTGTAAGTTTTATTATTATAAAGTTAGTCATATTTCATTTGGTTGATCACAGAGGCTTTACATAAATCTATGTTCATATTTAATGCAAAACAATCTCATGTACGGTGATCCGTAATTTTAATTTTTTTTTGTTTCTTCTTCCTTTTTTGCTTGATAGTGCAAAATACAGTAACATCCCTATTTTGCACTAATCTCGCTTTTGTCTTTATTCTTGTAATAATGTTTACCGTGTCTTTATAAAGTTTAAAATGTGGAAATACATTATTTTCCAACCAACCAATTAAGCTGTTACTGACTTTTCAAATCAAGTTATATACTAAATTCCTCTTTTTATAACGTTTTACAAATTCGACATTGTTATTTTAGATTTTCCACATTTAGGCTTATGTCTTTCTCTACAATTTTAAGCCTAAGATTACTTATATATTCAGATTTTATTTCATTAGAACAACATTTACATACAAGTTTATTATTTTAAGATTCACAGTATTAACGTAAATAACTTGAATAAACTAATTACCACAATTAGCAAAAGTACAACAATGTCCATTTCAATGATTCTAATGGAAATATAACAATATCATATTATTAGCCTACTTTGCGAGTTAGGCTACACAAATATTGAAGAACACTTATTCCTAGAACAAGCCGGACCGGATCGGATTTTCATTGCCAAGTCAGAACAGAGTGGAACGGAAAAAAGAGAAGCCTCACCAAGACCGGATCGGTTCGGAATGAGTTGATCCGATCCCATTCCCTCTTATACAACCGACCCGATCCTGTGCAGCGATAGTTTCACCCACGTTCCCTTGAAATCTGGAACGGTTATGCCCACGTTCTACCCATGTTTACCACTAAACTGATGTGTTGTCACTCCCATATCCCATCCGAACCCGAAAGTGATGGGATGGAGGCCACGTGGATCCGAGCCGAAGTCATCCCAGGAGCATTTTTCACCTATAAACACACCATCAAGAGGCATTTGGAAGGATCTTTCAGCATTTTCAGAACTCAAACTCCTTTGCTATCCGAATTTCATCAACTTATTCAGAGTACAATCACCCTTTGAATGATATTGTGAAGGAAATTGAGTGAATCAAAACATTGTTTGAGTGAAAATTGAGTGAGAACTATTGTTGTACTTGTATTCAAGTCATCAATTCAAAGAGTAGGAAGTGGACGTAGGCTATTTAACGCCGAACCACTATAAATTGTGTGTTTTCTTCTTTTTTTGATTTCATTCAGTAGAATCATTACTCGTTTGGGTGTTAGAGCCAATTTTGAATCTAACATTTTGGTGCTTTCACTGAGAATTTTTTGAATTTTCCGCTTTTTGGGATTATCATTCTACTATTTGGACCTTCGAGTTCAAAGAAGTTAATCCTCTGCTTTCGGCATCTTTAAGTACCTGTTGGTTAATCACTGAAGAATTGGAAATTATGGCCAAAGGAAAAGGCAAGGAAATCCAAAGTAATCGAGAGAATGAAGTTAATGAAGATCAGCAAACAATGGCTGTGATGATGTCGCGTGGTCAAGACTTTGGAGCAGGTCGCTCCGGTCAGGAAGGACCGATCCGAACCGATGACCTCGATCCGATCCGATCCAACGATGTTGAAGTCACCCACTCTCCCCATCCGAACCGGTCCGACCGTATCACTGTGCTCCGATCCGACCCGAATCAAAGTGAAGCTAGAACTTCTACTCGAGCTCCTACCAATGCTCCGATTCCAGCCGCTATGACCAATGATCAGCCTGACCCATCTGCACCCGTCACACAAGGAGATTTTTCACGCTTTCTTGAAATGCTCCAGAGTACCAAGAGGCATTGGAAGCCCATAAGCGTGACAATCTTCGCATGTAAGAGAACATGCTCACCATGAGTAGGGAACTCAAGGAGCTTCGGAGGCAAAAAACACATTCCCCAACATGTCGCCTTGCTGCAGATTATTCGTCTTCTTCAGATGAGGGACGTCCTCATGAAAGAAGGCCGCTTGAAGGACCTCAGAATCTTGATCAGTTAACGTTTGGATCTTTAGGATCCCGCGAGGACGCCGCTCGTGTATTAGGGCCTAAAGACCCGAGCTTGAGAGAGCCTATGCTGTTGCCCATGCGTGGATCCCATGTTCTACCCAGGGATCCTAATATTACTAATCCTACGCAACAGCAACTTCTCCAGCCCCTTCCTCCTGAGATTGACCGGGAGCGTAGGGAGCAATGTAGAGCAGCCGCTGCTAGAAACAGGAGGTTATCCCTTAATCAGGAACCTAGGGGTAATCCGAATATCAGATCTAGAGAACCTGTGCAGACATTAACAAATGCCGATGTGTGGACGATGGTGCGTCAGATTATGTCCGAAAGCCGACGATATACTAATGAGGATTGGGGCATTGAGCGAAGTCATACCCCCTTCAAAGATGATATATTGGACTTCCAGTTCCCTCGGCGATTAAACTTGCCACAAATGGATCGATATTCAGGGAGAACGGACCCAGGACAACATCCGATGAGGTATGCATGGTTCATGAATGCCGCAGCAGCTCCAGACGGTATAAAATGCAAGGCCTTTCCGACTTATCTAGAAGACATGACATTAATGTGGCTCACCCGACTTCCTTCACGGTCAGTATCCAATTTCAAAGAATTAAGTGAGTGCTTTATGAACCAGTTTCGACTTCACGTCCGAAAATCCAAAAGCGTCATAGAGCTGTCAAGGATTAAACAGGCTCCAGACGAATATCTGAAGTCATATTTGGACCGCTTCAACCTGGCCGTCACCGAAGTTAGTGACGCTCATGAACCCACTATTCTGATGGCTTTAATAGAAGGAGTTGACCCGGACACAGAATTTGGGGATTATCTATCCGGAAAACCGCCCCTACTAGGGAATTGTTCTACGAAAAAGCTAATATTCGCTTAAGGCGAGAAGAAGCTCATGCAAATAGGAAGAGAAAGTCCGAAGGGGCCTCGAGGGAAGGTGTTCAAAGTAATATTGCTGTGTAACAATCTGGTGACAGTTCAGGGAAGGTGGAAGTGAACGTCGGCAACCAGAACGGAGGTAACAACAAGAATGGAAACGGCAATAGGAGTAGGAACCAAGGGAACAATTCCAGTAAAAGACCTCGACTCCAAACTTTCGAAAACTTTTCGCCATTGAATGATACCTTGGAAAACGTTTATTTGGACATATACAACATATTGCAATACAAAAAACCACCACCCAGAGACTCCACTTAAAAAGAGATTGCAGCGGGAAAGTTCTGTTTGTTCCATGGAACCCACGGTCATTCCACCATCGAATGCCGTCATTTGAGAGATGTAGTTGAAAGATTGCTGCGGGAAGGGAAGTTAGACGAATACAAGGTTGCCCCAAGGGACGGGGACAAACCCCGAACCAAAACCAGCCTAATTCTAAACTCACAGCCCAGCAGAAAGGTAAGGGGATCATTATCAATACCATTATAGGTGGACCCCACCTAGCTAGCCGTAGTTTCAAAGCGATGGATCAATACGTTAATGCCGCCAAGCACTTTGAGGTAGGAGAATGCAATAACCTCGAAGACATTACTTCAGTAAAACAACAAAAACGATGTCAGATGGCGTCATATTCCGTAGTAGAGATGATTCCGGAATTCAGTCTCCAACTGAAGACCCACTGGTAATTACCACGACCATCAGCCCTGCTTTAGTCCATAAAGTGTTGGTGGACAACGTCAGTTCGGTCAATATCCTCTTCAAGAAAGCTTTTGAATAAATGAGACTTGAAGCAAAAGATCTAAAGCCCTGCGAAGGATGGATACGGGGCTTCAATGGAGGGTCAACGACTCCGATGGGCTACGTAGAATTACCAGTAACATTAGGACAGGGAGATTGCCAGAGAGTAAGGATCCAGCCATTTGTAGTTTTGGATGTAGAGTCACTCTACAACGCTTTCCTCGGCCGACCGACCCTTGCCGAGTTTAGGGCATGTATTGCACCTTGGTGCTTGCTGCTTAAATTCCCGACTGACGCAGGAATTGGGGTGATGAGAGGCGACCAAGCTACGGGACGAGCTTGTTACATGACGGAGTTAAAGATGCTAATGAAGGGGTTGAATATAGAATCTAAGGACGATTCTCCCCCTTCGAAGGAAAATTCAGCATAGCAATTAAGGGGTCCAGCCCCAAGAGAGTCGCCCTTAGATGTGCTCGAGGATATAGATCCCAAAGAGGATAGAGAACCCGAGGATAGAAAGGCGACTCCCAATGAGACAACGATAGATATACCTATTGATGAGACAGATTCGACAAAAGTATTAAAGATCGGCTCGCAACTAGATCATATTCAAGCGAAAGAGTTGGCTGATTTCTTAAGGGCAAATTTGGTTATGTTTGCCTGGACTCACGCTGACATGTGTGGGATTTCGCCTGCTATTATGAGCCACTCTTTGTGCATTAATCCAAAGCACCCACCGGTCAAACAGAAGAAACGAATGTTAGGCCCAGAGCGGTCAGCAGCTTTGAAGGAAGAGGTAGAGAAATTGAAGGATAATGGATTCATTAAGGATTCGAAATATCCCGACTGGCTATCCTGTCCTGGTCAAAAAATCTAACGGGAAGTGGCGTACATGTATTGACTTCTCTGACTTGAACAAGGCTTGTCCGAAGGATAGCTTTTCTCTTCTCAGAATTGATCAACTAGTAGACTCGACGGCTGGACACGAGCTTTTATCCTTAATGGATGCCTATTCATAGTACAATCAAATTTTCATGCATATACCAGATCAGGAGCATACAAGTTTCATCATCGACTTGGGGTTATATTGTTATGTGGTAATGCCATTTGGATTAAAGAATACAGGAGCCACGTAACAGCGTTTGGTCAACCGCATGTTCTATAATCAAATTGGGAAAACCATGAAGGTTTATGTGGATGACATGCTTGTGAGGTTTAAACAATCTTCCGACCATACAAGGGACTTAGCTGAGATGTTTGATATTCTTCGAAGGTATGGAATGAAGTTAAACCCCCTAAAATGTTCATTTGGGGTCGCATTTGGGAAATTCCTTGGGTTTATCGTGAGTTCTCGAGGGATTGAGATAAATCCTAGTCAAATAGCAGCAATAAGAAATATTGAAGGACCACGAAAGATTAAGGATGTTCAAAGCCTAGCTGGAAAAGTTGCTGCATTGAGCAAGTTTATCTCGAAAGCCACAGATAAGTGCGTACCTTTCTTCGATCTGATGAAACGAGGAAAACGAAATTTTGAGTGAACCCCTGATTGTGTGGAGGCTTTCCAGAATTTATTAGAAAAGCCTCCAATATTATCAAAATCCGTGGAACATGATGATTTGTTTGTCTACCTAGCAGTATTATCTCATGCCGTCAGTACAACATTAGTACGTGAAGAGGATAAAGTCCAGAGGCATGTATACAACGTGAGCAAGAAGCTAGCTGCTGCAGAACATAATTATCCGAAGATAGAAAAACTTGCTTATAGCCTCCTGATTGCTTCCCGCAAACTTCGTCATTACTTTCAGGCTCACCCGATAGTTGTATACATCGATCAACCTTTAAGACAAGTGTTACAAAAACCTGAAGCATCGGGGCGGTTACTTAAATGAAACATCGAGTTCAGTCAATTCGATTTAAATTTTCAGCCACGAAGATCAATAATGGGGCAGTCATTGGCCGACTTTATAGTCGAATTCACAATTCCCGAAGAGGAAATAGTGGGTGACAAGGTGGTTATTTTGGACCAAGAGTTAGAGCTTAGTCCGTGGAAGCTATATACGGACGGAGCCAAAAATGATCAAAGGTCCGGCGCCGGAGTTGTTTTAATAACTCCTGAAGGACGATCTATTTACTATGCATTGCGATTAGAATTTTCCGCTACCAATAATGATTTAGAGTATGAAGCCCTGATTGCCGGGTTGAAACTCGCCAAAGAACTAAGGGTGAAGACACTGGATATATGCTGCGATTCCATGGTAGTTGTATGCTAGGTACGGGAGGAATTTGTTGCTAAAGGACCTCGACTCGTTACTTATCTCAAAAAGGTAAATGAGTTGCTGGGTAGTTTGGAACATTACAGCATAACACATATTCCAAGAATAGAAAATCAGAAAGCAGACCGGTTGGCAAAACTAGCAAGTTCTGATAATCCCGAAGAAACTGAAATGGTTCCGATAAAGATTTTGGAATTACCGAGTTTCGACCTGATGGAGGTGGAATTAGCCTTGGAAGTTGATCCAGAGAGAGAATCATGGATGACACCGATCAAGAATTTTCTCAAGAATGGAACCCTCCCGTTGAAGAAAAGCGAAAGACGAGCTGTAAGACGTAAGACTGCAAGATACATTTTACAGGACGGCGTCCTTTATCGTCAAGGGTTTTCAATGCCTATATTACGGTGTATCGCACATGACGACATCAAACGTATGCTACAAGAAGTACACGATTGTGAGTGTGGGGATCACATCGGGGGCCAAACCCCGGCAAAGAAAGTATTACAATATGTATATTTTTGGCCTATCGTGAATAAAGACGCGGCTGATTATTCATGATGCTGTGACAGATGTCAAAAATTCGCCAAAATTCCCAGAAAACCTCCGACTCAGCTTAAGTCGATGATAAGCCCATGGCTGTTTGCCATGTGAGGAATTAATATTATTGGAGTGTTACCTATTGCCAAAGGGGGAGCAAAGTACGCGATCGTCGCCGTGGACTATTTCACGAAATAGGTGGAAGCTGAACCTTTAACCACGATCACGGCAAGGAAGGTGATTAGTTTTGTGGTCAGAAACATTATCTGTCGATTTGAGATACCGAAGACCATCATAACTGATAATGAGACATAATTCGACAGCATCGAATTCAGAAACTTCTGCCAGAAATACAAGATTGATAAACGGTACACCACTGTAGCTCATCCGCAGTCAAACGGCCAGGTCGAAGCAATAAATAAAGTCATTAAATCTATTCTCAAGAAGCGGTTGGAGCAGGCTAGAGCCAAGTGGGTAGATGAGTTGTCACTAGCTTTGTGGGCCTACAGGACGACTTTTAAGACGACCACTGGACATACCTCCTTTTCACTCTCCTTCGGGTCAGAAGCAGTAATCCCGATAAAACTAGAAGTCCCTTCTTATCGAATAGCATACTATGACCCGATGATGAATAGAACACTCCTCCTAGAGTCTCTTGATATGGTTGAAGAAAAAAGAGACGAAGCAGACTTGCGTGCCTGAAGACATCGACATCAAGTAGCACGTTATTATGACCGGAAACTTCGCTTCAAAACAATGGAACCAGGAGATCTAGTATTGAAATGAGTTTTCCCGCCTTCAACCCAATTGGGTCCAAAATAGGAAGGACCATACACCATCCAACGGAAGCTTGATACAGGAGCATTCAAACTAACGACCGTGGACGATGAAGAGATTCTCAGAGCCTGGAATGCTCAGGACCTGCAATGATACCTGAGCTGAATATGAAATGTCTTCCTTTTTGTTTTTATAAGCTATGTAAAAATGCACGACTTGCCTTAAAAAATCTGTTTATATGAACAAAGGATTATGAAGTGGATGTAGGCTACGATTTAGCTGAACCACTATAAAAATATCCTGTGTCATTTACTTTCCTGCATTATTTACATCGTCAACAATTATTCTATCATGACCATGAAACACGAAACATTAAATTAGATTTGTAAAATTGGAGATAACCTATGTGCAGGAACGAACAAAATGACCGCTTGCATGATAAAATGCAAAAGAATGGAAAGATGACATTCTTAACTCTAACTCTCATGAATCGAGAGAGAGTATAAAGGACGGGAAGACGATGTCCCTTCAGGCATGAAGGTGCACCCTTATAAGAGACCGCCTCAGTAATACTCTAACCTGGTTATGAGACATGAGAGTAAAGATGTTAAAAAGAAAAGCATCAATGACGAAAGGAATATGGCCCCATCAGAAAATTGAGGGCAACTGGATTTTGAATTTAATCAATCTTGAATAAGTCTTAATCAGTTATCCAAGATTGATTGGGGGCATATATATGTACATATGTTCCCCTTAATAATGACTATTATATAACTGTGATATGACATGCTGTTCATTTGCATTTTTTACTTAAATGCTAAATTTACGTATATCAGACATTGCAGGGAACAAACTACTTTATTCACAAACTTGTGAGTCCATACAAGAAAGTTAAGCAAAAGATGTGAGGGCCGCACTCACTACAACAATAGCGGACTAGTGGAATATCAAAATAAAAAAAACAAAGCACATTATCACTTAGGCTTTGGAGTAGATTTGGATTTCTTGGCAGCCTTAAGAGCATTTCTAGCTTCTTTTTCAGCATCAGACATGAGACGTTTTGATTTCTTCTCTGTAATTGAAGTACCAGAATCATTAGATTTCTTCCCAGGAGTCGGAGCATTGGAATTAAGAGAAGATTTTTTAGCAAGCTCTTCTGTAATTGACCTAGTTGAAAGCTTAACAACTAACCTCGATCCAACATCCACCACTGCAAGGTGCTTAAGGCTTTTGGGGTTTAATTCCTCGACTTTCAGCTGCATGCGCTTGTCTTGTTCGGCTTTCATTTCAGCCAAAGTCATGTCATCAGCATTTTTCGAATCCCTAGTTATAGCAACGTGAGGATCTTCTTCATGCCCCTCATTACCATCGTCGTCTTTCAAAGCGTCTATCATTTCATCATCATGAGAAGTGTCGGCCTTAGGCGGTTCAGCTCCTCCTCCGGATTCAACGATGGTAGCCTTATCCTGTCGTCCCTGAGCCTCTTCCACAGATTTTTCCCCAATGGTAGTTCCCCGAGGCTCGCCAGTTTTCTCGGTTGGTTCAGAGAAGCAACAGTTATCAACTCAGGAGAAAATAAAGAATCCTTGATCGATTGCCCAATGATGTGATGAAAGGTGGAGACTGCCTTGACGAATTGGGGTGAAAAGGTGGAAATACCTTCTGATGATTTCTCAATTGGGCAGACCGTCTCTGATGCTGATTCGGGTATAGGAGATAAAAGAGACGCTCTAGGAATTCCCGGATTCTCGGGATCATATCCCTCGACTCCATTAGCTTCGGCGGTAGCATAAGAAGAACCAACTTCAAGGATAATTTTTTTTGGCCAGGCGTTTCTCCTCCTCCATGGCAGCAGCAATAAGGCGATGCCCCTCTGCCAGACGTGCCGGTTCATCATCTCTCAGATACTTCTCCATGAGTTTGTCTTCATCAACAAAGTCTACCTTAAGTTCCTCTTTTTCCCATTCGTTGATTTGACTCCATACGTGAACTAAGGTAGTCAAATAGTCTTCGATCCAAGAGATTTTTTTTCGACGGATTGTGTATGCAAAGAATTCTATCATTAGTTCGCCAAAGCCGTGCAATTCTTCTTGAGCCTCTGATAGCTGTTTATGAGTTTTTTCAGCAGACTTAATAGCACTATCCACATTCCCCTCAGCTAAGGCAGCCCTAGTCTCGGCTTCCATTAACTTGGACTCCAAGTCAGCATTTTGTTTCTCTAGCTCGACGTTCTTCCTCGCTAACTCGGCCTTTTCTTGCTCAAGAGTATTGTAAGCCAATTGCATTCTGACACTGTTTGACTTAGTGTCTTTCGCTTGTTTCTTCAACTCCAAACGTTCTTGACTGTGAGATTCCAGCAAGTCATGATAACGCTTTTGTAATTCCTCAAATTGCCTTTTGAAGTTATTGGCATCTCGTCGAGCAATGACAAGTTGAGCCTGTGTGTCTTTTAAGTCTTTCTCCAGATTTTTCAAAACATTCTCATCGGAATCTGCAGCCTTCTTCATTGCATCAATGTCTGTAATTAAGGCCCGAATGATTCTGGAGAGATTGCGTGAATACTTGTACATCTCCGAGTACTGTTTCTCTACTGCGTCAATTTTTGCCTTAGCCTCATCTGCCCACTTTGAAGAAATATGCTCGAGCGCGGGTAAGGAAGTTAAATTCTCAAAGTAGTGATCTGGGAACTGCTTCTTCAGATATGCCAGTTTAGTTTTGGAATCAGCATCCAGTGGTGGGGGTTTGCAGTATGATAGTTCAAGGTGTTTCCGCTTAGCAGGGACGATGGCTGCATCGCCTTTTTCAGATCGCATCTCTGAAGCTTTATGCTTGTCTCGTGAATCAGTGTGTTTCGGTGGACTTTTTCTCGATTATATTTGTCTTGGGGAGAACTTCAATCTTTGGATTGTGATGTGTCTTCCCCACGGCGACTTTGTGGCTCTTATACCTGTCTGGATCCGATCGAACAGGAGAACGAGAGCGTGAAGTGTGAAGTCGATGAGAATCATGAGGCCTTCTGTCATCTCTGCCCCGACTCTCATGGCGATTATGCTCGGTGTCAGGAGGAGGTCTAGACATGCTACGACGAATTTTCCTGATATCATAGTAAGGACGAGACATTGTACCTGCACAATAATATAAGTGGAGTTCAGAATCAAAATTCACATAAGACATGAATGCTGTGACGTGCGGTGCTAATGTGTTATGTGCATCCTAAGTGGTGTTCCCCCCAACAAACCCGAGTCTGAAGCCAGACTAGCATGAGCGGGCTCTTTGGTCTTCACGAGAGTAGTCTCCTTTGAAGAAGTGAAGGTTAAAAGATTTGTTCCAAAGTCCTCTGAAGTATAGATAGGTTCGGGCAGGGGAAGATTTCCTAAACCCTTAAATGTGGAATCGTCGGTAGTAGGAGCATCTCCTTGAGAAGCGTCTAGTGGCAGCTCTTTAGGGGATGTTGACTTCTCAGGAGAAATAGCGTCATTATAGATGATATACCCTTCTCTGTGCTTTTCAACTATGTTGGCTAATTCATCGTCCTGAGTTGAGGATGGAGAAGGTGGAGTCCTAAGAGGTATTGTTGGACCTTTCGAGCCCTCGCCCGTCTCAGGAATAATGTCGACCGGGGATATGTACACATATGGACCCGTTCCATGACCTATACTACCGATAATAAATAATAACCTGTGATGATGGAGATACTCATCCTTAAGAACTTCGTCTATAGTCAAGAACTTTTGGTCACCATTGAGCAGCCGATGCAAACGATCAAAATATAGTTGACCCGATATTTGCTTTGGGTTATCAACTGTGAATGAAAAAGAAAGCAAATTAATGTGTTGGCATGAGCATTTAAAATTAAAATCTAGAAAGTCGGTGTTTTACTTGATTTGGTCCATCTCCTGGCGCACCCCGGCTGCTGTCTGATATAAAACCATTCAAGTTTAGAATCACCAGCCTTGCTGCTAAATGGAACAGTAATAATTTTCCTTTTCGGGACTGATTCAAAATATGTGAAGGAGGGAGTTTCTTGAGTCCGATGCTTGAAATTATAAAAAAAGTGGGCGTCATCGAAGGTAAGCTCTATACCTAAAATTTCTTTGTATGCTATATATAAGGTGTATAAATAAGCATAAGAGTTGGAATGTAATTGCATGGGGGCAATCCGCATCTGTCTCAGAAAATCGACGACAAAAGGCGGAAACGGTGGAATAGCCACAACCAGACACATCAATCGGGTAATTGCCATAAATCCTTCCAGTGGATTGTGGGGGCGATCTGTTTTCGATGGCAACAGGGTATATCTTTTTAATATCCCATGCTTTAAACATATTCGGATGAGTCTATCATCATCAATCATCGATTCAACAGAATCTTTGGGTAACTCCAATATAGTGGCAGTTTCAAACTCGTTGGGAGCACGATCATCTCCTATCTCATTCTTCTTCCTCACCAAGAGAAACTTCACTATTGTGCGCTTCCATTTCATAATCCGGGCCCTCATCATCCCATTCAGAGTCTGAGGGAGATGATATGTCATCAAGAGTGAATTTCTCGGAAGTTTCTGCGACTTCTCCCTTTTCTGCTAACCTAGATGAACGTCTCTCTGCCATGGTCGCTAAACTACTGAAGGAGCAATAACATAAGTTAGAGTAAAATAGCCCGTATCCCCCCTGTGCGTGTGTGTGAGTTAAAGTGTACAAGTGCGTAAAGAAATGCAACGTAAAGACGGACAATACCATTATGTGTGCATATGAACATTCTGAAAAGTACAGCAAAAAGGGCTCTATCCTAACTGTCCATGGAGATGGAAGTCATGTTTAGTGTTTATTGAGTTGGTTATAGCGTGGTTATGTTTCAAAACAAAGCTTAATGGTTTGGATCGGTTATGTAGTGTTGAACCGGATTGGTTCGGAGCATGCACTTCCGAGGCAGATCGGAGCGGATCAGTGCTAGAAGTGGATCGATTCGGAGCTCTGGGTTGAGCTGTATCGGATCGGTTCGTAACCCTTGAGGAGATAGAGCCAACTTTGAGATGGAGAATCTATTCGGATCGGCTAAAGTCAGACCGAACCAATCCAGTAAACCCCCAAAAATCCTAAGCTTATCTACTTCATCCATCGCCGTGTTTCCCGATCGATCCGATGCTCCATGCCCTATCCCCAGCGCTCTGGCACCAGTCGATCCACCTCTTATTGACCCCTTTCCTTTCTCTCTTCTCCTTCTTCATCCCTTCTATTCCTTCATCAGTACCAAACCCAGTTTCATGCCAAAAACAAAATCAAAGCTGAAGTGCCTATGTGTTGGCATGATCTACGTTAGCTTCAATCCTCTTCCACAACCGCCTCGAGATGGTGACGAGGCCATCAACGACGGTGGCGAGGAGGAGAAAGGCGCGGCGTTGACTAAACTCCTTGCTGAAATCGCTCAAACGATTTGTGAATTCGAATTGAAATCAAGTCAAAAGGGAGTTAATCGAAGTTTTTGACCCACCTAAGTAATTGATTTGAGGATTAAAGAAGAATTCCTGGAATATTAGGAGCTAGGGTTTTGTTTTTCTTTGGTGCAGATTTCGAGAAAAAACAATAGAAATAAAAGAAGGGAGAAGGAAATGGAGAAAAAACGAATTTATATAAAAGCGGAATGACCCTTTGTATTTCTGCCAGCGTGTCCCCCCATTCCGATCAGACCGGAGTACTGGCCCATACGGGTATTTAGCCCATTCGTTCAATAATAGTGAAGTGTAGGAAAAGCTGTTCGGATCGGAGACCGAACCCCGATGGAATCGCACACATTGACTCGGCATACGAATTGAATTTAAAGGAAAATAAAATTAAACAAAGAGCTTACCTGGAGGAATCATTGGACATCGATCAGAGTTCTCAAAACTATTTGAAACGAAGAAGGAAATCTGTGAACTTTTTGGTGTATTTATAGGCTGCAAGAGACATGACTTTATGAAGCAACACATCCCTACAAACGAATAGAAGCTACTATTCAACAGTTCAAGTTCAGAAACTGATGGACAAATAACGTCAAAGCACGCTCCATTTTCAATAGAAGTGTCCTTCGAGGGGGCAAAATGTTAGTCTACTTTGCGAGTTAGGCTACACAAAGTTAAGAGATCAAATATTGAAGAACATTTATTCCTAAAACAAGCCGGACCGGATCGGATTTTCATTGCCAAGTCAGAACAGATTGGAAAGGAAAGAAGAGAAGCCTCGCCAAGACCGGATCGGTTCGGAATGAGTTGATCCGATCCCATTCCCTTTTATACAGCCGACCCGATCCTGTGCAACGATAGTTTCACCCACGTTCCCTTGAAATCCGGAGCGGTTATGCCCACGTTCTACCCATGTTTGCTACTAAACTGATGTGTTGTCACTCCCATATCCCATCCGAACCCGAAAATGATGGGATGGAGGCCACATGGATCCGAACCGAAGCCATCCCAGGAGCATTTTTCACCTATAAATACACCATCAAGAGGCATTTGGAAGGATCTTTTGGCATTTTCAGAACTCAAACTCCTTTGCTATCCGAATTTCATCAACTTATTCAGAGTACAATCACCCTTTGAATGATATTGTAAAGGAAATTGAGTGAATCAAAACATTGTTTGAGTGAAAATTGAGTGAGAACTATTGTTGTACTTGTATTCAAGTCATCAATTCAAAGAGTAGGAAGTGGACGTAGGCTATTTAACGCCGAACCACTATAAATTGTGTGTTTTCTTCTTTTTTTGATTTCATTTCAGTATAATCATTACTCATTTGGGTGTTAGAGCCAATTTTGGATCTAACACATATATCATTATTATAAGAGATATATAATTTAAATTACTCACCTAGAAAAAGCACTATAAGTTTCAGATCTGATTCAAATCCAGTTCCATTACACATAGCTTTTATTATTTTAGCCGTATTTGGATCCATAAGCTGGAATTTGTACGGTTTTATAAATATGGATCTAAATGAATAAAATAAACTAACAGGAAAACCAGATTTGAAAAACTTAACTCATACAGACGACTTACTTTGAACAATATTTTTTTCTAGATCTACAATTTCTTCTTCCAATTTGTAATTCAGAAGGCCTAAATATAATATATATATTTTCTAAAGAATTGAAGGAGAAAGAAAATTAATAGGGTTTCCGCGTCCATTCAGAAAAATGTGGGTTGGAGGTTAGCTCTGCACATTTATTTATACGGATTAGAAATAGCGTCGTCCTCGATTAAAATCGAATAAAATCCGTACGTAAACCAGGCCAACCTCACGTGCATTCAAAGCGCGTTTGGGTCGACCTATAGGTTGACCCAACCTACTCATGGGTTGACCTCCATGAGTTCATACATGTGAATTAACACTTCTTATTCCTATTTCATTGTCTTAAATTTTTTATACCGTTATGTTCTAAATTTTGTTAACTATTTTATAACGTCGTATTTATATGACGCCAATGTTTATTAAATTCCATTTACTAGTTTGTAAGGTTACGTTAACGTTTTAATTAATTCTGTTTATTAGTCTATAACATTATGTTTATATAACGTTAACTTTTCAGATAATTCCCGTTCATTTCTGATTTATTTCCGTTTATGTCGCATGTTAGTTTTCAAATTCAAATATGCGTTATTTTTGGAATCTACACGTGCATATATTTACAAAACAAATGTATACATGTGCATTTACGCATATAATTATTCTTCGATACAAAATTTCGAACATCAATAACTTTTCCATACGAACTCCATTCGAAGCATATTATAAATGTGAACTAATCAGAAGACAACTATGAATGCAATGGTGTATGTCCTAAAGCCAAATTTCGACAGGTCTAAAAATGTTTATTTTCTTTATTCATAATTAATTATATTAATTATTTATTCTGAAAAATGTCTGGTGCTACAATAGCATATCTATTGTCAATTTTATCATGATCTTATTATTTTTAGGATTAATAAATCAACAACACAAAAACAAACAATGACATATTCAACATCTATATGCTTTGTATGGACATATTTATTTGATTCATTTATTCAAAATTCATTTGATAACATAATTTCTTCAAAATTTTCATGTAATTGTTTTGGTCTTTTTTAAGATCATAAAGTGATCTTACTAATGTACCTTATTTTCATTTCTTGGAATTAGAAACACTTCAAGTCGTATGTATATTTCTTCTTCTAACTCACCTCTCAAAAATGGTTTTTACATTCATTTAATGTATTTTCAAATACAATTTGGATGCGATTGCAGTTACTATTCTAATTGACAATAGTCTAGTTCTTGGTGAGTATGTGTCAAAATAGCCTAGATCCTCTTTATGTTTAAATCTTTTAAAGTTTCGCTTTATACTTGTTTGTTATGCCGTCAGCTTTTTTTCTTCTTAAAAATTCATTTGTATCCTGATGTCTTGGATCCTGTAAGAAGATCCAGTAGTTCCCATGTATGGTTTTGTAAATTGAATTCAATTTCATTATTGACGACCTCTTTTCAGTAAAGAGCATTGGGGGGTGACATTGCATGCTTGTATGTTAAAGGTTTGTTTTCTACCATATATGTATAGAATTCAGGTCCAAAGTGTTTAGTGGTCCTTTGTTGTTTGCTCGGTGGATTCTCTAACTTTGGGTCAACATTAATTTTCTATATAGCTTTATCGATACTTTGATCAACATTATGCTCAGGGCATCGAGCCTTTCATAGCTTGATATCTTTTGAACAATAGTTTCAGTAAAGGTTTTCAGGAGATGGACGTGTTCAAAGAATCTTGCACTTCGAGATTTGAGTATGGTATTTTCATGAATATCATCTATTTCAAATTTATACACCAATGGCCGATATACACTACTATTATGAGCATATCCAATGAATATGCAGTCTGTAGTCTTTGGGTCCAATTTGACCTTTTTAGGCTTTTAGGTACTACTGCCTTTGTCAAACACCTAATAGAAGTATTTGTAGGATGGTGGTCTATTTTTACATAGTTCATGTGATAATTTTAAGGTTTTCTTTTAAGACACTTTAATCAGAACGTGACTGGCGGAAAGTATTGTTTTGTCCCACAAGTTGCCTAGTAGAACAGAACCAGTAGGGAGTACGCTCATCATTTCTTTATGATATGATCTTTACATTCTGCTATACCGTTTGATTGGGGCGAAACGATGTTGTTGATTGATGAACTATACCATTTTAAACATATAATTCCTGAAATGGAAATTCATATTCACCTCTCCTATAACTTTTCCTCTACCACACTTCTCATGGCTTTGATTTTCTTGTTTAATCGATTCTCAACTTCTGCTCAAATGACTTGTCTTTACTCCTTAGCAAGTACACAAAGCAGTACCTAGTACAGTCATCAATAAATGTAATTTACCTTCTCGAGTTTGACACATATTCAAATCATATACATCTTTATGTATCAAGTTTAAAGGTTTTGTATTGCTTTCAACATAGTGAAAGGATGTTCTGGCCATTTTTGCTTTAGCACATGTTTGACATTTATAGTTTGAATCCATTGCAAATTTAGAACTTGGGTATAAATTCTAAGTTTGTTACACTGCGTAGTGTATCAAAATTGGCATCCGCTTGTCTGCATACCCTATATTAGAGGATTTAACGATATAAAAAAAGATCCAATTTTATTATCACAATCATTTGGTATAATAATCATTACATTCATTTTAAACAAACCATCACTCACATATTATTTCCCAACACATACTCCGTTCTAAAATAAAGTTATCAGAGACGAAAACCAATTTGAAGCGATTCTTACTTGGCAATGATCCAGAAACTAAGATTTTACGAATATCTGGGACATGCAGGACATCGTTCAAAGTTAATTCTTTTTTAAATGCCATCTTCATAATTATCTTTCTTTTTTCTTCAACCTTCGATGTGGAGGAGTTTCCAATAAATAGTTGTTTTCTTGAGTTATTGGTTTGTAGTTTGAAAACATTCACTTCTGGGCATAGATGTGTTTGGTGGCACCAGTATCCACAAATCATTTCCTTGCATTACCAACCAAGTTGCATTTAGAAATTACTGCAGATAAGTTCATTTCAGAAATGTCATCTGATAGTGTGTCAAATTCTGTGTTTGCTTGTTCTTTTTTGTTCTTTGAATCTCTGCATTCGGTTGCCTTACGCATTTTCTTCCTACAATTGCAACAGTTTTCATTGAATTTTTTTTTTGCTTCCTTGCATTAGGATTATTTTCCATTTTCATTTGTTGTTTTTCTCAGCCTCGAGTTTATTTATCTTTGCCACCACAGCATTAGTCGCTTTCTTTTCTGATTTCTTGTTGTCCTCTTTGATTCTCAGTCAGATAACAAGATCCTCCATTTGCATTTTCTTGTGTTTGTGCCTCAGTTTTTGAAGTCTTTCCATGAAGATGGTAGTTTCTTGATAGCAGCAGCCACTTGAAATGATTCACTTAGTGTAACGCCTTCATCGTGGATCTCGTATATAATCACTTGCAATTCTTGTATTTTACTAATCACAGTTTAGACATCTAGCATTTTGGAATCGATGGATTTTCCAACAATGAATTTCTTCATTCCATCATTCTCCGTCTTATATTTTTTTAATCTAATGATGCCCAAAGTTCCTTCGAAATTTTCGTCATTCAATACGCATACAGATAGTTATACAGTCCATTCAATGTGTAGTTTTGGCTGATGAAGTCCGAATTTTTTCTGTACATTGAGTGCTTCAACCTTTGTTGCATTAGACTTTAGTTCATCCACTGTTGGAAGATTGTCAGAAAGAAACTTCGCTAGATTCAGTGTTGTCAAATAGAACAACATTTTTGTTGCCAACGCTTAAAGTCCACTTCAGTGATTTTTTTTCTGGTCTTTCACCATGTGATAAGGTGCCCGTTGTTGTCGAAAGCATTATTCCATTCTAAGTGGTGGTGGCTATGACTGTTTTTTGCTGAGGAGATGTTGCTGGCTTGAGTCATTGTCTGAAAGGAAAATGACCACAATCAACGATAACGAACAAACAATTGTTTCAAGATTGTTACTGGTAATATTGCTTCTAAGAACCAAACCGAAGAAATATAAATAGAATTTACAACAATGACAGTCCGCGCAACAACCATTGTTCCACTTTAACTGGTGATGACTGGTTTTGTTGAGGAGTTGCTGTCTTGAGTCTGTCTGGAAGAAAAAATGACACACTCAACGACAACAAACATGTAATACTTTTTCAAGATTGTTACTTGTAATACCGTTTCTAAGAACAGAACCGAAGAAAAATACAAAAGTAGGACTTACTGCAATGACAGTCCGCACAAGGTTGTTGTCTGAGTCCAGTGAAATCACCGTTTTCTTGTAACAGTATTGCTCCCTTTATGGCATTGAAGGGTGAATGAGCAACTGTTTTTCATGATGAAACAGACTAATATTCGCAATGCCGCGGTAGCAATTACCGAGCAACAAAGAACTCAAGAAATAATTAGAAAAAACAGAATGTGGAGTTCTCCGTCTGAAACTGTATTCACAATAACTAGGCATCAATTTTGCACAAGTGCTAAGTGCCTACAAGACGTTTCAAACTCCCATTCGCACATGCGTCAAAGGCTTAAACACGGGGGCGGGTGGGGCATTATGGTCCTCATGGTGGTACATGCTCTATCTATGTCTTATAGGAATTATAATAGTTCCCATATTTTGGTATATATCTATCTATATGATTATATATCCCAAAATGTGAAACTACCCCTATTTTGTATGGTACTTGTACCATATGACTCAAGTTGTCCAATACTCTATTCATATTTCTATAATGCCTTGCATCTGAAAGTTCCCAAGAGCATGTCATTATTTTCAGGAGAGCAGTTTGACTACAGTAACTTTTAAAACTAGTTTATTTTGTGACATTTCATTTTTTGGATTCTAGGCTTCAGATCTTTTATTTGTTGAAAGCAAATGCTAGTATGATAATTTATGTAGAAGTTACGTTTGAATGGTTTTAATGTTTTGTGTAAAAGTCCACCAATACTACTAATTTTAATTAATATTGAAATATTTCTGCAATTTCGTAACATTGGAGCATGTTTCCGTGCTATTTCCAACCTTGAACATTTCAAAGTAATCACAGTTTTCCTTTCTTTTCCATAATTGTTCCCGTTTCTGTTCCTGCTTTGGGCTTCGAAGTTATAGTCGGCAGTTTTATCATAGCTGAGAATATTTTTTCTAAAAAAAAAAAAAAAAAAAAAAATCAATGCTCAAGTAGATATATACGTTTGTTAGTATAAGCCAAACACATGGTACAGAATTAGATATCATTTTCACCCTCGATTTGGTAAAACTGTGTAAACTGTAGCGCTCTTTTATAGAAAGTCGATGCAATAGGAGAAATGCAATTAGTGAAAGAAATTCAAGATAGACTCAACTAGTGCCTGCTGCTGTGCTGCATCTACTTTCTGTTATATATTCAGATTTCCATTTCCTTTCCAAATAATGTATTTTGTCCATGTGAAGTTTTATTGAATTTCTCTAACTTGAGAGATCACTCTTTAATATAATTCTAAATCTGTTGTTTCCCTATGTACACTTTGAAAAATAATATTACTCCTCTTTTTGTATCCAAAATTATTTTTGAGAAATTGTGAATCTAAAATGATATTTGTTGCAGCCTTAGTACCACTGCAATTTAATAATTTGCAGGTTTGTTGTTTTTTCTTTTTCCTTTTTTAGGGATTATGTTAATGATTTATGAAATTTTTGTAGCGTTCCGCCTTTTCGATACTTGAATGTCGACACTAATACATCCACAGTATTCACATGGTGAGCACTCAAGTGCGGAAAGACAAAAAGTTAGTGAAATAAAAATAAAAATAAAGAACAAGGAAGAAGAAAACACAATATCAGAATCTCACAGCGGAACGATAACATATAATATAAAGAATGATCTTTACAAAATAAAATTGTATGAATACAACTATCAGAGAAGACTAGCTTATCATCAACTCGGACAATTATAACAATTTTTCCTCACAAATGCTGATGTATAACATAGAATGCACCAGATATAAATAGTACGGTAAGTTAAACTTCAACTCTCCTCCAGAAGCACCAAAGTGACCATTGGCTAAATCTGGAAAAATATATTTGGTCTGACCCGAGCATTATAATAAAATAACATTCGGATCAAGCTAGGCAACCGCGTGAGATAACTCAACATATATGTGACATATATCAATACAATTTGAGGCCGTACGAATGTTCGTAACAGTTATCCTCTCAGTAACATCCAACCATTTATAAGGAGAAATATAGCTATATAATAAGTAATGTATATGGCGTAGAATATAAATAAATCAAATAACTGGAATGGTTATATTGGTTACATTCCACAACTATTAAGATAACAAACAAAATTGCTAAAGTACGTTTGCATATTAGATTTTCCATCAGAGATCTCTCCATATAGATCCGAACTCCATGCACAAGGGTCAGAACTTACCTCCGAGCGTCATATATCTCTAGATAAAATATACCATAAGGTAACCACAACTGGCGCACGCACGAAAACACCAATGTGCAACACGTGGAACCAAATATATCCAACTCGACGCGCAACTTCGAGGAGCTTCCGCACTTGCCAATAATAAGCTTCACCAGATTTGGACTCAACACACACTGTCGTGGGTTAGCAAACCCCCAGATTGTGGTCCTACTCTGTTTTCTGCCATTTTCAATGTCGAGGTTTCATTCGAAATCTTTCACACGAGTCTTCACACTCGAACAAAACAAGAATTTCCAGTTGGGATCACACAACACAATAGATCTTGAAATCACTCATAGGTTTCTCCATAGATTTTGGAATCAAACATGGATTCCAATACAATAATAGATATTAGAATCACACATAGATTCCTCAATAGATCTCAGAATCACTACATGTGTTCGAGCATCTCAACGGATCTCGAATTGTTACGTAGACTTCACTTCACAACCGCTTCCAAAATATAAAACCTGTGTACTATTTTTGAAGTGGTTGTCGGTAAGTAGAATGCTTACCAATCTCGGTCTCCTCAAAACTAATTGCTAGATTTAAGGTCAAGTTCTATAGTCGATTAATCGACTATCAAATCACACAATAGACGATTGTATATGAAAAACAATCATGCTTAATTTCCGTAATAAACAAATAAACATCCAAAGTACTTTCAAGTCACAAAGCATGATAAACAATCAGAGCAAGATTAACTCATATAAACGACTTATAGTCCCTTTCCTATTCAATTAATCTTTCATTAATTAAAATTTCTTTTATTAGTAAAGCTTCTTTTGTCTAACAGAATTTCTTTTGTTTAAAAAACTTCATTTATTAATCAACAACTCCTACTTGATTAATATTCGTTTATATACTCGCGTATATGTTTAATTTATACATATAAAAGACATATGAATGTATTCTACGATTTCCCTATTTCTTTATAGTCTTCAATACATAAAAGGTATTCATATACGTATCCATCCGAAATAAGTATATTGAATATTCCACAATTAATTTACAAGATTTTCTTTGTTTAAAATATAATTAAAGAGGTTAAAACCACCATTTATTAAAAACCTCGTTTCTTTTATAAGTTAAAACACCTTATTCAATATCTTTATCTTGAAAGATTGCTATACTTGTTTCTATTTTTAAAATCTGTTATTAAAGATCCGAGTATATTCAAAACGATAAAACAATATATTTCTAGTTTAACTATATTAAAAGGGTTTTAAAAAAAGTGTTGTTAAAACACTGTTTACAACAAGTCCCAAGTAATCCTTTATAATTATCTTTAAACATTCATTTTAATGATCCAATTATATTACTAAGTATATCTTAGAGGGCTGAAGACAAATGTAATTAACACATTGACACGACAAACCCAAAACCATCTTATACTTATTCTTATCTTTAAAACATTCATTTTAAAGATTTAATTAATATTTCGTTAAAACGATTGCTTATAGAAATCAAGATTCGTATACTAAACTCGTTTTCGACATCATCAACTTAATTATTCCTCGTTTAAGAGTGGAGCCAGGTAAGTTAGAGTTTGGTTGCATATCAACCCCATTCTTGAATTTCACAAATAAATAAGCCTATTCGTCGACTTATTAGACTTATGCATTTTAGATTACTTTTCAGCCAAGTAATTAAACAAGATATGGTTTAAAAGAAGAAATTTTGATAAGAAATTTTAGGAAGATATTTTGAAAAAACAATTTTATACTTCAAAATACTCTAGTAAGAGTTTAGAAATAATATTAAAAGAACGAGACAATTTACATAAACTTCAAGTGCCTTTACAAAACATAGAAATCCAAAATCAAGGTTAAGCGAGTCATTATGCACTAGTAATGTTTTGATCATTTTTGATATGTTACTTAACTTTCTACTATCCATTAAATTCAAGACGGTAAGCAAGCATACAATACATGTTAAATATAGCGAGAAATCCTTTAGGATATCCCTACAAAGTTCCTTAGAAAGTGTTGAATACACAACAATTACAAACTGCGTCTATCGCGACTACCGCTGTAAATGTACTTTCAAGTCCAATTCCCTACTAATCCGTGTGTGTTTTATTTCAAGTCCATTCCACTTGTCATGCAAATCAATCCAAGTCGAATTCCATGTCCATTCAAGTCCATTCCAATCCATTAACATGGATCGCACATGTCACTTACTTTTAAAGTGAGGATCAAGTTAACGTTTTCAACATAAGTTACCAATATTCAAGAAACTTTTTGCATAGTTAAACACATGCAAATGGTTTATATTTTTCTGTTCGAAATAGTGAATTAACTCACCTTAATCCTAACAAATCCAAAATCCAAGAACAAGAGCCAAAATCCAAGACATCAGCCTCCTTTCTTTCCTTGCTCTTTCCTCCTTTCTTCCCTTTTATAGCTCATGGCCTCAAGTGAAATTTTCAACTTAGGAAATGTGAATGAAATTTTCAACTTCTAACTTGCTAGAAGGTCTTGTAATGTTGTAGGAAGGCTTGAATTTTTCAACTTCTAACTTGCTAGAAGGTCTTGTAATGTTGTAGGAAGGCTTCACTCCAAGTTTGAGTTGATTTGGAGTTCGTTTGAGTGTAGTTTTAGGAAGTTAGTAAGGAAGAGAGGGAGAGAAGCCATTAATGGAGCTTCATTTTTCATTTTGGATTTTATGATATACTTAAAGGTGTTCTCTCCTTTTATAAGCTTAGGAAATGTGAATGAGAAATGGTCAAAATGCTCTTAAAACCCTAATGCATGAATGAGTGGTATGATGTGTGTGTAAGGTGATGGTAACTTTGCTTTTTCAAAGCTTAAGGATTAAGCTTCCATTTGTATACATATAAGGAATTTATATATACACATAAGATATTTTAAACTTCCTTATGTGACTAATTATGCATACACATGTATATGTATGTATGTGCATATATATAAATGTATCAAACAACGTTGCAATAGTCTGAAACAATTTTCGTTCAACGATAGGTTGTAAATCCGAAAGTCGAAACTCAATCATATTTTTAGTTTTATATTGAATTATTTATTTAAGTAAGCAAAACTTGAAAATAAATTCCTTATCTTATTTAAATAATTTAAACAAACTTATTTGAATTATAAAACACTTATTTGAATATTTAAATATCCAAAATACAAAAACTTTCCTTAAATGCTCATTTTTTAAAATGATGACGCCATCATATTTAGTTTGCCATAAATATGAAAATTATATTTATTTGCTAATTACTTCCATAATGATTAATTAGACATTCATTTAAATTTTCAACAACTTTTATTGAGAAAATAGTTGTTTATTGGTAAAACGATTTTCGGTCACATTTTTGATATTTTCCGAAAAATATATTTTCAAAACATTTTTCCAAAATGAGTAATATCATTAATATTGATATAAAAAGGGGATTAAAAGGTTTATTAAATCATTTTAATAACACTTGATCCAAGACTCAAATATTTAAATACGAAGTGTTCGAATTTTGGATTATTACGTTCTCTTCTACTTAAAATATTTCGTCCCCCCAAATTGCAACACGAGCAACCAAAGAAACTGTTAAACATTGATACTTAACACTATCACACTACTAGCATACAAAGCTCATGGTTTGCTCAAGTCTAAACGTTTAATCTCACAAGGATGAGAAACAATCAAGTAAGCGTGCCTTACGCTTAACAGCCTTAGGTATTACTCAGTTGATGATTCATAATATCTCATAACAAATCGAAGAGTCTTCTCCGGAACTCTCCACAAGCTAGCACACATAACGTACTAACATGCTCAAGCCCGTACGATGTTAATAAACCATCCATACACATTATCTGATCATATCACTTTTCTGATCACAAGACTTCACTTTCGAACTAGTATACCTCACTCGGCATCTCTAGTGCGTACTCCAGTCTAGTTCTTTGACTAGGAAACTGTTCTTTGACTAGGAAACTTCCATCTTCTTTACATAGCCATATACAATGATAAAAAACTTTAGGATCATATCAAAAATCCATATTAAGTATTCGCCGTTAAGAATCTAGTGAAAAATCCTTGTTTGGACCGGTGTAAATCACCTTAAAATCATGTACTTGCATTTATATCAAGATCAGCCATGCAAATAGAATGATCTACGTACAACTTACTTATTTTATCCTATTAGTTTCTAAACCACTGGTACACTTTATTCATTCTTCTATACATTTAATATGCCATTTTATACTAATATCCTTTTTTTACGTTTAATTTTCACCTAGTATTTTTAGTTAATACTAAAACACTTATGATTTTCATAAATCTTTGCTCTAAGTTATTAAACATTGTATAACTTTAGTTCATACGTATAATGCTCCAATACATTTTATCAGTATATCCAAACATCAAATTTTATTAAGTATGTTAATCAAATTTAGAACTTATTGTAACTTGCTATCCTAATGATTCAAGTGTCATATAAACTCGACTTTATATTTTCAAAAACACTTAACTTCAAGTTCTATAATAACTCGGACGTTTTCAACTATCCAAAATCGTTGAAAATCCCATTTCATTTTAAAAAATGAGATCTACCAAACTATAAATCATAATGATGCACTTTCATACAAATCTTAATGCATAAACTACATGAACCCGTAAAATGACTTAATCAAGTTTCAATAATTTATTAAGCACATACTTTACTTAAAGGGTAATACATGAAGAAGTTTTATTATTTATTATGGGTTGTGCCGCTACCACTTAGGAACCCTGGATGTAAAATTCTTCTACATAAGTAGTTCCTATCAATTTTTTTTCTAAAGTGACTTTAGAACTAAACACCAGGTTTTATTTCAAATTAATTGAAATACTACTATATACATATACCTTATGTATATCAAACAATTCTATGCGGGATTAACCCGAAATCATTTTCGAAATATATTTCCAAAAATATTTCTTGTTAAAATTCTTGGGAATTATACGCATAGGTTGAGTAACAACAAAATGATACATGAAACTGGGTCCTACTAGTAGTATCATATATCCCCTTTACTAAGAAGGGTAAGACTTAAGAGAAATGCTTACCAACTGAACACATCTCCACCCATTTTTAGTCAGTTGTGAGCCACTCGAACTATCTAATATAAAAATACTTTACTTCTGAACTCTTAGAAACTATCTTTAAAAGCATCGGGATTTAAGTTCACAAGTTTTCAATTTGCATTCTCTTTAGTTTGCAAATCTAATTTATATAAAGCAACTTCTTTATCTAAATTATTTCACAAATTCTTATCATTGTTCGGTTTATAATTGACAAATCATGTTAAAATTCAACTTTAACCCAACATTATCATCAAACGCCTTATAGTCAAACTTTGAAACTTAATTCACAAGATATTCATATCTAATGTTCCCACATATTACTATCTACCCAACTCATGTTGTAAAAGTTAAAACTATCTATAAACTAGCAAGCAATAGTAAATGCTCATAAATTGGTCGAGCATAAATAATATTCAGTAACATATAATAATTGAATATTATTATTTTATAGTAACCAAACGCATCATAAATAACTATATCAATTTATGAAAATTTATATTTTATACAAAATATAAGCCTAGGTAAAATTATTTCATTTACCAATTTTGAAAGCAATATTGCGTTGATTTGCTTTGTTAAATTATTTAGAAATCCCTATCGATACTATGGTGTCTCATATACCAACTAGAATTTATAAACCACTTAGCAGACTAACTAATACAACATAAGATATTTTTATAGCAGTAATAAATACGCGTTCTCATATATAGAATACACTCAACTCTTGTTTGGGCATTCCATTACCCTATCTCTTGATGAGTCATACCCAGCCAAAACCAAAGTGTTCGCTCAACCTTGTGCTCTAGTACCAGTTGTAACATCCCCCCTTTTCGACCATTGAATGTCGACACTAATACATCTACAATATTCACGTTGCGAGCACCCAAGTGTCGAAAAGACGAAAAATTAGGGTAAAAAAAAAGAACAATGAAGAAGAGAACGCAATATTGAATCTCACAACGGAGCGATAACATATCATATAAAGAATGTTCTTTACAAAATAAAACTGTATGAATACAACTATCAAAGAAGACTGAACTATCATCAACTCAGACAGTTATAACAATCTGTCCTCACAAATGTTGATGTACAACATAGAATGCAACATATATAAATAGTACAGTAAGTTAAACTCGAGCTCTCCTCCAGAAGCTCCGAAGTGATCATGACTTAATCAGGAAAAATATATTCGGTTTGACCCAAACATTAAAATAAAATAACACCCGGATTAGGCTGAGCAACTGCGTGAGATAACTCAACATATATGTGACCTATGTCAATATAATTTGTGGCCATACGAATGTCAGTAATGGTTTTCCCCTCAATATCATCTAACCATTTATTAGAAGTATAATTATATAATAAATAATGTCTAGAGTGTAAAATATAAATAAATCAAATAGTTGGAATAATTACATTGGTTACATTCAACAACTATTAAGGTACAAACAAAACCGCTATGGTACGTTCGTATATTGGATTTTCCATTAGAGATATCTCCATACGGATCTGAACTCCATACACAAAGGTCAGAACCTACCTCCGAGCGTCGTATATCTCTAGATAAAATATACCATAAGATAACCACGACTGACCCAAACACGAAAAAACATGATGTGCACCATGTAAAACCAAATATATTCAACTTCCGCGCGCAACTTGAGGAGTTCCCGCATGTATCGATAATAAGCATACACTAGATTTGGAGTCTATATACTATCGTGGGTTAGCAAAATCTCAGGTTGTGGTCCTACTATGTTTTCTGCCATTTCCGATGTCGAGGTTTTGTTCGGCGTCTTTCATACGAGTCTTCATCACTTGAACTTGACAAGAATTCCCAGTTGGGATCATACAACACAATAGATCTCGGAATCACTCGTAGATTCGTACACAAATCTTGGAATCACACATGGATTCCAATACTTCAATAGATCTCGAAATCACACATAAATTCCTCAACAGATCTCGGAATGATTACATGTGTTCGAGCATCTCAACATATCTCGAATTGCCACATAGACTTCATTCCACAATCGCTTCCAAAACATAAAACCTGTATACTGATTTTGAAGTGGTTTTTGATAAGTAGAACACTTACCAATCCCGGTCTCCTCGAAACTAGTCGCTAGATTTAAGTTCAAGTTCTATAGTCGATAATCGATTATCAAATCACATAATAGACGATTGTATATGGAAAACAACCTTGTTTAATTTCCATAACAAACGAATAAACAGTTAAAGCACTATCAAGTCACGAAGCATGATAAACAATTAAAGCACTATTAACTCATATAAACGGCTTATAATCCCTATCCTATTTAATTAATCTTTCATTATTAAAACTTCTTTTATTAGTAAAGCTTTTTTTGTCTAATAGGACTTTTTTTGTCTAATAAAACTTCTTTTATTAATCAACAACTCCTACTTGATTAACATTCGTTTACATACTCACGTATATGTTTAATTTATACATATAAAAGACATATGTATGTCACCCCTTGCCTAGGTATTTCGTTCTCGAGTCTCACAAATAGATAAGCCTGCTCGTTGTCTTATTAGAGTTATGCATTTTAGATTACTTTTCAATTAAGTAATTGAACAAGATATGGTTTAGAAGAAGATATTTTGAAAAGGTATTTTAGGAAGATATTTTGAAATGATATTTTTATCCTTTAAAATTCTCTAGTAAGAGTTAAGAAATAATGTTAAAAGAATGAGACGATTTACATAAACTTAAAGTGCCTTTACAAAACTTTGAAATCTAAAATCAAGGTTAAACGGGTCATTATGCACTAGTAATGTTTTGACCATTTTCGATGTGTTACTTAACTTTGTACTATCCATTAAATTCAAGATAGTAAGCTAGCATACAATACATGCTAAATATAGCGAGAAATCCCTTAGGATATCTCTACAAAGTTCCACAAAAAGTATTGAATACACAACAATTACAAACTGCATTTATCGCGACTATCGCTATAAACGCACTTTCAAGTTCAAGTCTAATTCAAGTCAATTCCCTAGTAATCCTTGTGTGCTTTATTTCAAGTCCATTCCACTTGTCATACAAGTCAATTTCTATGTCTATTCAAGTCCATTCCAATCCATTAACATGGATCACATATGTCATTTACTTTTAAAGTAAGAATCAAGTTAATGTTTTCAGCATAAGTTACCAACAATCTAGCAAATTTTAACATAGTTAAACACATGCAAATGATTTATATTTTTCTGTCCAAAAGAGTGAATTAACTCACCTTAATCCCAGCAAATTCAAGATCCAAGAATATGAGCCAAGTTCTAAGATAGCAACCTCCTTTCTTTCCTCGCTTTCCTTGCTTTTTCTTCCTTTCTTCCCTTTTATAGCTCACAGTTCAAGTGAAATTTGGAGAGGGGCCTGGATTTTTCAACTTCTAACTTGCTAGAATGTCTTGTAATGTTGTAGGAAGGCTTCACTACAAGTTTGAATTGATTTGAAGTTGGCATGAGTGTAGTTTTAGAAAGTTGGTAAGGAAGAGAGGAAGAAGAAGAGAAGCCATTAAAGGAGTTTCATTTTTCATTTAAGATTTTATGATTTACTTAAAGGTGTGCCCTCCTTTTTTAAACTTATGAAATGTGAATGGAAAATGATCAAAATGCCCTAAAAGCCCTAATGCATGAATGAGTGATATGATGTGTAAGGTGATGGTAAGTTTGCTTGTTCAAAGCTTAAGGATTACGCTTTCATTTGTATACATATAAGGTATATGTATGTATACATATAAGATATGTGTATATATATATATATACATATAAGAAATATATGTATTGTATATATATGTATATATATTTGTATATACACATAGGATATTTTAAACTTCCTTGATGTGACTAATTATGCATACATATATGTGTATATGTATGTATGTGCATATATATAAATGTATCAAACAACGTTGCAACAATCTGAAACAACCTCCGTTCAACGATATGTTGTAAATCCGAAAGTTGAAACTCAATCATATTTTTAATTCTATATTGAATTAATTATTTAAGTAAACAAAACTTGAAAATAAAATGCTTATCTTATTTAAATAATTAAAACAAACATATTTGAACTACAAAACACTTATTTGAATATTTAAATACCTAAAATACAAAACTTTCCTTAAATGCTCATTTTTTAAAATGATGACATCATCATATTTAGTTTGCCATAAATATAGAAAATATTTTTATTTGCTGATTACTTCCCTAATGATTAATTAGGCATTCATTTATTTTTCAACAATTTTTTTTGAGAAAATAGCTGTTTATCAATAAAACATTTTTCTGTCACATTTTCGATATTTTTCGAAAAACATATTTTCGTCTACATTTTTCCGAAACAAGTCTAGTATCATTAATTATGATAGAAAAAGGGGATTAAAAGATTTATCAAATCATTTTAGTAACACTTGATCCAAGACTCAAATATTTAAATAATTCAAACATTTAAATACGAAGTGTCTGAAATTCCGGGTCTTTACAATTTTGCAATGTTTTACTGTGTTGACATACACCAAATATTATTGGAATGTTTGACAATATTTGATGAATGAAGTCCTGCCCTTTCAGTCTTGAATTTCTTACTTTTTCCCCATTTCTTCCCTTGATTTGCTCTCTACATTGCTTATTTTTGCAAGAGGAGAGATGCTTAAACTGGACATTAGTAAAATATAGTGTTGAGCTTATAGACGACGTGTGAGGTAAATATTGTCTTCTATGAATATGAAGATGCTCTAATATGTTAATGTATTTAGTGGTTTGTATTTAAAATCAACCAATGTGAGTAATAAGATAAAATTTGAGGCTTTGCACACATACAAATATAAGGGGAGAAAAAGGTTTAATACAAGGAGAAAATAATAATGAAAGGAAGTAAGAAAATTCATGTCTAGGGGCAAGGAGCGAAAAAGCTCAAGGCATGAGTGCTATGCCTAGCTGCCCTTTTCTTTGAATTGACTACTTTGCGTTATACAATTGTGTTACATTTTCGTGTACTGCAAGGATAAATATATTGTATCTTGACATCACTGGTTCTGTGATGATTATTTATTATGTTTGATCTGAAATTTTGGTGGTTTTGTTTAGTGATACATTTTCCTTGGTGGATCCACAGTTTGGGTCTTATCATGCCTGTGTTGTTTTCCCCCCTTTTTGTGTGCATGTATTTGGCCCTTATAAATTTGAATTTCGTAGAGGCCATTTAGTTCTGATGTGATTCTAATTTTATTTTATTTTCTGGACAAAAATGTCAGGCCACAGGAGGAAAATATACTCCAGACGTCATTAGTGATATTCTAAAAGAGAACTGGGACCATGAAAAGTTGAAATTTTCCTTGCCTCCATTGATGACTCTTGTAAGTTTAGTAATACATGCTCGTCTTTTGGTAAATGCAGCATTGCCATATATTTAAAACTCAGTAGTTGGTATCAGTGTGAAAGATGGTGTCTACTTGAAATTTCACGATTCATCTTTATACTTTACTAAAAAAATATGTCAATATAGTATTATGTTGAATTCTATCTCACCTTAAAAGTTATTATAGTTGTGTAAACTTTTCCTTTTTTGGTTTCTAATGACATGGAGATTGATTTGAAAATTTTGATGGTTTGTTAAGTGAAGTTTAGATCGTCTTTGGAGCTACATGTATTTATATACAGTTGATTACATTGCGAAGCGTGCGCTTAAGGAGACTTTTGTATAGATGAGAATTATTATTTTGCTTTGCCAGAATTAATTATTTTCATTAATGCAGTTATTAGGGGAGCCAGGGACAGGTGGGTCCTCTACTCCATCAATGGTTGGGTCTGTAAAGCAATGGCAAAAAAACGATCCAGAGAAATCTCAAGAAATAATGAGAAGATTGGCTGAAGCTAATTTTAAGCTCGAAACAGAATTCAAAAGGTTAAGCAGCTTGGCTGAGGAACAGTTGGAGATGTATAAACAGATCATAAACAAATGCAGCAGATATGTACATGATAAGGTAAGAATGTGTGCTTTTTACAACTTTTTCAATTTTTTTTTTGGATAACAGAGTGCACACATTCTTTTGGTTAATCAGTAGCAGGAAAATGTTGATTGAGTTAAGTTGTACGGTTGAGTGATGTCAGAAAATTTCAGAACAATTGTCATTGTTGTGAATAAACATATTCATATCCCATTTGTCTATGTGCAAATACCTACAGGAACGTAAGCTAAAATCTTAAGAGTTTTAGCTAAAGATGCAACATATTTACACTAAACGAGAATATAAGCTATAAAAGTAAGGTGAGAAATTTTGAAAAGCAAGCTAGGAGGATAATTTGGAAGATTAGAGTTATTCGCTGTGTGCACAATATTATAATTTAATACTGTCAGCAGTAGATATAATTAAAATATAATTTTATATAAGTTTACATCAAGGTTCAAGATTCCGTTTTCCGGTTCCGTTTCGGTCATCCACAAATTCTAAAATTTCGGTTCTGTTCTGATAATTCTATCGTTTTAATTCGGTTCTGGTATTTTTTGCATATACAATATACAATACGCAGTAATATCACTAATTAATATGTAAAATAAAGTTTTATACATATTCATGTAGCCAGCTTTTATGTTTTATGTAGTCCGTAACTGCAAATAAATTTTATACAGTTAAAAATTACAAATCCATACAGCCCATAATTACATATTCATATTTACAGCTACAAAACTTTAAAGCCCACTGTTAAGTATAATTATCAATTACAATTACGCCCTATTACTATCAGTGGCCCATGTATCTCTGTCTTTCTCTTTATTGAATCAGCGCATCCTTCAGCAAACCACGGAGTAAAGAAAAGCCGCTATTTCTTCTCGTCCAGAAAGATCGATTTCAACATTCGTTGATGAACGCTAAATTGATAGCTCTCCTTCAGTTTGCTGCGATTTTCCTGCTCTCTTCTTCCCCTTTTTTTTTAGTTTCCGTAGATCCCGAAACGGGAATTTTCCAATATTCCGTGCCGATTCATGCTGGAACCGGAACAGAACCACCGAGATTCCGGCGTACCGGACGGAAGTTCGAACCTTGGTTTACATGCTTATAAACCAACTGATGTAGGGATATTGCAAATAATAAATTTACTCTTGTAAACAAGGATTTTTATTTTTATTCCAAGATATAAAAATAACCTTTGTTTCAGCATATGGTAATCCATCGTCATCATCATCATCTTTATGTTTTCTTTTCATCTTAATTTAGATCTTTCAGTATGACAATCCAATGTATTTATATTCAGAACTAATAATTTGATACATTGATACATTTGTAGTGGATGGAACAAGTTGCTGATCAACTCGAGGGATCAGTAGTAAAATCGTTGCTGGGAGCAAGAGATGCTTTTCTTGAAATTAGATATCATTTGCAACAGATGGGAGGTGCTGCAGGCATACCGGTAATTGACCAATTTTAGAACTCTCCATTCATCTCTTTTGTTATACTTTACTCATTTTATTTCGAACATTTCAGATAGAACCAAAATCACAAACTGAGCTTCTGGATGCTACGATGAACATGAAAGGAGTTGTACTAGCTGGTGTGCCTGGAGCAGGAGGCTTTGATGCAGTTTTTGCCATAATTCTTGAAGGTGCCGACGCTGATGTCAGTACAATGTGGAGCTCTAAAAATGTATTGCCTTTGCTTGTTAAAGAAGATCCTCATGGCGTAGCTTTAGAAAGCAGTGATCCTCGAGCTGATGGAATCACATCTGGAGTTTCTGCGGTTAAAATAAACTGAAGACATGCTCCAGATGATTTTAGTTGAAGCATCGTTTTTGTATCGTTGCTTGAAAACATTCTTTATAAAACTGCAGCACCTTCTGCATTTTGATCAACGAAATGCTCTGGTTTTGTCCTCCCTTTTTTTTTAGTTAATTCCCTTCTAATTTCTACTTTTTTGTTTCACATTTGTATCCTGTAACATGGCTAGCGGAGAACAAAAGAATGCAGTAACTTGTGCATGCCAGAGGAGCGATGTGACATGCCTAGGCAGTGCGATGTATTTCTTTGGTATTTCATTATGCTCTTGTGCTTGAATTGAACATTCACCTTGGAGCTAATTTACCACCATTATATTATGTTTATTGATCCGTCTGGTATGGCTTTTTAGGTGATAGATGTTATGTTTCCATCCGAATAGAAATTCATATGAAAATTCATACGGTATATGTATTTTTGAAAAAGAATCAATTTAGAAATTGAAACTAACATGTAAAGCAGCAAATAAATTTATCTTATTTTCGGTGTTTCGGAAAAGTTTAAGAAACAAGAAAAGTAATTTATTCTCTCTACCATTTTCCCGTAGTCATATAATGATTAAGATACATGGATCTTGTACGTGCGTTTTATATATTTCGTAATGCATATTGAAAATTCAAACCACCAAGATTAAAACGAAACCAAATGGTTTTTTAACCTTCAGTTTTATGAAAAAATCTTTGTTTAAGTACCCATGATGGTTTGCCCCATAGGCCCTCACAGCCTTAACATCACTTCCTCTTTCAGATAGTTTAAATAAGATGTTCCAATTCTTTTGCAAGGCAAGAAGAACATCTTCAACCCTACTGTAAAAATAAAATTTATAATTTTGTACATCACATCATTATTTAATATTTTCTATTTAAATATTATCTCAATGCTAATTTTTATTGTTGATGTAATTTAGAATCAATGTCTAATTATTGACGTTTAATTTCATATGACACATCATTTTTTCTTTCTTTATCCTTGGATTTTAACTTTTTTTTTAAATAACTATGCCTAAGCATCTTTTTTGTATTTGTATTTTTTTTGGATGAAAAATATAATTAATGATTGTTAAATGCTTTCACATACCCCTAAAAAGTGTACTGATATTTGCAAAATGGGTTTTGGATGAATATGGATTAGAGATGCCATCCTTAATACGCTCACAAAATTTTACCATTAATCATTTTTTTGTGTAATACCCTGTACTAAAAACTGAAAATGAACATGGATGATATTGTAGGCATGATAAGAATTATCTTTCGATGACTAAAGTAGTTTAGTACTGTATGAATTAGGGGTGGAATCGGTTCGGTATCAGAACTTTGTACTCAAAACCATTACCGTGCCGACTTTATATGGTAATAGAAAAATCATACCATTATCAGCCAAAGAAATCAGTAACCAATAGTTCGATTTATGGTTGGTAATGGTTGGTAGAGGTCGGTAATAAGTTTTTACCATTCACCAGTATGAGATCTTTTTGTTTACAATATTTCACGTTAAAGTATTAATTTTTTTTGTTATTATATTATTATTTATACATCTTGTTTTACGTAGTCAAACATGCATGAAAACTTTATGAATGCACAAAAATACCATATAAATTATACTGTTTCTAGGGTATATAATAAAAATTGCATTCAATCTTGTATTGTAATAGTATTTTCTTAGGTATTTTATTAAATCATTACATATTAAAAATTCTTTGTTATGTAATAAACATATATGTGGTAGGTATGGCAATTACCATTTTTAATGCTCAGTTATCATTACCATACCGTATATTTTCATGTGGTTGGCATACCGTACCAATCAAATTGGTTACCGGTTGTTCGGTACCACTTTCGTTGGTGGCAGTTGGTAATGGCTGGTAAGTGGTAATATGGTAAAAAATTCCAGCCCTAGTATGAATACACTGGATGTAAATAGAGCAGGTAACAGGTTTTTCCTATAGCACAATAAATTACTAAAATATTCATTATAATTCTACGGTATAAAAATTCACAAACTTGCCCACACAGGGGTCAAACAAATATAGTAGCAAATATTGGTTCCATATATGAAGATGCGATCTACACTCCTTATATACTACGTGAACGAACTTTATTAGCTAAGACCTCCTGCCCTTGCTTTAGTTTTAATATTCGTATCGCTACCCCGACCCTTATTAAATGTGCCTAAGCTCCTAAACTCAACATACTTAAATAACTATTCTGAATCTATGGAGAAACAACAATGAAATAGGGCTAGACACAAAGCCTAGTGTGAACAATACTGCTCCTAAAACAAACAAACATAAAATGAGATTGTTGATTTGTCTTTTTGCAAGACAGTTACACGTCAACTCTTGGCTATTGAAGTGCTCGGAACTCGAGTACGAACTCATTAAAGTTTGACACGATTTGAACGAAGTCACGAAGGTTTGGAAAAAGGCTGGAAATGTGGTTGAGTCCCGGGATCAGTATAAACTCCAACTGACCCCAAGATTGGTACTGTCGTGATACGAGTTGTAACAACCCACCTTTCCGGCCATCAAAAGTCGACACCGAACACGATCACTATATTTCAATGTCGTACATTCAATAGTCGAAAATGCATATTATTAGAATAAAAAGAAAAAGAAAAAGAAAAGAACAGAAAAATACAAAATCTCACAGTGGAAATGACAACATATAATAATAATAATAATAATAATAATAATAATAATAATAATAATGACAGATGAACTGTCACTCCAAGATACAATGTATATCAGAGTTAAATACAAATCCTATCAGCTGGACGGTTATAAATTTTGACCTTCCAAATGCTGATATCTAAAATAAAATACAACGAAAATAAAATAATGCGACTAGCAAACTTCCAACTCTAGTCCATGAGCTCCACATCCAACAGAAGATAACCTGGAAATAAACTCGGTCTGACCCGAGCGTTATAATGAAATAATACAAGGATCAGTCCGGACTAACAACACGAGAAAGCTCATGTAACAGGAAACATATAATAATTCTGTAAGACCACGCCACTGATCGCGGAACAGGTTTTTACCCCATAAGAATGACATATATGAATAAGCGTCAACACAATACCGCATCACCGAAACAAGGAATGGTTGTCATATGTAAAATTTGCCAATATAAAAGTAATAACATAACAATAACCCATTGAGAAGAGCGCACGACACTTCTTGGTGGAAACAAAGAAACTGATCCAAAATTTTGGATCAAACAAAGAAAAGGTTGATTTTTCCGGAATAATTGGACCGCACCGCTTACTGCAGAATATGTCACTTACAACATCCAATCTCGCCATGGATACAAATAATTAAAAATCGTGAATGTTTTATTCTCCCGATGCAATTAAAATAGGCAAACTCATAAATTCGAAATCAAAGGAATAGAATGAGAAATTTTCCAACAAAATGACTGAAAGTGTGCGCATACTTACCAAATAGTATACCTCTAAAATATACTTGAGAACAATACTGTTCTCCGAAATATTCTAGCCAGACCCCGCCAATTTTACTGAGTATCCGAGCATTTGACATCTTGCGTGCAAGCAACCAAACCAACCCTAGAGTCGACGTGAAATTACCCTAATGGGAGCAACCCCACATAGCTAGATGTCCATTCGCTTTCTGGATTTAGTCATTTACAATAAAGGAGAACAATGCTCAAAGAGCAACAACTCGTTTTGATATGATGATACAACTCAAGTAAGCTGAACCGATAGTTGTTAAATCAACTATCAGGAATATCCAAAATATTCGTATATGGAAACTAAATCACATTCTCTTACCATTGTTTATCAATCCCAAACTTATAATATCTCTTGGTTAAAAATAAAGTCGGATAAGTTGAGGTATTGTTACCTCTAGGCATCGTTCGGATAATGTTTTTAAACTTCGAGATTGGGGAAAGTCTCTATACTTCGATATCAAGTGATAAGAGTATAACTAAATATTTTTCATATAAGTGATATCGTTTTTGAAAATTTCTTTCCATATTCGTATCAAAAACATTTAAAGTTCAAAACTTGAACTTGTACTTGGTTTTCACATTTTAGATATTTGAACGGAAACATTTTTAGCTATACTCCTTAAAATATTAATCTTAAAGAGATAATTATTTTTTAAGTGTATTTACAAGAAAATTTGAAATCAATGTTAAATTAAAACATCAATTTCGATAAAAATCCAACTCACCTTACACTTAGACTAAAATTCAAAACCATTTCTATTAAAAAAGGGCATTCTTATTTAAAATATCGTTTAAAAGACATAAATGATATTATTTATCCAAAAAGGATAATTTATTAGATTTAAAGTATACCTACAGTAAATATTGATCCTCAAGAGAGACAATTTATAAAATCCCTTTTATAACTTAAAAATCATTTTTAATATTCTCAAGGGAAACTAAACCAACTATAAAATTTATTTATAACTCCTTAAACAACATTACTTACCCCGTAAAATAATTAAATCCATTTACAATCCTTTATAATCAATAATTTTCTTAGTTACAAACCATGATTAAATTGATTCATTAAGTATAAAACCTTTTATAAATTAGTAATTGTAACGACCCGGCTTTTTGACCAGTTTTCGCTGGTAATTAAACAAACTTAAACCGTTCATAAAGACGGATAGTTGTGGGTACTTACATATTTGCACAAAAATAACATAACTTTTCATTTCATTACCATAATATAACATCAAAGTTACAAGAATTACATCAAAGTACATCAATTTCACAGCGGAAGAGATTCTAAACTCAACGGAAGAATGTGAATGCTCCAAAACATAATAGCTCCAGCTAAAACCAGAATCCTGCTCCAACCAACTCCAAGGCTAAGTCTGCAAACCAAACTACTAGTTGCCCATGTCAAAATTATGGGCACCCAGAGTTTTGGTGAGGGAACAACAAACTCCTGGTCAGTCATGGGACTGGTGTGAGAACTCAAAATAGTTGTTACTTAGGATTCATTTTAAAGTTGGGTAATTCAACGGACCATGCCGCTAATGTGGAACGAGTTTACTCCATGTGAATTCCCATGCATAGAAATTCGCTATGACTTTTGAAAAAATGGAACTACATAAGGTCTCGCGGCACACACATAATGCGAACACACACATGGGCGAGGTTTCTCCTTATGATAGTCAAAAATGTTTGATACATGAAAATTCTCTAATATTATATTTAGTGCATAGTGTGAAAACAATTTTGCAAATAAATGTATTAATCATAGCCAGCATAATGCCCCATCCCATTATACTGACGTAATCCTGCTAGTAGCAGGCTATACAACTAAAATCGTATGGGCTCGTAGTGTAAAATTGGTTTTCCAACAAATGACCAGGCAAAGGAACTTCCTTACCAAACCGATGGGTACGCCTCTAGAGGGACGCCCAGAGAACCAAATCGGGCTCTCTGCCAACACGAAGTCGGGTTACCCCTTAACTGGGTAACTTAGAGCACGCCTGAGTATTTCGAAGTTTTCCACATAGGTTAATACCTGGGATCCATATCATAGTACACCTTTTATCTAGAAGGAAATGACCACCCTTAACCTCGCTGCATCTTTCCTGTTTTAGCCATTTACGGGGTTGCAAGGCTTGCCGAGGTCACGATATACACAAAGCTACGCTTAAATAAGCCGTGCTTTGATCATCTATAGCTCATCGCATATCTTAAGTATGCCACATTATCCATTAACAACGCATCACTGATTTCTACCAATATATAACCTCTAAGCTCATACGTCTTAGAGAAGGGTGTTAAGCAAGAGAATAAATTCTCCGCCACCAAGCAGATATATATTTAACAGAGATCAGTGCTACGCAGTAAATTACAATGTCACACACACAATCCATATAAGTCTATTCTGGGTCTGAATGAAACACCAATCCGAAAATCTCCAAATATATTCAAATCTCATGCCATTTATAACCTCGTATCGGGGGATCAGCCCAATCGAGACATCAACAATCAATCTGACCAATTCAAAGAATCCCGGTCTTCATTCGTCGTTTTCCAAGTCTTGAATTGTTCCATAACGTCGTATTATTACTTGGAATGGTTTTTGAACATATATTCGGTCCCGGCCTTTCCAAGTAATAAGCGTAATTTTAAAATCAATAGCTATGGACTATAAAAGTTTCTCAATTCAAATCTCCTTCCCAAATGGTTATCAATTCATTTCAATTTAAGGTTGGATTCACTCAATTCCCGTAAACCCCGTTATCATCTTAACTTTTTCTTGAAATTCAATATTCATTCCCAACCTTATATTCCAAAAGCCAAATCCATTTATTCTTTCCATAAGCTTCAAAACCACCAAATCTTAATTTGGATTTAAATCTCCATTTATGGTAATTCAAACGATTAACATTTCAAATATAAGTTTAAACATAATTTAATCGACTTATATTTGATATCGATTCACAAACTCGGGCAAACACCATCAGAATTTGGATATGAATATGGCTTACTATTTATGATAGTATTAGTCCAATCCTGGGATTCCATATCGAATACCCAACGGCTAACTCTATTCAAAACTCATTTCCTTTTTATTTCAAATTTCTCAAATCTTACTTACCATAAATTTCATACCATACCTTTTAAAATCTTTCAAAATATTTAACAAATCCTTTTCATAAATTTAAGCAATAGTTCATGGTTAAAAAAATCTTTAAATTCCACTCATTTTCAAAGAAACAGTTTAATAACGTTAAAAGCGTTACTAAAGGTGCTATAAAATGGTTATTTAACCAAATCGATCCAAAGCCATTCAAAATTCATATATTTTAACTCAAATCACTTTAACATAATAAAATATGATTTATCGTATTTTTCTGGATTTTTTAAATAACTTTTTTAAGCTCATTTTATTCGATTTTCCATTACGGCCGCCGAACTGCACGTATACCGATTTTTTCCAAACTTGTTTTAAACATAACTTGAAAGTCATATGTTGAAATTTGAAAATTTCTTTTCTATTCAAAAGCTGTTATCATTTGAAATCCAACATTTCTTATTTCAAGTCAAATCGATTTCAAATAATCAAGTTATAGCCATTCGAATTTTGAAATCGATATTTACGAACTGTCGCTCTGCAGCGCATTCTATTCACACCATATAACGATTTAAATATAAATCGTTCAAATTCTTTTCATTTTGAATTTATATTTTCAATTCATCTGGAAAAACAATTTCAAATTATATTTCAAATTAGATTTCGTATTAACCATCCCGTTTGTCGGATCAGTTAGGGATAGCCAGGGAGAGCAGGAAACTATATTTCCAAACCCAAGCCTAGACACTATCCTCTCTATCATCCTAGAACGTTCTGGTATATATGTATTTTAAAACATTATTAATATATACAGTCATATTCAAAATTTCAAAATCTCATTTTCAAGTAAACTGAACTTGATAATATTTAAAAATCAATCTTTGTTTATATGGAAGGAGAAAAAAATCGATCATCTGTATAATTCCACAATACAGTGTGTGTGTGTGTGTGGATTCATGCAATCATAAATCAACCATATAAATCAGATGAACATGAATTACAATGAACAAACAATTTAGCTGTGCACAAGCGTTACTGTCAATAACGCTTATCGGTGTTCAATGTGCTATCTATATGTCCATTCAAACAATAACATCCATATCCAACCAAATGTAATTTATCTCAGCTAATCATAATTATTCAACCGCCATCAATTTAAATAAATTTAGGAGTTCTCACCATAATAGCTCCAAAATCTTCATTACCAGAGTGAACAAGCCAACGAACACAGCCATCACTACTCATACTGCTCTCAATCCACTTCTATTAGCAGCTGGTGATTTTCTGCTAATTTTATATTGGAATTAAATTAATATCAATGTTCATTATATATATATCAATAAGGATATTTCATTTTTATATAAATTTATATTTAACTAAAATTATCAAATTATATATCAACATGTTCTATTTTCCGATACGGTTCTAAAGGACCCAACGATATTTAAATCGGATTAAAAACGAGCGAGATAGGAGTGTTTAAAGTTTTAAAACTAAATTAACAAATAAATGTAAATAAAACATACCAAAAATCAAAGAAGGCCCAAGCCCATTTGCATCATACGTTCAAACCTGCGGCCCATCTCCTCTTCTTCTTCCTCCTTGCGTCCTCTTCTTCTTGCCATTTCCTGTAGCTATTTCCACCGTGCACGGTGTGCATGTTCACACATCAAACTACAACTGTTCTTCAACTCGAAACCACACTCTTCACCTCCTCGTCTCACCGCACTACATCTCCACCACTTCGGTTTTCCAAATCAAAGACCGACCTTGACGTTGAACCTGGAACCCAAAAAAAACGTGCGTAGCTACCCATGTTGCACCCTCCATTTTTACTTCAAACTTCACCAATTTTTGCCATATCAAAGCTCTCTTCTCCCTCATCTCACGCCATGCTCAGATTCACCAATCGTCGCTCGATTCTCTGTCAAACCTTAACCCTAATTTCCAACTTTTCCAATCATCGACATCGAATCGCTCCGAATTCGCATGAAAAATAATACGTTCTCTGCTGATCGCAACGGCGCATACGGTGTCGAGCGATTCGAAGCGGATTGAGAGATATTATTTTTCGAAGCTCACATCATATATTTTCAGTTTTCTATTTTTCTAAGATATCTCGTTCATCAATCAATGAAATTTGGATCTGCTGATTTCTAAAAATCTGAAATAATGATCTGAACAACTTCTCTGTTGATCACGAAGGCTAATACTTAATGGTTTGGGAGTTGTGGATTTTTGATTGAGTGGAAATGTTTATTTTCATGTACAGGAAATGAACAAAAAGAACGACGTGATGAATTTTGCATCTGAAGTGGTAAATGGTGAAGTGTGCATGAAAATGAAGCTTAGGCCCTGCTTATATAGGGATTTACAAGGGTATTATGGTCATGCTATCAAGGGACATATGGCTCTGTTCATGACATCTACTCCATGCATGATAACAATTAAGGGGACACCTAATCTCCATCCTTATCCTAAGCATATTTTTAATTTATTTAAATTAGCAACATAGTTGCAACATTTATAGATGTAGCCAAATTTAGTTATACTTATAAATGCAACATTTATAGATCTTAACTATATAAATATCAACATTATAAGTTATCAAAACTAAATAAATATATCATCAAAAATAAAATCATTCTTGTAAAAATTTAAAATAACTTACTGTTATCCTAATCATATTCTTACCTTAAAATCAGAAAATATCATTACTCATTAAAATTAAAATTTTCACAAAACCTTATAAATCAAATATAACTTTTAAAATAAATTCTCTTATACAAAATCATATTTAGAAAATAAACAAGGCACTTATTCAACATAAAAAATCTATATTTTAAGCCTTATTAAAATCAATTTTTATTCAAAAAATCTAAATTATCCAGTAAAAATCCAAATTAAACTTAGTTGAAAATTCAGGGATATTACATTCATTCCCCCTTAAAACTTTTCATCCTTGAAAAGGAAGACGACTAAATTTAAACTCCGCTATCAATTTTAAATTCTCATTCCTCTCTTAACCTCTCAGAAATGTAATGGTCATAATCAAGGCCCATATCATCTAAAGATATTCTATATGATTCTCGTTAAAAATAGAGATTTTATAATCTCATGATTACTAGGGTCGTCACTGGTCATGTTTATAATCAAATTCTCTGAGTTAGACCCAGAGCTGCTGCCACTACCACAAAGGAGAAACTGGGATAGATATTGTCTAGTACTTAGATGTTTACGACCCTAAGAAACTTTTAAGTTTATAAATTATCTTTCTAACTTACTGATAAAGTTATGGAATCCATGGTTTACTTAACACTAAGTGTTCATACGTCAAATTTCTCAAAATTATTTTGAATCCAAATTCTCAAATAAATATTCCTTTTCTCAAATCATCCAATTATCTTGCAAAAATAAAATTTTGGATAAATTCATCAATTTGGAATTCCTATTGCACTTAATACAAATTCAGGTTCAAGTTTAAGAGATAATTCAAAATACTTGTCTCAAATCCAAAACTACTTCATTAACCCACTTGTCTATAGCTTTGTCAAATCAGGGTAAAATAAAGAGTTCAAGAATTCAAGCACCACAATCAGGGGAATAATGATAATCAAAAGATGACATCGAGTCAAATCAACCTTGCGACAAGTGAAGAGGTAAAATTACATTTCGAGAATACTCATTCTATTGTTTCTAATCTTGTATTAATCCATTTACAAGTTAAATACATGCTTATTTAATATTCATACTTTGAATTCCCTACCCAAAATATTCCAAAAATGGATTTAATTAACATAACTTGGTTCATTATTATTCTTATTTACCAATCCAGAAATTTATTAATAGACAAACGAATTTTTATTTACGTTCCGGGGCAACCTAACATTCCCTTAATTTCCCTTTAACGGTTTTACTCACTTAAGTTATTTATTCTCATATAAAATTATAAATTCCTACCAATTTATGAGTTAAGGAAATTTTCTAATATTTCCATAAGTTAATTTCAACCCATAAATTTCATTCTAATTCAAAACATATTGATTTTATGGTGAAGGACGCTCTCTCAAGCGTAATATTCCCAAATATCATTCTAGGGTATTTCTAACCCTATCTCTAATGAGATATCACAACTCTGACGAGTCCTTATTTTTTGTTTAAATATGTCGTATCCATTGCTTTGTATAAACCAAAGCTCTGATACCAATTCTGTAACGACCCGGCTTTTTGATCAGTTTTCGCCGGTAATCAAACCAACTTAAACCGTTCATAAAGACAGATTGTTATGGGTACTTACATATTTGCACAAAAGTAACATAAATTTTCATTTCATTTACATAATATAACATCAGAGTTACAAGAATTACATCAGAGTATATCGATTTCGTAGCAGAAGACATTATAAACTCAGCGGAAGAATGTGAATGCTCCAAAGCGTAATAGCTCCAGCTATAACCAGAATCCTGCTCTAACCAACTCCAAGGCTAACTCTGCAAACCAAACTCCCGCTCGCCACCAAACCAAGAGCGAGAAACCCCTATCACGCTGCCTCATGCCAAACAAGGACTGGTGTGAGAACTCAAAACAGTTGTTACTTAGCATTCATTTTAAAGTTTGGTAATTCAATAGACCATGCCGCTAACGCGGAACGAGTTTACTCCATGTGAATTCCCATACATAGAAATTTGCTATGACTTTTGAAAAAATGAAACTACCATAAGGTCTTGCAGCACACACACAATGCGAGCGCACACATGGGCGAGATTTCTCCTTATGATAGTCAAAAATGCTTGATACGTGAAAATCCTCTGATATTATTATTAGTGTATAGTGTGAAAACAATTTTGCAAATAAATGTATTAATCATAGCTAACATAGTGCCTCATCCCATTATACTGACGTAATCCTGCTAGTAGCAGGCTATACAACTAAAATCGTATGGGCTCGTAGTGGAAAATTTGTTTTCCAACAAATGACCAAGCAAAGGAACTTCCTTACCAAACCGATGGGTACGCCTCTAGAGGGTCACCCCGAGAACCAAATCGGGCTCTCTGCCAACACGAGGCCGGGTTACCCCTTAACTGGGTAACTTAGAGCATGCTTGAGTATATCACTTCTTGATCGTTACCAACCTTTAAACCGAGCGCTCGCAACATCAACATCCATATAAATAGAAGTTATCCACATAGGTTAATAACCGGGCTCCATACCATAGTACACCTTTTATCTAGAAGGAAATGACTACCCTTAACCTCGCTGCATCTTTCCTATTTTAGCCATTTACTAGGATGTGAGGCTTGCCGAGGTCACGATATACACAAAGCTACACTTAAATAAGCCATGCTTTGATCATCTATAGCTCATCGCATATCTTAAGAATGCCACATTATCCATTAACAATGCATCACTGATTTCTATCAATATATAACCTCTAAGCTCATATGTCTTAGAGAAGGGTGTTAAGCAAGAGAATAAATTCTCCGCCGCCAAGAAGATATATATTTAACAGAGATCAGTGTTAAGTAGTCAATTACAATGTCAGACACACAATCCATATAAGTCCGTTCTGGGTCTGAACGAAACACAGATCCGAAAATCTCCAAATATATTCAAATCTCATGCCATTTATAACCTCATATCGGGAGATCAGCCAACCGAGACATCAACAATCAATCTAAACAATTCAAAGATTCCCGGTCTTCATTCGTCGTTTTCCAAGTCTTGAATTGTTCCATAACGTCATATTATTACTAGGAATGGTTTTCGAACATATATTCGATCCCGGCCTTTCCAAGTAATAATCGTACTTTTAAAATCAGTGGCTATGGACTATACAAGTTTCTCAATTCAAATATCCTTCCCAAATGGTTATCAATTTATTTCAATTTAAGGTTGGATTCATTCAATTCCCGTAAACCCCGCTATCATCTTAGCTTTTTTTGAAATTCAATATTCATTCCCAACTTTATATTCCAAAAGCTAAATCTATTTATTCATCATTATTTCTTTCCATAAGCTTCAAAACCACCAAATCTTAATTTGGATTTAAATCTCCATTTATGGTAATTCAAATGATTGACATTTCAAATATAAGTTTAAACATAATTTAATCGACTTATATTTGATATCGATTCACAAACTCAGGAAACCACCATCATAATTTGAATATGAATATGGCTTACTATTTCTGATAGTATTCGTCCAATCCTGGGATTCCATATCGAATATCCGACGGTTAACTCTATTCAAAACTCATGTCCTTTTTATTTCAAATTTCTCAAATCTTACTTACATAAATTTCATACCATACCTTTTAAAATCTTTCAAAACATTTAACAAATCCTTTACATAAATTTAAGCAATAGTTCATGGTTAAATAAATCTTTAAATTCCAATCATTTTCAAAGAAACAGTTTAATAACGTTAAAAGCGTTACTAAAGGTGCTGTGAAATGGTTATTTAACCAAATCGATCCAAAACAATTCAAAATTCATATATTTTAACTCAAGTCACTTTAAAATAATAAAATATGATTTATCATATTTTTCTGGATTTTTTTAAGCTCATTTTATTCGATTTTCCATTACGGTCGCCGAACTGCACTTATAACGATCTTTTATAAACTTATTTTAAACATAACTTGAAAATCATATGTTGGAATTTAAAAACTCCTTTTCGATTCAAAAGCTGTTATCATTTGAAATCCAACGTTTCTTATTTCACGTCAAACCGATTTCAAATAATCAAGTTATAGCCATTCAAATTTTGAAATCGATATTTATGAACTGTCGCTCTGCAACGCATTCTATTCACGCCATATAACGATTATAAATCGTTCAAATCCTTTTCAAATTGAATTTATATTTCCACTTCATCTGGAAAAACAATTTCAAATTATATTTCAAATTAGATTTCGTATTAACCATCCCCTTTGTCGGATCAGTTAGGGATAGCCAGGGAGAGCAAGAAACTATATTTCCAAACCCAAGCCTAGACACTATCCTCTCTGTTTTCCTAGAACGTTCTGGTATATATATATATATTTTAAACATTGTTAATATATAAAGTCATATTCAATTTTTCAAAATCTCATTTTGAAGTAAACTGAACTTGATAATATTTAAAAATCAATCTTTATTTAAATGGAAGGAGAATAAAATCGATCACTTGTATAATTCCATAACTACAGTGTGTGTGTGTGAATTTATGCAATCATAAATCAACCATATAAATCAGATGAACATGAATTACAATGAACAAACAATTTAGCTGTGCATAAGCATTATGATCAATAACGCTTATCAGTGTTCAGTATGCTATCCACACATCCATTCAAACAATAACATCCATATCCAACCAAATATAATTTATCACAGCTATTTATAATTATTCAACCACTATCAATTTAAATATATTTAGGAGTTCTCACCATAATAGCTCCAAAATCTTCATTACCAGAGTGAACAAGCCAACGAACAGTTCCATCACTACTCGTACTGCTCTCGATCCACTTCTATTAGCAGCTGGTGATTTTCTGCTAATTTTATATTGGAATTAAATTAATATCAATGTTTATTATATATATATCGAAAAGGATATTTCATTTTTATATAAATTTGTATTTAACTAAATTTATCAAAATTATATATCAACATGTTCTATTTTCCGATAGGTTCTAAGGACCCAACGGTGTTTCAATCGAATTAAAAACCAGCGAGATAGGAGTGTTTAAAGTTTTAAAACTAAATTAACAAATAAATGTAAACATACCAAAAATCAAAGAAGTCCCAAGCCCATTTTCATCATACGTTCAAACCTGCGGCCCATCTCCTCTTCTTCTTCCTCCTGCGTCCTCTTCTTCTTGCCATTTCCTGTAGCCATTTCCAACGTGCACGGCGTGCACGCACACATGTCAAACTACAACTGTTCTTCAATTCGAAACCTCACACAAATTTCTCTTCACCTCCTCATCTCACCGCACTACATCTCCACCACTCCGACTTTCCAAATCAAAAACCGACCTTGACGCCGAACCTGGAACCCAAAAAAAACGTGCGCAGGTACCCATGTCGCACCCTCCATTTTTACTTCGAACTTCACCAAATTTTGCCATATCGAAGTTCTCTCCTCCCTCATCGTCACGCCATGCTCAGATTCTACAATCGTCTCTCGATTCTCCATCAAACCTTAACCCAAATTTCCAACTTTTCCAATCATCGAAACCAAATCGCTCCGAATTCGCATAAAAAATAATACGTTCTCTGCTGATCGCAACGGCGCAGACAGCGACGAGCGATTCAAAGCAGATTGAGAGATATTATTTTTCGAAGCACGCATCATATATTTTCAGTTTTCTATTTTTCTGAGATATCTCCTTCATCAATCAATGAAATTTGGATCTGCTAATTTCTAAAAATTTGAAATGATGATCTAAGCAACTTCTCTGTTGATCACGAAGGCTAATACTTGATGGTTTGGGAGTTGTAGATTTTTGATTGAGTGGAAATGTTTATTTTCATGTACAGGAAATAAACAAAAAGAAGAATGACGTGATGAATTTTGCATCTGAAGTGGTAAATGGTGAAGTATGCATGAAAATGAAGCTTAGGCCCTCCTTATAAAGGGATTTACAAGGTTATTATGGTCATTCTATTAAGGGACATATGGCTCTCTTCATGACATCTACTCCATGCATGATAACACTTAAAGGGACACCTAATCTCCATCCTTATCCTAAGCATATTTTTAATTTATTTAAATTAGCAACATAGTTGCAACACTTATAGATGTAGCCAAATTTAGTTATACTTATAAATGCAACATTTATAGATCTTAACTATATAAATATCAACATTATAAGTTATCAAAACTAAATAAATATATCATCAAAAATAAAATTATTCTTGTAAAAATTTAAAATATCTAATCATTTTCCAAATCATATTCTTACCTTAAAATCAGAAAATATCATTGCTCATTAAAATTAAAATTTTCATAAGACCTTATAAATCAAATGTAACTTTTAAAATAAATTTTCTTATACAAAATCATATTTATAAAATAAACAAGGTAATTATTCAACATAAAAAACTATATTTTAAACCTTATTAAATTCAATTTATATTTAGAAAATTTAAATTATCCAATAAAAATCCAAATTAAACTTAGTTAAAAATTCAGGGATATTACAGAAATTATTCTTAAATCCTTTATTTCAAATCAATTAAAGTGGTTCTATTCATTTTATTAAATCAATTCAATTTCGTTTGAGGAAATTATATTCTTATCCACCATACTTATTAGTTAACCAGCCCTATATTTTAAGGTTACTACCTAATTTTATGGGTTATTTAAATTTGATGAATTGATTACTTTATCCACACAGTGTGCACTTTCTTTTGTTTTCACGTTTCTCTTTTTGTTTGTTCTCATGTTTCTCTTTTTGTGCTTCTCCTTCTTCATTCTTCTTTTAATCAAGCCTCAAATACATACATACATACATACATATATAAGATTGTCAAAACTACTTTCTTTTTCTTCTCATTATAATGCACTGTAAAGAAGACTAAATCCAGATTTGAAGTAGTAAAGTAGAAGGTTGAGGTAAGATACCTTATTTTCAAAAGGGATTTTTTTAAGATGATTTGATATGCAATAGAGTTTTGATTGTAAATTTAGTTTTTTTCAAAATGATGTCATCATGCAAAATCAATTATTGATTTATTGACAATTGAAACCAATGTGAAACGAATGCATGAAATTACAGTGTTTACTGCTGAACATTTAATCATATTTTTTTTATATCTTTTGATCTAGGTTCAACAGGAATATGTATGAAAATAATAGTTCTTCCAATATAGATAAGAACATCAACATTTTTAGTACAAATGAAAGTGAATAGTGGTTAGAGTATTAAAAAAATTATAAGTAATAAGACGGATGATGAGTGACTAAATGCAACAATATAGCAGAAAAACACAACACAATGATGTTGTGGAGCATTGTGTTGGTAATCCCGACAAATCAACTTTCAGCATGGTAAAGTTTGATTTTGACTATTTTACATAAAGTTTTATTTTGCTTTCTTACGTTTACTTTGGTATTTTGTTATTCATGATAGTTCACTGCTTTAGTCCAAAGATCAAGTGTTAGACTGAGATTGCACTTTTGCATTTCGAACTACTAAGGTATGACAAAAATTTTTATTTTAACATTTCAAAAAGGATATAAAACTAATTAATTTTTCCTATATAACTCAGATCTTTAACTCACATGATGAACTTACCGAATGGTGCAAAAATATTGGAAAGTCGTGTGGTGTCGTTGTTGCCATTAAACAATGTAAAAATTGAAAAAATTGAGGTAGAGGTCGAATATCTTGTTAGTATGAGAGAAGTGGATTTTATGTTGGAATTAAAAAAAATACAATGACCAATAAACCAGTGAAGGTTAAAAAGATGGGAACAAAGAAACGCGGTTGTCCTTTCTTATTGAAAGAAGTTAAACTGCAAATGTTAGATCAATGAACAGTAGAAGTTGTACGTGGATTTCATAATTATCCAGTGGAAGAAAAAAAATTGAAGGACATTCATATGTTGGTACACTTACCACAAATAAAGAGACCGAAGTAACTAAATTGAGTGCCTGTGTGTAAAACCAAGATAATTGCTCCGTATTCTCAAAGAAAATAACTTAGATAATGCCTCTACGATTAAAATAATTTACAATTTTAAGACTAAACATCGACTTGATGAAATGGAAGGATTTATATGCAACAAATGTTGTATATGTTGGATAAAAACAAGCATAGAGAATTTCGTCGAAGAGATGAAAATACATAATAGGTATTAGATTTATTTTTTACACATCCATATTCCATAATGCTTACTAGACGTTTTCTACATGTTTTGATTATGGATTGCATCTATAAAACTAACCGTCACAGTAGACCTTTATTAGAGATAGTAGGAGTCACATCCATAAGGAAAACATTCATAGTTGCACATGCTTTTCTTAACCATGAAATGGTTGACAACTACATTTGGGCTTTGCAATGTTTAAATGAAATTCTTGGTCCAATCAATTGTGCTTCATCTGTATTTATCACCGATCGAGAAATATCCTTAATGAATATCATTCATGTGATATTTCCTGCTACCTCACATTTATTATGTACATTTCATATATCAAAGAACGTTGAAGCAAAGGGGAAAAAGTACTTTAAAACAACAGAAGAGTGGATTGATTTCATTCAACAATTTCATAGATTAACCGATGAACCTACCAAGGAGTCTTTCAATGAAGCGTGGATATATTTTAAAAACAAGAATGCTAACCTCTAATATACCATATTATATATTGAGGATAGTTGGATTATACCATTTAAAGACAAATTTGTAGTTGCATGGATAAACAATGTGAGACATTTTGGAAATCATACAACTAATATAGCAGAATCACAACATTCATCACTGAAGAGATATTTGGCTTTCATCTCAAGGTAATTTGATCCAAAATTTGATTATGATCGATTGATTAGTAATAACACAACATGTGGCCATCAAAGCTTCTCTTCTCTTCGTAAATTAGTAAGTACTAGTTTGCATGACCATCGTATAATATTTTTCAACAATCTAAGAGTATTTGTATCAAATCATGCACTAGATCTGATTGGCGAGGAAATGAAAAGATCTGACTATCAGAAGGTGTATTTGCGATATTTTCCTTATCCCATGCTTGAGATAAATTTTGTGGCGATGTTATTTAAATAGAAGGCAGTGCATATGTACTTGACTAAGAAAACATTGACGTTGCATTTGTACTTGCTTTAGATATATTTCCTTTCTACTTGTTACTGTTTTTTGTGTTGCTTGTATCATTTTTGCGGATGTTTTTAAATATTAATATCATCCATTGTCCTAATTCAGCTACAAAAATTTCCTATGCATCTAGAAAATGCAAGGTTATATAAGTTGTCTTACTTATTTTGTTATAACATACTAATTTTTTTTGGATAAATAGCAATTGCAGGTATGCATTGAACTAATATTTTTTAGATTAAACAAAATGTTACTATAAAAAGCACAGACCTCATAATGACCAATCATAACATGTTGCTTGTTGTAATTCTACTACGCATCAGGCTACAAAATCATGTAAAACTACACAAGAACAAAGAGCTCTAATACAACATACGTATACACTAGAATTTTTCTATCTGATCTACAACACACTGACATTCTATTCTTCTTTAATTTTGTAACGACCCAACAGAATTATACGCACGAATTTGACAATAATACATTAAACTCATATTACTTGCTAAAACCCAAGTATCAAAAACATCAGATAGTTATTAGAAAGAATATAGAGGGTGAGATAAGAAAGAAAAAAATAGTAGAATAGAAGAAGAAGAAGAAAAACACAACACAGAATCAGAGTCTCACATCGCAGCGGAACAAAATATATTATAGAAACAAATCTTTACTGGGAGCTTTAAAAATACTTACAATCATCAGAGTACATCACATATTTGGACAGTTATAATGACTTGTCCTCATATACAACAACACACAATGGAATAATATATCATATGTCTGGATCTTCCAGCTCGTCTCTTCACTGCGTCCGATAACTTAAACCTGTACAACCCGGTCTAAACTGAGCATTACAAATGCACGGATCAGTCTGGTGAACCAAAGGGAGAAAAACACACTAAGTTTATGGGTAACATCCAAATTGATTTTAAAGTTAAAATCTTTTTGAAAGAAAGGATAATAGTAAGACCAAATCCACACATAAATACGAACGGTTTTTACCTTACTATAACCCAAAACATTTTTAGATATTGTAATAATGTCTAGTATCAAATAAATAACAACATAGCAGAACGCTTGCATCTCATACTCCACATACATAGTATATAATCAAAACCGCGGGTGCTTATTGGAGAATGGATTTCCAACTATGGCAAGGTATGGGACCACCTTCCGATAATGGACGACTGGAGATGAATACATTGGGGATTCAACAGGAACATCTTGCAACCCCGACTAAACATGACCGACTCCTCACTTCGCTTGAGAGTACCGAATATATCATTACCACGGTTGGGGGCTAGCCAACCGAACCGATAGCATAAAAATAAAATAAAAGGGACAACCGAAGGCATTTAATTTCATCAGATCAGGTAATGATATACCCTTTTGATGTGTGCGACCCACATAGCCATGCGACCTACCCGATTTTATACCATTTCCCGGTTGAAAAGGCTTGAGGTCCAAATTAATTAATTAATTAATTTATCATTATGATATTATTATTCAATTCTTCTGAACATCGACCACCATTCACTTTGAATGCCACATCGTCAGATCCGTTGGATATCACTTAATTATTTCCACAAAAATACTCTGAGCGTTAAGCTAAGAGAAGTGCCCCTCTCTTCGCCACCAACAGAAATACGTTTGTAAAAATCACTATACGTAACTCCTTTGGACATACTCTGTCAGACACTCGTCCATACAAGTTATCCAGAAATAGGATGAACCGAAGGCACCCTCCTACCACATCCTATATCGGTATCACCCCAAGGACCAGTAGCGAGTAGTCCTTGCAATACACAGATTCCAACCACGACAGAATCAAAAATCAAACAACTCCAGTTGCAAGCTAGAGAAATTCGATAGGTAATTCTTCCGCTTATGAAGATCCAGGGTATTCATTTGCTCCATCTTCTGTCTTCACATATTTGCTGGTTCGGAATGGTTTTCGAATATAATTTGATCCCAGTCTTTCCATACCAACAATCGTATTAGCCAGTTTTGATAGTCGGTTATTTAACTATCAAATAAATAATCACGTGAATAAAACGGGTTTACTGCTTCAGTACTCAGCATTACTTGGCCTTCTTAATTAAAAACAATTAACGAAGGTTAATTGAAAACTCTTTAAAATATTTCGATATTACGAATATCGCTTTTCACCTCTTATTAAACATAAAATTATTTTTAACCTATTTTATTTTAATACTTAGGAAAATATCCTATCATTATTACTAATTTTCTAATCCATTATCATTTAAAAACATTTCCTATATCATTTCTTAATATCTGTAATTGGGAAAATCAATTCATCTTAACATTCGTAAAATAACATTACGAATCTCTTTTGTTTCATTAGTTGAAAACAATCACTTATTCTTTCGGATTAACTCATTTCAAAATTCTAGTTTTTATTTCCTTTTAACTCGATCATAACATAATATTTTCCCACACTGTCCTTTATTTCTTTTATTTCAGGAATTCATTTTATATACATATATTCTTATATCTTTCCATTTCCGTTACTTTGGAAATCACATTTTATATTCTCGAATCTTTTTATTTCCATTACTTTGGAAACCACATTTATAAATCCTTTACCCAACTCAAATTCAAATTCCTTTTAATCATTTCATTTTGAAAATCTCATTTCAATCTCGACTATTTTACTTTAAGTATCACTAATTCAAATTAACGCTTTGACTTCGCATTCTTTTATAACTTCTTGTTTATAAAATATTAGGTTTAATATAAACCCTTTTTCATCTGGTTCCTTTTACTTAATTCAAATATTAAGCCAACATTTATTTTAAGCTGTTGTGTTCGCTTAAAATTCCTTTTGTAACTTTGTTATAAAACTCGGGTTTTATATCAAAAACTCGTTTATAATCTCTTTCCAAAACTCAATCATATTCCATTTCAAAATCGGTTACTTACTTAAATGTATTTCATTTAAGAAGTAATTACTTAAATTATTAAAATAATGCTTTAATTAATTAATAACTAGAATTAGTATTAATTTTTTTTGAAATCTTATTCAAGTTAAACAACTATATTCTAAATTTTTTCATTTCTAATTGGCACAAATAATTAATTAAATAATCAGTTTCAAGTTAAACGGTTGACTCGGTCAACTCTAAAATATGATTAAATCATTGATCAAATTTAAAATCGCCTCTTCAATTAAATAAATAAATAAATTAATTAAAATAATCTCATTTACTTCATTAATCTCCGTTCTAAATTGTTTAATAATTTAGATGAGGCACGTGCTTCGCACACGACTGATTTCTTTTTTTTATAAACTTCATTTTTAAATCATATATTTGAAAACCTATATTCAGTTACAAAATAAATTTCATAACTTCAATTTTATCGATTTACATGACAATAAATCCCTATTTCACAACGATTGATTTATAGGCCAACTGCTGCCAATTACTCAACCAATACTGCCCATTGGTTAAAATATAACAAATGTTGAATTTCAGATCAATGGTCAACAATCAAATCAATCATCCAAACAGATGAGTATAAAAAGTTCGTATAATGAGTTCATATAATGGTGACGTACAAATAAATAACATCTAATATATTTGAGGAATCCGATTGGATTCCTCCAACCTGTTCTTCTCTACATCCAAATGGTTACTTTACATTATATCATTCAATTTAATTTTACTGATTTAACAGTAAAATAACAGCAATTCAATATCAACCAATTTATTTAACATTAACAAACAATTCAGATAATTCAAACAATTCACTAAATTAAACATGACTATTTTATAATCGTGACCAACAAGGTAAGTTACCTTTATTTGGTCCAATCGTTAAAATAACGATTTGGTTTTTCATTGAAATTAAACAACGTTTAATTCCATTGGTTTAGTCAATATAGGAATATATATATTTAACAAACAGTCAATCATTGGCAACCATAACAATAATTAGCAAGCATAGCACAAAATTATAAAACCCAACTTATATAAAATATAAGTGGGAAATATTAAGTGAGTTTAACTCACCTTGAGTTGATTTGCTTTTTAATCTGCTCGTTTCAATTAAATTGAACAAGTGTTTAATTTACTAAAAATATCCATTCATTCCAAAATTGTCCAACTCTGTTCCATAACACAGTGTTCGTCGATATGACTCCAACGTATCTTGAACTGTCTGATTCTGAGCACATATGAATAAGTTATAACTATTTTAGTTGTACAATTTCTAAATCAAATTAAAAATTAATTATAACTTAATCACTATAGTTATCACATGTTTTAATTAATACAGGGCCGATTATACTGCTTCCTTTTCCCCAATTGTTTAATGTTTCTAGTGTACTGCTATGTCCATTATTCACCACCCAAAAACATGTTTTAAATTAATAACTAGCTTTTAATTATAAATTTATTTATATCATAATTAATGTTTTAAACAAACATTAGTGTTAAATTGTATTAGGCGGTTCCTACAGAGGCTGATATCCTTCATCTCCCCTTTGCATTGTACCCAAACCTTATAACCTGCATCTAATTTGACATTTTAAATTAATACTTATTTAATTAATAAATTAAAATCCTAGTTATATTTTGTTAAAATAATAGTTGCGCATACTGATTCTTGATTTTAAACATACTAGCCGACTACCTTGCATAATATTGCTTCTTCGTTCCAGTATGTCTCTAGTCTCGTTCAAGAAGATTTCACGAACCCTTTATTTAATTTGTGATATTCAAATCAGGGCCCAACTTGTTTCTGCACATTTTCATTTCGTCAATCCCGTATGCTTTGTTTGTTTCCTTCAGCATGTTTCTTCTGAAACAATGCACAAGTATTAGGGTTATTTGTTATAAATAAATCCTTAATCTAGTTTTAATTGTCATCTTAATTATATTTTAATTTAACATAATTACTTTTGTAAAACGAAATAACATTTTAGGCCGTAATTTTCCTTTACCCTTTTGTTCACATGACCGTTTCTCCCCAGACCCTTACTTCATGCATTATAGTTCATGAAAAACCCACGCTCCATCGACCGTTTCTAGAACCGACTCCAACGCTGAGCTCCTTTGTAACGATTAGAAATTTTGAGATTTAAAATATAATTTAAAATGTGATTTAACATAAAATAAATATTCATATTAGGGATTTTGTCTATTTTTGAATGATATATGCGAACCATTTTATAAATAAACAAATGTGATTTCCATTACCAACCAATTTCGATATTTAGCGACAAATTCCTTTGCTGTTAAAAATAAACATTATGGAAAGAGTGGTACCATTATTAATACAGTTTGCAAGAAATGAATTTAATATTTATAGTGCAATATGGTAAGAAAAAAATATATGCTTGAAATTCAAGTTGGACTAATTTTTTTATGTATTGCTCATTCAAAAAAAAAGTGCGTTAGCGGTTGTCCAAGTTTACGATACTAATAAATAGTGAGCCGTTTGGGGCATTTAATACTTGACCTATGAACCAAAATCAAGTTTGGAATAAATTTCGTTTGAGAAATAATTTATTTAAATAAAGAATTTATTTGCGTACTAAAATATCTTTAAGACCTGTTTTTTTTCCGATTTAACTATTAAGTATAAATGGCACAACGGAAATAGGAAATTAATATTGAAATAAATTGAAAATGAGTTATTGATTGTGAGTTGAGAATTGTGTTACAAATAGAATATCGTTGAGGTAAATCGATTACCAATCAAAGCTTTAAGTAAATGATGTAATAAAATGCTTAAATTAATTTCTAAATATAGATGGTAATAAATTTTGTTTTGAATAAACCGTTGGGTCTAAAAATTTTACAGTATTGGTTACAATACAGTTAATGCGGTTAAAACAAAGATTGAAACTTTGGAAAAATTGGAAAACGGTGTAATTAAACATATAACGCATATAAGTAATGTATAATAAAAGGAAACGTATAAATTCGCTACCAATTTACGGTGCTTAGCAGTTAAATTTATAATGTTATTCGTCAGTCCATGAGTTAGCCTAGCATTCACACATTATACGCCAAGAATAAATTAAAATTTTCCTTCTTTGAGGGAAATATGGGGACAACAATATCTGATAAAATCTGAATAATATCTTGCCATATTAGTGCAAGATTTGCGCAATAGTACCCTAAGGATTTTGAACAGTGCACGAACAAAGAATCCAAAGCTAGATAGAAATAAAATACTTGCAGTGGTACCACGTGTTCTCCTCCCTTCAGTTCTTGTCCCCTTTCCTTCGTTATATAATAGAGCTCCAACTTCTGTTCTTAAACAAAAAAACTCTCTTTTTCCGCCTCTAAAACAATCCCACTTCGTCCCCTTTCTTCTTCCCTCTTGCATCTTATTTTCCACTTCTCTGGCCTCTCTCCTTCTCCTCTTCCTGAAACCCTTGCCTTCACCTTTCTATGCAATTACCGCTCCACCAATAACTTAGCCATCTCCCACTCTGCATACCACTGCACTTCCAGCCCATCGCTTCTCCGCCCTGCTACCCTATCCTCAGCCACCGTAACGCCCTCCAGTCACCTTCGCCACCTAACTAGACTTCCGCAACCTACTTCATACCACTGCCAACCCCCTCTCCAACATGTAATACCTCCACTACCATTTGAACCAATATAGCCCAGTCACCAACTCGTAGCCGTCTCCGTTCATCTCCAGCAGCACCTCGAACCTAACTCCGTACGCACCGACAGCCTGACTAGTAGCTCGCTTTTCTCCCCTGCACGGCTTTTAAACACTACTCCTTCCACACCGTTGACCATACAACACCATCTTGTCCCATCCACGCCTTGTTTCAGTCCGCCGATACACCCATGCAAACCAACCTCGGCCATAGATCTCGCGCATCACTTGACATTTTTCTCCTCTCAAACCGCCTTGGCTCCCTCTTACATGACTTAACAGCTTATCACTTCCAGTCGCCATCATCTTTCCCGATTGCAGGTCATCGCCGACGATGGCCTACCCCCAGTTCCGTCACTCTAGATCCGCTACCCTCCATACATTACCTTACCCTCTTCTAAAAAAAACCCTCCGCAGCCACCACTATCGGTTTCCGTGCCACCACCTGCACTAACCACTACATCCAAAAATATCCAGTATGATTTCTATCTTGGCTTTACACTTCTTCCCCTCCCTTCAAACAGCCACTACCTTAAAAAAAAACCACACACTGACGAGAAAACTTATTTGCCACCTTTCGTCTCTCCTCAATAACCACATTCGCAACCGGGATCTCTCACCGAACAGCCGTCGATTAATCCAGATGTGCATATTTGGACTTAGGTCCAAACATTGTGGAGAAGCGTAAGCAGGGTGTGGTGCTGGACTTGTATTGATAAATATGTATGAATAGTTTGTGGTGCTAGGAAGAAGTTAATACATGAAGCTGGGAGCGATGTTGCACGCGATTATCGCAAGCCGATTTGCAGTAGACTTGAGTCTCGACGGTGAAGAAGCGGGAGCAAAATTTCGGTGAGAACATTTGTTTAAATTTATTTTTAATAAGTAGGAATAAAAATTTCAATTAGTTGACAATTATTTAAGCGATTATTGGTTGTTCATGAACGGTTTCTATGGTTGTGATGTTTGAATGGGTGTTTACTTAAAGTTAACACACTGGACACAATGCACGATTGATGGTGATTAATTGTTACAATATTGATAGATAGATTCATATCTACGTGAATTGATTTTGGTTGTATCACACATCTTGTCGTTGTGGATTTATATGGGAAATAATCCAAGTCTCCTCCTTATAATGATTGGTTAAATATAAAATAAATTTGAAGATTTATTTTGAATTCAGATCTTTAAATAATTTGAAATCTAAGTATGAATAATTAACGGTTTTCGTTAGGATGAAAGAATTTTGAAGCTCTAAAAATTCGGTTTTGTACTCTTGAGATTCAAACGAGTTTTGGAAAATTGATTTTAGTTATATTAGTTTATGTAAACATTGGTTTATAACTATTCATGAGATTTGAAATGTAAGGATGATTTGAGTTGTATGACTAAACCTTGGCTTTATTAATAACACTTGAAATTAATTAAGCAAGGTTTGAAACTTGTTTAAAAAGGAAAGAAAAACTTGAGTTTCAAACTAACCATCGATTTGATTTAATATACTCGTTGCTATTTCTTTTAAAAGACCATTTGTAAGCCTAAATGATTGGGATAATTGGGATAATGTTATAAATTTTGGAAATGGTCTTGATTAAAGTTATGAAACTTTAATGTTAATTTGAAAGATTGGACAAATTTTTACTGTCACCAAATGCATAATTATGTATTGATAACATCTCTGCCAATAATAATACATACAAGCCGGAACATTCTAGGGTGACAGCGAGGATAGTGTTTAAGGCTTGAGTTTGGAAAGTACAATTTTCTGCTCTCCCTGGCTATCCCTAACTGTTCCGACAGACGGGATGGTTATTTAAAAATCAAATTTGAAATTTGATAAAACCCTTTGAGAATTAGAATATTTTGGAACTTGTAACAAGCGTTATTCATTAATTAAAATGATTTGAGTAAAGGATTTGAACGATTTTGAACCCATTTGGTTTGAATGGCTATTTTTAGCACTTTAAGTAATGCTTAACATTTTCTTGAAATGACTTGGTTGATATCCCTAAATCAAGAATTACTATTTATGCTTTAGAAAGGGTTCTAAAAATATCGGAAAGTTTAAAGTGATAAATGTTTGTACGAAATTTTCAGATCCAAACTAGAAATGAAACGGATAGCAAAGAATATAGAATATGGATTTGTAAAGAAGAAGTAAGATGGTAACAATATTTACAGAATTTGAAATGAATCCAAATAACATTGGAAGGAGATTTGAATTGAAATTGATATTGTTAGCCCACTTTGTGAACTGGGCAACACAAAGTCGAGATGTGAAACATTGAAGAACTTGGAAAGCGTTATAGCGGGTCGGATCGGAGAGATATAGCGGGTCGGATCGGAGAGGTTTGCTGTTCGGATCGGTGAGCTGTTATTGTTGGAATCAGAGAGGCACTACTGTTCGGATCGGATAGCAACCTAGTGCCAGTTGGAGCGGAGGGCTGCTGTAACGACCAAGAAAATCTGAACCAATTTAAATTTTTTAAATTGGCTAAAATAATGGATTTTAAATATTTAAAATAAATATTTTAAATAATGGCGATGAAAACTGAGTTTGAATCAACAATTGAAAACGAATATAATTAATTATAATTAAACAAGGCCTGAAAGGGCGCTGTAGTTTCAAAAATCGAAGTCAAACTTTGTCGGACTATACCGGGTGCAAAACAAAACGAATTTTAGTGAAACCAAAAATAATGGAATCTGTTAGTGAATACCTTTCCAACGAATCTGACAAATTGAAATTTGATAGCGGGAATCAAAAGATATGTCCAGTTGAAAATTCTGAATAGTCGCTATGGAATTCAGGCCCTTAAAAATGGACATTTTGCAAACGACCTCGGATTTCGACGAAACCACTTTTGTTGGATCCGTGATGTCAAATTATTGCTTGGTTTCAAATTTCATAATTTTTCGAATCAATATGTGAGCGTGGCAAAGGAAAACGCGTTAGACCGGTTTTAGTTGATTTTAATCGACTGGAAATTGGCCATTTTTCAAACGGTCTCAGAATTTGACGAAACTAGTTTTGTTAGGACCGTATCGTCAATACGAAGCTAGAAAATATTTTTCGGGAATTTTTCTAGTTAGTATGTGGCCCCGGTAAATTGAAATGTACGTTTAAATTTGAATATACAGATTTATATTTTAAATTTGACGGAAACTAATCGAAATGATCGAATCAGCTTATGACACATATCCCATTGTGTTCAGAATGGGGGTAATTAGCTAAGGACGACAGTCGTTGGGCCTCGTTTCGAGGTCGTATGTAAAAGTCAACTTTTTGCAAAATAATTAATTAAATAAAAAAAAACTAAACTAACCCTCTCCTATACCTTGGCCCCCCCTGTAATTCATTACCGAAATCGATTTACCAGAAATAAAAAAAACCCTAACGCAACCATCGTCTCCTCCTGGAAACCCCTCCGACCGACGCACCTAGCTCCGCCCTCCGACGAGCTGCTCCTCTCTCCAGCCTCCTCCCTCTCTCCACCTCCATACACGAAGACCGAACCCGAGACCACCCACCTCCACGCAACCACCGTCGCCTCCTGGAAACCCCACCGACCTCCCCGACGCCGCCAAGTACAGCACCAGTCCCCCCCTTTCCCAATTAAATACTGTAAGTTTCTGTATTTTATTTTTATTCATTTTTATATAAAGTAATTGATTTTTTTTAGCATAAATTTAAAATCAGTTTTTATAAATATTATAGTATTAAAAAGCAATGATTTTTAAAAATAAAAAGTGAGGATTTTTATATGATAAAATATACGATTTTAAAAACTGAAAATATAGGACTTTTATTCATGTAAAAATATAATTTTTAGCATAGGAAAAATATGATTTTCATATTTTTAAAGTATTAAAAATATAATCTTTACTATATAGGAGGTGTAAAAATATGATTTTGTTTAAGTAGAAAAGTAAAAATATAATTTTTACAAGATAGGAATATTAAGAATAGCACCTTTATGTGTGTAGAAAAATATCAAATGTGATTTTTATAATGAAATATTTGAAAGGGCGAAATCTTTATATTGGAAAAGGCGAAACCTTTATATATTGAATAGCATAATAAAAATATGGATTTTTATATATTGAATAGCGAAGTAAAAATTCGATTTTTTTATATATGTAGTGGCTACGGGCGAAAGCGACAAAAAGGCGAGATTGGCGAAGATTTCTATAAAGGAAGAGTCGTAGTATTGGATAGCTATTGGTGAGAATTTCTCACTCTTCAATTTCTTTTTCTAGCCATATATATATGTGTTGAAATAAAAGTGAATTGCTATATATATATATATATATACACGCCCCTCGTCCACAAACCATGGACGATATTTATTGGTTGAAATTGTTGTGAAAATTGATTGATAGCGAATGATTGTTTGGGATTGTTTGTGGTTGATATTGATTGATTGTGGTTGGAAAATACCCGTTTGTGGTTGTAAAATATTTGGTTGAAACCACATAGGATTAGTTTGTGGAAATGAAATAAACATATACATGCCGCCTGCGTGCGAACTAGATGCATGATCCCCATTGTCAAAAACCGCGAGGTTTTAAGGTAGAGCGAGGAGCCGTACTAGGGACGGTCCCGGTTTTAACTACCCTGCCGTTATGCTGCCGAAAATTTGAATAATATTCGTGTGTTTGAATTATTTTCATCTGCTTAAACTATATTTATTCATTGAATAGAAAACCTTCATGTGTTGAATTGATATTCATTCGTTGATTAAAAATTCATGTGTTGAATGGTATTCGCGTTTTAAATATAAAAATCACATTTCTATCTATATATAGAAACTATAGAAAACCTTCATGTGTTGAATCGATATTCATTCGTTGATTTGAAATTCATGTGTTGAATGGTATTCATATTTTGAAATAAATTGTTTGATAATAAAAAGAATCACCTTTTATCGACTATATGAACTGTGTAAAATAATCTCGTTTTAAAAGAAATTGTTTTATGATAAAAATCCTATTTTTGTCACCTATACGAACTATATAGAAAAATAGTGTTTTGAAATGAATTGTTTTACAATAAAAATCACATTTTTATTGTATGCATAAATCGTTGAAATGTGAAGTGTTAAAAATAGCCACTTGTTCAAAATAAACATATATGAGTTGAAATATTCATTAATTAGCAAATGAAATGATTTGCACCTATGTATGTAACATTAGAATGAATGGTGTTTTTAAACCAAATAGAAATCAAATATGAAGTTGGATAGAAAATGATAAATGATAAGAACTGTATATATATGTACATGCATATTCATTGAACAGGTTATAGCAAATGGGCTAGAGAAGAGGAATAAAATTTTGTGCCCGACAAATAGGTACACATTTACTGTTTTGTTTGGGTGATGATTTTATGAGCCTGTTGGCTAGCCGCTTGGCTTTTTCTTTTTCTTTTTGAGATTAGAAGGACCGGGAAAGCTATTTGCGATTTCCCGATGCTCCCGGTGCAGGGGAGGTTATGGCGAAATTTTTCCAAATTTTAAGGCGTTAGTGAAATATTTGAAGTGAAAACGATATTGAAATCATTGAATGAACTATATTTATATAAATATAAATAAAATTAAAACGAAACGAGGCCGTGCAGTTCGCGTTTTGAAACCGTGATTTCAAACAACTAGTACGGGAAATCCGACCATTGGATTTTCCCGAAACCTCAACCGTCGGGTTCGCCTTGGAAATATCTTCCCCAACGGCACCAACTTTGTAAAAATCCAACGGTTGGATTGTCTGGAATGTTTAATTCAAATATGAAGAAAAACAGCGCCAGAAACGATTATATTTTTATATATATATAAATATAATTATATTTAATCGAATAACGACGCTGCAGTTCGTATTTTGAAATCGAAATTTCAAACGATTGTACCGGGAGATCCGACCGTCGGATTTTCCCGAAACTGGAACCGTTGGATTCGTTTTGAAAAGACCTTTCTAATGATGTAAATTTTATGATGATCCAACGGTTAGATTTTCAGATATGTGTAAATCAAATCTGAAGAAAAACAGCGCCACGGCCGCGTTATGGCCCGAAGCGTCGTTTTGAATAAATTGGCTATTTTAAAATAAATAAAAATAGCGATAAATCGTTATAAAATATCATAAACAATATGGAATGAAAATAAACTGAATTTGCTCGATTTATGTTGTATTTGATGGTTGAATGTATTTGGTGTGAAAATTACATTAAAGAACAAAATTGGTGTTGTCGAATAATTTAACCATTGAAATAAATTGATTTGAAATTCTAAATATACGTGAATTATTTGAAAAGACCGAGTTAATTCTCATTTCAAATAATTGACCAACGATTGAAAGTCTAAGATGAAGATGGTGGTCGAAGACCGGAGATCTTCACCTCGTTTGGATGGTAACCGAGGTCCTGATTGGGAGGCATCCCGAAATATGGATAATGAGTGGTGATCGTCCAGACGTACGTGGTGATCGATGGGTTTGCGAGGTATTTAGTGCCTCCGGATTCGTTCAGACCCAGAACGGACTTGTAAATGGACTGTGTGTCTGACATTGGATTTTATTCTGTGTTGATTGATCTCTATTAAATATACATCTGTTTGGCGGCGGAGAATTTATTCTTTTGCTTAACGCCCTTCTCTGAGACGCACGAGCTCAGAGGTTGTATATCGATGGACATCAGTCGCATGGCATGAATTGCCTGTGTGGCATGCTAAGATGCAGTGATCAGGGCTTCTGTTGAAAAGCAAAGCCTTGTGGTGATGATCAAAGCACCGCCTGTGTGGCGTAGCTTTGTGTATAACGTGAATTCGCGAGCCTCACACCCCGGTATGAACCAGAAACGGGAGGAAGGACCTCAGGGAGGACATGCGTTTCTTTCTAGCTAGGGTGGTGTCAGTGACCTACCAGCCCTGACATTTATATACTTTTCACCTATGTGGTTGTTGCTGTTGCGAGGCGCCTCGGTTTGATCGGACGATCCGGGTCCGATGGAGTCATTCATTGGCTCGTTTACGCCCCAAAGGGCGGGGAAACGTATTGTTCAGGCATTTTTAATCCACATCGGTGGACCGGCCCTGTCGCTCCAAGGGCCCACCTGAGTCTGGGTCCTGTGGCTCGGGCTAGAGAGTCACGAATTCGGTAAGGACTATCTTTTGCCTTGGTTCATGACGGAAATCCAATTTCCAAATACGACATCGTGCGGTTTTGATTGTATATATATACAGCGACATGATATATGGTACCCATGCCGTCTATGATTGATAGTTATGATTTGAAATTGTTTTCAAAACATATAAACACTAGCAATAATATCAAGTGCCTTTGTTTTTATTCGTATCAAGCATATTTTGGCCGTTATAAGGTAAAACTCTATCCTCCGGTTTGCGTTGCATTGTGTGATGGGAACTGAGTCTTATAATGGCTTCATTTTTATAAAAAGCATAGCGATGTTTAAAAGAATGATTTGTTTTAAAGCACTGGCAATCCAATGGAGTAAACCCGTTCCGCGAAAGTGGCGTGGTCCTGTGATTTGCCATATTATATATGTGTTGAGTAGACTTCTCATACCAGTCCCATGACTGACTCGTAGTTTGTTTCACTCTCAAACTCGGGTGCCCCTTTTTCTACACGGGCAGCCTTGTATTCAGGTTTAGCTGGTTCTTTCTGGATAGCTGGAGCTGAAGATGGATTCTATCATTTATCTCTTTTATGCTGTTCAGCTCCTATTGTACATATTTTGTTTATTTCCGCTGTAGACATTTATGTATAGATGAACTGTATTTGTACTAAGTAAGATCCTGTATACTGTGTAACTCTGATGATTACTTTTATCCAGTATATTCTATTGTTCATTATCTGGTGTATTTATTTAATTCTGTTCTGCTTTTATATGTTTTTGTGTTATATTCCAAAGATAACCCTTGTTTCCATCTGAACGGGATTTCGGGTCGTCACAACGTGGTATCAGAGCTTTGGTTAAGCTTAGTTCTGGAATATAACATTTGAACGAACTCGTCAGAAATAGAACCAGTAGTGTTCTAGGACGGGTAACTCTATACAGATAGGATCAGTAATATCCTAGTATGAGTAGCAGAAGGAAACAACACCTCGATAGACACATTTACATTCAAGTATTTGTCTCTATATTTTGAAATATCTTTTCTGTTGACCTAACACTTGATCTGCTATTTGCAGAAGAACTAGAAAATGAGTGCCAGAAACAGAAGAAGTAATACTGACCCGGATATAGAAGCTCTATTCATGAAGTATAGAAATCTGGGTGGAAAACCCTTTACGGGTGAAGAAGCAATTATGAAAACACAGGCTTGGATTCGTTCGGCTGAGAAAATCTTCGAAGCATTAAAGCTGAGGGATAACCAGAAAAGATTACTGGCCTCCTGGGCTCTCAAAGATGAAGCTTTATTCTGGTGGGATTCAGTTATCAAAGGTAATCCAGAAGGTGATATCACCTGGGACAGATTCAAAGTGATTTTCTTAGAAAGATTTACTCCTCCCGAAGCGACCGAACGACTATGTGATGAATTTTCTTATCTGATACAAGGAGACATGACCATTCCCGAATATCATAAGAAATTCAATGAACTTTCTCACTTTGCCCCTCATCTAATTCAAAATCCGAAGAGGAAAAATATGAGATTTATTCACGGACTTCAAAGGAAATACCAGAATAAAGTATTGGGGCATGTGAAGCTTCCTTTTTCTGAAATGATATATATGGCCTATCAGTATGAAGATCTCCATAAGAAAGGAATGTTATGCGACGAAGAAGAAGTCAGTTCTAGTGTCATAGCAGAGTCGGAAACTGATATTCCTGAAGCTAGTACGACGTCTGAGATCCGTAAGAAGCCCGGTGTCAAGAGAAAAAGGGCTGAATCTGGGAAAGAACCCGTAACGACCGCCGTATGCAATAACTGCAATAGGCAAGGACATCTCTCGATAAGTTGCAGATCTCTAAGGAAACAAGTAAAGGATGGGTCTAAATCCGGTAAGAGGTTACAAGAGAAAAGAGGAGGCCATAAGTGTCATCAGGCGGGGCATATTGCGAAAAACTGCCCGCTATCTCAGAAATCTAAACCAGTGCAGGTAAATGAAGTGGTAGAAGTACCTGCATCCTCGTCTGTTCAGGAAAGATCTGATGTTTTAGAAGGCACGCTCAATGTCAAAAACATTCCAGTTAAAGTACTGTTTGACACAGGCGCATCACGAAGCTTTATTGCAAAGAGTGCAGTCAAGAAGTTGGATTTGAATTTGAAAAAGCTCAAAGAGCCCATGACTGTCCAAAATCCAGTTGGGGGTTCCATCAATCTCAGTTGGATCTGTGCAGTACCTGTCTCTTTTTCTTGCTATTAATTCCCTATAATCTCTATCATCATGAATTTTAATGAATTCGATCTTATTCTGGGATTGGATTGGCTAACCAAATATGAAGCGGAAGTTAAATGCGCCGAGAGAGTTGTAAAGGCAAAAGCACAATTGGGAAATTATATAACCATACCATGTGAAGGCCCAACTTCAAATAGAAAAGACTTCTGGGCAGCTTTAGATGTTTCTCCAGCCCAAATTGAAGATATCCCTGAAACTACGGAGAATATTCCTGACCTCATCAAAGACATTCCTGTCGTCAAAAACTATGCGGATGTGTTCGAGGAAGTTGTTCGCTTACCTCCGCAGAGAGAAATAGATTTCAAAATTGCTTTAATTCCGAATGCAAGGCCGGTAGTTCACGCTATTCGAAGAATGTCCTTGAAAGAGAAGGAGGAATTAGACAATCAAACACGATAGCTAGTATGGAAAGGTCTGATCAGGCCTAGTTTCTCTGATTGGGGAACAGCAGTGGTGTTTGTCCCAAAATCCGACGGTACTCTATGTCTATGTGTGGATTATCGTGATCTGAACAAACAGACAATAAAGAACAAATATCCATTGCCCCGGATTGATGATTTGTTGGATCGGTTAAATGGAGCACAAGTATTCTCACGAATGGACCTAGCTACAGGATTCCATCAACTTCGAATTGCCGAAGAGTGTGTTCCAATGACAGCGTTCAGAGGCCCCGACTTATTCTATGAGTGGTTAGTAATGCCGTTCGGCTTATGTAACGCTCCAGCTTACTTCGTCGATCTGATGAATAGAGTGTTCAGAGGAGTTTTGAATAAATTTGTTCTGGTTTTTATTGACGATATTCTAATCTTCTCTAAATCAAAGGCCGAACATGAAAAACATTTGGAACAAGTGTTAGAAATTCTCAGAAAGAATGTGTTGAAAGCAAAGTTTTCCAAATGTATCTTCTGGCAAGATGAGGTAAAATTTCTAGGCCACGTAGTATCGAAAGAAGGAATCGCCGTGGATCCAAGCAAAATCACGGCCATTCAGAATTGGAAATAGCCCAGCACCCCCACTGAACTCCGCAGTTTTCTTGGATTGGCTAGCTATTACCGAAAGTTCGTTAAAGACTTTTCTAAGATATCTGGCCACTTAACGAAGCTTACAAAGAAGCATTCTAAGTTCAAATGGACTCAAGAGAGTGAGGAGGCTTTTGAAGAGCTAAAATTAAGACTAACGACAGCTCCAGTGTTAACCATCATAGATGGCAACCAGGATTTAAAGGTCTGGACTGATGCTTCTAGAGAAGGCCTTGGCGCAATGTTAATGCAAAGAGGCCAAGTTATCGCCTATGCTAGCCGTCAACTGAAGCCGCACGAGAAAAACTATGTAACTCATGATCTTGAGTTATTGGCTATAGTATTCGCTTTGAAAATCTGGAGACACTATCTTCTGGGCGAGAGATTTGAACTGTTTACAGATCACCAGTCGTTAAAGTATCTGTTCACCCAGAAAGACTTGAATTTGAGGCAGCAACGTTGGCTGGAGTTTCTTGCAGCATATGACTTCGAAATTATATATACTCCGGGGAAAGCCAATGTCGTGGCCGATGCGCTGAGCAGAAAGAATGTAATGATCGCCAGTTTTATTATCACGACTTCATTGCTAGATAAGATATCTGCTCTTTAGGAGGATGATCACTTCATTCAGAAGATCAGAGGGATAATTCAACAAGGCGAACCCTTGAGTTTTCAAGTTGATGGTGATGGGATTTTAAGGCTCAAAGGTCGAATCTGTGTCCCTAACATTCCTGAACTTCGAAAGGAAGTACTGGATGAATGCCACAAGTCAAAACTCAGTATCCATCCGGGAGTAAGCAAAATGTATAATGACATCAAACGCACTTTCTGGTGGAAGTCGATGAAAAGGGACATTTCCTTATATGTTAGCCGATGCCCTACTTGCCAGCTAGTCAAGAGCGACCAACATAAATTGGCTGGATTATTACAACCGCTAGAAGTTCCTGGTTGGAAGTGGGAACATATCTCCATGGATTTCATTGATGGTTTGCCCAGAACCAGGAAAGGAAATGACAGTATTTGGGTGATCGTAGATCGCTTCACGAAGACCGCCCATTTTATACCTGTGAGATCAAACAGAACTGCTCAGAGTCTGGCACAGATATACTTCAGGGAAATAGTTAGACTACATGGAGTGCCGCTCAGCATAGTCAGTGATAGAGATACAATATTCACTAGCAAATTCTGGGAAGCATTTCAAGTTGAGCTAGGAACGAAGTTAAACTTGAGCACCGCTTATCATCCTCAGACAGACGGTCAGACTGAGAGGGTGAATCACATTTTAGAGGATCTATTGCGGGCTTGTGTTCTAGATTTCGGTGGATCATGGGAAGACCATCTACATTTGGCTGAATTCTCTTATAACAACAGCTACCAGGCGAGTCTGACAATGTCGCCATTCGAAGCATTATATGTTAGACCGTGCCGATCTCCTGCTTGTTGGGTCGAACCTGGAAATAGACTTGTGTTGGGTCCTGATATGATTCGAGAAGCTGCCGACAAAGTCGATTTTATTAAGAAGCGATTACTCGCCGCTCAAAGCCGACAAAAGAGCTATGCCGATAGAAGAAGAAGAGATATATCCTTTGAAGTTGGCGACTATGTATATTTGAAAGTATCGCCGATGAGAGGAGTTATCCGGTTCGGTAAAACTGGAAAGTTAGCGCCCAAATTCATAGGTCCGTTTCCTATTTTGGAACGGATCGGAACTCTCGCTTATAGGGTCAAACTGCCTAATTGGTTGCCTGGAGTTCATGATGTATTTCACATATCTCAACTTCAAAAACACGTTCACGATCCAGACTTGATCGTGGAAGAAGCAGCTCAGCATGACATTGAAATTACCCCGGAATTAGCTGTGAGAAGAGAGCCGCTAAAGATTATCGGTAAGGAGACCAAAGAGCTGAGGAACAAGAAGGTTCGCTTAGTCAAAGTGCAATGGAGTGGAGATCCGCGAGATTGTACTTGGGAGACTGAGGAGAGCATTCAGAAAGCTTATCCTAGATGTCGAGTAGATATCTCTGATTGACTCCGGTGCAAGGTACATTTAACCTACTTTGCATTACCATTTAATTCTCTATTCTATTGCTATTTTCTTCCCATGGATGTGCACTTTTAATTATATAGTCTGAATGATTTTTAAAGGGTATAGGATTTGATTAGTATATTTTTGAAGGTTAAAAACAATTGGATTGGTTGTTGTGTTGTGTGATTGTAGATTTATCAAACCACTTTCGACTTTGTTCCTTTTCGGGGACGAAAATTTTTAAGTGGGGGAGATTGTAACGACCCAGAAAATCTGAACCAATTTAAAATTTTTAAATTGGCTAAAATAATGGATTTTAAATATTTAAAATAAATATTTTAAATAATGGCGATGAAAACTGAGTTTGAATCAACAATTGAAAACGAATATAATTAATTATAATTAAACAAGGCCTGAAAGGGCGCTGTAGTTTCAAAAATCGAAGTCAAACTTTGTCGGACTATACCGGGTGCAAAACAAAACGAATTTTAGTGAAACCAAAAATAATGGAATCTGTTAGTGAATACCTTTCCAACGAATCTGACAAATCGAAATTTGATAGCGGGAATCAAAAGATATGTCCAGTTGAAAATTCTGAATAGTCGCTATGGAATTCAGGCCCTTAAAAATGGACATTTTGCAAACGACCTCGGATTTCGACGAAACCACTTTTGTTGGATCCGTGATGTCAAATTATTGCTAGGTTTCAAATTTCATAATTTTTCGAATCAATATGTGAGCATGGAAAAGGAAAACGCGTTTGACCGGTTTCAGTTGATTTTAATCGACTGGAAATTGGCCATTTTTCAAACGGTCTCAGAATTTGACGAAACTAGTTTTGTTAGGACCGTATCGTCAATACGAAGCTAGAAAATATTTTTCGGGAATTTTTCTAGTTAGTATGTGGCCCCGGTAAATAGAAATGTACGTTTAAATTTGAATATACAGATTTATATTTTAAATTTGACGGAAACTAATCGAAATGATCGAATCAGCTTACGACACATATCCCATTGTGTTCAGAATGGGGGTAATTAGCTAAGGACGACAGTCGTTGGGCCTCGTTTCGAGGTCGTATGTAAAAGTCAACTTTTTGCAAAATAATTAATTAAATTAAAAAAAAAACTAAACTAACCCTCTCCTATACCTTGGCCCCCCCCTGTAATTCATTATCGAAATCGATTTACCAGAAAAAAAACCCTAACGCAACCATCGTCGCCTCCTGGAAACCCCTCCGACCGACGCACCTAGCTCCGCCCTCCGACGAGCTGCTCCTCTCTCCAGCCTCCTCCCTCTCTCCACCTCCATACACGAAGACCGAACCCGAGACCACCCACCTCCACGCAACCACCGTCGCCTCCTGGAAACCCCACCGACCTCCCCGACGCCGCCAAGCACAGCACCAGTCCCCCCCTTTCCCAATTAAATACTGTAAGTTTCTGTATTTTATTTTTATTCATTTTTATATAAAGTAATTGATTTTTTTTAGCATAAATTTAAAATCAGTTTTTATAAATATTATAGTATTAAAAAGCAATGATTTTTAAAAATAAAAAGTGAGGATTTTTATATGATAAAATACACGATTTTAAAAACTGAAAATATAGGACTTTTATTCATGTAAAAATATAATTTTTAGCATAGGAAAAATATGATTTTCATATTTTTAAAGTATTAAAAATATAATCTTTACTATATAGGAGGTGTAAAAATATGATTTTGTTTAAGTAGAAAAGTAAAAATATAATTTTTACAAGATAGGAATATTAAGAATAACACCTTTATGTGTGTAGAAAAATATCAAATGTGATTTTTATAATGAAATATTTGAAAGGGCGGAATCTTTATATTGGAAAAGGCGAAACCTTTATTTATTGAATAGCATAATAAAAATATGGATTTTTATATATTGAATAGCGAAGTAAAAATTCGATTTTTTATATATATGTAGTGGCTACGGGCGAAAGCGACAAAAAGGCGAGATTGGCGAAGATTTCTATAAAGGAAGAGTCGTAGTATTGGATAGCTATCGGTGAGAATTTCTCACTCTTCAATTTCTTTTTCTAGCCATATATATATGTGTTGAAATAAAAGTGAATTGCTATATATAAATATATATATATACGCCCCTCGTCCACAAACCATGGACGATATTTATTGGTTGAAATTGTTGTGAAAATTGATTGATAGCGAATGATTGTTTGGGATTGTTTGTGGTTGATATTGATTGATTGTGGTTGGAAAATACCCGTTTGTGGTTGTAAAATATTTGGTTGAAACCACATAGGATTAGTTTGTGGAAATGAAATAAACATATACATGCCGCCTGCGTGCGAACTAGATGCATGATCCCCATTGTCAAAAACCGCGAGGTTTCAAGGTAGAGCGAGGAGCCGTACTAGGGACGGTCCCGGTTTTAACTACCCTGCCGTTATGCTGCCGAAATTTTGAATAATATTCGTGTGTTTGAATTATTTTCATCTGCTTAAACTATATTTATTCATTGAATAGAAAACCTTCATGTGTTGAATTGATATTCATTCGTTGATTAAAAATTCATGTGTTGAATGGTATTTTCGTTTTAAATATAAAAATCACATTTCTATCTATATATAGAAACTATAGAAAACCTTCATGTGTTGAATCGATATTCATTCGTTGATTTGAAATTCATGTGTTGAATGGTATTCATATTTTGAAATAAATTGTTTGATAATAAAAAGAATCACCTTTTATCGACTATATGAACTGTGTAAAATAATCTCGTTTTAAAAGAAATTGTTTTATGATAAAAATCCTATTTTTGTCACGTATACGAACTATATAGAAAAATAGTGTTTTGAAATGAATTGTTTTACAATAAAAATCACATTTTTATTGTATGCATAAATCGTTGAAATGTGAAGTGTTAAAAATAGCCACTTGTTCAAAATAAACATATATGAGTTGAAATATTCATTAATTAGCAAATGAAATGATTTGCACCTATGTATGTAACATTAGAATGAATGGTGTTTTTAAACCAAATAGAAATCAAATATGAAGTTGGATAGAAAATGATAAATGATAAGAACTGTATATATATGTACATGCATATTCATTGAACAGGTTATAGCAAAGGGGCTAGAGAAGAGGAATAAAATTTTGTGCCCGACAAATAGGTACACATTTACTGTTTTGTTTGGGTGATGATTTTATGAGCCTGTTGGCTAGCCGCTTGGCTTTTTCTTTTTCTTTTTGAGATTAGAAGGACCGAGAAAGCTATTTGCGATTTCCCGATGCTCCCGGTGCAGGGGAGGTTATGGCGAAATTTTCCAAAATTTTAAGGCGTTAGTGAAATATTTGAAGTGAAAACGATATTGAAATCATTGAATGAACTATATTTATATAAATATATAAATATAAATAAAATTAAAACGAAACGAGGCCGTGCAGTTCGCGTTTTGAAACCGTGATTTCAAACAACTAGTACGGGAAATCCGACCATTGGATTTTCCCGAAACCTCAACCGTCGGGTTCGCCTTGGAAATATCTTCCCTAACGGCACCAACTTTGTAAAAATCCAACGGTTGGATTGTCTGGAATGTTTAATTCAAATATGAAGAAAAACAGCGCCAGAAACGATTATATATATATATATATATATATATAAATATAATTATATTTAATCGAATAACGACGCTGCAGTTCGTATTTTGAAATCGAAATTTCAAACGATTGTACCGGGAGATCCGACCGTCGGATTTTCCCGAAACTGGAACCGTTGGATTCGTTTTGAAAAGACCTTTCTAATGATGTAAATTTTATGATGATCCAACGGTTAGATTTTCAGATATGTGTAAATCAAATCTGAAGAAAAACAGCGCCACGGCCGCGTTATGGCCCGAAGCGTCGTTTTGAATAAATTGGCTATTTTAAAATAAATAAAAATAGCGATAAATCGTTATAAAATATCATAAACAATATGGAATGAAAATAAACTGAATTTGCTCGATTTATGTTGTATTTGATGGTTGAATGTATTTGGTGTGAAAATTACATTAAAGAACAAAATTGGTGTTGTCGAATAATTTAACCATTGAAATAAATTGATTTGAAATTCTAAATATACGTGAATTATTTGAAAAGGCCGAGTTAATTCTCATTTCAAATAATTGACCGACGATTGAAAGTCTAAGATGAAGACGGTGGTCGAAGACCGGAGATCTTCACCTCGTTTGGATGGTAACCGAGGTCCTGATTGGGAGGCATCCCGAAATATGGATAATGAGTGGTGATCGTCCAGACGTACGTGGTGATCGATGGGTTTGCGAGGTATTTAGTGCCTCCGGATTCGTTCAGACCCAGAACGGACTTGTAAATGGACTGTGTGTCTGACATTGGATTTTATTCTGTGTTGATTGATCTCTATTAAATATACATCTGTTTGGCGGCGGAGAATTTATTCTTTTGCTTAACGCCCTTCTCTGAGACGCACGAGCTCAGAGGTTGTATATCGATGGACATCAGTCGCATGGCATGAATTGCCTGTGTGGCATGCTAAGATGCAGTGATCAGGGCTTCTGTTGAAAAGCAAAGCCTTGTGGTGATGATCAAAGCACCGCCAGTGTGGCGTAGCTTTGTGTATAACGTGAATTCGCGAGCCTCACACCCCGGTATGAACCAGAAACGGGAGGAAGGACCTCAGGGAGGACATGCGTTTCTTTCTAGCTAGGGTGGTGTCAGTGACCTACCAGCCCTGACATTTATATACTTTTCACCTATGTGGTTGTTGCTGTTGCGAGGCGCCTCGGTTTGATCGGACGATCCGGGTCCGATGGAGTCATTCGTTGGCTCGTTTACGCCCCAAAGGGCGGGGAAACGTATTGTTCAGCCATTTTAATCCACATCGGTGGACCGACCCTGTCGCTCCAAGGGCCCACCTGAGTCTGGATCCTGTGGCTCGGGCTAGAGAGTCACGAATTCGGTAAGGACTATCTTTTGCCTTGGTTCATGACGGAAATCCAATTTCCAAATACGACATCGTGCGGTTTTGATTGTATATATATACGGCGACATGATATATGGTACCCATGCCGTCTATGATTGATAGTTATGATTTGAAATTGTTCTCAAAACATATAAACACTAGCAATAATATCAAGTGCCTTTGTTTTTATTCGTATCAAGCATATTTTGGCCGTTATAAGGTAAAACTCTATCCTCCGGTTTGCGTTGCATTGTGTGATGGGAACTGAGTCTTATAATGGCTTCATTTTTATAAAAAGCATAGCGATGTTTAAAAGAATGATTTGTTTTAAAGCACTGGCAATCCAATGGAGTAAACCCGTTCCGCGAAAGTGGCGTGGTCTTGTGATTTGCCATATTATATTTGTGTTGAGTAGACTTCTCATACCAGTCCCATGACTGACTCGTAGTTTGTTTCACTCTCAAACTCGGGTGCCCCTTTTTCTACACGGGAAGCCTTGTATTCAGGTTTAGCTGGTTCTTTCTGGATAGCTGGAGCTAAAGATGGATTCTATCATTTATCTCTTTTATGCTGTTCAGCTCCTATTGTACATATTTTGTTTATTTCCGCTGTAGACATTTATGTATAGCTGAACTGTATTTGTACTAAGTAAGATCCTGTATACTGTGTAACTCTGATGATTACTTTTATCCAGTATATTCTATTGTTCATTATCTGGTGTATTTATTTAATTTTGTTCTGCTTTTATATGTTTTTGTGTTATATTCCAAAGATAACCCTTGTTTCCGTCTGAACGGGATTTCGGGTCGTCATAGCTGCCTTCTACAGAGCCAGATCGGAACGGAGCAAAAGTGGATGAAGACTTAGCCTTGGGACAATCCGGATCGGTTCGGATACCCCGATCCGAACCCCTCTTGCACGGTCCTCCGATCCGAACCCATATTCCTCATCACTCTCCCTCATGATCGCCTGGTTATTCGGAGCGGTTATGACCAATTCCTACCCACAACGTCCACTGCTCTGATGCGTTGTCAACACTGGAATCCATCCGAACCCGAAGCTGATGGGATGGAAGACACGTGGCTCCGATCCGGATCGGGCTCTAAGCAAATTTTCAACTATAAATACCCTGTCTGGAGACAATGAAAAGGATCTTCTTTTTAGCACTTTGAGAGTTCAACCACTTTCATAAACCGAATTCCAGCACTCCCAGATAATCCAAATCGTCTTTCAACATTTGTTTTGAGACAATTGAGTGAATGTATGTGAGTTGTGAGTGAAATTGAGTGAATATCTCATTGTAATTGCAACTATATCATTGAGAATAGTGATTGACAAGTGGACGTAGGCTTTTCTTCGCCGAACCACTATAAATTCTGTGTCTCTATTTTACTTTTGATCTTATTTCATTTTGTTTTTAGTTAGTTTGGGTGTTAGAACCACTTTTTGGTCTAACATTTTGGTGCTTTCACTGAGAACCATCTGAATTCTTTGTTTTTCGGGATTATCGTTCTACTTTTTGGACCGTTGAGTTCAAAGAAGTTAATCCTCAAGTTTCGACGCTCTTGAGTATTTGTTGAATTGATTGTTGAAGAACTATGGCCAAAGGAAAAGGTAAGGAAGTTCAAACTAGTCGAGGAAACGGAGTTGGTGAAGATCAGCAAAATGCAATTGTGACAAGGTCTCGTGGGCAGAGCTCAGTAGCAGGACGAACTGATACAGGAAATCCGAACCGCACTCAGGGGGAAAGCTCCGATTCGATCCGGGTAGGAGAATCTGAAGCAGTGCATTCCCCCAACCTGAACCGACCCGAGCAGCACGCCCTACACCGACCCGACCTGGCTTTCCAGCTCCGACCCGAACAGGCTTCCCAGCTCCGACCCGACCCGATTTCCCATCTCCGAACCGACCCGACACTTGGTGATGTTGGAACTTCTACTCGAGCCCCCACAAATGCTCCGATTCCAGCCACCAGGGTCAATGATCAGGTCAATCCATCCGCACCTATTACTCAAGGAGATTTCTCGCGCCTACTTGACATGCTTGAGAGTACTAGGGAGGCTATGAAAATCCACGAGCGTACCAATCTCATGATGCAAGAAAACATGAGACTCATGAGCAGGGAAATTAGCGAACTCCGTAGACAGAGAACCCCATCCCCGGTTCACCACACATCAATGGATCAGTCTTCTTCTTCCGAGGAAGAACGGCCCCGTGAAAGAAGGCTGCTCGAACGACCTCAGAATTTGGAGCAACTGACGTTCGGATCTTTGGGGTCCCGTGAGGATATTGCACGAGCATTAAGAACCAATGATCCAGGCTTGAGGGACCCTAACCATACTAATCCCACTCAGGGGCAGATGCTCCAGCCCCCTCCTTCCGAGATCGACCGGGGGCGTAGGGAACGAAGTAGAGCAGAAGCAGCTCAAAGAAGAAGGGCATCTCCTGAACAAGAGCCCAGAAGGAACCAGGATACTAGGGCCAGGGAGCAGGAACGGCCCCTAACTAATGCTGATGTACAGGCAATGGTACGCCAGATTATGTCCGAAAGCCGGAACTATACCAATGAAGATTATGGCATTGAGCGAAGCCATACTCCTTTCACTGACGACATCCTCAATTTCCAGTTTCCCCGACGTATTAACCTGCCGCAGATGGACAAGTACAATGGAAGAACCGATCCGGGACAGCATTTGATGCGATACTCGTGGCTCATGAATGCTGCTGCTGCTCCTGACGCAGTGAAGTGTAAAGCATTCCTGATCTATTTAGAAGATGTGGCGCTGCTATTGTTTACCCGACTTCCCCCTCGATCGATATCGAATTACAGGGAATTGAGCGAACGTTTTATGAATCAGTTCCGACTCCATACCCGAAAGTCTAAGAGTGTTATTGAATTATCAAGAATTAAGAAGGCGCCAGGAGAGTCTTTGAGGTCATATCTCGACCGTTTCAACTTAGCCGTGACTGAAGTTAGTGACCCGCATGAGCCCACCATCTTGATGGCTTTGATGGAAGGAGTCGATCCTGACTCCGAGTTTGGAGATTACCTTTCTGGAAAGACACCCTCCACAAGAGAGTTATTTTATGAAAATGCCGATATTCACTTAAAATGAGAGGAGGCCAGGGCTAACTGAAAGAGAAAGTCTGAAGCGGCTTCAAAAGAAAATGTTCAGAGTAACGTCGCCGTGAAGCAGTCTGGGGAAAGTTCCGGAAAAGTTGAAGTGAATGTGGGAAACAAGAGTGGAAACGACAATTCTGGAAACGGTGGCAACAACAATAACCGTAACACGAATGGTAACAGAAGAAATAGAAACAGGGGAAGTGATCCTAACAAAAACCCCGATTCCAGACTTATGAGAATTATACACCGTTGAACGACACTTTGGAGAACATTTACTTGGATACATACAATGTTTTGCAATATAAAAGACCGCCACCCTGCGACTCAACGGAGAAAGAAATGGCAACTGGGAAGTTTTGTTTGTTTCATGGAACTCATGGGGATTCAACCAATGAATGTCGACATTTAAGAGACGTGATTGAGAAGCTGCTGCACGAAGGGAAACTGGATGAATATAAGGTTGTCCCGAGGGACAGAGGGCAAGGAGAGCAGGCTCCAAAACAGATTCAATCTGCTCCCAAGCCTACGGCGCAGCAGAAAGGCAAGGGAATTGTTATCAACTCCATAGTGGGTGAACCCCACCCATCAATCCGCAGTTTTAGAGCGATGGATCAATATGTAAATGCTGCCAAGCATGTAGAGGTGGATGAACGTGATGATTTGGAAGATATCGCCCCCATAAATCAACAAAAGACAATGTTTGACGACATGGTATTCCGTAGCAGAGATAATACTGGGATTCAGTCACCTACCGATGATCCGTTGGTCATTACTACCACCATTGGGCCGGCCTTGGTTCATAAGGTGTTAGTAGACAACGGAAGCTCTGTTAATATTTTATTTAAAAAGTCATTCGATCAGATGAAGCTTGAATCTGAAGATTTGAAGCCATGCGAAGGTTGGATCCGAGGCTTCAACGGGGCGTCGACAGCCCCAATGGGGTACATAGAATTGCCCGTAACCTTTGGACAAGGAGAACGCCGAAGAGTACAGATGCTTCAGTTCGTAGTGTTGGACGTAGATTCGCCTTATAATGCATTTTTGGGAAGGCCTGCCCTTGCTGAGTTCAGGGCTTGCATCGCCCCTTGGTGTTTATTGCTTAAGTTCCCAACTGAAGCCGGAACTGGAGTAATGAGAGGGGATCAAGTCTCCGGACGGGCCTGCTATGTTGCCGAATTAAAGATGTTGATGAAAGGACTTAACATCGAAAGTAAAGATGCCTCGCCTCCTCCGAAGGAGGGCTCGGCGTAGCAATTAGAGGGATCGGCCCCGAAGGAGTTGCCCAAAGGAACGCCTGACGACCTGGATCCTAGAAAAGACGAGGAACTAGAGACTAGAAATGCAAATCCTAATGAAGCGACAGTGGACATTCCTATTGATGAAGCTGATCCAACAAGAGTTTTGAAGATCGGATCTCAGTTGGATCCACGTCGGGCCGAAGAACTAACGGACTTCTTGAAGGCGAACTTGGACGTGTTTGCCTGGACCCACGCTGACATGTGTGGGATATCACCATCCATCATAAGTCACTCACTAAATGTAAACCCGAAACACCCGCCTGTGAAGCAAAAGAGACGTATGCTGGGCCCAGAGAGGTCGGCTGCTCTCAAAGAAGAAGTGGAGAAGCTGAAACAGAACGGATTTATCCGAGATTCGACATATCCCGACTGGATATCGAATCCCGTCTTAGTAAAGACGCCGAATGGAAAGTGGTGGACTTGCATTGATTTTTCAGATTTGAACAAAGCTTTCCCGAAATATAGTTTCCCACTTCCCAGGATTGACCAGCTTGTGGATTCGACAGCAGGACATGAACTTCTCTCTTTCATGGATGTATATTCCGGATACAACCAAATTCCTATGCACGTGCCAGATCAAGAACATACGAGCTTCGTTACAAATTTGGGGTTATATTGTTATGTTGTAATGCCATTCGGATTGAAAAACGCCGGAGCCACTTATCAGCGCTTGGTGAACAGAATGTTTTATAATCAAATAGGGAAGACTATGGAAGTTTATGTGGATGATATGCTTATCAAATCGAAACAGTCCTCCAGCCATACGCAAGACCTGGCAGAAATGTTTGGTATCCTGCGAAGTATCAGATGAAGTTGAATCCTTTGAAGTGTTCATTTGGAGTGGCATCGGGAAAGTTTCTAGGCTTCATTGTGAGCTCCCGAGGAATTGAAATTAATCCCAGCCAAATAGCAGCGATTAGAAACATTGAAGAGCCAAGAAGAATTAAAGATGTTCAAAGTCTTGCAGGGAAAGTAGCCGCGTTGAGTAGATTTATCTCCAAAGCCATAGACAAATGCTTTTTTGATTTGATTAAAAGGGGAAAGAAGAACTTCGAGTGGACTCCGGACTGTGTTGAGGCCTTTCGAAATTTATTGGAACTACTAGAAAAACCGCCGATTTTGTCAAAGCCAGTGGATCACGAAGAATTGTTTGTTTACTTGGCAATCTCGGCTTACGCTGTTAGCACAGCCTTGGTTCGAGAAGAAGACAAAGTGCAAAGGCCAGTATATTATGTAAACAAGAAATTGGCAGCGGCAGAACGCAACTACCCAAAGATTGAGAAACTCGCTTACAACCTCCTAATCGCATCCCGAAAACTTCGTCACTATTTCCAAGCTCATCCAATAACTATATACACTGACCAGCCTCTGAGGCAGATGTTGCAGAGACCCGAAGCATCGGGAAGGTTGATCAAATGGAATATAGAATTAAGTCAGTTTGATTTAAATTTTCAGCCACGAAGGTCGATCAGGGGGCAAGCTCTGGCAGACTTTATAGCAGAGTTCACTATCCCAAAGGAGGAAGTGATCGATGACAGGGTGGTCAAGTCCGAAGATGAGTTAAAGATAGATTCATGGAAGCTATACACAGATGGAGCCAAAATCGACCGAAGGTCCGGAGCTGGAATCGTCTTAGTTACTCCTGAAGGGCGGTCGTTATATTACGCTCTACGACTAGAATTTTCGGCGACTAACAATGGCTCTGAATACGAAGCCCTGATTGCCGGGCTGAAGCTTGCTAAATACCTCGGAATAAAAATGTTGGACATATTCTGCGACTCCAAAATCGTTGTTTGCCAAGTGCGAAAGGAATTTGTGGCTCGGGGACCTCGACTCATCGCCTACCTCGAGAAAGTGGAAAAGCTGTTGAGCAACCTGGAGCGGTACAGTATAACGCATATCCCAAGAGCCGAAAACCAAAAGGCAGACAGGCTGGCAAAGCTAGCTAGTTCCGACAACCCAGAGGAAACTGAAATAATTCTGATTGAAACGTTGAAATCACCAAGCTTTGAATCGATGGAAATTGAGTTCGCTTTCGAAGCAGAACCAGAGAAGGAGTCGTGGATGACCCCAATTAAGAACTTCCTTAAGAATGAGACACTCCCATCAAAGAAGAGTGAGAGAAGGGCTATAGTTCGCAAGGCTACCAGATATGTCCTATAAGATGATACTCTTTATAGGCAAGGATTTTCTATGCCCCTGTTACGATGTATAGCACACGACGACATCAGACGTGTACTAAGAGAAGTACACGAAGGTGAGTGTGGAGATCATACAGGAGGTCAGACGTTAGCGAAAAAGATATTGCGGTATGGATACTTCTGGCCCACAATTAATAAAGATGCAGCTGATTATTCACGACGCTGCGATAAGTGCCAGAGATTCGCCAAAATCCCCAGAGCACCGTCGACCCAACTCAAATCGATGGTGAGTCCTTGGCCTTTTGCCACGTGGGGAATTGATATCATCAGAGTTCTATCGATTTCTAAAGGAGGAGCGAAATATGCAATAGTCGCTGTGGACTATTTAACGAAGTGGGTGGAAGCCGAGCCATTAACCAAGATCACGGCGAGAAAGGTGATAAGTTTCGTGGTTAGAAATATTATATGTCGATTCGGGATCCCAAGGACCATTATAACTGACAACGGAACCTAGTTCGATGGTACTGAATTCAGAAATTTCAGCCAGAAATATAAGATCGACAAACGGTATACTGCGGTTGCTTATCCGCAGTCGAACGGGCAAGTTGAAGCAATAAACAAAGTTATAAAATCCATCCTCAAGAAACGGTTAGAGCGCGCAAAGGCGAAATGGGTTGACGAATTGCCCTTAGCTTTGTGGGCATATCGAACAACATTTAAGACCGTTACTGGTCATACCCCTTTCTCTCTCTCTTTTGGTTCAGAAGCAGTAATTCCAGTAGAGCTTAAAGTTCCTTCCCACCGGGTGACGTATTATGACCCGATGACGAATCAGGCACTCTTACTCGAGTCTCTTGATGAAATCAAAGAAAAAAGGGACGAAGCGGATTTGCGTGCGGCAAGACATCGACGTCAGATGGCACGCTATTACGACAAAAAAGTTCGCCTTAGGACTTTTGAACCAGGAGATTTGGTGCTAAAGAGAGTCTTTCCATCCCTTCCTCACCTCGGTCCAAAGTGGGAAGGACCCTTTGTCATCCAACGGAAACTTGAAAAAGGAACCTTCAAGTTAACGACCTTAGATGGCGAAGAAGTCCCTAGGGCATGGAATGCCCAACACTTGATGCGATATTTGGATTAGAAATGTTGTACTCTTTGTTATTTTTCTTATGAACTCTGTAAAAAGGCACGACTTGCCTTAGGAAAATCTGATGATATGAATGAAGGACTATAAAGTGGATGTAGGCTACGACTTAGCCGAACCACTATAAAAATATCGTGTGTCATTTACTTTCATGCATTATATATATATATATATATACCTTCATCTACTATTCTGTTGCGATTATGGAATATAAGATGATTTAAAACCTAAAAGGTTGAAAACGGTTTATACGCAAGAAAAAGCACAACGACTATTTGTGCGACAAGACATAAAAGAATGGGAAAACGACATTCTTAACTCTAACTCTCGAGAATTGAGAGAGAGTATAAAAGGACGGGAAGACGACGTCCTCTGAGGCGTGAAGGTGCACCCAGACAAGAGACCGCCTCAGTAAGAACTCTAACCTGAGTATAAGACAGGAGAGTATAAAAAAAATGCCAGAAAAAACGACAGGCAATGACGACACAGAAAAGGCAATCCCGTCAGAAAATCGGGGACATTCAGACTACTTGATTAAGTCTTGAATAGTTTTTTGAGATCGACTGGGGGCATATATGTATACACATATTTCCCCCTACCATAACTTCATTACACAACTATAGTAAAACATGCATTCTTACATAAGTGCAGAACTAATGGCTAACAGACATTGCAGAAAATGAATTATTATTTTATTTACGAATGAATAAATTTGTACAGGAAAATAGCCAAAAAGAAGGTGCAAGAGCCACCCTTATAGCAGCAACTGTTGGTCTACCAAATGCTAAAACGACACAAGACAACCCACTATTTAGATTTCGAGTGAGGCTTGGACTTCTTGGCGGCTTTCTCCGCATCCTTTGCCTCTTTCTCGGCCTCCGTCAAGATGCGCTTTGATTTTTTCTTTCCTGAAGATGCGGCGCTGGAATCGGTTGACTTCTTCCCGGAGGGCGGAGCGCTGGAATCAAGAGAAGATTTTTTAGCGAGTTCCTCTGTAATAGATCTAGTTGAAAGCTTAACAACTAACCTTGATCCCGCATCCACAACTGCGAGAGGCTTGAGGATTTCAGGGTCTAAGTCTTCAGCTTTTAACTGCAAGCGTTTATCTTGGTCAGCTTTCATTGCAGCCAAAGTAACATCATCTGCACTCTTCGACTCCCCGACTATTGCCACCTCTGGATCTTCCTCATGTCCTCCGTCGCCGCTATCATCCTTTAAGGCTGCTATCATTTCTTCATCACGGGAATGTCAGCCTTAGACGGTTCGCTTTCTTCTCCCAAATCTATAGGAGCAGCCTTGTCCTTCCCTCCTTTTGCCTTTTCCGTAGGCTCTGCCCCAGAGGCGGCTCCCTGAGTCACATCTGTCTTTCCGGATGGCTCAATACCTACAGAGTGAGAAGCAACAGTTATCAACTCAGGAGAGAATAATGGGTTTTTCATCGATTGCTCAATCATGTGGCGAAAGGTAGAAATAGCCTTGATGAATTGAGGAGAAAATGTAGGGATACCTTCCGAAGACTTCTCGGCAGGGGTAACTGCTGTCTCTGATGCCATTTCGGGGATAGGGGATAGCAGAGTTGTTCGAGGGATTCCCGGGTTTTCAGGATCATACCCCTCTACTTCAGAAGTTGCGGGGGTAGTAGAAGAGGAACCAGCCTCGGGAACGTTCTTCTGTTTAGTCCTCCGCCTCTCTTCTTCCATAGCATCAGCAATGAGGCGGCGCCCTTCAGCTAGGCGTTCTGGCTCATCGTCCCTTAAGTATTTCTCCATCAGCTTGTCTTCGTCGATGGAATCAACCTTGAGCTCCTCTTTTTCCCACTCAACGATCTGACTCCATACTTGGACTAGAGTAGATGGATAGTCCTCAATCCAAGAAATGTTCCGGCGACGGATGATGTGTGTAAAGAATTCAATCATTAATTCGCCGAAACCCTGAATCTCTGCCTCCGCCTCTGACAATTATTTGCGGGCCTCCTCAGCGGATTTGATAGCACATTCGACGTTACCCTCCGCCAGGGCAGCTCTGTTCTCCGCCTCCATTAGCTTAGAAGCCAAGTCAGCGTTTGTCTTTTCAAGCTCAGCATTCCTCCTTGCTAACTCAGCATTTTTCCGTTCAAGGTCAGCATAAGCAAGGCGCGTTTTAGCGGCATCTGACTTAGCATCTTCAGCTTGCTTTTTTAACTCAGAACGCTCTTGAGTGTGAGATTCAAGCAAATCATGATAACGTTTTTGCATATCTTCAAATTGTTGTTTGAAGCTAGTAGCGTCCCTTTGAGCAACAACAAGCTGGGCCTGTGTGTCCTCTAAATCTTTTCCTAGATTCTTTAAGGCCTTTGCATCTTCTTCCATGGTTTTTTGCATTGAATCAGCATTCGTGATTAGAGTACGGATGATTCTGGAAAGGTTGCGTGAATATTTGAACATTTCAGAATACTATTTTTCGACCGCATCTATCTTCGCTTTGGCCTCATCTGCCCACCTGGAAGAAATAGGCTCGAGGGCAGGTAAAAAAGTTAAGTTCTTGAAATAATGTTCGGGAAATTGCTCCTCCAAATACGCCCGCTTGATTGCGGTTTCAGCATCTAGTGGTGGAGGGGCGGGGATCGTCAACTCAGTATCCCTGTGCGTGGAGGATTCAATAGTATCTTTATCTGTTCTAGGCCGTTTAGCAGGGACCTTGCGTTTACTTCGCGACTCAGTATCCTTTGGCGGGCTTCTCTCCCTGCTGCGCTTTTCTTGAAAGGAGGTGGAGTCTTTTGGTTGCGGCCTGTCCTCTTCCCTACGACCTTGATAACCTTTATATCTTTCTGGATCCGACCGAACGGGAGAGCGAGAACGCGAGGTTCGAGAGCGGTAGGGTTCATAAGGCCTTCTCTCCTCCCTACTGCGATCATCGCGGCGATCATACTCAGTGTCATAAGGCGGATTGGACATGCTGCGGCGGAGCTTCCTGATATCATAGTAAGATCGGGACATCATGCCTGCACAATAAGACAAATGAAATTCAGAATCAATAGTTTCATAGAGAGAGAGGTGCAATGAGTGGCAATGCTATTGTGTAAAGTGTGTGCTAAGCGGTGTGTTTCCCCCCAACCAATCCGAGTCCGAAGCTAGACTAGTACGGGCAGGCTCTTTGGCCTTAGCAGGAGTGGTCTCTTCAGAAGAGGTGAAAACTAAAGGATCCTTCCTAAAATCCTCTGAAGTGTATATAGTTTCAGGTAAGGGGAGATCCCCCAAACCCTGAAATAATGGGTCATCAGTACTAGGGACATCTCCCTCGGAAGCATCAAGTGGCGACTCTTTGGAGAACGTTGACCTTTCTGGAGAAATGGCATCCTCAGGAGCAGTATACCCTTCGCGATGCTTTTCGGCCAGATTAGCCAATTAATCGTCTTGAGTAGAAGATGGAGAAGACGAAGTTTGAAGAGGCATTGTAGGAGCTCCCGAACCTTCTCCTGTCTCTGGGACTACATCCACTGGAGGAATATATACGTATGGAGCCGTCCCATGACCGATACTATGAGTAACAGATAGCAGCCCATGAAAGTGAAGATATTCGTCCTTAAGGACTTCATCAATAGTCAGGAACTTCTGATCGCCAATAAGGAGCTGGTGCATCCGGTCAAAGAACACCTGGTCTGATATTTGTTTTGGGTTGTTGACTGCAAACAAAAAAGAAAAACGAGTTAAGGCGATGACTTGAATGTATAGAGCCAAGATTTAGAAAATCAATGCTTTACTTGATTTCGTCCACCTCCTGGCACACCCAGGCTGTCGCTTCACGTAAAACCATTCCAGTCTGGAATCTCCAGCTTTACTACTGAATGGCGCTGAAATTATCTTCCTCTTAGGGACAGACTCAAAATAGCAGAAAGAAGGAGTTTCTCGAGTCCGATGCTTGAAGTTGTAGAAGAAATGAACGTCATCGAAAGTGAGCTCTATTCCTAAGATCTCGCGATATGCTATGTATAAGGTGTGTAAGTAGGCATAAGAATTGGGATGCAACTGCATGGGGGCAATCCACATTTGTCTAAGAAAATCAACGATGAAGGGAGAAAATAGAGGGATAGCACCGACCATGCACATCAATCGAGTGATTGCCATATATCCTTCTGGACGATTGTGGGGACAGTCAGATCTCGAAGGCACTAGAGTGTCCCTTTTTAGTATCCCGTATTTTAAACAAATTCGGATAAGTCGGTCGTTGTCGATTGTTGATTCAACAGAATCTTGGGGTGATTCCAATATGATAGCCGATTCAAACTCATCAGGAGCCCGGTCGTCACCAATCCCTCCTTCCTCCTCAAAACCTAGAGAAACTTCATCCTCCGAAGACACATTGTCACTTTCGCGATTTCCAACCTCGTAATCTGAACCCTCATCATTCCATTCTGGATCAGAAGGGGAGGATATGTCCTCGAGAGTGATTTTGTTGGATGTTTCCGGGGCCTCTTTCTTCGCAGCTATTCTAGAAGAGCGTTTGGGTCTCATGGTCATAAAACTATTGAAGAAGCAATAGCACAAATTAGAGTAAATTAGCCCCCCGTGACATGTGTGCAAACTAAAGTGTAAACAGTGTATGCGGAAAGTGTAAAGTAGATGTTTAAAAGTGTGACGCAAAATTTCGGCAAAGTATAAAGAATTGAAGTAGTTCTTGACGTTCAGTTACGTTCGCAAGGCACTATCCTAACTGTCCATTAAGTTGAAGATTATGCCAAAAGTTGATTGGGCCAGTTAAAAAAGTTTTTGTGCATTAAGATTGACTGCCCTTCGGTTCGGTTCGGGTGCATTCATTGGGATCGGATCGGGGGCGTGGCCTTGTCTTGGGTTCAGACAAACTTTGAAACTCAGAGATCAAAGTCAGATCGGCTCGGAGATGGATTCCCCTAACGGTTCAGATCGGACCATGTAGTCATGCTTCTCCTCCTTTATTTTACAGTCCGACCCGATCCGGTTAGGTGAACACACTTCTCCTCCTTTTCACTTTCTAGTCCGATTCGATTTTGAGAATCCTCTCCGACCCGGTCCGGTCAAATGAGCTCTGTTTCCATCTTTGACCTTTGCCCTGACCCAATCCAGACTTGTGAATCTCTCCTCCTTTCCTTCTTGTCCTCCAACCCGAACCGATCCCCTCAATCCTCTTCTTCTTTTTCCCCTTTCTCAACCACAGTCAAATCCACATCCCTCTCCAAAGCTCCAGTTAAAGACGAGCGCATGCTTCATTTAACCTCTCAGCGCCTCGAGATGGTGGTAGAACCACCCACGACGACGACAGGGGAGGAGGGAGACACGATATCGAAGCAAGAGAGGATCCATGTTCAAATCATTCAAAATCAACCACAAATCTCAATTGAAGGACGTTGTTACAAAATTAATTGAAGGATTCAAACCTACCAGAGTATGTAAATTGGAAATTCGCACGAAAATGGTGAAAAGTTCTTAGTTCTTTTTTTTGGAGTTCTGAAGCGGAAAGGTAAAACAATAAAAGAAAATGAGAGAAAGACGAAGACGCAGTTTATATAAAGAAGCAGAGTGACCATTCGTCTCCCCGATCAGACCGGAACAACAGTCTAGTAGCAAAGCTTGGCCCAATAGTCCAATGAAAAATAGAAAGAAGAGGGGGTCTGTTCGGATCGGAATTCGAACCGAACAGAATTCTGTAACTCAGCAGTGAAAATCAAAGAAAAAATTACTTAGAAGACGCTGTGCAATGATGATCAAAGCATGCTCCGTCTCCAACAGAAGCATCCTTTGAGGGGGCAAAATGTTAGCCCACTTTGTGAACTGGGCAACACAAAGTCGAAATGTGAAACATTGAAGAACTTGAAAAGCGTTATAGCGGGTCGGATCGGAGAGATATAGCGGGTCGGATCGGAGAGGTTTTGCTGTTCGGATCGGTGAGCTGTTATTGTTGGAATCAGAGAGGCACTGCTGTTCGGATCGGATAGCAACCTACTGCCAGTTGGAGCGGAGGGCTGCCTGCTACAGAGCCAGATCGGAACGGAGCAAAAGTGGATGAAGACTTAGCCTTGGGACAATCCGGATCGGATCGGATACCCCGATCCGAACCCCTCTTGCACGCTCCTCCGATCCGAACCCATATTCCTCATCACTCTCCCTCATGATCGCCTGGTTATTCGGAGCGGTTATAACCAGTTCCTACCCACAACGTCCACTGCTCTGATGCGTTGTCAACACTGGAATCCATCCGAACCCGAAGCTGATGGGATGGAAGACACGTGGCTCCGATCCGGATCGGGTTCTGAGCAAATTTTCACCTATAAATACCCTGTCTGGAGACAATGAAAAGGATCTTCTTTTTAGCACTTTGAGAGTTCAACCACTTTCATAAACCGAATTCCAGCACTCCCAGATAATCCAAATCATCTTTCAACATTTGTTTTGAGACAATTGAGTGAATGTATGTGAGTTGTGAGTGAAATTGAGTGAATATCTCATTGTAATTGCAACTATATCATTGAGAAAGTGATTGACAAGTGGATGTAGGCTTTTCTTCGCCGAACCACTATATATTCTGTGTCTCTATTTTACTTTTGATCTTATTTCATTCTGCTTTTTGTTAGTTTGGGTGTTAGAACCACTTTTTGGTCTAACAGATATAGTCCACAACTTTGTTTAAAAGTATGCTTATTATTTGGAAAGACCGGGATCGGATTCAAGTCCGAAAACCATTCCAAGTAATAATATGACGCTATTGAAGACTTGGAAGTGATGAATAAAGACCGGGAATCTTTGGATTATTTGGATTGATTGCTGATGTCTTGAATCAGGATATACACATGAAACGAGGTTATAAGTGGCATGAGGTCTGAATATATTTGAGGATTTTCGGATTTTTGTTCCGTTCAGACCCAGAATGGACTTGTATGGATTGTGTGTCTGACATTGTAATTTGTCCATATAGCACTGATTCATGTGAATATATATCGGATTTGTGGCAATTGATTATTCCTGTCTCTAAGTTACATTCTTAGAGGTTATGTATTGATTGAAATCAGTGACACGTGAAAGATTGACAATGGCATACTCAAGTTATGGAATGAGCTAATGATGATCGAAGCAGGGCTTATTTAAGCAAAGCTTTGTGTATACCGTGACATCGACAAGCCTCACACCCCAGATGATGAGAAACTGGCGGTTAGGTTGTTGACATATATACATGATTTTGTGATTGATAGTTGCGGCAGAGGTACCTCTTTTGAATTTTGGGAATAGGGTATGTTCAGGGGTCCGTTGTCTGGACGAAAATCGTTGATCTACCTCGCGGTTTGTAGTTGGTGTCTGAAGTCTGGACGGAAAAGCCGTGTTACACTTCGTTTGTATTCCGATTGATCTTTCGTGCCAGGAATCATCAAGTTGGAAACCCAATCTCCAATACGCGCCTCACAGTTTTGTGTATATATATATATATATATGTATAGCGACATAGTATTATGGGGTACTATGCCGTCTAAGATTGATACATTTAATTTCGAAATTGTTTTCACTCTATGCATTGATGATAATATGAAAGAGGATTTTCATGTATGAAAACATGTTTGGTTATCATAAGACAATACTCACCCATCTGGTGTGCGCTTGCATTGTGTGATGTGGGACGAGCTTATGATAGCTTCATTTTTCAAAAGTCATTGCGAATTTGTTGCACGGGTATTCACATGGAGTAAACCCATTCCGCATTAACGGCGTGGCCCGGTGAACTTCCCAACTTTAAAATAAACCCTAAACAAATAACTGTTTTATGTTCTCACACCATTCCCATGACTGACCTGGAGTTTATTGTTCCTTCCTAAACTCTGGGTGCCTATTAATTTTCACTCGGGTAGCTAGTAGTTTAGTTTACAGTTATTGATCAAGGAGCAAGATTCCGAGCGCTTTCTGAGTTGGAGTCCACGCTAGAGTTGAAGCTTCCGCTATATCACATCGTTTCTTCCATTGAGAGTATAGTTATTTTCTTCCGCTGTATATGCTGTAACTCTGATATTCCATGTAACTCTGATGTAATATTGTATTATGATATGAAAAGTTTTGTTATTTTGTTCAGCATATGTTGGTACCCATAACAATCCGCCTTTATGAACGGTTTAAGTTGGTTTAATTATCGGCAAAAAACCGGGCAAAAAGACGGGTATGTTACATCCTTGTTTGAAACCCCACCATCCAGTCCCTCTCAAAACTCCACCAACAGCGCGTGCAACTCTGATCATCGGACAACCTTGCGCGGACTTCTACAGCTCCTCCATACAAGTGAACTGCACCATTATTTTTTTCTACTGTTAATGTTTGAAACTGAAACCCGCGCCATGCACACCTCGAACGCATCCCGCCCAGGCCCCCCGGAGCACCTTTACCCACCGGTGAACCAGCACCTCACCTGCCTCCGCATACACAGAGAAACCCATGCCAATCTCCCCTCTTCTCCATGCTGCAATCGACTGTGCTTCACCAAAAATGCGATAGTCTCTTCCAGTCCGGGTAAGGCCATTGCCAAAACCTCCAGTGGCTTGCGAACTTCGGGTATTGATGTTCTTCGATCATGCTCAGTCCAAATACAATATCCATTGCTCGAATTTGTGCACCACCATTCATCCTCTCGAATGCCATGGGTCTCAGCAATTTTTTTCTCTTTTCTACATCAAATAGAAAATGTTTGAACTCCTGAAACGCGTACGGATGGAAATAAAAATGTTTGAACTCCTGAAACGCATACGGATTAGAAGCGAAGGGGAAATAAAAATGGAGCGAATGTTTATTTAGAGGAGCACCATGGAGAGCAAGTTACTTAGATATATAGGTTTGCAGAAAACTTAGAGTAGCTTTGTATTTTAAATGGATGGGTACATAGTTGAGGTTCCTAAAATTTTAGCTTGAACAGTTCGCCTAGAAAAAGAGAATTAGGGTAGGAGAGATTAGACCGTGCATGTTGTCATGTTTTAGGGTAGGCACTCTGTACGTTTTATTTTGAGATGAAGGGTTACGTGTTTGTTGAAGAGAGACATGATTTGCCTTTGCTGTGACCATAAGTTAAGTTTACGGTATAAATTTAATAATATTATATTCTAATGAAACTTTGCAACGAAGAAATGTTTCAAAATAACTACCATCGACTAATATTTTTTCGAGACAAATGCCAATCCTAGCATAAAAAAATATTCTGGACCAAATGGGACATGTTTCGTCAAATTCCAAGGTCGTTTGTGAAAAGTCCTTTATAAACATCGATGAAAAATCAAGGGTTTAAAATTCCAATAATTATAGAAAAAAATTCAAAAAAATATGAGACCTTGACATTTTACTAGACCTTTTCCTAATAGATCCAATGAATCTTGTTTCATTAAATTTAGAGTTTGTTTAACCAGTCGTTTACTCGTTAAAAGTTACCCCTGTCTAAATAATCTAAACAATTGAATAGAACAAAGACCTTTTTGGCCGCAGAAGTCACATACGACAACGGTTTTCCACGAAATTTGATTTTCTTACAATAATTTAACGATACGGTTTCAATGAAACTAATTTCATCGAAAACTAAGACAATTTGTAAAAGTGATTATTTTTAACGCTTATATAATATCGAATTAAATATTATTTAAATTACCAAATAATTCAAAATAAATTATTTTCAACCTATATATCTAATCAGAATATATATACAACTTCAAATAAAATTATACAACTCGATATTGACAGTTTCAGATTAACTGATATTCAAATTATATTAAAAATCCTTATTTATTTATTTATTAATAAATGTTATATATATAACGATTTCCATAGCGACTATTTTAAAAATTGAATTGGACATAGTTAACAAATTATAACACGAAATCTGAATTTTTCTCTTTCATATGAAAATTATTATCAACTAGATTGATACATTTCTTATTTCACACGATTCCGACTTATATCGGATCCGGTATATCCAGTTAAAGTTCAAATCATAAATTTCGAACTATCGCACCATTTCAAGTTCATTTATAAATTAAATATAAATTAATGTTCAAACTTCATTTTAATAACCGATATTCAATATTAAAATCGATTAATATTCCAATATAATATTTAAAACAATAAATTAAATAAAATATTTGACGACCAAAAATACGGGATATTACAATCTTCCCTCCTTAAATGAATTTCGTCCCCGAAATTACTAAGGTAAGAAAGAATGTTACAAAACCATTATCTTTAAAATCCTATTGATTTTAAATCAAAACCATTTCAATATTATTAATAATATTTTATTTTTATTTTTCAAAAATTTTGAATTTTTTTTCTAACACTCTGAATTCCCAGAAAAATTGGGAGAGTCTCCCTTGTACGAAGTGACATCTGCGATATCAATATATATACATCGACCCACTTGGTCGGAAAACACAATTCAAGACCCAAAATTTTATATTTTCGCGTAAGCGTACCTTATGCGAGTGCTATTGAGCATACTTTCTCAATTTATTGCGATCAAAATAGCAACTCAATATGTCATGTAAGTAGCAATTACATGAATAATTTAAATACCATTTCGTTAGTCAACCCGTTAACTATACCAGTATCCAAACTAAACATATAACATCATTTATTTGCAAATACAAGGTTAAACCATTAATTTCACTTTATATGTGATTCCATTCAAAATCAGAATTTATTCCTTTAATCACCAAATCATTGACTCTTAATCAAACCAGTAATGAATTATACTCATTCCATCTAACATACAATCAATCAACCATGCACACCAACTTAATCAAATCATTCAATTTGAAATTATATCCAACATCAATAATCACTTTGGTTCAACATACTTTAGTTTAACATATTTTAATATCAGTTGATTAAATATTCGATTGATTTCCGTTTAACTTCCATTGATTCAATTTTCCAATTCCAAATTTATCTTATTTAATTCTAAAATTCATTCTCAACTCCACTTAACATAGTTAAGTTCCAATTTCATTTAACTTATTCTTAAGTTAAATTTTGTTTAACTCAATTCAGTGTTAAAATTATCATTTACCAATTTCATATTGAAATTTCTTCTGGTCATATTATTCCAATTTTTTGCTCAATTCGAATGTCATTCTAATCAATCAAACAAATCAATATTTTAATAATTTGATAAAATTATTCTTTTTCTATATAAAATATAATTTTGGGTAAAATAATTTCATTTACCCTATTTACAAAAAAATATTGTACCAACTGCCAGTTCTATGCTTCTCAACACTTGAACCAATCAAACGACACAATACAAAACATTTGTATATGAAATCTACAAATACGCTCTCTCATACATATGCTCAACTCAATCTAGGATATTTCTAATCCCATCTCTATCGAGTTACGACACAGAGCCAAGGTTATTACTAAACCATTGCTCTGATACCACTGTGACGACCCGACAGATATAGACACCCGAATTTTGACAATAATACATAAAACTCAAATTACTTGCCGAAACCCCAGTATCAAAAACATCAGATAGTTATTAGAAAGAATATAGAGGGTGAGATAAGGAAGAAAGGAATAATAGAATAGAAGAAGAAGAAGAACACAACACATAATCAGAGTCTCACATCGCAGCGGAACAAAATATATTATAGAAACAAATCTTTACTGGGAGCTTTAAAAATACTTACAATCATCAGAGTACATCACATATTTGGACAGTTATAATGCCATGTCCTCATATACCACAACACACAGCGAAATAATATATCATATGTCTGGACTCTTCCAACTTGTCTCTTCACTGCATCCGATAACTTACAGCCCTGTCTAACCCGAGCATTACAAACACATGGATCAGTCTGGTGAATCAGAGTGAGAAAAACACACTAAGTTTACGGGTAACATCCAAATTGATTTTAAAGTTAAAATCTTTTCGAAAGAAAGGAAAATAGTAAGACCAAATCCATACATAACTATGGACGGTTTTTAACTTACTATAACCCAAAACATTTTTGAAATCAATATACTTTGTGATATTACAATAATGTCTAATATCAAATAAATAGCAATGTAGCAGAACGCTTGCATCTCACGCTCCACATACATAGTATACAATCAAAACCGCAGGCATTTATTGGAGAATGGATTTCCAACTATGGCAAGGTACGGGACCACCTTCTAACAATGTACCTCTGGAGATGAATACATTGGGGATTCAACAAGAAACTTCTTGCAACCCCGACTAAACATGACCGGCGCCTCACTTCGCTTGAGAGTACCGAATATATCATTACCACGGTTGGGGGCCAGCCAACCAAACCGATAACATACAAATAAAATAAAAGGGACAACCGAAGGGACTTAATTTCACCAGATCAGGGAATGATATACCCTTTTGATGGGTGCGACCCACATAGCCATGCGACCTACCCGATTTTATACCATTTCCCGGTTGAAGAGGCTTGAGGTCCAAATTAACTGATTAATTAATTTATCATTATGATATTATTAATTAATTCTTCTGAACATCGACCACCATTCACTTTGAATGCCACATCGTCAGATCCGTTGGATATCACTTAATTGATTTCCACAAAAATACTCTGAGCGTTAAGCCTAGAGAAGTGCTGTAATAACCCGAATTTTAACAACGTGTTAAGACAAGATTCAAGGCAGAATTAAATGTTAAATTCTGAATCAGGAGAAACAGGCTATGCCATTGCGTTCGTCTCGGAAAAATACGCGAAATAGAGTCCGAAATTTCGTAAATCGGAGTCCGTATGACCGAGATATGGCCTTCGGAAGTTTCACGAAAAATCAGAATTCAAAACAGATTTCAAATTTTCAGAAATCAGGCTAGGCGGGAAAAATCCCGCCAGAACCAGGTCGACCTGGGGGTCGACCTGGGTGGGACTAGGTCGACTGGGGAGTCGACCCCAGGGTCGATCTGGGGGTCGACCTGCCTGGTCGGCCAGGTCGGCCAGGTGCACCTGTTTTGGCTCCTGGGTCCTGTTTTGGAGGCTTGTGACGATTTTTGAGGGCTGGGATCTATCCTAGGGTTAATCTAACGGCCTAAACTACTCCTAATCTCTATAAAAAGACCCTAAGCCTACCCTAAACCTCTCATAATTCACTCATACCACGAAGTGCTGCCCAAATGTCGAGTGATCATGGCCTCCATCTCCAATTCCTAGAGACTATGCATTCAAATCGGGTTCAAATCAAAAGGTGCAAGCTTGCTACACCAAATCGAGGCCAAATCAACGTTGCTATGCGAGTTTCATGACGGTTCTTCGACAAAGGAGCCACCTTTCTTCGTCAAGATGATGCATGACCCTTTTCCTAAGCCACGCTATGTAAGTTCCAGCTACTTCGAGATGTTAACGGTAGTTTAATGATGACATGGGATAAAATGAGATGTAACATGAGTATGTTAACCTATGTAAACCTAGTTTGCCCCTTTATCATGAACATATGACTTTGGGTTATGTTTTAGCGACTAAACCATGCTATTCATGTTGCATTGGACTTAGTTTGCCATGCAAGATTGGACCTTTACTTGTAGTATGGTAGCATGAACATTTAGAGCCACTTTGACTTGTGAAATAGTTGCATAAATTGGACTTTGGGCTTATGCATGTAAATGAAACCAACTTGTGATATCATGTTTATGTAAGGTCAAATCCCGTTATGATAATATGCAAGTTTGTGGCCAAACTTCCTATGATAATATGCAAGGTTGTGGCTAAACCCTTTTATGTTATGCATGTTTGGAGCCAATCCCTTTTGTGGCATCATGCATGTTTTGGGTCTACATGTAGCCATAGTATACCTACTATGTTGACTCGCTTTTACTCAAGTGAAAACACGTTTTGGGGTAGGATAGACAAACATGAGAATGACGCGAAAAACTTGATTTAAGGTTACATGTGAACACGACATGTAAGTTGAACCAAAATGAGAACATGACATTCATGATACATTTAAATATGATCATGACACGTGGGTAAACATGGGACTTGGAATTAGACTCGTATGGGTTGTAAGTGTAATATAACACTAGACCAAACATGAAAGTGGCCATTTCGAGGTTGGGTTGAGTTTGTAGCATAAATCTACCCGGACCCGCCCGGCTTAACTAGTGGCTACAAACAATAGGATCCAATGTGAGAAGTTGGTCATGTCGCGCTTAAGACCCGAGGTTAGACTAGGTTGTGGTGTAAATCTACCCGGACCCGCTCGGCTTAACTAGTAACCACAACAAGGTCTAATGTGAGAGGTTGAGAGTGCATTAATTAAATTAATGCCACATGATAAGGTTAAGTAAATTTGACTAATGACACTTAACCGATATGACACGAATGGGTAGGTTAAGTGGGACCGGGTTTGATTTCTTAATGACACTTAACCATACAAGGTGATTAGGGGATGGGGTTAAGTAGTTTACACTTAACTAATCCAACTTGATAATTAGATGGGGTTAAGTAATTAAGGCTTAACTAATCTAAACACAGTAATTAGATGGGGTTAAGTAATTAAGACTTAACTAATCTAAACACGGTAATTAGATGGGGTTAAGTAACCTATACTTAACTAATCTAAACACGGGAATTCGACGGGGTTAAGTTAAACACTTAACCAATCTAAACTTGGTAATTCAATGAGGTTAAGTAACCAATACTTAACCAATTTAATATGATAATTTAATGGGGTTAAGTAACTTATACTTAACCAATTATACGTGATGATTTGATGAGGTTAAGTAACCTACACTTAACCAATCTAATACGTGGGTCTGGTAGGGTTAAGTCACAAGACCTTTCAAATTAGGCTTAACCATTGTAATACGATTAGTGGATGGGGGTTAAGTTAACCTACACTTAACCAATCCGACTCGACAATCTGATGGGATTAAGATAATCTATGCTTAATCAATCTAACATGATAATCTGATAGGGTTAAGACAAATAAATACTTAACCAATTTGACTTGATAGGGTTAAGTCATGAGCTTCTTGGTACACTTAACTAACTTGTAGGGCTAAGCCTTGAACTTGAGTACTTAGCCAATCTTGACATGATTCGCATGCGGGTTAAGTCATGAACTTGGATAACAACACTTAACCAATTTGACAAAACCCTAGCTCAGGGGACTAGGTTGGAAATCGTAGTTAACAAGGATAGTGGAAAGAGGGGCTAAGCGGTAAACCTTAGTTAAGGGTAACTAAGTAATAATTCTTAGCTAAGGACATGGGACTAGTTCATAAAGAGATGAGTAACCTGGTACGGTAGGTCATCGCTTAGTATACGTGGGGGAGCAAGTTATCTGACTTGGATAAAAGCTCCAGCGAACTGGGTGACGAAGCGGAAGCTTCGGAGAACGTGAGGGTACTCTTGGTATCCCTCTGTGAGGTGGCAAGTGGTCCATGTAACCCGGCCTCTTAGGGGTTGTAACGACCCACTATTTTGAACCATCCAAATCGACAATAAACCTCACATGTCAGACTTGAATCATCCAAAACAATATATTGTTAATATAATTCAGGGTAAAATAAAACCAATCACAGAATCACAAACAGATCACAGACACAGAATAACTCGCAGCGGAAAATAAAACCATAGTAGTTCATGAAGCTACTACATAAAATAGTCTCAAAGAAGTACATAAGTGACATAGGCATAGCAAATATATCAAGTCTCAGACGAATAAATGATATATCAGTACATACCAATGCCAAGTCAACTAGGATCAAAATAACTGAAGGAAATGACAGATAACAGCTACAACTCCGAAAGGGTCTCTAGCTCCAAAACAAGGCTCCAATGCTGTGCTACTCAGGCTGACCCGAGCAAATTGCAAAGACAAAACACTTGGATCAGGACTAACATTCTCATAATAGAAATTTAACTTAATTGAAACATTCAACTGAAATGCATAGATAACTTAGAAGATGTTTGGGATTTCCATCCTCTAAGGATCCGATAAACTATATCATATAATACACTACGCTATTATAATAATGTCTACGGGAAATATAATATTGAAAATAGCGTAAGCGGGATTACCATTATTACCCTTACACCGTTTATAAACGTTGTATTCTATACAGTACTGTAAACTCCACCAAAACCGGTGGGCTATCAGGGAGCACTCCATAGGTACAATGCAAAACAAATTCGTAATAGGCACGATCAAGGTAATATGACAAGGCACTCGAGGAAATACCCAGGGTAGGATCTACCAATTGTACTCCCGGATCGGTGGTGACGCATAGCAGCTACTACCGCCCACCTCGAACACACTCCCATAATCAAGGGTGGATCCACCAATCAAATCACTAAGTAATAGATATGGTTTGAAGAAGCGTGTTCGATAAAGGGTGCGACCCCATTAATCACGGTATAACTCCTGTTTTAGTCATTTTAATTATGACTCGAAAGTCAAGGCTATCCATCATCCTTCTCTTACTTCATTCCAGTATCGTTCGTCAAATCCATCCTACTTCGTTCTTGATTCTCCACCGCGTACACAGTTGTTAAAGTGGTATCGGTATTGACAGAGAGTATGTTAATACTGACTCCGGTCTCTTTAACAACCAATCGCTTATTTCACACCGTGGTTATTTTTATAAATCAAATTGAATATTAAAATCACAAGTTATCATAAAATCAACTTCAAAATATTACCTTTAATGTTCTTGAAAATTTTCTATTTTTAACATCTTTGAAATCGTTAAGTTTGTACAAGTCGAAATCATTTCAAAATTGATTTTTTTTAATCAAAATAATTCATTTATTAAATATAACTTTAAAAAAAAATTACTTTTTTTTATTTAAATATAATAAAATCTTAAAACAACTTCATTTTTGAAACTTTATATCACTTGAAATAAAATCAATTTATTTCAAAACATTTCGAAATCAACCACGGTGTCCGTATGTAGTTTTCTACCTAGGGTAAAGTGATCAATTCAGTCCTAGTTAATTCAATATTTACGGGTATGCATCATTTCAACCCGTAATCCCAAAATCAATAAAACCGCTCGGGTTTATCATTTCAACCCATAACGATTTTTCCTAATCTATAAGATCGTTCGGGTGTGTATCATTTCAACCCAGGGTGATTTCCTAAAACTAAAGGACTTGCAGTGTGAGAGTAACATAAATAAACATCGATGCAACATCACATAACATACATATCATCACATTACAATCACATATCACTTGTGCATAAATTTTGTGTCATATAAATGTCGTGACATAACGTGTCATATGTGAGCAACTCATATATCAATAATGTGATTTTCTACAAACAAATCCTACGCATTTCAATCAACATTTCAATAAAGTTAAATTTATGGTCATGAATAATGTGAGTCAAGTGTGAGATAAACTCACCTTCGTGGTACGAAAAATGATAACGGTACGGGCGAAATAAGAGATGACGAGGAAATCCGAGCGCACTCGCAACCGAATCAAATCAACTACAAGCGGACCAAGTCTGTCCATGCAAATAAGAAACGTACAAATTTAATAAAAAAAAAATGCAAATGCATGCTAAAAGGGACAAATGCATGGAACATATATAGTGCTTCAGGAAGCAACGAAAGTTTAAAACCAACACATGCTAAAACTAACGCATGGTACATGCATTTGTTTCTAATACATGCTACATGGAGAAGTGGACCATCACGTTATATACATTCAAAACCAACACATGCTTCATATTTTTTTTATTTTTTTTGAAATAGAAAACAAAACAAAAGATTTTTTTTTTTTTTTTTTTTTTAGTGACAACTAGCATGCCGAAGTTTAAAAAGCATGGTACAAGCTGGAAACAATATTTTAGCAGCAAACAAACACTTTTTAGCATGCATAAAGGGACCTCTTCACTTGTTCCAAATTGCATGCTACAGTAGCATGCGTGAAACCAAACGTTAGTTTTTTTTTCACAAAACAAACGAAACCTTTTTTTTTTTAAGGGACAAATATATGCTAACATGTACAAAGTTAAAAAAAATACAATTACATGCAACCCGAATAGGACATATGCGTGCTACAGGAAGCATGCTCTTCAAAATTAAAGCATTTTTTTCACACGGAACATGCTACAACTACTTCTTTATAAACTTTCAAATTTAAGAACCCAACTTCAAATGATTTATATGCTAAAAGTTTTGTCATCTACCGTAAAACAGTTAACGTCATAACTTATGATGTTATGATCAGTTTACTGTGTGAACCAAAGCATATTATTATCATATTCAAAACATAGAACTTTATTCTCTAATATGAAAAAAAATTCCAATCTACTAAATTTTTGTGCAGCAGAAAAAGAAAGAAAGAATAGACTTCAAGCAAATGGTTGTGGCAATAGATACTAAAAGTCATGGTTTGAAGGAAGCTAAATATCTACGGGCCAAACAAAAATAAACTCACTCAAGAGAATGGAACTCACTTAAACAGTGATGGTGAGGCGGATGATGTCTTGTTGGTGGACGTGTTGCTAGGTGCAAGCTGCGGCTAGGAGGAGGCTGACGGACACGAGATGTAGAAGCTGCGAAGAGAACAACGAGAGTGGTGCTTGGAAATGAGGAGTTTGAATATGGGCGAGAGGTAGCAGCAGGGAGTTTAAAATGTTTTTTTTTGAGGGTTTCTTTGGATCTGAAGGAGAATAGACAAACGGGGAAGATAAAATGAGACAGAAGATGAGAAAGAAAGGAAGGCGCGTTAGTTAAAAGGAAAAGAAAGTGCAGGAAGTCACGTGATGCTACAGAGATATTTTTCCTTCCCTTGTAACCGTTTCACAAAGAATGGACAAATGCAAATTGTGTGATTTTTATTTCTTGGACAAGAAGAAAGGACACACATAAAGGAAATGGAAACTTAAACAATTAAACGCACGAACGTTTGGATACCGTATCCAACCGGAATTTCCCTTTCGATGTTTAACGAACGGTGCTACAATTTAGATTTAAACCTGTCGCACGCCAATGGAAAAATATTATGAAATCGACGCTTACGCGCTACGCACCGAAAACTTGCAATTTCTTTCCGAACGACGTAAAATTTGATTTAACAAATCGAACAACGGAAACCGTCGAATTATTACACGCAGAAAAATAAATAAAACGGCGTAAACAAAACAAATTTTTAAGTTTCAGTTATTATTTATTTATTTATTTATTTATTTATTTAATAATCGGTTAAATTTCAATGCAAAGATTTTCGAGTCGTTACAGGGGTTAAGGTCTGCGGTAGGAGAGCCAAGAGTATGCCTTGGTTGCTATGCGAGCGACCTAAAGACTGGGATGGATTAGCGTGGAGTCGACGATACTTGATTTTGCCCTGGGATAGCATGTCGCCGACTACCTACCATCTTTAGTTAATCGTGTACGTACGGAAAGGCAGAGAACTCCCAAAAGACCATATACTAGCTATCGAGTTATGGGTTAGGTTGGCTATCTGGAAATAGGCATCGATGGGCCTTAGTGTAGTTCTCATACATGATTTTTCTTGGATTGCCTTTCAGTAGTTGAGGGAGGGGTCACGTGGGACCATAGCCACGGGTACAAAAACAGACCTTGATATCTGCAACAGCAGAGGACTTAAAGCTCCCGACCAAGTTCCGTATTTCTTGATTTGCCCTGGCACGGAACTCGGATGGCACATTGAGGAACATGTGCGTCTAGACATGGAAAACGGTTCACGATACATACGTGGGATAAAAGGGCGCGGTTGACGGGTGGCAGAACCCCTAGTGGCCCTAGGTGGCTGAACCCAAACCGAGACACGGAAACGTTCATTAGGTAGCATAATCCCTAGTGGTCCTAGGCGGCATAAATCCTAAGTGAACGCGCGATAGTTCATGGTAAGGAAACATAACTAGATCAAGGGTAGCAGTCCAAAATAACCTCAAGGATAAAACGTTTACATGGGAAAGCCCGTATGGCCTACGGCAAAGGACTGAACTTATACATGGAAAGAAACATACGAGTTGGGAAAAACCTACATATGCTATATATTAGGTTGACATGGACCATTACATGACATTGGGCAAGGGACATTTATAGTTAACACATGACGCGGGTTGGGATACTAGTACGGGAGGTGCAGAGCAAATATACAGGTTAGAACCATGAGAAATATGCATGATAGATACCGTGGGATGTTATACAGGATAGATACCTTGGGATATTATACTTGATAGAAACCTAACAATGTGATACCTTGATTTATCTTGACACCGTAGTCTATCATGATACCTTAGTTTATCTTGCTACAGTAGTTCAACCTGTTTTAGTTTATCTATCTTGTAGTCATCCTTATGTTTACTTTCAGTTTATGCATGTCATGTTACCTTTACCTGTTTTTATACTGGAAGTAGATAGGACTTACCAGTCTTTATGACTGACCCCGTTTTCTTTTGCCTCTTGTCTTCCGTTCCCCCCCAGGTTTTCAGGGAGGAAACACTGTTATCTAGTTCGGACTTCTTCTACTTGAAGGTCATCACGCATGGCTTGGACTTATCTTGGCTATGGCTACTTTACTGTTTTACTTGGGGAATAATTTATGAAATGGTTTTATGCTTCTTTATTATTGCAAGACAGGTTTTGATGTGTTCTGATGTAAAAGGCTTTAGACCTTGTTTTATAAGGTAAATGAAACTTGTTTTACTTCCGCTGTTTTATATATGTTCTGTCTTGTAATATTTCTGTGTATGTGTACCTAGATAATGCTTCACCAAACCTAGTGCATTCCCTTTATGAGTGACCCTAGCGGAGGTGGGGTGTTACATTTGGTATCAGAGCAGAAGGTTACCAGACTGGGCAAAAGTTTTTAAAACCTTTTGAAAACTATTTGAAAAACCGTTTACAAAGAAGCATTTTTCAAGAAAAGTTTGTTTTAAAAGGCTATTCCCCAAAGGCCATTAGCATTATCCTTTGATTCCTTGATCGAATCTCCTTTCCTTTCTCTCCTCCATCTGTGGTCACCGTAGTTCTAACTGTGACTAATCTTTGTCTAGCCACGTAAGTGTTTCCCGTACGATGGAGGTGGTTCTCGAGAGACCGGTTGTCGTGGTACAAGGAAGGGTAATAAGAGTAAGAATAAAGGACGCGAGCTTAAGGATAAGCAACTTGTTGGTATGGCTTAGTCCATCAAGGAGGACAAGGACAAGATCATCGGAGAGGGAAATTGTACGCTCCCATTTCTAGGGTACCTAAAAGAAATGGTACCGCTTCTAGTAAAGGTTTAGTCGTTCTTTTCTATCATCCCGTCCAGACTTTGTCTTGATCATCATATCATTTAATTCTGCTTGGATAGTTGAGTCTCTGCACCTTAGTACTAGCATGGTAGAGGATCCCAGTTTTTGTCCCCAAAATCGGGTTGGAGAGTTGGTCCATTTCTTCATGACATGTTTGGATTTAAGAATGACATGTCTCGGCTACGGATGGATTCTAGGGATAAAGTGGTCACCCAATAAGGGGTGCCATTCTCGGTTTTGGAAAGAGGGTAGTTAGACTCTCGACTCACCTCGGTGATACCCTCGAAGTCTCGTGTAACCTTTTTGGGTTCCGTCATGGTTAGTTACCTAGGATCTCGGGATGCAGTTGTTGGTAAGCCGTTCGAATAGAATTCGCCGCTAAGGCGGATGGTTCGTTTCTCTTATGCATGAGTTATGGGAATCACCCTAGTAATTACTCTTGGCAACATGGATTGGCATCGGCAAATGAGATCCAGAATTCCCTAGTGAATTTTGGAGAGCTTGCATGAGTAAGTGGATACGGTTGAGCCAAGTATACTAGGGAAAGGATAAGTGAAAGTGGAATAAGAGGCGACAATGAAATGAGTTCTAACTCATACCTTGGAAATAGGAATCAAGGAGCTACGAAATCACGAAGTCAAAAGATGGTCAAGGCATCGAGGGATTAAGCTCAAGAAAACGCGACTTAGAAGACGTAAGGCTAGACACGCGCATCGTACCTCTTTCTAAAGAGTGTATCCTTGATCCCTGGTTTTTCCTGTAGAGCTTGCTTGCACGCTATCGCTTGGTGGATATCCTCTCGGTCCTGTTTCTGTTACAAACCCCGTAAGGAGTTTGTCTTGTTTATCTCCTCGATCTTATCTTGGGAACCTTAGATAGAACTCTATGGATGTAAACATGTATTTGAAACATGTTATGATTGATATGGTTGCAAATTGTTGCAAGTGGTTGCTTGTGGATGCGCGAATACACATTAGATACTAGATTGACGCGGTCACGTTTCATGTTGCATATGCACGAGTATTTATACTTGTTTATGGATGAAATTGAATGTGTTATCATGCGGATGTTGCATATGAATGAATGTTTGTGCACGCATATAGTACTTATATGACTAGGACTACTTGCATACATGTTGGACACATGGCACTAAACATATTTTGCATTAGAAAGATCATTCAGGCCTGATCATTAGCATTAGCTAAGGAGCATATACACACACGTTTTGCATATGTTCATATGGCATTAGAAATCGTCTAAGGACAATGGTTGCCTGTGTATGATGTTTTGAGTAGATGGATGATGGATGGTAGGATATGTTCTTCCTAACTTGGGGTTATCGGGGACGAAATCCTTAAAGGAGGGGAGAATGTAACAACCCGAATTTTAACAACGTGTTAAGACAAGAATCAAGGCAGAATTAAATGTTAAGATCTGAATCAGGAGAAACGGGCTATGCCATTGCGTTCGTCTCGGAAAAATACGCGAAATAGATCCGAAATTTCGTAAATCGGAGTCCGTATGACCGAGATATGGCCTTCGGAAGTTTCACGAAAAATCAGAATTCAAAACAGATTTCAAATTTTCAGAAATCAGGCTAGGCGGGAAAAATCCCGCCAGAACCAGGTCGACCTGGGAGTCGACCTGGGTGGGACCAGGTCGACTGGGGAGTCGACCCCAGGGTCGACCTGGGAGTCGACCTGCCTGGTCGGCCAGGTCGGCCAGGTGCACCTGTTTTGGCTCCTGGGTCCTGATTTGGAGGCTTGTGACGATTTTTGAGGGCTGGGATCTATCCTAGGGCTAATCTAACGGCCTAAACTACTCCTAATCTCTATAAAAAGACCCTAAGCCTACCCTAAACCTCTCATAATTCACTCATACCACGAAGTGCTGCCCAAATGTCGAGTGATCATGGCCTCCATCCCCAATTCCTAGAAACTATGCATTCAAATCGGGTTCAAATCAAAAGGTGCAAGCTTGCTACAACAAATCGAGGCCAAATCAACGTTGCTATGCGAGTTTCATGACGGTTCTTCGACAAAGGAGCCACCTTTCTTCGTCAAGATGATGCATGACCCTTTTCCTAAGCCACGCTATGTAAGTTCTAGCTATTTCGAGATGTTAACGGTAGTTTAATGATGACATGGGATAAAATGAGATGTAACATGAGTATGTTAACCTATGTAAACCTAGTTTTCCCCTTTATCATGAACATATAACTTTGGGTTATATTTTAGCGACTAAACCATGCTATTCATGTTGCATTGGACTTAGTTTGCCATGCAAGATTGGACCTTTACTTGTAGTATGATAGCATGAACATTTAGAGCCACTTTGACTTGTGAAATAGTTGCATAAATTGGACTTTGGGCTTATGCATGTAAATGAAACCAACTTGTGATATCATGTTTATGTAAGGTCAAATCCCGTTATGATAATATGCAAGTTTGTGGCCAAACTTCCTATGATAATATGCAAGGTTGTGGCTAAACCCTTTTATGTTATGCATGTTTGGAGCCAATCCCTTTTGTGGCATCATGCATGTTTTGGGTCTACATGTAGCCATAGTATACCTACTATGTTGACTCGCTTTTACTCAAGTGAAAACACGTTTTGGGGTAGGATAGACAAACATGAGAATGACGCGAAAAACTTGATTTAAGGTTACATGTGAACACGACATGTAAGTTGAACCAAAATGAGAACATGACATTCATGATACATTTAAATATGATCATGACACGTGGGTAAACATGGGACTTGGAATTAGACTCGTATGGGTTGTAAGTGTAATATAACACTAGACCAAACATGAAAGTGGCCAACTCGAGGTTGGGTTGAGTTTGTAGCATAAATCTACCCGGACCCGCCCGGCTTAACTAGTGGCTACAAACAATAGGATCCAATGTGAGAAGTTGGTCATGGCGCGCTTAAGACCCGAGGTTAGACTAGGTTGTGGTGTAAATCTACCCGGACCCGCCCGGCTTAACTAGTAACCACAACAAGGTCTAATGTGAGAGGTTGAGAGTGCATTAATTAAATTAATGCCACATGATAAGGTTAAGTAAATTTGACTAATGACACTTAACCGATATGACACGAATGGGTAGGTTAAGTGGGATCAGGTTTGATTTCTTAATGACACTTAACCATACAAGGTGATTAGGGGATGGGGTTAAGTAATTTACACTTAACTAATCCGACTTGATAATTAGATGGGGTTAAGTAATTAAGGCTTAACTAATCTAAACACGGTAATTAGATGGGGTTAAGTAATTAAGACTTAACTAATCTAAACACGGTAATTAGATGGGGTTAAGTAACCTATACTTAACTAATCTAAACACGGGAATTCGATGGGGTTAAGTTAAACACTTAACCAATCTAAACTTGGTAATTCAATGGGGTTAAGTAACCAATACTTAACCAATTTAATATGATAATTTAATGAGGTTAAGTAACTTATACTTAACCAATTATACGTGATGATTTGATGAGGTTAAGTAACCTACACTTAACCAATCTAATACGTGGGTCTGGTAGGGTTAAGTCACAAGACCTTTCAAATTAGGCTTAACCATTGTAATACGATTAGTGGATGGGGGTTAAGTTAACCTACACTTAACCAATCCGACTCGACAATCTGATGGGATTAAGATAATCTATGCTTAATCAATCTAACATGATAATCTGATAGGGTTAAGACAAATAAATACTTAACCAATTTGACTTGATAGGGTTAAGTCATGAGCTTCTTGGTACACTTAACTAACTTGTAGGGCTAAGCCTTGAACTTGAGTACTTAGCCAATCTTGACATGATTCGCAGGCGGGTTAAGTCATGAACTTGGATAACAACACTTAACCCATTTGACAAAACCCTAGCTCAGGGGACTAGGTTGGAAATCGTAGTTAACAAGGATAGTGGAAAGAGGGGCTAAGTGGTAAACCTTAGTTAAGGGTAACTAAGTAATAATTCTTAGCTAAGGACATGGGACTAGTTCATAAAGAGATGAGTAACCTGGTACGGTAGGTCATCGCTTAGTATACGAGGGGGAGCAAGTTATCTGACTTGGATAAAAGCTCCAGCGAACTAGGTGACGAAGCGGAAGCTTCGGGGAACGTGAGGGTACTCTTGGTATCCCTCTGTGAGGTGGCAAGTGGTCCATGTAACCCGGCCTCACAGGGGTTAAGGTCTGCGGTAGGAGAGCCAAGAGTATGCCTTGGTTGCTATGCGAGCGACCTAAAGACTGGGATGGATTAGCGTGGAGTCGACGATACTTGATTTTGCCCCGGGATAGCATGTCGCCGACTACCAACCATCTTTAGTCAATCGTGTACGTACGGAAAGGCAGGGAACTCCCAAAAGACCATATACTAGCTATCGAGTTATGGGTGAGGTTGGCTATCTGGAAATGGGCATCGATGGACCTTAGTGTAGTTCTCATACATGATTTTTCTTGGATTGCCTTTCAGTAGTTGAGGGAGGGGTCACGTGGGACCATAGCCACAGGTACAAAAACAGACCTTGATATCTGCAACAGCAGATGACTTAAAGCTCCCGACCGAGTTCCGTATTTCTTGATTTGCCTTGGCACGGAACTCGGATGGCACATTGAGGAACATGTGCGTCTAGACATGGAAAACGGTTCACGATACATACGTGGGATAAAAGGGCGCGGTTGACGGGTGGCATAACCCCTAGTGGCCCTAGGTGGCTGAACCCAAACCGAGACACGGAAACGTTCATTAGGTAGCATAATCCCTAGTGGTCCTAGGCGGCATAAATCCTAAGTGAACGCGCGATAGTTCATGGTAAGGAAACATAACTAGATCAAGGGTAGCAGTCCAAAATAACCTCAAGGATAAAACGTTTACATGGGAAAGCCCGTATGGCCTACGGCAAAGGACTGAACTTATACATGGAAAGAAACATACGAGTTGGGAAAAACCTACATATGCTATATATTAGGTTGACATGGACCATTACATGACATTGGGCAAGGGACATTTATAGTTAACACATGACGCGGGTTGGGATTCTAGTACGAGAGGTGCAGAGCAAATATACAGGTTAGAACCATGAGAAATATACATGATAGATACCGTGGGATGTTATACAGGATAGATACCTTGGGATATTATACTTGATAGAAACCTAACAATGTGATACCTTGATTTATCTTGACACCGTAGTCTATCTTGATACCTTAGTTTATCTTGCTACAGTAGTTCAGCCTGTTTTAGTTTATCTATCTTGTAGTCATCCTTATGTTTACTTTCAGTTTATGCATGTCATGTTACCTTTACCTGTTTTTATACTGGAAGTAGATAGGACTTACTAGTCTTTATGACTGACCCCATTTTCTTTCGCCTCTTGTCTTCCGTTTCCCCCCCCCCCCCCAGGTTTTCAGGGAGGAAACAATGTTATCTAGTTCGGACTTCTTCTACTTGAAGGTCATCACGCATGGCTTGGACTTTTCTTGGCTATGGCTACTTTACTGTTTTACTTGGGGAATAATTTATGAAATGGTTTTATGCTTCTTTATTATTGCAAGACAGGTTTTGATGTGTTCTGATGTAAAAGGCTTTAGACCTTGTTTTATAAGGTAAATGAAACTTGTTTTACTTCCGCTGTTTTATATATGTTCTGTCTTGTAATATTTCTGTGTATGTGTACCTAGATAATGCTTCACCAAACCTAGTGCATTCCCTTTGTGAGTGACCCTAGCGGAGGTGGGGTGTCACAAGTGCTCCTCTCTTCACCACCAACAGAAATACGTTTGTAAAATCAATGTACGTAACTCCTTTGGACATACTATGTTAGACATTCATCTATATAAGTCATCCAGGAATAGGATAAACCGAAGGCACCCTCCTACCACATCCTATATAGGTATCACCCCAAGGATCAGTAGCGAGTAGTCCTTGCAATACACAGATTCCAACCACGATAGAATCACCAATCAAATAACTCCAGTTGCAAGCTAGAGAAATTCAATAGGTAATTCTTCCGCTTATGAAGATCCAAGGTCTTCGTTTTCTCCATCTTCCGTCTTTACGTATTTGCTGGTTCAGAATGGTTATCGAATATAATCCGACCTCGGCCTTTCTGTATGAACAATCGTGTTGGCCAGTTTTGATAGTTGGTTATTTAGTTATCAAATAAATAATCATGTGAATAAAATGGGTTTACTACTTCAGTACTCGACATTACTTAGCCTTCTTAATTAAAAACAATTAATGATGGTTAATTGAAAAATCTTTAAGATATTTCGATATTACGAATATCGCTTTTCACCTTTATTAAACATAAAATTATTCTTAACCTATTTTATTTTAATACTTAGGAAAATATCCTATCATCATAACTAATTTTCTGATCTATTATCATTTTAAAACATTTCCTATATCATTTCTAAATATCTATAATTAGGAAAATCAATTCATCTGAACATTCGTAAAATAACGTTACGAATCTCTTTAATTTCATTAGTTGAAAACAATCACTTATTCTTTCGGAATAACGCATTTCAAAATTCTAGTTTTTAAACTCGATCATATTGTTATATTTTCATGCACTCTCCTTTATTTCTTTTATTTCGGGAATTCATTTTATGTACATATATTCTCATATCTTTCCATTTATGTTACTTTGGAAATCACATTTTATATTCTTGAATCTTTTTATTTCCGTTACTTTGGAAACCACATTTCTAAATCCTTTACCCAACTCAAATTCAAATTCCTTTTAATCATTTCATTTTGAAAATCTCATTTCAATCTCGACTAATTTACTTAATTCCATTATTAAGTATCACTAATTCAAATTAGCGCTTAGACTTCACATTCTTTTATAACTTCTTGTTTATAAAATATTAGGTTTAATATAAACCCTTTTTCACTTCATTCCTTTTACTTAATTCATATATTAAGCCAACATTTATTTTAAGCTGTCGTGTTCGCTTAAAATTCCTTTTGTAACTTTGTTATAAAACTTGAGTTTTATATTGAAAACTCCTTTATAATCTCTTTCCAAAACACAATTATATTCCATTTCAAAATCGGTTACTTACTTAAATGTATTTCATTTAAGAAGTAATTACTTAAATTATTAAAATTATGCTTTACTTCATTAATAACTAGAATTAGTAATTTTTTTTAAAATCCTATTCAAGTTAAACAACCATATTCTAAATTATTTCATTTTTAATTGGCACAAATAATCTAATTAAATAATTAGTTTCAATTTAAACGGCTGACTCGGTCAACTCTAAAACATAGTTAACTCATTGATCAACTTTAACTCGCCTCTTCAATTAAATTAATTAATTAATTTAAATAATCTCATTTCCTTCGATTAATCTTAGTTATAAATCGTTTAATAATCTAGATGAGGCACGTGCTTCGCACACGGCTGATTTCTTTTTTTATATATATACTTCATTTTTAAATCATATATTTGAAAATCGATATTCAGTTACAAAATAAATTTCATAACTTCATTTTTATCGATTTACCTAATGATAAGTCCTTATTTCACAATGATTGATTTATAGGCCAGCTGCTGCCAATTACTCAACCAATACTGCCCATTGGTTAAAATAAAACAAATGCTGAATTTCAGATCAATGGTCAACAATCAAATCAATCATCTAAACAAATGGGTTTAAACAATTCATATAATGGTGATATGCAAATAAATAACATCTAATATATTCGAGGAATTCGGTTGTGTAACAACCCAAAAAATCAGAACCAATTTAAATTTTAATTTGGCTATTTTAGTGGATTTTGAATATTTAAAATAAATTATTTTAAATAATGATGACCAAAAATCTATTTGAATTGATGTTGGAAAATAAATATATTTATTTTAATTATAAAACAAGGCCTGAAATGGCGCGACAGTTTGAAAATTTGAATTCGAACTTTGACTGATTGTACCGGATGCAAAATAAAATGGATTTTAGTGAGACCAAAAAATTTCGATCAGTTTATGAATATCTTTCTAACGAATCTGAAAAATCAAAATTTCATAGCGGGAATCAAAAGTTAAGGCCAAATGAATTTTCAGAAAGGTCGCTATGGAGTTTATATAGCCCTTGAAAATAGCGACTTTGCAAACGACCTCCGTTTTCGACGAAACCACTATTGTTGGATCCAAGATGTCAAGTTATTGCTAGATTCCAATTTTCATAATTTTTGATATCAATATGTGAGTGTGGCAATGGAAAACGTGTTTTGTCAATTTTAGTCAATTTGGATCGACCAGAAAATGGTCATTTTTCAAATGGTCTCCAAATTCATCAAATTAATTTTGTTAGGACCGCATCATCAATACGAAGCTAGAAATAATTTTTCGGTAATTTTTAGAGTTAGTACGTGGCCCCGGTAATTGAAAATGTACGTTCAAATCCATATTTGAATGCTTTATATTTTAAAAACTGATCGTAATTGTCAAACTAGCTTACGAAACCTATCCCATTATATCCGTAACGGGGGTAATTAGCTGAGGGCATCAGTCGTTGGGTTTAATTTGAAGTTCGTGATATTAAACAAGTAAAATTAGAATGAAATATTAAATAAATTAAAATATAAGAGGTATAAAAGGAAATTTATAAACCCTCATCTCCTACATCAGAACCGCTGCCATCAAAGAAAGAATACACGGCAGAAATCATTCCAGCACCTCCTGCTCAATCGCTCCTTCTACATGGTAAATTAGATTGGGGTTATGAAACAAAAATGAAAGGGAATCTCTCCCTCTACAAAACCATAGGGTCGTGATAGTGTTTAATATAGAGAGCAGTGGGATTTAAGGCCTTAAAGTGTGGCCGATTCGCTTCGAATTCCGATGCCAAGGAGGTGGCGAGTTCGCCAGGATGGCGAGCGTAGGTGGAGGGGGCGAAGCCTGATGTGGAGGCGCTAGTCGATTGTGGTATGGTGCGATGTGGTGATGGTTGTGGTGAACCCTAGATTTCGGTGATGGGTTTGGATGGGTCTGTAGGGTGTAAACGAGGAAGAAGATGAATTAAACAGTGTGAGTTTTCTTTGTGTAACTAATTAATGAAATTTTAATATATATAAATAGATTTGAGTTAAAAATGTTAATTTTAAATAAAATTAGAATTGTTTTCGTAAACAAATTTGCATTAATTTTTTTTTTGATTTTAAATAACATGGGTTTTGAAAAAAATATAAATTAGCATTCTTTTATGAAAGTAAAATTAGAATTCTTTTATGGAAATAGAATATATGCATTGCATTGTTTCTAAAATATATATAGCACTGTTTTTATAAAAATAAAAATGCTTTGTTTTTAAAAGTTAAAATAGCATGGTTTTAAAAGAATAAAAATATGATTATATATATATATATGAATAGCAAAATAAACTGGATTTTTATATATATGAAAGCAAGATAAAAATTTGATTTTTATCATATGAAGATAACGAAATAAAAATGTGATTTTTACTATGAACAACGTGAATCAGATTGCATTGGAACTACTGGAAACAAATCCAAATCGTTCAGAATTAAAGAATGGAGGAGTGGGAGAACTCGTCACTAAAATTTCCTGTTCATTTATTTATTTTATAACTGCATATATAAACTGCTCCCCATCGTCCACAGACCATGGACGACTTGATTGTTTGGTTGTTGGTTTGGATTGATTTGTTTGTGTGAATTTGGCTGGTGATGTGAAATGAAGTATACAAAAATATTCATATGTTGAATAAATTGTTTGAATGATAAAATTCACATTTTATCGTATATATGAAGTAAATGAAACATTCATATGTTGAATAAATTGTTTGAACAATAAAAATAACATTTTTATTGTACATATGAAGTATATGAAATATTCATCTTTGAAATATATTCTGTGAACGATAAAAATAACATTTTTATCATGTATGTGAAGTAATAAAAATAGTCATATGTTGAAATGGATTCTAGTATGTTAAAAATAACATTTTTAACACATATATGAGTATATAAAATAGTCATACCTTGAAATAAGTATTAGTTCGCTAAAATTATCATTTTTAGCGTATATATGGAATATATAAAATTGTCATGCGATGGAAATATTATTAGTTCGCTAATAATATTATGTTTGGCTTATATATGCATTGGTGAAATTATATATGCATTGAATGAATATATATAAAAGCGTCGTATGAAAATATATATATATGGGTGTTGTATAAAAATATACATATACGATATATTGAATAGGTCATAGCAAGGAGGCTAGAGAAGAGGAATAAAATTGTATGCCCGAAAAATAGGCACATATTTACTGTTTTGTTTGGGATATGATGATTTTATGAGCCGATTGGCTAGCCGCTTGGTTGTTTCCTTTTCTTTTTGGATTGGAGAGGCCTGTATGGCGATTTCGGGATTTTCCCGGTGCTCCCGTGCAGGGGAGGTTATGGCGATTTTTTTTGAAAATTTAGGGTGTTAGCCAAATTTTTGAAAAATTAGAAAGTTCTTAGAAACTGAAAAGTTGAAGAACTTGAGTCAGAATGGAAATTGGAATCATTTTCAAACGATTTATAAAATACATTTTAAAATGGAAATCGACGATATGTATATAATATATATATATTATATGGCCTGAATAGAACGCGCCGCGCAGCGACCGTTCGCGAATTTCGACCATTGACTTCGAATTGATGTTATGGGAGATCCGACCGTTAGATTCTCCTAAAACCTAAACCTTGGGTTCGTATCGAAAAGAGCTTTCCAACGAATATTATAGATTTGAAATCCAACCGTTGGATTTGGAATTATGCCCAAATCAAAATAGGAAAAGGTCGTTGTAAGTGCAGTTCGATGACCGTTTATGTAAATCGACAGTATGAGCCATGATAAAATTATTAAAAATATCAATAATTTGGGTAAAATCAAAAGAAATGATTTGAAAAGGATTAGGATGAAAAATTCCATATTTGAAAAGAAAAAATAGATTTTTATCAAAATGAACTAGTTATTAACTCGAATTATAACCCGATTATTTTTATATAAATAAATTGGATTGAGAAATGGTTTTAAATAACCATAATTTTCCAATGAATAAATTGGAATGGTTTGGAATAGAAATAATCTTCGGAATATTACGATATTGGATTTCGTGAGTATACAGATATTGTGATGGGAATTTGGAAGATATCGATATCGTTATTCCCGATATGATATCTGTTGGTTTCAGGATTTGATGTTGAATATAAGTCGATACTATCTCTATTCAAAACCTTATATTTAGTGTCAAATTGAACTGATTGATTGTTTGGATTGTGCTCGACCAGTTTATGAGAAAAATATGCTTTTACAGTTAGCATTCTGTTGGGTAAGAATATCTATGTGCTAACACCTTATGAAACACTTCACGATTTGACAATAAGGTGTTTAGCGAGTTGTGTTCATTTCAAATTTAATGAATGATTTTGAAATGATGTTTTTCTTGAGTGAAAAGAAATATATTCCCGATTTTGGATAGGGAATGTTTTATAAAACAAAAAGGATTTCGAGGCATAAACCCGATGATTTCTAAAATGATTTAGAAATGTATTATGTTTTACATTGTGGTTCATCGCGTATCCGATTAGTTGCTATTGATAACATTTCTGTTTGGTGGCGGAGAATTTATTCTCTTGCTTAACACCCTTCTTTGAGACGTACGAGCTCAAAGGTTATGTGATTAATAGTGACTGATCATATGTGTGAATTGCTGATGTGAAGTACTATAGTTTGAAAGTACTTGTGATTATTATGTTATGAAATGATTTTCCCCACTTCGGGATATGAAATGATTTGGTATATGGCTAAAGATTTGGTAACCTGGTCTACTAAAAATATGGGTGGGATCCAGTGCCTTAGGGTGAGTGGTCAGTGTGTATCCTGCTCAATGTATGGGAGGTGCATACATACATACATATATATATATATCGAGTTGCTTAGCTACGTGCCCTTTGCCTTGTCTGAGGGGAGCCCGATATTTGGTTGCATACTTGTTTGTATGCATTGTTATGTTTTGGAATTCATATTTCCAAATGATTTGATTTGAGATCCCGAAGTGAAATCTACTTTGATATAAAAGCTAGATATGTATTTCAAATGATTTGAAATAGAAATCAGGAAATAAAGTCCAAAGGAATAATTTCTGTAAATTAAATTGGATTTGGAAAATCTAAGTGTGGCAATTAATCTAAATGGGTAGATTGGGATATCGCAAGTTGATTTATGCATAGTAGATCCATATATCTATATTAATTGTTGTTTATACACTGGCATTCATGGGGGTAAACCCATTCCACTTTAGCGGCGTGGTCCCGTGATTTGCCTTATCATTTTGATAAGTTGATTTTAACTGTAGAGTTTCTCACACCAGTCCCATGACTAACCTGTAGTTTGTTTTTCCCTTGCAAACTCGGGTGCCCCTATTTTCCACATGGGCAGTCGAGTAGTTTATTTTGCAGATATATAAGAAGGATTCTGGATCGAAGCTTAAAGCTGTGTCCATAGCATTGTTAGTCTTCCGCTGTGTAGTTTATATTTCCGCTGTGCATTGTATAACATTTATTGTAAATTAATCTTCCGCTGTATTATATGATTCGATGTACTCTGATATTCTGTACTCTGACGTAACATTATTATGATGTTTATAGAAGGCTCTGCTATTTGTTTTGATGTATTGTATGCCCAGAGTTAGCATATTCGGGTTTTGAACGATCTTGGTCGATTTAGCGATCGATTAGGTCCGAGCGAAATCCGTATCGTTACAGGTTGGATTCCTCCAACCTATTCTTCTCTGAATCCAAATGGTTACTTCACATTATATCATTCGATTCAATTTTACTGATTTAACAGTAAAATAACAGCACTTCAATATCAACCAGTTTATTTAACGTTAACAAACAATTCAGATAATTCAAACAATTCACTAAATTAAAGACGGTTATTTTATAACCGTGACCAACAAGGTAAGTTACCTTTATTGGGTCCAATCGTTAAAATGACGATTTGGTTTTTCATTGAAATTAAACAACGTTTAATTCCATTGGTTCAGTCAATATATGAATATATATATTTAATAGACAGTCAATCATTGGCAACCATAACAATAATTAGCAAGCATAACACACAACTATAAAACACAACTTATATAAAATATAAGTGGGAGATACTGAGTGAGTTTAACTCACCTTGAGTTGATTTGCTATTTAATCTGCTCATTTCTATTAAATTAAACAAGTGTTTAATTTACTGAAAAAATCCATTCATTCTAAAATTGTCCAACTCTGTTCCATGACGTAACATTCGTCGATATGACTCCAACGTATCTTGAATTGTCTGATTCTGAGCACATATGAATAAGTTATAATTATTTTAGTTATATAATTTCTAAATTAAACTAAAAATTAATTATCATGTAATCACTATAGTTATCACATGTTTTAATTAATACATGGCCGATTATACAGCTTCCTTTTCCCTAATTGTTTAATGTTTCCAGTGTACTGCTATGTCCAGTATTCACCACCTAAAAACATGTTTTAAATTAATAACTAACTTTTAATTATAAATTTATTTATGTCATAACTAATGTTTTAAACAAACCTTAGTGTTAAACTATATTAGGTGGTTCCTACAGAGGCTGATATCCTTCATCTCCCCTTTGTATTGCCGTATAACCTACACCCAATTTGAATTTTAAATTAATACTTATTTGATTAATAAATTAAATTCCTAATTATATTTTGTTAACATAATAATTACGCATACTGATTCTTGATTTTACACATACGGGCCGACTACCTTGTATAATGTTGCTTCTTCGTTCCAGTATGTCTCTGGTCTCGTTCAAGAAGATTTCACCAACCCTTTATTTAATTTGTGACATTCAAATCAGGGCCCAACTTGTTTCTGCACATTTTCATTTCTTCCATCTTGTATGCTTTGTTTGTATGCTTTGTTTGTTTCCTTCAGTACGTTCCTTCTGAAATATTGCGCAAGCATTAGGGTTATTCGTTATAGATAAATCCTTAATCTAGTTTTAATTATCATCTTAATTATATTTTAATTTAACATAATTACTTCTGTAATACATAATAAGAGTTAAGGCCGTAATTTTCCTTTATCCTTCTGTTCACGTGATCGTTTTTTCCCCAGATCCTTACTTCGTGCATTATAGTTCATGAAAATCCCACGCTCCATCGACCGTTTCCAGAACTGACTCCGATGCCTAGCTCCTTGTTCGAAACCCCACCATCCAGTCTCACTCAAAACTCCACCAACAACGCGTGCAACTCCAATCATCGGACAACCTTGCGCAGACCTCGACAGCTCCTCCATACAAGTGAATTTCACCATTATTATTTTTCTACTGTTAATGTCTGAAACTGAAACCCGCACCATGCACACCTCGAACGCACCCCGCGCACACCTCGAACGCACCCCGCGCTGCCCCCCCCCCGTAGAACCTGCCCCTACCGGTGAACCAGCACCTCACCTGCCTCCGCATACACCCAGGATCCCATGCCAAGCTTCCCTCTTCTCCATGCTATAATCGACGGTGCTTCCCCAAAAATGCGATGGTCTCTTCCAGTCCATGTAATGCCATTGCCAAAACCTCCAATAGCTTGCGAACTTCGGGTAATGATGCTCTTTGATCATGCTCAGTCCAAATACAGTATCCAGTGCTCGAATTTGTGCGCCACCATTCATCCTCTCAAATGCCATGGGTCTCAGCTGTTTTTTTTCTCTTTTCTACATCGAGTAGAAAACATTTGAACTCCTAAAATTCGTACGGATGGAAGCTCGGCCTAGAGTAAACAGAGGAGAGTGGTTTCAAGATTAAAATTTTGAATACGAATTGTTTGGATTTGTTTTTGCTTATGAAGAAAGGTGCGTTCTTTATTTTAGAAGAGACGGGGAAATAAAAATGGAGCGGATGTTTATAGAGAGGAGCACCATGGAGAGCAAGTTACTTAGATATGTAGGTTTGCAATTAAAGTAGTTGTGTATTTTAAATGGATGGGTACATAGCTGAGGTTCCCAAAAATTTAGCTTGAACAGTTCGCCTAGAAAAAGAAAAATAGGTTAGGAGAGATTAAACCATGCATGTTGTCTTGTTTTTAGGGTAGGCACTCTGTACGTTTTATTCCGAGGTAAAGGGTTACATGTTTGTTGAAGAGAGACATGATTTGCCTTTGCTGTGACCATAAGTTACATTTTGGGTATAAATTTAATAATATTATATTCTTATGAAACTTTGCAATGAAGAAATGTTTCAAAATAACTACCATTGACTACAATTTTTTTGAGACAAATGCCAATCCTAGCATAAAAAATATTCCGGGCCCAATAGGATATGTTTCATCAAATTCCGAGGTCGTTTGTGAAAAGTCCTTTATAAATATCGATGAAAAATCAAGCGTTTAAAATTCCTATAATTACAGAAAAATTCCAAAAAAATTGAGACCTTGACATTTTACTAGACCTCTTCCTAACGGATAAAGTGAATCTTGTTTCATTCAATTTAGAGTTTGTTTGACTAGTCGTTTATTCGTTAAAAGTTACCCCTGTCTAAATAATCTAAACAATTAAATAGAATAAAGATGTTTTTGGCCGCAGAAGTCACATACAACATCGTTTTTCCACAAAATTTGTTTTTCTTACAATAATTTAACGATACGGTTCCAATGAAATAATTTCATCAAAAACTAAGACCGTTTGCAAAAACGGTTATTTTTAACGCTTATATAATATCGAATTAAATATTATTTAAATTACCAAATAATTCAAATAAATCAAAATAAATTATTTTCAACATATATATCTAATCATAATATATATACAACTTCAAATAAAATTATACAACTCGATATTGATAGTTTCGGATTAACCGATATTCAAATTATATTAAAAATCTTATTTGTTTATTAATAAATGTTATATTTAAATAACGATTTCCATAGCGACTATTTTAAAAATTGAATTGAACATAATTAACAAATTATAACATGAAATCTGAATTTTTCTCTGTCATATGAAAATTATTATCAACTAGATTGATACGTTTCTTATTTTACAGGATTCCGACTTATATCTGATCTGGTATATCCAGTTAAAGTTCAAATTATAAATTTCGAACTACCACTGTAATGTCCCGTAATTTTAGCGATATAATGTTTAATTTATTTAATTATTTAAAATATGATTTATAAATTGTAATAACCCGGAAATCCGAACCAATTTAAAATTTTTATTTTAACAATTTTAGTGAATTTTGGATATTTAAAATGAATTATTTTAAATAATAACGAGGAGAAGTTTATTTTGAATAGAATTAGAACGTATATGTTTATATAGATCGACGTTAGAATATAAATAATTTATTTTAATTACAAAAGGAATTAAAAATGGCGCGGTAGTTTGAAAATTCGATTTCAAATTACAAATGAATGTACAGGATTCAAAATAAACCGGATTTTAGCGAAACCAAAAATATTAGAATTTATTTGAGAATATCTTTCCAACAAATCCAAAAATTTAAATTTCATAGCGGGAATAAAAAGTTATGCCCAATTGAAAATTCAGAATTATCGCTATGGAATTCTGGCCCTTAAAAATGGAAATTTTGCAAACGACCTTCATTTTCGATGAAACCACTTTTGTTGGATCCGGGATGTCGAATAATTTCTAGATTCCAATTTGCGTAATTTTATGAGTTAATATGTGAGCGTGGCAAAGTTAAACGTGTTTTAACAGTTTCAGTCAATTTCGATTGACCAGAAATTGGCCATTTTTCAATTAGTCTCAGAATTTGACGAAATTAGTTTTGTTAGGACCGTATCGTCAGTAAGAAGCTAGAAATAATTTTTCGGGAAATTTTAGAGTCAGTATGTGGACCCGGTAAATTGAAATGTGCGTTCAAATTCAATATACATTGATTTATATTTCAATTTGAATGGAAACTGATCGTAACAGCCGAATTGGGTTACGAAACGTGTCCCATTGTGTCCTGAATGGGGGTAGTAAGCTAGGGATGACAGTCAGAGGGTTCGCTTTTGAGTTCAAAAGAAAAAGTTACTCTTTGGGTATAAAATAACATAAATTATAATAATTGGTCAACCCCCTATGCTCCCTCTCACCTCCCTCTCTCATTTCAGTTGAACGAAAAGAAAAATAATAATCGCACGAGCTCAACAGCCCGCCGCCACCACTGATTGTCGCGTTGCACCCCCTGGCCTATCTTCGGCCATCGCACCCCCTCTGGCACCCCCTCTCGTCCACGACCTCTCTCTCGCTCCTCCCTCTTTCTTCTACCCGAATCCACCCAAATCAGAATGGAGCCGGCACCGTGGGGCCTGCCTCCACCCACTGCCGATAGGAGCACCACCCCCGCATCCACCAGTAGCCTGCCGCCCCTTCTCCAGTCCAATTTCCGACCAGAAACTCCACCCCCTTCTGGAAAGTCGATGTGAGCTTTCCTTTTTACTAATTTCTTTTCAGTTTTATATAGGAAAAAAAATCTGATCTTTAGTGATGTTGAAATTTATAAAATTGGATTTTTACATGAAAGGTGAGCTTTTAATTATATTTATTTAATGTAATTAGTTTTAGAAGCGTATAAAAATCAGTTTTTAGTATTGTTGTGAAGAAGAAAAATATAATTTTTAATCAATGAAAGTTATGATTTCTAACCAATGAAAAGTTTCCATTTTTAAATTAGCAAAGATGTGATTTATACTTTAGCAAAGATTAGATTTTTATTTGTTTGAATGATAAGAAAAAAATTGGATCTTTGAAGTAGAAAAGTTCGTATTTTTATAGTAGAAAAGATTATATCTTTGAAGTAGAAAAGATTTGATTTTTATCATTAAGTAGCGTATATAAAGATTCGATTTTTATTGTTGGAATGGCAAAGTAAAAATATATTTTTTAGCTATGTAAAATTATATTTTTATATATATGAAGTAATGATAAAAATTCGATTTTTATTATATATGAAGCGAAATAAAAATTCGATCTTTATATAATAAGTAGAGATATAAAAATATAATTTCTATATAGGAGGAAGCATTATAAAAATATATGAAGTAGAAATAAAAATATGATTTTTATTTGTTGGGATAAAGCGATAAAAATATGATTTTTACAATGAACAGCGTGAAAAGAATTGCGATGGAACCGGTGGAAAACGAAGTCCGAACCGTTCAGAAATAAAGAATGGCGGAGTGGAACCCTCAGTGAGAACTTCTCACTTTAATTCCTGTTTTCTAGTTAAAAATATATACTAGGATGCAGACGGTGCTTAGCAGCACCCGACACCCATTGTCCACAGACCATGGACGACTTATTTGATTTTGTTGTGTGGTGAATATTGATTGTGATGTGGAATAGATGGAAATATATTCATGTGTTGAAATAAATTATTTATTGTTAAAAATATAAATTTAACGTGAATGTGAATAAATAAATATTCATTTACAAATCAAATGATTTGTTTATGTACACCCATTTGAAGGATATTGATTGGGATGATAAATTTTACACATTGCCCAACTGCACAAAAAATATTCAGTGTTTGTTGATTTGAAACCCCACACAGGTGTTGGAATGATATTTGGTGTACAATAATCCCAATTATTTAGTTGTATGTCAATCGATAGGTTGACAAACAGTTGCGTGGTGCACTCTGGATGATGGTTGATTATTTATCATTGCTATTATATACATGTGTTGTATAGAATCCATATAAATAACGTTATATGGTAATTGAGTGGGTCTCATTCCAATTTAGAAAATAAATCATATTCATGTGTTGAATAAATAAAAATAGTCATGTATTGATAATACTCATGTGTTGAAACCATTCATTTATTGAAAATATTCATGTGTTAAAAATATTCATGTGTTGAATAAAATATTTATACAAAAAAATTCACATTTTTATTGTAAGTAAGAATTAGTATATATTCATGTGTTGAATAAAATATATATTCATGTGTTGAAGAAAATATTCATTTGTTGAATAGAATAACGAAGTTATTGAAATATATATAGCCGTGCTGATTAGATTTATGCCATTTTGACGCGAACGATATAATATGTATTCATGTGTTGAATAAAATATATATTCATGTGTTGAAGAAAATATTCATTTGTTGAATAGAATAACGAAGTTTCTGAAATATATAAAGCCGTGTTGATTAGATTTGCGCCAAAATGAAAATATATATTCATGTGTTGAAGAAAATATAAAGCCATTTTGACGCGAACGATATTTATATCGATTATATTTGTTTTTATAATGAATATAGAAAAGAAAGTGATTTCAAAATATAACGTTTTGAAAATATTATCATTTGTATATTAATGATATGGAATATTCAGTTTTGATCTAAAATTGAATACGAATTTAATTATTTTTAAAATGATTTTGAAACGATTTATAAAATACGTTTAAAATTGAAATCGACGAGATATATATAATATATATTATATATATATATAATGGCCTGAGTAGAACGCGCCGTGCCGCGGCAGTTCGCGAATTTCGACCATTGACTTCGAATTGACGTTATGGGAGATCCGACCGTCGGATTCTCCTGAAACTGGAACCGTTGGGTTCGTACCGAAAAGAGCTTTCCAACGAATATTATAAATTTAAAATCTAACAGTTGTATTTGGAATCATGTCCAAATCAAATTTGGAAAAGGTCGCTGTAAGTGCAGTTTGACGACCGTTATTGAAAATCGACTATACGAGCCTTGATAAAATTATTAAAAATATCAATAATTTGTGTAAAATCATAATAAATGATTTGGAAAGAATTAGGGTGAAAAATCCCATATTAAAAAAGGATAAAAATATATTTTTATCAAAATGAACTAGAATTATAATCCAATATTTTTGAATAAATAAATTGGATTTGAAGTGGTTTTAAAAATAATAAGAATTTCCAATATACGAATTGGAATGGATTTGAATCGAAGTTATCTATGGAATATTTCGATGTTGGATTTCGTGATTATACAGATATGGTTGTGGAAATTTGAAAGATATATTTATATCATTATTTCCAATACAATATTTGTTGGTTTCAGAATTTGATATTGAATATAAGCCAATATATTTTCTATTCAGAGCCTTGTATTTAATATCAAATGGGATTTTGGGTTCGTCGTAAATGGTGTCTTAAATAACACTGTTCTTGAACCTAGTTTAGAAAAGAATAAATCTTTTAATTAAGATTTAGTGAAATTGTCCAGTTAATTAGTATTTAATTGGAATTGAATTTAAATTGGTTCTTGGGGTTTATCGTGAGCGGTGTTTTGAATAACACCTGTTCTTTAACCCGATTAACAATGGAAAGTGATTTTGGGTTTATCGTGAACCGTGACTTAGATGATTGGTTCTTTAACCCTGTTAAAGGCAGGATATTGATTTTTGGGAAGATTAAAACTAAGTAGAGTTTTAATGAATCTTTAATTAGATTAAAGTGATCAAGAATGGAGTATCACTAGTTTTGCTCCAAAGCGATAGTTAAATCTTTGATTAAATTTGAACGTGAAATGGTAATTAATATTTACCGATAACACCGTGGTGTTATATATGGAGTATTATCAGTTTTGCTCCATGGGATGAATAGGTTGGGATTGGAAAATAAAATAAATGATTATTTCGGTGTGGTTCGTTAATCCCGACTAGTTTGGAAAACCATAACATGGTTTGAAATGACTTCCAAAGGAAGATTAAAGAATATATTTAGAAGAATTTATCTTTGATAAAATTAATAGGAACCTTTCCCTAAGAATGTAAATATTTGAATAAAAGAATATTCTGAATCGGAATGAAGCGTATGTTGTATTTGTGTAGCAGTTGTTTATTATATACGCGAGTTATTCAGAAAGGACTGGTTTATACCCATTCTGAATAATTGATTCGACGATAAGTCGAAGATGAAGATGGTGGTTGAAGACCAGAGGTCTTCACATCGTTTGGATGATTACTGATGATCTTGATTGGGCTGTACACCCAAGAGGAGGGAATCAGTTGGTGATCGTTCAGCCGCATTTGGAGATCGATGGATATGCGAGGAATAAGGTTCCTCAGGTTTCGTTTAGACCTAGAACGAACTTGCAAATGGACTTTGTGTCTGACACTGGATTTTATTCTGTGTTGATTGATCTCTATTAAATATACATCTATTTGGTAGTGGAGAATTTATTCTCTTGATTAGCACCCTTCTCTTTAACGTACGAGCTCAGAGGTTGTATATCGATGGACATCAGTCGCATGGAGTGAATTACCTGTGTGGCATGCCTAAGTGGCAAATGATCAAGGCTTTTGTTGAAAAGCAAAGTCTTGTGGTCGATGATCAAAGCACGACCAATGTGGCACAGATTTGTATATAGCGTTAATTTACGAGCCTCACCCCTCGGTATGAGTCAAAAACGGGATCGTGACTGTTAGGAGAGCACAACGTTGCTTTCTAGCTATGGGTGATATCAGTGACCTACCAGCCCTGACATTTATATACTTTTTACCTGTTGGTTGTTGGAATGCGAGGCGCCTCGGATATAGGTCTGATAGGACCAGGAAACGTGTGTTTAGGAATACTAATCCTCAAAAGTAAGAGAGGACCGGCCCTGAAGATCTGGGATCGCCGTGTGTGGTCCTGAGACATTTGCTAGAGTGTCTCGAACGGAGAGGAGCTTGCCCCTTGCCTCGACTCATGACGGAAATCCAATTTCCAATATGACCTTTGAGGTTTTAATTGTAGATCTAGTATGGCGACATGATATATGGTACCGATGCCGCCTATGATTGATACATTTATATTTGAAGTTGTTTTCTTCACTTATAGTAATAATAAAAGATGAAATTTAGCGTATCAAGCAATCTTTGGCTATTATAAGGTAAAACCCTATCCTCCGACTTGTGTTGCATTGGGTGATGGGACCTGGGTCTTATAATAGCTTCATTTTTCTTTATTTAGCATTGTGCTATTTGTTTTATGCACTGGTATTCTTGGGAGGAAATCCATTCCATGTTATACGGCATGGTCCCTTGATTTACCTAACTTTAAAAATAAAGATTAATAACTGTTTTAGTTCTCACACCTGTCACATGACTGACCTGGAGTTTATTGTTTTAACCTAAAATCTGGGTGCCCATATTTTCCACATGTGCAACTAGTAGTTTTGGTTTTGCAAATTTATATTCATAGGATCCTGGTTTATAACTGAAGTGATATTCAGAAAGCTCTGTATCCGTGTATTTCTTTCCATTGTGTGTTTTATTATTTTTCCGCTGCTATGTATCTAAATGTAATTTAAATCTATGATATTTGTCAAATGTGTAATATTTATTCACACTCTGTATATTCTTGTATTATGATAGAATTGTTATAATAAACAATGAAATGTTCTTCTGTTTGTGTTCTGATTCGTCTTGTCCTTAAAGCAATCAGGGGTTTCGAACGGTCTTGGTCGGTTTAGCGATCGATTCGGATCGAGTGAAATTCCTTGTTGTTACATTTGGTATCAGAGCTTTTGTTTACAGAGCTCGAGAACAAGACACATTAGAACTGAACGAAAGAATTCATCAGAGATTGGACTAGTAATGTCCAATAAGAATGGCTCGTTAGAGATGGGATCAGTAGTATCCTAGAATGAGCTGGAAGAGTGTATTTTTAAAACAAAAAACAAAAATAAGTTTTGTTTCGAAAATTTAAACCATTTTGTACGTATTTGAATATTTTATTTGTATTGAATTTGGAAAATCGAGTATATAATTTTTTTGCATATACGCGTCATGAACGTATATTCGAAGTTTTAATATATTGGATAGATATAGAATCATACTCTAGTCGCCCGGAGATGGTACTGATAATTGTCGTGACATCATCAGTATTTTGTTCGAGTTTCGAATGTGTGATATTTATATATTTCCAATTGACTGGTGTGAGAACCAAAACTAGATAGATTTATTGTTGTGATTTGGCATCAAAAACATGATTTTCTGTATATATGTCAAAATTCTGAATTTGAAACATTAATTCACTAATTGATTGATGGTTGTGTTGTATGATTATTGTTTTGATTAACTAAAATTTTGAACCATTTAGCCTAATGGAACCAAATTTAGAACCGTATTGATAATTGTTTGAAATTGCATGCATATACATGTGTATCCATTGAACAGGTCATAGCAAGGAGGCTAGAGCAGAAGAATAAAATTGTTTCCCGACAAATAGGTACATGTTTACAAATTTATTGGGTTTGGATGATTTAATGAGCCGATTGGCAAGCCGCTTGGCTATTTCTTTTTCTTTTTGGATTGGAGAGACCTATATGGCAGTTCCGGGATTTCCCTGTGCTCCCGTGCAGGGGAGGTTATAGAGAAATTTTTCGAAAATTTAGGGTGTTATCCAAATTTTTGAAAATTTGAAAAGTTCTTATAAACTGAAAAGTTGTAAAACTTAAGCAATAATGGAAATAATGAAAGTTGAGTTGGTTGCAAAACAACTTTCAGCTTCGTTCCTTTTCGAGAACGAAAAATTTTAAGTGGGTGAGATTGTAATAACCCGGAAATCCGAACCAATTTTAAATTTTTATTTTGACAATTTTAGTGAATTTTGGATATTTAAAATGAATTATTTTAAATAATAACAACGAGAAATTTGAATAGAATTAGAATGTATATATTTGTATAGATCGACGTTAGAATATAAATAATTTATTTTAATTATAAAAGGAATTGAAAATGGTGCGGTAGTTTGAAAATTCGATTTCAAATTCCAAATGAATGTACATGATTCAAAATAAACCGAATTTTAGCGAAATCTAATATATTAGAATCTATTTGAGAATATCTTTCCAACGAATCCGAAAAATTGAAATTTCATAGCGGGAATAAAAATTTATGCCCAACTGAAAATTCAGAATAGTCGCTATGGAATTCTGGCACTTAAAAATGGAAATTTGCAAACGATCTTTGTTTTTGATGAAACCACTTTTGTTGGATCCAGGATTTCGAATTACTGCTAGATTCCAATTTGCGTAATTTTCTGAATCAATATGTGAGCGTGACGAAGTTAAACGTGTTTTAACAGTTTCAGTCAATTTCGATTGACCAGAAAATGACCATTTTTCAAACGGTCTCAGAATTTGACGAAATCAGTTTTGTTAGGACCGTATCGTCAATATGAAGCTAGAAATAATTTTTCGGGAATTTTTAGAGTTAGTATGTGGCCCCGATAAATTGAAATGTGCATTCAAATTCAATATACATTGATTTATATTTCAATTTGAATGGAAACTGATCGTAACAGCCGAACTGGGTTATGAAACATGTCCTATTATGTCTGGAATGGGGGTAGTTAGCTAGGGACGACAGTCGAAGGGTTCGATTTTGAGTTCGAAAGAAAAAGTTACTTTTTGGGTATAAAATAAAATAAATTATAATAATTGGTCAACCCCTTATGCTCCCTCTCACCTCCCTATCTCATTTCAGTTGAACGAAAAAAAGAATTGCATGAGCTCCATAGCCCTCTCGTCCATGACCTCTCTCTCGCTCCTCCCTCTTTCTTCTACCCGAATCCGTCCAAATCAGAACGGAGCCGCCACCGTAGGGCCTGCCTCCGCCCGCCGCCGATAGAATCACCACCCCCGCGTCCACCAGTAGCCTGCCGCCCCTTCTCCAGTCCAATTTCCGACCAGAAACTCCACCCCCTTCTGGAAAATCGATGTGAGCTTTTCTTTTTACTAATTTCTTTTCAGTTTTATATATGAAAAAAAATCTGATCTTTAGTGATGTTGAAATGTATAAAATTGGATTTTTACATGAAAGGTGAGCTTTTAATTAAATTTATTTAATGAAATTAGTTTTAGAAGCATATAAAAATCAGTTTTTAGCATTGTTGTGAAGAAGAAAAATATAATTTTTAATCAATGAAAGTTATGATTTTTAACCCATGAAAATTTTCCATTTTTAAATTAGCAAAGATGTGATTTATACTTTAGCAAAGATTACATTTTTATTTGTTTGAGTGATAAGAAAAATTAGATCTTTGAATTAGAAAAGTTCATATTTTTATAGTAGAAAAGATTATATCTTTGAAGTAGAAAAGATTTGATTTTTATCATTAAGTAGCATATATAAAGATTCGGTTTTTGTTGTTGAAATGGCAAAGTAAAAATATAATATTTAGCTATGTAAAAACTAGATTTTTATACATATGAAGTAATGATAAAAATTCGATTTTTGTTATATATGAAGCGAAATAAAAATTCGATCTTTATATAAGAAGTAGAGATATAAAAATATAATTTTTATATAGAAGGAAGCATTATAAAAATATATGAAGTAGAAATAAAAATATGTTTTTTTATTTGTTGGGATAAAGCAATAAAAATATGATTTTTTTTACTATGAACAGCGTGAAAAGAATTGCGATGGAACTGGTGGAAAACGAAGTCCGAACCGTTCAGAAATAAAGAATGGCGGAGTGGAACCCTCGGTGATAACTTCTCACTTTAATTCTTGTTTTCTAGTTAAAAATATATACTAGGATGCAGACGGTGCTTAGTAGCTCCCGACACCCGTTGTCCACAGACCATGGACGACTTATTTGATTTTGTTGTGTGGTGAATATTGATTATGATGTGGAATAGATGGAAATATATTCATGTGTTGAAATAAATTATTTATTGTTAAAAATATAAATTAATCGTGAATGTGAATAAATATATATTCATTTACAAATCGAACGATTTGTTTATATACACCCATTTGAAGGATATTGATTGGGACGGTAAATTTTACACATCGTCCAACTGCACAAATAATATTCAGTGTTTCTTGATTTGAAACCCCACAAGGGTGTTGGGATGATATTTGGCGTACACTAGTCCCAATTATTTAGTTGTATGTCAATCGATAGGTTGACAAACAGTTGTGTGGTGCACTCTGGATGATGGTTGATTATTTATCATTGCTATTATATACATGTGTTGTATAGAATCCATATAAATAACGTTATATGGTAATTGAGTGGGTCTCATTACAATTTAGAAAATAAATCACATTCATGTGTTGAATAAATAAAAATGGTCGTGTGTTGACAGTACTCATGTGTTGAGAATATTCATGTATTGACAATACTCATGTGTTGAGAATATTCATGTGTTGAAACCATTCATGTGTTGAAAATATTCATGCGTTGAAGAAAATATTTATACAATAAAATTCACATTTTTATTATAAGTAAGAATCAGTATATATTCATGTGTTGAATAAAATATATATTCATGTGTTGAAGAAAATATTCATTTGTTGAATAGAACAACGAAGTTATTGAAATATATAAAGCCGTGTTGATTAGATTTGCGCCATTTTGACGCGAACGATATTTATATCGATTATATTCATTTTTATAATGAATATAGAAAAGAAAGTGATTTCAAAATATAACGTTTTGAAAATATTATCATTTATATATTAATGATATGGAATATTCAATTTTGATCTAAAATTGAATATGAAGTTGAAATTGTTTTTAAAACGAATTTGAAACGATTTATAAAATACGTTTAGAATTGAAATCGACGAGATACATATAATATATATATATATATATATAACGGCCTGAATAGAATTTCGACCATTGACTTCGAATTGACGTTACGGGAGATCCGACCGTCCGATTCTCCTGAATCCGGAACCATTGGGTTCGTATCGAAAAGGGCTTTCCAATGAATATTAGAAATTTGAAATCTAATGGTTGGATTTGGAATTATGTCCATATCAAATTTGGAAAAGGTCCCTGTAAGTGCAGTTTGACGACCGTTATTGGAAATCGACTGTACGAGCCTTGATAAAATTATTAAAAGTATCAATAATTTGTGTAAAATCATAATAAATGATTTAGAAATAATTATGGTAAAAATCCCATATTTAAAAAGGATAAAAATATATTTTTATCGAAATGAACTAGTTTTGAATTAGAATTATAATCCAATATTTTTAAATAAATAAATTGGATTGGAAGTGGTTTTAAAAATAATCAGAATTTCCAATATACAAATTGGAATGGATTTGAATCGAAGTTATCTTCAGAATATTTCGATGTTGGATTTCGTGATCATACATACATGGTTGTGGAAATTTCAAAGATATATTTATATCGTTATTTCCAATACGATATTTGTTGGTTTCAGAATTTGATATTGAATATAAGCCGATATATTTTCTATTCAGAGCCTTGTATTTAATATCAAATGGGATTTTGTGTTTGTCGTGAATGGTGTCTTAAATAACACTGTTCTTGAACCCAGTTTAGAAAAGAATAAATCTTTTAATTAAGATTTAGTGAAATTGTCCAGTTAATTAGTATTTAATTGGAATTGAATTTAAATTGGTTTTTGGGGTTTATCGTGAGCGGTGTTTTGAATAACACCTGTTCTTTAACCCGATTAACAATGGAAAGTGATTTTGGGTTTGACGTGAACCGTGATTTAGATGACATTGTTTTTTAACCCAGTTAAAGACAGGATATTGATTTTTGGAAGATTAAAACTAAGTGGAGTTTTAATGAATCTTTAATTAGATTAAAGTGATCAAGAATGGAGTATCACCAGTTTTGCTCCAAAGCGATAGTTAAATCTTTGATTAGAATTGAACGTGAAATGGTAATTAATATTTACCGATAACACCGTGGTGTTAGATATGGAGTATTACCTGTTTTGCTCCATGGGATGAATAGGTTGGGATTGGGAAATAAAATAAATGATTACTTCGGTGTGGTTCGTTAATCGCGACTAGTTTGGAAAACCTTAGCATGGTTTGAAATGATATCCAAAGGAAGATTAAAGAATAAATTTAGAAGAATTTATCTTTGATAAAATTAATGGTAACCTTTCCCTAAGAATGTGAATATTTGAATAAAAGAATATTCTGAATTGGAACGAGGCGTATGTTGTGTTTGTCTAGCACTTGTTTATTATATGCTTGAGTTATTTGGAAAGGCCGGGTTTATACCCATTCTGAATAACTGGTTCGACGATAAGTCGAAGATGAAGACGGTGGTTGAAGACCGGAGATCTTCACATCGTTTGGATGATTACCGATGATCTTGATTGGGATGTACATCCAAGAGGAGGGAATCAGTTGGTGATCGTCCAGACATATTTGGAGATCGATGGATATGCGAGGAATAAGGTTCCTCCGGTTTCGTTCAGACCCAGAATAAACTTGTAAATGGACTGTGTCTCTGACACTGGATTTTATTCTGTGTTGATTGATCTCTATTAAATATACATCTGTTTGGTGGTAGAGAATTTATTCTCTTGCTTAGCACCCTTCTCTGAGACATACGAGCTCAGAGGTTGTATATCGATGGACATCAGTCGCATGGAGTAAATTGCCTGTGTGGCATGCCTAAGTGGCAAATGATCAAGGCATTTGTTGAAAAGCAAAGTCTTGTGGTTGATGATCAAAGCACGACCTATGTGGCACAACATTGTGTATAGCGTTAATTCACGAGCCTCACACCTCGGTTTGAGTCAAAAACAGGATCTTGGCTGTAGGGTGAGCACGACGTTTCTTTCTAGCTAAAGGTGATGTCAGTGACCTACCAGTCCTGACATTTATATAATTTTTACCTGTGTGGTTGTTGGAATGTAAGGCGCCTCGGATATAGGTCTGATAAGACCAGGAAACGTGTCTTCAGGAATAATAATCCTCAAAAGTAAGAGAGGACCGACCCTGAAGATCTAGGATCGCTGTGTGTGGTGCTGAGACATTTGCTAGAGTGTCTCGAACGGAGAGGAGCTTGCCCCTTGCCTCGACTCATGACGGAAATCCAATTTCCAATACGACCTTTGTGCTTTTAATTGTAGAACTAGTATGGCGACATGATATATGGTACCCATGCTGCCTGTGATTGATACATTTATATTTGAAGTTGTTTTCTTCACTTATAGTAATAATAAAAGATGAAATTTAACGTATCAAGAATTCTTTAGCTATTATAAGGTAAAACCCTATCCTCCGGCTTGCGTTGCATTGTGTGATGGGACCTGGGTCTTATAATAGCTTCATTTTTCTTTATTTAGCATTGCGCTGTTTGTTTTATGCACTGGTATTCTTGGGAGAAAACCCGTTCGTGTTATACGGCGTGGTCCCTTGATTTACCTAACTTTAAAAATAAAGATTAATAACTGTTTTAGTTCTCACACCAGTCACATGACTGACCTGGAGTTTATTGTTTTAACCAAGACTCTGGGTGCCCCTATTTTCCACATGGGCAGCTAGTAGTTTTGGTTTTGCAGATTTATATTAACAGGATCCTGGTTTATAGCTGAAGTGATATTCGTAAAGCTCTATATCCGTGTATTTCTTTCAGTTGTGTGTTGTATTATTTTTCCGCTGTTATGTATTTAAATGTAATTTAAATCTCTGATAATTGTCAAATGTGTAATATTTATTCATACTCTGTATATTCTTGTATTCTGATGGAATTGTTGTAATAAACAATGAAATGTTCTTCTATTTGTGTTCTGATTCATCTTGTCCTCAAAGCAATCAGGGGTTTCGAACGGTCTTGGTCGGTTTAGCGATCGATTCAGATCGAGCAAAATTCCTTGTTGTTGCAGAAATTTAAATGGTCGTTTAATTAAATAATATCGAATATTGAATTAACATAAATAATAGAATAATATATTTAATTCTGAAATAGTCAGAAATAGTGGAATTCACAATATTGTGTGAATTGGATAGTATTAGAAATTTAATTCAGTTTATAATTGAATTATAATAATGAATTTATTTATAAATGTCCGTTGAACGTATAATTTATATTTTTGTTTACAGTCGAGCTCGAAATGGCGCGGCAGATCGTAATTTGGCGATTCGAACTTCCATTAAATGTACATAATCCGTTTTAACTCGGATTTCTGTGAAACAAGAAATGTTCGGAGCTGGTGAAGTGTATTTTTCTAATGGAAGAGAAAAATCGAGATTTCGTTGTATAGATTGTTAGTTATGTCCAAATCAAATTTTAAAATAGCCGCTATGGAATTCGTTTATAATTTATAACGATTTATTTATATTATAAAAGGAATTTCAATATAAATTGAATATCGTAATAATATGGATTTGGAATATCGAGCTATAAATCCATATATGTATATTATGGAGCCATATTATATTCTATGTGAATTTATATGATAATTAAATTTATTTATATTAATTTAATTATTTTTAAATATATTAATATTTAAATGAGTTTATTTAGAGCTTTAAAAATAGCCATTTTTGCAAATGACCTCCGTTTTTGACGAAACTAATTTTGTTGGATCCGGAATATTAAATTATTGTTAGATCTCAGTTTCTGTGATTTTTGGAGTCAGTATGTGAGCGTACAGTATTTTAATGTGAAAAACAGTCAGTATTTTGACTGTTAAAAATACGCTGTGTGAGCAAACAGAGTCGGAATTCGACGAAACAAGTTTCGTTGGGTTCGTAATGTCGAACTGCATCTGTATGTCCATTTTCATCAAATTTGGATATTGTATGTAATCATATGGATTTTTAACGATAAAACTGAATAGCGTTATGATAGAAATTAATATTTAAATCAAATGTAAAAATAATATATTACTCTATAAATACACCACTACCATCTCCCTATCCCTAAAATTTTTTTCTCTATGGTCAAAAGTATTTTCTTCCAGAAAATATTTCCATCTTCATAAAATCCCAAACAAATTCTTGAAAAATCCTAAATTCCTAATACAAGTTGCTTGAGTAGCTTATAAGGAGAACTTTCCTCCTATGTCGTTTTTATGGGATGCGCACTTATTCTCGTTTGCTGAAATCTTTCCAGCGAGGTACAAGGTGAGGTTAGGGTTAGACAATTCATGATTTTGGAGTTTCAATTCAAGTTGCAAAGGTTGTTTTTGGGGTCGTGGTATCAAATACCACATGCATGCTCAATTTTGTGGAAATCGGTGCGAAATTCTGTCGATACTATTGCTGTAGTTTGCGAGGTGCTATGCGAAAGGATTTCATGGGGAGAAGTCGAGTTTGACATGGAGAGCATGCGAAGACGCAGAATTTGATGAGGATTATCACGGTGTTTTTAGATTGATTTATATGGTAGCGAGGAGGGAGCTTTGGTTTTTCAAAAATTGGCCATGGCAAGGAAGAGTACGGGATTGAGCAACAGGAAAGTGGAAGGAGGAGTTTTCAGTAATACGCGGGTTGAGTTTAAAAGGATATTTCAACGAGGCGATGAGGGATGGTGCGTGATATTATTGCTTCGGGATTTAGTAAGAGGGAAGGGGGATTGAAGGAAGATTCATTCAGCTGCGTTGGGAGTTCTATAGGTTACATGTGGAAGAAGAATAACGAGTGAGTGATTAGTGAGTTTAAGTAAGGGTTAATAATTAGTTTAATATTAATTAACTTATTATTTGCCTTAATAATGTGTTGAACCTATAGAAATTTACAACTTTATCATATATTAACAGAATTCAGCGAAACAAGATCCATTGGGATCGTACGGACGAGGGCAACACAATGGAACTGACTAGGAGTGAATTAGAGCTCGTTACAATTTATAGCGAAATAAATTGTCTGATCTGAATCAACGATGGTTATCGTTATTTAACGATTAACCGACCAATGTGAGTAAATCTCACAAACTCTCCTCAATTTATATTTTTATAACATATTTTTAGAATTGATAAATGCTGGTTGATTGCTTTGTGTTGACTGTTTGGATGAACTGCTGATTTATTGGTTGAAATTATAGATAACGATATATATATATATAGTTAATCAAATATTGATTCTGCTTATCAGAATATTTCATGCTGAAATGAAATTGATGTTAATTATATTGTTTACATCTGTGGATGCAGGGAAATAGGTTAGAGGAATCCAACTGGATTCCTCAACATTTATAATACTGTTTTTCATATATTGTGATATATGATGTGATATATAATCTATTATTGATTGTGTGTATTTGGATGATGATTGGTCCTTTTGATTTGGTATTTTAAATACCATACGAAATACTGGAATGTAAAAAGGGAATTTTCAAAGTGTTTTTGAGAATAAATTATTTATATAAAATTAAAGAATTTTATATAAAAGGAGGTGTTTATATAAAATCAAAGAATTTTATATAAAAGGAAATATTTACAAAATCAAAGCAATTTATAAAACGAATATTTATTTAGAAAATAAATAGAATTATAAAAGGAATATTTATTTAGAAAATAAATAGAATTGAAAAGGAAATATTTTTAAAACAAATAAAATAGAAAGGAAATATTTAGGATATAAATAGGATATTATAAAAGGAAGTATTTTATAATATGAATAGAACTTTATAAAAGAAAATAAATGGAAAATAAATATTAAATGGAAATCTGTTTTAACATATAAATGGAAAAGATTAATTTAAAGTAGAATTAAATAGAAATATATTTTAACAGTTAAATGGAGAAGATTAGTTTATAAATAATGTTTTATAAATTAAGTAAATATTTATCATTGGATAAATTGAATATATAAGTTTGAATTTAAATAGAGAAGTAAAAAATCAGTTTTAACACCGATATTTGAGATTGGAATTGAATGTAGCAATTATAAGAGTATTACAAATGAGATACAAGTGTTAGAATGAAAGGAGATTTCATATGAAAAAAATCTATGAATAGAAGTAAAAATGGAATTTGGAAATGGGATATTATTTAAAAATACGAAATCAAACTTAATGGATTATATAAAAGAAATATTTTTCACATTCGATGTGAATAATCGATTAAATGAATATTTTAAAAATTAAAATATTTATAAAGAAACTTAGGTTTCGAAATACGAATTCAAATGGGAATCTGAATGAGACAAGAAATAGATCAAATAAATAGAGTTAATTGAGTATTAGTTATTCGAATTAGAGTTAATCAAATATTAGTTATTCGAATTAGAGTTAATCGAACATTAGTTATTCGAATTAGAGTTAATCGATTAGAGTTAATCGAATAGAGTAAATCGATTAGAGTTAATCGAATAGAGTTAATCGAATATTAGTTATTCAAATTAGAGTTATTTGAATAGAGAGTTAATCGAATATAGTTATTTGAATAGAGAATTGATCGAATATAGTTTATTCAAATAGGGAGTTAATTGAATATAGTTTATTCGAATAGGGAGATGATCGAATATAGTTTATTCGAAGAAGATTTATTGTATATAGTTATTCGAAAGAGAGTTATCGAATATAGATTATTCGAGAGAGAATTATACATTGAAATTCGATTTTATCAAATACAAAAAATTACTATTCACTTTTTGTTTTTAATCAAGATTTAATTATTGATTTATAAATTAGTTATTTATTTATTTAAATTAAGAAATAAAAGTTATATTCAAGTTATTATATTTCGAAAGCATGGGATTATAACACTATTGTTATAATCAAATGATTTCTATAAAGAGGTGGATTCATAAATAGAATCCCAGAGTTACATAAGGAAGTTTGTTGAAGATTTAAAATGTGAATTTTGTCTATTTCGAGGTTGAAATGTTGTTTAGTTAAGGTCTGAGAGGTAGTTATACCCCAACTTGATTGACTTCATTTTTAACTAAGGAATGGTTAAGGTTCGATAATGAAGGTTAGTTAATTGAATATAGTTAATAAGTGTTAATGGTTCCAGTTGGTATAGTGAAGTTTTATTTAAACATCTGTTTAAATCCAATGAAGGAGTTTTGGAAATGTTTTCCAAATAAGAATCAGAAATGTTTTTTTTCCAATATAGAAAATAAAAAATGAGAATAAATATGGAAATGTTTTCCAATTATTAATAACGTATAATTTTTAAATTTGTAAAACAAGAATTTATGAATATATGGGAACAGAAATAAGGAAATGAATAATTGAATGGAAAATTAATTAAAAGGGATCAGTGTTGAATGATGATTTGCTCGGCAAAGATTTCCATTTGGAAAAACGGCCGTTGTTTGTACACATGTTTTCCTATGATAGCTAAACCACCAACTATCAAAGTTTTTGACCATTTCCATTGTCAAAACAGAGAGATCAGGATCAAATTTATTATCTGAAAATCATTCCATATAGGCATTAGCGTTGCGAATCAAATATGATGAAGATAATTGAAGACGGAGTTGTGCAAGGGCTGTTCTGGCGATCCTAGGTAGAAATTGCCTAAGATGGATTTACAGAATAGTGCCTTCGGTTTGTCCAGACTCAGGACAACGTGTATGGACGAATGTCTGACAGAGTATATCTAATGGATCACGTAAGTTGATCTCTTCAAACATATCCACGTTTAGTGGCGGAGAAATTCGTTTCTCTTATCTTTATACCTAGGTTATTTTTGTGGAAATCAATTTGTGATTTGGCAGGTATGACGATGTGGCATTCAAAGTAAATGAGTGTATGATCTGTCGAAGGATATGTTATATCCCCAAGCCTCATCAACTAGGAAATGACAAAAATCGGGCAGGCAGCATGGCTATGTGGGCCGTCCCCATTAGGGTGTATTGTCACCATCTAGAGAATATTCATATTTGTTACTTCTTTTTGCTTCTATATCTCCCGAAAATGGTTATGTTGCTAGCAACCGTAGATGACAATATATTCGATACACTCAAGAGAAATGAGTGGTCGGTCATGTGTGGGACGAGTTGCAAGACGTTCTTGTTGAACCCAGTGTATTCCTCTCTAGAGATCGGCTGGTGGTTCCATACCTTATCATAGTCGGAATCCAATCTCCAATAAGTGCTTGCGGTTTTGATTGTGTACTATATATATATGGAGCATGAGATGCAAGCATTCTTCTAGATTGTTAATTATTTGTGATTAGACATTATTATGATATCAGAAAAGTATTGATTTTGAAAATGTTTTCGGTTATCGTAAGGTAAAAACCATCCATATTTATGTGTGGATCGGTCTTACGGTTATCATTTCTTTTGAAAAGGATTTTGAAAGTTAAACCGAATGGTTGGAGTTTACTCACACCAGTCCCATGACTGACCCAGAGTTTATTTTATTTTGTTTCCCCTAAACTCTTAAGTGCCCAAATTTGTACGGGCAGTCAAGTAGTCGGGATTTACAGATACACTAGATGGAGCTTGGAGTAGGAGGTTTCAGCAGCATTTTATAGCTATTGTTTATTTCCGCTGTGATGTAAGTGTTGTACTCTAATATACAAATACAGATTTGTGTTTCAATGTTATTTTGTACACTATATTTTATTTGTTCAGCTGTGATATTCGTGTTACTCTGATGTTGCTGTATTCTTCTTCTTCTATTCTAATTTTCTATCTTATCTATTCTCACCCTCTAACTTTTTTCTATTAACCATCCGGTATTTCCGATGTCTAAATTGTCGACATTGTTATTTATGTCGATTTTCGGAGTCGAAAATCCCCGGGTCATTACATGCACGCCATTTCAGGTTCATTTATAAAATAAATATAAATTAACGTTCAAACTTCGTTTTAATAACCGATATTCAATATTAAAATCAATTAATATTCCAATATAATATTTAAAACAATAAATTACATTAAATATTTGATGACCAAAAATACAGGACATTACAAATTTTGTTAATCTGTATCGAAAAATGACACATCAAAAAGTTGCGAATTATTGCTGGCATTCTTGCTTTGGGGCATCATCTTTGATTTCACACCAGCATCCTCCTGATATGCTTCCAATTTGCAAGCACCCTATTAATGGCACCAACACTACCTTGGCATGACATGGTAATTTTGAGTAGAACAGTCTGGTTGGCAAGGATATAAGCACAGTCGGGTGGTTTGAGAATCTCATAATAAAACACTGAAAAATTGAGAGCCATTCTGGGCCTTATACGATAGGTGATGGGCAGCTTAGCCAAAGAAATATCCTTTGTAGATTTGTAGGGAATTAATGTACTCTCAGCATCTTCTTTTCTCTCTTCCCTGGTCTTGAACTCAGCAAAATACCTGTTCATAACTCAGCAAACTACCTATTTTCGTTTGTTATTATAATATTTAGATCAAATTGTATGAAACATCCTAATTGAAATCAGTGGGCATTCTCGCTGCTTCCTTAGAAGCTGTATGAATTAAGAAATATTTCATACAAAACCTTTTATTCATGCCCATTTATAATGTCAGTACTTCACTTTCAACATATCTGCAGATGATCGGGCTAAGACATTATGACCTTGGAGAAGATAATAGTTGCGATCTTGTAAAATATGAATCATGGGACCAGTCTCCTTCAACAGAAGGAACTCAATGATTCAGGGAAAGAAGATACAACTATCTATGATTATCATGAACCTGATGTTGGCTATGGCTATTGTAGTTCTCAAGTTTGACATTTTGGAATGACTAACTCGACGTTAGCAGTATGCTTTTTTGCAGAAATATTGATACAAATCTATAGATATGTCGTATATATGATGTATCAAGTGAAGATGATATATGCTTCTCCAATTTACATCTTTACCCATAAAGGAAAAAACCATTAACAGAAGAAATAAATTAGGTGGATGAGCTAATCAATTTTAAATAATTATAGACTCCATAAAATTAGGTAGTAATCCTAAAAATTAGGGTGAATTAACTAATAAGTTAGGTGGATGTAAATAAAATTCTCCTTTCATTTTAGAAACAAACTAATGGAAATAGACAAATCAATCAAATCCCATTTGATAAAATAAGATGTTGAAGCTAATGATTCATTTATTAAAAAGATTATGAAATTTCAATTGATCATTAATTTATAATCATTAATTAAAATAAAGTTTTATAACTAAATTTAATTGTTATTGATTAGAATGGATAATCTAATTTCATTTCATTACTAATGTGCAAAATAAGACTCAATTGTCATTCGTTAAAATATATAATTGAATCTCATTATTATTAACTTGAATAATAAGTAAATCTATAAATATCATTAATTAAAATGATAATTTTATTGAAACGTTGATTCTATGTAAGTCCAAGCTTAAACTAAACAAAATGTTTAATTTACTTCAATGAATGGATGAATCCAAACATAATGTGAATATAAATGAATGGATGAATGCGAATGAATATGAATAATCAAAGGAATTATTAATTCCATATTAAAATATTAATGTAAAATACAATCTAAATATCAATTCAAATCCAAACTAAATTATCAACCAATTTACAAAATGGATTCATAATCAATATTGATTAACTAGGCGATGTCAAATGAAATTATCGAATTCGTTATAGTTAATATTTAACCATAATTTGGTTATTTAAATAACCACTAAATTGGAATTCAGCTTATTAAATTCCAAAAATTCAATTGTTAAAATTAATTAAATATTTAATATCATGTAACTATAAGTTGATTTTACTTCAAAAACATTTTTTACTGAAATTCTGCTAAATTTTTCTAGCACCTGAAATTTTCGGAAACCTTCGGCAACACCTCTTTTGTACGTCTCGATCCGAAAAATTCCAAAAAAAATATATGGCACTATACATCTCATCTTAATGATGAGGCATTCCAGTCCATGGGAAAATAGTATTTAAGACCCGCTTAAGGTATGTAATCCGAAATATGTACCGTTTGGTTGGTCAAACATATCTTTATCATGAAACCAAAAGCTATAGGCAAGCAAGCTTTTGCTTCTGTAACGACCCACTAATCCGTACTTATTTGAGCTGACTGAATACAACTCACGTCCAACCCAAATCACATGAAAATATGAATCATTAATATGAAGAAGTTAGAGGATGAGAAATATAAAGATAGAAAATTAGAATAGAAGAAAATAGATAGAAGATCGTATTGAACAACAACATAGAGTCTCACAATCGCAATGGAATAAAATATAATATATAAATAACCACTTTTGAAATACAACAGTATTTGGACTTACATACATCATCATAGTACATTAAATATACAACACATCGGAATAAACTCTATATGTCTAATGCTGAAGCCTCCTACTCCAAGCTCCTTCAGAAAAATCTGTAAAATCCGGAACTATTGGATTTCTCATACAAATTTGGGCACCCAAGAGTTTAGGAGAACATAGAAAATAAACTTTGGGTCAGTCATGGGACTGGTGTGAGTAAACGAGTAAAGACAGTTTGATTTTAACTTTCAAAAACCTATTTAAAAGAAATATAATCGTAAGACCATCCACACATAAATACAGATGATTTTTACCTTATGATAACCCAAAAGATTTGGAAATCAATATCTTATTCTGATATTATAATAGTGTCTAAATACAAATAAATATCAATCTAGCTGAACGCTTGCATCTCACGCTCCACATATATAGTATACAATCAAAACTGCGGGCGCTTAATGGATAACGGATTTCCAACTATGACAAGGTATGGAACCACCTGCCGATAGTGTATCTCTAGAGGGGAATACACTGGGTTCAACTAGAATGTCTTGCAACCCGACCCACACATGACCGACCACTCATTTCGGTTGAGTGTATCGAATATATTGTCACCAACGGTTGGGATATACCCACCGTTTCCCTAAAGGAACAACATTGAAAGATTTAAGAAGTAAAAAGAATTTCTCTAGATAGGTGACAATACACCCTAATGGGAGCGACCCACATAGATTTTGTCATATCCCAGTTGTGAGGCTTAAGGCTGAAACTTACCTTTGGATATAACACATCTTCATTTACTTTGAATGCCACATCGTCAAACCCTCCAAATCACAAATTGATTTCCCCATAAATATCCCAGGTATAAAGCTAAGAGAAACGAATTCCTCCGCCAACAAACATAAATACATTTGAAGAGATCAACTTACGCGATTTATCAAGCATACTCTGTCAGACACTCGTCCATACAAGTTGTCCTGTGACTGGAGAAACCGAAGGCACTATTCTGTAAATTCATCTTAGGCAATTTCTGCCTAGGATTGACATAATAGCCCTTGCATAAACTCTGTCTTCGACGAACTTCAATAATCTCTGACTCGAAATGTATATATCGAATTGAAGTGGAATTTATATTCCGGTCTCTTCGGAAACGACAACAAAAAGGTCCAGATTTGATAGTCGGTGATGTAATTATCAAATGTAAAATAAAAGAAATATATTTAACTTCGTTGGATCTGCTAAGCTTAATTTAAATAAATCTTTGATTAAATATCCGACTTGAAATGTATATATCGAATCTAAGTGGAATTTAGAATTCCGCTCTCCTCGAAATGACAAGGAAAATGGTCCAGATTTGATAGTTGGTGATTTAACTATCAAATATAAAATAAAATAGACATATTTATATCCATTGGTTCTGCTAAGCTTTATTTGAATCATCTTTGATTATTTAAATTCAAATATTACTTTGTATGTATATTTATTTTAAAAATAATAATTATTAATTAAATAACAAAACTATTCTTACCAATCTTACGTGATAATCTCACTTTCGAATATCCCTTTCATAATTTGAAAATGATATTCAACTATAACACTCATTCTGAATACAAACTAATACAATCTATCAAATAATAGTGAAATTGTTCAAGTTGGGGTATTTTAATTACCTCTCAGACGTTGAGTCGAAATCATTCTTATCGTCAAGATTTATAGAAGTTCGATATCCAAAATATTCGATAAGCCAGAATTTGCAAATCAGTTTGATTTTCAGATCTTAAATCATTTCGAAACAACGTTATTGTTTCGAACCATTTCCAAAGTTAACTTGATTAACTTAATATTAAATCAGGAAATTTAATCAAAATAATCGACTTTATTTCCTATTTTTCCGTAACTAAATTGTCTTCTTCACCTACTTAATTAAGAGACTAATTAAGTTTAAAACATCTCATTTTTGGATTATTTATCCAAATTTAACCTGCTATTTAATTACATCATTATCCAACCCAATCTGTTAAACTAAACATCTCCAAATTTTAAACAACCATTATTTAAAACCTCTTCTATTAAATTAATTGGAATAATTTAATTTAATAATCATTTCACTTTTAAATGTTTGATTTAAATCAACCTAAACAATTTGATTATAATTGGTCTTTTCTAAATTAGTAGTATAATTAATTTTAAATAATCCATCTAATTATTTTCTTAAAAATAATTTATATCCAACTATTAAAACTTAAGTTTATTTTTGAGTTACTTTACAGAAAATATAACTTAGCAGTTCCAACGGTATATAGCAATTCTTATAACAAATGATATTTAAGTCGTTCGCCCAATTTGCACAATCAATCATGTAAACATAATTCGGAATTATCAATTGATAATATAATAATTGCAAAACATATATTTCCAGTAAAATATTTCAAAATGGTATAATAGCAGAACGGTGTTCATTTCTGCTAGCAGGATGTTTAAAACAATTCAGTCAATTCAATTATATAGTGAAATGGTGTTGATTTCCACTTACTGATGTTAATATAAACGATTAATGTAATTATAACAACTTAATTAACTAATTAATTAATTAATTAATCAATCAATTGAACATTCAATTCAGTGTTTACTGTATTTATAGATCATTATTGATCAGTATTTTACGCATTTATCCAGTACATGGCTAAATAGTTTTATATGATACAAAAATAACTTTTCATTTATTTAATAAACCAGTTTTATTGAAACGTTTAAACTCAATAATGGCGTTGCACAATCAATTCTCTTAACTACACACAAGCCAAATTTATTCGATCATATCTTCTTGGTCTCGACTTATATCAATACATACATATATATTAAACAAATGTATTAGAATTTTAACGTAAAATACTCTTTTAAATATCTTTCAAACAAAGTGGCTGTTTGAGTTATTATATATATTTAAAACAAATGCTTTAAATTTTAAACATGATAATCCTTCATTCTTGTAGTTCCTATATCCTTTATTTATCTCTAAGCCCAATTCTTGCAGCCCAACTTTCTTTCCCGTGCCTCTTTCCTCATTCCTTTTTTTTAACGTATGGGCCAAGCCCAAAACAACTACCCTACGCAATATTTAAAACCGCAGCCATCATTTCCCCATTACCAATCTTTAGCACTACATTCCCATTTCCACTTTTCTTCCTTCACATTTTGTTCCTTTTTAACCTCCTTCCACCTTCCCAGTTTTTCGTTTCTCCTGCTTTTTTTTCCTTAGCCCCAAAACTTGCGTAGTACAAGAAAATGGAGCTTCCTGATGCTACATCCAACCCTCAATCATCATGAAAACACACTTTCTTTCTTTTCTCTTCTATCCACTCTTTCATTGTTGCTTTCTTTCTTCTTCCTACTGGTTTGGTTGTTTTTTTATTTACGTATGGCCAAACCAAGGCCCAGAATTACTACTTCACTCATGAGATATCATCCGCCAGTCTCCCTTCTCCTTCTTTCTTTTCTTTCAATTTGTTCCCCTTTCCTATGAAATTTCTTTTATACATTCTTTTTTTTTCTTAACTGCCGTTACATCTCTTTTACCTCTTGTTTTCTTTCTTTAGCACCCTTCCCAACGCACACACGTGTAGTGTGCACATACACAAAACACTGGCACACAAATATACACATGTATATGGTCTTATGCTAGATATAAATGCACCCTTATACCCATTCACACATGTATAGCTGAACCCATGTATTAACAAAATGGCCAGCACCCAAGGGAAACAACCCCAATCTCGATAAAAGTACGCCTTAAGAGGTTGTAGTTGGTTAGGTTTTGGGTTCTCGAACTGGAAATGTTGCTAATGTTGTTCAAGCGCGGGTGCTCACAGGTTTGGATATATAGGAACTCCCACGGTTTCAGAAATTGGGTTTGCGCCAGTAGCAACAACTCATGCTAAGATTGATCCGAATATTCTTGTTAGGGCTCAATAGTTTGTTAATTTTGGACATGACACCGAGGGCACCGGTGTGGGATTGAACGACAGGAGTCGATTGCTAGGAAATGAAAGTGGAAGTCAGATCACTGATGTGATTGGGAGATATACTCGAGGAAGAGCGTCTCTTTTGGACTTGGATTGTGTTACTCGCAGTCTGTTTACTTAGGATATACAGAATTCACAAAACCCATAAGATTTCATATTCCCGACGTTGGAAACTTTTGACGGAAGGAAGGATCCGAACGTTCACTTGACATGTTACATGCGCCACATGGAAGCGCTTTCAACGTCGAAGAATGTTATGGCTAAGTACTTCCCACTCTATCTTATGCACGTTGCAGCCATGTGGTTTTGGCAGTTTGGTAATGAATTTGTGAATAGCTAAGGCGTGTTGGTTGGAAAGTTCGTCGAACTGTTCAGGGTTCACATCGCTTGATCCAAGAACGTAGTGACTCTAAAGACGATCAAGCAAAGGTCCGGTGAGACTTTGCGGAAGTTTCTGGAAAGGTTCAATGCGACGATGACATCGGTCGATTGACCGGACCCATCGATGGTTTTGATGGCTGTTGTTTCTTGATAAGACAGAATTCAAGATCTCGCTTCAACGGGATCCACCAAGGAAACTTGGTGAATTATACTTCGAAGCAGATCATTTTCTGAAGGAAGAGGATGCGAGAACCAGAAAGAATTTTTTTGAGATTAATTCAGTTAAGGGCAAGGGATCATCCAACTCTGGAAAAGGCAAATGGAAACTCCCATCGTAGAATGCATATCAGTGGAATCAACCTAAATTCCCTTCATATATGGAGCTTAACCATACTTTGGAGGAAATCTATTTGGAAGTTCACTTGGTTGCTCCCTTCAGGAAGCCTCCCACACAGGAACTATCTCAGAGGGAGAGGGATTTTGGTAAGCATTGTTTGTTTCATGATCTCGATGGTCATGATACAAATGAATGCAGGCATCTTTGGGACATCATTCAGGAGTGCATCAGGCATGGGGAGCTAGCAGAGTGTGTTCGGAATTGGGCTGCAGTACTGAGATAGGCATGGCTACCTGCTTCAACTCGGAATAGGAATGAGCCAGCGCATTTGTGTGACGATATTAAATTGTTTTCTGAAGTGGAATAGAAGTTCCGCCTCTATTGCCTACCATTATTTATGTGACGATATGCATTGCATCAACTAGGACTGGTAAAAGAGTCCCTTAATTAACTGGAATCTCTTAAGGTTATTGGAATTGGAACCCCAAGAAAACTTGGACATTTACTACTTGGACCATATTCGCAAATTTTCACATAGTAGAACAAATCGAAGTTTACACGGTACAAATTCGGCACTTGTAGCTTATATAGGACTTCTTATAATTTGGATATGCTATTTTGGGATAAATCTATTAGGAATAGTTCTAAAGATAATCAATGCCCCTCTCATACCTAATTTTTCCCAAATTGGGTATTCCCTTGTTTAGTTCGAGTTCGATCCAACTGAAGTAGTAAAGTGCAATGGGGAACCCTCTGATAGATACCTAGGTGTAGGCAACCAAAGGGAGGTGTCAAAGACTGGAACATTTCTAAAAGTAGGGAACGAATAGTCAATTTTGAAAGAACTTATTATAGGCCTCTTTCAGATATGAATCTATTACTATGTTAATATGATTATGACTTCTACTTATTCCTGCAGGAACAAAAAAATTCGACATATGTGGGTTTTTTAGAGTGTTTTTCATATCTAATTCTACAGTTCATGGTGAGATCACATCCACAGAGCTTGATCTTTCTGAGGGATATATGTTTTAGTACGCCATGTTGTCTCTTTCTTGTGAATCAGTCATCCAAAAATTAGGATTCATTTCTTGTCTCAAATATTCACTTGTAGCATACCATATCTCAATGGATCGACGTAATATTTTCTACCGCGTGTACATTCCCATAATGATGGTGTTTCTCCAAAATAAAACTTCGGGAAGAGAAACGAGAGGTGTGTAGCATATACATAGATACCAAATTGCTCGGGTATAGAAGTTATAAACAACAGGCAGAGAAACGGTTAGCTATCTGATTATACTAGCTCAGAAGTGAAGCGATCTTTCGGACGGGAAGGAGGCAAGCGAATGGGTTGGTTTAAAAACCCCGCGAACTAACTTGGATTATAGGTGAGTTTCTGGATGTATTGACTGCATAATTGAATAACACCCTATTAATTTCTAATTAGAAATAGCTATTATTCTTTACCATTGAAGAACTTATTGAGTTGAACAATTCCATCAATTGATTTTTTAGAGCTTATGGTCACTTGTTAACGCGTTTTGGAATTTAAAAATATGTTGAACTACTTCAACAAGTCTATGCGTGAAGTATCTAGCATATGATGTTCGTACAATAGTATTCAGGACTCCTTTTCGAGCTCCGTAGTAGGAAATTAAGTTGCTTTAGCAAAAATAATACGAAGATTTTTTATGGTTCAAATCCAATAGTAGGTGGAACTTATTAGATATCAGAGTTGATAGTATCTAAAAAGTTTTTCTAGTCATCTTCTTTTTGTTGTATCATTTAGAACTGACTGTATTTAATTAGCATAATCAAAATATGAAAAGAGGCCTGATCCAGTATATTAATTGCTCTTGATCAGGGTTAAGAAAAACATCTAGAAGCACTCGCTTCACCGCACTCAATAATGAATTCTTATTCACGGGAAGGCCAACAGAAAGGTTCGTTGAGTAAGTGTTGCTGCTATCTGCGCGTAGGGCTGTCTCCCATTCCTGTCCTCGGGGCACTAAGGCTTTCGTTTTTGTACCTCCTGCTCACTTCAAATGGACGAGGTCATCACTTAAGCCCACCTCGTGCTTTGCTCACCTCACTTTGGTCCCCTTAGGTATAAGTGTACTGGATCTCTTTACCAGAAAACCTATAGACGCTTGGGCTTTTAGTCACACCTAGAGGTCGCCTCCCATCTCCTGGGCCTAGCCAAAAGCTTGGATCAAACATATAGACTTGACCTTTTGGATGAGGTGACTTACGTGCTAGACAACTGGGATTGGAATTGTTGCCTTCGTAACTTAGACCAGTATATTAATTGCTCCATTAATAAGACACATCTTAATAAAATCATTCTCAATTCGCGTTGACACTTAATATACTGGGCTTAACCATAAAATAAAATGTTGACTTCTTCTATATACTTAAAAAAAAACTCCCGGAGACTGGGATGCCTTCCCTATGATTGGAAACTATTTTTTTCACTTGGGTGACTAAAAGAATGAGGTCTATACCATGCTAAAATGTTCTTGGTGGAAAAAAAGTGAGTGAAAGATCCCACTGAATCAAATTTCATCTATGAATCTAAGAAATAGTGAGAATTTTTTATCTTACTCAATATCTCTCTCAATTCGAAGATCCAGAATTTGAATTGATATCATTTCATTGATTCCGCCTAAAGATTTTCATTAATTCCTCCTAAAGATTTCATTTCAATTGGAATGTGGTTATTCACGAAACATTTACTCATGGGTAGGGCTAGCTCTTATATTTTGATTTATGGTTTCTCTTAGTTATATGGTTCATCTATGGGGGAGATCGAGCTTCAAGACCTAGTGAATGGTCTCAAATTCACGCCCCCATTTGACTGATGATCGGTGATGTAGTTGTAGATACGTAAGTCTTAGTGGGTTGTTAGCTCCAACCGTGGAATCCATTGTCGCAAAGATTTAGAGAGTACCTAGGCCCTTTCCTTGGTCAATTGAATGGATCAGTCCCCATTGAATATACCTCCTTAATTAATATACCAAAGGCCAGACCTCACTTACGCTCGCCTGTAGAAGAGGTCGCCTCACGATTACCAGTAAAAGAAAATCCAGTTAATGTGTCAACTCAGAGAAGAGAAATAAGCAACTCACGAAAACAAGGCCTAGTAAATGATGTCACTCAAGAAAAGGAACCCAACATTTAACGATACAAGCTAGTCGCCGAAGTGAAGCGATCTTCCAGGATAGGAAGGAGGCAAGTGAAGTGAGGGCGCGTAAGAAACCGAAAAATGATTGAAGGAAACACAAACCTTGGCCTCTGCATGTCTCTACCCTGTAAAAAGCTTTTTTGTTTGGCAAACAAGTAAGAAATCTTGGAATATTTTTTTGCGTAATTTAAGAAAGAGGATGCCTGTAGAATGAAAAAAGAAGGCCTTTGTTTTGCACTATGTCGGATTAAAATGTACTCGATTTTCATGTCAAATAGGCTTGTTAGGCAAGCCACCTTGATTCATCTTCGATTCGTTGTGCTCAGCAGCTCCGACAAGCCAGAAAATGGTATCCTGCCAAATTCTACAAAAAAAGCACTGCTTCCTTTCTAGGGTCGACACTAGCAGATTGCCTGAATGATCAGTGCATTAGACTTTTATAACCATGTCATATTTTCTTTCTTTAACGGAACCTATCTCTGAAAGAAATAGGGATAGACTGAACAATATTACAACAAACAAACAAACAAGCTATCGACACACCTATTGAATCGACAGGGGATCTCTCCAAACATTTCAGAGATATGGTTATAGGGAAAGACACATAATCCTTGTTACTAAAGAAAGCCTAGAGAATTGTCTTCTCGCCACCTTCCGTGGAAATAGCTGATGCAACATAACGCCGACCGGCCCATCCGCTGGTGTATATCCCCGAGTACCGAGGAGTACCTATCGCTTATAGGAATCGAACTTGTGTCTTCGGCATGAAAAGACGATGTCATAACCACTGGATGAAAGGGACCAAAAATCAATTCTTCACTTCCCAATTAATATACCGGCATACGATTTTATGTATCAGAATGGATGTTAAAGCGGGTCTTTTTCCTTGTCATATTCTTCATATGGAAATTAGAGGCCAAGGAACCACGTCCTAGACTCTTACTAATGAGAATTTGACGGCATGAGAAATTGAACAAAAAGCGACCAAATTGGCCGATTTCATGCGCGCACCAATTGAATTTATTCGAATTTTTATCAAACGGAACATTTGGAGATAGATCATCCAGGGTAATTTTCACTATGGTAAAGTCTTAAGCAAGCTTCGGCCCTTCTTACTTCGCTGATTATCATGCTTTCAATGAGTCCAGGAAGAAATAGAGATGTAACACCCCATATTTTTAAGATAATAAAATAAGAATAACTTAATTAAATAATCAGAATTAAGTAAAACAGACTGCGCCATTGCGTCCGTCTCAGAATTCTGGTCAAGATGATACATGGTCTGCGTAAAATGGACATCATATGAAGAAGTTATTAACCCTAGAAGTTTGTATACACACAGGTGAAATATATATATACACACACAAACAAATTAAAATATAAAATAAAGAATAAAATAAGGATTGCACGTAATAAATAAATGCACTGAAAAAATGTAATGCAAGCATTGAAAGAAAGGATTGGTTGCATGCAATGTAAATATGTTGCATGCACTGATTTGCAAACATAATGCATTAACAAATAACAATAAAAGAAAAAGATTCATGCAATGGTTTAATTTAAGTATTGTAACTAACATGAAAAAGAGAAGTAAGGAGAGAACAATAATGATCATTGTTCTAAGAGTTATTTACAAAAGACTCCATAGCTCAGTTAGTTAAGGAATTGGATTTGTAACATGGAGGTCAGGGGTTCGAACCCCGGTGGCGGCATAATTTTTATCTTTGTTTTAGAGAGGGCCAACTGAACATGCAAAAATATATATGTATACAAATTCAAAATTTGAAAGGATAAGAATGTACATATAAGGAAATAAAGAAAATATATGTATATATATGAGAATATATATATATATACATATGTATACAAAAGATAAAATTAAAGATAAGGCTACAGTCAATGAAATATGGCAAGAATCAAATAACGGTGCAACATCGTTTGAATTTTGAAAATAAAACGAAAATTGTGCGTATATATATACTCGTAAAATGGTTGGTAGAGGAATTCTATACATATAAGAATATTTCATGTGAATAAAACAGTTAAATAAATTCCAGAAATTCAAAAGTTTGAAAATCTAATTTTTACGCCAAAACAATTCAAACATTCGAAATTCAAATTTCTACGCCAAAACAGCTTGCGGGACCCAATGCTGACTCAGCACTGCGTGTACAATAAGATTTGGCTAGATTCATTTGCAAACCTAGACTATTTTCTTAACTGGGTTCAATGCTGACTCAACGCTGCGTGTACGATAAGGTCTTGAGCACTTATAAATAAGACTGTAGACCTAACCCTAAACATCAAAATTCGACGGCTGCTCTAGCGCTCTGCCATAGCTCCCTCTCTCTCTCTTTTCTCAAATCTATTTTGAAATTAAAATGTTAGCCTAGGAGGATTATGAATTCAAATTTGGAAGAGGGAATCAACGTTAATAAAAAAGATAAATGAATTACAAAAGCAAGGTAAACCTCTAAGAACCAGTCTATTTAAATTATTTCTCTTTCCCTTCTCTTTTCATGAAATAATAAATCCATGGTCGTTAGGTCATGAATCAAATTAAAGGAAAAAAAAAATCATGGATGATAGAATGGATCAGATCCAAAATTTGGGGAAAGCTTAAAGGTTAGTGGGTTTAAGCTATAGCCTTTAGATAATGTTATAACTATCATTTAGCATTCCCCTTTTTAATAAATTGTGAAATGGCCAGTTTAATTATAAATTGCTGTTGTAACGAATTGAAATGTTGATATGAATATGTCAGGAAATTCCTATGCTGAGTTGGCTAAGTTATTGAATGTTTACATGTTGGAGAAAATAAACTTGTTAGGATATGAATAGCCAATTCAGTGATTGTAATTACATGCTTTACTTCGGACATATTACTGGTTGAACGACATGTTAAAATAATTACCCGATTGAATGTTTACATGTCCTAATAGAATTAAACATATATTGAAAATGATATGCGACAAAATATAGGCAAAAATTGGATGACTTGTAAATTAGATTAATGTAAACTATATTACAGTAAAAAGGATAATATGTCTAAAATTTTCATGTAATGAACATAACATATACTATGTTTTGAGATTTTAATTTGTAAGCGCAATTAGATATGAACATAAGTGATTGAATGAAAATGAATATGCCTAGGATTACAATTAGAAATTGTAAATACACTTGTGGCACAAGGATAGGTTGCATTAGAGGCGAAAGTCTGCCCGGACCCGACCGACATATCCAGTAGCTACTAATGTTGAACCTAATGTGAGAGGCCTAAGTGCAAGAATTAACAACATGTGCTAAGACACGAGGTTAAGTCAGCTTGTGGTAGAAGTCTGCTAGGACCCACCCGGCAAATCCAGCATCCACAAGTGTGGGCTTAATGTGAGAGGTCTAGTGCTTATATATATATATATATATAAATAAATATATGTATATAACAAGATATGAATAAATGGCAAGGATGATAATTAAGTGTTTAACTTAGAAAATAAGAAAGTAAGGGATGTAATGAACTGCGTTAGTGTGATAAGAGGGAAAAGTGATGTATTTCCCTAAATGAATTATTTCTGAAAATGTTGTTGCAAGTAAGCCACAATAAATATAGAAAAGTAAAGAAATTACTTGCTACCACGGATTTAGATGGGAAAATGTTATGAAAATAAATCATTGATTCCTTCTATCAAACTGATAAGGTGCATGAAGTTTTTCCTTGATAAAATAAGGAACATATATTACAGAGAATGAAGAATAATGGTTTACAGCGGTAAATGGTTTAAAAGGGGAATGATAATAACCTATTATAAATAAATAACATTAATGAAAATGTTGTATAATAGGTAGACTTGTCCTAGGGACAAGTGAGTATTATAACTTAGGTTATAGTAACTAGTAAGGGAACGGGATAACTGGTGAATTAAATTAAGTGACACTTAATTGTAAATTAAGTTATTTAGAAAAGGGGAAAACCTAAAACCAGTTAAGAAAAGGGGGGAATATATTGTGCTTAATTATAAATTAAGTAGTCTGGGAGTTTGATACCCGTTGGTAAGAATAACATGTTTAGACTTGTCCTAGGGACAAGGGAAAATTATAACATAGGTTAAAATAAATGGGTAGAGGAACTTATTAATGGGCTTTAGTTAATAGAACTAAGTTAATAAGTAAACAATGGTAATTCGTATTGACGACGTAAATTGGAATTATGATTAAATGAGAAAGGATGAGGAAAACTTATGAAATGAAATAAGTTATATATAATCATAAATGGTAAGTGACATGTTAATTGGAAACATGTGAATTAGATATACTTAATTACATATTAAGTAAAACATGTTACAGAAATCAAATAAGAATATAAAAGGGATTGTGGATCACATACCTTGGGCCACGATCTAGAGAATAACACGTTGTAAGCTTATTAATAAACTTAAATGAACTAAGTTGTATGACTAAAATTAATAAGCAAGAGAAACTTGGTAATTTGAATAAGAATTCAATATGAATTGGAATAACCAAGTTAACTGGAAACCTGGTGAGGTGAGACAAGCGCGTAAAAGAATGTTTAGACATAGGGTCTAACAACATGCTAAAGTAAGGCGCTTAGACCAGTCCGTACGAGTGAGGATGAATAACCCAACAAGCTAGATCATCGAGGTGTTATAAGGCATGAGGGGAGCGCACGTTCATCTGATTGTTTGACGGCTCCAAAGGAATGGAAGGTGAAGCGCGCGGATTTCGGGGACATAGGGTACTCTTGGTATTCCTCTGTGAGTGGCAGATGATCCGCCTGTACTCACAGAGGTTAGGTCTGCATAGGTGAACTAATGAGTATGCCTTGATTGCAATAATAAGGGGCAATCAAAAGACTAAGAGGGACCAACATGATTCGGCAAGACCAGTTAGTTGCATGTGATAGCAACTCATCGTCTACCTACCATCTTCAGTCAGTACGTAAAGCAGAAAGGCAGAGAACTCCAAAAGACCATATACTTTGCTATCTACTTATGGGTGAGGTTGGCCAATAGGTTTGAAGGGCATAAGGGGTCGAGGTTAAGTTCTCATTCTTGATATTCTTTGAAACTTTCATTAGTTGAGGGAGGGGTCTAATGGGACCATAGCCACTGTAAAAGCAGACCTTAGCATCTGCAATCGGAAGATATCTGAAAGCTCTTGACGGAGTTCCATGTTTCTTGATTAGTCCTGCCACGGGACTCGGGCGCACATATAGAGAACATGTGCAATAGACATCGAGAACGATTGACGATACGTACGTGGGGAAGTCTAGGTACACTCTTGTCGCTCTAGGTTGTGTATCATAAGACTAGAGGGCATCATTCGAGGATGGAACGTAATTCGATCAAATGGTTCAAAGATGGCAGTCTGAACGCTTACGTAGTATAGTAGTGGTTCATTGCAGTCGTAGCGTTGACATATATACAGAAATCTGTATGACATTCGGGCATAGAATTAGGGACTGCTATATTCCTGCGATGATGCGGTAGAGACCGTGTGAGTAGGGTACCATGTGGTGTATCTCAATATTGAGAGATAGGTACATATACTATATTAGGTTAATTCACTGGGAAGTAAATGGATGCGACGTGTGTGTAATCCTTAAGTGCTGTTAACCCAAGTAACCTAATAAATAAGAAAATACGATTGAACGGTATAGTAAGATTATCCAAAGTGTATAGTTTAAATCCAATCACCAGAACTTGTGTTCTAACCCCCTCCTCATATCACACTCGCAGGTTAGATTGTGGCAGAGACATGATAGCTTTGGATACTGGTTAGGCAGTATTAATAATACGGTAAGGCTATGTTTTGATTATACCATATTTTGTCCTTTCTGCTATGAGATATTTTTCTGAGCTCTGACATGTTTTATGTCTCTGTCTTTTCTGCAGGATACCAGAGCAAACCAATCCGAGTTTCGATACATTGGAATTTTGAAAAAAAATTGGTCTGTCGAAATTATGGTTGTCACATCTGGTATCAGAGCTTAGGTTTAGAATTCCTATATAAATAGTGAGTGAACGTATTTTTATTTTTAAAAATATATATATATATATATTATATTTACTTAGATCCATAGAGGAACCCACGAAATAAAAAGAGTATAATATGGTATGAAATGGGATGTTTGTTTTGTACACTAAAGGAATGAATAAGGAAATTTGAGACCCTTAGGAAGTTTGGTTAGGAAGTGTACATTATACTTTGTACGGAAGGAAAATAAATCCCATATACTTGGTATTTTGAAAAAAGTTGAACAGAGAAAAATGGATTAGGAATATATTTAGTTGAGAGAATTGACCTTGGGGAGTGTCTAGGAGAGCCTAGAAAAATTGGAAACCCGCTTTGAGTCTAAACCCATTATTAACTTTTAAGAACTTGAGATTATAAAAGTTCGGGAAAAAAACGGTTTATGGTGTTTTCAAGTTTTAATCTTAAAAGTTATAGTTTTAAAATATGTAAAGAAGTACATATTGAGTTTTAAAGTAAAATTCTCTCATTAATGATGCATATTATAGAGCATGTTTAGCTCGCTAGTTTTCCTAGTTATATTTCATGCAAGAATTTTTAATCAAGAAAGTTTTGAATTCTCTATTCTTTTGACAATTATTTTTGATAAATTGTTTAAAAGAGAATTTTGTTGGGTGGACAAAATAAGTTGTAGAAAATGAGAATAGTGTGGATGTTGGCACCTTGTAGTAGGAGACTGAACTGACCTTATAGGTAAGAACAAGTCATAAACCCGATTAAGTAAAATAGTTGTCCGTATTTACTCCAGTTTTGCGATTTGATTTTTTTTTTGCAAGATAAGACAAAAAAGAAAAGCTACAACAAAGAAAACTTTCTTATGTGGGATGTGCTCGGATAGGAAAATAGGAAATATTTATATATTGTTTCATAAAATCCAAGTACGGTTGGAAAAAGGCATATAAAAGAAAAACGGAAGGTGTGAAATTTTCCATTTTCCACCTTTTTGTAACATAAGAAATTGAATTTAGAAAATTAGATTTTTCTAAAATTCAAAAAATAAAGTTGGTTGGTAGGATTATGGATGCAACAATTGGATGAACTATGCTATTATTCAGTAAGAGTGTGGGAAAATTTGGATGAAAAAGCATTTTGATTTTCAAAATATTGCATTCATGTAGAACTACCAGTATATCCAGGATGTGAGCATCATATTTTAAAAAGTATTTTTGAGAAATTTGCATACACTTAGGAGGTACCGCTTAGGCATACATGAATTATTATGTTGTATTTCACTTTTCACAAGTGCACAATGTTTGCTAAGATTGGATGCACACATAATGAATGTATATTATGTGAGGGGTTAATTGGTTTTACCCTTATTAAATTTCGAGGACGAAATTACCTAAGGGTGGGAGAATGTAACACCCCGTATTTTTAAGATAATAAAATAAGAGTAACTTAATTAAATCATGAGAATTAAGTAAAACGGACTACGCCATTGCGTCCGTCTAGGAATTATGGTCAAGATAGACACCTGATTTGCATAAAAAAAGACATCATATAAAGAAGTTATTAAGCCTAGAAGTTTGTATACGCACAGGTGATATATATACAAACAAATTAAAATTTAAAATAAGGACTGCATGTAATAAATACATGCACTAAAAAAATGTAATGCATGCACTGAAAGAAAGAAAGGATTGTTTGCATGCAATGCAAATATGTTACATGCAATGATTTGCAAACATAATGCATTAATATTAAAAGAAAAAGATTCATGCAATGGTTTAATTTAAGCATTGTAACTAACATGAAAAAGAGAAGTAAGGAGAGAACAATAATGATCATTGTTCTAAGACTTATTAACAAAAGACTTCATTGCTCAGTTGGTTAAGGCATTGGATTTGTAATATGAAGGTTGGGGGTTCGAACCCCGGCGGCGACATAATTTTTATCTTTGTTTTAGAGAGGGCCAACTAAACATGCAAATATATACGTATACAAATTCAAATTTTGAAAGGATAAGAATGTACATATAAGGAAATAAAGAAAATATATGTATATATACGAGAATATATATATATATATATATATATATATATATATACGCATAAATATATGTGTACAAAAGATGAAATTAAAGATAAGGCAACAGTCAATGAAATAGCAAGAATCAAATAACGGTGCAACATCGTTTGAATTTTGAACATAAAACGAAAATTATGCATATATATATATATATACACACACACACGTCTAAAATGGTCGGTAGAGAAATTGTATACATATAAGAATATTTCATGTGAATAAAACAGTTAAATAAATTCCAGAAATTCAAAAGTCCGAAAATCAAATATTTACGCCAAAACAATTCAAACATTCGAAATTCAAATTCTACGCCAAAACAGTTTACGGGACGCAATGCTGACTCAACATTGCATGTACGATAAGATTTGGCTAGATTCATTTGCGAACCTGGAATATTTTCTTAACTGGATTCAATGCTGACTCAGCGCTGCGTGTACGATAAGGTCTTGAGCACATATAAATAAGACCGTAGACCTAACCCTAAACACCATAATTCGACGGTTGCGCCGGAGCTCTGTCATAACTCCCTTTCTCTCTCTCTTCTCAAATCTATTCTGAAATTAAAATATTAGTCTAGGAGGATTATGAATTTAGATTTGGAAGAGGGAATCAATGTTAATAAAAAAGATTATTGAATCATAAAAGCAAGGTAAACCTCTAAGAACCGGTCTATTTAAATTATTTCTCTTTCCCTTCTCTTTTCATGAAATAATAAATCCATGGTCGTTAGGTCGTGAATCAAATTAAAGGGAAAAGGAAAACAATGGATGATAGAACATATCATATCTAAAATTTGGGGAAAGCTTAAAGGTGAGTGGGTTTAAGCTATAGCCTTTAGATAATGTTATGACTATCGTTTAGCATTCCCCTTTTTAATAAATTATGAAATGGCCAGTTTAATTATAAATTGCTGTCATAAGGAATTGAAATGTTGATATGAATATGTCAGGAAATTCCAATGTTGAGTTGGCTAAGTTATTGAATGTTTACATGTTGGAGAAAACAAACTTGTTAGGTATAAATAGCCAATTCAGTGATTGTAATTACATGCTTTACTTGGGACATATTATTGATTGAACAACACGTTAAAATAATTACCCGATTGAATGTTTACATGTCCTGGTAGAAATAAACATATGTTGAAAATGATATGCGACAAAATATAGGCAAAAATTGGACGACATGTAAATTAGATTACTGTAAACTATATTACAGTAAAAAGGATAATATGTCTAAAATTTTCATGTAATGAACACAACATATATTATGTTTTGAGATTTTAATTTGGAAGCGCAATTTGATATGAACATAAGTGATTGAATGAAAATGAATATGCCTAGGATTACAATTAGAAATTGTAAATACACTTATGGCACAAGGTTAGGCTGCATTAGTGGCGGACGTCTTCCCGGGCCCGACCGGCATATCCAAAAGCCACTAATGTTGAACATAATGCGAGAGGTATAAGTGCAAGAATTAACAACATGTGCTAAGACACGAGGTTAAGTCAGCTTATGGTAGAAGTCTGCCCGGACCCACCCGACAAATCCAGCGTCCACAAGTGTAGGCTTAATGTGAGAGGTCTAGTGCTTATATATATATATGTGCTTATATATATATAACAAGATATGAATAAATGGCAAGGATGATAATTAAATGTCTAACTCAGTAAATAAAAAAGGAAGGGATGTAATGAACTGAGTTAGTGTGATAAGATGGAAAAGTGATGTATTTTCCTAAATGACTTATTTCTGAAAACATTGTTGCAAATAAGCCACAATAAATATAGAAAAGTAAAGAAATTACTTGCTACCATGGATTTAGATGGGAAAACGTAATGAAAATAAATCATTGATTCCTTCTATCAAACTGATAAGGTGCATAAAGTGTTTTCCTTAATATAATAAGGAACATATATTATAGAGAATGAAGAATAATGGTTTACAACAGTAAATGGTTTAAAAGGGGAATGATAATAACCTATTATAAATAAATAATATTAATGAAAATGTTGTATAATAGGTAGACTTGTCCCTGCTTTAGATCACTTTGCCTTGACTAGTGGATCTCCGATCCAAATCGACTTTGTTGTGTAAATGTCTTCGTCATTCGATCTTTTAATCTTTTAACTTTCTGTAGCCTAGTTCACAAAGTAGGCTAACATTTTTCCCCCACAAAGGATGCTTCTGTTGAAGACGGAGCATGCTTTGATGTTTTATGTCCATTAATTTCCGAACTTGAACTGCTGACTTGTCGCTTCCGTTCATTTGTAGAGACGTGTTTGTTGAATATATGATTTTTGTTTGATGATAACAAATAGATTTTATTGATGTGTTTGATAGTGGAATAATAATTATTATTGCTTAATAGTGCTTTACACAGAATACATGTAATTTACACAAGCATTTGTTATTCAATAATATTTATTTTTATTTCACAAAATAATTATATACAAATTTCTCTTGGAACACTCAAATGACTTTACAACTCTCTTTACATTTCATACACAAATCCTGCTCTGCACACTCTTACTGTCCCAGTATCTGTTTCTGCCTTTGTTGCATCATCCTGAAAACCTGTCACACAAGAAGATACACACAGTACACTGGAACTAAAATGAAAACTGAACAAACATAATTGTATAACTTTTGGTGCTCTATTTGTCTCAGTTTTCTGTGTGTTTTTCTCATCATATTTCAGACTTGATAGCCACGCCATAACCATACTGGTTTGCTGATCAGAACCAGTTGATTCTGACCAGCCTCAACACAGTACAGTTTGACTGCTGTTTTTTTGTTTCAGGGAATCAAGACAAGACAGAGATAAAAAAAAGAGGGGGAAATGAAATTTTCAGTAAAATCAGAAAACTGTATACATAATCAAAGTATGCAAATGGATGCAGGTGTAATGATCAACACAACATGTAGATGAAGTGATGCAAGGTGCATGCTACAAGCAGCATCAAGTATAAGCAGAAATGCAAATGTAGGGTAACAACATATCATGGGAAAGCTGAAAACATGCACAGTGGATGGATACATGAGAATGATAGAGCTACTACATGATCATGATCAACACAAATTTCAGATACATATATACAAGCCTGGATGGAGCAAATGATAAAGGTGCATAAGCAAGAGTGCAGAACAGAAATGGTCAAACTCATGTATGCAAATACAACAAGTAAATGTGTATAACAAGTCTGAGTAACATACATGCATGGAATCAGCAAGTTGTTGTTCAAGTAATCAATTTTTTTTGGATTCCCATAAATGCATATCTGAACAAAGATAATGTCTTTTTTTTTCAAAATCAAAGATTTCCAGAATTGATTTTTTTTAAGCAAGGAATGTTTTCTCTGAATGACAAGGATTTAATTTCCTGTTTGTACAAATGAAGTCTTCGCAAGCAAATATTGTGACAAGTGCATGGACATATATGACCAACAGTACATGGCATGACAAGCAGCATCAACACAAGAATGGGTGAGACTCACACATGGCAGGTGATGACATTAATAACACAGCAGCAAGTTCAAGTGCAACTACAAAATGGTTGAGTAGCAATGCAAAGTGAAGACTGCTCAGTCAAGTGAAATTGTGTACATTACAGCACAAGCAGCATGGTGGTAATGCACAGGTTAATGCACAACTTGGTGAACACAAGGAAATAGTCAAGGCACTTCGACTAGCAACTCAAAATATGTTCAAGTAGCAATGGATTGACATACTCCCTGGTCAAGTAGCACAGATGCAAAACTGCTCAGCATGAAAAAGTCATTTTTTTTGTTTACATGAAATTAATGCACGTACAAATGTCAAGGAGGTGTTCACAGTATAGAAAAAATCTCAAATGAAAATGGTCAATGGCAGGAGTTAATTATTGAAACAGGGTGATGAATATAAGGCAAGAAATCAATGCTGAACTCCAGAAATTTGGTAAATGCATATCTGGCATCAAAATTCATTTCATCTTTGGCAAACTATTTTTGGGAAAGTTCAATCAGAAATTTCTGGTTCATAATTAAAGCCGATCCATTGCATTCAAGAAATTTCAAATGGACATGTTCACAAAATACTCGACAAGAAATTCATCACTGGAAAATGGGAATAAAAGGCAACCTTTTTATGCAGAGAAATTCAAGGGAAAATACACGCCTAGGGCAATCAAGCTTTTCAAAAGAGGAAATCTTTTTAAATCAAGGCTGAATCCATTTAAGAATCAAAACCGAAATCCGCTGAGGTTCAGTCAATCAAGTTTTTCAAAAGAGGAAATCTTTTTCAAATCAGATCCGAATATACCAAAATCAAAAGGGGAAAGCTTTCATTGTGAAATCAGAGATTAGGGATTGTAAAAACCCTATAAATATACACACTTCATCATCGACAGAGTATCAATCAAAAAAAGAAACACAGAATTTCAGAGAACAGAAAAGCGATTCAAATCAGAAATTACCCATTTGTTTTTCGGTTGCAACCACTGCCAAATCAATCGACGAGAGTGTATCAAAGAATTCAAGCTTCAGAGTTTTTGTTAAAACTATCAATTTGCAATCCGATTTGGGAACCACAGAGGAAACCCTAGTTTCCTTCGAGAGCCGCCATTTTTTTTAATTTCCAGAAGAAGGAGTTCGGACTAAAAGGTTAAACAAATACAAAAGGAGTCGGCCCGGTTTACTTGGTCAAGCCAAGTTCTTTTATAAAGGGGGTGTTTAATTTTTTTTTTAAATTTGTCTTGTAATTGTTGGTGTAATTTTTTCTTGTTAAAATTTCTTTTTTTCTACTTTCTTGTAAAACTAGGAGTACAGATTGCTGGATTATGGTCTGGGAAAATCTGGTCTAGGATACACAGGCCAGTCTAGAATTTTAAGCTTAGGGTCAGACAGGAGCAGGAGTTGCAAGTTTACATAGGATTGTAAGCGGGATCTGTTTGTATCTCTTAGTAGAAATCTTAGAAAGGCAGCAGTAGGCATAGTTTGCCGAAGCTGGGTATCTTTGCATGTGATTTTCTTTCTACATTGATTTTTATTTCTGAATTTATTTTTATTTAGTGTTAAAACCCTATTCACCCCCCTCTAGGGTTATTATTGATCCTACAATTGGTATCAGAGCCAGTGTTTAACCCTAGAATCATGACTTCAATGAACAATGCTTTTTCTGAAGGACAATCTATTGCTAGACCACCCATGTTCAATGGTTGTGATTACGCGTATTGGAAAGCTAGGATGAAAATTTATCTTGTGTCTGTCGATTACGACGTCTGGGATATCATTGAAACTGGATATAAAACCCCTACTGAAATTGTTAATGGAACTGTAACACCTAAACCAAAAAGTAGGTGGGATGCGAATGATAAGAAACTATACTCTATAGATTCTAAAGCTATGAATGCTCTGATTTGTGCTCTTGATAAAACTGAATATAACAGAATCTCTCATTGTAATACAGCCCAGGAAATTTGGCATACTCTGGAAGTCACACACGAAGGGACTTCTCAGGTTAAAGAATATCGTCTTGCCATGTTCAGCAATGAATATGAAAACTTCATCATGCAGAAGGACGAGAGCATCAAGGACATGTATGGTCGCTTCTCAGTGCTGGGCTACAATGCTAGAGCTCTTGGAAAGATCTATACAGAAGTGGAGCTTGTGAGGAACATTCTACGTGTTCTACCAATGAACTTTGAAGCAAAGGTTACAGCCATTCAAGAATCTAAAGATCTGAGTAAGCTAAGCATGGAAGAGCTTATTGGAAATCTAATGACATATGAAATGGAGCTAAAAGCAAGAGAAGATCACAACAACTCAGATCTGAAGAAAAAGTCAATAGCTCTGTCCAACACCGTCACCAGTGATGGTGAAGATTCCATTGAACAGCTTGCTATGGCTGTCAGACAACTCACGAAGTGGAGTAAGTTCAAACCTCGAAGAAATAAACCAAAGCCAAACAATTCAGAAGACGAACCACTCTGCTACAACTGTCAGAAGCCTGGACATCTGAAACCAAATTGTCCACTTCTCCAAAGCAGAAGAAACAAGAAGAAGAAGAAAGCTTTTGCCGTAACTTGGGATGACGAGGAAGGAGAAGAAGACTCAGACAGCAGTGAGGAAGAAAGCAATCTATGATTTATGGCAAAATCAGATCTAGAAGATACCAACGACGAAACCACTGAGGTATACAGTTATAATGATCTAGTTCTAATGTGTAGACATATTTCTGAAATTATTGACACATTAGAATCAGAAGTAGAGAAACTGAAAGCAAAAAACCTTGATCTTGTTCACAATAATAAGAAGTTGAAATCTGAACTTGAAAATGCTTCAAAAATCAATAATCTAGATTGTGAAATTTGTAAGGATGTGAATCTAGAACTCTCAACACTCAAGTGCACCATTGAGAATCTTGAAAAAGTAAACTTGACCCTAAAAGAAGATGATGACACCAAAAGAAAGAATTACATGAAACGATGCACTTCACTTGTTAATGAGAACACAACCTTAAGAACGAGAGTTCAAGATCTTGAAAATACTTTGAACAAGTTTTCGATTGGTCAAACATCTTTTAAAATGTTACTTGGAAACCAACTGTTTGCAAATAATAGAAAAGGACTTGGCTTTGGAAAGATACAAGAAAAAATGACTAGGATTGACAATGATAAAAGTAGAGGTATTTTTCCCAAATGTGTAAAATGTGGAGTAATTGGTCACAGTCATGAAAACTGCAAGAATGATAATAAGATTCAAAAGTTCAAAAAGGTTTGGGTTCCTAAACACTTGGCACACAATTATTGGAACACAAATAAAGTGAATAATCAAATCTGGGTTCCAAAAGAGTCTTATGATTATCATTTTTCTACTACTGATATGCTTGGACCTAGACGATTCTCTGGGTCATCCTCTTCTCTATATGTGTAGGTATGTTGGCGGGCTAAGGAGCAACAGAAATGGTATTTGGATTCAGGTTGCTCCAGACATATGACAGGGGATAAAAGACTGTTCCTTAGCCTTGAAAAACATAAAGGTGGGAATGTGACTTTAGGTGACAACAGCAAATGTAAAATCATAGGTAAAGGAAAAGTAGCTAACAGTATTTTTGCCTTAACCGATGTTTTATATGTTGATAATCTATTTCACAATCTTATTTCTATCAGTCAACTTTGTGATAAAGGAATGAATGTTGTATTTGATAGTAATGTTTGTAAAATCATTGAAATATCCTCTGGAAAGGTTGTTTTTACTGGGAAAAGAAAATTAAATGTCTACACACTCTCTTTCGATGAAGTAACTGCTTCTAGATGCTTGGTAGCAACGGAAGAGGAGGAAATTCTATGGCATAGAAGGCTGGCACATGCAAGTATGGGTCTTCTTGAAAGACTGGAAACAAATGAGCTTGTCAGAGGTTTACCACATCAGAAATTCAAAAATAACAAAGTGTGTAAAGCCTGTACTATGGGAAAACTTAGTCGGTCATCTTTTCGTCCAAAAAATGTTGTCAGTACTTCACGCGTGCTTGAATTGATTCATATGGATTTGTTTGGACCTACTGACATTGCTAGCTTAAATGGTAAACATAATTGTTATGTATTGGTTGATGATTACTCTAGATTTACATGGGTTTACTTTCTAGCCAAAAAGTCTAAAGCTTTTGATTATTTTTCAAAGTTTTCAAAACTTGTTCAAAATGAAAAAGGGTTTTCAATTAAAACTTTGAGAAGTGATCATGGAGGAGAATTTGAAAATTTAGACTTTGAAAGTCTTTGTGAAGAAAATGGTTTTAAACATGAATTTTCTGCTCCTCGAACACCTCAACAAAATGGGGTGGTTGAAAGGAAAAATCGTACATTACAAGAAATGGCTAGATCTATGTTATGTGAATATAACTTGCCTCAAACCTTCTGGGCTGAAGCAGTAAATACTTCATGCTATGTAATGAACAGAGTTATGATTAGACCAATACTTAATAAAACGGCATATGAACTTTGGTCTGACAAAAAGCCTAACATTTCATACTTTAGAGTGTTTGGATGTCCTTGTTATATTTTAAACACAGGAGAACAGCTTGGGAAATTTGAGTCAAAAACGATTGATGGGATTTTCATGGGTTATTCCTCAAGAAGTAAAGCTTACAGAATCTTCAATAAACAATCAAGAACAATTGTGGAAACCGTCAATGTAAAGTTCAATGAATCTGATGTGGATATGATCTCTGAAGGTGACAAAGATGATGATGGTGCGCAAGAAGTTGAACAAGAAAACAACGGTGCTAAAGAAAACAACGAAGAAGCCACTGAAGCAGCAACAAATGTTGAAAGACTGAAATTCAAGCCCAGTCATCCTCCAGATTTGGTAATCGGAAGCCCAACAGCTGGTGTTCGTACACGTTCCTCTCTCAATAAGGATGTTTGTACTTTTTGTATCCATAATGCTTTTGTATCTGAAATAGAACCAAGTTCTTATGATATTGCTCTTAATGATGAATTTTGGTTGTTAGCTATGCAGGAAGAACTTAATCAGTTTGAGAGAAACAGAGTCTGGAACTTGGTGCCTAGGCCAAAAGACTATCCAGTAGTTGGAACCAAATGGGTGTTTAAAAGTAAGCTTGACGAGTCTGGAAATGTAGTTAGAAACAAAGCTAGGTAGGTTGCTAAGGGATACAATCAGATCGAAGGCATTGACTTTGATGAGACGTTTGCCCAGTTGCTAGGTTAGAAGCAATTAGAATCTTGTTGAGCTTTGCATGTTTTAAAGGTTTTAAACTGAAACAAATGGATGTGAAAAGTGCTTTTCTGAATGGAGAACTAAAATAAGAGGTTTATGTTGAACAACCCCCTGGTTTTGAGAGTCACGATTTTCCAAATCATGTGTATAAACTAGAAAAAGCATTGTATGGCCTTAAACAAGCTCCTCGAGCTTGGTATGACCGTCTCTATACTTATTTTTTGGAAAACGGTTTTAAAAAGGGGTGTGCTAACACAACTCTGTTTCTATTACATGACGGTGATGATTTTTTGATTGTTCAAATCTATGTTGATGATATCATATACGGTGCTACTAATGATGTCTTGTGTGAAAAATTTGAAAAAGTTATACAGGACAAATTTGAGATGAGCTTGGTGGGAGAACTGAAATACTTTCTTGGCTTTCAAATCAAGCAGAGCAACAAAGGTATCTTTATCTCACAAACAAAGTATGTGATGGAGTTACTGAAGAAATTTGGAGTTGAAGATGCAAAACCGATGAAAACACCAATGAGTCCAACAACCAAACTTGACAGAGATGAAAAAGGTGTTGCTGTTGATCAGAAAAAATATCGTGGTATTATCGGTTCACTTCTTTATCTTTCTGCTTCTAGACCCGATATTATGTTTTCTGTTTGTTTGTGTGCTCGTTTTCAATCTAATCTAAAAGAATCTCATTTAAAAGCCACAAAACGAATTCTGAGATATCTGGTACACACACCAAATCTTGGTCTATGGTATCCTTCTTGTGATAATTTTAATTTAGTTGGGTTTACCGATGCTGATTATGCTGGCTCACTCACTGATAGGAAGAGTACTAGTGGAACTTGTTTCATGCTAGGTCATTCACTTGTTTCTTGGTCAAGTCGTAAACAAAACTGTGTTGCCTTATCCACCGCTGAGGCCGAATATATTGCTTTAGGAAGTTGTTGTGCACAGATTTTATGGATGATGCAGATTCTATCTGATTTTGGGCTTTGCTACAAACGAGTTCCTTTAAAATGTGACAGTAAGAGTGCAATAGATTTATCAAATAATCCTGTACATCATTCACGCACAAAACACATTGATGTAAGACATCACTTTCTTAGAGATCATATTGCTAGTGAGGACATTTGTATTGAATTTATTCCAACTGAATCTCAGCTTGCTGATATTTTCAACAAACCCCTTCCCGAAGATAGATTTTGCAGATTACGATTGGATTTGGGAATTATAGAAATAAATTAATCTCTTTGCATTCTTGGGTAAATTTTCTCTTAAGATGTTCTGTTATCAATACCATTTTCTGACAAATAATCCAATCTTCAAATCATCAAAGAAAAGAACAATTTTTATTTTGGACATTTTTGATAAAATTGTGACTGTATAAGATTTCAGAATATGAGATGGTTGAAAGATTGTCTACAACTCTGATGTAATTAAATATATTTTATAATATGAGTAATTTAGGAAATTTTTTTCACATCCATCTCTGTCTCTATCACCCTTCTACCATCCATCATTGTTTTATATATATTAAGAGGATTAAAAAAAGGGTACTAATAATTTTTTTATATATATAATAAGTAGTTCTCTGACCTCATTTAAAAATCCAAGCTCTGTGTCATGCACGGTTATGAGTTTACTTATTTTCATGCTGCGACTAATCCCATTTAAAAATCCAAGCTCTGGTTATGAGTGGTTAGTGTGCTCTTGAAGTATATATATATATATATCTATTTTTTTCTCTTTTCTTTATAGATTTGATATAATCCTCCCTGGTATATATTAAATAACTTTCCATTCCATTCTCTGTTTTGTGAAATGTGTCCCTACTTTATGAATTATTATGATTTTTTGTTTGATTGCTAGGGGTTTACGGCTCTGATTCTATCAAATGACTTGATTTCTAACTATAGTCCATGTCTTTTGCAAATGTTCAGAACTGTTCATCTTTTGATGATTGCAAAGGGGGAGAAGGAGTTAAGATTTTGTGTTGGTTTAAAGACATTTATAGATTTTATTTTGCCATTAATGCTAAGTGTTTAAATTATTTTCTTTTTTTTCAACTTCTTATCTTATGTCTGTTTACAATTGGAAGGGGGAGCACAAACATAGGGGGAGTTCGTTTCAAACACATCCTGTTATCTTCAATAATCTTAAGTCTGTTTGTCATCATCAAAAGGGGGAGTTTGTTGAATATATGATTTTTGTTTGATGATAACAAATAGATTTTATTGATGTGTTTGATAGTTGAATAATAAGTATTATTGCTTAATAGTACTTTACACAGAATACAGGTAATTTACACAAGCATTTGTTATTCAATAATATTTATTTTTATTTCACAAAACAATTATATACAAATTTCTCTTGGAACACTCAAATGACTTTACAACTCTCTTTACATTTCATAAACAAATCCTGCTCTGCACACTCTTACTGTCCCAGTATCTGTTTCTGCCTTTGTTGCATCATCCTGAAAACCTGTCACATAAGAAGATACACACAGTACACTGGAACTAAAATGAAAACTGAACAAACATAATTGTATAACTTTTGGTGCTCTATTTGTCTCAGTTTTCTGTGTGTTTTTCTCATCATTTTTCAGACTTGAACAGCCACGCCATAACCATACTGGTTTGCTGATCAGAACCAGTTGATTCTGACCAGCCTCAACACAGTACAGTTTGATTGCTGTTTTTTTGTTTCAGGGAATCAAGACAAGACAGAGATAAAAAAAAGGGGAAATGAAATTTTCAGCAAAATCAGAAAATTGTATACAAAATCAAAGTATGCATATGGATGCATGGTGTAATGATCAACACAACATGTAGATGAAGTGATGCAAGGTGCATGCTACAAGCAGCATCAAGTATAAGCAGAAATGAAAATGCAGGGTAACAACATATCATGGGAAAGCTAAAAACATGCACGGTGGATGGATACATGAGAATGATAGAGCTACTACATGATCATGATCAACACAAATTTCAGATACATATATACAAGCCTGGATGGAGCAAATGATAAAGGTGCACAAGCAAGTGTGCAGAACAGAAATGGTCAAACTCATGTATGCAAATACAACAAGTAAATGTGTATAACAAGGCTGAGTAACATACATGCATCGAATCAGCAAGTTGTTGTTCAAGTAATCAATTTTTTTTGGATTCCCATAAATGCATATCTGAACAAAGAAAATGTTTTTTTTTTCAAAATCGAAGATTTCCAGAATTGATTTTTTTTAAGCAAGGAATGTTTTCTCTGAATGATAAGGATTTAATTTCCTGTTTGTACAAATGAAATCTTCGCAAGCAAATATTGTGACAAGTGCATGAACATATATGACCAACAGTACATGGCATGACAAGCAGCACCAACACAAGAATGGGTGAGACTCACACATGGCAGGTGACGACATTAGTAACACAGCAACAAGTTCAAGTGCAACTACAAAATGGTCGAGTAGCAATGCAAAGTGAAGACTGCTCAGTCAAGTGAAATTATGTACATTACAGCACAAGCAGCATGGTGGTAGTGCATAGGTTAATGCACAACTTGGTGAACACAAGGAAACAGTCAAAGCACTTCGACTAGCAGCTCGAAACATGTTCAAGTAGCAATGGATTGACATACACCATGGTCAAGTAGCACAGATGCAAAACTGCTCAGCATGAAAAAATCATTTTTTTGTTTACATGAAATTAATGCACGTACAAATGTCAAGGAGGTGTTCACAGTATAGCAAAAATCTCAAATGAAAATGGTCAATGGCAGGAGTTAATTATTGAAACAAGGTGATGAATATAAGGCAAGAAATCAATACTGATCTCCAGAAATTTGGTAAATGCATATCTGGCATCAAAATTCATTTCATCTTTGGCAAACTATTTTTGGGAAAGTTCAATCAGAAGTTTCTGGTTCATAATTAAAGCCGATCCATTGCATTCAAGAAATTTCAAATGGACATGTTCACAAAATACTCGGCAAGAAATTCATCACTGGAAAATGGGAATAAAAGGCAACTTTTTTATGCAGAGAAATTCAAGGGAAAATACACGCCCAGGGCAATCAAGCTTTTCAAAAGAGGAAATCTTTTTAAATCAAGGCCGAATCCATTCAAGAATCAAAACCGAAATCTGCTGAGGTTCAGTCAATCAAGTTTTTCAAAAGAGGAAATCTTTTTCAAATCAGATCCGAATATACCAAAATCAGAAGGGGAAAGCTTTCATTGTGAAATCAGAGATTAGGGATTGTAAAAACCCTATAAATACACACACTTCATCATCGAAAGAGTATCAATCAAAAAAAAAAAATACACAGAATTTCAGAGAACAGAAAAGCGATTCAAATCAGAAATTACCCATTTGTTTTTCGGTTGCAACCACTGCCAAATCAATCGACGAGAGTGCATCAAAGAATTCAAGCTTCAGAGTTTTTGTTAAAACTATCAATTTGCAATCCGATTTGGGAACCACAGAGGAAACCCTAGTTTCCTTTGAGAGCCGCCATTTTTTTAATTTCCAGAAGAAGGAGTTCGGGCTAAAAGGTTAAACAAATACAAAAGGAGCCGGCCCGGTTTACTTGGTCAAGCCAAGTTCTTTTATAAAGGGGGGTGTTTAATTTTTTTTTTTAATTTCTCTTGTAATTGTTGGTGTAATTTGTTCTTGTTAAAATTTCTTTTTTTCTAGTTTCTTGTAAAACTAGGAGTACAGATTGCTAGATTGTGGTCTGGGAAAATCTGGTCTAGGAGACACAGGCCAGTCTAGGATTTTAAGCTTAGGGTCAGACAGGAGCAGGAGTTGCAAGTTTACATAGGATTGTAAGCGGGATCTGTTTGTATCTCCTAGTAGAAATCTTAGAAAGGCAGCAGTAGGCACAGTTTGCCGAAGCTGGGTATCTTTGCGTGTGATTTTCTTTCTGCATTGATTTTTTTTTCTGAATTTATTTTTATTTAGTGTTAAAACCCTATTCACCCCCCCACTCTAGGGTTATTATTGATCCTACAGTGTTGTTTCATAAGGTTGTGTCTCTTGCAGCTTATAAATACACTACAAAGTTCACAGATTTCCTCCTTCGTTTTTTGACAAGCTTCAGGAACTTTGACTGATGTCCAGTGACTCTTCCAGGTAATCTTCTTGTATATTTTTTGTCGATCATATCTATCAAATCACCGCTTCTTCTTTAAGGTTAATTCCATATATCGAGATATGGATAATCCTTTCATTCCCCAATTAATATACTGGCAGGCACCTCGGAAAGCTAATCTTTCTCTAGATAGAAAGAATTGATGCTCGGCCAATAATTTACTAACGCTTTGGTATCTCATATGCCCACCTAGAATAACTAGAATCCTTGCTTCCCCAGAAGTTGTTGTTGGCTGCTTACCATAGCTCCTATGCCTTACAAATAACAAGACTTTCTAGTCATGCGTAAACTTCGCTACGCCCCTTCCTTCCTGGTTTGTTTGAGAACAATGATCCGTGAAGTATTTCCATAAAGCCGCCTTATTATTTATTATAAGACCACCTCACCAATTAATATACTGGGAAACCGCGAAATAGCTTTGGTTAATTACAATGTTGGATGTAAATACAGGCTTTATTGCATTATTATCACAAATATCATGGAGTTTTATACTAGTCCCCCGAACTAGAAACCGAGATTCAAAGCTAATACATTTATATTACGGGTAGATAAAATGGCAATAGCGGGGATTATTGACTTATTTTTAATGCACCCGACACCTCTGGTTGAATAATATACCATGGAACCTCTCGTCTCGATGAACTGCACCAATCATTTGAATTGCATTCGTTATTCCCATGTCAGTCACCATATAAACCTTCCCGCCTTAGTCTAGTTCCCCTGGCCAATCAATCCTATTCGAAGATGCTATTGCTAAGCAGTTCTTCCACTAATGGCCTGAGCAAACCTACCTGCTTCCTTCGGGCTCGTTATATTAATTTGCGGAAGCAGGGAGGCCTAGTATATTAATTGGCGCCAGTATAAACATTGGGAATCCAATAATTAATATACTGGGATGACACAACTCACTAAAACAAGAGGATCTTTAACTCACATTTATCTAGGGCGTGATAAGCCGATAGAAGGAACGAGGACAAAGCCTTAGACATTTCCACCTAACTAACTAGGTAATCCATCTTCGCCTTGTCGGTTGTCGCGTAATGGTTCTTAACTACTATTGCATGGGGAGGGAGTTTCTTGCATGGTTGATCGGGTAACAGATCCGTAACCGAGATCGTTTGCGTAAGCGAACATCCGGCAAAGGTGACGGTGTCCGCCCTGCGGATCAAACCAATGAGAAGGAGCATCTCGAGGATATGGTCCGACAGATCATGAAAGAAAGTGCTGACCGAAAGGATGACGTAAGAGAGTGGGAGTTTGCCCCATCTAAGACTCTGCTCACAGAAAGGATCAAGTTTACCAAGTTCCCACGCAAGTTCAACTCGCCAACCATCCAAGCTTATAGTAGGACTGGAGATCCTAACCTTTTCCTATACAAATACGACCAGCACATGGATGGGGCAAGGGCCACGGATGAACTTAAGTGTCTCTACTTCCCTGTATACTTAGAGGGGGTAGCTTAGCTCTGGTTCACAAAACTCCCACCGAGACCAGTAGATAACTTTTCCTCTTTGGAAAAAAAATTTAGGGAGTAGTTTAGGCAGAAATCTACAAAAGTAAAAGATGTGATGTCATTAAAAGACATGGAGCAAAGGCCAGGAGAATCAATCAAAGCTTTCCTTGCTCGATTCAACGCTGCAGCGGCGAAAGTGGCAGATCCAGAACCCCGATTGGTTCTAATGGCAATGAAAGGCGCTATAATTAAGAAATCGAAATTCGGGAAGTGGCTCAAAATGAAAAAGCCAAAAACGTTGGAGAGATTCTACGCAAAGGCCGAGAAATATATCGATGTGGAAGATGACCCGTCCTATTCCATGGACATAGCTGAGGGAAACAAGGATCCATCAAAGAAGGAGAACGATGTTCCAAATAGTCAAAAGAACTCCGGAGGCCAGAAGAGGGGCAATGATGCCAAGGATAATCAGAACAACAAGAAGCTCCGCTTTTCAAAAATCCAGAATTGACTCTGCTTACGGATACCTTGGAAAATGTGTTTCTTGCTACTAAAGATACCAAAGATTATCCGCAGCCGAAGCCGCTGAAGGTCAGTGATTCCAATATAAGTTCGGGAAGGTTCTGTCTCTTCCGTAACCAGCCGGGTCATAACACAAACGAGTGTAGGCACTTAAAAAGCTTGGTTGAGGAACTAATCCGGAAAAATAGACTACAACAATATGTAAGAAATACACAAAATGCTCTAGCTGTTCAGGGGCAAAACACTCCTAACGACCAATATGGATTAGGAGAGAGAGCCCAAGCTCCTGTCAATTCTCGGTCAATCATTAATACGATCTCGGGAGGACCACATCCAGCTGAGGGAAGTTGGAGGGATATGAAAAAATATGCTAATGAATTGAAAAACCCCTTAGAAGAGGGGAAATGCATGGTCTTAAGCAACACATTTCCAATTAAGATGTCAAAGACTTCAGGCGAGGATGTGGTGTTTAAGGATAGGGACTCTGATGGATTGCTAATGCCAACGGTCGATCCCATGGTTGTTACCATTGGTATTGGGCCGGCTATAGTGAGAAGGGTGTTAGTTGATAGTGGGGCATCCGTCAATGTGCTATTCATCAATGCATTTAGCCAAATGAAGCTTTCTATGGCGGATATGCGAGCTTGCCCGAATAAGATACACGGGTTCACCATGCAACCTACTCAGCCAGTAGGCGTAATAGACCTTCTTGTGGAACTCGGCGAAGGAGAGAAAAATGTTGCGATGATACAAACTTTCGTTTTGGTGGACGAACATTCAGCTTATAACGCATTCCTTGGAAAGCCAACGTTAACCGCCTTCAAGATTGCATTAGCCCCATAGCCACGAAATTTCCGACCGAAAGGGGGGTTGTTATGATTAAAGGTGATCAAAAGACGGCTAGGGAATGTTATATGGCAGAGTTGGTTGAAGCCAAAAGAAAACAGATGGGAAAGAATGCGGGGCCTCCCCTCCGCATTCGTGACACCGTCTTATAGCAACTAGGACGAGGCCCCTGTACTGGCGAGCATAGTGAGGCCCAAGAAGAAATGGATCCAAGGAAGACCAGTACAGGGGAAGATCGCGCGGTACCAGCTGAAGCCACAATTTTGATCCCAGTTCATGATGATGATCCAAATAAGGTATCGAAGATAGGCTGTCATCTGGGCCTGAAGCTGCAAAAAGATTTGACTATGTTTTTAAGAGCAAACTTGGATGTTTTTGCTTGGAGTCACTCTGATATATGTGGTTTATCTCTCGATGTAGCAGTACACAAATTGAATATTGATCCGAATATGACTCTAGTGAAACAAAAAAGGCAAACACAAGGACCTGAGAGATCTAGAGCACTCAAAGAGGAAGTGGATAGATTAATGGAGAATGACTTCATACGTGAATCCACATATCTAAAATGGGTCTCTAATCCAGTACTTGTAAAGAAGTCCAATGGAAAGTGGCGAGTGTGTATCGACTTTTCTGATCTCAATAAAGCATTCCCAAAGGAAAGTTTACCACTGCCCAGGATTGACCAACTTGTTGATGCAACTGCAGGGCTCGAGATTCTATCTTTCATGGATGCTTATTCGGGGTATAATCAAATAATGATGCACAAGCCAGACTAGGAAAACATGAGCTTCGTAACATATTTGGGCTTATACTGTTACAAGGTCATGTCGTTCGGATTGAAAAATGTGGAAGCAACCTACCAGCATCTCGTGAATGCAATGTTTAAAGAACAAACTGGTAGAACCATGGAAGTATATGTATGCTGTTTAAGTCCAAGAAGGCAGAAGATCATTTGGAGAATCTCGCTGAAATGTTCCACGTTCTCAGAAAGTATGGAATGAAATTGAACCCTCTTAAATGTTCATTTGGAGTCGCATCTGGAAAATTTCTTGGATTTATGGTCAATGGCAGGGGCATCGAGGCCAATCCCGCTCAGGTCTCAGCTTTGCAAGAGATGCACACTCCAAAAACAAAGAAAGAACTTCAGAGTCTAAATAGGTGGATGCTTTGTGTCGGTTCATTTCAAAGGCGACAGACAGGTGCATTCCACTGTTTGATGCACTGAAGAAGGGGAAGAAGGATTTCCAATGGACTACCGAATGCCAAGCAGCTTTCGAGGAGATGATCATACACATGGAATCACCACCAATGTTATAAAAGCCAAAAGATGGAGAAAACTTATTCATATATCTGGCGGTTTCATCTCACGCCTTAAGCGTAGCTCTAGTTCGATAAGATGATAAGGTTCAGTGGCCGGTATATTACATTAGTAAGCAACTTACTGGGGCAGAACTGAATTATCCTAAATTGGAGAAGCTTGCATACAGTTTACTCATTGCCTCAAAGAAACTCCAGCCATACTTCCAAGCCCACTCTATCAGAGTCCTCACAGATCAACCTTTAAAGAAAGTTTTATTTCGTCTAGAAACATCGGGAAGATTGTTAAAGTGGAATATTGAACTTAGTCAATATGACATCACTTACCATCCTCGAAGAGCAATCAATGGGCAAGCTTTAGCTGATTTCATCACAGAATTCACAGATAGAGGGGAGGAGAAGGAAGAACTTATTGAAACAATAACCAGATGGATGTTGTTTGTTGATGGGGCTAAGAATGATTATTGTGCCGGGGCAGGGATAGTTCTGGAAACCCTTGAAGGCTGATCAATATGTTGTGCTATAAGGTTGGAATTCCCTACAATGAACAACAAGGAAGAATATGAGGCGCTAATTGTTGGGCTTAAAATTGCGAAAGAGTTGAGCTTGAAAGCCTTACAAATCTTCAGTGACTCGCAACTTGTGGTATTCAAGTCCGAGTAGAGTTCCAGACTAAAGAATGGAATCTTCCAGCTTATATATCCAAAGTTAAGGAACTTCTCAATGACCTGGAATACTATATGATATCTCACATTCCTAGAGAAGAAAACATGAAAGAGGATTCACTTGCCAAAATTGCTAGTACAGGAGATGATCAGATGCTGGGGCTAGTTCCTGTTGAAGTCCTTTCAAATCCCAGCACTAATGATAATGACATAGATTGGATCATGGAAACCACCATAGACCCAGACTCATGGATGACTCCGATCCAAAACTATCTCCTCGGAGGAGAGCTCCCAGATGATTCAAAGAAATGGAAGAGATTGCTCCGAAAAGCATCTTTATATCTCATTTAGGATGGTCGTCTATATAGGCGGGGCTTCTCTATGCCTTTGCTTCGATGCGTGACTAAACAGTAATCTAGGGCCATCTTAGCAGAACTTCATGAGGGGGAGTGTGGAGGTCATACAGGAGGACAGACATTGGCCAAGAAAATTCTTCGATACGGCTATTTCTGGCCTGATATAAACTTAGACTCCGCAATTTACCCAAAGAAATGTGATCGATGTCAGAGGTTCGTGAAGATTCCTAAAGCACCGTCTACGGAATTGACCCAAATGGTCAATGTGTGGTCGTCTGCATTCTGGGGCAATGACTTAATTTGAGCACTCCCTACAGCAAAGTCTAATTTCAAATATGCCATTGTAGTTGTTGATTACTTCACTAAATGGGTAGAAGAAGAGCCACTGGCCACCATCACTTTAAAAAAGGTGATCAGCTTCGTCTTGAAGAATATCATATGCAGATTCGGTGTGCCATAGAAGATAATCACAGACAATGGAACACAAAACGAAAGCGATGAATTCAAAAGCCTCTGTACCAGGTACAAGATTCTAAGGAGTTTCGCAGCAGTTGCCCATCCGCATGCCAACGGGCAAGTCGAAGTAGTGAACAAAATCATAAAATCAACTATCAAGAAGCGTCTTGAAAAAGCCAAAGGTAGTTGGGTAGACAAGCTTCCACTTGCAGTATGGGCGTATCGCAGAACCCAAAAAACTGCGACAGGGCATACTCCGTTCTCCCTAGCCTTTTGGTCCGAAGTTATGATTCCAGTAGAACTTGAAGTACCTACTCACCGCAGAATTCATTTCAACTAGGCAGAGAATGAGAAGTTGCCGCTCGAAGCACTTGACCTACTCGAAGAGAGAAGAACTGAGGCAGAACTGAGAGTCGCTGCCCACCAAAGGTTGCTAGACACTCTAATCCGAAGGTCAAACAAAGAACCTTTGGAGTCAGAGATCTAGTGTTGAAGAAGATAATGGATGGAACTGGGGTTTTCGGACCAATCTGGGAAGGGCCCTTTGTTATAAGTCAGAAACTCTTAGATGGTACTTTCAAATTGAAGACAACAGATGGAGCAATAATCCCAAGGGCGTGGAATAGCGATCATATACAATGCTATTACAATTGACTTTTCCTTCGTGTTCCTATAAAAGTTGTGAATACTTTCTATGCATTGTGGTTAAACTTTATGTACATATGAATGAAGAAGTGAAGTTGCTTGCCTAAATCTTTTACGTGCAAACTTTTGTTTAATTATTCAAAGTTGCTAAAAAATGATTTTTGATTGTAGGCCATCGAACGAGTGCCTAATAACAACTTGAACAGAATCTGGTGACCTCTACAGCAAATCCCAGTAGGGATAGCTCAAGAAATGAGTGACATAAACACCATTCGCAGTAGACATGAAGTTTTAAAGCACTGCCTTGCAAAGGAGAATGAGGACCATCAAGATTCAGACAGTCAGATGGTGCAACGTCAAGTCTAAATACAAGAACAAAGTTTCACCAAAGGGGTGGCTCCTAAAATGGGGGGCACATGGCCCTAGCCCTGTTATTAGGATGGTTTGTTATGGCAAGCATTCAGTAATAGAACTAGCATTTACCCCGTGGAACCATGCAATAATTGAGGCACCCGATCGGATTATCAAGGTCTGCTGATCACAGACTCGATAATCGGCCGGATGAAAGACCTCTTCGGAGGTACCTGATTAGCTCGTTAGTGTCTGATGATCACAGACTCAATAGTTAATAGGCCCCTAAATGACCGCTCGGTGATAAAGGAGGTAGGGGTGCAGAGACAGCCAGGAGGTTTGCCTAGAAGCAGCCACCCTTGAAAGAGTGCATAATAGCTCACTGATCGAGTGCTCTTGCGTCGAAGATGAATGGGGCTAAGCGATCTGCCGAAGCTGTGGGATGTCAAAGTGCATCGGTAGTGGAGCGTTCCGCCGTAGAGGGAATCACCCGCGCTTGCAGGTGTGGACGAAGCAGAAGCGAGAATGTTGGCTTGAGTAACTCAAACATTGGTGAGAATCCAATGGCCCGAAAACCTAAGGGTTCCTCCGCAAGGTTTGTCCACGGAGGGTGAGTCAGGGCCTAAGATCAGGCCGAAAGGCGTAGTCGATGGACAACAGGTGAATATTCCTGTGCTACCCCTTGTTGGTCCCAAGGGGCGGTGGAGGCTAGGTTAGCTGAAAGATGGTTATCGGTCCAAGGACGCAAGGTGACTTTGCTTTTGCAGGGTAAGAAGGGGTAGAGAAAATGCCTCGAGCCAATGTCCGAGTACTAGGCGCTACGTCGCTGAAGTAACCCATGCCATACTCCTAGGAAAAGCTCGAACGACCTTCAACAAAAGGGTACCTGTACCCGAAATCAACACAGGTGGGTAGGTAGAGAATACCTAGGGGCGCGAGACAACTCTCTCTAAGGAACTCGGCAAAATAGCCCTGTAACTTTGGGAGAAGGGGTGCCTCCTCACAAAGGGGGTCGCAGTGACCAAGCGCGGGCGACTGTTTACCAAAAACACAGGTCTCCGCAAAGTCGTAAGACCATGTATGGGGGTTGACCCCTGCCCAGTGCTGAAAGGTCAAGGAAGTTGGTGACGCTGTGAATTCTCTCCCCTCGCCATCATCGTTGGTGGCCTCGTCACCACCTCGAGGCGCTGAAACTGGGATTTGACATGGTAGGGAATATATTGGTCCATGGAGGTCTTGTCATGACAAATCTCTCAAAAATGAATGAGTTTTTTTAGATGGAGATGGGTTCAGTGCTGATGGGGAAGAGGAAGAAGAAGAAGAAAGGAGGAAGATTTGGGATCGGTTTGGGTGGAGAGACATAAGAGCGAAGAGGATAGGGTCTTCATCTAACTGGATCGGACCGGTTTGAAAAGTAAAGGGTAAAAAGGAAAACAAGGCTTACTCAACCAGGTCGGGTCGGAATGAAAAGCAAAGAGAGAAAAGCATGGGTTCCCAATCTGATCCAGACCACTCAGAGTATCCGTTCCCGAACCGATCCGATTTGCATATAGGCGTTAACTTCTGCTTAAAACCGAATCGTGGTTTTGCCCCCGATTCGATCCCAAAATATACATCTGAACCGAACCGAACTCATCTAACTCAATGCACAAAAATTTGTTCAACTAGCTCTGTCAATGCTTGTAGTGATCTACAACTTAACAAACAATTAGGGTAGTGCGCTATAAACATAAGTGAATATTTAAGACTATTGTGAACATATTACTACTTCGTCAAACTTTTGCGTTATGCTCTCATGTGTTTACTTTACATCCTTCGCACACATAGCACACACTTTAGTTCACACACGTACATGGGGGATACGGGCTATCTTACTCTAACTTATGTTATTGCTTCTTCAGTAGTTTAGCGATTATGACAGAGAGACGTTCATCTAGGTTAGCAGAGAAGAGAGAAGTTGCTGAAACTTCTGAGAGATTCACTCTTGATGATATACCCTCTTCTCAGAGCCTGAATGGGACGATGAGGGCCCAGATTATGAAGTAGAAGCACACAATAGTGAAATACCTTCTGATAGTGAAGTTTCTCTTGGCGATGAAGAGGAAGGAGGGATATGAGATGACTGTGCTGTTGATGAATTTGAATCTGCAATTATATTGGAGTTACCCAAAGATTCTGTTGAATCGACGATTGACGAAGACATACTCATTCAAATATATCTAAAGCATGGAATACTAAAAAGAGGTACCCTGGTGCCATCGAAAATAGATCACCCCCACAATCCACCGGAAGGATTTATGGCAGTTACCCAATTGATGTGTATAGTTGGGGCTATTCCACCATTTTCGCCTTTTGTTGTCGATTTTCTAAGACAGATGCGGATTGCCCTCATGCAATTACATCCCAACTCTTATGCTTATTTATACACCTTGTATATAGCATACAAAGAGGTTTTAGGTATAGAGCCTACCTTCGATGACGTCCACTTTTTTTATAATTTCAAGCATCGGACTCAAGAGACTCCTTCCTTCTCATATTTTGAATCAGTCCCGAAAAGGAAAATTTTACAGTTCCATTTAGCAGCAAGACTGGCAATTCTAAGCTTGAATGGTTTTATATCAGGCGACAGCCAGGGTGCGCCCGGAGATGGACTAAATCAAGTAAAGCACAGACTTTCTAGATCTCAATTTTAAATGCTCATGCCAACACATTAACTTGCTTTCTTTTTCATTCGCAGTTGATAACCCAAAGCAAATATCGGATTAATTATACTTTGATCGTTTGCATCGTCTTCTCAATGGCGATCAAAAGTTCCTAACCATCGACGAAGTTCTTAAGGATGAGTATCTCCATCATCACGGGTCACTATCTATTACCCGTAGTATAGGTCATGGGACGGGTCCATATGTGTACATACCCCCGGTAGACATTATTCCTGAGACGGGCGAGGGCTCGAAAGGTCCAACAATACCTCTTTGGACTTCGCCTTCTCCATCTTCGACTCAGGACGATGAGTTAGCCAACATAGCTGAAAAGCACAGAGAAGGGTATACCGTCCCTGACGACGCCATTTCTCCTGAGAAGTCAACATCCCCTAAAGAGCTACCAACAGATGCTTCTCAAGGAGATGCTCCTACTACTGATGATTCCACATTTAAGGATTTAGGAAACCTTCCCCTGCCTGAAACCATCTACACTTCAGAGGACTTTGGCACGAATCCTTTAACTTTCACTTCTTCATAGGAGACTACTCCCGTGAAGACCAAATAGCCCGCTCATACTAGTCTGGCTTCAAACTCGGGTTTGTTAGGGGGGGGGGGACACCACATAGGATGCACATAACACATTAGCACCACACGTCACGGCATTCATGTCTTATGTGAACATTGATTCTGAATTCCACCTATATATTTGCGCAGGTACAATGTCTCACCCTTACTACAATGTCAGAAAAATGTGCCGTAGCATATCTAGACCTTCTTCCGATATCGAACGTGATCGCTGTGAGAGCCGGGGCAGAGATGACAGAAGGCCTCATGATTCTCATCGACCACACACCTCGCGCTCTCATTCCCCCTTCCGGTCGGGTCCGGACAGGTGTAAGAGCTACCAGAGTCGTCAAGGAGAAGACACATCGCAATCCAAAGATCGAACTTCTCCTTAAGACTAGTATAGCCAGGAAAAAAGTCCATCGAAACATACCGATTCACGAGACAAACACAAAATTTCTGAGAAATGATCTGAAAAAGGTGATGCAGCCATCATACCGGCTAAGCGAAAACATGTTGAACTATCATACTGCAAGCCTCCACCATTGGATGCTAATTCCAAAATTAAGCTGGCAAATATGGAGAAGCAGGTCCCAGATCACTACTTTGAGAATCTAACTTTTTTACCCGCACTTGAGCCTATTTCTTCAAAGTGGGCAGATGAGGCTAAAGCAAAGATTGACGCAGTTGAGAAACAATACTCGGAGATGTACAAATATTCACACAATCTTTCCAGAATTATTTGGGCCTTAATTACAGACATTGACTCAATGAAAAAGGCTATGGATTTTGATGAGAATGCCTTGAAAAATTTGGAGAAGGACCTAAAAGACACAAGGGCTCAACTCATCATCGCTCAATGAGATGCCAACAACTTGAAACAACAATTTGAGGAATTACAGAAGCGTTATCATGGCTTGCTGGAATCTCATAGTCAAGAGCGTTTGGAGTTGAAGAAACAAGCGGAAGACGCTAAGTCAGACAGTGTCAAAATGCAACTGGCTTACAATACTCTTGAGCAAGAAAAGGCCGAGTTAGCGAGGAAAAATACTGAACTGGAGAAACAAAACGCTGAATTGGAGTCCAAGTTAATGGAAGCCGAGAATAAGGCTACCTTAGCTGAGGGGGATGTGGATAACGCCATTTAGTCTGCTGAAGAAACTCGTAAACAGCTATCAGAGGCTCAGGAAGAAGTGCACAGTTTTGGCGAACTATTGATTGAATTCTTTGTACACATAATTCATCACCGAAACATCTCTTGGATTGAAGACTGTCTGACTACCTTAGTTCACGTATGGAGTCAAATAATCGAATGGGAGAAAGAGGAACTTAAGGTGGACTTCGTTGATGAAGATAAACTTATGGAGAAGTATCCGAGAGATGATGAACCGACATGCCTGGCCGAGGGGCGTCGACTCATTGCTGCTGCTATGGAGGAGGAGAAATGCCTGGCCAAACAAAAGAATATCCCTGAAGTTGGTTCTTCTTCTGCTACCGCTGAAACTACTGAAGTTGAGGGATATGATCCTGAGAATCCGGGAATTCCTAAAGCGCCTTTTTTATCTCCTATACCCGAATCAGCTTCAGAGACAGTGGCCGCCCCAATTGAAAATCATCAGAAGGTATTTCTACCTTTTCACCTCAATTTGTCAAGGCCGTCTCCACCTTTCATCACATCATTGGGCAATCAATCGAGGATCCTTTATTTTCTCCTGAGTTCATAACTACTGCTTCTCATTATGTAGGTGCTGGATCAGCCGAGAAGATTGATGAACCTCGAGGAGCCTCTATTGGAGAAGAATCCGTGAAAAAGGCTCAGGGAGGACAGGATAAGGCTACCATCGTCGAATCCGAAGGGGGAGCTGAACTGTCTAAGGCCGACACTTCTCAGGATGACGAAATGATGGATGCCTTAAAAGGCGACGATCGTAATGAGGGGCATGAAGAAGATCCTGATGGCTAAAATTGGGGATTCAAAAAGTGCCGATGATGTGACTTTGGCTGAAATGAAAGCCGAACAAGACAAGCGCATGCAGCTGAAAGTTGAGGACTTGAACCCTGAAAGGCTTAAGCCCCTTGCAGTGGTGGATCCTAGATCAAGGTTAGTTGTTAAGCTTTCAACTAGGTCTATTACAAAAGAGCTTGCTAAAAAATCTTCTCTTGATTCCAGTGTTCCGACTCCTAGGAAGAAATCCACCGATTCTGGTACATCAACTACAGAGAAGAAAAGGCCAAACCGTCTTATGTTCGATGCTGAAGAAGAGGCTAGAAATGCTCTTAAGGCTGCCAAAAAATCTAAGTCTGCTCTAAAGCCCAAGTGATGATGTGCTTTGTTTTATTTTATTTCGATATTCCACTGGTCCGCTGTTGTTATAGTGAGTGCGTCCCTTGCGTCTTTTGCTTCGTCTTCCAGTATAAACTCACATATTTGTGAACAAAATTGTTTGTTCTCTGCAATGTCTGATATCCGTTAATTTTAACATTTAGGTAAAGATGCACATAAACAGCATGTCAAATCACGGCTATATATTAAAGTCGTTATTAAGGGGAACATGTGTACATATATATGCCCCCAATCAATCTTGGATAACTGATTCAGACTTATTCAAGATCGATTAAATTCAAAATACAGTTGTCCCCGGTTCTCTGACAGGGCCATATTCCTTTTGTCATTGATGCCTATTCTTTCTAGCTTCTTTATACTCTCCTGTATCATAACCAGGTTAGAGTATTACTGAGGCGGTTTCTTATCGGGGTGCACCTTCATGCCTCAAGGGACGTCGTCTTCTCATCATTTGTATCTTATCGTGCAAACGGTCATTTTTTTGCTCCTGCACATGGGTTGTCTCCAATTTTTGAAATTTAATTTTGTGTTTTATGTTTTATTGTCATGACAGAATAATGGTTAAGGATATAAATAATGCAGGAAAATAAATGACACATGATATTTTTATAGTGGTTCAGCTAAGTCTTAGCCTACATCCACTTCATAATCCTTTGTTCATATAAACAAAAAATTAAGGCAAGTCGTGCCTTATTACATAGCTTATAAAAACAAAAAAGGAGTCATTTCATATTTAGCTAAGATATCATCGTAAGTGCTGAGCGTTCCAAGCTCTGGGAATCTCTTCACCGTCCACGGTCGTTAGCTTGAATGCTCCTGTATCAAGCTTCCGTTGGATGGTGTATGGCCCTTCCCATTTTAGACCCAATTGGGTCGAAGGCGGAAAGACTCGTTTCAGTACTAGGTCTCCTGGTTCAAAGGTTTTGAAGCGAACTTTCCGGTCATAATAATATGCTACTTGATGTCGATGTCTTGAGGCACGCAAGTCTACTTCGTATCTTTTTTCTTCAACCATATCAAGAGACTCTAGGAGGAGTGTTCTATTTGTCATCGGGTCATAGTATGCGGCTCGATTAGAAGGGACTTCCAATTCTACCAGGATTACTGCTTCTGACCCAAAGGAAAGTGAATAGGGTGTGTGGCCGGTGGCCATCTTAAAGGTTGTCCTGTAGGCCCATAAAGCTAGTGGCAACTCATCCACCCATCTTGCTTTGGCCTGCTCTAACCACTTCTTAAGAATATATTTAATGACCTTGTTTATTGCTTCGACATGGCCATTTGACTGCGACTGAGCTACAGCAGTGTACCGTTTATCAATCTTGTACTTCAGGCAGAAGTTTCTGAATTCGATGCTGTCAAACTGCGTCCCATTATCAGTTATGATGGTCTTCGGTATCCCGGGTCAGCATATAATGTTTCTGACTAAAAAACTGGTCACCTTTCTTGCCATGATCGTTGTTAAAGGTTCAGCTTCCACCCATTTCGTGAAATAGTCCACGGCGATGATCGCGTACTTAGCTCTCCTCTGGCAATAGGTAACAATCCAATAATGTCAATCCCCCACATTGCAAACGACCATGGGCTTACCATTGACTTGAGCTGAGTCGGAAGCACTCTGGGAATCTTGGCAAATCTTTAACATCTGTCGCAGCGTCGTGAATAATCAGTCGCGTCTTTATTCACGGTAGGCCAGAAATATCCATACCATAATACTTTCTTTGCTAGGGTTTGGCCCCCGGTGTGGTCTCCACACTCACCATCATGTACTTTTTGCAGTACATGTTTAATGTCGTCGTGTGCGATGCACCGTAATAGGGGCATTGAAAACCCTTGGCGATAAAGGACGTTGTCCTGTAAAACGTATCTTGCAGCCTTGCATCTTATAGCTCATCTTTCGCTCTTTTTCAACGGGAGGGTTCCATTCTTGAGGAAATTCTTGATCAATGTCATCTGTGATTCTCTCTTTGGGTCAACTTCCAAGGCTAGATCCGCTTCCATCAGGTCAAAACTCGGTGATTCCAAAACCTCTATCCGAACCATTTCAGTTTCTTTGGGATTGTCAGAACTTGCTAGCTTTGCCAACCGATCTGCTTTCTGATTTTTCATTCTTCGAATGTGCGTTATGCTATAATGCTTCAAACTTCCCAGCAACTCCTTTACCTTTTTGAAATAAGTAATGAGTCTAGGTCCTTTAGCAATAAATTCCTCCCAGACCTGGCATACAACTATCTTGGAATCGCAATATATATCTAGTGTCCTCACTCCCAGTTCTTTGGCGAGTTTCAACCCGGCAATCAGGGCTTCATACTCGGAATCGTTATTGGTAGCAGCAAACTCCAATTACAATGCATAGGAAATAGATCGTCCTTCAGGAGTTATTAAAACAACTTTGGCGCCGGACCTTCGATCATTTTTGGCTCCGTCCGTATATAGCTTCCATGGACTAAGCTCTAACTCTTGGTCCAAAGTAACTACCTTGTCACCCACCGTTTCCTCTTCGGGAGTTGTGAATTCATCCATAAAGTCGGCCAATGCCTGCCCTCTTATTGATTTCCGCGGTTGAAAATTTAAATCAAATTGACTCAGCTCGATGTTCCATTTAAGTAACCGCCCCGATGCTTCGGGTTTTTGCAACTATTGTCTTAAAGGTTGATCGGTGTATACAACTATTCGGTGAGCCTAAAAGTAATGACAAAGCTTGCGGGAAGCAATCAAGAAGCTATAAGCAAGCTTTTTTATCTTTGGATAATTACGATCTGCAGTAGCTAGCTTTTTGCTCACGTAGTATACAGGCCTCTGTATTTTATCCTCTTCACGTACCAATGCTGTACTGACAGCGTGAGATGATACCGCTAGGTAGACAAACAAATCCTCATGTTCCATGGGTTTTGATAATATTGGAGGCTTTTCTAATAAGTCTAATAAATTCTGGAACGCCTCCTCACAGTCGGGGGTCCACTCAAAATTTCGCTTTCCTCGTTTTATTAGATCGAAGAAAGGTACACACCTATCTGTAGCTTTGGAGATAAACCTGCTCAATGCAGCAACTTTTCTGGCCAAGCTTTGAACATCTTTGATATTTCGTGGTTCTTCAATATCCCTAATTGCCGCTATTTGGCTAGGATTTATCTCATTTCCTCGAGAACTCACGATAAACCCAAGGAATTCTCCAGATGCGATCCCAAACGAGCATTTTAGGGGGATTAACTTCATTCCATACCTTCGAAGAATATCAAACATTTCAGCTAAGTCTCTTGTATGGTCGGAAGACTGTTTAGACTTCACAAGCATGTCATCCACGTAAACCTCCATGGTTTTCCTGATTAGATTATAGAACATGCGATTGACCAAGCGCTGGTACGTGGCTCCTGCATTCTTTAACCCAAATGGCATTACCACATAACATTATAACACCAAGTCTATGATGAAAGTTGTATGCCCTTGATCTGGTATATGCATGGGAATTTGATTGTACCCAGAATAGGCATCCATAAAGGATAATAGCTTATGCCCAGCCGTACTAGCTAATCAATTCTGGGGAGAGGAAAGCTATCCTTCGGGCATACCTTGCTCAAATCAGAAAAGTCGATAAATGTATGCCACTTCCTGTTAGACTTTTTGACCAGGACATGATTCGATATCCAGTCGGGATATTTCGAATCCTTAATTAATCCATTATCTTTTAATTTCTCTACCTCTTCTTTCAAAGCTGCTGACCGCTCTAGGCCTAACATCTATCTTTTCTGTTTGACTGATGGGTGCTTTAGATCAATACATAAAGAGTGGCTCATAATGGCAGGCGAAATCCCACACATGTCAGCGTGAGTCTAGGCAAACACATCCAGATTTTCCCTTAAAAAATCAGCTAACTCTTTTGCTCGCACTGGATCTAGTTGCGAGCCGATCTTTAGTACTTTTGTCGAATCTGTCTCATCAATAGGTATATCTACTATTATCTCATTGGAAGTCGCCTTACTATCCTCGAGTTCTTTATCCTCTCTGGGATCTATATCCTCGAGCTCATCTGAGGGCGACTCTCTTGGGGCTGGACCCCTTAATTGCTATGCTGGTTTATCCTTCGGAGGGGCAGAATCATCCTTAGTTTCTATATTCAACCCCTTCATTAGCATCTTCAACTCTGTCATGTAACAACCTCGTCCTGTAGCTTGGTTGCCTCTCATCACCCCAATTCCTGCGTAAGTCGGGAATTTAAGTAGCAAGCACCAAGGTGCAATACATGCCCTAAACTCGGCATGGGCAGGTCGGCCTAGGAAGGCATTGTAGGGCGACTCTACATCCAAAACTACAAACAGCAGGATCCTCACTCTCTGGCGATCTCCCTGCCCTAATATCACTAGTAATTCTACATGGCCCATCGGAGCCGTCGACGCCCCGTTGAAGCCACGTATCCATCCTTCGTAGGGCTTTAGATCTTTTGCTTCAAGTCTCATTTGTTCGAAAGATTTCTTGAAGAGGATATTGATCGAGCTCCCATTGTCCACTAACACTTTATGGACTAAAGCAGGGTCGATTGTCGTGGTAATTACTAGTAGATCTTAAGTTGGGGATTGAACTCCGAAATCATCTCTACTATGGAATATGACGTAGTCTGACATCGTCTTTTGTTATTTTACTGGAGTAATGTCTTCGAGGTTACTGCATTCTCCTACTTCAAAATTCTTGGCGGCATTGATGTACTGATCCATCGCTTTAAAAGTACGACCAACTAGGTGGAGTCCACCTACAATGGTATTAATAACGATCCCCTTACCTTTCTGTTAGGCTGTAGGTTTTGAAGTAGGCTGGTTTTGGTCCGGGGCTTGTCCCCCTTGCCCTCTGTCCCTTGGGGCAACCTTGTACTCATCTAATTTTCCTTCCCGCAGCAATCTTTCAACTATATCTCTCAAATGACGGCATTCGTTGAATGACCGTGGGTTCCATGGAAAAAACAAAACTTTCTTGTTGCGATGTCTTTTTTAGTGGAGTCTCTGGGTGGTGGTTTTTTTTACTGCAATATGCTATATGTATCCAAGTAAATATTCACCAACATATCACTTAACGGCGTATAGTTTTCTAAAGTCTGGAATCTGGGTCTTTTACTAGAGCTATTCCCTAGGTTCCTGTTCCTTCTATTGTCGTTCCCATTCTTGTTGCTATTACTTTCGCTCTGGTTGCCAACGTTTACTTCAACCTTCCCTGAACTTTCATCAGATTGTTTCACAGCAACATTACTTTTGACACCTTCCCTCGAGGCCCCTTCAAACTTTCTCATCCTATTTCATGAGCTTCTTCTCGCCTTAAGCGGATATTAGCTTTTTCATAGAACAATTCTCTAGTAGGAGGCGGTTTCCCAGACAAGTAATCCCCGAATTCTGTGTCAGGGTCAACCCCTTCTATCAAGGCTATCAGAATAGTGGGATCATGAGGGTCACTAACTTCGGTGATGGCCAGGTTGAAACGGTCTAAATATGACTTCAAAGATTCTCCTGGGGCCTGTTTAATCCGTGACAACTCTATGACGCTCTTGGACTTTCGGGCGTGAAGTCGAAACTATTTCATAAAGCGCTCACTCAATTCTGTGAAATTTGATATTGACCAGGGAGGGAGTCGGGTGAACCACAATAACGCCACGTCTTCAAGATAAATTGGAAAGGCTTTGCATTTTACAGCATCTAGAGCTGCTGCAGCATTCATGAACCACGCATACCTCATCAGATGCTTCCATGGGTCTGTTCTTTCAGAATACCGATCCATCTGAGGCAAGTTGAACCGGCGAGGGAACTGGAAATCCAATATATCATATGTGAAGAGGGTATGACTTCGCTCGATACCCCAATCCTCATTAGTGTACCGTCGACTTTCGGACATAATCTGACGCACCATCGCCCATATATCAGCATTTGTTAATGTCTGCACCGGTTCTCTAGGTCTAATATTCGGATTACCCCTAGGCTTCTGATTAGGGGATAACCTCCTGTTTCAAGCAGGGGCTTCTCTACATTGCTCCCTATGCTTCCGGTCGATCTCAGGAGGGAGAGGCTGAAGAAGTTGCTATCGCGTAGGATTAGTAATGTTAGGATCCCTAGGTAGAACATGGGATCCACGCATGGGCAACAACATAGGCTCTTTCAAGCTTGGGTCATCAGGCCCTAACACACGAGCACAGTCTTCGCGGGATCCTAAAGATCCAAAATTTAGCTGATCAAGGTTCTGAGGTTGCTCTAGCGGTCTTCTTTCATGAGGACGTCCCTCATGTGAAGAAGATGAATCGTATACAGCAAGGCGGCGTGTTAGGGAAGGTGTCTTTTGCCTCCGGAGCTCTTGGAGTTCTCCATTCATAATGATCATGTTTTCTTGCATGCAAAGACTGTCACGTCTATGGGCTTCTAATGCCTCCTTAGTACTCTAGAGCATGTCAAGGAAGCGAGAAAAATCTCCCTGGGTGACGGGTGTAGACGGGTCAAGCTGATCATTAGTCATAGCGACTGGAATCGGAGCATTGGAGGGAGCTCGAGTAGAAGTTCCAGCTTCATTCTGGTTCGGATCGGATCGGAGAAAGGTACTTGGACCAGACCGGTTCGGATGAGGGGAGCGAGTGACTTCAACGTCTTCTAATCGGCTCGGATCGGAGTCACCTGCTCGGATCGGACCTTCCTGACCGGAGAGGCCTGCTCCGGATTCTTGTCCATGCGACCTCGTCAATACCATGGCTTGTTGATTCTCTCTAGCATCGTTCTCCCTAGCGCCTTGCACTTCTTTCCCTTTCGTTTTGGCCATAGTGTTCAATTCTTTAATGGTTCACTAGAAGGTACTTAAAGATGTCAAAAACGGAGGATTAACTTCTTTGAACTTTGAAGGTCCAAATAGTAGAATGATAATCCCAAAAAGCGAAGAATTCAAAGATTTCTCAGTGAAAGCACCAAAATGTTAGATCCAAAATTGGCTCTAACACCCAAACTAATAATAATTCTATTGAAATGAAATCAAAAACTACGAAAACACACAATTTATAGTGGTTCGACATTAAATAGCCCACGTCCACTTTCTTCTTTTTTTGATTGATGCTTTGAATGCGAGTACAACAATGATTTTCACTCAATTCTCACTTATCTCATACATTGATTCACTCAATTTCCTTCACAATATGATTCAAAAGATGATTGTAAGCTGAATAAGTTGATGAAATTTGGGTTGAAAAGGATTTTAAGTTCTGAAAATGCCAAAAGATCCTTCCAAATGCCTCTTGATGGTGTATTTATAGATGAGAAATGATCCTGGAGTGGGATTAGTTCGGATCCACGTGGCACCAACCCGTTAATATCGGGTTTGGATGGATTGTGGGGGTGACAACACACCAAGTTAGTGGTAAGCGTGGGTTCGGATCAGATAGGCTGGTAATTGGGCGTTCGGATCGGCCTTGTTCCTTCCGATCCGGTCTGACCTGTGCTCTTTCTTTCCCTACTTTAGATCACTTTGACTTGATTAGTGGATCCTCGATCCGAACCGACTTTGTTGAGTAAATGTCTTCGTCATTTGATCTTCTAATCTTTTAACTTTGTGTAACCTAGTTCACAAAGTAGGATAACAAAACTTAAATGAATTAAGTTGTATGGCTGAAATTAATAAGCAAGAGAAACTTGGTAGTTTGAATAAGAATTTAATATGAATTGAAATAACTAGGTTAATTGGAAACATGGTGAGGTGAGACAAGCACGTAAAAGATTGTTTAGACATAGGGTCTAACTACATGCTAAAGTAAGACGCTTAGACCAGTCTGTACGGTTGAGGGTGAATAACCCAACAGGATAGATCATCGAGGTGTTATAAGGTACTTGGGGAGCGCACATTCATCTGATTGTTTGACGGCTCCAAAGGACTAGAAGGGGAAGCACGCGGATTCCGGTGACGTAGGGTACTCTTGGTATTCCTCTGCGAGTAGCAGATGATCTACCTGTACTCACAGAGGTTAGGTCTGCGTAGGTGAACTAATGAGTATGCCTTGATTGCAATAATATGGGGCAATCAAAAGACTAAGATAGACCGGCGTGATTCGGCGAGACCAGTTAGTGCCCTGTGATAGCAACTTATCGTCTACCTGCCATCTTCAGTTAGTATGTTAAGTAGAAAGGCGGAGAACTCCAAAAGACCATATACTTTGCTATCAGTTATGGGTGAGGTTGGCCAATAGGTTTGAAGGGCATAGGGGGTTGGGGTTAAGTTCTCATTCTTGATATTCTTGGGTGCCTTTCATTAGTTGAGGGAGGAGTCTAGTGGGACCATAGCCACTGTAAAAGCAGACCTTAGCATCTACAATCGGCAGATATCTGAAAGCTCCCGACTGAGTTCTATGTTTCTTGATTAGCCTTGCCACAGGACTCAGGTGCACATATAAAGAACATGTGCAATAGAATCGAGAACTATTAATGATACGTACGTGGGAAAGTCTTAGTACACTCATGTCGCTCTGGGTGGTGTATCATAAGACTAGAGGGCATTATTCGAGGATGTAACCTAATTCGATCAAATGGTTCAAAGTTGGCAGTCTGAATGCTTACGTAATATAGAAGCAGTGGTTCTTTGCAGATGTAGCATTGACATATATATAGAAATCCGTACGACATTCAAGCATAGGATTAGGCACTGTTATATTCCTGCGATGATACGGTGGAGACCGTGCGAGTGGGGTACAATGGGGTGTATCTCAATATTGAGAGATAGCTACATATACTATATTAGGTTAATTCACTGGGAAGTAAATGGGCGCGATGTGTTTGTAAGCCTTAAGTGCTGTTAACCTAAGTAACCTAATAAATAAGAAAATATGATTGAACGTATATGTAAGATTGTCCAAAGTGTATAGTTTAAATCCAGTCACCAGAACTTGTGTTCTGACCCCCTCCTCATAACAAACTAGCAGGTTAGATTGTGGCAGAGACACGATAGCTTTGGATACTGGTCAGGCAGTATTAATAATACGTAAGGCTATGTTTTGATTAAACTATATTTTATCCTTTCCGCTGTGAGATGTTTTTCTGAGCTCTGACATGTTTTTTGCCTCTGTCTTTTCTGCAGGATACCAGAGCAAACCAATCCGAGTTTCGATAGATTGGAATTTTGAAAAAAATTCAGTCTGTTGAAATTGGGGTTGTCACTAGAGACTCACACATCTTGGAGTGATTATCCCACAGAGGTTGATACTCATGTGCCAGGTCTTCTCTTAGGAAAACTTACCTACCCACCCGTTTAGGGTCGGGACAAGACACAGGAAGAAGTAGGAGGACTTTACTGAAAGGTGGTCAACTTTGCCGACTGATAGGCATAGGAAGGGAGAGTGGATTGCAATCTTTCCATCATGCGAAGGGGTTCCATTTTGTAGTTCGATCATTCGGAAGGGCCAATTAGTATACTGGGAGTTTTTGGGATGTAACATTGTGGGCTGAGGTAAGAAACACTCAAGTATAGTTCTAAGGGTTGGAATTGAATCACTTATTCCAACCGTGGAGAATAGGCTATTCTACAGGTGATTCTGAAATTGCGGAGGCGTCCAAGAAGCGCATGATAAATACCCCTCCAAAGCCCAAGACTACAGTAAGGAAATGGGTTACGATTTGGCACCAGATATCCGGAGGTGTGAAAGAGCTGCTGTGAGAAGTGGAAAAACCATCAAAAATGACTATGGCCCATGGAGGTTTCCACAGAAGACCCCTTGGTTCTAGCAAACGAAGGCCTAGAATAGTGCTAGATAATCAAGGATTTCGATCTCGATTGACAAAGGGCTCGCTTTGACCATTAGGGGTAGGTGACCCATTCCTTATCTTTGTTTCTATTGCATTCTTCTTTTATGGTATGATAAATGATCCAACTCAATCAAACAAATAGATGTGAAAGCTATAACTGTAAACCATGAGCAATTCTATGGAAGCATTGGTGACCCCAAAATAGCATATCCAAATTAGAAGAAATCCCATAGAAGCTAAAAGTGCCGAATTTGTACCGTGTAAATTTTGATTTGTTCTAATATGTGAATAAATTGTGAATATGGTCCAAGTATTAAATGCCCATGTTTCCTCGGGGTCCCAGTTCCAATAAGGTCCCCATTCTTCATATCATCAGATGATACAAGTCTTGGATAAGAATCTACAACGCATTAGAACACTCTTGTTGACGATTTGCCTGCCCATGGATTCAGCAGCAGTTCGAATGGTTGACCTATTCGGGAATCTTCGGATCTGTGGAATGAGTGGTGTCGCTGAACCAACGTAATGGCATAAAAGCGATTGGCCTAAGATTCTTAACACATGAGGGCTTAGACAGATATTGAACTAACAGAAAGGCTCGTCGAGACATTGACATTCAATCGGTTTGCTTTGGCTAGTAGTTGTCCAAGCCTCCAGTTTAGTTCTCTAAGCCAAAGCTATTTAGCTCTTGCAGATCTCTCTCTCTCCTTTGAGAAGTCTCTCTCCTAAGCTAAAACCTTCCTCCTAGAGTTTCTATTAATACAAATAGCAAAAACTCTATTATATCCATTTCTGTACATTCAATGTACTCTATGGGTAGAGGAATGCGTTAGTATGCAAGACTGGGGTATAAAATAAAGAATTTTCTTTACAATTGTAGTTCCTGGCTTTTGAGATGGACGGATCATTTTATCTTCCTTTCCCATGTTTTTTTCTTTGGTCAACAACCAGGTCTTAATATAGTTCTTCATTCATTATTCGTACAGACTGTAGTTTAATCTGTTTAGAGGGAATAATTTTTAATTAATCAAGAATGCCTCAGCTAGATAAATTGACTTGTTTTACACATTTCTTATGGTTATGCCCTTTCTTCTTTACTTTCTACATTCTAATATGCAATGATAGAGATGGAAGAATGAGCTACTTGATCATATAATAATAAGTGAATATGTGTCTTCCTAATTTGACCTTTCATTTACCAATTGATATTATGCTTAAGTAGTAGCATACTGCTCCATGGAGCTAAGGTCCAAAATATGGAATAAACAAGTGTTTCCATGACTCTACCACCCAGCCAATTTTGTTCCACTTAATCCCCTTTTCATGCGCGCACCCTTGAATTGCCTTAGAGGAAGCACTATTGGTTAAGGTTGCTTGGAATGTTGTCGTTGGAGGTGAGACATGTGAGACTCAAAATATCGTGCTAAATAGCGTGGCGGTTTGTGTCCTCTTTATGGCATAATATTAAGAATGCTCATTAAATAAGCAATTCAATAACAGATTTCAGATCTAATCAATACTAATATACCAAGTATCTTGTCTATTGATACAAAGTATTCCGGTGATCCACTTTTCTTTGTAAATAAACCTTTGTGAGGGTTTAATGAAGTCTAAGTAGTCCCTCTGCTTCCAAGATAAAATTTCCTGGTTGGGCCTTATAAAAACAACTAGCATTTGGTGAATCTGGGACCACAGACTAGTGTAGGAAAGGACGACTCAGAATTATTGACTCATGGCCTTACACTCGAGGGAGCAGGTTGTAAGTGCTTACAATGGGACGGATGCGACTTCCCTCATTAGTGTAGGTGACATAAACCATCGAGGACGTCCCTTTTTTGATCCATTTTTTATTACCTAGGCTCAGGTGGGACCGAAGGAAGGACGGGGGGCAACCGTGCATGGCACTAGGTCCGGGGACCCTTTATTACCTAGGGGCCTTTGGACAATCAAGTGCTACAACTTAGCTTTAGTGGCTAGTATGCTTATAGGGCAACAGCTAATCAAAAGAAAAGTGGAATAAGACCAGTCTGAGTGGATCACTGACTCCTCTTTTTAGAATTAGTCCAGTTGGAAAGTCAGTAATTGGTAAAAGGATTGGAGTTGGTTGAATATATTTTCCAAAATAAGCACCGCTACCAGAAATCCAAGGTTCCACACGAGCTCTAGGGCTGAAGAGAGAGCCAAAAAAGAATCTTTCATGTATAATCCTGCATAATCTCGAATGTTATTAGTTCTGATACGTAAATCAAATGTTACAATGCGAGTAAAAGTTCCAACATTCATGGAGATATAGAACAGCCTACTAAGGAACATGCCACTATTTCGGTCCTCTTCTCCATTACTTAGAAAAAGTGAGCCACCGGTTCAGGTACAAGATATTATCACTACCACATGGACAATTAGACATTCAACCCATAATCACAACGACCCAATTGCAATAGCAGACCAACTGAGCTATACCCCCCCTCCGAGCCAAGTGGAGTATGCATGAAATAGTCAAATGCTTCTTCTATTCTTTTCCCTGGCGCAGCTTGGCCATCCTGGACTTGAACCAAGACCTCGCACGTGAAGTAAATCATCGCACTTATGATCCGATCAATTGGGAGAGAATCAATATATTCTTTTCCGGGAGCGATTCATCCTTCCCGAACGAAGCATACAACTCTCCATTGTACTACGCTACCAAATGTGGATACATTTGGAAAGGTGACAAAGCCCTATACTTTTCATTATAAACCTAATAAACCAGAAAAAGAGGGTCTAATTAGCTGGACCAGCTTAGTCCTGTGCTTGGATTAGAGGAAGGCGAAGGCTTACTTATGGATGATTCACCAAGCTCGTCCCTTCAATTGGACTCGGGGGTAAAAAAATGTGAGTGAAAGATCCTACTGAATTGAATTTGATCCATGAATCTAAAAATAGTGACAACTCTTAATCTCACTCAATATCTCTCTCAATTCGAAGATCCAGGATATGAATTGATATCGTTTTATTGATTTCTCTATTCAGTCAAAGAAGATGGTTTCATTTACATATGATATGTCATTTCTAGTCTATCTCTTTCTAGTATGGTTCGAAGGACAAAAGTTTTGGCTGTGGCTTTCATTGTGCCGATTATGTGAGACCTAAAGCTCTTTAAAATTGACCAGCAATGGAAAAAGTAGAGCCTAACACTTGATCGTAATTAATATACTATGTGCGATATATGCTCATAGATTCCACTTTCATAACTCTGAAGAATACATTGGCAGTTATTGAGCACACAAATCAATTCATCACTACGGTGGTTTATCCCAACCGGAAGCCCTTTTTTTTATTGAAGGACAAAGCAGGTCCACTACTACATCAGGAGAAATAGCACGACTGTTAATCGATTAGTCGTAGGTTCGAATCCTACTTAGGGAGATTTGATTGATTTTTAATTTCATTAAAGAATGAAGAATAATTAAGCTTGGGAATCTCGCAGTCCGAACATAATAACGAGAGGTGACACGTTCCATCCTTTGCCTATTAGCTTGGCAGCCAATCTACATTGATTCGTCTTCGATTCGTTGTGCTTAGCATCTCAAACAAGGATGTGGGAGTTTCTGGAGTATGGTTCAATGAAGCCATTCGTGCAGTTTGGTCTTTATGTGCCTTGGAACCTAGACTAGTATACAACACTTCCGAACCGGTTGCGAAGATTTTTTTACCACCACCTGAATAACTTACTTGACCTTAGTTCTTCGCTCTAGGAGAATTTACTCTTTCTTTTGCTTCCCTTCCATAATAAAAAAAATTTGGGAAAAAGAAACTCTTTTTATGCTTGAGGAAGTTGAATAGATGCTACGTAAGGTGCAGGCCTTACTTAGACACCAGGGGAATCCCAGAGTTGTGATGGCAACTAAGTTGAATTACTTATCCCTCGATCTATTTGAGAACTATCTCTCCAGGGATTGTGAAAGATGTTCCACTAGAAATATTCTTGTTAGTTGTCTATGATTGGATCGGTCCAATTAATATCCAAAAATGGTAATAAGTTCTAAAAAATCAATTGATTATTTCATGGTAAAATCCTTCTACAGTGCATTTTATTCCAATTTTAACAAAGCGGGGGATCAAATGGTATAGTTCATTTGTTGGGAACTTGGAGGATTAAAAAATTGACTATTTCTTTCCAATTAGCTATTTTTGCATTAATTGTGACTTCATCAATCATAGCATCCAATAAGCTAATTCGTTCCCATTGACCCATCTAGTTGATTCGATCTAGTGCAGAAAGAAGTGAATGAGCAACAAATTATCCAATATTAGATCCAGAGAACATTGTTTTCTCAATCCTATTATGGAAGATAGAATGGAATCTGAGTACGACCCTATCGGGGCCTTAACCAATCAACTCAGCAGAGTACTTCCTCCTAGAAAGAAAGGATTTCTTAACCCCTTTGTTCCAAACCCAAGAGAGTTACTTCGAGGTTCCTTATGAAATGAGGCATGGAAACAGAGCCACTTGAAGAAGTTTCAGGAGTTACGAAGGAAGCACCAGACTCATGGGTTAAGAATGAGAGTTAAATCTATGAGGTAAAAGCAAACTGCTTATAAATTTGCAGTAAGGAGATCAAACCCATTCCCCGAATTTTTGTTTAATGTATTCGAGCTATATGTCCTCATCTCACTTTGGTCACTAAATCAAATTAAACTTTAATAAATAATTAACTGATTTATTTTTCACCCATTGTCCATCAGCTACGCCTTTTGGCCTATCCTAGGAAAGTGTTTGGATATATTATGACATAACGATTAGGTGCCTAACGGACTGTTTTGGTAGAAAATCTTTTCTCGGCGGCAACTAAACACGAGGGTTGCGCTTGTTGCAAGACTTAACCCAACACCTTACGGCGCGAGCTGATGACAACCATGCACCACCTATGTCCATGTTATCGAAGGCACTAAGCTCCTCTATGAGGGTGGATCTCTTGAGTCTTCTTCTTAATTACTTTCCACTTATGGCATGTCAGTCTTTTGCGTCTTCCTTTCTTAGTAGGCCAAATATGCTCGTCCTCGTTATGTTTCAAGGGTGCTCTTTCATCTTAAAGTGAATAACTGGTAAAAAGAACTTGATTTGTCTAGATCAAGATGCAGAAGAGGAATGTTATCACCGCTCAGACCAAGACATAACTTTTACCAAAAGTTTTTTTTTATCTTTTTAATAAATGAATTCCTTCTCTCCTGGGAAAGGAGAAAGACCAAATACCATATCCTCACAAGCTTCTAATTTATTCGAGTGATCCACAAACAAAGAAAGTCCCTCTTTTGTCTGCCTCTAGAGAGGTTCTCGCTACTAGGGAACATATCTCTCCACAGTACCCTTGCTAACTACTCTATGGTTTGGGTCTTTAGCAGGTCTATTGATAAAAATTAATCATTTATTCCCCGCTTCTTACCATAGACCGATATACTATTTCTCCACCGCTAACGTTTGTCAAAGAGGCCACATGGATTGGCCTGTGTCTTCTTCGGTTAATGAGACCTTGATCCCAATGTTTTCAGAGTTTTTTTTTCATTCAAATAACAACTAGGGTGAATCAGGGTCAGGAAAAACAAATCTCTTTGTGATAAATAGATCCATTTTGCAAGTTCGTTATTATGGGTAATTCTTATGAAGGATCATAATAACGATGTATACACTACTTGAATTATCGATGTAGATGGTCAACCAGGGAAAGTCCAGTTAGGAAGTGCAAGGGGAACAACAGATGACTTCCTTAGTCTAGTTCCGTGATGTGGCTAAGAGGCCCAACTTGAAGAGTTAGGATCTCAGCAGGCGAGCGAAGTGAGTGGGGACAACCGAGAGGGATGATCAATCCATCCTCGTTCAACAAGGTCACCTTCCTCGGGGTTCACTTCTTCTCCTTACCTAGAAGCGGGTAAAAAAGGAAAGAAGAGCAGTCGGTTGTTCTTTAAAAATGGGTTAACAGCGAATCGGTCTATGGCTTTAGCTGCTTGTGAATTGACGCGGCTACTAGGCTCGGATTAATATAATTGGCCAATTGCCTGATGAATCGGTTTTGTAACCGGTCTAATTTTCAGTGGATGATGAAACTAGAGGCGCCTGAAGGATGGAACCAGAACTTCTTTTTTCTTATTTTTATGTATTTTTTTACTAGTAGGAAATAACATTAATAGCCTCTACTCGTGTTGAAGCTCGTCTAAGAGCTAGATTTTCCTAAACTGCCTGTCTCTTTCTCTGAGCTCCACTCAAGTTATCTTTATATATTTCAAGAGCTTTTTGAGCCACTTGCGAAGCCAGGAAGTAGGTGTATAATTAGGGAGTTAGGAGTTTGTTTTTATGCCAAATAATTTCATTAGTAAGAAAATTAGTCCAACGCCTGTCATGTTCTGAAATTCGGTACTAGAGGACATCGTAGGGAAGGAATAATTCTTCTTTCGACAATCCCAAAAGATTGATTATTACGGAATGAATGAGCCACTGGACCTCTAATTAAGATACTGGGGTCAAACGACGTGTGGACCCAATTAGTATGATAAAGGTCGCCCTAACTATTCTCTTTAGAGGAGCTCACCTTAAGTGAATGGCAACCTGGATTAACTAAACACTCATGTCCCTTAGGAATTTTTATTAGTTAGGCGTGGCCTCACGTTGGTCGCCTTAGCAGCTAGGAAGAAGCAGATAAAACTTTGGATGTTTTCATTAGTGCAGACCCAGAAACAGGTTCACGAATCCCATCAATCAGAAGCAAGTCAACCAGTGATTAGGAATCAGCAAGGACCACCTTGCAAGGCTTAATACTCCTGGGTGACAGGTAGCAAAGGTTTATGCTGAAACCTTGAAATCAATCATTGACCTAATTTGAGTACCTCTATGGGATAGACCTCAAAGTAGTGCCTGGACACGACTTACAACTTTCATTGTATTGTGCGCCACATGAGTGGATATATAGGAATCACAATCTGCCGAATCACTCATTTATGATTTTCTACATCACTAAGGGCCCAAAAGCATAAGGATGGGACTTTAAGTCTTTTTTTATGCTTGTTCGTTGCATCTCTCAACTCTAGGAGTCCTTGTCCTCTAAGCAGGGAAAATTTAAGAAGAATAAAGAGAGAGATCAGGTACATCATAAGAAACAAAAGAATAGAGTGGTTTGAAATATCGGGGAAACATATTTTCCACATGATGAACAAGAAAATCTCTCGGCAGTCGATTTCAGACCGGAAGATGATGAGTATGAAGATGATGGTAAACCCTGTATATTAGGGGTATTACGACATCTAATATTTCCTGAGGGTATATACTAGAGTACGCAACTCGAAACCAGAGAAGAGCCGTAGGGAGCGTAGCGACGACAAGTGAGTAATTAGAGTGAATGACTCAATGAAGTAAAGAGACCGCTTCTGCTTGCGTAAGTACGTTCTATACCTCCTAGTATATTAATCCCAGCTTCGCTCATGAATTAAGAATTTGTATAACAACAAGGTCTACTCAATATAGATTAGGAGCGAATGAAAACTTTGACAAAAATCATTCAATTTTTTTAACTAGTTGATATACTCAATGGTAAGGTCACACTAACCCGTTAATTTTGGATCCAATTCGAACTCGAATGCATTCGATCCATTTTTTTGAGCAAGTTTCACAGTGCCTTCACCATGATATGGACTCCAAGTTCTTATGGTAGAGCATGAAGAGTTTCCTTCTAATCTTTTTTGACCCCTTAGTTCCTAATTCTTTAGCACAGAGTAGAGCAGTTTGGTAGCTCACAAGGCTCATCGTTGCCCTCTTCAAACATGAGAGTCGGGTTTGTTGCAGCTGCTTTGCACGTTTATGTGTGAGAATTCATCTCCTAATTTATGTCTAGGCCCCACGTGTTGAGTAAATGAGGCTAAGCTGACCAACATTATTTAATTCCAAATTGAGAGCAATACTTATTGCACCCTCTTCAAATTTTAGTAAAAATGCAAGCACGATTTAGGGGTGGTCTTTTTCCATTATTACAATAAGAAAAAAGATCTACTTCATCCGACTAGTTCTGCGTTCGAGTCCCAGGAAACTCATGACACATTCTCAAAGAGTTGTATATTCTTTTTGCTGATCAACGATGATTACAATATGAGTAGAGAGGGGTTGCTTGGGCTATGTAAAGCTTGGCGTAACCCAATGGTATTGTAAAGACCACCTGGCTAGGCAAGTTTGATTTGAGTAAGGTGCAGAGCATGTGAGTCTGATATATCCCAGTTGATATTTCCATATCCGAGAATTAACAAATTCCACCACACATTCTTCACAAAATTTCGGGTCCTCTTTTTTTGCTCGAGAGTCGCAACTATGAACAGGAGCTAGCTGCTCCTTTTCTATATCGTTATATGACCTATCTCAGAAGAAAAGGAGCATAATAGAACCTTCCTGACATGCGTACTACTACAACTACAGACCAGTGCAATAATTGATTTGTAAACTACCTCTCTTTCGTAACCAATGTTTCAGGTGCCAATCCCAAGCTCTCCAATGGCAGCATTCCAAGCAACCCTAACTAGCAGCGCTTCCTCGAAGGCGAAGTAAGCACCATAAAATATTATGTATATAATGTAAAATATATAAAAAAATATGACTTAGACTATGATTTAAGTTTTTCTGTTCTTACTTACGTAGAAAAACTTACATAAAAAAATACACTGATTGGATCTGGGAACGGGACAAAGAAATCCAACCGGTACTGCCACACTTCCATGACTGGTTCGCCCTAACACAAGAAAATGAGTACACTTCCTAACGATTCTAACCAGGCTAGCTCTTCCCTATTGTTATTGATAAAAGACCTTTAGGGTTCAAAACCGGTGAAAATGTAAATGCAGGCACCGAGAGGGGATATAAGAAAAAAATACCAATTTGAAACTTATCCCAAATCTTAAGGGGGGCGGTCGATTGAATGATTCATTGCCAGAACAAAGCTACAATATCCTTCTCATGTGCTGAGTACCTCCGTCCCCAGTCGTTTTGTTGAGATTCTGGCTCTCGTCTTTAAATATAGAGCTATCTTAAGTTTTCGAGATTCATTATCTCTCCTACCCAGTAGTCATGGTTCTTTGACATCTAGTTTTTGCCCTTCATTAGGCCCTAAAGGATCATTTGATTATAAACCTATTAATTTCTCTAATGTGATAAAAAAGAAAACAAAGGTCATTCCATATTTAAAACAAACTCTCTTGCAATAACTGGAAGCAACCAGTATAGCTAGCCTTATTGTTGCTATAATGAATAAGGTACGTCTTCTTATCTATAAATTAAATATAATATCAATAAATCCCACTGATAGAATTTTTTTTTTCAATTTATTCTATCCCGGATTACAAGTTCGTGTTGACCACGACCTATAGGAACCATGTTATCTACTGCTTTTTACCCTGTTTGCAACATCTTTCATAATCCCTAGAGAGATAGTTCTCTAATAGATCGGGGAATAATTCATGGAATCTAAATTTCACTATTCTCATTATGAACTGAACAAACATGAGCTAGTATTTTTTACAAGAAACCTCTAGCTAGTCTTCCTGCAAGAGGTTTTTTAAGACCTATCATATTAGTACTAGACATAAATGGAAGCTCTGACGATTTCTTTGTCCTCAACACATACTATTTATAGAAATTAGTCACTTCAAAAATCTTTGATGTGACTGAATAAAACCTCCTCTTTCTATTGCGGGTCGATTGCTCCTTCCCCTTCTTCAAACTCCGATTCGTATTTTTCATGAAAAATATTCAACCAATTGATATCACTTAATGGAACTGATATCTACATGCCATAGAGTAGTGTAGTAGCTGCTTTAAGTTTCGGGCCTGTCATAGTAGCTTATTTTCCATGAAGGAAGTTTAGTGCTTTCTTTTCTCATTCCATTCCCAATTAAGCTTGTTTTGTTCTTTGAGCAGTCTCTAGCAGGTAGGAAGGAAGAGAGTCAAGGTCTTACTCTACCAAGTCAATCTAGATCGAACTGCCGAATTAAAAATTTTTATGTGTTGTCAATTAGCATGAAAGCTACCCGCCCAGATTTTTCAACTTAAGGGAGATTGATGTTATTACTAGAAAATACCTCTGTTTTTAGTTTTGGATCTTCCAAATCATTCCCGTAGTGGATCCCAACCAATTTTTGCTAATCCTTCGATAAAAGGATTCATTCTCCTTATCAACTTTACGAAGGTCCCCTTGGATTCCAGAAGCCCATAACATTGGTCCTGATAAACTCCAATCTATTGCCTCCTCTCAACCAATAATGCCCACTCTTTCAACACGTTCCAAAAAAATTAGGATTACGCATACTAATTTTTAATATTTAACTTTTTGGTCCACATCTCGTCCAAGCGAAGTGAGTTGTTGGCTATGCATCTCATTGTCATGATTGGGGTAATGCTTTCTATCAAGTCGACTCTTCCTTCCACTGATGCCAGACTCCATTAGTCTTTTGCATAGCTGAACGTAGAACTAAGGTGTGCAATGTCAAGTTGATTCAAGTCTCTATTTTTTTTCTTTGGTACCCGAGAAAGAAATAGAGGTATAGGATAAAGATACCAGAGTAGTTTTTTTATCAAACTACTTGTCTCTTTGTAGTTGGATCTCCAAGTTTTTGTAATAGGATTCTCCAAAATTCGTTTTGGGTGGGAGCGAAGATCTTTCAGAACATCTCTCTATCAAGGAAAATTGATTATTGATTGTTGTGTGAGACCGAAAGGATTACACCTTTCGGGTTAGCTTTCTATCATTTGTGTGACGATAAACATTGCTTATTAATTGTTGTTGTTTTACCGGAAGGGTAGTCTCTTTTGGAATGAATCGGAAATGGCTTCGGCGCTTACAAGGGAGCCGAGGGTATTGGGAACAACACAAGTGTCACTCCCATTGAAGTATAAATTGAACATTGATTAAACCTATTGAAGTGCTAATGCTGTTGGTTATTGACCATTGTTAAGACATTGCATATGTATGAAACCAGAGGAAGGTATAATGAGTAGGAAAATTGGGAAACATCAATTAAATTAAGTGAATATTAGGCTTAGGTCCTTAAAATTAAACTTAACACACAAAAACTCCTTCCGAAAAAAGATTGTAAATTAGGTCCCTAAAATTTAATTACTAAATGACGACACAATATTATGCTATTATTCAGTGAATAATTACAGACATTTATCCAATTATATCAAAAAAATTGCGTAAATGTCTGCTATTTTTCTATGAAAAATTGTTATAATTTCCATAACGTTTTTGGTGAATAATTGCAGAAATTTTCGCAATTTTTTTAGGGAATAATTGCAGAAATTTTTGCAAAATTTCTTGCAGAAATTTCCATAATTTTTTGATATAATTGCATAATTGTCTGCAACCACTTGGTAAATAATTCCATAAATTTATACACTACTTGTTAACTTAATTCTAATGACCTAATTTATATACCTTTTTTGATAAGATGTTTGGACTATTTTGAAACTTAATATAGGTTTTGAGAAAGTAGTCCCTTAAATTAAAATATGAATATTATTGTCTTAGCCTGTTGCTTTGCACAATTCAAGAGACATGGAGTGAACTTTTGGTTTCATGTTAGTAGTGAGTTACTCTACAAATCGCGGGAGGTTAAGCCCATATGGCCCATTGCTTCGAGCATTTCAGGAGAAATAAGAATATGTCTTGTGTTCCGTTGTTAGTAAGGGGTTACCTTACGAAGCACAGAAAAGGGATCGAAAGGAGGAATTCCATTGCTTCGCGCAGTTTGGAAATTGTAATAAGAAAGTAGACTATTGCTTCACGCAGTTCAGATGCTAAATGAAAACGAATAATAGTGGTTTCGTGAAGAGTGAGATTTGACCTCATGAAGCAAAGATGGAATCTTAGATGTCGTGTAACTTGTTGAAATTGCTAGCATATTAATTAGTGCAATGAAGGGATGGGGAATCCATTGTGTATTACATATTACATTGCTATTGTTATATGATTGTGATAATTGAACTAACCATTGTAGTGCAGGAGCGTATGGTTAGCTTTGTTTCGTAGCACGATTCTAACGAGAGGGAAACCCGTTCCACTATACGACATGGATCGTTAAGTATCTTTGGTGTCAGGTAACTTTTTATTATTCACACCAGTCTTTTAGACTGACCCGTAGTTTTGCTATCCCTTTAAACTCTCGGGCACTCAATTGAGTAGGCTAAGGATTAAGGTATTTTAGGTGTAACTTTCGCGTATGTTTCCGGAAGTGAGAAGGAAGTTGTAGCTATATAGGACTTTCGAAGTGTTCTTTTTTGTTCTGTTCCATTGCGTGTTTTTTGATGATGTATCGGTATGTTTTTAAATACCATTGTATATACTCTGATCAACCGAGAGGGCATCGCCATATGTCACTCTCAGAGTATATTTTGTAATAAGTTATATATTCTTTGAACGGGTATTGCGATGGGTTGTATGAATGAATATATATATATATATATATATATAAGTCAATGAATGTATTGTAAAAAAATTCATACTCTTGTGTTATTTGATGTTCTAGTTGATTAATATTCGATTTTTTATCATCGAAAGTCGAAACTAGAGATGACTGCAATATTTATAGCATTTAGCTTCCAGACTTCAAGAATGGGGTGTTGCAATATAAGCTAATAAGTGATGTTGCAAAGCAGAGTTATGACATCAAACGAAGTTGTGGTGATGTTTCCATGCTTATTATTACCTAGAGCCCTTACCATGGTTGTTCATATGATGCTATTTTCTCCATATGTTTGCTTATCACGGTATCATCGTACATCTCCCTTATTCATGATTTGAGGAATATTATTGGAATTTTAAAATGACACAATTGAGGTTAGTTCATTGAATTTACATTATTACTACTCTCTATCTGTTTGTGTGTGGTGTTTTTCTATATATATATATGTATATGTGTATATATATACACGTATATGTAAATATATAACCTTTGCACTACTCCAAGTTGTTGCTCTAGTTTATTTAACAAATGGAATAATAATAATAATAATAATAATAAATATTAATGCCGAAATGAAAAAAAGTAACCAATATTTGACCAAGAAAATGATAACCACAACTAAACATAAAAATACGAATAATAGATCACATGGATGAAAGATTTTTATTAAATAATACATTCAAATTCTAATATATGTGTTTACTTTTAATAATTAAATTTTCCGATCTTCCTTTCTTAGAACTTCTGCTTCTTTACTTTAAGGAAGCTTGAAATTTATTAGTTTATGGAAACTCTATCTTTTGGCACTATATAATATCTGGTTCTCAAAAGCCTTTTTTAATAAAAAAATCGATGGATATTAAGCTTATCATGCAAGCTTTTACTGATGTTCCCATTCACTTAAGGTGCACTAAATCAGAATTAATATTAGTTCTAAACTTAACATGATCTTCTTATATTTGTTTCTCTAAATAACAATAAAGTATTTCTTCCAAAAATATAAATCATATAGCAAAATCATTTCCATACTCTTTATTCAAATCAAAAGAGTTTCCAAAATTAAAACTTCATTTATCAAACATGTTGCAATAAGTAGATCCATTACACGGATACAATGCAATCGAATTCAATAAATATATTTGAATCAACAACAAGATTTGTCTAGTTCAAATTTGCTTCCCAAAATTACTGAACTAGAAAACATACAAAAAACATAATATTAAGATTTACAATATCATAAGATCATAAAAATATGAATAAAATAAACTGATCAACAATTGAATAACATAAGAAATGTAATGACTAAAATATATATGGAACGAGAAGTTAAAGATTAGACCTACGATAAAACAAGATCCAAAATAGGACAATTAATTGAACGAGATATATAGGATAAGATCAATATTATGATATTTAAAAAAATTAAATCTTTGGCAGATTGAGAATACTAAATTAATAAACTAAAATTAGGAAGATCGGATCAATTGGACCAAAAATGCCTTGCCCTTTTGAAAATCTATAATAGGATCTAAAAAAGAACAAACTTGAATTATAAATCTAGTTTATTTATTTAAATATTGTGCTGATCACGAAGAAGAGAATGAAATAACATTAGAGAAAGAATGACATGACCCGAACTTCCCCATAAAGGAAAACTCGGATTGAGTTGAGAACATGACAAATCAGAAGGCAAGCAGAAGAACATTTAATTTCTTATTACAACAATTTATGTCAGAGTGCAAGAATATACAGAGTATGAATAATTTACACATTGTAAAATATCAGAGATTAAAATACATTACATAGCAGCGGAAAATAATACAAAACATAACTGAAAGAGATAAACAGATACAGAGCTTTCCGAATATCGCTCCAGCTGTAAACTAGGATCCTGTGAATATAAATCTACAAAACCAAAACTACTAACTGCCCGTGTGGAAAATAGGGGCACCCAGAGTTTAGATTAAAACAATAAACTCCAGGTCATCCATGCGACTGGTGTGAGAACTAAAACAGTTATTTAAAACTTTACTTTAAAATAGAGTAAATCAAGGGACCACGCTGTATAACATGGAACGAGTTTCCTCCCAAGAATACCAGTGCATGAACAGTTATAAACAGCGCAACTTTTTGAAAAATGAAGCTATTATAAGACTCAGGTCCCATCACACAACGCAACGCATGCCGAAGGATAGAGTTTTACCTTATAATGGCCAAACTTGCTTGGTACATTTAAAGTGAATCATTTTTAGACTATTATAATGTAAAATGTATGAAAACAACTTCAAATATAAATGTATCAATCATAGACGGCATAGTGCCCCATCCCACTATGTCGCCATACTAGGCACTACAAATAAAACCGAATACCACGTGTTGGAAGTTGGATTTCCGTCATGAGTCGAGGCAAGGGATGTACTCTTCACGGGCTTCGATACACTCTAGCTAATGCCTCAGGATCTCCCACAGTAGACGCTTGGATCCTCCAAAGCCGGTCCACACTTACTTTAGTGGATTAGTATTTCTGAACACACGTTTCCCGGTCCTATAGGACCTATATCCATTGGGTCCCGTAGTAGCCGATATATCCGAGGCACCTCACATTCCAACAACCACAAAGGTAAAAATAATATAAATGTCTGGGCTTGCAAAACCGCGACACCACCCATAGCTAGAAAGAAACATCATGTCCTCCTTGGGTCCCTTATCCCTTTTTTAACTCATACCGAGGTGTAAGGCTCGCGAATTGACGCTATACAAAAAGTTGTACCATTTAAGGTCGTGCTTTGATCATCAACCACAAGACTCTGCTTTTTCAACAGAAGCCTTGATCATTTGCCACTCAGGCATGCCACACAGGCAATTCACGCCATGCGACTGATGTCTATCGATATATAACCTTTGAGCTCGTACGTCTCAGAGAAGGGCGTTAAGCAAGATAATAAATTCACCGCCACCAAACAGATATATATTTAATAAAGATCAATCAACATGGAGTAAAATCCAATGCCAAACACACAGTCTATTTACAAGTTAGTTCTAGGTCTAAACGAAACCGGAGGCACCTTATTCCTCGTCCCGTGTCCAATACATGAGAGAGGTCCTCGCACATCCGGTCGATCTCCGAGTACGTTTGAACTATCACCACTTATTGCCTTTTCTTGGGTGTACAGCCCAATCAAGACATCAAATGATGTGAAGACCTCCGGTCTTCAATCACCGTCTTCATCATCGACATATCATTGAACCAGTTATTCAGAATGGGTATAAACCTGGCCTTTCCGAATAACTCGCATATATAATAAACAAGTGCTATAAAAACACAACATACGCCTCATTCCAATTCTGAATATTCTTTTATTAAATATTCATATCATTTGGGAAAGGTTCCCATAAATTTTATCAAAGATAAATCCTTTGGATATCAATTCAAACCAAATTAAGGTTTTCCAAACTAGTCGGGATTAATGCACCTTACCGAAGTAATCATTTGTTTAATTTCCCAATCCCAACCTATTCATCCCATGGAGCAAAACCGGTCATACTCCATATCTAACACCACGGTGTTATCGGTAAATTTAATTACCATTTCCCGTTTAAATCTAATTAGAGATTTACTATCGCTTGGAGCAAAACTGGTGATACTCCACTCTCGATCATTTCCCAAATTTGATAATTTAGATTATCAATTCACGTTTCAATCTAATTAAAGATTCATTAAAACTCCACTTAGTTTTAATCTTCCCAAAAATCAATATTAATGATTATTTAACTTTGGAACACAAACATGCCGCATTGACAATCTACACCGTACTATTGATTTCTGTTGATATATAACCTCTAAGCTCGTACGTCTTAGAGAAGGGTGTTAAGTAAGAGAATAAATTCTCCGCCATCAAATGGATATATATTTAGCCGAGATCAAACACACAGTTCAAAAATACAATGTTAGACATGTAATCCTATCTTTTACTGGGTTAAAGAACCAATGACATTTAAAACATGGTTAACCGTAAACCCAAAATCCCATTCCATTAATCATGGAACCTTCACGAAAACCCAATCATACATATAATCGATATCAATTTCCATATTCGACTAATAATATAAATGGAATAATGACATAGCCTTTTAAATTCTATATATATTAACATTCCTCCTCCATAGATATGCACTTCAACAATTACCAAATCGAATTCCATTCAATTCCAATTTATTTTGTTAAATTGGAAAACTTTACTTTGGAAAATTCCCATTAAATCTTAATAAAAGATTTATATATTTTAAATCACATTTTACTGTAGATCGGGTTAAAGAACGAATGTCATTAAAAACACAGTTCATAATAAACCCAATTCACATTCATTTTTCAATTCCAATTAAATGTTAATTAATTGGTGATTCTTCTTTAAATCTTTAAAAGATTTATTCTTTTTACACTGTGTTTGAGAACAGTGTTATTTAAAATACAGTTCACGACAAACCCAAAATCCACTTCAGTTAAATACAAGGCTCTGAATAGAAATTTTATCGGATTATATTCAATATCAAATTCAGAAATAAAAAAATATCGTATTGGGAATAATGATATACATATCTTCCAAATTCCTCCACAATATCCGTATAATCACGAAATCCAATATCGAAATATTCTTATGATAATTCCGATTCAAATCCATCCCAATTCGTATATTGGAAATTCTGTTATTTCTAAAACCATTTCAAATCCAATTTATTTATTTAAAAATATTGGATTTATAACTAGTTCTGTGACGGCCCGCCCCGCACCAACCGACATTTACTCCAAAAGTGCGCTGTACACATATCCAGTTAGCACGGAACGGGTCGTTAGAAGGAAAAAGGAAGAAGGAAATGAACATGCAAGGAACCTGTAGAATGTCTCACAGCGCATAGAACAAAATATAATAATAACATACTTGACATAAAACAGGAGAGACAGTGCATAAGCTGAAAATCAGAATTAAACATCATAGCAGCGGAAATTCAGAATACAGCTTATTACAACTTTCAAACTGTCTCAAAACAAAACAAGATAAAGGAGGTACACTACTAATGCCCAAGTAGCGACCACCAACGACACAGGGAGAATGTGTATATATATATAATACGTGGAAGCCTCCTGCCCGCCTCCGAGTCAGCTACTCGCACATCACCAGCTAACCTGTCTCTAGTCTGCTCGTGTGAGCACCCAGAGTAATAAGAGGAGACATAAAACTCTGGGTCATACATAAAGCCTGGTATGAGCGATAAGCATCTAAAGTGAACAATAACAGGTAGACTAAAACATACCTGAATCTGGACCTGCAACCAAAGAGTTAGCACTACATACTGTACAACACTCTAAGGTATCATATCAAACAGTGTAAAGATACGGAGGTGGGGGAGATGTGTATGTCATAATGATGGTAAACAATCAAGCATAGCATCCATCCTCACATCTCTCACTCAGTGCGTAAAGCATACGATATTCACCACTTCGATCACCCAACATTCCTTGCTACGATCACTTTGCCCCATGAAGTCATAAATGACTTCACTGCACTGATAACGTAGCCACTAATTCCTCGCTATGTCCACTTGCCCCATGGAGTTATTCACCCCATCTGCGCTGGCTCATAGCCTTACTAATCCTTACTATGTCCACTTGCCCCATGGAGTTATTCACCCCATCTGCGCTGGCTCATAGTCTTACTACGCATCACCTTGCCCTTCAGGTCATAATGACCCTACTGCACTGATAACGTAGTCTTGCTACCATCACTTTGCCCCTCAGGTCGTAATGACCCTACTGCACTGATAAGTAGCCATCATCCATTCTTAGTGGTGAATCGAAGTTATGAACGTCGACAACTCCTTAGCACACGTCCCGCAGCAAAGTCCAACCATGAAGTGAACTCATTGGTTCCCAACTGGTTCCGGGGTCCTGAGCTCTAACTTCCATTTGGACTACCTTTGCATCTCGGGTCTTTGGTCATCACAATCGAATCGGATCGGATCAGCCTTCACATTCTTCATCGGATCGGATCGGCTTAGTTCGGATCGCCAACACCCCATGCGGATCGAATCGTGTTCCTCCAGCGCGCGGCTCCTTCTCCTGGCTCGGATCGGCGTCACCATTTCGGATCGGATCGGGGTCACCCATTCGGATCAGGTCGGGGTTCCTCTTCAAGTCAGTTCGTGCTTTCCCCGCTGGTCGGATCGGGTCGGGTGCAACTTCCCAGATGGTCAGCTCGTGAACTTCTGAAATGGATCGGTTCGTGCTCCTCCCTTCGGATCGTTGCGCCTCATCAAATCTGGATCGGATCGTGGAGAGGATTCGCGATCGGGGGTGAACATGCGGATCGCTGTCTTCGGATCGGATCGTGGCATATGTCCACGATCGGTTCGGGTCGGGAAGTCCGATCCGATCCCACTTGCAACTTCCTGCAGTCCTTCCAGCAAGCAGTTTACGCCATTCGACGGCGTTTTTGACCAAACTAACACTTCTAAACAATCACAAAGCATACCATACAGTCATAGCAACATGTAGTGTCGATCCCAAACATCAAAACATAAATCATAGCATATAAAATGGATCAAACATACCCAAAATCCCAAATTTCCCCTTTAGCATACTTAGGTGAAACTAAAGATAAGATTAGCAAATCTTAACCAAATTAACCCAAATTCATATCAGAGGCCTAAAACATCATTCCGAATTTTATAAATATTTTTCCAGAATTTTATCATGTTTAAATTCGCTAATTAACACTAATCACTCCTAATTAGCCATAATTAGTGCAAAACTAAGCAAATCACTCACCTTAGCCACAAAATAAACTAAGATCTGAAATGATTCTCTGATTTGATGCGAATTTCAATACCAACAGCAGCTCCTTTGTTGATTTGGTGAAGATCCTTCTTGATTAGGGGTTGCTAAGCCAAATCCTTAACCTAAAGGTGATTTGGAGTTGATTTAGATGTTGGAGGCCATTTTTAGGGTTCCTTGGTGATAAGTGGAGGCTAGAAAACTGAAATGGAATGATTTTCCATCTCATTTCAGCCCTCCCATAACCCTAATCCCGAAATGGGTTATGGGCCTACTCACTAATCACCCGATTTGGCCCGGTTAAGCAGTTTTTCACCCTCCAAATCTTGTTTCAGCCATATCTCCCAAACGGTAAGTCCGTTTGGCTAATGTGACCACTCTACGGAAAGAGAAACCATCAAACGAATCAAATGGAAGTGGTTTCGGGTCAAAATTCCTTTCCAATCAAAAGTTATGGCCAAAACAGTACTAACTAGGGGCAAAATGGTCATTTAAAAATCGACAAAAATCATAAGCATGGGATATTACTCTAATAAATGTTTCCCAAAGTTACATGACCATACGACTTCACATGGGAAAGAAATAAATATTCTACGATCCTATGATGTGTAGAATACGGGTCATTACAAGTTCATTTCGATAAAAATATATTTTTTTCCCTTTCAAATATGTAATTTTTCATTTGAATTCTTCCCAAATCATTTATTATGATTTTACACTAAGTATTGATATTTTTAATAATTTTATCAAGGCCCATACAGTCGATTTCCAAAAACGGTCATCGAACTACACTTACAACGACCTTTTACAAATTTGATTTGTACATAATTCCAAATCCAGCCATTAGATTTTGAATCCCTTATATTCATTGGAAATCTCTTTTCGATACGAACCCAACAATTCCAGTTTCAAGAGAATCCGATGGCCGGATCTCCTGTGATGTCCATTCGAAGTCAATGTTCGAAGTTCGCGAACTGCCGCTCGCGGCGCCTTCTATTCCGACCATTAAATATATATAATATATATTGTATATATTTCATCGATTTCCATTTAAAACATTTTTTATAAATCATTTTAAATTCGTTTTCGAAACAATTTCAACTTCATATTCAATTTCAAATCAAAATTGAATATTTCATATCATTAATATATAAATGATAATATTTTCAAAACATTAGATTTTGAAATCACTTCCTTTTCGATATTCATTATAAAAATGAATAAAATCGATATAAATATCGTTGACGTCAAAATGGCGTCAATTAAAGCAACATGGCTTTATATATTTAAATATTTTCATGTCCATCCCAAATCGGATATCAAAATCATATTTTGATCCATTACTGAATAATATTTTAAAATACTGGTTATTTTAAATATTCGTTACTCGTTATTTCAAAATATTCTTTAATTTAAAATATTCGTTCATTCCAAATTGGAATCAGACACAGTCAATTATCATATAATTTTATTTATACGGATTTCGTACACACATGTACACAACAATAATCAAACGCAGTCAACCATCATCCAAAGTACCTTACACAACTGCATAAGCGTTAAATATAAATAATTAATGTTTACAACAGCCTGTTAACTCATCGATTGACATACCACTATAGATTGCGATTAGTGTAAGTCCAATATCATCCCAATAGCCGCATGGGGTTTTCAAACAACAAACACTGATTATTATTTGTGCAGTTGGGCGATGTGTAAAATATATCATCCCAATTAACATCAGTAAAATGTGTGTACATAAACAAATCGTCCGATTTGTAAATGAATATTTATTTATTTCAGCAAATATTTTATTTCATTTATTCATACAGTAAAAATGATATTTTTATTGTTCTAACACTTTATTCAACACATGAATATTTTATATTCCATTCCACAGCACAATCGCAATCGATTTCTACAACACAATCAAATCAAACAAGTCGTCCATAGTCTGTGGGCGACTGGTGTCGGTTGCTGCAAAGCACCGTCTGCATCCTAGTATATACTTTAACTAGAAAACAAAATTAAAGTGAGAAGTTCTCACCTTTGGGATCCACTCCTCCAGTTTTATTTCTGAATATCTGAACCATTTGGATTTGTTTTCCACCAGTTCCAGCGTAATCCTTTTCACGCTGTTCATAGCAAAAATCATATTTTTTTCTATGATGTTCATATATTTAAAAATTGCATTTTTATTTTTCTATTCAAATAATAAAAATCATATTTTTTATCTCTTCGCTATATGTATATAAAGATCAGATTTTTAATTCACTACTTATATAAAAATAATATTTTTATATTCTCTATTCATATAAATAAAAATCTAATTTTTAGATTAATAAAAATCCAATCTTTTCTACTTTGAAAATCTAAGCTTTTCCTAAATTAAAAATCAAATCTTTATTTAAATTAAAAATCAAATTTTTATTACTTCTCAAACAAAATAAAAATCATGTTTTTATCACTTTTCAAACTAATTTTAAAAAAAAATATTTTCAAAATATAAAAACTGATTTAAAAGAATATTTTTTTAACATATAAAAACTGATTTTAAACAAATGTTTTCTTTTTTAAAAATCTGAAAATAACAATGCTTTATATTTTTAAAAACTAAAAATAAACAATATGGTTTTACCTAAAGAAAACTGAAATCAAACAATGTTTTATATGAATAAAAACTGATTTAAAAACTATGCTTTTTACTATATAAATATATATATATACTTATAGGGTTTTTTTTCTAGCTAGGGGGAGGGAGGGCGTTTCACGGCTGGCGGAGGAGGGTCGTGGGTGGCGCAGGGTTCGTCAGAGGGTCTGATTTGGGGAGGATGGCGGCCTAGGGTTTCTAATCGGAGAAGGGGGGTGACTCGGAAGAAGCGGCGGTGGTTAAGGAGGTCAACCGGAGGTGGCACTAGTTGGGGGAAGGCCTCGGCAGGGATGGCGATCGCCACGGGGCGGCGGGGCGGCGGTGCGTCGAACGGGATGCGCAAGTTTTTTTTCCAGACTAATTTGAAAACAATGCGGGGGGAGGGGGCTGAGAGGGTAAAGGAGATAGAAGGGGGAAAATGTAAAATTATTTATTTATTTAATTTAATTCTCTAAAAGTTAATTTTTCATTCGAATTCCAAATCGAACCCGACGACTGACACCCCTAACTAATTACCCACATTCCGAACACAATGGGATATGTTTCATAAGCCAATTCGGCTGTTTCGATCAGTATCCATTAAAATTAAAATATAAATTAGTATATATTGAATTTGAGCGCACATTTTAATTTATCGGGGCCACATACGGACTCCAAAAAGTCTACAAAAACAAATATGGCTATGTTTTGACGATACGGTCTTAACAAAACTAATTTCCTCGAATTTGAAGACCGTTTGAAAAATGGTCATTTTCCAGTCGATTAAATTCAAACGGAAATAACCAAACACGTTTAAATTCATCACGCTCACACATTAATTCTAAAAATTCTGAAAATTGGAATCCAACAATAATTTGACATTCTGAGTTCAACAGAAGTGGTCTCGTCAAAAATGGAGGTCGTTTGCAAAATTTCTATTTTTAAGGGCTATATTTCCATAGCGACTAATCTGAATTTTCAACTGGACATAATTTTTTATTCCCGCTATAAAATCCGGATTTTTCAAATTCGTTGGAAAGATATTTTCGAACAGATTCAAATATTTCTGGTTTCACTAAAATCCGGTTTATTTTGAATCATGTACATTCATTTGAAATTTGAAATCGAATTTTCAAACTACCGCGCCATTTCCAATTCCTTTTATAATTAAAGTAAATATGTATATTCTAATTTTGATTCAACTAAATTAATACGTTCTAATTCTATTCAAAATAAATTTCTAGTTGTTATTATTTAAAATAAATCATTTTAAATATTAAAAATTCATTAAAATTGCCAAAATAAAATTTTTAAATTGGTTCTGATTTTCCGGGTTGTTACAATCTCCCCTACTTAAAATTTTTTTGTCCTCGAAAAGGAACGGAGCTGAAAGTTGTTTAACTAATCAAATCAACTTTCAGTTTGGCTTTCGTTCTTCAACTTTTTAGTTTCTTAAAATTTTCAAATTCTTCAAAAATTTGGCTAACACGCTAAATTTTTGAAAAATTTCGCTATAACCTCCTTTGTACGGGGAGACATTTAAAACCGCAAATAGCCAAGGGACCTCACCAATCCAAAAGAAAAAGAAAATACTAAGAGGCCAGCCTTAGGCTCATAAATTCTTTAAAAGAAAAAGAAAATGCCAAGCGACCAACCTTAGGCTCATAAACTCTTTAAAAGAAAAAGAAAATGCCAAGCGGCCAGCCTTAGGCTCATAAACTCTTCAAAAGAAAAAGAAGATTAGTAAACACATACCTATTTGTCGGGAATACAATTTTATTCCTTTTCTTATTTTCCCTATTATGACCTGTTCATTATATACATGTATAGATGTATGCAATTCCAATCAATTTTCAATTCAGTTCAACATTTGACACAATTTGGCTATACTTGCCCTTCATTTCTCTTATTGGTTTTATGGTTCCAATATATTTTTATTAATCGGATTAATAATCAAACAACACAATTAACCATCAATTAGTTGATTATCATTTCAAATTCATAATTTATATATATATATATATCCATTTTTGATGCCAAATCACAACAAATAAGTCCTATCTAGTTTTGATTCTGTAACACCCCACGTCCTTTAATGTCACTCACAAAGGGAATGCGTTAAGTTTCGTGGAGTGTTATAAGTAAACATAACGGAATATTACAATATGGATAAAGTAGTACTTGAAAATTTTATGAATTTATTTCATTGGAAACAGAAATAGGTATGGTTACACCTTCAAAACAACAAAACCAAGTACATAATGTCAGTCTTGTACAAAAGCCTTCAGAGTACAAAATTTTAAAGCCATAATCCCCAACAGAAAATGCGATAAGCAGAATAAAAGCCAAGCAATACATCTTTCAACTTCAAGCTGGAAGAAAGAGACATCTGAACTAAGCTTGAGTATTTCCTCCCTGAGAACCTTGGGGGGGAACGGAAGAAAAGAGGAGAAACAAACTAGGTTAGACATTAGTCTGGTGAGTCCAATAACTTTAACAATATAATCATTAAAGTAGCAGCATAAGAACATAAACTGGAAAGTAAGAAATGACTGTAAATAAGCATGCATGACAAGGTAGGTAAGATGAATAAGATAAACGTTGATTGCGCTTCTAATCACTATAGGGTAATTACTACACTTCACCAATGCTAAACATATCGCACCGTTACTAGTTCCGTACTGAAAGTTGATCCCAACCCAGCAATTGGGAGCCCTTAGGCGTAACATCTAGTAAGAGGTATCCACCCCATACAATCCTTGACAGCCTAGTAAATACTAAATGTCTCCACACTACCCCCTTATTGTTTAATCGATGTGGGTTACTGCTGAAATGGGTCCCCGTTACTAGGGTTTCCTAACCAACATGTTATAACGGTTAAGTGTTCTCAATTTAACCTAACCCCACCCATTTTTTTAATTAACATGTTGTACTGGTTAAGTGTCGCCTATCCATATGTCACTTAACCTTCTCACTGATTCACGCATGTTTATTTAACGATTAAGTTTGTGGGCCTATATATACTAATATTACACACCTACCCAAGATTTACTTAACCCTTCCACTTATCAAGTCCATATGTATTATTGGTTAAGCTTGCCTTAACCCTATCCACTTTGTTCATGTAATATTGGTTAAGTTGTCTTCTTACCCATGTTAACTTAACCCCACCCACCTAAATCGTTTAGTTATCATATTCAGCATTAGTTAGTTATTAACGCACAGACCTCTCACATTAAGTCGATCATTTGTGGCCGCTGGATATGTCGGGCAGTTCCGGGCAGACTTCCACCACAAGCCAGACTTAACCTCGTGTCTAAGCATCTAATTTATGCCTTTGACCTCTCACATTAGACTGTCTATTACGGTTACTGGGTATGTCGGGCGGTTCCGGGCAGTCTTATACCGCAAACCAAGTCTAACCTCATGTCTTAGGCATTTGTCTTTTAGCTAATTTACATATTTACTGTCCAAGTCTAGATTTATATGTAAATTATCCATAAGTGTGGTCAATTCAAGCTATGCCACATTTACTTGTTATGCCGGAAATTACTTTATTAAGTTATACCCAATTCCTCGTCTTTCAATCGCACATACAACAAGGTCCAAAATAAAACGGAAAGGGATAGAGGAGAAACACAAGAATTGACATAAGGAACAAAATAGGCATGTAAAGGTGTACCCAACTCAAGGATCATGTTTCCAATAAACATGTTGTACATCAGCAATAAGTATGGGTAAACTGAGCAAGTTACATCATAGGCATAAGGATTCGATATAATGGAACATGAAAGAATCACCAATTTGGTGTACAACATGATAGGTTCCATCACAACAGTCTCATAGGCATAGGTAATTCAGTTTTGACAAAAAGGATAAGCATGAATCAGAATTGATTATCTTACAATTAGGCATAGTTCTAGATTCGATTCATTATAAGTCATGATTCCTATTACATATTCCAAATCTGAGAAATAACTGAACTTACCAAATTATCACAAGTTTACACCCAAACTCATTTATGTCAAGTCTCATGTTTGTTTATTATATACAATCTTTCCCAAACCATAGCCATCATCAATTTATGCTTTTTTACAATTCACATGTTATTCAACATTTCCCAAACTTTTTCCCCATCATTCGAGCGTTATACATGCGCAGATTTCACATAATATGTTAGGCTCGAAGTTAGCCTAACTCATAAAAAAGGAATAGGAAAAAGGAAGAGGGAGGTGAATCATGGTATCAAAATAGGCATAAATATACGAGCATGAACAGGCATGAACTTATAGAATTGATCAGAAAAGCATAGGCTATGAATCAAAAAAGATGACAACTTGCAAATTTGATAAGATCCATTATAGCATAATCATATGATCACAATTTACAACTTATCATAATTACTTTAGTTTAATTATCTTGTGAAAGCTACATGAACTCACAAAGATTAAGAGAGAAGAGAAGGTCTGGAATATGATTTATGAAGTTAATAAGCTAATCCGTTGATGTAGGCTTTGATCTTTATCTTTAATCTTGAATTTGATTTCTAGTTTGGAGAAGATGGAGGCTAGGCTGGCTTGGAGATGGACAGCATGACGGCTCCATATAATAGGGTTATGAGGTTTAGGGTTAAGGTTTGATGTGATTATATAGGAGTATAGAATTAAGATGAGCCTTTAGATCAACCTAGGATCCATCCAAACCATCCAGTCCAAGAAAATGCATCATCAGGCCAATTAGAAGTCGCCACATAGCCCTACGACTCAAAAAATCGTCATTGTCCAGAACAGTTAGCAGGGGTCGACCTCTACAAGGGGTCGACACCCCTATAGGGGGGTCGACTCCCATGTTGACACCCCTAGGGGGGTCGACACCCCTGAGCGGGAGATTTCCCGCTCAGCTGCTTCCTTGAATTTTTAATTTCGAATCTGTTTCGATTATTTAATTATTATTTTAATTTAATTTCTGCTTACACTTGAAATCTTCTAACCTTCATAACTTCTTCATACGGAATCCGATTCACGCAAACTCGGACTCTATCTCAAGCAGAGTTTCGAGATGAATGCAATGGCATAACCCATTTCACCTAATTCTTCTTCTAAGTATTAAGTTTTCTTATACTTATTAATTTTAATATTTTAAAATTATGGGATGTTACATTCTCCCCTCCTTAAAGGATTTCGTCCTCGAAATCTCCAAGTCAAGAAGAATGTATATCGTACCATCCAAGATCCATCTATCAACCATTCAATCACAGGCATCCATTGTACTTAAAAAGGTTTCTAATGCTTTTCATGAACATACGCATAGTGTGTGTATATGTCCTTGCCCAAATGCAAGATCGGCGGTATACTAATTCAGTTGACCTCCTTAATGCAAATCATGGTAGTGTCATGCGTCCGTTATGTATGCAAAAGAATCCTAATTATACATATTATTTCTACACGAGTGCACAACTATTCATTCAAATGCAACATCCATATGATAACAAGTGTAACACCCCACCTCCATTAAGGTCACTCACAAAGGGAATGCCTTAACTTCAATGGAGCGTGTTTGGTAAACAGACACAGAATATCACAAGACAGATATACAAATTTTGCAACGGAAAATACATAACTTTTTTAAATCACCGAAATACTTTATTACATAATACCATGAGTCATAAAACCATTAAAACACTTTTGTCTTACATCATCTGTGTACGTAGGTATTTAAAAGAAAAACATCATTCCCCATATTAAAGAGCAAGCCATATAAGAGACAAAGACTCAAGCCATACTTCAAAAGTAGCTCCTAGAAGATGATATCCAAATCCTGACTAAACCAGGGTGTTTCCTCCCTGAGAACCTTGGGGGGAAACGGAAGAAAAGAGGTGAAACAAACTAGGTCAGACATACGTCTGGTGAGTCCAGTAACTTTTAGCCAGTAAATAAATAAAGGTAAACATGACAGGCATACAAAGTGGATAAGAGGATTCACGGTACAGATGACAGGTATGACAGGACAAATAAGGTAAGGTGTATGCATGCATCACTACTAACTACTCTGCACTATTACTAGTCAAATCAAGATGGGAAGATCCCTTCCGCTAATGATAACGATGGTGGTAGTTTCATGTATTCCTAGCTGCTGTCATAGGTGCCGCCTGCTCCTATCTTAACTAGTCGTACCCATTACCCTCCTACTATAAATTGGTAGACTTAGGGCATACGTCCGGGTATACCCTAACCACTACCCTAATCGATCGGCTCCCTACTCTGTAGATACCCTGTGCTAGTCCTACAACTAGGGGGTATCACTTCCCTAAAGTGGCAACCTAAGGTGTGCACAGTTATACCTACTGGTGTCACGGTCATCTTGTCCCCCTCTGCCCGGCCCATGCACGCACATGTCCCCGGTCGGTTTGCGCCGCCCACACCATCCGTCTCGTTTTGGATACCTTACAATTAATCAGTAAGCGTGCCCCTTCCCCGCCTAGTACGGAGTTCTTTACTTTGATACCCCTCCGGGTTACTGACTGAAATGGGTCCCACACAACATGATACAAGCTCTCCCCTATGTCATTTATCCCCACTAGGTTTTCTACTGACTATGTATACCCTAAGGTGTCTTTAATTACATAGCCCTCAATCAGTTATGCATACCTATAGGTGTCTTTAATACATAACCCGTATTCTACCTATCGGTTATGCGTACATATAGATGTCTTTAATACATAACTCTATCTATTCCCATTAGTTATGCGTACCCCTAAGGGTATCTTTAATACATAACTTTACCATTTTTCCCCGGTTATGTATACCATTAGGTGTCTTTAATTACATAAACCTTTTTATCCGGTTAAGTTTATGGGCCTATATATATTAATATTACCCACCTATCCTTCAGTTGTACATAACCCTCCCATTAATTTAATCCTATTTATTTAATGGTTAAGTTTGTGGGCATATATATTAATATTACCCACCTACCCATCAGTTGTATTTAACCCACCCACAATCCAATACGTTTTTCTTAACCCTATCTTATGTCTATCATCATACAATCCATATGTATTAAGTTAGGTTAAGTAGTCTTTAATCAGCATTAATTAATTATTGAGACACCTAATCGTATTTCACATGCCACCCAAGGCACCCACTTAATCCCTCATTTCCCACTACATGTTTATCTGGTTAAGTGTTTCTTAATTCATTAGGACTGTAACCTTATAAAGACCTCCCACATTAGACTGGCATTTATGGCAGCTGGAATTGCCGGGAGGGTCTGGGCAGTCTTACACCAAAAAAGAGCATAACCTCGTGTCTTTACAACTGTAACTCATTCAATTTATGCCTAAGACCTCCCATATTAGACTGGCATTTATGGCAGCTGGATTTGTCGGGCAGGTCCAGGCAGTCTTACACCACAAAAGAGCTTAACCTCGTGTCTTAGACGATTAATTACACAAGATTAATTATTCCCCAATTTGAATTAATCTCCCTATTCAAATTATCAATCAATTCCAAATTTAACTATGGCCATAATTGACTCTATTATGTCCATCTATTTATGGTATGTAAAATCATACCAATTTCATCACAAATTTATTTTATGCCATTTAAGGCATTTATGCCAATTCTCAATATTAAATCTTCAGACTTCAATTGCTTAAACATTCCTCTTTTGATTAATTAAGTTAATTAATCCTTTCCTCTTTATAGGTGTCAATACATATCTTATTAACAATTTGAATTTCCTATCCATAAATAGTTATATCCAAATTATACCATTTTCACCCAATTTTACCCATGTCATAATAGGTAATTATTCATATGTTTCCCTACTAGAACCATGTGTACAATTTACATAAGCACTATGCCTATTACAAATTCCCCTTTTTCCCCGTTTCTTAACTAGCGTAACCGTTTGTGTTTTTGGCGTCATCGAGGCTACAAGGTAGCCTCGCCATAACAATAAAATAAAGGGAATGAAAAGATGATTGTTTCAGTACAATTTTGGCATAAGCATGACAACTAGGGAGAATGACATGATAACTTTGCATATAATTATGATTCATTACATAATTAACAATTTGCATAGATTCATGATTTTGCAACATAACAACTTGCATAGGTTCATGAATTAACAACATAAGTAACACTAACATAGGTTCAGGATTCACAACATAACAACTTGCATGGGTGACTTGCATAGGTTCAAGAATTAACAACATAATTAACAACTCACATAGATTCATGATTTACAACATGTTTAACAACTTGCATAAAATAACAACTTGCATAGTTTCATGAATAATAACTTGCATAGGTTCATGAACAATAACTTGTATAGGTGACTCGCATGATCTCATAACAATTTGCATAGATTCATGATAACAACTTGCATAGATTCATAATAACAACTTGCATAGATTCACGATAACGACTTGCATAGACTCATGATAACAACTTGCATAGATTCATAATAATAACTTGCATAGATTCATGGTAACGACTTGCATAGATTCATGAATTCATCACACAATAACTTACATAATTTCTTGGTCAACAATAACAATAAACTTGCATAACTACAAACAACGTATACCCAAATCATAGTCTACCACGATTCACTTTTATTTACTTAAACCTAAAAGTGACTAGAACTCACCGAAAAAGGGGTCTTGAGTTCTGGGGTCTGAATTCTGTAATTGATTAGCATTCCCTTGTTGTAGACAATTTCGTTGTTGTAGTTTTAGGCTTGATTTGAATTGAATTATTGTCTTTAATTTGCTTCTAGTTGGTGGCGGCTACTCTAGGGTTTGGAGTGACAACATGACAACCATTGATCTAATTTTGATTTGATTTTAGGGTTTGAGTCTACATGTCTTTTTATAGAGTTTAGGATTAGTTTAGGTCATCCGATCAACCCAGAATTAGTCCCAGCCAATCAGAGCAGATCAGAAACCCTAATGAGTCAGCATACAGTCATAAACAGTTCATCACTCAAATCTGCCCCGGTGGGGGGTGTAACGACCAGCCATTTTGACCGTGCCGAATCGACAAAACATGTCAGCTCGAAACGTCCAAAACAACAGGTTGTTATTAACTTCTAGAGTAAACAGAATAAATCACAGAATCACAGATCTCAGACACAGATACAGAGCAGTATAATATCTTGCAGCGGAAAATTATGAAATACAATAGTAGTACATGAAGCTACTAAATAAAATTTACATCAGAGTTTACATAAATAATACAGCGGAAGACTTAAACAATGAATTTCAGATACATAAATAAAAAATAACAATTTGAAACAGAAACGACAAAAATAGTTGGATAACTGGAACAACATAATGAGTAGATACAAGTGAGTGAATCCCGACATAAACTTCAACTCCAAGGATGAATCTCGAAAACTGGAATTCTCGATCTGACCCGAGCAATAATGCAAAACAAAATAACTCGAATCAGGACTAACATTCTCATGGAAGTAAATCAATTCAAATGAAATGTTTGATGAAATGCAATCAGTAACTTAGAGGATGTTTGGGATCACCATCCTCTAAGGATCCGTCAAACTAATACTATATAGTATAATACGCTATATACAATAGTGTCTATTAGTAAAGTAAAATATCAAAATAGCGTAAGCGGGATTACCATGATTACCCTTACACCGTTTATATATTCCCATAGTATATACAGTAACGTAATTCCTCCGTAAACTGGGGTTGATCAGAGGGCACTCCATATAAAACGGTACAAAACAAAATCGTAGTGGGCTCGTATAAGGCATGTGACAAGGCACGGAAGGAATGCCAGGGTGGATTCACCGTTTGCAGAGCCGGACTGGTGGTAACGCATAGTAGCTACTACCGCCCACCTCGATACACACTCCCATAATCAAAAGGGCCCAAATCGAATCTCAACAGTAATAGAATAATATCGAAGAAGTGTGCTCGATAAGAGGTATGACCTCACTTGGTCCGTGCATAACTCCTGTTTTAGCCACATCAAGCTGACTCAAGGTAGTCAGGGTCTCGTAATTAATATGAAATAAAAATAGAGTCGTTCGCCAAATCATCCCCTTCATTCTGGAACTCCACCGCGTACACAGTTGTTAAAGTGGTTTTTGGTATTGGCAGAGGGTATGACAATAGCCGATCCCGGTCTCTTTAACAACCAAACGTTTACATTTTTCACACCGTGGTCATTATTTTATAAATCACTTTATTAAATAGTTTATACAAAATCTCATATTCGAATTCGAAATCAAAATTTAATATCTAACTTCGATTATATTAAATTTTTGAAAATAACTAACTTAAATCGCTTAAATCAAATCGATTTGGAAACAATATCGTACAGATCTCAAATATAGTATAAAATAATACTGTAACATATAACTTCGATTATAATTTCCGAAAGTATTCGCATAACGAATCCCAAATTCAAAAATCGACTTATATTTAAGTTATACCTTAAATATCTCAATTTCCATTTAAATCGATACAAAATATTACTTTTATAATATTTTCGGTTTGGTTTATATTCATCAAAACTCAAGTTCAAACCATTCAATTGTTTCAAGTTTACTATTATAAGATATTGTTTTAAATCGATTTATCAAGTCTCAAATTTCGGTTCAAATTCAATACATACACTTTAAATAAAAATCTCATATTTTGCTTATAATTCAAAACAAATCATGTCATACTTTACAACTTAAATCATAAATCCAATTTCATTACTAAAAATTCGAATCAAACTCTTATATTTCAAATTTGACAAATCATATCTTATTTACTCAAGTCGTACAAATTCTATATTGTAAAAATTCAAACCATAAGTTTAAAACCACCTTATAAATTCGATTTCACAAATCTCATAATTCAACTAAACGATTATAAAAATAAATCAATTCCGTATATAAAATTATATATATATTCTAAATCACATTTAGTCATGCTAAGTTCAATTCAATTTGAATTCAAATCCATATCTCATATGAGTTCATTCGTTATTCAAATATCGCTATATAAATTTACATCTTTAAACTTCGAATTTAAATCGCGAAATCTAACCAATCCATCTTGACTTTATTAAAATTTATAAAATATATATATAAGAAAAATTAGTTTTGAAAATAGATATGTATGTATATATATAAGTTTTTAATTTCTAAAATAAATAAGAAATATATTATAAACATATATAAGTTTAAAATAATATAAAAATAGATTTAAAGAAATATTTATAATAATATAAAAAGGTTAACATACTTATAGGAATAAATTATATGGTTTAAAATAAATAAATTTATAAGTAAAATCTTAAGTAAACATTTAAATCCCTATTTACAAATAAAATCATTTTAAAACACATAATTTAAAATATACAAAATAATTTAAATTTAAATAAAATATAAATATAAATATATAAAGTCTTAAGTAAATATTTTAAAATAAAACTCATTTTATTTCGAAAACATGACCGACGGTGTCCGTATATAGTTTTCTACCCTATGGTCAAGTGATACGGATATTTATCATTTCAACCCGCAATTTATAAAATTTCTACGGGTCTATCATTTCAACCCGCGATCCCAAAATTTAGCAAAAATTGTTCAGGTCTATCCTTTCAACTCATAACGATTTTTCCCTACTCTAATGTCCGTTCGGGTATGTATCATTTCAACCCTTAGTGATTTTTCCTAAACTAGGGGTATCAACAATCACATTGCAACGATCACAACATATATATCCTTAGTGAAACTATGTGTCATATGAATATATCGTGTCACATATAAAATGTGCATATACATCAAATCAAACAATTTATATCAGCAATCCTATACATTTCATAAAACAATTCATTATTGATCTAACATCCATGAAAAAATGTAAGTCAAGTGTGAGATAAACTCACCTTCCGTGGCATAGAAATGGAGACGACGATTGACGGATTGACATTGAATGAGACAACTTCAAGCACAATTCAGAATGGATACACCTGATGATCACTCAATTATTATTATTTTTATTCTTTTTTATAAGAGGAGGTCGGGGATTGTCTAAATGGATCGGCACGACAATTGGTTTTGGAACGGTTTTCGAACTCAACACCACACGACATCAAATATAAACACAATAAATTTTACAAAATTAATATATATTTATATTATACACACACAAAATTAATATATATATATATATATAATTTAAAATTCAACGCACACCGAAAACCACACACGCACACACACACACACACACACACACACACACATATATATATATATATATATATATATCACACAAACCGTATACATTCGAAAAATTTATATTTAAAACACACCAAATATTACACACCTACATAAACATATAAATTAAACTCATCGACAATATATATAATACTCGAAACCATTAGATATACATATAAATACATTCAAAGCATTATATATATATAATAATTTTTTATAGCACACTAAGCCAATATCATATATACATATATATAAAACATTTTAAACAAACAAATATATACATATATTTTCCAATAAAAATTTTCAAAACAAAATCAAATGATATCCCAACTCACAACACTCATTTACACACTGCAGGCAACACAACTCACGCCACACACCAAAAGCACTCACCAAAACTAACACACTCTGTATAACACGCACACAGAACACAACTACTCACGCACAGCTCAAACAAACACACACAAAACTATCCAGTACACAAAATAATACAATCAAAACCCAAACCATAGCTCGCGCAAAAGATACACAGACTTACGCACGCAGGGAACAATAGGAAGGGAATAGAAAGGGAGAGAGGAGCTGATGGGGCGGCACAGTGGGGCGGTATGGCAGCAGATGGTTCAGCAGGAAAAGGAGCGAGTTTTGGTGGAGTTAGTCGGCTTGGATTGGGGCTCAGATTCAGGTCAGCGGAGGTGGAAGCAAGCTGAGGAGGTCAAGCAGGCTTCAAGGCGGAGTGCGTCGCGATGGTTCATGGGGAAGAGAAGACGAGGTCAGGGAGGGATCTCGACTGGGAAGGCGGAGCTTGGTGGGTTCGGTTTCGTGGCAAGCGTGACAGGGCGACTTCGAAGAAGGAGGGCAGATGAGTTCTTATCGGAGGCGGTCATCGCGAGCGGACTTGGTGAAGGTTGAGGGCTCGGTGTTGGAGCTTCAAGTGGCTCGAATGGTGAGGAGAAAATAGCGATGGGATTAAGTAAAAAAAAGGGATGGGAGAAGGGATTAGGATAGAACTGTGAAGAGGACAACAACTTTTTCCTTTCTTTTATTTATAAAATGAAGAAGAATACTTCAGAACTAAAACAAAAAGAAGAGGAGACGGATCGCAACAACTTAATAGGAATGAACCCACGTTTCTTCACCGAAAAAAGAGGAAACCATAGGAAGTTTTCAATTCACGAAGTGGATGGAAAATTGAACAGCTTTGGAGCCGCCTTATGAGCAAATAGACCGTTTCATTTAAATTTCAAGTGGCAAACCGACGTGTAAAAGAATAGCAGCGAACAAATATTATTATGTAACTATAACGTAGTGTATGGAAAATGGTCCAACCGGTTGAGAAGTTTTGGTGACTCTTGTTGTGAAGCCGTGGTGAGTATCATACAGGTGAACGCATGCAATATGTGTATAGTGTAAAATGGTTTGTTTGCAGTAGTGTAATGTTAAGTATATTTCATTTCAAAGATTTGTCCATGCTATTACCAGAAATTTACATGTTTTCTTATTTAACTATATTCTTTTTACGTTGGTACATTGAAAAGGAAGTGGCATCGTGGCATTTAGTTTTGAAATGGCATGTACGCATGCATGGTAAAATGCATGTTCTTGAACATATGTGTCCTTACAAGCCCAAGAAATAAACAGAAAAATAAATGGGTGTTTTAATGAAATCAAAAGACAGGTTTTGCAGACCCAGAATGGCTAGAAAAGTGTGTAAGATCGGAAAAGGGACACATCGAACTCAGATGGCTCTGTTTCAAAAATGAATTGTACAAGCATTTTCACAATTTCAGCGCGAACCGAACACTGAAACTGACAAATGACTATATTGTAGTAATCAGCGCGACGATACGAACACAACGGTATATAATTAGCAGTGTCAGGATGCTCCGTTCAAAAATGCGTTACAGACCCCTTTTACCGTAAAAATGCGGACGGAAAACGGAGGTCAAAACGTCCGATTTTCGTGAAACGAATTTCACCATTGGATTGCTGACAACGAATAGAATATTTTCTATGTTTGTACGAACTGATTTCGGAGAGATTTTAAAATCGTTAAAATTTGAACTAATATGCGCAACTTTGCACTGAAAATTGCGCGACCGACAACAGTCAAATTTTCCGATGAAATTTTTACAGTTGCTACATCTCACTGTACGTATTACAAATTTCGAATTCTCGTTATGAAAAACCATAGAATAATATCAAAATAAAATTTTGATTTAAATCGTTTAAAATTACGGGATGTTACAATCTCCCCCACTCAAACTTTTTCGTCCCCAAAAAAGAACGAGGTAGGGAAATAGTAATTAAATAATTAATATATTTAAACCAATGGTTCATATTTTTCCCTATACATATAATTTTAAATATATATAAATCAAAAGATAAAATATTTTCAAACATTCCAAGTATTCACTCGACGTTACGATTGGCTATATATATTTATCCCACTTTCGAAACCCGAAAATAGATATCGATGATGCCGCGGTCATCACCAGAATCATTTTCAAGCGACTAGGGTGCGACTCTATATCTATCTAATACGTATAGGATTTAACATATACGTTGATCAGACATATACACCAAGTCACTAAGTGTTCGATATGCCAATTTTAGCGTCAAATAAGTACTCAAAACAACTTTTTATATTTAGATAGAATATATACCACACTCTAAATCATATATTATAAATAATATATTTCAAATCATTAAAATTTCCAGTAGGGAAAATGTATCTCTCCCCCACTCATTTATTTGTTAAAATTCAACTACAATTCTTAATAAATATACAACAATATTATTATTAAATCAAATATATAACACTTAATTAATTCTATAAGTTAACATATGAATACATTACACATAAAATCTTTACAAACCATTGGTATTACCAGATTATTTACAAATATCAAATTAAATATTACATTAAGAAGATCTTATATAAAAATATCTTTCCAAAATATAAATTTCAAACCAATATTTAATAAAGACAGACTGGCTAGAAGACATATACTCTTCTTCTACTTCTTACCTTGAAATGGACAAGTATAAATTATAGAATTCGAGGTAAAAGCTGAAAGAAAGAAAGAACCTAATCAAAGAGGATCTACGAAGGAAGATGGAAGAAAATTTCAGAAAAAGATTAACAAATTTTATATCCAAAATATTTGTTAAAACATTTTAAAACCATTTTAAAAACTATATTACTTTTAAAATTACGCTCACTCAAGAAGGATTCTGAGATTTATCCCACTCATTCTGGGGTATCACTACCCTATCTCTAATGAGTTTTAACCCCATAGGCTAAAACTTTGATAAAACCAAAGCTCTGATACCAACTGTAACGACCATCCATTTTGACCGTGCCGAATCGACAAAACATGTCAGCTCGAAACGTCCAAAACAACAGATTGTTATTAACTTCTGGAGTAAACAGAATAAATCACAGAATCACAGATCTCAGACACAGATACAGAGCAGTATAATATCTTGCAGCGGAAAATTATAAAATACAATAGTAGTACATGAAGCTACTAAATAATACAGCGGAAGACTTAAACAATGAATTTCAGATACATAAATAAATGATAACAATTTGAAACAGAAACGACAAAAATAGTTGGATGACTGGAACAACATAATGAGTAGATACAAGTGAGTGAATCCCGACATAAACTTCAACTCCAAGGATGAATCTCGAAAATTGGAATTCTCGATCTGACCCGAGCAATAATGCAAAACAAAACAACTCGGATCAGGACTAACATTCTCATGGAAGTAAATCAACTCAAATGAAATGTTCGATGAAATGAAATCAGTAACTTAGAGGATGTTTGGGATCACCATCCTCTAAGGATCCGTCAAACTAATACTATATAGTATAATACGCTATATACAATAGTGTCTATTAGTAAAGTAAAATATCAAAATAGCGTAAGCGGGATTACCATGATTACCCTTACACCGTTTATATATTCCCATAGTATATACAGTACCGTAATTCCTCCGTAAACTGGGGTTGATCAGAGGGCACTCCATATAAAACGGTACAAAACAAAATCGTAGTGGGCTCGTATAAGGCATGTGACAAGGCACGCAAGGAATGCCTGGGTGGATTCACCGTTTGCAGAGCCGGACTGGTGGTAACGCATAGTAGCTACTACCACCCACCTCGATACACACTCCCATAATCAAAAGGGCCCAAATCGAATCTCAATAGTAATAGAATAATATCGAAGAAGTGTGCTCGATAAGAGGTATGACCTCACTTGGTCCGTGCATAACTCTTGTTTTAGCCACATCAAGATGACTTAAGGTAGTCAGGGTCTCGTAATTAATATGAAATAAAAATAGAGTCGTTCGCCAAATCATCCCCTTCATTTTGGAACTCCACCGCGTACACAGTTGTTAAAGTGGTTTTCGGTATTGGCAGAGAGTTTGACAATAGCCGATCCCGGTCTCTTTAACAACCAAACGTTTACATTTTTCACACCGTGGTCATTATTTTATAAATCACTTTATAAAATAGTTTATACAAAATCTCATATTCGAATTCGAAATCAAAATTTAATATCTAACTTCGATTATATTAAAATTTTGAAAATAACTAACTTAAATCGCTTAAATCAAATCGATTTGGAAACAATATCGTACAGATCTCAAATATTGTATAAAATAATACTGTAACATATAACTTCGATTATAATTTCCGAAAGTATTCGCATAACGAATCCCAAATTCAAAAATCGACTTATATTTAAGTTATACCTTAAATATCTCAATTTCCATTTAAATCGATACAAAATATTACTTTTATAATATTTTCGGTTTGGTTTATATTCATCAAAACTCATGTTCGAACCATTCAATTGTTTCAAGTTTACTATTATAAGATATTGTTTTAAATCGATTTATCAAGTCTCAAATTTCGGTTCAAATTCAATACATACACTTTAAATCAAAATCTCATATTTTGCTTATAATTCAAAACAAATCATGTCATACTTTACAACTTAAATCATAAATCCAATTTCATTACTAAAAATTCGAATCAAACTCTTATATTTCAAATTTGACAAATCATATCTTATTTACTCAAGTCGTACAAATTCTATATTGTAAAAATTCAAACCATAAGTTTAAAACCACCTTATAAATTCGATTTCACAAATCTCATAATTCAACTAAACGATTATAAAAAAAATATCAATTCCGTATATAAAATGATATATATATTCTAAATCACATTTAGTCATGTTAAGTTCAATTCAATTTGAATTCAAATCCATATCTCATATGAGTTCATCCGTTATTCAAATATCGCTATATAAATTTACATCTTTAAACTTCGAATTTAAATCGCGAAATCTAACCAATCCATCTTGACTTTATTAAAGTTTATAAAATATATATATAAGAAAAATTAGTTTTGAAAATAGATATGTATATATATATATAAGTTTTTAATTTCTAAAATAAATTAGAAATAGATTATAAACATATATAAGTTTAAAATAATAAAAAAAAATATTTAAAGAAATATTTATAATAATATAAAAAGGTTAACATACTTATAGGAATAAATTATATGGTTTAAAATATATAAATTTATAAGTAAAATATTAAATAAACATTTGAATCCCTATTTACAATAAAAATCATTTTAAAACACATAATTTAAAATATACAAAATAATTTAAATTTAAATAAAATTTAAATATAAAAATATAAAGTCTTAAGTAAATATTTTAAAATAAAACTCATTTTACTTCTAAAACATGACCGACGGTGTCCGTATATAGTTTTCTACCCTATGGTCAAGTGATACGGATATTTATCATTTCAACCCGCAATTTATAAAATTTCTACGGGTCTATCATTTCAACCTGCGATCCCAAAATTTAGTAAAAATTGTTCAGGTCTATCCTTTCAACTCATAACGATTTTTCCCTATTCTAATTTCCGTTCGGGTATGTATCATTTCAACCCTTAGTGATTTTTCCTAAACTAGGGGTATCAACAATCACATAGCAACGATCACAACATATATATCCTTAGTGAAACTATGTGTCACATGAATATATCGTGTCACATACAAAATGTGCATATACATCAAATCAAACAATTTATATCCGCTATCCTATACATTTCATAAAACAATTCATTATTGATCTAATATCCATGAAAAAATGTAAGTCAGCTGTGAGATAAACTCACCTTCCATGGCATAGAAATGGAGACGACGATTGACGGATTGACATTGAATGAGACAACTTCAAGCACAATTCCGAATGGATACACCCGATGATCACTCAATTATTATTATTTTTATTCTTTTTTTATAAGAGGAGGTCGGGGAGTGTCTAAATGGATCGGCACGATAATTGGTTTTGGAACGGTTTTCGAACTCAACACCACACGACATCAAATATAAACACAATAAATTTTACAAAATTAATATATATTTATATTATACACACACCAAATTAATATATATATATATATATTTTTTAAAATTCAACGCACACCGAAAACCACACACACACACACACACACACACATATATATATATATATATATCACACAAACCGTATACATTCGAAAAATTTATATTTAAAACACACCAAATATTACACACCTACATAAACATATAAATTAAACTCATATACAATATATATAATACTCGAAACCATTAGATATACATATAAAATACATTCAAAGCATTATATATATAATAAATTTTTATAGCACACTAAGCCAATATCATATATACATATATATAAAACCTTTTAAACAAATATATATACATATATTTTCCAATAAAAATTTTCAAAACAAAATCAAATGATATCCCAACTCACAACACTCATTTACACACTACAGGCAACACAACTCACGCCACACACCAAAAGCACTCACCAAAACTAACACACTCTGTATAACACGCACACAGAACACAACTACTCACGCACAGCTCAAACAAACACACACAAAACTATCCAGTACACAAAATAATACAATCAAAACCCAAACCATAGCTCGCGCAAAAGATACACAGACTTACGCACGCAGGGAACAATGGGAAGGGAATAGAAAGGGAGAGAGGAGCTAATGGGGCGGCACAGTGGGGCGGTATGGCAGCAGATGGTTCAGCAGGAAAAGGAGTGAGTTTTGGTGGAGTTAGTCGGCTTGGACTGGGGCTTAGATTCAGGTCAGCGGAGGTGGAAGCAAGCTGAGGAGGTCAAGCAGGCTTCAAGGCGGAGTGCGTCGCGATGGTTCATGGGGAAGAGAAGACGAGGTCAGGGAGGGAGCTCGACTGGGAATGCGGAGCTTGGTGGGTTCGGTTTCGTGGCAAGCGTGACAGTGCGACTTCGAAGAAGGAGGGTAGATGAGTTCTTATCGGAGGCGGTCATCGCGAGCGGACTTGGTGAAGGTTGAGGACTCGGTGTTGGAGCTTCAGGTGGCTCGAATGGTGAGGAGAAAATAGCGATGGGATTAAGTAAAAAAAATGGGATGGGAGAAGGGATTAGGATAGAACTGTGAAGAGGACAACAACTTTTTCCTTTCTTCTATTTATAAAATGAAGAAGAATACTTCAGAACTGAAACAAAAAGAAGAGGAGACAGATCGCAACAACTTAATAGGAATGAACCCACGTTTCTTCACCGAAAAAAGAGGAAACCATAGGAAGTTTTCAATTCACTAAGTGGATGGAAAATTGAACAGCTTTGGAGCCGCCTTATGAGCAAATAGACCGTTTCATTTAAATTTCAAGTGGAAAACCGACGTGTAAAAGAATAGCAGCGAACAAATATTATTATGTAACTATAATGTAGTGTATGGAAAATGGTCCAACCGGTTGAGAAGTTTTGGTGACTCTTGTTGTGAAGCCGTGGTGAGTATCATACAGATGAACGCATGCAATATGTGTACAGTGTAAAATGGTTTGTTTGCAGTAGTATATTGTTAAGTATATTTCATTTCAAAGATTTGTCCATGCTATTACCAGAAATTTACATGTTTTCTTATTTAACTAATTTTTTTTTACGTTGGTACATTGAGAAGGAAGTGGCATAGTGGCATTTAGTTTTGAAATGGCATGTACGCATGCATGGTAAAATGCATGTTCTTGAACATATGTGCCCTTACAAGCCCAAGAAATAAACATAAAAATACATGGGTGTTTTAATGAAATCAAAAGACAGGTTTTGCAGACCCAAAATGGTTAGAAAAGTATGTACGATCAGAAAAGGGACACATTGAACTCAGATGGCTCTGTTTCAAAAATGAACTGTACAAGCATTTTCACAATTTCAGCGCGAACCGATCACCGAAACTGACAAATGACTATATTGTAGTAATCAGAGCGACGATACGGACACAACGGTATATAATTAGCAGTGTCAAGATGCTCCGTTCAAAAATGCGTTACGGACCCCTTTTACCGTAAAAATGCGGACGGAAAACGAAGGACAAAACGTCCGATTTTCGTGAAACGAATTTCACCATTGGATTGCTGACAACGAATAGAACATTTTCCATGTTTGTACGAACTGATTTGGGAGAGATTTTAAAATCGTTAAAATTTGAACTGATATGCGTAGCTTTGCACTGAAAATTGCGCGACCGACAACAGTCAAATTTTCCGATGAAATTTTTACATTTGCTACATCTCACTGTACGTATTACAAATTTCGAATTCCCATTATGAAAAACCATAGAATAATATCAAAATAAAATTTTGATTTAAATCGTTTAAAATTACGGGATGTTACAGAGGGGGAGGGGGGGCAGGTCGACCTGGTTAGGGTAGGTCGACTCCCAAGTCGACCCTATGATCGACCCATCCGACTCTGAATTTTGAATTTTCGAAATCTGTTTTGCTGAAACTTCCGATGGCCATAACTTCTTCATACGAAGTCCAATTCACGCGAACTCGGACTCTATCTCAACCAGAATTCCGAGACGAATACAATGGCACAACCCGTTTTCCTTAATTCTCACGTCTGAGATTAGTTATTCTTTAATTTTTGAACATTAACATTGAAATTTACGGGGTGTTACATTCTCCCCTCCTTAAAGGATTTCGCCCCCGAAATCTCCAAGTTAAGGAGAATGCATATCCTAACATCCAAACAACCATCTACTCAACCATTAAACACAGGCATCCATAGTCCTTATAAAATTCCTAATGCTGTATGAACATATGCAAGAAGTGTGTGTGTATGTTCTCTATCTAATGCAAAATCAGGCGGTCTACTGATTCAGTTGACCTCCTTAATGCAAATCATGATAGTGTCATGCGTCCATTATGTATGCAAAGGAATCCTAACTTTACATGTTATTCCTACATGTGTGCACAACCATTCATCAAAATGCAGCATCCATATGATAACACAACCATTGTTCATCCATTAACCAAAATATGCACACACATTTATAAGCAATATGAAAGTGATTTGAGCTGATCTAGTACCTAATGTGTGTGTAAATGCATCCACGAGCAACCACTAGCAAACACTTGCATCCACTTGCAACCATCAAACATAACATGTCCCAAGCATATGTTTACATCCATGGATTTCCTATCTAAAGGTCGAAGATCCGGTCGATGGGATATAAACAGATGATATAACTAAAACAAAAGCTCTGTTCCCATTTGACATCGGTTAAGAGAATAATTCCCTAAGTCTTAGCCCCGAAGACCGAAATCAACATCAGACTGACACCCAAAGAAATACCCCCATTAAACAATGTCAAAACTGGAGATCTGCTTCATGCTTCGAGTAGAAACCCCTATCCCTCAAAAATATCTAGATACTTATAGACTACTGGTACAGATCAAATTACAGAATGATTCTCAGAAAGCTAAGCATAACAGACCCTTGCGGGTCACAAGAAATTTTAGAAAAAGGACCGAAAGATACTACATATGGCTTTTCGGGAAATGTTTTTCAAAATAGGCTTTCCTTTTTTTGAAAATAATTTCTTTTAAAACCTTTTTAAAAATATTTTCAATTTTTTTATCTAATCTGGTAACCTTCAGCTCTGATACCAAGTGTAACACCCCACCTCCATTAAGGTCACTCACAAAGGGAATGCCTTAACTTCAATGGAGCGTGTTTGGTAAACAGACACAGAATATCACAAGACAGATATACAAATTTTGCAACGGAAAATACATAACTTTTTTAAATCACCGAAATACTTTATTACATAATACCATGAGTCATAAAACCATTAAAACACTTTTGTCTTACATCATCTGTGTACGTAGGTATTTAAAAGAAAAACATCATTCCCCATATTAAAGAGCAAGCCATATAAGAGACAAAGACTCAAGCCATACTTCAAAAGTAGCTCCTAGAAGATGATATCCAAATCCTGACTAAACCTGGGTGTTTCCTCCCTGAGAACCGGGGGGAAACGGAAGAAAAGAGGTGAAACAAACTAGGTCAGACATATGTCTGGTGAGTCCAGTAACTTTTAGCCAGTAAATAAATAAAGGTAAACATGACAGGCATACAAAGTGGATAAGAGGATTCATGGTACAGATGGCAGGTATGACAGGAAAAATAAGGTAAGGTGTATGCATGCTTCATTACTAACTACTCTGCACTATTACTAGTCAAATCAAGATGGGATGATCCCTTCCGCTAATGATAACGATGGTGGTAGTTTCGTGTATTCATGGCTGTTGTCATTGGTGTTGCCTGCTCCTATATCAACTAGTCGTACCCACTACCCTCCTACTATAAATTGGTAGACTTAGGGCATACGTCCGGGTATACCCTAACCACTACCCTAATCGATTGGCTCCCTACTCTATAGTTACCCTATGCTGGTCCCACAACTAGGGGGTATCCCTTCCCTAAAGTGGCAACCTTAGGTGTGCACAGTTATACCTACTGGTGTCACGGTCGTGTCGTCCCCCTCTGCCCGGCCCATGCACGTACATGTCCCCGATCGGTTTGCGCCGCCCACACCATCCGTCTCATTTTGGATCTCTTACAATTAATCAGTAAGCATGTCCTTCCGCGCCTAGTACGGAGTTCTTTACTTTGATACCCCTCCGGGTTACTGACTGAAATGGGTCCCACACAACATGATACAAGCTCTCCCCTATGTCTTGTATCCCCACAAGGTTTTCTACTGACTATGTATACCCTAAGGTGTCTTTAATTACATAGCCCTCAATCAGTTATGCGTACCTATAGGTGTCTTTAATACATAACCCCTATTCTACCTATCGGTTATGCGTACCTATAGGTGGCTTTAATACATAACTCTATCTATTCCCATTAGTTAGGCGTACCCCTAAGGGTGTCTTTAATACATAACTTTACCATTTTTCCCCGGTTATGTATACCATTAAGTGCCTTTGATTACATAACCCTTTTTATCCAGTTAAGTTTGTGGGCCTATATGTATTAATATTACCCACCTACCCTTCAGTTGTACTTAACCCTCCCACTGATTTAATCCTATTTATTTAATGGTTAAGTTTGTGGGCCTATATATATTAATATTACCCACCAACCCATCAGTTGTACTTAACCCATCCACAATCCAATTCGTTTAACCCTAACTTATGTCTATCATCATATAGTCCATATGTATTAAGTTAGGTTAAGTAGTCTTTAATCAGCATTAATTAATTATTGAGACACCTAATCGTATTTCAGATGCCACCCAAGGCACCCACTTAACCCCTCATGTCCCACTACATGTTTATCTGGTTAAGTGTTCCTTAATTCATTAGGACCGTAACCTTATAAAGACCTCCCATATTAGACTGGCATTTATGGCAGCTGGATTTTCCGGGCGGGTCCGGGCAGTCTTACACCACAAAAGAGCCTAACCTCGTGTCTTTACAACTGTCACGCATTTAATTTATGCCTAAGACCTCCCACATTAGACTGGCACTTGTGGCAGCTGGATTTGCCCGGCGGGTCCGGGCAGTCTTACACTACAAAAGAGCCTAACCTCGTGTCTTAGACGATTAATTACACAAGATTAATTATTCCCCAATTTGAATTAATCTCCCTATTCAAATTTTCAATCAATTCCAAATTTCATTATGGCCATAATTGACTCAATTATGTCCATCTATTTATGGTATGTAAAATCATACCAATTTCATCACAAATTTATTTTATGCCATTTAAGGCATTTATGCCAATTCTCAATATTAAATCTTCAGACTTCAATTGCTTAAACATTCTTCTCTTGATTAATTAAGTTAATTAATTAATCCTTTCCTCTTTATAGGTGTCAATACCTATCTTATTAACAATTTGAATTTCCTATCCATAAATAGTCATATTCAAATTATACCATTTTCACCCAATTTTACCCATGTCATAATAGGTAATTATTTATATGTTTCCCTACTAGAATCATGTGTCCAATTTACATAATCACTATGCCTATTACAAATTCCCCTTTTTCCCCGTTTCTTAACTAGCGTAACCGTTTGCATTTTTGGCGTCATCGAGGCTACAAGGTAGCCTCGCCATAACAATAAAATAAAGGGAATGACAAGATGATTGTTTCAGTACAATTTTGGCATAAGCATGACAACTAGGGAAAATGACATGATAACTTTGCATATAATTATGATTCATTACATAATTAACAACTTGCATAGATTCATGATTTTGCAACATAACAACTTGCATAGGTTCATGAATTAACAACATAATTAACACTAACATAGGTTCAGGATTCACAACGTAACAACTTGCATAGGTGACTTGCATAGGTTCATGAATTAACAACATAATTAACAACTCACATAGATTCATGATTTACAACATGTTTAACAACTTGCATAACTTAACAACTTGCATAGTTTCATGAATAATAACTTGCATAGGTTCATTAATAATAACTTTTATAGGTGACATGCATGATCTCATAACAACTTGCATAGATTCATAATAACAACTTGCATAGATTCATGATAACGACTTGCATAGACTCATGATAACAAGTTGCATAGATTCATAATAACACCTTGCATATATTCATGGTAACGACTTGCATAGATTCACGAATTCATCACATAATAACTTACATAATTTCATGGTCAACAATAACAATAAACTTGCATAACTACAAACAACATATACCCAAATCGTAGTCTACCAAGATTCACTTTTATTTATTTAAACCTAAAAGTGACTAAAACTCACCGAAAAAGGGGTCTTGAGTTCTAGGGTTTGAATTCTGTAATTGATTAGCGTTCCCTTGTTGTAGACAATTTCATTGTTGTAGTTTAGGCTTGATTTGAATTTAATTGTTGTCTTTAATTTGCTTCTAGTTGGTGGCGGCTACTCTAGGGTTTGGAGTGATAACATGACGGCCATTGATCTAATTTTGATTTGATTTTAGGGTTTGAGTCTACATGTCTTTTTATAGAGTTTAGGATTAGTTTAGGCCGTCCGATCAACCCAGAATTAATCCCAGCCAATCAGAGCAGAACAGAAACCCTAATGAGTCAGCATACAGTCATAAAAAGGTCGTCACTCAAATCTTCTCGGGGGGGCAGGTCGACCCCCAGGTCGACCCTATGGTCGACCTAGCCCTGGCGGAAATTTTCCCGCCTAGCCCATCTGACTCTGAATTTTGAATTTTCAAAATCTGTCTTGAGTTTTCTGAAACTTCTGATGGCCATAACTTCTTCATACGAAGTCTAACTCACACAAACTCGGATCTATCTCAACCAGAATTCCGAGACGAACACAATGGCGCAACCCGTTTCCCTTAATTCTCATGTCTGAGATTAGTTATTCTTTAATTTGTGAACATTATCACTGAAATTTACGGGGTGTTATGTATCATGTCTTCCGTCTCTCAAGTCGCGTCTCTTTGATAATCTCCCTATTGGATTTTAACCGACTTGATCCCTCTTTTGCGTAACTTCTTGATATCCGATCCAAGGATACATGTGTCTAATCATGGCATCTCGCTCCACTTCTATAAGCATGCCCGTCTCCACTACTTCCGTGGTATCATGTAAACACTTCCGCAAATACGACATGTGAAACACGTCATGAACACTACTAAGCTTCTCCAGCAATTTCACTCTATACCATCTGTCCAATCCTCTCTATAATGGGAAAGGGTCCTACAAACCTTGGTGCTAATACACTCCCCAAAGTGAACTACGTTCCTCAATGGTAACACTTTAATAAAAACCATGTCTCCAATATCGAACTCAAGATCGGTTCGTCTCTAGTCAGCGTTTGACTTTTGCTGGTCCTATGTCATCCTCATTCATCTTCGAATCAAGTCCATCTTCCCTGAAGTTTCTCTCAGATCAGCTCAGGTCCAAGCAAAATCTTATCCGTAGACTCCCACCAACAAGTTAGTGATTGACACGGTCATCCATAAAAACCCAAATACTAGCTTAATAATTGTTGGTATAAGCGAACTCGACAAATGGAAGGTGCTCTTCTCATGTCCCTCCAAAACCTAGGATACATAACCTCAAAAAGATATTCAAGGATTCTATTCACCCTTTCTGTCCGTCCATCCGTCTGTGGACGATACGCGATGCTCAAACATAACTACGTACCTACCACCTTTTGCATGTCGCCTTTTTCCTTTTGCATCGAAAACTGCTCCAAGCCTTGTCCCGCAAGCACCGATATATACTGTGAACGGTTTACTCCCATCTAGCAAAGTCAAAACTGGGGCTAATATCTTCGCAAATTCCTTAACGAGCTTCCTATAGTAGCCCGCTAACCCTAAAAAACTTCTTACTTCCGTTTCTTTTCTAGGAACTTTCCAATCTTGGATTGCCACCACCTTTGCAGGGTCCACTGTTGTCCCTTCCTTGGAGACCACATGTCCTAAGAACCACACTTCTTTCCTCTAAAAATGACATTTGGAGAACTTAGCTTTTAGTTGATGTGCGCGTAGGGTCTCTAAGACTTCCCTAGATGTAGGACATGCTCTTCCTTGCTTCTAGAGAAAATCAAAATACCATCTACAATGACTACCACAACCTTGTTTAGAAACTCCCTAAACACCCTACTCATCAAGTCTACGAAATATGCCGGTGCATTTGTTAAACGAAAAAGGCATGACGAGCCACTCGAAGAAACCGTCGGGAGTCATAAATGCGGTCTTATCTATGCTATCCTCAGTCACCCTTAGCTGATGAAATCCTGTAGCTAAATCCAACTGTGAGAAAACCGAAGCGCCAACCAACTGATCGAACAAGTCATCTATCATCGGCAATGGGTGTCTATTCTTCTTCTTGAGCTTATTCAGCTCCTTATAGTCCATGCACAATCTAAGCGAACCATCAGCCTTCATAGCAAAAACAATTAGAGAACTCCATTCCGAAATACTTCTTCTTATGAACCCTTTCTCAAGTATCTCCCCTACTTGCTTACTGAGTTCCCTCCTCTCTCTCCGAGCCATGTGGCGCACTGGTAATGCAACCGGCTTTGCATTATCTACTAAGTATATACAGAGGTCTATCTCGCGCCTTGGGGTTATACCCCGAACCTCATCAAAGACGTCACCATACTCACGGACAACTCGAACAGATTTCAAGTCATCGATGGATGTGTCAAGTGATTCTAGGTAGCTAAGCGTCACTGGACCTCTAGGGTCACAAGAAATATCAAGGGTCTTTCCAAAAAAACAATCTAACTACCCTCCTGTCACAGTCTAGGATGGCACCATACCTGGCTAGCCAATCCCCTCCTAGAATCAAGTTGTAGCACATTAAACCAAGAACATGGGCGTTATATTCAAACCAAACGCCCAAGATAGACACTCTCAAATCCTGAGAAAGCATAGATAAATGAGCTGAACCTCCAATAGGATTTGAGACTACAATGGGATCCACAACTAGACTAGTTATTTAGGTGCAGTGTTTCAACTAACGAAGCAGATACAAATGAGTACGAAGCGCCAGAATCAAACAAAGTTCGAACATGATGATCAAAAAGGAAAAATCAAACTTTCAACAAAAACGTTTCTATCTCTCTCCTATCCTGATGCCATGAGAGCATGAACCTGTCCTCCAGAAGTAGGTCCTGTCCTCTGCCCTTGCCCTTGTCCTTGTCCTTGCCTCCTCGGGCAGTCTTTAATCAGATGTCCTGCCTCATCGCAATGAAAACAACTAGGCTTCTTCTTCCTACAGTCCTTAATTACATGGCCCGTTATACCACAATAAAGACGCCTTCTTTTGTCACAGGGTTAATTATTCTTTCCACTTTCTCCTTTACCTTCTTCGTGGATTAAAGCCATAACAACAAATTCCTCATCCTTGGGTTGTGATCCTTAGCCTAAACTCCCTCATCGACCAAGCAGCTAGCTGAACCTTCCTTCCATCGTTTATCTCAAAGATACCAAACGAGTTCTCCACTTATTTAAGCCAATTCTAGCTTCGACAAACGTCTCAGTCCTATGAAACGGTTTTCCGCCCATCGCACGTAAGTCCTTACATATCTTAGAAAAAGCACCTACACACAGGGAAAGAGACTCAAGAAGGAAAAAGGAAGAGAGTCGAAACAAAGAATGGAAAGAAAGATGTATATGGCTTTTTGGGGATTATGTTTTTCATAATAAACCTTTCTCTTGAAAACTCCTTCTTTAAAACATATTTTTGAAAATACTTCTATATAAAAAAATGCTTTTGAAAATGGTTTTCAAAACTTTTTATCTGTTCTGGTAACCTTCAGCTTTGATACTAAGTGTAACACCCCACATCCGTTAATGTCACTCACAAAGGGAATGCATTAATTTTCGTGCAACGTTATAAGTAAATAGAACGAAATATTACAAGACGGATAAAGTAGTACTTGAAAAATTTATGACTCTATTTCAATGGAAACAGAAACAGGTTTGGTTACACCTTCAAAACAACAAAACCAAGTACATAATATCAGTCTTGTACAAAAGCCTTCAGAGTACAAAATTTTAAAGCCATAATCCCACATAAAAAATACCATAAGCAGAATTAAAGCCAAGCAATACATCTTTCAACTTCAAGCTGGAAGAAAGAGACATCTGAACTAAGCTTGAGTGTTTCCTCCTTGAGAACCTGGGGGGAACGGAAGAAAAGAGGCGAAACAAACTAGGTCAGACATTAGTCTGTTGACCAGTAACTTTAACAATATAATCATTAAAGTAACAGGATAAGAACATAAACTGGAAAGTAAGAAATGACTGTACATAAGCATGCATGACAAGGTAGGCAAGATGAATAAGATAAACGTTGATTGCGCTTCTAATCACTGTAGGGTAAATACTACATTGCACCAATGCTAAATATATCGTACTGTTACTAGTTCCATACAGAAAGTTGATCCCAACCCTGCAATTGGTAGCCCTCAGGCATAACATCTAGTAAGAGGTATCCACCCCATACAATCCTTGACAGCCTACTAAATACTAGATGTCTCCGCACTACCTCATTATTGCTTAATCGATCAGCTCCTTAACTCGTATGTATTCATTACTTGTGTCATTCGGCCCCGCTTGTTTGTAGATACCTGTGCTGGTCTCACCATGGGGTGTATCAATCCCTACGATGACAACTCGACACAATTCAAGATGCACGTGCATGCCCGTACTCCGTCGGATCCTACACTGACGCACACAACGCCGCTATTTTGACTGCTTATAATCAGCCCAGTAATCATGCCCCACCCTGCCTAGTTCAGGGTACCGTGATACATCTATGTGGGTTACTGCTGAAATGGGTCCCCATTACTAGGGTTTCCTAACCAACATGTTATAACGGTTAAGTGTTCTCAATTTAACCTAACCCCACCCATTTGTTTAATTAACATGTTATATTGGTTAAGTGTCACCTATCCATACGTCACTTAACCTTCCCACTTATTCACGCATGTTTATTTAACGGTTAAGTTTGTGGGCCTATATATACTAATATTACCCACCTACCCAAGACTTACTTAACCATTTCACTTATCAAGTCCATATGTATTATTGGTTAAGCTTGCCTTTATCCTATCCACTTTGTTCATGTAATATTGGTTAAGTTGTCTTCTTACCCATGTTAACTTAACCCCACCCACCTAACTCGTTTAGGTACCATATTCAGCATTAATTAGTTACTAATGCACAGACCTCTCACATTAAGTCGATCATTTGTGGCTGCTGGATATGCCGGGCAGTTCCGGCAGACTTCCACCACAAGCCAGACTTAACCTCGTGTTTAAGCATCTAATTTATGCCTTTGACCTCTCACATTAGACTGTCGTTTGCGGTTGCTGGATATGCCGGGCGGTTCCGGGCAGTCTTATACCGCAAACCAAGTCTAACCTCATGTCTTGGGCATTCATCTTTTAGCCAATTTACATATTTACTGTCCAAGTCTAGATTTATATGTAAATTATCCATAAGTGTGGTCAATTCAAGCTACACCACATTTACTTGTTATGCCCAAAATTACTAAACTAAGTTATACCTAATTCCTTGCGTTTCAATCGCACGTACAACAAGGTCCAAAATAAAACGGAGAGGGATATAGGAGGAACACAAGAATTGACATAAGGAACAAAATAGGCATGTAAAGGTGTACCCAACTCAAGGATCATGTTTCCAATAGACATGCTGTACACCAACAATAAGTATGGCTAAACTGAGCAAGTTACATCATAGGCGTAAGGATTCAATAGAATTGAACATAAAAGAATCACCAATTTGGTGTACAACATGATAGGTTCCATCACAACAGTCTCATAGGCATAGGTTATTCAGTTTTGACAAAAAGGATAAGCATGAATCAGAGTTGATTATCTTACAATTAGGCATAGTTCTAGATTCGATTCATTACAAGTCATGATTCCTATTACATGTTCCAAATCTGAGAAATAACTGAACTTACCAAATTATCACAAGTACACACCCAAACCCATTTACGTCAAGTCTCATGTTTGTTTATTGTATACAATTTTTCCCAAACCATAGGCATCATCAATTTATGCTTTTTTACAAGTCACATGTTATTCAACATTTCCCAAACTTTTTCCCCATCATTCAAGCGTTATAAGTGCGCAGATTTCACATAATATGTTAGGCTCGAAGTTAGCCTAACTCATAAAAAAGAAAAAGGAAAAAGGAAGAGGGAAGAGAATCATGGTATCAAAATAGGCATATATATACGAGCACGAACAGGCATGAACTGATAGAATTGATCAGAAAAGCATAGGCTATGTATCAAAAAAGATGACAACTTGCAAATTTGATAAGATCCATTATAGGCATAATCATATGATCACAATTTACAACTTATCATAATTACTCTAGTTTAATTATCTTATGAAATCTACATGAACTCACAGAGATTAAGAGAGAAGAGAAGATCAGGAATATGATTTCTGAAGTTGATAAGCTAATCCATTAATGTAGGCTTTGATCTTTATCTTTAATCTTGAATTTGATTTCTAGTTTGGAGAAGATGGAGGCTATGCTAGCTTTGAGATGGACAACATGACGGCTTCATAGAATAAGGTTATGAGGTTTAGGGTTAAGGTTAAGGTTTGATGTGATTATATAGGAGCATAGAATTAATACGAGCCTTTAGATCAACCTAGGATCCATCCAAACCATCCAGTCCAGGAAAATGTGTCATCAGGCTAATCAGAAGTCCCCACGTAGCCCTACGACTCAGAAAATCGTCATTGTCCAGAACAGTCAGCGGGGGTCGACCCCTACAGGGGGGTCGACACCCCTATAGGGGGTCGACTCCCATGTCGACACCCCCTGGGGGAGTCGACACCCCTGAGCAGGAGATTTCCCGCTCAACTGCTTCCCTGAATTTTGAATTTCAAATCTGTTTTGATTATTTAATTATTATTTTAATTTAATTTCTGCTTACACTTGAAATCTTCTAACCTCCATGACTTCTTCATACGGAATCCGATTCACACAAACTTAGACTTTATCTCAAGAAGAATTCCGAGTCAAACACAATGGCGTAACCCATTTCACCTAATTCTTCTTCTAAAAATTAAGTGTTCTTAAATTTGTTAATTTTAATATTTTAAAATTACGGGGTGTTACAGGTTCTCACACCAGTTAATTGGAATCATATAGATATCCCACTTTCGAAACTCGAACACAAATACTAATGATGTATGTACTATCATCAGTATCATCTCCGGGCAACTAGAGCGTGATTCTATATCTATCCAGTACATTTGAGGCTTTGTATACAAGTTTGCAAGGCGTATATGCAAAATCTTCATGTACTAGATTTTCCAAATTCAGTATATAGTAAATAACCAAATATGTATAAAATGGTTTAAATCGTCAAAACAAAATTTGTTTTTCATTTTTATTTTAAAAATACACTCTTCACACTCGTTCTAGGATACTACTGACCCTATCTCTAACGAGTCATTCTTATCGGATATTACTAATCCAATCTCTAATGAATTCTTTCGTTCGGTTCTAATGTGCCTTGTTCTCGAGCTCTGTAAACCAAAGCTTTGATACCAAACTGACACGACCCGAACTTCCCCGTAAAGGAAAACCAGGATTGAGTTGAGAACACGACAAATTAGAAGACAAACAGAAGAACATTTCATTGCTTATTACAACAATTTACATCAGAGTACAAGAATATACAAAGTATGAATAATTTACACATTGTAAAATATCAGAGATTAAAATACATTACATAGCAACGAAAAATAATACAAAACACAACTGAAAGAGATAAACGGATACAGAGCTTTCCGAATATCGCTCTAGCTTTAATTCAGGATCCTATGAATATAAATCTGCAAAACCAAAACTACTAGCACCCCGTGCGGAAAATAGGGGCACCCATAGTTTAGATTAAAACAAGAAACTCCAGGTCAGTCATGTGACTGGTGTGAGAACTAAAACAGTTATTTAAAATTTTACTTTAAAATGGAGTAAATCAAGGGACCACGCCATATAACACGGAACGGGTTTCCTCCCAAGAATACCAGTGCATAAACAGTTATAAACAATGCAATGCTTTTTGAAAAATGAAGATATTATAAGACTCAGGTACAATCAGACAATGCAACGCAAGCCGGAGGATAGAGTTTTACCTTATAATAGCCAATCATGCTTGGTACTTTTAAAACGAATCATTTTGATACTATTATAATGTAAAGTGTATGAAAACAACTTCAAATATAAATGTATCAATCATAGACGGCATAGTGCCCCCATCCCACTATGTCGCTATACTAGGCACTACAAATAAAACCGAATATCACGTATTGGAAATTGGATTTCTGCCATGAGTCGAGGCAAGGGATGTACTCCTCGCTGACTTCGAGATACTCTACCAAATGCCTCAGGATCTCCCGCAGTAGACCCTTGGATCCTCCAAAGCCGGTCCACACTTACGTTAGTGGATTAGTATTCCTGAACACACGTTTCCCGGTCCTATAGGACTTGTATCCATTGGCTCCCGCAGTAGCCGATATATCCGAGGCGTCTCGCATTCCAACAACCACATAGGTAAAAATAATATAAATGTCTAGGCTTGCAAACCTCGACACCACCCATAGCTAGAAAGAAATGTCATGTCCTCCTTGGGTCCCTTATCCCGTTTTTAACTCATACCGAGGTGTGAGGCTCGCGAATTAACGCAATACACAAAGCTATGCCATTTAAGGTCGTGCTTTGATCATCAACCACAAGACTATGCTTTTCAACAGAAGCCTTGATTATATTTGCCACTCAGGCATGCCACACGACAATTCACGCCATGCGACTAATGTCTATCGATATATAACCTCTGAGCTCGTACGTCCCAGAGAAGGGCGTCAAGCAAGAGAATAAATTCTCCACCACCAAACAAATATATATTTAATAGAGATCAATCAACAAAGAGTAAAATCCAATGTTAGACACGCAGTCCATTTACAAGTTTGTTATGGGTCTAAACGAAATTGTAGGCACCTCATTCCTCGTCCCGTGCCCAATAATGGATAGAGGTCCTCGCATACCCAGTTGATCTCCAAGTATGTCTGGACTATCACCACTTATTACCTTGTCTTGGGTGTACAGCCCAATCAAGACATCATTAATCATCTAAACGATGTGAAGCAACCACCATCTTCATCAACGACATATCGTCGAATTAGTTATTCAGAAATTGTATAAACTCGGCCTTTCCAAATAACTCACGTATATAATAAACAAGTGCCTCTTTCCAATTCTGAATATTCTTTTATTTAAATATTCATATCCTTGGGAAAGGTTCCCATAAATTTTATCAAAGATAAATCCTTTAAATTTATCCTTTAATCTTCCTTTGGATATCAATTCAAACCAAATTAAGTTTTTCCAAACTAGTCGGGATTAATGCACCTTACCGAAGTAATCATTTGTTTAATTTCCCAATCCCAACCTATTCATCCCATAGAGCAAAACCGGTCATACTCCATATCTAACACCACGGTGTTATCGGTAAATTTAAATTATCATTTCTCATTCAAATCTAATTAAAGATTTAACTATCGCTTGGAGCAAAACTAGTGATACTCCACTCTCGATCATTTCCCAAATTTGATAATTTAGATTATCAATTCACATTTCAATCTAATTAAAGATTCATTAAAACTCCACTTATTTTTAATCTTCCCAAAAATCAATAATAATGATTATTTGACTTTGGAACACAAACATGCCGCATCGACAATCTAAACCATACTATTGATTTCTACCGATATATAACCTCTAAGCTCGTACGTCTTAGAGAAGGGTATTAAGAAAGAGAATAAAATCTCCGCTACCAAACAGATATATATTTAGCAGAGATCAACCATTTAGTTCAAAATACAATGTTAGACATGTAATCCTGTCTTTAACTTGGTTAAAGAAGCAATGTCATTTAAAACACGGTTCACCATAAAACCAAAATCCCATTCCATTAATTATGGAACCTTCACGAAAACCTGATCGATACATATAATCGATATCAATTTCCATACCCGACTAATAATATAAATGGAATAACGATAAAACCTTTTAAATTCCATATATATTAACAGTCCTCCTCCACAGAAACTCACTTCGACTATTCCCAAATCGAATTCCATTTAGTTCCAATTTATTTTGTTAAATTGGAAAACTTTACTTTGGCAAATTCCCATTAAATCTTAATAAAAGATTTATGTATTCCAAATCACATTTTACTGTAGATCGGGTTAAAGAACGAATGTTGTTAAAAACACAGTTCACAATAAACCCAATTCACATTCATTTTTCAATTCCAATTAAATGTTAATTAATTGGTAATTCTTCTTTAAATCTTAATTAAAAGATTTATTCTTTTCAAACTGGGTTTAAGAACAGTGTCATTTAAAACACAGTTCATGACAAAGCCAAAATCCAATTCAATATTAAATACAAGGCTCTGAATAGAAATTATATCGGCTTATATTCAATATCAAATTCTGAAATCAAAAATATCGTATTGGGAATAACGATATACATATCTTTCAAATTCCTCCATAATATCCATCTAATCACGGAATCCAATATCAAAATATTCTGATGATAATTCCGATTCAAATCCATCCCAATTCATATATTGGAAATTCTGATTATTTTTAAAACCATTTCAAATCCAATTTATTTATTTACAAATATTGGATTTCCAATTCTAGTTCATAACTAGTTCATTTCAATAAAAATATATTTTTGTCCTTTCAAATATGGAATTTTTCATCCCAATTCTTCTCAAATCATTTATTATGATTTTACACAAATTATAGATATTTTTAATAATTTTATCAAGGCCCGTGCAGACGATTTCCAAAAACGGTCATTGAACCGCACTTACATCGACCTTTTCCAAATTTGATTTGGACATAATTCCTAATCCAGCCGTTAGATTTCAAATCCCTTATATTTGTTGGAAAGATCTTTTCGATACGAACCCAACTGTTTCAGTTTTAGGAGAATCCGACGGTCGGATCACCCATATTATTCGAAGTCAATGGTCGAAATTCGCGAACTGCCGTGGCGTGGCGGGTTCTATTCAGGCCATTAAATATATATAATATACATATTATATATATTTCGTCGATTTCCATTTAAAATGTATTTTATAAATCGTTCTAAATTCGATTTCAAAACGATTTCAACTTCATATTCAATTTCAAATCAAAATTGAATATTCCATATCATTAATATATAAATGATAATATTTTCAAAACATTAGATTTTGAAATCAATTCCTTTTCGATACCCATTATAAAAATGAATAAAATTGATACAAATATCGTTCATGTCAAAATAGCGTCAATTAAATCAACACGGCTTTATATACTTAAATATTTTCATGTCCATCCCAAATCAGACATCAAAATAATATTTTGATCCATTACTGAATATAATTTTAAAATATTAGTTATTTTAAAATATTCATTACTCATTATTTCAAAATATTCTTTAATTTAAAATATTCGTTCATTCCGAATTGGAATCAGACACAGTCAATTACCATATAATTTTATTTATATGGATTTCATACACACATGTATACAACAATAATCAAACATAGTCAACCATCATCCAGAGTGCATTACACAACTGCATAAGCGATAAATATAAATAATTAACGCTTACAACAGCCTGTCAACCCATCGATTGACATACAACTAAAGATTGGGATTAGTGTAATCCCAATACCCGTGTGGGGTTTTCAAACAACAAACACTGATTATTATTCGTGCAATTGGGCAATGTGTAAAATATATCGTTCCAATTAATATCAGTAAAATGTGTGTACATAAACGAATCGTTTGATTTGTAAACGAATATTTATTTTATTTCAGTAAATATTTTATTTCATTCATTTATACAATAAAAATGATATTTTTATTTTTCTAACACTTTATTCAACACATGAATATTTTATATTCCATTCCACATCACAATCACAATCAATTTCTACAACACAATCAAATCAAACAAGTCGTCCATGGTCTGTGGACGACGGGTGTCGGGTGCTGCTAAGCACCGTCTGTGTAACGACAAGGAATTTCGCTCGATCCGAATCAGTCGCTAAACCGATCTAGACCATTCGAAACGCCTGATTGTTTTGAGAACATGACAAAATAGAACGCAGACGGAAGAACATTTCATTGTTTATTACAACAATACCATCAGATTACAAGAATATACAGAGTATAAATGAATATTACACAGAAATATCAGAGATTTAAATAACATTTAAATACATAGCAGCGGAAAATAATACAATACACAACTAGAAGAGATATACGGATACAAAGCTTTCCGGATATCGTTCCAGCTGTAAACCATCCTATGAATATAAATCTGCAAAACCAAAACTACTAGCTGCCCGTGTCAAAATAAGGGCACCCAGAGTTTAGGTTAAAACAATAAACTCCAGGTCAGTCATGTGACTGGTGTGAGAACTAAAACAGTTGTAAATCTTTATTTTAAAGTTAGGTAAATCAAGGGACCACGCCGTATAACACGGAACGGGTTTCCTCCCAAGAACAACAGTGCATAAAACAACAGCGCAATGCTAAATAAAGAAAAATGAAGCTATTATAAGACCCAGTTCCCATCACACAATGCAACGCAAGACGGAGGATAGGGTTTTTACCTTATAATAGCCAAGAATGCTTGATACATTTAAAACAGATTATTCGATACTATTATAAGTGCATAGTATATAAAACAACTTCAAATCATAAGTATCAATCATAGACGGCATAAGCGCCCCATCCCACTATGTCGCCATACTAGGCTATACAAATAAAACCGCAAATGTCACGTATTTGGAAGTTGGATTTCCATCTATGAACCGAGGCAAAAGATAGTCCTCAACCGGTTCGAGACGCTCTAGCTCGCCCCTCAGGCAAGTACTCAGTCAAGCCTTTGGATCCTCAGGGCCGGTCTACCAATGTGGATTAAAATGCCTGAACACTGTGTTTCCCCACCCTTTGGGGCGTAAATGAGCCAACAAATGGCTCCATCGGACCCGGATCGTCCGATCTAACCGAGGCGCCTCGCAATAGCAACAACCACACATGTGAAAAGTATATAAATGTTAGGGCTGGTAGGTCACTGACACCACCCTAGCTAGAAAGAAACGCATGTCCTCCCTGACGTCCTCTCCTGTTTTTGGTTCACAACCGAGGTGCGAGGCTCGCGAATTCACGTTACAAAAAGCTGTGCCACACAGGCTGTGCTTTGATCATCACCACAAGACTTTGCTTTTCAACAGAAGCCTCGATCAATTGCCACTTAGGCATGCCACACAGGCAATTCACTCCATGCGTTTGATATCCATCAATATATAACCCCTGAGCTCATACGTCTCAGAGAAGGGCGTTAAGCAAGAGAATAAATTCTCCACCGCCAAACAGATATATATTTAATAGAAATCAATCTCATAGACTAAAATCCAATGTCAGACACACAGTCCATTTACAAGTCCGTTCTGGGTCTGAACGAAACCGGAGGCACCTAGTACCCCGCATATCCATCGATCTCCAAGTACGTCTGGACGATCACCAACTGTTTCCATCTTCTTGGGTGTACAGCCCAATCAAGATCATCAGTAATTATCCAAACGACGTGAAGACCTCCGGTCTTCAACCACCGTCTTCATCTTCGACACCACGTCGAATCAGTTATTCAGAATGGGATAAACCCGGTCTTTCTGAACAACTCGCGTATATTTATAATAAACACGTGTTACACAAACACAACATACGCCTCATTCCAATTCAGAATATTCTTTTATTCAAATATTCTCATATTTTGGGAAAGGTTCCCATTAATTTTATCAAAGATAAATTCTTTAAATTTATTCTTTAATCTCCTTTGAATATCAATTCAAACTAGTCGGGATTAGCGAACCACACCGAAGTAATCATTTGTTTTAATTTCCCAATCCCATCCTATTCATCCCATGAAGTAAAACTGGTAATACTTCATATCTAACACCACGGTGTTATCGGTAAATTCAATAACCATTTCACGTTCAAATCTAATTAAAGATTTAACTATCGCCTTGAGTAAAACTAGTGATACTCCATTCTCGATCTTTTCAATCTAATTAAAGATTCATTAAAACTCCACTTAGTTTTAATCTTTTACCGGGTTAAAGAATCGGTGTCATTTAAGACACGGTTCACGATAAACCCAAAATCACATTCTATTAATTATCGGGTTAAAGAGCAAGTGTTATTTAAAACAATATTCACGATGAACCCAAAAATCAATCCCAATTCAACTCCAATTAAATATTATTTAATTGGTACACTTCATTAAATCTAAATAAAAAGATTTAATCTTTTCTCAACTGCGCTTAAGAACAGTGTTAATGAAGACACCATTCACGACGAACCCAAATCACATTTGATATTAAATACAAGGCTCTGAATAGAAAATATATCGGCTTATATTCAACATCAAATTCTACGACCAACAAATATCGTATTGGAAATAACGATATATATATATATATATATATATATATATATATCTTTCAAATTTCCATAACAACATCTGTATAATCACGAAATCCAATATCGAAATATTCCAAAGACAATTTCGATTCAAATCCATTCCAATTCAATTATTGGAAATTCTGGTTATATTTCAAAACCATTTCAAACTCACTTTATTTATTTTAAAAATAAATAAATTACTATTCTAGTTCAAAACTAGTTCACTTCGATAAAAATCTAATTTTATCTTTTCAAATATGGAGTTTTTCATCCTAATTCTTTCTAAATCATTTCTTATGATTTTACACAAATTATTACTATTTTTAATAATTTTATCAAGGCCCGTACAGTTGATTTCCATCAACGGCTATCGAACTGCACTTACAGCGGCCTTTTTCAAATTTGATTTGGACATAATTCCAAATCCAACCGTTAGATTTCTAATTTCTCACATTCGTTAAAAAGCTCTTTTCGATACGAACCCAACGGTTCCGGTTTTAGGAGAATCCGACGGTTGGATCTCCCGCAATATCCGTTCGAAGTCAATGGTCGAAATTTGTGAACTGCCGTGGCGCGGCGCGTTCTATTCAGGCCATTATATTATATATATAATATATATAATATATACTTCGTTGATTTCCTTTCGAAAAGAATTTTATAAATTGTTTTAAATTCATTTTCAAAACGTTTTCAACTTCATATTCAATTTCAAATCAAAACTGAATATTCCAATATAGATTTGTTTTAAATTCATTTCAAATCGATTTCAATTCAAATTGATTTCTGATTCAATTTCAGTTCGTCTTCAATTCAATTCAATTCAATTTCAATTCGAATTCATTTATATTCAATTTCAATTCGAATTAATTTCTATTCAGTTTCAATTCGAATTCATTTCTATTCAGTTTCATTCAAATTTCCATTCTTTTCAAAATACCAAATTTTTGAAATCACTTTCGATATTCATTATAAAATGAATGAAATTGATATAAATATCGTTCACGTCAAAATGGCGTCAATCTAATCAACACGGCTTTCAAATATTTCTATTTTCAAATATTCTATTTCCAATATTTCTTTTTCAAATATTTCTATTCAGATATTTCTATCCAAATATTTCTTTATTCAAAACTGGAATGAGGCCCAATCAATTACCATATAATGTTAATTATATGGATTTTCTACAACACATGTATACAATAACAACGATGAATAATCAACCATCCATCCAAAGTGCATTCTACACTGTATAAGCATCAAATATAAATATTTAACGCTCATAACAGTCTGTCAATCAATCGATCGACATACAACTAATTATTGGGATTAGTGTATGTCATATATCATCCCAATACCCGTGTGGGATTTCAAACAATCAAACACAGATTTTATTTGTGCAGTTGGGCGATGTGTAAAATTTATCGTCCCAATCAATATCAGTCAAATGTGTGTATATAAACAAATTGCCCGATCTGTTTATTTTTATTTCATTTCATATACACGTTAAAAATTCTATTTTTAACTATATAAATATTTTATTTCATTTCACATCACATCACACAATCAACTACACATCAAAATCAAACAACCAAGCATATAAGCCGTCCATGGTCTGTGGACGACGGGTGTCGGGTGCTACTAAACACCGTCTGCATCCTAGTATATATTTTAACTAGAAAATTAAATTAAAGGTGAGAAGTTCTCACCAAAAGCTATCCCAACTCCACGACACTTCTTTGTAGAAATCTTTGCCGTTCTCGCCTCTTACCACTTTCTTTGCCCGTATCCTCTACATATATAAAAATCGAATTTTTACTTCGCTATTCAATATATAAAAATCGAATTTTTACTTTCTCTATAATATAAAAATCATATCTTTTATCCACATTAAAAATCATATCTTTCTACGATAAGTATCATATTTTTATATAAGATGAAATCATACATTTCTAATCAAAGAAAACATATTTTTCTTATCAAGGAAAACGTATTTCTCGAATCAAAGAAAATGAATTTTTCGAATCAAAGACAATGGATTTTCCGAGAAAATTCCATTTTCCATTCAAAGAAAATCCAATTTTTCATTCGCTACAATTTATAAAAACATATTTTTATTCATCTAATATATAAAGAATATATTTTTATAAACGATTTCTTTACTATAAAGGTCAAATCCTTGTCATATTTTAAAACAATTCTATTTTTAAAACAATATTTTCATAGAATAATAGAAATCATATTATATATATTTTATAAAAACTGATTTTATTATCAATGATTTTTACTGTAATTTTTTTTTACAATATCAAGTAAGAAAATAATTAACAGAGTAATCAGTAAATAAAATGAACCTCTTCTTCCTTCACAGTTAAAGGCCGACATCCATTTTCAGATCTCCAAACCTAGGGTTGGATTTTCGCGACCACTAGAGCCCCTTTCCTGACGATCAGGCGCACCCACCTCGACAGCCTTCGCAAGGGCTTCCAGACGCTACCCCCCACGCTCAGCTCGGTGGAATCCCAGGCGCGTAATTCGAGGGGGAACGGCGGTCCTTCGTGGGTTGATTTCGATCAGTTCATGCCACCAGAGAAGACGATGGTTATATGGATTTGATGACCCTGGGGAGTACTTTGATTTGGTTGTAGGGATTTGGATTAATTCGAATTGATTTGAGAGATTTTTGGGTTTGAAATCTTGAGCAGTTATTCACCGTATAACGAGAGAGAGAACGATGGTTTGAATGGTTGACCTTGGGAAGGAAGTTTGACCAATAAGGTCTTAGAAAATTAGGGTTTTCTATTTTATATATATTATTTGTTTTTCCAAAAATACCCGTGTGGCCATACGAACTCCAAATCTAACTCAACAACTGTCCTCCCGAGCTAAATACCCCTATTCCGAACACAATGGGATATGTTTCGTAAGTCAATTCTATAATCTTGATCTGTTTTCACTTAAATTAACATTTAAATCATTATATTGAATTTTAAATGTACATTTCAATATACTGGGGCCACATACAGACTCTAAAAATTCCAGAAAAATATTTTCTAGCTTTGTATTGACGATACGGTCCTAACAAAACTAATTTCGTCAAATCCTGAGACCGTTTGAAAAATGGCCATTTTCCAGTCAATTAAAATCAACTGAAACTGGTCAAATGCGTTTTCCTTCGCCACACTCACATATTGATTCGAAAAATTATGAAATTTGAAACCTAGCAATAACTTGACATCACGGATCCAACAAAAGTGGTTTCGTCGAAAACCGAGGTCGTTTGCAAAATGGTCATTTTTAAGGGCCAGAATTCCATAGCGACTATTCTGAAATTTCAATTGGACATATCTTTTGATTCCCGCTATGAAATTTCGATTTTTCGGATTTATTGGAAATATAGTCACAATTAGATTCCATTATTTTTGGTTTCACAAAAATCCGGTTTATTTTGCACCCGGTACATTCATTTGAATTTTGAAATCGAATTATCGAACTACCGCGCCATTTTCAATTCCTTTTATATATAAATAAATTATATATATTCTAACGACGACGAATATAAATATATACATTCGAATTCCATTCAAACAAATTTTTCTCGTCGTTTTTATTTAAAATATTCATTCTAAATATTCAAAGTTCACTAAAATTGCCAAAATAAAAATTTTCAATTGGCCAAGATTTTCGGGTTATTACAATCTACCCCACTTAAAACTTTTCGTCCCCGAAAAGGAACGAAGCCGAAAGTTGTTTTAAATAACAACTCAACTTTCATTGTTTTGATTACGGCTTAAGTTCTTAAACTTTCCAGTTTCTAAGAACTATTCAAATTTTTCAAAAATTTGGCTAACACTCTAAATTTTCGAAAAATTTCGCCATAACCTCCCCTGCACCGGGAGCACGGGACAATCCCGAAATTGCCATACATGCCTTCTGATCACAAAAAGAAAAAGAAAAAGCCAAGCGGCAAGCCAATCGGCTCATAAAATCATCATCACCCAAACAAAACAGTAAATTATGATAAACATGTACCTATTTGTCGGGCAAACAAATTTTATTCTTCTGCTCTAGCCTCCTTGCTATGACCTGTTCAATGTAAGTACATATATATGCAAGAAAATGCGACCAATTTTCAATACAATTCAATATTTGGTTCAAGTTGGCTATATGGTTCAAATTTAATCAATCCAACAATAATCAAGCAACACAACCATCAATCAATTAGTTAGTTATCATTTCAAATGCATAACTTTGATACATAGTCAAAAAATCAGATTTTTGATGCCAAATCACAACAATATGCCCTATCTAATTTTGGTTCTCACACCAGTCAATAGGAAATATATAAAAAGCCCACTTTCGTCACTCGAACATAAATTCTAATGATGGAGCTCCATCATCAAAATCATCCCCGGGCGATTAGAGTGTAATTCTATATCTATCCAGTATATTAAAATTTCAAATACACGTGGATCAGACGTATACGCAAAATCTTTATATACGGGACTGTCCAAATCAATATAAATAAATAGTCAAATACGAATAATTGATTTAAATTTTCAAAACAAAATTCGGTTTCATTTTAAAAATATACTCTTCACACTCGTTCTAGGATACTACTGATCCCATCTCTAACGAGTCATTCCCATTGGATATTACTAATCCAATATCTGATGAATTCTTTCGTATGGTTCTAATGTGTCCTGTTCTCTAAGCTTGGTAAACCAAAGCTCTGATACCACATGTAACAACAAGGAATTTCGCTCGATACGAATCAGCCGCTAAACCGATCTAGACCGTTCGAAATGCCTGATTGTTTTGAGAACACGACAAAATAGAACGCAGACAGAAGAACATTTCATTGTTTATTACAACAATACCATCAGATTACAAGAATATACAGAGTATAAATGAATACTACACAGAAATATCAGAGATTTAAATTACATTTAAATACATAGCAGCGGAAAATAATACAATACACAACTAGAAGAGATATACGGATACAAAGCTTTCCGGATATCGTTCCAGCTGTAAACCAGGATCCTGTGAATATAAATCTGCAAAACCAAAACTACTAGCTGTCCGTGTCAAAATAAGGGCACCCAGAGTTTAGGTTAAAACAATAAACTCTAGGTCAGTCCTGTGACTGGTGTGAGAACTAAAACAGTTGTAAATCTTTATTTTAAAGTTAGGTAAATCAAGGGACCACGCCGTATAACACGGAACGGGTTTCCTCCCAAGAACACCAGTGCATAAAACAACAGCGCAATGCTAAATAAAGAAAAATGAAGCTATTATAAGACCCAGTTCCCATCACACAATGCAACGCAAGCCGGAGGATAGGGTTTTTACCTTATAATAGCCAAGAATGCTTGATACGTTTAAAACAGATTATTCGATACTATTATAAGTGCATAGTGTATAAAACAACTTCAAATCATAAGTATCAATCATAAACGGCATAAGCGTCCCATCCCACTATGTTGCCATACTAGGCTCTACAAATAAAACCGCAAATGTCACGTACTTGGAAGTTGGATTTCCATCTATGAACCGAGGCAAAAGATAGTCCTCAATCGATTCGAGACGCTCTAGCCCGCCCCTCGGGCAAGTACTCAGTCAAGCCTTTGGATCCTCAGGGCCGGTCCACCGATTTGGATTAAAATGCCTGAACACTGCGTTTCCCCGCCCTTTGGGGCGTAAATGAGCCAACGAATGGCTCCATCGGACCCGGATCGTCCGATCTAACCAAGGCGCCTCGCAACAGCAACAACCACACAGGAGAAAAGTATATAAATGTCAGGGCTGGTAGGTCACTGACACCACCCTAGCTAGAAAGAAACGCATGTCCTCCCTGACGTCCTCTCCCGTTTTTGGTTCACAACCGGGGTGCGAGGCTCGCGAATTCACATTACACAAAGCTGTGCCACACAGGCTGTGCTTTGATCATCACCACAAGACTTTGCTTTTCAACAGAAGCCTCGATCATTTGCCATTTAGGCATGCCACACAGGCAATTCACTCCATGCGTTTGATATCCATCAATATATAACCCATGAGCTCGTACATCTCAGAGAAGGGCGTTAAGCAAGAGAATAAATTCTCCGCCGCCAAACAGATATATATTTAATAGAAATCAATCACATAGACTAAAATCCAATGTCAGACACACAGTCCATTTACAAGTCCGTTCTGGGTCTGAACGAAACCGGAGGCACCTAGTACCCCGCATATCCATCGATCTCCAAGTACGTCTGGACGATCACCAACTGTTTCCATCTTCTTGGGTGTACAGCCCAATCAAGATCATCAGTAATTATCCAAACGACGTGAAGACCTCCGGTCTTCAACCACCATCTTCATCTTCGACACCACGTCGAATCAGTTATTCAGAATGGGATAAACCCGGTCTTTCTGAACAACTCGCGTATATTTATAATAAACACGTGTTACACAAACACAACATACGCCTCATTCCAATTCAGAATATTCTTTTATTCAAATATTCTCATATTTTGGGAAAGGTTCCCATTAATTTTATCAAAGATAAATTCTTTAAATTTATTCTTTAATCTCCTTTGAATATCAATTCAAACTAGTCGGGATTAGCGAACCACACCGAAGTAATCATTTGTTTTAATTTCCCAATCCCATCCTATTCATCCCATGAAGTAAAACTGGTAATACTTCATATCTAACACCACGGTATTATCGGTAAATTCAATTACCATTTCACGTTCAAATCTAATTAAAGATTTAACTATCGCCTGGAGTAAAACTGGTGATACTCCATTCTCGATCTTTTCAATCTAATTAAAGATTCACTGAAACTCCACTTAGTTTTAATCTTTTACCGGGTTAAAGAATCAGTGTCATTTAAGACACGGTTCACGATAAACCCAAAATCACATTCTATTAATTATCGGGTTAAAGAACAAGTGTTATTTAAAACAATATTCACGATAAACCCAAAAATCAATCCCAATTCAACTCCAGTTAAAAATTATTTAATTGGTTCACTTCATTAAATCTAAATAAAAAGATTTAATCTTTTCTCAACTGGGCTTAAGAACAGTGTTAATGAAGACACCATTCACGACGAACCCAAATCACATTTGATATTAAATACAAGGCTCTGAATAGAAAATATATCGGCTTATATTCAACATCAAATTCTACGACCACCAAATATCGTATTGGAAATATCGATATATATATATATCTTTCAAATTTCCATAACAACATCTGTATAATCACGAAATCCAATATCGAAATATTCCGAAGACAATTTCGATTCAAATCCATTCCAATTCAATTATTGGAAATTCTGGTAATATTTCAAAACCATTTCAAACTCACTTTATTTATTTTAAAAATAAATAAATTACTATTCTAGTTCAAAACTAGTTCACTTCGATAAAAATCTATTTTTATCTTTTCAAATATGGAGTTTTTCATCCCAATTCTTTCTAAATCATTTCTTATTATTTTACACAAATTATTACTATTTTTAATAATTTTATCAAGGCCCGTACAGTTGATTTCCATCAACGGCCATCGAACTGCACTTACAACGACCTTTTTCAAATTTGATTTGGACATAATTCCAAATCCAACCGTTAGATTTCTAATTTCTCACATTCGTTAGAAAGCTCTTTTCGATACGAACCCAATGGTTCCGGTTTTAGGAGAATCCGACGGTCGGATCTCCCGCAATATCCGTTCGAAGTCAATGGTCGAAATTCGCGAACTGCCGCGGCGCGGTGCGTTCTATTCAGGCCATTATATTATATATATAATATATACTTCGTTGATTTCCTTTCGAAACGAATTTTATAAATCGTTTTAAATTCATTTTCAAAACGGTTTCAACTTCATATTCAATTTCAAATCAAAATTGAATATTCCAATATAGATTCGTTTTAAATTCATTTCAAATCGATTTCAATTCAAATTGATTTCTGATTCAATTTCAGTTCGTCTTCAATTCAATTCAATTCAATTTCAATTCGAATTCATTTATATTCAATTTCAATTTGAATTCGTTTCTATTCAGTTTCAATCCGAATTCACTTCTATTCAGTTTCATTCGAATTTCCATTCTTTTCAAAATATCAGATTTTTGAAATCACTTTCGATATTCATTATAAAATGAATGAAATTGATATAAATATCGTTCATGTCAAAATGGCGTCAATCTAATCAACACGGCTTTCAAATATTTCTATTTTCAAATATTCTATTCCCAATATTTCTTTTTCAAATATTTCTATTCAAATATTTCTATCCAAATATTTCTTTATTCAAAACTGGAATGAGGCCCAATCAATTACCATATAATGTTAATTATATGGATTTTCTACAACACATGTATACAATAACAACGATGAATAATCAACCATCCATCCAAAGTGCATTCTACACTGTATAAGCATCAAATATAAATATTTAACGCTCATAATAGTCTGTCAATCAATCGATCGACATACAACTAATTATTGGGATTAGTGTATGTCATATATCATCCCAATACCCGTGTGGGATTTCAAACAATCAAACACAGATTTTATTTGTGCAGTTGGGCGATGTGTAAAATTTATCGTCCCAATCAATATCAGTCAAATATGTGTATATAAACAAATTGCCCGATCTGTTTATTTTTATTTCATTTCATATACACGTTAAAAATTCTATTTTTAACTATAAAATATTTTTAACTATATAAATATTTTATTTCATTTCACATCACTTCACACAATCAACTACACATCAAAATCAAACAACCAAGCATATAAGCCGTCCATGGTCTGTGGACGACGGGTGTCGGGTGCTACTAAACACCATCTGCATCCTAGTATATATTTTAACTAGAAAATTAAATTAAAGGTGAGAAGTTCTCACCAAAAGCTATCCCAACTCCACGACACTTCTTTGTAGAAATCTTCGCCGTTCTCGCCTCTTGCCACTTTTTTTGCCCGTATCCTCTACATATATAAAAATCGAATTTTTACTTCGCTATTCAATATATAAAAATCGAATTTTTACTTTCTCTATAATATAAAAATCATATCTTTTATCCACATTAAAAATCATATCTTTCTACGATAAGTATCATATTTTTATATAAGATGAAATCATACATTTCAAATCAAAGAAAACATATTTTTCTTATCAAGGAAAACGTATTTCTCGAATCAAAGAAAATGAATTTTTCGAATCAAAGACAATGGATTTTTCGAATCAAAGAAAATTCCATTTTCCATTCAAAGAATATCCTATTTTTCATTCGCTATAATTTATAAAAACATATTTTATTCATCTAATATATAAAGAATATATTTTTATAAACGATTTCTTTACTATAAAGGTCAAATCCTTGTCATATTTTAAAACAATTCTATTTTTAAAACAATATTTTTCATAGAATAATAGAAATCATACTATATATATTTTATAAAAACTGATTTTATTATCAATGATTTTTACTGTAATTTTTTTTTACAATATCAAGTAAGAAAATAATTAATAGAGTAATCAGTAAATAAAATGAACCTCTTCTTCCTTCACAGTTAAAGGCCGACGTCCATTTTCAGATCTCCAAACCTAGGGTTGGATTTTCACGACCACCAGAGCCCCTTTCCTGACGATCAGGCGCACCCACCTCGACAGCCTTCGCAAGGGCTTCCAGATGCTACCCCCACGCTCAGCTCGGTGGAATCCTAGGCGCGCGATTCGAGGGGGAACGGCGGTCCTTCGTGGGTTGATTTCGATCAGTTCATGCCACCAGAGAAGACGATGCTTATATGGATTTGAACACCCTGGGGGGTACTTTGATTTGGTTGTAGGGATTTGGATTAATTCGAATTGATTTGAGAGATTTTTGGGTTTGAAATCTTGAGCAGTTATTCGCCGTATAAGGAGAGAGAGAACGATGGTTTGAATGGTTGACCTCGGGAAGGAAGTTTGACCAATAAGGTCTTAGAAAATTAGGGTTTTCTATTATATATATATTATTTGTTTTTCCAAAAATACCCATGTGGCCATACGAACTCCAAATCTAACTCAACGACTGTTGCCCCAAGCTAAATACCCCCATTACGAACACAATGGGATATGTTTCGTAAGTCAATTCTATCATCTTGATCTGTTTTCATTTAAATTAACATTTAAATCATTATATTGAATTTTAAATGTACATTTCAATTTACTGGGGCCACATACGGACTCTAAAATTCCAGATTTTTTTTTCTAGCTTCGTATTGACGATACGGTCCTAACAAAACTAATTTCGTCAAATCCTGAGACCGTTTGAAAAATGGCCATTTTCCAGTCGATTAAAATCAACTGAAACTTGTCAAACGCGTTTTCCTTCGCCCCGCTCACATATTGATTCGAAAAATTATGGAATTTGAAACCTAGCAATAACTTGTCATCACGGATCCAACAAAAGTGGTTTCGTCGAAAACCGAGGTCGTTTGCAAAATGGTCATTTTTAAGGGCCAGAATTCCATAGCGACTATTCTGAAATTTCAACTGGATATATCTTTTGATTCCCGCTATGAAATTTCGATTTTTCGGATTCGTTGGAAAGATATTCACAATTAGATTCTATTATTTTTGGTTTCACAAAAATCCGGTTTATTTTGCACCCGGTACATTCATTTGAATTTTGAAATCTAATTATCGAACTACCGCGCCATTTTCAATTCCTTTTATATATAAATAAATCATATATATTCTAATGACGACGAATATAAATATATACAATCGAATTCCATTCAAACTAAATTTTTCTCGTCGTTTTTATTTAAAATATTCATTTTAAATATTCAAAGTTCATTAAAATTGCCAAAACAAAAATTTTAAATTGGCCCAGATTTCCGGGTTATTACAGTCTGCCTCTTAGTATATACTTTATCTAGAAAATAAAATTAAAGTGAGAAGTTCTCACCTTTGGGATCCACTCCTTCAGTTTTATTTCTGAATATCTGAACCGTTTTGATTTGTTTTCCACTAGTTCCATCGCAATCCTTTTCACACTGTTCATGGCAAAAATCATATTTTTAATATGATGTTCATATATTTAAAAATCGCATTTTTATTTTTCTATTCAAATAATAAAAATCATATTTTTATCTCTTCGTTATATATATACATATATCATATTTTTAATTCACTAATTATATAAAAATAATATTTTTATATTCTCTATTCATATAAATAAAAATCTATTTTTTTAGATTAACAAAAATCTAATCTTTTCTACTTTAAAAATCTAAGATTTTCCTAAATTAAAAATCAAATCTTTATTTAAATTAAATATCAAATTTTTATTACTTCTCAAACAAAATAAAAATCAAATTTTTATTACTTTTCAAACTAATTTTAAAAATATATTTTAAAAATATAAAAACTGATTTAAAAGAATATATTTTTAACATATAAAAATTGATTTTAAACAAATGTTTTCCTTTTTAAAAATCTGAAAACAACAATGCTTTATATTTTTAAAAACTAAAAATAAACAATGTGGTTTTACCTAAAGAAAACTGAAGTCAAACAATGTTTTACATGAATAAAAACTGATTTAAAAACTATGCTTTTTTACTATATAAAAAAAAAAATATATATACTTACAGGGTTTTTTTTTCCAGTGAAGGGGAGGTGTTTCACGGCTGGCGGAGGAGGGTCGTGGGTTGCATGGGGTTCATCGGAGGGTCTAATTTGGGGATAATGGGTTTCTAATCGGAGAAGGAGGTGACTCGGAAGAAGCGGCGGTGGCTACGGGAGGTCAGCCGGAGGTGGCGCTGGTTGGTAGAAGGCGGCGGCAGGGGTGGCGATTGCCAGGGGCGGCGGCGCATCGAACGAGATGTGCGAGTTCTTTTTTTTTTGTTTCGACTGATTTGAAAACAATGGGGGGGCTGAGAGGGCAAAGGAGATAGAAGGGGGAAAATGTAAAATTAATTATTTATTTAATTTAATTCTCTAGAAGTTAATTTTTCATTTGAATTCCAAATCGAATCCGATGACTGACTCCCCTAATTAATTACTCCCATTCCGAACACAATGAGATATGTTTCGTAAGCCAATTCGGCTGTTTCGATTAGTATCCATTAAGATTAAAATATAAATTAGTATATATTGAATTGAACGCACATTTTAATTTACTGGGGCCACATACAGACTCCAAAAATTCTAGAAAAATAAATCTGGCTATGTTTTAATGATACGACCCTAAAAAACTAATTTCATCGAATTTGGAGACCGTTTGAAAAATGGTCATTTTCCAGCTGAATATATTCAAACAAAAATGACCAAATACATTTAAATTCACCACGCTGACATATTAATTCCAAAAATTCTGAAAATTGGAATCCAGCAATAATTTGACATTCCGGATTTAACAGAAGTGGTCCCGTCGAAAACGGAGGTCGTTTGCCAAATTTCTATTTTTAGGGGCTATATTTCCATAGCGACTATTCTGAATTTTCAAGTGGACATAATTTCTTACTCCCGCTATGATTTCAGATTCGTTGGAAAGCTGTATTCGAACAAATTCAAATATTTCTGGTTTCACTAAAATTCGGTTTATTTTGAATTCTGTACATTGATTTGAAATTTGAAATCGAATTTTCAAACTACCACGCCATTTCCAATTCCTTTTATAATTAAAATAAATATTTATATTCTAATTTTGATTTAATACGTGCTAATTCTATTCAAAATAAATATCTAATTGTTATTATTTAAAATAAATCATTTTAAATATTTAAAATTTATTAAAATTGCTAAATAAAATTTTTAAATTGGTTCTGATTTTCTGGGTTGTTACAAAGTAGGAGGTGATATTTTATTCATATCATATCATAAACAAACATGAAAATGAAGCCCTATTTATAGGCATGCCATTAGAAATGAAAGTTTCAATAACAACCTTGTAACATTGGTGTATTCACTCTTATAAATTTACATATATTATAACATATAATATTATTTTCATTAGAAGAGGTGCAACCTACCCAACAACCTTAAAGGGAGAGCGAGCAATCTTTGATTAAACCAATAAAATCAATTAAATTCGATCAGTTTGGCTTTAAAGCAAGATAGATTCATAATCGAACCATAAAAAATTTCAATTTAATTATTGGTTTTACCAGATTAACCATACTTTTATTATTTTTTCAAATTACTAATATTATAATAAGGACATTGTTATTAACACTCCAAATATTGTTAAGGAGAGACAATTTTTTTAAAAAAATATTGTTAAGGGGAGTACCAATGAAGAAAGTAGCCCCTTAACAAATAAAGGTAGTTTTACCTTATTACACATTTAGGCTTAATTTCACTCTTCTGTTCATTAATCTAATTTTTAATAGTTAATCAACAGTATTAGTTGTGTAGAAATCAAACCCTAATCAAAAAACATAAACAAAAAAGATAAACGTTTTTGGAGGAATAGGATCGAATTTTTTTTTGTCGACATAAATATGATTAGTTTTATAATTACGGATGCAATGCACCGAAATGATTATTAAATTTTGACATATCACTGTTGAATACATATATAATTGATTACGTGTTGCATTTGGTGCATTGGTAACAAACTGCTTATTTTAATTCGATTTCCCTTGTCGAATATGTTTTTTTAATCTGGTTTGAAGGGGCAATCTAGGAATATTGAGTAGTATGAATAATATATTTGTGTAGCCCTTAATAATTTTTTGAAGATGGGAGTGTTTTTTTAAAAAAGAATGATCCCCCCTTAACTATGGTTGGAGTGTCAATAACAGTACCCTATAATAAATTTTTAAGGCCAATTTGTTGACTTAAATATTTTTTATACATTATATATTTGTCAAAATTTCAATTAGAAAGTGTAAGAATACTAAATAAGGATACCTTTCATTTTATTGGTTTAACAACTTTCATTGCTAGATAAATCAAACCTACCTAACTCTCATTCCTATTCCATCAATTAAAATATAGACGTACTAATAAGCAATATAATACTAGTGCATGGCTATTAAGGGTCATTGGTTATTTTCTACTTCGTATTTTGTTAAAATGTTGTCTAGTTCGATTAAAGTTGTTGAAAAATTATACTCTATTCTATGAGTTAATGAAAGAAAATGTTGCAATTTAAATCTACAAGAAGAAAAACATACTTTAAAAAAAAAAAGAAACCTTACGTACATGTGTGATTACATTTCAAGATTTGATGTCGAAACTGGCCCAACATGGGCTCATCCAGTGTACCTTAGACTAATATTGAATGTCAAAAATCTGAAATTTTAGCCATTTTATTAAAAAATTAAATTGATTTATACTAGTAGGAAAAACAAATAATGCACAAATGGATAAATTATATCAATGTGATTAAAGCATGATGGAATGCATAATTATTATTGTCCTAAATTATTTTAGATAGTGTTCTCCTTTTTGATTTATTTAAGACAAATTAGCATCCATGATATAACACCATGCCCGAAAAATTTGTTAAATTCAGTAACTACTGTAGATGGAGAAGAACGGAGTTCATAATTGGTGGTAGGGAAAGCTTAGGCTACATTTGATTTATTGTTTTAGTTTTGATTTTTTTTTTTGATATAAAAATGTGCATGATACATTTATATTTTTGTGCCGATCAGTTCAGAGAACAATGCTAACCTATAAAAAAAATGCCCTTTTCCATATTTTAATGCTTTAGAAAAAAATAATTGTATAGAAAAATATTCATCGTTTTGTCCTCCGTTTCCTTTGTCATATGTTATCTTTGAAACATACAAATCTTACAGGAAACATAAAAATACCAAATGTTGCATATTGAGTCGGGATGACTGATATGTATAAAATATGTAATCAATTAAAGTTATGTGACCACAGCATTAATTGTACATGCATATGGCTAGAATCACTAATTATACGATATCTTGATAATGAATGTGTCCATTATTTTGTGAATAAACAAGAAATATATGCATGTGACTTTTCCAGTGATAACAGAGGATCGCACAACAAACTTACCATATTCTGGGAGTTTATGAAGTAGGATGTCGAATTTCATCAGAACAACGATTATTTTCTCATATATCAATTTATTTGTACATAAAAGACACCCTATTACTTTTGATCATACTACAAGACACATTAGATCTTCTAAACGTATCAACACTCTGATTTGTATCTAACTTTAAAAACTCATAAAAGACTTCATACACTAAACTGGTTCCACCAAGAAGCCACTATAGACCGATTAATGTAAAATATGAGAGAGATAAATTTGCAATAGAACAATAATGTACCAAATAAAATTATATGTACATAAGTTGAAAGCTCACAAAACATTTAATTTGTTAGCTAACACTAGCATCGCCTACAATCCAGATTGTCGTACCAGCAAACGAACTTGCAAAAACATCGACCAATCCAGATGAAAGATAACCATCAAACAAATAGTGTGTCTTAGCTTTATGATTAATTGTCTTATTGATTATAATAATAGCAATGAATCCATAAATTCCAAGAACTCCATCCACAACAACATGCTTTCATTACAAGCTTTGGTCTCATTACCCCAATTGTCGTTGCTCCCACTTCACTCTTAGTTGTTAGATAGGCTGCTTTTATACCTTAATTACTTATGAGTATATGAATGATCTAAATAATAAAAACTATGACAAATGAAAAACAAAGAATAACATGAAATAGGAGAAAGTTAATAGATATATATTTTAAAGAACATAAATTAATGTGATCACGACGAAACAAAGTCAAACCTATATGATAACCAAATAATTTGTTTGGCAACTACTTGTTGCAAAATCACTTACAACCTACTTGCCTCAAAAATAACTTATAAGTCATAAGCAACAAAGAGTTGCTTATTAAGTTAGCTAATATTTTGACTTATAAGTGAAAAGATAAGTAGTTACCAAACACATTTTTGATAGGTTTACCCAAAGTAAATATGCAGAGGAAGAAGTTGTTTCCAAACGGAGTCAAAAAAGGAAAAGAAAAAAAAGAATGGAAAGAAACTCAAAATCTAAGCTCACAGGGGAAGGAAAGGGTGGCGGCTACATAAGGAACCGAATGAATTTGGTGGCTACATCTCCATTCAATGTGACCAGTGAATTGAGTTCAAAAATTGTAAAATCGTACGATTTGAAATGCATTTCAAATCGAAACGCATGCTTCCTGATCTGAAACTTAGTTTGAATCGCAACCTCTGAAAATCGTACATGTGATAACCCCAACTTCCATGGTTCGAAAGTAAGGATAATCATTTGGAATGCAACATATTTACAACAAAAACAGATCTCAGATAATTATCATAACACATAAACCATTGCAGTGGAAATAAATGTCATCAGCATCATAATATCCAATACATCAGAGTACGCAGTACAGGATACAACTTAGCCAAATAAAGAGTCTCAACAAAAGGAAAATAAGTTTCAATGGAAAAGAAACAAGTCTCAAACTCCATTACATACATCAAAGCTACGGAAGATAAAATGTCTCAAAGCAGAAGTAAAAACTAGAGAAATTGTCATAACCCGGAAAATGTGAACCAATTTAAAATTGGTTATTGTCATAGAATTTGAACAATTGAAATAGCATATTTCCATAAAATAATGAAATGGGGATAGTGAGGCAGTTTGAAAATTTGAATACAAACTTTGTCTAATTGTACCGGGTGGAAAATATAACAGATTTAGTGAAACCAAAAATATTTAAATCTGTTTATGAATACCTTTCTAACGAATCTGAAAAATCGAAGTTTCATAGCAGGAATCAAAAGTTATGGCCAAATGAATTTTCAGAAAGGTCGCTATATAGAATATATAGCCCTTGAAAATAGATATTTTGCATACGACCTCGGAATTCGACGAAACCACTTTTATTGGATCCAGGATGTCAAACTACTGCTAGGTTTCAAATTTCATAATTTTTGAAGCTTGTATATGAGCGGGGAAAAAGAAAACGTGATTGGTCAATTTCTGCTAAAATGGGTCGACCTGAAAATGGCCATTTTGCATACGATCTCAGAATTCGACGAAACTGGTTTTATTGGGATCGTATCATCAAAACAAAACTAGATTTATTTTTCTGAAATTTTTCGATTCAGTTTGTGGCCCTGGCAAATTGAAATGTACGTTCAAATTGAATATTAAATGTATTATACTTTAATTTGAAAATTAACTGACTGTAACAGTCGAATTGGCCAACGAAACATATCCCATTGTGTCCGGAATAGGGGTATTTAGCTAGCGGAGACAGTCGTTGGGTTGAAATTGGTGTACGTTGGTTAAAAAGGGATATTTTGGGAATTTAAAATTAAATATAATAGAAAAAACCTTCACTTTCTCTCACATCAGAAAAATCGGTCAAACCATAAGGAACGAACGACGGAAACGCTTTCAAAACTTCCAGGACTGATCGTCGCCGCCACATGCGTTTTCGCCACCCCTTCCAGTTTGCTTTTCCGTTCGCCTTTCCCCCCTCTTTCAATCAACCCAAGCCTCGACTGAAACCATCCAGTATTTGCGTCGAATTCCAGCTAGGAAGTCGCCAACTTTGGAGCTCCGCCGAGCCACATAGGGACCATAGAGTTCCTGCCACCACAGGCGCTGGAAAGCCTGTTCGAAGATCTTCGACGTTGCAGCATCCGATCGTGACGAAACTGCACAGATCGATCGAAAAATAAAAACATAGTTTCGAAGGTTTGAAAAATATCTGCTCTGAAATTTCTGAATTGAGAAAAACACTTTTAAGTGTTGCAAAACTTTGAAAAATCATATCTTTTTAATGTGTTAACGAAATTCGATGAAATAGGAAACATCGGGACCGCAGAGAGGCTCTCTACCATCTAGCAGAAGCCGCGGATTTTTCTGATCTTCATACGGTTTTTAGCACTTCAAAAACCAATGTGAGGAATCTAAATTAAATTGTGTGAATGGAAATCGTGTTGTATAAATTATATAAGCGAAGTATAAATTATATACGCATTGTATACCTCATGTACATGTGTTGTATAAGTTACATTAGCGATGTATAAATTATACAAGCGTTGTATGAAACATATATGCTTTGAATTGTGATGAAATGCAAGTGAATTATAGAAATAATATATATATATATACTCCCCTCGTCCACAGACCATGGACGATATTTATTGCTTGTGATTGGCGTGATATTATATGGTATGACAAATGGTTGGAAATAATTGTTTGTGGTTGATATTGTGGTTGAAAAATACCTTTGTGGTTGAAAAATACCCTCTTGTGGTTGAAACAAATCAGAGTAGAATTGTGGAAATGAAAATAAAACATGCCGCCTGCGTGCGAACTAGATGCATGATTCCCCATTGTCGAAAACCGTGAGGATTTAAGGTAGAGTGAGGAGCCGTACTAGGGACGGTCCCGGTTTTAACTACCCTGCCGTTATGCTGCCGAAATTTTCTGAAATATTCATGTGTTAGAATAATTTTCATTTGTTGAAATTAATTACATATGTTGAAACCAATATTCATGTGTTGAATTGAAATTCATTCGTTGAGTTGAAATTCATGTGTTGAATGTTATTCGAATTTTAAACAAATAGATTTAACGATAAAAATCACTTTTTTATATATATACAAACTATAGAGAATATTCATGTGTTGAATTGAAATTCATGCGTTGAGTTGAAATTCATGTGTTGAATGTTATTCGAATTTTAAACAAATAGATTTAACGATAAAAATCACATATTTTTATATATATACAAACTATAGAGAATATTCATGTGTTGAATTGAAATTCATTCGTTGAGTTGAAATTCATGTGTTGAATGTAATTCGAATTTTAAACAAATAGATTTAACGATAAAAATCACATTTATATATATATATACAAACTATAGAGAATATTCATGCGTTGAATTAAAATTCATTTGTTTAATTGAAATTCATGTGTTGAATATTACTAGTATTTTAAAATAAATTGAATAGATAATAAAAATTACATTTTTATTGTGAATATGAAGTGTTAAAAACATCTAAGTGTTGAATAAATATTTTTGATGATAAAAATATTACTTTTATCATGTATACGCTTTGGTAAAAATACACACGTGTAGAAATAAATATTAGTTTGCTAGAAATATTAATATTAGCGTTGTTCTGCATATATATACATGTGTCGAACAGGAGAAATGGATTAGCTGTAGAGTAAAAAAATTATTTGCGTGCCCGACAAATAGGTAAGCCTTGATGAGTTGGCTGCGCAATTTTATTTTTATATCAACTCCTGTGAATGCCAATGGATGCGGAGTGCTGGTTATTCTGTGTGAAATAATAAACATCGCCATAGGATAGTAACAATTAATTTTGAACTACACTACATGGCATACTCCTTGACGATAGGCATACTTCATCATATTCCACATAAGCATTTGGATCTTGTGTGACGAGGTTAAAGATTTACCATACGAGCGAGAGGCTTGTATGGCGATGATTATATACTACAGGTTGAACTGATGACTGATATGGACTATATAAAATATAACGATAAATTGCCAGATTAATAAAAACCCCACACGGGTCTGGAGTTGACAATAATCACGTCTCTGTAGTCACTAGATACGGCACATGGACTATTTATTCCCACACGGGACGAGGTGATGAGGATTTATCCTATGGAGTAATTAAAAATACACGCTCCCTCAGGCTTGACAGGGTGACAAGAATTTATTCTCTGGAGTTATTATCTATACACGCTCCCATGTAAACACCAGAATATATCACTATAAATATGTGGATGCTTTATAGGATTTATTGGGTACCTAACACGGCCCAATAAATTTCCAAACCCCTTCATGTACAAAGGAGGTTATGGCGAAATTTTTCGAAATATAAAGGCGTTAGGGAAATATTTGAAGTGAAAACGATGTTAAAATATTTGAAGTGAAAACGATGTTAAAATATTTGAAGTGAAAACGATGTTGAAATAAAGAAGTGAAAACGATATTGAAATTAAAGAATGAACTATATTTTTATATGTATAAATATAAATAGAATGGAAAGGAATCGAAGCCGTGTAGTTCGTGTTTTGAAATCGTAATTTGAATCGATTAGTATGAGAAATCCGACCATCGGATTTTCCCGAAACTGCAACCGCTGGGTTCGCCTTGGAAATATCTTTCCAACGGCACCAACTTTGTAAAAATCCAACGGTTGGATTGTCTGGAATATTTAATTCAAATCTCAAGAAAAATAGCGCCAGAATCGTTTATATTTATATATAAATATAAATATAATTAAATTAAATCGAATAACGACGCTGCAGTTTGAATTTCGAAACTGTAACTTCAAACGACTAGTGTGGAAGATCCGACCGTCGGATTTTCACGAAACTGGAACCGTTGGGTTCGCTTTGGGAATATCTTCCCAGGGACATAGACTTTGTAGAAATCCAACGGTTAGATTTTCCGATATGTGTAAAACAAATTAGGGGAAAAACAGCGCCAGTGCCACGGCACGACCTGAAACGTCGTTTAAGTAAATATGGCCATTTTTAAATAAATAAAAATGGCGAAAATCGTTTTAAAATATTATAAGCAACATAGATTGGAAATAAACCAATTTGTCTTGATCTGCTTGATATTTGATGGTTGTATGTGTTTGACACGAAAATTATACTAAAGAACTGAAATATGAATGTCGAATAATATAACCATGGAAAGAATTGATTTGAATTCTAATTACGTAAATTATTTGAAAAGGCCGAGCTAACCCTCATTTCAAATAATTGATCGAATGATTTGAAGGCGAAAATACAAAGACGATTCAAGACCGACGATCTTCGCATCGGTTGGATGGGCGCTGCTGAGGTTCCTGATTGGAGTAGCTACCGTGAAGGAACGAAAGTAGTAGCCGTCTGAACGTATGTGTTGATTGTACGGATATACGAGGAATTTGGTGCCTCCAGTTTCGTTCAGACCCAAAACGGACTTGTAAATGGACAGTGTGTCTGACATTGGATTTTGTTCTATACTGATTGATCTCTGTTAAATATATATCTGTTTGGTGGCGGAGAATTTATTCTTTTGCTTAACGCCCTTCTCTGAGACGTACGAGCTCAGAGGTTATATATCGATAGAAATCAGTCGTATGGAGTGGTTTGCCTATGTGGCATGCCAAGATGTAGTGATCAAGGCTTCTGTTGCAAAGAAAAGTCTTGTGCTCGATGATCAAAGCACGACCTACATGGCCTGGCTTTGTGTATAGCGTGGATTCGCGAGCCTCACACCTTGGTATGAGTTAAAAACGGGATAAGGACCGCTAGGAGAGAACGACATTTCTTTCCAGCTATGGTGGTGTCAGTGACCTACCATCCCTGACATTTATATCTACTTTTCACCTTTGTGGTTGTTGGAATGCGAGGCGCCTCGATTTTAGGACTGTAAGGACCGGGAAACGTGTGTTCAGGAATAACTAATCCTCAAACGTAAGAGAGGACCAGCCCAGCCGATCCAAGGGTTACCCAGAGTGCGTAGTCCTGAGCCATTTGTTAGAATGTCTCGAAGCGGAGAGGAGCTTGCCCCTTGCCTCGACTCATGACGGAAATCCAATTTCCAATACGAGATAACGGATTTGATTGTAACTTATGTATGGCGACATAGTGGCATGGGACGCTCATGTCGTCTATGATTGATATTTATGATGCTATTCGTTTTTGAAACATATATGCACTAGTAATGAGACGACTTCCGCCGTTAATCGGGAGGGAGGAAAAAAGGATTTTAAAAAAAAAATATGATTGGTCGGGGGAGTTTTATAGGGGTTTTCTGACATGACCACCAATCTAAACCCAACGACTGTCGTCCCTAGCGTTTTACCCCCATTCCGAACACAATGGGATATGTTTCGTAGGCCCATTCGACTGTTTAAGCCAGTTTTCCCTCAAATTAAAATATAAAACATTCAATATTAAATTTGAACGTACATTTCAATTTGCCAGGGCCACAAACTGATTCGAAAAATTCTAGAAAAATAAATCTAGCTATGTTTTGACGATACGGTCCCAATAAAACTAGTTTCGTCCAATTCTGAGACCGTTTGCAAAAAGGCCCATTTCTGGTCGATCCAATTAAACTGTAATTGATCAAAACACGTTTTCCCTTTCCACGCTCACATACTAGCTTCAAAAATTATGAAATTTGAAACCTAGCAATATCTTCACATCCCGGATCCAACAAAAGTGGTTTCGTCGAATTCCGAGGTCGTATGCCAAATGGCCAATTTCACGGGCTATATAACTTCCATAGCGACCTTTCTGAAAATTCATTTGGCCATAACTTTTGCTTTCCGTTATGAAAATTCGATTTTTCAGATTCGTTAGAAAGGTATTCACTAACAGATTTAAATATTTTTGGTTTCACTCAAATCTGTTTTGTTTTGCTCCCGGTACAGTCCGACAAAGTTTGAATTCAATTTTTGAAACTGCAGCTCCATTTCAGGCCTTGTTTATAATTAGAATTAATTATATTCATTTTCAATTGTCGATTTAAACTCAGTTTTCATTGCTATTATTTAAAATATTTATTTTAAATATTTAAAATCCATTATTTTAGCCAATTAAATTTTTTTAAATTGGTTCAGTTTTTCTGGGTCGTTACAATCTCCCCCACTTAAAACTTTTCGTCCCCGAAAAGGAACAAAGTCGAAAGTGGTTTGATTAATCAACTCTACGTCCGATCTGGCTTCCATTCTCCAACTTTGCAGTTTCTGAGAATTTTCAAATTCTTCAAAAATTTGGCTAACACCCGAAATTTTCGAAAAATTTCGCCATAACCTCCTTTGTACGGGGAGAGGTTTGGAAATTTATTGGGCCGTATTAGGTACCCAATAAATCCTAATAAGCATACACAAATTTATAGTGATATATTCTGGTGTTTACAGGGGAGCGTGTATTGATAATAACTCCAGAGAATAAATTCTCGTCACCCTGTCAAAGCCTGAGGGAGTGTGTATTTTAAATGCTCCAGAGGATAAATCCTCGTCACCTCATCCCGTGTGGGAAATAAATAGTCCATGTGCCGCATCTAATAACTAGAGAGACATGATTATTGTCAACTCCAGACCCGTGTGGGGTTTTTATTAATCTGGCAATTTAATCGTTACAATTTAAATATCAGTCATTAGTTCAACCTGTAAAATATAGTCATCGCCATACAAGCCTCTCGTTTGTATGGTAAATCTTCCACCTCGTCACACAAGCTCCAAATGCTTATGTGGTATATGATGAATTATGCCTATCTTCTGAAGTATGCCATGCAATGTAGTTCAAAATTAATTGTTACTATCCTATGGCGACATTTATTTTTACACACAGAATAACCAGCACTCCGCATCCAATGGCATTCACAGGAGTTGATATATTAATATTTCGCATCCAACTCATTAAGGTTTACCTATTTGTCGGGCACGCAAATAAAATCTTTACTCAACAGCTATCCATTTACCTGTTCAAACATATATAATACACATATATATATTTCTATTTATTTTCTAAACAGTTCAATGTGTGATATAATCGAATAAATTCTACCATTCAACCTCTTATTAATTAAATTAACAATCATTTCAATAATCTAATTAATCTAATTTACTATCACACAACACAAACAACAATCAAATCATTTTTAACTTTTCAAAAATATACTAATCAATTTCTATATTCTTTAAAAATCATTCAGACTATAGAATTAAAAGTGCACATCCTTGGAAAGAAAATAACAACAGAGTAGAGAACAGAGATATCCACTCGGCATCTAGGATAAGCTTTCTGAATGCTCTCCTCGGTTTCCCAAGTACAATCTCGCGGATATCCACTCCATTTCACTTTGACTAAGCGAACCTTCTCGTTCCTCAGCTATTTGGTTTCTTTGCCGATAATCTTTAGCAGCTCTCTTCTCACAGCTAGTTCTGGAGTAATTTCAATATCCTGTTGAGCTGCTTCTTCCACGATCAAGCCTGGATCATGAACGTGCTTTCGAAGTTGAGATATATGAAATACATCATGAACTCCAGGCAACCAGTCAGGCAGTATGACCCTATAAGCGAGAGTTCCGATCCGTTCCAGAATAGGAAACGGACCAATGAATTTGGGCGCCAACTTTCTAGTTTTACCGAACCGGATAACTCCTCTCATCGGCGATACTTTCAAATATACGTAGTCGCCAACAACAAATGATATATCTCTTCTTCTCCTATCGGCATTGCTCTTTTGTCGGCTTTCAGCGGCCAGTAATCGTTTTTTAATAAAGTCGACGATGTCGGCAGCTTCTCGAATCATATCAGGCCACAACACAAGTCTATTACCAGGTTCGACCCAACAAGCAGGAGATCGGCACGGTCTACCATACAACGCTTCGAATGGCGACATTGTCAGGGTCGCCTGGTAGCTGTTGTTATATGAGAATTCAGCTAAATGTAGATGGTCTTCCCATGATCCGCCGAAATCCAGAACACAAGCCCGCAATATATCTTCTAAAATACGATTCACCCTCTCAGTTTGACCGTCTGTCTGAGGATGATAAGCGGTGCTCAAGTTCAACTTCGTTCCCAGCTCGACTTGAAATGCCTCCCAGAATTTGCTAGTGAATATTGTGTCTCTATCACTGACTATACTGAGCGGCACTCCATGTAGTCTAAGTATTTTCTTGAAGTATATCTGCGCCAGACTCTGAGCAGTTCTGTTTGATCTGACAAGTATGAAATGGGCGGTCTTCGCGAAGCGATCTACGATCACCCAAATACTGTCATTCCCTTTTCTGGTTCTGGGCAGACCATCAATGAAATCCATAGAAATATGTTCCCACTTCCAACCAGGAACGTCTAGCGGTTGTAACAATCCAGCCAGCTTCTGTTGGTCGCTCTTGACTAGTTGGCAAGTAGGGCATCGGCTAACGTATATTGAAACGTCCCTTTTCATAGCCTTCCACTAGAATGTTCGCATGAGATCGTTATACATTTTGGCTACACCAGGATGGATACTTAGCTTGGACTTGTGACACTCGTCTAACACTTCCCTTTTTAACTTTGGGATATCAGGAACACAAATCCTTCCTTTCTACCTCAGGGTCTCGTCATTATCTATTTGAAAACACGAGGGTTTGCCTTTCTGAATCCTTTTAATCATATCCTTAATAAAGTTATCCTCCTTCTGAAGAATAGATATTTTGTCAATCAAGGAAGTCGTGATAATAAAGCTGGCGATCATTACATTCTTTCGGCTTAACGCATCGGCCACGACATTGGCTTTCCCTGGAGTGTATATAATCTCAAAGTCATATGCTGCAAGAAACTCCAACCAACGTTGCTGCCTCAGATTCAAGTCCTTCTGGGTGAACAGATACTTTAACGACAAGTGATCTGTAAACAGTTCAAATCTCTCACCCAGAAGATAATGTCTCCAGATTTTCAAAGCGAACACAATAGGCAATAACTTAAGATCATGGGTTACGTAGTTTTTCTCATGCGGCTTCAGCTGACGGCTAGCATAAGCAATCACTTGACGCCTTTGCATTAACACTGTGCCAAGGCCTTCTCTAAAAGCATCAGTCCAGACTTTCAAATCCTGATTGCCATCGATGATGGTTAACACCGGAGCAGTCGTTAGTCTTAACTTTAGCTCTTCAAAAGCCTCTTCACTTTCTGGAGTCCATTTGAATTTAGAGTGTTTCTTTGTAAGCTTCGTCAAATGACCCGATATCTTCGAAAAGTTTTTACGAACTTCCGGTAATAGCTAGCCAATCCGAGAAAACTGCGGACTTCTGTGGGGGTACTGGGCTGTTTCCAATTTTGAATAGCTGTGATTTTACTTGGATCCACAGCAATTCCTTCTTTCGATACAACGTGGCCTAGAAATTTGACTTCTTCTTGCCAGAATATACATTTGGAAAACTTTGCTTTCAACACATTCTTTCTGAGAATTTCTAGGACCTGTTCCAGATGCTTTTCATGTTCGGCCTTTGATTTAGAGAAGATTAGAATATCATCAATGAAAACCAAAACAAATTTATTCAAAACTCCCCTGAACACTCTATTCATCAAATCGACGAAGTATGCTGGAGCGTTACACAAGCCGAACGACATTACTAACCACTCGTAGAATAAGTCAGGACCTCTGAATGCTGTCATTATAACACACTCTTCGGCAATTCGAAGTTGATGGAAACCTGTAGCTAGGTCCATTCGTGAAAATACTTGGGCGCCATTTAATCGATCCAACAAATCATCGATTCGCGGCAATGGATATTTGTTCTTTATTGTCTGCTTGTTCAAATCACAATGATCCATACATAGCCATAGAGTACCGTCAGATTTTGGGACAAACACCACTGCTGCTCCCCAATCAAAGAAACTGGGCCTGATTAGACCCTTCCATACTAGCTGTCGTGTTTGATTGTCAAGTTCTTCTTTCTCTTTCAAGGACATTCTTTGAATAGCGTGAACTACCGGCCTTGCATTCGGAATCAAAGCAATCTTAAAATCTATTTCTCTCTGTGGAGGCAAACGAACCACTTCTTCGAACACATCCACATAGTTCTTGACAACAGGGATGTCTTTGATGAGGTCAGGAATATTCTCTGCGACTTCAGGGATATTTTCTATTTGAGATGGAGAAACATTCAAAGCTGCCCAGAAGTCTTTTCTATTAGCATTCTGACCTTCACAGGGAATGGTTATATAATCACCTGATTTAATCTTCGCCTTTACGACTCTGTCGGCGCATTTAACTTCAGCTTCATATTTGGTCAACCAGTCTAACCCCAAGATAAGATCAAACTCTGTAAAATTCATGACGGCCGCGATGGTAGGGAACCGATAACGAGAGAAAGAAACCGGCACTCCACAAACCCAACTGAGATCAATGGAACCCCCAACCGAATTCTGGACAGTCATTGGTTCTTTGAGCTTCTTCAAATTCAAATCTAGTTTCTTAGCTGCATTCTTGGCAATGAAGCTTCGTGACGCGCCTGTGTCAAACAGTACTTTAACTGGGATGTCTTTGACAGTTAGTGTGCCTTCTAAAACATCTGGCCTTTCCAGGCCCAGAAGTTTCTGCTATTTCATTTATACGTACTGCTTCAGGTTCCTTTGAGAGTTGGCACTCCCGTGCAATATGACCTACTTGATGACACTCATGGCATGTCCTTTCACCATGTGGGTTCCTTTTCTTAGTAGATTCGGATTCATTCTTCTTCTGTTTCTTTAAAGATTTACATTTTCTGGACAAATGGCCCTGTTTATTGCAGTTAGAGCATGTGGCAGCTGTTACTGGTTCCCTCTTAGATTTAGCCCTTTTCCTCTTGGCACTGGGCTTATTACTGATCTCAGACATCGTACTGGCCTCAGGACAATCAGTTTCAGACTCAATTTTATCACTCGAGCTGACTTCTTCATTGTCGCGCAACATGCCTTTCTTATGAAGATCTTCATACTGATAAGCCATATAAATCATTTCTGAAAAAGGAAGCTTCACATTCCTCATTAAACTGTTCTGATATTTTCTTTGCAGGCCATGAATAAATCTCAGATTCTTCCTCTTTGGGTCTTTAATCAGATGAGGAGCAAAGTGAGAAAGTTCGTTGAATTTCTTATGATATTCTGGGATGGTCATATCGCCTTGTATCAGATAAGAAAATTCGTCGCACAATCGGTCAGTCGCTTCTAGAGGAGTAAATCTTTCTAGGAAAATCACTTTGAATCTGTCCCAGGTGATATCACCTTCTGGATTATTCTCAATAACTGAATCCCACCAGAACAAAGCTTCATCTTTGAGTGCCCAGGAGGCCAGTAATCTTTTCTGGTCATCCCTCAATTTTAAACCATCAAAGATTTTCTCAGCAGAGCGAATCCAAGCCTGTGTTTTCATAATAGATTCTTCACCAGAGAACGGTATTCCACCTATATTTCGATATTTGATTAATAGGGTCTCAATATCCGGTTCTGCATTCCTTCTGTTTCTGACACTCATTTTCTCGTACTTCTGCAAATAGCATATCAAGAGTCAGGTTACAGAAAAGATATTTTAAAACATAGAAAAAAATACTTCAAATGTAAATGTGTCTATCGAGGTGTAATTTCATTCTGCTTTACTCATACTAGGATATTACTGATCCTATCTGTATAGAGTTACCCGTCCTAGAACACTACTGGTTCTATTTCTGACGAGTTCGTTAATATGTTATATTCCAGAACTAAGCTTAACCAAAGCTCTGATACCAAATGAGACGACTTCCGCCGTTAATCGGGAGGGAGGAAAAAAGGATTTTTTTCTTTTTTTAAAATATGATTGGTCGGGGGAGTTTTAAAGGGGTTTTCTGACACGACCACCAATCTAAACCCAAAGACTGTCGTCCCTAGCGTTTTACCCCCATTCCGAACACAATGGGATATGTTTCTTAGGCCCATTCGACTGTTTCAGCCAGTTTTCCCTCAAATTAAAATATAAAACATTCAATATTAAATTTGAATGTACATTTCAATTTGCCAGGGCCACAAACTAATTCGAAAAATTCCAGAAAAATAAATCTAGCTATGCTTTAACGATACGGTCCCAACAAAACTAGTTTCGTCGAATTCTGAGACCGTTTGCAAAAAGGCCCATTTCTGGTCGATCCAATTTAACTATAATTGATCAAAACACGTTTTCCCTTGCCACGCTCACATACTAGCTTCAAAAATTATGAAATTTTAAACGTAGCAATTACTTCACATCCCGGATCCAACAAAAGTGGTTTCGTTGAATTCTGAGGTCGTATGCAAAATGGCCAATTTCACGGGCTATATAACTTCCATAGCGACCTTTCTTAAAATTTATTTGGCCATAACTTTTGTTTTCCATTATGAAAATTCGATTTTTCAGATTCGTTAGAAAGGTATTCACTAACAGATTTAAATATTTTTGGTTTCACTCAAATCCGTTCTGTTTTGCACCCGGTACAGTCCGACAAAGTTTGAATTCAATTTTTGAAACTACAACTCCATTTCAGGCCTTATTTATAATTAGAATTAATTATATTCGTTTTCAATTGTCGATTCAAACTCAGTTTTCATTGCTATTATTTAAAATATTTATTTTAAATATTTAAAATCCATTATTTTAGCTAATTTAAAAATTTTAAATTGGTTCAGATTTTCTGGGTCGTTACAAGTAATAATATCAAATGATTTTTCTTTACACGTATTAAGCATATTTGGCCATTATAAGGTAAAACTCTATCCTCCGGCTTGCGTTACATTGTATGATGGGACTTGAGTCTTATAAGGGTTACATTCTTTCTAAAAGCATTGCGTTGTTGTAAAGAATTTACTTTATTTTAAATGCACCAGCAATCACTGGAGTAAACCCGTTCCGCGAAAGTGGCATGGTCCTATGATTTGCTTATTACTATTGTTTAAACTGTTAAGTAGATTTCTCACACCAGTCCCCATGACTGACTCGTTGTTTGTTTCACTTTGCAAATGCGGGTGCCCTTATTTTCACACGGGCAGCCTAGATCACAGGTGATAGGTTGTTTTGGCTCAGCACTGTAGTATGGAGTGCACTTTTGGCTCATGGCAAGGCTGACTTCACCGAGATGACTTTGACATTATCCCCCATTATTGTATATGTATTATGATTCCGCCACAGGCGATCCAGACTATTTTACTTCCAATGTTTATTATCGTATGTATATGTACAGCCTTCGGCGAGGTAGACTGATACCCTTATTATGTCTCACTGTATGTATATATTCTGCCTATGGCGATGGTGACTGATCATTCCCCCTTTTATTCACTAAGTTATATCCTACGTTGTGCTATTCTGATGTTGTTACATGTTATGAATCCGCTGTCATATCTATGTAAAATTATTCTCTTTATTGTTTTTGCTGCTATGATGATTGATGTGTTATATTCCAATGATTATCCTTAATACCGTCACACGAATTTTGGGATCGTCACAGTTGGTATCAGAGCTTTGGTTAACCTTAGTTCTGGAATCTAACACATTAAACACCTCGTCAGAATAGAATTAGTAGTGTTCTAAGGCGAGTAGCTCATTAGAGATAGGATTAGTGATGTCCTAGAATGAGCTAAGCAGATTAGCAAAACAATTTGATCAGCACATCATTATCTTTCCTTATGTTCCCCTTCTTTATCATATATGAAAGTTATCATTTATGTGAGCTTGACTCTTTTCTTGCTTATACAGTACTCTATCTGATGGCTACACGAGCAGCAGCAGCCAGAGGTGGCCGTGGAGGCTGAGCAGGCAGAGCAGGAGGACGGGGGAATATCCGTAGCTGAGGAGGTCCTTATTATACAGCCACCAGCACCCCAAGACTTTGAGCTAGACAGAGTAGCAAAGAGGTACAGGAACCTGGGAGGAAAGCCCTTTTCTGGCCTTGGTACGGTGACAAAGGCTATTGCTTGGTTGAAGACTTGTGAAAAGATTTTTGAGGGTATGGGATTGGGGACCCACAACAAGGCACGTCTAGGCATTTGGCTCTTACAAGAAGAAGCAGAGTTGTGGTGGGATGCCATCACCTCCGAAGATGTGGTATGTACTGTTAGGACCTGGGAGCAATTCAAGACCATGTTCAAGGAGAAGTTCGTACCTGAGCAACCTTAGAGCGGATGTGTGAGAAGTTTTCTAATCTCCAGCAGGGAGTTCTCTCTATCCAAGACTACCTCAACAAATTCACTCAGCTGTCGCGCTATGCTCCAGAGCTTATTATGACAACCAAAGCTAAGAACAAGAGGTTTATATTTGGGCTACGGCGCAAGTACCATGACAGGGCCATGAGCAACATCAAACTCTCATTCTCAGAATTAGTGGAAATGGCCTGCAATTATGAAGATCTAGATGAAAGACACTCAAACCAAGACCGCGCCAAAAGCCAAGCTGGAAACAAGCGCAAAGCTTCAGGAGATCAGCCAGAGTTCAGCATTTCAGCGGCTGCTACTCCGCAATCGGGAAAGATACCCAAAGGAAGCTGCTACAACTGCGGAAAGACAGGACATTTTTCTAATGTGTGTAAAGCCCCAAAGAAGCTAAAGGCAAATCCAGACCGCAGCTCAGCCGAATGCTACAACTGCCATAAGAAAGGGCACGATAGCAAAAATTGTCCTTTGAAGCAGAATGCACAAGTGGCTCATGTTTATGACGGGGAGACCCCGCTAGCTATCACAGATGGATGAGGTAAACCCAACGTCTTGGGAGGTACCCTTACCATTAAAAATATTCCTGTTTCTGTACTTTTTGATACTGGTGCATCACGTAGCTTCATTTCTGATAACACTGTTCACAAGTTAAAATTGAAACAAAGAAAGCTTAAAGAACCAATTAAAGTTCAAAACGCGATAGGAGGTTCAGTTAGTCTCAGTTCATATTGTAGAGTACCTATTTCCTTTTCTCGATACCGATTTCCTTTTAAAGTGATTGTCATGGACCTTTCTGAATTTGATGTTATACTGGGGCTGGACTGGTTGACAAAATATAAGGCCGAAGTTAGATGTGCCGAAAGAATCGTGAAAGTTAAAACAAAACTTGGGCATATCACTATACCATGTCTCGGTTCTGATCCGAATAGAAAAGAATTCTGGTCTGCCTTAGAAGTTACTCCCACTTCATTAGAAAAGATACTGGTCGTTAAAAATTATGTGGATGTGTTTGAAGAAGTCAAAAACTTACCTCCGCATAGAGAAATTGAATTCAGAATAGATCTAATTCCGAATGCTCGACCAGTAGTACATCCAATTAGAAGAATGGCCCCGAAAGAAAAAGAAGAGTTGGGTAGCCAAACTCGAGAATTGCTTTGGAAAGGTCTGATCAGACCAAGCTTTTCAGCTTGGGGAGCAGCAGTAGTGTTTGCCCCGAAATCATACGGTACTCTACGACTTTGTGTTGATTACCGAGATCTCAATAAGCAGACACTGAAGAACAAATATCCCTTGCCACGGATAGACGATCTATTAGCTCAATTAAATGGGGCGACAGTATTCTCCATGATGGACCTAGCTACAGGTTTCCACCAGTCTTGTATAGCCGAAGACTGTGTTCCTTTGACAGCCTTCAGGGGTCCTGATTTATTCTATGAATGGTTAGTAATGTCGTTCAGCTTGTATAACGCTCCAGCATACTTTGTCGATCTTATGAACAGAGTGTTCCGCGGTGTTTTGAACAAATTTGTTCTAGTCTTCATCGATGACATTTTAATCTACTCCAAGTCAGAAGGCGAGCATGCAAAACATTTAGAACAAGTGTTGATAATTCTGAGGAGAAATGTCTTGAAAGCTAAATTTTCTAAGTGTGTCTTCTGATAGGATGAAGTTAAGTTCCTAGGCCATGTCGTATCAAAGGAAGGGATTGCTGTAGATCCAAGCAAAATTACAGCGATTCAGGACTGGAAACAGCCTACTACCCCCACAGAAGTTCGAAGTTTCCTTGGATTGGCTAGTTACTATCGGAAATTCGTTCAGGATTTTTCAAAGATATCTGGTGTATTAACAAAGCTTAAAAAGAAGCATGAGAAATTCAAATGGACTACTGAATGTGAAGAAGCTTTCCAGGAGCTGAAACTAAAATTGACAACGGCTCCGGTATTAACCATTATATAAGGCAACCAGGACTTGACTGTATGGACAGATGCTTCTATTAGAGGGCTTGGCGCAGTATTAATGCAAAAAGGCCAAGTGGTCGCTTATGCCAGCCGTCAGCTGAAGCCGCATGAAAGAAACTATGCAACTCACGATCTTGAGTTGTTAGCTATCGTGTTTGCTTTAAGAATATGGAGGCATTATTTATTGGGTGAGAAGTTCGAGCTGTTTACTGATCATCAATCACTGAAGTATCTATTCACTCAGAAAGATCTAAACTTGAGACAACAGTGTTGGTTAGAATTCCTTGCAGCATACGATTTTGAGATTCTATACACTCCAGGGAAAGCCAATGTTGTAGCAGATGCGCTCAGCAGAAAGAATGAAATAATCGCCAGCTTTATCATTACTTCTTCGTTAGAAGATAAGATTACTATTCTCCAGAAAGACGATGAATTTATTAAAAGGATTAGCCAGTGGATCCGAGAAGGAAAAACTTCAAATTTTAGCCTAGATAGCCAAGGGGTCCTAAGATTATGAGGGCGAATTTGTGTGCCAGAAATTCCTGAGCTCAGAAGGGAAGTACTTGATGAATGTCACAAGTCTAAACTAAGTATCCATCCGGGAGTTAGAAAAATGTACAATGATGTCAAGCGTACATTCTGGTGGAAGTGTTAAAAAGGGACATCTCAATATATCTTAGCCGGTGTCCCACCTGTCAACAAGTTAAGAGCGATCAGCAGAAATTGGCTGGACTATTACAACCATTAGAAATTCCAGGATGGAAGTGGGAGCACATTTCGATGGACTTCATTGATGGTTTGCCTCGAACTAAGAAAGGAAACGACGGTATCTGGGTGATCGTAGATCTCTTCACGAAGACTGCCCAATTCATACCTGTCAGATCAAACAGAACAGCTCAAAGTTTAGCACAGATTTACTTCAAAGAAATAGTTAAACTGCATGGAGTGCCGCTCAATATAGTCAGTGATAGAGATCCCTTATTTACTAGCAAATTCTGGGAAGCCTTCCAGACAGAATTGGGAACCAAATTGAGTCTAAGCACCGCTTATCACCCTCAGACGGACGACCAAACTAAGCGGGTTAATAGAATTTTAGAAGATTTACTGCGGGCTTGCATTATTGATTTTGGCGGCTCATGGGAAGATCACTTACATTTGGCAGAATTCTCTTATAACAATAGCTATCAAGCAAGTTTGGGAATGTCTCCATTTGAAGCGTTATACGGTAGACCGTGCAGATCTCCCGCATGTTGGGTAGAACCTGGCAATAGACTTGTGTTAGGGCCCAATATGATTCGAGAAGCATCTGATAAAGTCGATTTCATTAAGAAGCGATTGAAAACCGCACAAAGCCGACAGAAAAGTTATGCTGATGCGAGAAGAAGAGATTTATCATTTGCCGTTGGCGATTATGTTTATTTAAGAGTTTCTCCAATGAGGGGAGTAATCAGATTTGGCAAAACTGGGAAGTTGGCACCGAGATTTATTGGTCCCTTTCCTATACTTGAACGGATTGGAACTCTTGCATATAGGGTTTCATTGCCTGATTGGTTGCCTAGTGTGCATGATGTGTTCCACGTGTCTCAACTCAGAAAACATGTGCATGATCTGGATCTTTTTGTAGAAGAAGCAACACAACAGGACTTGGAAATAACTCCAGAATTAGCAGTCAGAAGAGAGCCATTCAAGATCGTTGGCAAAGAAACTAGAGAGCTAAGGAGCAAAAAGATTCATTTAGTTAAAGTGCAGTGGAGTAGTGATCCTAGAGACTGTACTTGGGAGACCGAGGAAAGCATTAAACAAGCCTACCCCAAATGTAGAGTGGACATCTCTGACTAACTCCGGTGCAAGGTACCTTTACAATACTTTGCATTTACATTTTGTTTCCTACTTTGCTGTTGTTTCCTTTTCGGGGACGAAAAGTTTTAAGTGGGGGAGATTGTAATAACCCGGAAAATGTGAACCAATTTAAATTTTTTAAAATTGGTTATTGTCAAAGAATTTGAACAATTGAAATAGCACATTTCCATAAAATAATGAAATGGGGATAGTGAGGTAGTTTGAAAATTTGAATACAAACTTTGTCTGACTGTACCGGGTGGAAAATATAACAGATTTTAGTGAAGCCAAAAATATTTAAATCTGTTTATGAATACCTTTCTAATGAATCTGAAAAATCGAAGTTTCATAGCAGGAATCAAATGTTATGGCCAAATGAATTTTCAAAAAGGTCGCTATACAGAATATATAGCCCTTGAAAACAGATATTTTGCATACAACCTCGGAATTCGACGAAACCACCTTTGTTGGATCCGGGATGTCAAACTATTGCTAGGTTTCAAATTTCATAATTTTTGAAGCTAGTATGTGAGCGGGGAAAAAGAAAATGTGATTGGTCAATTTCTGTTAAAATGGGTTGACCTGAAAATGGTCATTTTGCATACGATCTCAGAATTCGACGAAACTGGTTTTGTTGGGACCGTATCGTCAAAAACAAAGCTAGATTTATTTTTCTGGAATTTTTCGATTCAGTTTGTGGCCCTGGCAAATTGAAATGTACGTTCAAATTGAATATTAAATGTTTTATACTTTAATTTGAAAAATAACTGACTATAACAGTCGAATTAGCCAACGAAACATATCCTATTGTGTCCGGAATGGGGGTATTTAGCTAGGGGCGGCAGTCGTTGGGTTGAAATTGGTGTACATTGGTTAAAAAGGGATATTTTGGGAATTTAAAATTGAATATAATAGAAAATAACTTCACTTTCTCTCACATCAGAAAAATCAGTCAAACCATAAGGAACGAACGACGGAAATGCTTTCAAAACTTCCAGGACTGATCGTCTCCGCCATAGGCATTTTCGCCACCCCCTCCAGTTGGCTTTTCCGTTTGCCTTTCCCTCCTCTTTCAATCAACCCAAGCCTCGACTGAAACCATCCAGTACTTGCGTCGAATTCCAGCTAGGAAGTCGCCAACTTTGGAGCGCCGCCGAGCCACATAGGGACCGTCGAGTTCGCTGCCACCACAGGCGCTGGAAAGCCTGTTCGAAGCTCTTCGACGTTGCAGCATCCGATCGTGACAAAACTGCACAGATCGATCGAAAAATAAAAACCTAGTTTCGAAGGTTTGAAAAATATCTGCTCTGAAATTTCTGAATTGAAAATCACACTTTTAAGTGTTGCAAAACTTTGAAAAATCATATCTTTTTAATGTGTTAACGAAATTCGATGAAACAGGAAACATCGGGACCGTAGGGAGGCTCTCCACCATCTAGCAGAAGCCGCGGATTTTTCTGATCTTCATACAATTTTTAGCACTTCTAAAACCAATGTGAGGAATCTAAATTAAATTGTGTGAATGGAAATCGTGTTGTATAAATTATATAAGCGAAGTGTAAATTATATACGCATTGTATACCTCATGTACATGTGTTGTATAAGTTACATTAGCGATGTATAAATTATACAAGCGTTGTATGAAACATATATGCTTTGAATTGTGATGAAATGCAAGTGAATTATATAAATAATATATATATATATATATATACTCCCCTCGTCCATAGACCATGGACGATATTTATTGCTTGTGATTGGCGTGATATTATATGGTATGACGAATGGTTGGAAATAATTGTTTGTGGTTGATATTATGGTTGTAAAATACCTTTGTGGTTGAAAAATACCCTCTTGTGGTTGAAACAAATTAGAGTAGAATTATGGAAATGAAAATAAAACATGCCGCCTGCGTGCGAACTAGATGCATGATTCCCCATTGTCAAAAACCGCGAGGTTTTAAGGTAGAGCGAGGAGCCGTACTAGGGACGGTCCCGGTTTTAACTACCCTGCCGTTATGCTGCCAAAATTTTCTGAAATATTCATGTGTTAGAATAATTTTCATTTGTTGAAATTAATTACATATGTTGAAACCAATATTCATGTGTTGAATTGAAATTCACTCGTTGAGTTGAAATTCATGTGTTGAATGTTATTCGAATTTTAAACAAATAGATTTAACGATAAAAATCACATTTTTATATATATACAAACTATAGAGAATATTCATGTGTTGAATTGAAATTCATTCGTTGAGTTGAAATTCATGTGTTGAATGTTATTCGAATTTTAAACAAATAGATTTAACGATAAAAATCACATTTTTATATATATACAAACTATAAAGAATATTCATTTGTTGAATTGAAATTCATTCGTTGAGTTGAAATTCATGTGTTGAATGTTATTCGAATTTTAAACAAATAGATTTAACGATAAAAATCAAATTTTTATATATATACAAACTATAGAGAATATTCATGTGTTGAATTGAAATTCATTCGTTGAATTGAAATTCATGTGTTGAATATTACTAGTATTTTAACATAAATTGAATAGATAATAAAAATTACATTTTTATTGTGAATATGAAGTGTTAAAAACATCCACGTGTTGAATAAATATTTTTGATGTTAAAAATATTACTTTTATTATGTGTACGCTTTGGTAAAAATACACACGTATAGAAATAAATATTAGTTTGCTAGAAATATTATTATTAGCATTGTTCTGCATATATATACATGTGTCGAACATGAAAAATGGATTAGCTGTAGAGTAAAGAAATTATTTGCATGCCCGACAAATAGGTAAGCCTTGATGAGTTGGCTGCGCAATTTTATTATTATATCAACTCCTGTGAATGCCACTGGATGCGGAGTGCTGGTTATTCTGTGTGAAATAATAAACATCGCCATAGGATAGTAACAATTAATTTTGAACTACACTACATGGCACACTCCTTGACGATAGGCATACTTAATCATATTCCACATAAGCATTTGGAGCTTGTGTGACGAGGTTGAAGATTTACCATACGAGCGACAGGCTTGTATGGCGATGATTATATACTACAGGTTGAACTGATGACTGATATGGACTATATAAAATATAACGATAAATTGCCAGATTAATAAAAACCCCATACGGGTCTGGAGTTGACAATAATCACGTCTCTCTCGTCATTAGATACGGCACATGGACTATTTATTCCCACACGGGACGAGGTGACGAGGATTAATCCTCTGGAGTAACTAAAAATACACGCTCCCTCAGGCTTGACAGGGTGACGATAATTTATTCTCTGGAGTTATTATCTATACACGCTCCCCTGTAAACACCAGAATATATCACTATAAATATGTGGATGCTTTATAGGATTTATTGGGTACCTAACATGGCCCAATAAATTTCCAATCCCCTTCCCGTACAAAGGAGGTTATGGCGAAATTTTTCGAAATATAAAGGCGTTAGTGAAACATTTGAAGTGAAAATGATGTTAAAATATTTGAAGTGAAAACGATGTTAAAATATTTAAAGTGAAAATGATGTTGAAATAAAGAAGTGAAAACGATATTGAAATTAAAGAATGAACTATATTTATATTTATATATATATATATATATATAAATAAAATGGAAAGGAACCGAAGCCGTGCAGTTTGTGTTTTGAAATCGTAATTTGAATCGATTAGTACGAGAAATCCGACCATCGGATTTTCCCGAAACCGCAACCGCTGGGTTCGCCTTGGAAATACCTTTCCAACGGCACCAACTTTGTAAAAATCCAACGGTTGGATTGTCTGGAATGTTTAATTCAAATCAGATGAAAAACAGCGCCAGAATCGTTTATATTTATGTATAAATATAAATATAATTAAACTAAATCGAATAACGACGCTGCAGTTCAAATTTTGAAACCGTAACTTCAAACGACTAGTGTGGAAGATCTGACAGTCGGATTTTCACAAAACTGGAACCGTTGGGTTCGCTTTGGGAATATCTTCCCAAGGACATAGACTTTGTAGAAATCCAACAGTTAGATTTTCCGATATGTGTAAAACAAATTAGGGGAAAAACAGCGCCAGTGCCACGGCACGACCTGAGACGTCGTTTAATTAAATATGGCCATTTTTAGATAAATAAAAATGGCGAAAAATCGTTATAAAATATTATATGCAACATAGATTGGAAATAACCAATTTGTCTTGATCTTCTTGATATTTGATGGTTGTATGTGTTTGACACGAAAATTATACTAAAGAACTGAAATATGAATGTCGAATAATATAACCATGGAAAGAATTGATTTGAATTCTAATTACGTAAATTATTTGAAAGGCCGAGCTAACCCTCATTTCAAATAATTGATTGAATGATTCGAAGGCGAAAATACAAAGACGATTCAAGACCGACGATCTTCGCATCGGTTGGATGGGCGCTGCTGAGGTTCCTGATTGGAGTAGCTATCGTGATAGAACGGAAGTAGTAGCCGTCTGAACGTATGTGTTGATTGTACGGATATACGAGGAATTTGGTGCCTCCGGTTTCGTTCAGACCTAGAACGGACTTGTAAATGGACTGTGTGTCTAACATTGGATTCTGTTCTATACTGATTGATCTCTATTAAATATATATCTGTTTGGCGGCGGAGAATTTATTCTTTTGCTTAACGCCCTTATCTGAGACGTACGAGCTCAGAGGTTATATATCGATAGAAATCAGTCAAATGGAATGGATTGCCTATGTGGCATGCCAAGATGCAATGATCAAGGCTTCTGTTGCAAAGCAAAGTCTTGTGGTCGATGATCAAAGCACGACCTACGTGGCTTGGCTTTGTGTATAGCATGGATTCGCGAGCCTCACACCTCGGTATGAGTTAAAGACGGGATAAGGACCGCTGGGAGAGCACGACATTTCTTTCTATCTATGGTGGTGTCAGTGACCTACCAGCCCTGACATTTATATCTACTTTTCACCTTTGTGGTTGTTGGAATGCGAGGCGCCTCGATTTTAGGTCTGTAAGGACCGAGAAATGTGTATTCAGGAATAACTAATCCTCAAAAATAAGAGAGGACCGGCCCAGCCGATCTAAGGGTTACCCAGAGTGCGTAGTCCTGAGGCATTTGCTAGAATGTCTCGAAGCATAGAGGAGCTTGCCCCTTGCCTCGACTCAAGACGGAAATCCAATTTCCAATACGAGATAACGGATTCGATTGTAACTTATGTATGGCGACATAGTGGCATGGGACGCTCATGCCGTCTATGATAGATATTTATGATGCTATTCGTTTTTGAAACATATATGCACTAGTAATAATATCAAATGATTTTGCTTTACACGTATTAAGCATATTTGGCCATTATAAGGTAAAACTCTATCCTCCGGCTTGTGTTGCATTGTATGATGGGACTTGAGTCTTGTAATGGCTACATTCTTTCTAAAAGCATTGCGTTGTTTTAAAGAATTTACTTTATTTTAAATGCACCAGCAATCACTGGAGTAAACCCGTTCCGCGAAAGTGGCGTGGTCCTATGATTTGCTTATTACTGTTGTTTAAACTGTTAAGTAGATTTCTCACACCAGTCCCCATGACTGACTCGTTGTTTGTTTCACTTTGCGAACGTGGGTGCCCTTATTTTCACACAAAGCCTAGTTCACAGGTGACAGGTTGTTTTGGCTCAGCACTGTAGTATGGAGTGCACTTTTGGCTCATGGCGAGGCTGACTTCACCGAGATGACTTTGACATTATCCGCCATTATTGTATATGTATTATGATTCCGCCACAGGTGATGCAGACTGTTTTACTTCCAGTATTTATTATCATATGTATATGTACCGCCTTCGGCGAGGTAGACTGATACCCTTATTATGTCTCACTGTATGTATATATTCCGCCTATGGCGATGGTGACTGGTCATTCCCCCTTTTTTTACTAAGTTATATCCTACGTTGTGCTATTCTGATGTTGTTACATGTTATGAATCCGCTGTCATATCTTTGTAAAATTATTCTGTTTATTGGTTTTGCTATTATCTGTACTCTGCTATGATGATTGATGTGTTATATTCCAATGATTATCCTTAATACCGTCACACGGATTTTGGGATCGTCACAGAAAAGGCCTTCTTCTTCCTTCCAAGCAAGCTCCAATCAGAATGTGTCACCTGAACCTTTCAATTGGCTGCCCGTGTGGAAAGAGAGGGCACCCGAGTTTGCAAAGTGAAACAAACGTCGAGTCAGTCATGGGACTGGTATGATAAATCTTCCTATACTAACTATCAATATGGCGAATCACAGGACCACATCGCTAACGTGGAACGGGTTTACTCCATTGGATTGCCGGTGCATTAATAAAGTAAATCGTTCAAATAACGCTATGCTTTTTTAGAAAAATGAGATCATTATAAGACCCAAGTCCCATCACACAATGCAACGCAAACCGGAGGATAGGGTTTTACCTTATAATGATCAAAATATGATAAATACGTAAAACGTATCACTACTAGTGTGTATATGTTTTCATAAATCATTTCAATATAAATGTATTAATCTTTGACGACATAGTACCCCATCCTACTATGTCGCCATACTAGTTATACAATCGAAAACGAGATGTCGTATTAGAGATTTGTTTTTCCATCATGAGTCAAGGCTAGGGAGGAGCTCCTTACCGATTCGAGGCACTCTAGCAAATACCTCAGGATCACACCAACGGGCAACCCTTGGATAGCTGCAGGGTCGGTCCACTCCAAAGGGTCATGGATTAGTTATACCTGAATACACGTTTCCCGGTCCTTTTGGACCTATAATACGGCCACTAACAACCTATAAAAACAAGAGGTACCTCATAATCCATCATCCACATAAGTAACATGTCAGCGTTGGTAGGTCCCTGACATTACTCTAGCTAGAAAGATAATGTGTGCACTCCCTGCATTCCCTTCTCCCGTTTTAGAATCATACCTGGGTGTGAGGCTCGTGAGGTTACGCTATACACAAAGCTATGCCTAAAACAGACTATGCTTTGATCATCAACCACAAGGCCTGCTTTTCAACAAAGCCTTGATCATTGCATCTTGGCATGCCACATTGGCAATTCAACGCCATGCGATCGATAACTATTACTATATACCAGGGTGTTAAGTAGAGAATAAATTCTCTACCACCAAACAAACATATATTAATACAAATCGATTTAATTACATGAAGTGAATTTCAACGTTAGACACGCATCCATTTACAAGTCCGTTCTGGGTCTGAACGGAACCGGAGACACCAAAGAGGCGCTCGCTTATCCGCACGACCAACGCATACGTCCGAACAAGTACTGCTTCAACCCCGTCCTAGGAGCAAGTCAGTCCAAGGAATCAGTAGTCGTCGTCCATTCGATGTGAAGATCGCCGGTTTTCAACCATCGTCTTCTTACATCTTTGATCTAATCGCCGTGCAATTATTTGAAATGAGTTAAACTCGGTCTTTTCAAATAATTATCGCATAATTATAGTTTAAAACATTTCACATATATTTATAACTATTTATTGCTATTTTTATTTATTAAAAATAGCTCGAAATAAATAAACGACGTTTCGGGTCAATGGGCGGCCCTAGCGCTGTTTTTACCAAAATTTGATTTACACATATCTTAAGATCTAACCGTTGGATTTTGATGAAATTTATATCATTGAAAAGCTCTTCCCAAAGCGGTCCTAACGGTTCCAGTTTTGGGAAAATCCAACGGTCGTATCTTTCTATATAATCGTTTGAAGTTACGATTGTCGATACGCGAACTGCCGCTCTTGTTTCGTTAAATTTTATATTTATATTTATATATATAAACCATTTGGTGATTCCCATTGTTAGAATCCATTCTTTTATTCTATGAACACAATATTTTTGTTTGCCAATTCTAATGCGACAAAAATGAAGATTTCAACAATGTATATTTTTATATTCAATAAAATAACATTTTTGTTCGCCAATTCTAATGCGACAAAAATGATGATTTCAACAATGTATATTTTTATATTCAATAAAATAACATTTTTGTTCGCCAATTCTAATGCGACAAAGATGACGATTTCAACAATGTATATTTTTATATTCAATAAAATAACATTTTTGTTTGCCAATTCTAATGCGACAAAAATAACGATTTCAACTATGTATATTTTTATATTCAATAAAATAACATTTTTGTTCGCCAATTCTAATGCGAGAAAAATGACGATTTAAAAATGTACTCTTTCTTTAATTACATAAAAATGTTCTTTTTATCCTATTCGTTTTAAATACACAAAAATGTACTTTTTATCCTATTCCTTTAAATACATAAAAATGAACTTTTTATCCTATTCGTTTAAATACATAAAAATGAACTTTTTATCCTATTCGTTTAAATACATAAAAATGAACTTTTTATCCTATTTCTATAAAATGTAAATATTTTATCTCTTTTTCTTTTACAATGAAAAATGAAAATTCTTTACCTTTACATTGAAAAATGTAAACCTTTCATTGTTACATAGGAAAAATGTAAATCTTTCATCTTTACACAGAAAAATGTAAATCTTATATTTTTACATAGAAAAATGTAAACCTCTAATTATCTTTATTGCATAAAAAAAATGTAAATTTTCTAATTATCTTTATTACATTAGAAAAATGTAAATTTTCTAATTATCTTCCTGAATGCACATTTTTTTACTTTATAGGGGACATTTTCATATCTAACTCACATGTCAAATTGGTGTCCAAAATATGATAACCAAAAATAATGGTTTTTGTCTAACCATTTCTATCTACCCAACATCGTAATTTCAATATCCACACATACAACACAATATATGAGATGAAACACAATAAAAGGTCTCATCTTTATTTTATTTGTAAATCAAATAAAATATCTAATCTTTATTTGTAAATCAAATAAAATATCTAATCTTTATTTTATATTGTAAATCAAAATAAAATATCTAATCTTAATTTATCTTTTAATTAAAATTTTAAAATATTTTAAAACTTTCTTTATTTTATAAATCATAAACAAAATAAAGATTCAATCTTTTTGTTTATTTTGCAAATCAAAATAAAAATCAAACCTTTGTTTTTATTTTGCAAATCAAAATAAGAATTCAACTTATGTTTTTATTTTGCAAATCAAAATAAAAATCAAACCTTTGTTTTTATTTTGCAAATCAACATAAAGATCAACTTTTGTTTTTATGTTGTGAATCAAAATAAAGATTTAAACTTTCTTTGGTAAAACAGAATAAAGATTCAATTTTTCATTTTATTTTGTAAAACAAAATAAAGATTCAAAATTTCATTTTTGTTTGTAAAAACAAACAAGATTCAATTTTTTTTTATAAAAGAATAAAATAAAATTAAAATAGAAGTAAAATAAAAATAAAACTAATAAGGATGAGAAATTTATAGAGATTACATCAGAATTTTATAGATCTAAACTGACATGCTATATCATGATATCACAACGAATATTAATCAACCATACAACAATCACAACATCGTAGATCAGAAACAATAACATACAATGATTCACATAACAAATATAATTAAATTATTTAATTATTCAAAATTTAGAAATCTCACAGCCATTGCAGATTTTGGCCAAAATTCAAACTGTTCAGAATGGTCCCGTTTCAGTCTCAACACGTTCTATTCGCTGTTACGATTCCAATGCTTCCGAAATCGTCAAATTCTGAGTTGAAACAAATCAGTTATGGTTAAATCAAGCTTTAAAACAATTTAAATTAATTAATTAATTAATTAATTAGGAAAATAGACCTTTCTTCCCCAATCAAGTATCGGCCGTGAGTTTTCTATCTCGCTCGAAACTAGGGTTGACTTTTGCGATCGACACAGGACACGGGAGGGGGATCGGACGGTGGCACGGTGTCGGGCTAGGGGCGGCGCTCGAGGGGGGTGGTGGCGGCTGGCTCGGTGCGCCCAGGTGGGGCCGACGGCGGTGCAAAGGCGGTGCCTTTGGGGCGTTGGTGCTCGGATTTCAGGCGATGAGAGGACGATCTATCCGTATGAGATTAAAGAGGGAGGAAAGGGCTTCAATTTGGTATATGTGAGGGGGTTTAATTCGTCAAGATGGAGGAGAAATTGGTGGAGGAAGTTCGGAGGACGGTGGCCATGGATTTGGGGGGTGGCGGCTGGAAGAAGATACGTGAATAGTAATTTAGGGTTTAATTCTCCTATTATTTATATAATTTAAATGGTAATTTTCTAATTAAATCCATATCTTTTCAACCGGTCCAATTCCAGTCCAACAGAAGGTGCCCCTAGCCAATAGCCCATATTTCGGATCCAATGGGACAGGTCCCGTCAGCCCAAACGGCTGTCTATGGCCTGTATTATTTAATTTAATAATTAAATCCTTTATTAATTTAATTTGTCTGCATAAATAAATTCATAAAGGCCACATACGGACTCAGAAAAATCCAGAAAAAATATATTTGTCTTTGTTATGACGATACGGTCCTAACAAAACTAATTTCGTCGAATTCTGAGGCTGTTTGAAAAATGGCTATTTTTCAGTCGATTAAATTTAACTGAATTGAACAAAACACAGTTTCTTTCACCACGCTCACAAACTAACTCGGAAAATTCTAAAAATTGAAACCTAGCAATAATATGACATTCCGGTTCCAACAAAAGTGGTTTCGTTGAAAACAGAGATCGTTTGAAAATTGACTATTTTCACCGGCTTTAATATTATTTAAAATTGAATTTTTTTAATTTCCGCCAAACTTTTCCACCAAATTATTTAAAATAAATTTTTTTATATTGGTTCGGATTTTCCGGGTCGTTACAATCTCCCCCACTTAAGAAATTTTCGTCCTCGAAAAGGAAACAAAGTAAAGTAGGAAACAAGATGGAAAATGTAAATTGTGGTAAACGTACCTTAATACAACAGTTACTCGGAGATGTCCACTCTGCACTTGGGGTAAGCCTTTTTGATGCTATCCTCTGTCTCCCAAGTACAGTCTCTAGGATCCCCACTCCATTGAACCTTGACTAGGTTGATCCTCTTGTTCCTCAAAATTTTCGTTTCTTTGCTAATGATCTTAATCGGGTCTTTCCTCACTGTTAGATTTGGAGCAATATCTAGGACCTGTTGATTTAATTCATACTCAATCAGATCTAGATCATGTACATGTTTGTGGAGTTGAGACACATTAAATACATCAAGCACCCCTGGCAACCAGTCAGGTAGATGCACTCTATAAGCGAGAGTACCAATCCTTTCTAGGATAGGGAATGGACCAATAAATCTCGGTGCCAACTTTCCCATCTTCCCAAAGCGAAACACGCCTCTCAAAGGAGAAACCTTCAAGTATACTCGATCACCCACAGAGAATTCTAGATTTCTTCTTCGCTGGTCTGCATAGCTCTTCTGTCAGCTCTGAGCAGTCAACAAGCGCTTCTTAATCAAGTCAACCATACCTGATGCTTCACAAACCATGTCGAGGCCCAAGACTAGTCGATTGCCTGACTCCACCCGACATGCCGGAGATCTGCATGGTCTGCCATATAGTAGTTCAAACGGTGACATCTTCAAGCTTGCTTGGTAGCTATTATTATAGGAGAACTCCACCAAGTGCAAGTGGTCCTCCCATAAACCGCCATAATCAAGAATGCAAGCTCGCAACAAGTCTTCCAAAACACGATTCACCCTCTCAGTCTGGCCATCTATCTGAGGGTGATAGGCAGAGCTTAGATTCAACTTGGTCCCAAGCTCTTCTTGAAAAGCTTCCCAGAATTTGCTGGTAAATAATGGATCCTGATCACTGACAATGCTTTTGGGAACCCCATGTAGTCTAACTATCTCTTTAAGATAAGCCAAACTATAAGCTGTTCTATTGGACCTGACAGGGATGAAATGGGCAGATTTTGTTTAGCGATCCATAATCACCCATAAGCTATCATTCCCTTTTCTGCTTCGGGGCAAGCCATCTATAAAGTCCATAGAAATTTCCTCCCACTTCCAACCTGGAACTCCCAGTGGTTGCAACAAACCGGCCAACTTCTGTTGATCACTTTTAAATTGCTGACAAGTGGGACATCTAGCAACGTAAATAGAAATATCTCTCTTCATCGACCTCCACCAAAATGTGCGCTTAAGATCATGGTACATCTTATTTACACCTGGATGGACGCTGATTTTAGATTTGTGGCACTCATCCATAACTTCACTTTTTAGCTCAGCAATGTCTGGCACATAAATTCGCCCTTGCAATCTAAGGGTCCCATTATTGTCAATCTGGAAACTTGAGGCCTCGCCCTTACGAACTCGCTCACAATGCTTCTGAATAAATTTATCATTCTTCTGAAGAGCAGAAATTTTATCAATCAAAGTAGGAGTGATAATGAGATTGGCGATAATGAGATTGTTGCATTCTGCATTCTTTCTACTGAGCGCATCGGCTACAAAGTTGGGTTTTCCCGGAGTATATAGGATATCCGGGTCATATGATGCAAGAAATTCGACCCAGCGTTGCTGCCTCATATTCAAATCTCTTTGGGTAAAAAGGTGTTTCAAGGATTTGTGATCTGTATAAATTTCGAACTTTTCACCCAAGAGATAATGCCTCCATATTTTAAGAGCAAACACAATGGCCATTAGCTCAAGATCATGCTTGACGTAATTCTTCTCATGCGGTTTCAGCTGGCGGCTAGCATATGCGACAACTTTGCCTCTTTGCATCAGCAATGCCCCAATACCTTAAATAAATATGGGATAACATGTTAAAATGATATTTGACATTAAAAGAAAATGTTATCTCTGATATGTTAATTTATAAAACAACAACCTTGCTTTGAAGCGTCGGTCCAGACCTTCAAATCCTGATTGCCATCAATGATGGTCAACACAGGAGCATTGTTCAACCTCTTCTTAAGCTCTTGGAAAGTTGTCTCGCATTCAGGTGTCCAATTGAACTTTGTATGTTTCTTGGTCAGGTTTTTCAATGGGCAAGCTATCTTCGGAAAATCTCTGACAAATTTCCGATAATAGCCAGCCAGTCCTAAGAAACTTCTAACCTCTGTGGGAGTTCTAGGCTGCTTCCACTCTTAGATGGCTGAGATCTTTCCTGGATCTACTGAGATGCCTTCCTTTGATACAACATGGCCGAGGAATTTCATCTCTTCTTGCCAGAATATGCATTTAGAAAATTTGGCTTTCAGCACATTTCTTCGCAAAATCGCTAAGACTTCTCTCAGATGTTGTTCGTGCTCAGTAGTGGATTTAGAAAAGATGAGGATGTCATCGATGAACACGAGCACAATTTTATTTAAAACATCTCTGAACACTCTATTTATCAGATCAAAAAAATATGCTGGAGCATTACATAGATCGAAGGGCATTACTTGCCATTCGTAAAATATATCCGGTCCTCTGGAAGCAGTCAATGGCACACACTCTTCTACAATGCGAATTTGATGGAAGCCTGTAGCTAGGTCCATTCTAGAGAATACTCGTGCTCCATGCAAGCGGTCAAGTAAGTCATCAATACAAGGCAGTGGGTATTTGTTCTTCAGAGGTTGTTTGTTGAGATCGCGGTAATCCACACATAGTCTAAGTGTGCCGTCAGATTTTGGGACGAACACCACTGCTACACCCCATTCTGAGAAGCTGGGCCTGATCAGACCCTTCCACAAAAGCTGCTTGGTTTGATTTCTCAGCTCCTCTCTTTCTTTTGGTGACATTCTCTGAATGGGATGTACGACAGGCCTCGCATTCGGAGCTAAATCAATTCGGAAGCTTATTTCTCTATGCGGAGGTAAGCCCTCAACTTCTTTAAATACATCAGCGTAATCTTTGACGACACGGATATCCTCAATAGAAGTAGGGGTAACTTCTAGAGAAGACCAGAATTCTTTTCTGTCAGTGGCTGAGCCGTGGCATGGTCTAGAAATAGTCTTTCCCAATTTAGTTTTAATTTTGACTATTCTTTCAGCGCATAATACCTCAGCCTCATATTCCATCAACCAGTCCATTCCCAATATGATATCATATCCGGATAAATTTATGACGATCAAATTAAAAGGGAACGAGAAATAAGAATAAGAAACAGGTATTCTACAATACTGTTCAAGAACAAGAGAACCTCCTATCGGGCTATGGGCTCTAATCAAATTTTTGAGTTTCCTTGGTTTTAGTTTCAACTTTTTAATTGCATCATTCGAAATAAAGCTTCATGCAGCACCAGTATCAAATAAGACAGTAATAGGGATGTTCTTAATATTAAGCGTACCTCCTAAGACATCGGGTTTACCTGGCCCCTCGGCAGAAGCTGGTGCATATGCTCCCTCATAAACATGTGCCACTTCAGTTTTCTTCAACAGGGGACAGTTTCTGGCAAAGTAGCCCGGCTTATGGCAGTTATAGCGATCCTGGGTGTTTCTGGGGTTCTGACCACGATTCAGAGAATTCTGACCACGGTTCTGGGAACTCTGACCACGGTTCTGACTAGGGCCTGAATCATTTCTCTTGACCTTTTTAGGTGCTCTACACTCGTAATCAAAATGTCCAATCTTGCCGCAGTTATAACAGGTCACCTTGCTCCTGTCCCTCTTCTTCCCTTGGGGCTTAGCGGTAGAAGAATTGCTCGCCTCCGGTTTCTTGTTAGCCTGTTCCTTCTGATTGTTGCCTTGACCTTTCCCTCTATCCTGCGGTCCAGACTCATCATTTTCCTTGTAGCGGCACGCCATCTCTACTACTTCATTGAAGGGCAGCTTGATATGGGCTGTGACTCGGTTCAAATATTTCTTTGACGGACCCTTGATAAATTTCTTATTCTTCTCTACCGGATCTTGAATCAAACCAGAAGCATATCGTGAAAGCTCATCAAACTTCCTCACATACTCAGAAACGGTCATATTCCCTTGCTGTATGTTAACAAACTGCTCGCGCAGGCGCTCTCTAGCTTGTGGGGGTACATACTTCTCATTGCAAAGTTCCTTAAATTTTGCCCAGGACATATTGGCCACGTCATTGCAGATGTTGACTGTATCCCACCAATGCCCGACTTCCTCTTTTAATTGCCATACTGCCAGGTAATGATTTCGCTGATCTTCCAGTTCTAAGCCCTCTAGGATCTTTTCACAATCTTTAAGCCATGCTTCCGCCTGAATCGCAGACTCTCGCCCCGTGAAAGGTACGCCTCCAGGGTTTTTGAATTTCTTTGACATTCTCTCCAAATCGAAGGGCTGTGGAGGTGGAGGTGGTTCGGCTACGACCTCTGAAGTATGTTGTTCCTGAGTGATGGGGGTCTCGTCTCTAGCTTGCCCTCCAGCTCCTACACGGGCTCCTCCTCTGGCCCTGCCTCGAGCTCCACCTCAGGCTCCACCTCAGGCTCCGCCCCAGGCTGTTCTTGCTCTAGTATCCATTTAAATCAGTTTGTACCATCAAGGAAAGAGTCAGACCAACAAAAATGAGAATTTTCAAGAAAAGATAAGATAAGGACAAGGTGAAAAGATGATGATCTAATGAATGATAAATATGTGCTATTCTGCTGTGCTCATTCTAGGACATTACCAGTCCTATCTCTAATGAGCTACTCATCTTAGAATAATGTGGATTCTATCTAGATGAATTGTTCTAAATATGTTATATTCCGAAGCTAAGGTTAACCTTAGGCTCCGATGCCAACTGTGATAACCCCAACTTCCATGGTTTGAAAGTAAGGATAACCATTTGGGATACAACATATTTACAACAAAAACAGATCTCAGATAATTATCATAACACATAAACCATTGCAGCGGAAATAAATGTCATCAGCATCATAATATCCAATACATCAGAGTACGCAGTATAGGATACAACTTAGCCAAATAAAGAGTCTCAACAAAAGGAAAATAAGTTTCAATGGAAAAGAAACAAGTCTCAAACTCCATTACATACATCAAAGCTACGGAAGATAAAATGTCTCAAAGCAGAAGTAAAAACTAGAGAAAAGGTCTTCTTCTTCCTTCCAAGCAAGCTCCAATCATATTGTATCACCTGAACTTGTCAATTGGCTGCCCGTGTGGAAAGTGAGGGCACCCGAGTTTGCAAAGTGAAACAAACATCGAGTCAGTCATGGGACTGGTATGATAAATCTTCCTATACTAACTATCAATATGGCGAATCACAGGACCACATCGCTAACGTGGAACGGGTTTACTCCATTGGATTGCCGGTGCATTAATAAAGTAAATCGTTCAAATAATGCTATGCTTTTTAGAAAAATGAGATCATTATAAGACCCAAGTCCCATCACACAATGCAACGCAAACCGGAGGATAGGGTTTTACCTTATAATGATCAAAAGATGATAAATACGTAAAACGTAAAACGTATCACTACTAGTGTGTATATGTTTTCATAAATCATTTCAATATAAATGTATTAATCTTAGACGGCATAGTACCCCATCCTACTATGTCGCCATACTAGTTATACAATCGAAAACGAGATGTCGTATTGGAGATTTGTTTTTCCATCATGAGTCAAGGCTAGGGAGGAGCTCCTTACCGATTCGAGGCACTCTAGCAAATACCTCAGGATCACACCTATGGGCAACCCTTGGATAGCTGCAGGGTCGGTCCACTCCGAAGGGTCGTGGATTAGTTATACCTGAACACACGTTTCCAGGTCCTTTTGGACCTATAATATGGCACTAACAACCTATAAAAACACGAGGTACATCATAATACAACATCCACATAAGTGAAATGTCAACGCTGGTAGGTCCCTGACATTACTCTAGCTAGAAAGATAACGTGTGCACTCCCTGCGTTCCCTTCTCCCGTTTTAGACTCATACCTGGGTGTGAGGCTCGTGAGGTTACGCTATACACAAAGCTATGCCTAAAACAGACTATTCTTTGATCATCAACCACAAGGCCTACTTTTCAACAAAGCCTTGATCATTGCATCTTGGCGTGCCACATTGACAATTCAACGTCATGCAATCGATAACTATTACTATATACCAGGGTGTTAAGTAGAGAATAAATTCTCTACCACCAAACAGACATATATTAATACAAATCGATTTAATTACATGAAATGAATTTCAACGTCAGACACGCATCCATTTACAAGCCCGTTCTGGGTCTGAATGGAACTGGAGACACCAAAGAGGCGCTCGCTTATCCGCACGACCAACGCATACGTCCGGACAACTACTGCTTCAACCCCGTCCTGGGAGAAAGTCAGTCCAAGGCATTAGTAGTCGTCGTCCATTCGATGTGAAGATCGCCGGTCTTCAACCATCGTCTTCTTACATCTTTGATTTAATCGCCGTGCAATTATTTGAAATGAGTTAAACTCGGTCTTTTCAAATAATTGTCGCATAATTATAGTTTAAAACATTTCACATATATTTATAACTATTTATCGCTATTTTTATTTATTAAATATAGATCGAAATAAATAAACGACGTTTCGGGTCAATGGGCAGCCCTAGCGCTGTTTTTACCAAAATTTGATTTGCACATATCTTAAGATCTAACCGTCGGATTTTGATGAAATTTATATCATTGGAAAGCTCTTCCCAAAGCGGTCCTAACGGTTCCTGTTTTGGGAAAATCCAACGGTCGGATCTTTCTATATAATCGTTTGAAGTTACGATTGTCGATACGCGAACTGCCGCTCTCGTTTCATTAAATTTTATATTTATATTTATATATATAAACCATTTGGCGATTCCCATTGTTAGAATCCATTCTTTTATTCTATGAACACAATATTTTTGTTCGCCAATTCTAATGCGACAAAAATGACGATTTCAACAATGTATATTTTTATATTCAATAAAATAACATTTTTGTTCGCCAATTCTAATGCGACAAAAATGACGATTTCAACAATGTATATTTTTATATTCAATAAAATAACATTTTTGTTCGCCAATTTTAATGCAACAAAAATGGCGATTTCAACAATGTATATTTTTATATTCAATAAAATAACATTTTTGTTCGCCAATTCTAATGCAACAAAAATGACGTTTTCAAGTATATTTTTATATTCAATAAAACAACATTTTTGTTCGCTAATTCTTATGCGACAAAAATGACGATTTCAACAATGTATATTTTTATATTCAATAAAATAACATTTTTGTTCGCCAATTCTAATGCGACAAAAATGACGATTTCAACATTGTATATTTTTATATTCAATAAAATAACATTTTTGTTCGCCAATTCTAATGCGACTAAAATGACGATTTCAACATTGTATATTTTTATATTCAATAAAATAACATTTTTGTTCGCCAATTCTAATGCGACAAAAATGACGATTTCAACAATGTTTATTTTTATATTCAATAAAATAACATTTTGTTCACCAATTCTAATGCGACAAAAATGACGATTTAAAAATGTACTCTTTCTTTAATTACATAAAAATGTTTTTTTTATCCTATTCGTTTTAAATACACAAAAATGTACTTTTTATCCTATTCGTTTAAATACATAAAAATGAACCTTTTATCCTATTCGTTTAAATACATGAAAATGAACTTTTTATCATATTCGTTTAAATACATAAAAATGAACTTTTTATCCTATTCGTTTAAATACATAAAAATGAACTTTTTATGTTTCTATAAATGTACATATTTTATCTCTTTTTCTTTTACAATGAAAAATGAAAATTCTTTACCTTTACATTGAAAAATGTAAACCTTTCATTGTTACATAGGAAAGATGTAAATCTTTCATCTTTACACAGAAAAACGTAAATCCTCTAATTATCTTTATTGCATTAAAAAAATGTAAATTTTCTAATTATCTTTATTACATTAGAAAAATGTAAATTTTCTAATTATCTTCCTGAATGCACGTTTTTTTTACTTTACAGGGGATATTTTCCTATCTAACTCACATGTCAAATTGGTGTCCAAAATATGATAACCAAAAATAATGGTTTTTGTCTAACCATTTCTATCTACCCAACATCGTAATTTCAATATCCACACATACAACACAATATATGAGATGAATCACAATAAAAGGTCTCATCTTTATTTTATTTGTAAATCAAATAAAATATCTAATCTTTATTTGTAAATCAAATAAAATATCTAATCTTTATTTTTTATTGTAAATCAAAATAAAATATCTAATCTTAATTTATCTTTTAATTAAAAATTTAACATATTTTAAAACTTTCTTTATTTTATAAATCATAAACAAAATAAAGATTCAATCTTTTTGTTTATTTTGCAAATCAAAATAAAAATCAAACCTTTGTTTTTATTTTGCAAATCAAAATAAAAATTAAACCTTTGTTTTTATTTTGCAAATCAACATAAAGATCAACTTTTGTTTTTATGATGTGAATCAAAATAAAGATTTAAACTTTCTTTGGTAAAACAGAATAAAGATTCAATTTTTCATTTTATTTTGTAAAACAAAATAAGGATTCAAAATTTCATTTTTGTTTGTAAAAACAAACAAGATTCAAATTTTTTTTATAAAGGAATAAAATAAAATTAAAATAGAAGTAAAATAAAAATAAAACTAATAAAGATGAGAACTTTATAGAGATTACATCATAATTTTATAGATCTAAACTGACATGCTATATCATGATATCACAACGAATATTAATCAACCATACAACAATCACAACATCGTAGATCAGAAACAATAACATACAATGATTCACATAACAAATATAATTAAATTATTTAATTATTAAAAATTTAGAAATCTCACAGCCATTGCAGATTTTGGCCAAAATTCAAACTATTCAGAATGGTCCCGTTTCAGTCTCAACACGTTCTATTCGCTGTTACGATTCCAATGCTTCCGAAATCGTCAAATTCTGAGTTGAAACAAATCAATTATGGTTAAATCAAGCTTTAAAACAATTTAAATTAATTGATTAATTAGTTAGGAAAATAGAACTTTCTTCCCCAATCAATTATCGGCCGTGAGTTTTCTATCTCGCTCGAAACTAGGGTTGACTTTTGCGATCGACATAGGACATGGGAGGGGGATCGGACGGTGGCACGGTGTCGGGCTAGGGGCGGCCCTCTAGGGGGGTGGTGGCGGCTGGCTCAGTGCGCCCAGGTGGGGCCGACGGCGGTGCAAAGGAGGCGCCTTTGGGGCGTTGGTGCTCGGATTTCAGGCGACGAGAGGACGATCTATCCGTATGAGATTAAAGAGGGAGGAAAGGGCTTCAATTTGGCATATGTGAGGGGGTTTAATTCATCAAGATGGAGGAGAAATTGGTGGAGGAAGTACGGAGGACGGTGGCCATGGATTTGGGGGGGCGGGCGGCTGGAAGAAGATACGTGAATAGTAATTTAGGGTTTAATTCTCCTATTATTTATATAATTTAAATGGTAATTTTCTAATTAAATCCATATCTTTTCAATCGGTCCAATTCCAGTCCAACAGAAGGTGCCCCTAGCAAATAGTCCATATTTCGGATCCAATGCGACAGTCCCATCAGCCCAAACAGCTGTCTGTGGCCTGTATTATTTAATTTAATAATTAAATCCTTTATTAATTTAATTTATCTGCATAAATAATTTCATAGAGGCCACATACGGACTCAGAAAAATCCAGAAAAAATATATTTGTCTTTGTTATGACGATACGGTCCTAACAAAACTAATTTCGTCGAATTCTGAGACAGTTTGAAAAATGGCTATTTTTCAGTCGATTAAATTTAACTGAATTGAACAAAACACAGTTTCTTTCGCCATGCTCACAAACTAACTCGGAAAATTCTAAAAATTGAAACCTAGCAATAATATGACATTCCGGTTCCAACAAAAGTGGTTTCGTTGAAAACAGAGATCGTTTGAAAATTGACTATTTTCACTAGCTTTAATATTATTTAAAATTGAATTTTTTTAATTTCCGCCACATATTTCCACCAAATTATTTAAAATAAAATTTTTTAAATTGGTTCGGATTTTCCGGGTCGTTACAGTACGCATCAAAGTTAAATCGAAATTTTGAACCCTAATTTGAAAATCACGATTCGTACTTTCAGATCGAAAGCACAAACTGTACGCGACTTTAAAAAAATAAAAAAATTGAAATATGAGAACAACGACTGAAATTGGGGAAGATGAAGCAATACCGAGCTCAAAGGCTTTGGAAAATTTGAAGCGATGGATATGATTGGCTATTCCACAGACCATCAACCAAAGTACAAGAAGCCCAAAAAAATAAAAACATGAAAGAAGAAGAACACCTGTAGCTTTGCAATGGAGTGAAGCAGCGGGGAGAGGTAAGCAATTTCGTGTATTATTATTTAATGATACTTTATCTTCTTCGTTCTCTATCTTTTTTTACTTACGCACAAAACCTGAGTGAAGGCGAATGTAAAATAGGGGGCATATGCTGCCAAAATTGCTACAATAATTTGTGAGCATAACAGCGAATTCATTTGTTTACCACTGAGCGTTTGCTGCTAGTGGATATATTTGGAGTAACATTGCCATATATGTAGTAATTTGCATGTTTAGATGGAAAAATAGAAATATTTGGAGTAACATTGTCATACATGTAGTAGTTTGCATGTTTAGATGGAAAAATAGAAAATGTAAAATACGTTTATTTATTCATATCACATGTGTGAATTTGACAATGCATGTTGTTATGTTAAATGCATAGCAGATTGACAATAAAAGAGAAAAATATTACTTTTACATAATACAACAATTTAACAAACCATTCATGTAACCCAGAAAAAATCAAATTGAATTATGAAACAACAAAATGTACGTTAAAAGGTTTCAATACAAGAAAGTCCCCATGATCTTGTAATGTCCTTGGTAACCTACAAGTTACAAAAATCAAAATATTAGCAACACTTAATAGAATATATTTCATGCATAGACATGATATGAATTATAATACATATTTGTTAACTCTACGATTCACGATTTGAATCCATTTCGATTCAAATTCTAAACTTTACGATTTGAATCTCATATTGAAATCATTGCCAGGGAAGAATTTATTTTCTGATTTGAAATTCTTAGTTTTGAGAATTTAAGATTTGATCGGGGAATTCTGTAAAGGAGTATAATTATACATATTTGAGTACGTCGAATGAAAAATTAACTTAGAATTGAAAAAAATACATATTTGATCCACGAAGGAACACCAAACGAAGAAAAAACCTGAATTAAAGAAAAATAATGACATCTTAAGAAATGGAGAAATTTGAGGAAGAAAGGTTCATAATCAATATAACACAGAAAGAGAAGTTCCAGGACATGCAGATTCATATTTTTTTTGCAGGTATTGCAGTCTATAACAAGCCTTAGGCTTTGTTTGTTTTAGATATTGAATGCAGAGCATTGAACACTGATTGCTGAATGCTGGTAACTGAATGTTGTGTCATGAATAGTTGTTTGTTTCTATTTTTAAAAGCTATTATTGTAATTGAAATATAAAGTTATTTTGACAATATCACCATTTATTTTAGTTATTTTCACATGATAATATTAAATTTAGATTTGAACTATTACAATCACAAATTATTATCATTTTTTTTAATATTTAGAATACTTGAACTTTTGGAAAACTTGAATGTCAGATTAATAAAATAGAAAGTATTAAATTGCAACTGTTCAAAAGTTTAATTTTTTAAAATGATAAAACATGAAAAATTAATACTAAAGCTAATTTTTCCAAATTTAATTAAAAAAATTATATATTATTTATATTTATAAGTTATTAAAAGTTTAATTATTAGACATTTTTGTTAGAAAGTTTCGATATTTAAAAAAAATTAAGACTAAATAATCAAAACTAACAAAAATAAACTTTAAAATATGAGTCTACATTACGTTAGTTTGAAATTGAGAATTATATAAGTCACTCGATTTTCTAAATATGTATTGTAAAGATTTGTATTTTACAAAGTTTAAATTTTTATAATATATATATATATATAGAGAGAGAGAGGGAGAGAAAGAGAAGCATTGTGGGGCACCCCTATTTCATCTTATCTTTCCTTTATGTTTCTTTTGAATTCAAAATTCAATGTTTTAACATAGTTGTATAGTTCAATTCCATTTTTCCACTTGTATATAGATATTTATCTAGGTTGCTAACTCAATGGTAGAGTACTCGGCTTTTAAGCGTGATTATGGTTTTTTACACAGTTGAATGAAGTAACGAATTCATCCAGACTTTTGGTAGAGTCTATAAGACCACGATTGATTCTGATAGGTAATGAATGGAAAAAACTGCATGTTAAAATAATAAGAAAAAATAGAATTGAATTTTCATTTTTCAATTTCTCATTATATTCTCTTTTTTTAATAAATTCACGGTTAGAGTTTGGTCTGGTGAATAAATGGATAAAGCTCTATGGCTTTAATTTTGGTAAAAAAAAACTAGGAGCTTTTATTCTTAACTTCAATAATTTCCCTATCTAATTAAACATTAAAAATAACTTAGTACCTGATGTGGGGAAGGGGTATCCTATAAATGGACTGGTGCTTTGATAGAGATAACTGGTTAGTCAGGGAAAGGGCCTTTAGAGATAGGGGCAAGTGACTCGTAGATTCCAGTTACAGGACGACGACTTTGAGGAAACTGCTTTCGTTTAGTACACTTAGCAAGTTGATTAGAGAATATCCCCCTTCTGCCCGCATAGTTCAAGCTCTAGTCTAGCCAGCGTATCAGAGAGAGAGTTTCCTTGCTGTGATGTTCCTATAAGAGCTAAGCAAGCGCAGTACTCGAAGTTGACTTCTAGAACTTCTAGTTCAAGGAAAGCGTCCAATCACTACACCATAGATTGCATACTGCAACACCATAGAAGTGATGCAGGAATTACCAAAACATGTTGCTATAGGCCAAAAATTATCTGTGGAAACACTTTATTGGTGTTGTGTTTTGCCGCGTTGCCTCAAAGTCAAAGGCAACATCTTTGCGACCCTAAGGTAACATCGTTACAGGTGTTGCCATAGGTACAAAATTTACAAAAATGTAGGGCCCACTAAAATCTGCATCCCGGGTTCATGGACTCCTTACTAAAACCTATAGCCTGGGTTCACGGAATCATATTTTGGGGCCCACATGCATTAATCCATAACAACACTTTTACCGTCCAATGGCAAAACTATACCATAGCTATAGCAACATTTAACATCACATACTGCAACATTATATCATAGCTATGGCAACATTACAAAAGATACTGCAACGTAATAGCAATTAACATCACAATGGAATATAAAAAGAACTTTTTATTTCAAATTAACTAGCAACAAAAGCATTACTTAGTCAACTACAAAATAAAAAAACATAGCCACTATATTCAATTTTGTAGACATTTCAGTTACAAATTGTAATGGCCCGTGAATCCGTACTATCTGAGTTGACTAATAACACCACACGCCCAACCCAAATTGCACAGAAATACGAATCATTATTAGAAATAAGTTAAAGGATGAGAAATAGAAAGAAAGAAATGTTAGAATAGAAGAAAATAAAGAAGACAAATCTCACAGCGGAACGGATAACGTATATTTAACTTTTTAAAATACAAATCAGTAACTTTATATACGTACCATAATCAGAGCACAACAGTTATTCCTGGAATAGTCATAAATGCCTATTTCCAGATACAAACATGGTACACAACGGAATATATGATAGACTATAGCTAGCTGGTGAAGCCTCCTGCTTCAAACTCCTCCAAGTGAATCTGTGAAATCCCGACTACTTGACTGCCTGTACAAATTTGGGCACCTAAGAGTTTAGGGAAAACAAACAAATAAACTCTGGGTCAGTCATGGGACTGGTGTGAGTAAACTCCAACCATTTGTTTAACTTTCAAAATCCTTTCGAAAGAAATGATAATCGTAAGACCGATCAACACATAAACACGGATGGTTTTTACCTTACGATAACCCAAAATATTTTTGATATCAAATCCAGTGATATTATAATAATGTCTACATCAAATAAATAGAATCTAGTGGAACGCTTGCATCTCACGCTCCATATATAATATAAAATTTAAAACCGTAGGGCGCTTATTGGAGATTGGACTCCGACTATGACAAGGTATGGAACCACCTTTTGATAGTGTATCTCTAGAGGGGAATACACTGGGTTCAACAAGAACATCTTGCAACCCGGCCCATACATGACCGACCACTCATTTCGCTTGAGTGTATCGAATGTATATCACCAACGGTTGGGATCAGCAATCGTTTCCCGAAAAGGGACAGCATCGATAGATTAAAGAAGTAAAAGGAATTTCTCTAGATAGGTGATTATACACCCTAATGGGAGCGACCCACATAGTTATGCTGCCAGCCCGATTTTTGTCATTTCACGGTTGTTGAGGCCTGAGGCTACGATTACTTTCCATTCATTGATAGCACAATCACTATGAATGCCACATTGTCAGATCCGTTATTCAATAATTGATTTGCACAAATATATTCTGGATATTACGCTAAGAGAATAAATTCTCCGCCACCATATATATATTTATGCAGACCAACATATGCGATCATTGGAAATACTTTGTCAGACATTCGTCCATTTACGTTCGTTCTGGGATTGGACGAAACTGAGGGCACAATTTCTATTAATAGAAAAGTCCTTGCACTTTACTTCGTCTTCGATTATCTTCATATAATCTGATTTGCAACGCTACTACCAATACGGAGTGGTTCTCGAATAATAATCCAACCGGTCCCTCCATACTGACAACGATATTGGCAAATACTTCGACAGTCGGTTATTTAACTATCGAAGAAAAATAAACGAACATTCCAATCATCAAACAAATCATTGGGCCTCTTAATTAGTATTTCATTAATTAAATGAAGATTAAATCACTTCTTCATTTCCTTACAATATTTGTTAACAAATATGTTCAATAATCATCTTGGTCTCTTACGCTGTTTAGAAAACATTTTCGCCATCTTTTATTTTCTATACTTAGAAAATATCTTCTATTAATAATTTGAAAGTATTCCAATTACTTCTCCTTTTCACGACCATTCATTTCTATACTTAGGAAATATTTATTATTATATTTCCAAAATTTCACTTATTTCGGTTAAAACGAATGTTATATAAAACATCGCTACAACAACCCAAAATACCACATTCGACTAAATTTCTTTAAACATTTCTCTTTGAGACTGCATCCTCCTATTTATCGGTTAATAATTAAATCAATCAAGCTGGGGTATAATTACCTCTCAGACCTTGACTGAAATCATCATTAACTTCAAAGCGGAAAAGACCACTTACCTCGAATAATCAACATCATAAATCCAATTATTCATTTTAAAACCCGCATACGTTTCTCTTTCTAATTTTATCAGATTTAATTATAGATTTCCCTTTTTGTTTATAACATTCTATTTTAATTTAGTTCCCTTATCGAATTATATATATTTATATATCGATTCATAATGTAACAACCCGGAAATGCGAGCCAGTTTAAAATTTTTATTTTGGCAATTTTAGTGAATTTTGCATATTTAAAATAGGTTATTTTAAATAATATCGAAGGGAAATTTAATTTGAATAGAATTAGAACGTATATATTATATACGTCGTCGTTATAATATAAATAATTATATATAATTATTAAAGGAATTGAAAATGGCGCGGTAGTTCGATAATTCGATTTCAAACTTCAATTGAACGTACCGGGTGCAAAATAAACTGGATTTTAGTGAAAACAAAAACAAAAGGATCTAATTGAGGATATCTTTCCAACGAATCCGGAAAAACTGAGATTTCATAGCGGGAATCAAAAGATATGTCCAGTTGAAAATTCTGAATAGTCGCTATAGAATTCAGGCCGTTAAAAATGGAAATTTTGCAAACGACCTCGGATTTCGACGAAACCACTTTGGTTGGATCCGGGATGTCAAATTATTGCTAGGTTTCAAATTTCATAATTTTCTGAATCAATATGTGAGCCTGGCAAAGGAAAACGCGTTCCACTTTCATTTGATTTTAATCGACTGGAAAATGGCCATTTTTTTCGACGGTCTCAGAATTAGATGAAACCAGTTTTGTTAGGACCGTATCGTCAATACGAAGCTATAAAATATTTTTCTGGGATTTTTAGAGTTCGTATGTGACCCCGGTAAATTGAAATGCGTGTTCAAATTCAATATATAGAGTTATATGTTGATTTTGACGAAAACCGATCGAAATGATTGAATCAGCTTACGGTACATATCCCATTGTGTTCGGAATGGGGGTAATTAGCTGTGGACGACAGGCGGTGGGTCCCGTTTCGAGGTCGAAATAAAAAGTATCTGCTCTTTCCTTTACGGGGAAGTTACGGGTTCTGTCACATAATTATCAAATATTCTTAAAATATTCTAACTTCTTAAATTTTCGGAAAAAATCGCCATAACCTTCTTTGTACCGGTCAATAGTTCAAACCTCAACTCGCCTCTCTAGGCCCTTTGCATTCAAAAAGAAAATCAAAAAGCCAAGTGGCTTGCCAATTCGGCGCATAAAATCTCATATGGAATTTAAACATGTACCTTTTTGTCGGGCACTAAATTTATAAACTTCATACACTTCATTTCCATACCTGCTCAACACATGTTCACCTGTTTTCAATTCAATTCAACTCAATCTAGTCGTTTGAATTCAGTTTCGCCCATTAATTCTTTAATTAGCTTTTTAGCCTATTTCACTTGTTATTTGAATGTATCATGTTCGTATGTATTTTAGTTTGCTTATAAGTCAATTGAATCCCATTTTCATTTCAAGTTTCATATTCGATTTCGAATATGAAATTCATAAGTCTCATTTACTTCTCAAAAGAAATATCTTGATCTAAAATTCAATTAATAAATTATTCTTCCACTTAGTTAATTCTATTAAAAAATAAATAACTGATTTTGTTTCAAAAATTAATCCATTTACTCCACTCGAATTCATATTTATTTTATAACTCAAGTACATATTTTTCAAATAGAAATTCAGATTTTATTTTCTTAAAAATCCTTATATTTATTTACATAAACCATTATGGTTTTTGAACGATTTTGGAGTGCTTTTCTGAAAATTCGATTTTGACATAACTCAGAATTTATTCGACGAAATCCAGATTTTTCTCTTTCATTAGAAAACTATTACCAAGTCAGTCCTAACGATTCTTGTTTCAAAGAATTACGACTTAATTTGAGTTCTATATACTCAATTGAAGTTCAAAAAGCCAATTTTCGAACTACTGCATCGCGGCGAGTTCGTTTTAATTATATATGTAATATAAATGTTTAAACGTCGTTTATAATTTATTTCAATCTCATTTCTATTTATATTTTAACATATGTTAAATCCAGTTTTCAAATCTAACTTAATATTTTGGCGTGTCTCTCTAATTGTCGATTTTCATTACTTGGTTATAAATTTATTTATAACTCCGTCTTTTATATTATATTCCAATTCCTTTATAAATTATTTATAGACTTCGATAAAATCGAATTCAAATCATAAATCCTTATATTTAACTCAATTCATTTCATATTCAAAATTCCGGAATAAAACCGTCGTCCCCTTTTTGAAACGATTCCCAATTCATTTTTATAAATTCATACTTGAATTTAAAATTCTAAATTATCTAAAGATAATTTATCTATCTAAATTATAAACATCGTTTATAATTTAACTTCCTTGTTTTATAAAGTTAAAAAAAGTTTCCATTTCGAAATCTATTTCAAAACAAAATCTTATTTTGAAATGTTCTATTTATTATAACTTATATATATGATTGAAAAAACTATTTTCACATTTAAAATTTAAACTTCTATTTAATACAATCCTAATACCTTTTTTGAAAATATTTTATTTAATTAAATTCGATATAATCGAATTTAAATCATAATCAAAACGGATTTATTCAATTCAATTACATTTTGAACATCAGAATAGATTTCGTCGTTTCTGTTAGAAACTAATTTCAATTCTCCTTTTTAAATTCACATTTGAATTTATATTTCCCAAATTATCCAATGATAATTTATTTCATTTTGTAACACCCCACCTCCACCAGGGTGGCTCTTGCAAGAACTCTGACTTTGGAGGGGCGTTTGAATCAGGTAAACATGCATAATGATATATCAAGGCAGAACAAGAACATATGTATATATGTAAACAGAGTAAATAACATAGATAAAACAGCGGAAGATTTCAAAACATTTCAAAACAAGTCTGGTACAACATAGCTTTCCAAATAAACAAGTCTAGATAAAACAACATCAACTGAAAAACTGAAATAAATAAGTGCTATCCCCAATTAAGTGGTAACCATAGCTAGCTTCATGTCAAAACCGTACATGAGCTGAAATCCCACAAGCAAGCAATCCGAAATCCAAGCTAGGCTCCAGTATTCCCTCCCTGAGAACCTGGGGGGGGGGGGGGGAACGGAAGAAAAGAGGCGAAAGAAAACAGGTCAGTCAAAAAGACTGAGTAAGCCCTACTACAATCAATGTAAACTGATAAAGTTAACTGGCATGAGCAGCAGGGATGAACATAAGGATAACAATATACTAGCATGATGATTAACTAACAAGGTAGATAAAGGTGTCATCGCATAATCAGGATTAAGGTTTTGCACCACAGGTGTACTAACAAACTAACATGACTTGAATAAACAAGTATTGATCCCTTGGCCCAAGCTTTGGCCCAATCACATGAAATGACCCTAATACAAGGTCCAACCAAACGGTCTAGTCGATCGGCTCTCTAAGCCTAACTCGTCACGTGTTGGTGTCAATACGGCCCAATCATAATTGTAGTCGAACTGTGCCGGGTCCACCCTTCGGGTGTATCAAGCCCTAGGGTGTCAACCCCTGGACACCATGAACATGAGTGCACAGTCCCGATCTACTGGTACCCGTGCATGTTTTCTCCGGCTACGGACTATGTGCACGACCAGAGTCCGCCCGGAACTACACCGGCGTACCCTCTGCCGTCGCTTTTGGTCACTTACCTCCAGTCCAGTAATCGTGCCCCCACCCTAGCCTAGTCCCTAGGGTCATGATGATACTAACTTGGGATTACTGCTGGAGTGGGCCCCCATTGCTAGGATTTTTCTAGTGGGTTAAGTACGGTTTAACCCTCTTGCTAATCCTGGATTAACTTGGTTAAGTGTAACGATGAGTTCACGACTTAACCCCGATTAATCTACCAAGCCCAAATTGGTTAAGTATTAAGTGGACCATGACTAACCCTAATCACGAGGCATTAATTAATTTAATGCGCCTTAACCTCTCACATTAGACCTTGTTGTGGTTACTAGTTAAGCCGGGCGGGTCCGGGTAGCTTTACACCACAACTTGGTCTAACCTCGGGTTCAAGGTACAACATGACCAACTTCTCACATTGGGTCCTATTGTTTGTAGCAACTAGTTAAGCCGGTCGGTTCCGGGTAGGTTTACGCTACAAACTCAACCCAACCTCGAGTTGGCCACACTTATCTTTTCTAAGTGTCATGTCCATCATGTTTCCGAAACATGTTACAAGTTTTCAAGCAATTGGGTAGACCTAACTTAATAGGTAAATTCCCAATGGGTAGACCTAACTTAATAGGTAAATTCCCAAGCTTATGTTTTATGTCTTTTAAGTTTACCCAACCCCAAACGCAATCCCATCGCTTACATATCGCAATAGCGCATAAAGGATAGAAAGAGGGAACTTGGCATAATCATGACATAAAGGTATTGAAGCCACAAGCTTAACATGGTGGCATATGAAATGTTCATATATTCATACACTTGCATATTACATTTTTAGGCCTCAAAAGCATGCATAAAACCAAACTTAGCATATTGGTGATACATGGTGCTAAATGACATATAGAGATGGCCATAAGTTCGCATTTAGCCTCACATGCAAGTTATCATAAGAGATATGATAACTTACATGTTGCTAAAATGCAACCTTTGGCATAAAGCTTAAAGCTTTATGTTCATAAACCCAAAATAAGCTTGCATAACATGATAGCATGAACAAAATGTTCAACCCAAACTTGCATAACATAACTTGGCATACTTGCATATAAACTTGCATATCACAACATGATAAACTTGCATATAAACTTGCATATCATACATTTAACTTTAGAGTTTAAGTATGAAAGTAGAATAGGGCTTACAATGCTTAAGAAGTCACAAAAATATGACAAAGCCCTTATGAAATCAATTAAACCCAAAATGCAAGCAAAACCCTTGAGCCAAAATGATCAAGACTCTTTCTTTATGATGCAAATATATAAACTTGACTTGAATGCAAGCTAATGATGCTCATACAAGTTTGAAAACACTTGTATGCATGGAAAATCACTTAGGAATTTATTTAGGAATTTTATGAAGAGAGTGGAGGCCATGAGAGGATTGATTTTGCCATAGTTTAGTTGTATGAATGAATAATGATGATTTAGGGTAGGTTAGGGTCTTATTTATAGATTAGGCAAGTGTTTTAGGCCATAGGATTAAACCTAGATTCAATCCAAGCCATCAAAGCATGTCTTGGGGAAGAAGTCAAGTGTAGGAACCATCTAGGGCCTTTAGATTAAAGATGAACCATTCAAATGCAAAATCTGCATTTGAGCGAATCGGCCCACGGGTTGACAGCCAAACACCCTGGATTAACCCCTAGTCGACCCAGCAGGCTCGGGTCGACCTCAAAAATCGGCCGGTTCGGTTATTCCCCTCTCCCAATTCGTTGTTTTGAACATTTTTGCATATTTATTTATTAAATTTTCAATTATATATATATATATATCAATATATATATATATATATATATATTTCTCTGCGCAACCCATTTCACTTAATTAAGTATACTTTAATTTGGGAATTTTTCGTGAAACTTCGCGAGGCCATATCTTGGTCATACGGACTCCGATTTTCGAAAACTCGGACTCTATTTCGCGTATTTTTCCGAGACGAATGCAATGGCATAGCCCGTTTCCCTTGATTCAGATTTTACAGTTTAATTCTGCCTCCATTTATGTTATAACATGTTATTCAAAAATACGGGTTGTTACATTCTTCCCTCCTTAAAGGATTTCGTCCCCGAAATCTCCAAGTTAGGAAGAACGTATCCTACCATCCATCATCCATCTACTCAAAACATCATCCACGAGCAATCATTGTCCTTAAATGGTTCTAAATGCTGTATGATCATATGCAAAGGTGTGTGTATATGTACTTATCTAATGCGAAAATCAGGAGGTTACTGATTCAGTAAACCCCCTTAATGCAAAATATGTTAGTGAAATGAGTCCATATGTATGCAAATTCCTAACATTATTTATAATCTCTACATGAGTGCACATAACATGCATCCATATGCAACATCCACGTGATAGCATAACAAGTTTTCATCCATGAATAAGCATAAACACTCATGCATATGCGGTATGAAAGTGTGTGAGCCGATCTTAGTGCCTAACGTGTATTATGCATCCACGAGTATCCACTTGCAAACACTTGCAACCACTCGCAACCATCAAGCATAACATGTTTCAAACACATGTTTCATCCAAAGGGTTTCTACCTAAGGTTCTCATGACAAGATTAACACGATAAACTAGATAAACATGGATAGAAAAGAGAAAGATATGCTAACAAAGAAAAGAGATTGAGAGTGTACCCTCAAAAAGGAATGGATAAAGCCCACGCATCTTCTCCTCGGTTTCCCAAGTTGCGTATTCTTCGGCTTCACCCCATTGAACCTTCACCAATTTGACCTCTCGATTCCTTAGCTTCTTGGTCTCCGTCCCCAAGATACGAATCGGAGCTCTCCTCAAGGTAGCCTCTTTCTCCACTTCTACATCTTTTAGAACACTTGGCTCAACAACCTCTGCTGATTCATGTAAACACTTCCGGAGATGCGAGACATGAAAAACATCGTGTACTCCAGCAAGCTTCTCGGGCAACTTCACTCTATAAGCCATCTGCCCGATCCTCTCTATAATAGGGAATGGTCCAACAAACCTCGGTGCCAACTTCCCAACAGCTCCAAATCGGACCACATTCCGCAAAGGAGAAACTTTCACGAAAACCATATCCCCAACATCAAACTCCAAATCCGTTCTTCGCTTATCAGCATAGGATTTATGTCAGTCTTGGGCCGCTTTCATCCGTCTCCGAATCAACTCGATCTTCTCGGATGTATCTCTGATCATATCAGGCCCAAGTATAAGCTCATCTGTAGTCTCCCACCAACATGTAGGCGACTTGCACGGCCTCCCATATAAAGCTTCAAATGGTGCCATCCCTATGCTTGCCTGATAACTGTTATTATATGCAAACTCAACAAGAGGAAGATGGTCTTCCCAAGTACCACCAAAATCCAGAATACAAAGCCTCAACAGATCCTCGAGTACCCTATTCACCCTTTCGGTTTGACCGTCCGTCTGTGGGTGATAAGCCGTACTTAGATTCAACCTTGTGCCCATAGCTTCTTGCAAGCTATTCCAGAATTGACTTGTAAAGATTGGGTCACGGTCACTGACTATACTAGAAGGGACTCCATGTAGTCTCACAATCTCACGAAGATATACAGACGCTAGCCAAGATGCGGTCCTCTTGCTCTTCACCGGAATGAAATGAGCACTCTTCGTAAGTCTATCCACAATAACCCAAATGCTCATATTCCCTTTCCTTGACCTTGGTAGCCCATCGATAAAATCCATGGAAATACTCTCCCACTTCCATAGTGGAACGTCTAGAGGATGCAATAGCCCACCGGGCTTCTTCGACTCGGCCTTAACTTGCTGGCAAATGATACATCTAGAGACAAATTCTGCCACATCCTTCTTCATCCCAGGCCAAAAGAAAATGCGCTTCATATCTTTATACATCTTATCTCCGCCCGGATGTATAGTCAACTTAGAGCGATGCGCTTCCTCAAGAACTCTTCTTACTAGATCTTCTACCATTGGAACACATAACCTTCCGTCTCTCCTCAGCCAACCCTTGTCATCAATAGAATATCGAGCGAGATGACTAGACGTCTCTCCTCGAATTAGCTTATCCATAATCTCAACTATCTGAGGGTCTTCTCTCTGCGAAGCCCCAACTTGATCAAGAAGGGTAGGTCTGAGTTCCAGAGATGCTAAAGAACCGGTCATCGACTCAATCGCCAAAGAGAAATCAAAGGTTGCCACATAGTCTAAATTCTTCATCTCAACGAATAGAGGACTTAGGGTCAACCTTCTTCTACTCAATGCATCTGCTACCACATTCCCCTTGCCAGGGGTATAAGCTATCTCAAAATCGTAGGACGCCAAGAATTCCATCCATCTTTGTTGCCTCAGATTCAGATCCTTCTGAGAAAAGAGATACTTCAATGACTTGTGATCGGTATAAAGCTCAAATCTTTCTCCCAGAAGATAATGGCGCCAAGCCTTGAGTGCATATACTATTGCTGCCAACTCTAAGTCATGAGTGGGATAATTCTTCTCATGCACTTTGAGTTGTCTACCGCCAAAGCATATCACTCTTCCTTCTTGCATAAGAACAGCTCCTAACCCCATGCCACATGCATCGGTGTATACGGTAAATAACTTCCCTCCATCGGGCAAAGCTAGAACAGGTGCTGATGTGAGGGCTCTCTTGAGCTTCTGAAAAGCAAGCTCGCATTCTATGCTCCAAGCAAAAACTAAATTCTTCTTCGTCAATTTAGTGAGAGGAGCGGATATCTTTGCGAAGTCCTTGATGAACTTCCGGTAGAAACCCGCAAGACCTAGAAAACTTCTCACTTCGGTTGCATTCCTTGGAGTCTTCCAATCCTGAACTGCCACTACCTTAGCGGGATCCACCGCTAAGCCTTGCTTAGATACTATATGCCCAAGGAATCTAACTTCCCTTCTCCAAAACTGACACTTGGAGAACTTGGCCTTCAACTGATGCGCTCTAAGCGTATCCATCACCTCCATGAGATGCCTTGCGTGCTCTTCCTCATCCTTAGAGAAGATCAGAATATCATCTACGAAGACCACGACAAACTTGTTCAAGAACTCCCTGAACACCCTACTCATCAAGTCCACGAAATATGCGGGTGCATTAGTCAAGCCGAACGGCATGACAAGCCATTCGAAGAATCCATCTGGAGTTCTGAACGCAGTCTTGTCTATACTATCTTCAGCTACCCTGAGCTGATGGAACCCCGTAGCAAGATCAAGCTGAGAGAAAACAGAAGCACCGACAAGCTGATCAAAGAGATCATCAATCCTCGGTAACGGGTGTCTGTTCTTCTTAGTCAGCTTATTCAACTCTCGATAGTCAACGCAAAGTCGGAGAGAACCATCCGCCTTGGTAGCAAATACCACAGGCGCTCCCCATTCAGATATACTTCATCTAATGAAGTTCTTCTCAAGCAACTCTTTCACTTGCTTACTTAGCTCCCGCCTTTCACGCGGAGCCATGTGCCGAACGGGCAAAGAAACAGGCTTTGCATTATCCACCAGATAAATGCAGAAATCAATCTCTCGCTTAGGGGGCAACCCCCTAACTTCATCGAAAACATCCGGATACTCTCGAACCACTCTCACAGACTGAAGAGTTTCCATTGACGAGTCGAGTGATTCCAGATAGCACAACATGACGGGACCTCTCGGATCACAAGAAATCTCTAGGGTGTTTCCGAGGCGAGTCACGAGCCTCACAACCCTATGCTCACAATCAAGAATGGCTCCATATCTGGACAGCCAATCCATGCCCAATATCAATCCGTATCCCCTAAAACCAAGAACATAAGCACTGCACAAGAACTCTACACTCAGTATAGAGATCCTCAAATCCCCACATATCATAGACAAATGGGCGGAACCCCCAATAGGATTTGAGACACAGACGGGATCATCTACCAAGCTAGTACTAAGGTGTAAACTATCAACAAGATCAGAAGAGATAAAGCTATGCGATGCACCAGAATCAAACAAGGTACGAACTGGAAAATCAGAAATATATACAAGGCTCTCAACAGAAATACTACCTCGATCGGGAACTGGAGCGACATTGAGAGCATGAACTTGCCCTCCTGAAGGTCCAGCACGCTGAGTCTGACCCTGGCCTTGCCCTTGCTTCCTCGGGCAATCCTTACTGAAATGTCCAGTCTCACCGCAGAAAAAGCATTCACCATTCTTCCTTTTCCTCTTCTTACAATCCTTAATAAGATGTCCAACTGAACCGCAATAATGGCACTTCCCCTTGTTGTTCTTGCCCTTGTTGTTATTGCCCTTGTTGTTGTTCCCCTTGTTGCCTTGACTCTTGTTCTTGTTCTGATTGCCTTGACTGCTCTGACCACTTGGATTACCCTGATTTCCTTTTCCCTGGGAATCAGTCTTCTTGGCTTGAGTATCATTCATCTTGGTTTCTTTCTTGACATCTCCCTGAAGTAACGCCATATCAACCAAACTCTCAAACGTGGCCCCATGGGGAATATGTGACATAGCCAATCCCTGCAACGGCTCATTCAATCCTCTAGCAAAACGAAGAGCCTTCTTCTGAGGAGTATTCACCATATCCAAGCCAAAACGAGCTAACTGATTGAACTTGTTCACATATTCTTTGACAGACATGTCTCCTTGTTTCAAAGTTATGAACCTCTCCATTTGCAGATTCTCCTCAGCAGAAGATAGAAACTTAAGCATGAACCTTGCCCTGAAATCGGCCCAAGTCTCAACAGGCCTAGTACCATTGGTGACTTCCCACCAATAAGCGGCTTCATCCTTCATAAGCCAAACCGCCAACAAGAGCTTCCTCTGATCGTCTAACCCAAAGATAGCAAACAAATCCTCGGTCTCTTTCAACCAATTTCTGGCCTCTACAAAAGTCTCAGTGCCTTGAAAGTTCTTGCCACCCATTGCTTTGAAATCTTTGCAAGTCTTCGCGAAGTCCACTTGAGGATGCTGAGGGGGAGGAGGAAGAGGAACCTCAGCGACAAGAGGAGGAGGAACATTAACTACCGGAGGAGGAGGAGGAGGAACATCTGCGGGGCCGGCTTCGGTCGCCCTAGCCTCCAAAAGTCTCCTATACCAAACAAGTACGTGTACTCCCTCCGGAATAGAAAAGTTATCGGCCATACTGAAAACGAAGAAAAAGACAGATTCAGAATGGAGAAAAACGAAGGAATTTTGCTAATGGCTTTTTGGGGAATAGCCTTTAAAATAAACTAGACTTTTCTTTGGAAAATACTTTATACTTGGTTTTGAAAATAGTTTTCCAAAAGTTTTCTAAAAGCCTTTTTGTTCCTTCTCGTACCATATGCTCTGATACCAAATGTAACACCCCACCTCCACCAGGGTGGCTCTTGCAAGCACTCTGACTTTGGAGGGGCGTTTGAATCAGGTAAACATGCATAATGTTATATCAAGGCAGAACAAGAACATATGTATATATGTAAACAAAGTAAATAACATAGATAAAACAGCGGAAGATTTCAAAACATTTCAAAACAAGTCTGGTACAACATAGCTTTCCAAATAAACAAGTCTAGATAAAACAACATCAACTGAAAAACTGAAATAAATAAGTGTTATCCCCAATTAAGTGGTAACCATAGCTAGCTTCATGTCGAAACCGTACATGAGCTGAAATCCCACAAGCAAGCAATCCGAAATCCAAGCTAGGCTCCAGTTTTCCCTCCCTGAGAACCTGGGGGGGGGGGGGGGGGAACGGAAGAAAAGAGGCGAAAGAAAACAGGTCAGTCAAAAAGACTGAGTAAGCCCTACTACAATCAATGTAAACTGATAAAGTTAACTGGCATGAGCAGCAGGGATGAACATAAGGATAACAATATACTAGCATGTTGATTAACTAACAAGGTAGATAAAGGTGTCATCGCATAATCAGGATTAAGGTTTTGCACCACAGGTGTACTAGCAAACTAACATGACTTGAATAAACAAGTATTGATCCCTTGGCCCAAGCTTTGGCCCAATAACATGAAATGACCCTAATACAAGGTCCAACCAAACGGTCTAGTCGATCGGCTCCCTAAGCCTAACTCGTCACGTGTTGGTGTCAATACGGCCCAATCATAATTGTAGTCGAACTGTGCTGGGTCCACCCTTCGGGTGTATCAAGCCCTAGGGTGTCAACCCCTGGACACCATGAACATGAGTGCACAGTCCCGATCTACTGGTACCCGTGCATGTTTTCTCCGGCTACGGACTATGTGCACGACCAGAGTCCGCCCGGAACTACACCGGCGTACCCTCTGCCGTCGCTTTTGGTCACTTACCTCCAGTCCAGTAATCGTGCCCCCACCCTAGCCTAGTCCCTAGGGTCATGATGATACTAACTTGGGATTACTGCTGGAGTGGTCCCCCATTGCTAGGATTTTTCTAGTGGGTTAAGTACGGTTTAACCCTCTTGCTAATCCTGGATTAACTTGGTTAAGTGTAACGATGAGTTCACGACTTAACCCCGATTAATCTACCAAGCCCAAATTGGTTAAGTATTAAGTGGACCATGACTTAACCCTAATCACGAGGCATTAATTAATTTAATGCGCCTTAACCTCTCACATTAGACCTTGTTGTGGTTACTAGTTAAGCCGGGCGGGTCCGGGTAGCTTTACACCACAACTTGGTCTAACCTCGGGTTCAAGGTACAACATGACCAACTTCTCACATTGGGTCCTATTGTTTGTAGCAACTAGTTAAGCCGGTCGGTTCCGGGTAGGTTTACGCTACAAACTCAACCCAACCTCGAGTTGGCCACACTTATCTTTTCTAAGTGTCATGTCCATCATGTTTCCAAAACATGTTACAAGTTTTCAAGCAATTGGGTAGACCTAACTTAATAGGTAAATTCCCAATGGGTAGACCTAACTTAATAGGTAAATTCCCAAGCTTATGTTTTATGTCTTTTAAGTTTACCCAACCCCAAACGCAATCCCATCGCTTACATATCGCAATAGCGCATAAAGGATAGAAAGAGGGAACTTGGCATAATCATGACATAAAGGTATTGAAGCCATAAGCTTAACATGGTGGCATATGAAATGTTCATATGTTCATACACTTGCATATTACATTTTTAGGCCTCAAAAGCATGCATAAAACCAAACTTAGCATATTGGTGATACATGGTGCTAAATGACATGTAGAGATGGCCATAAGTTCGCATTTAGCCTCACATGCAAGTTATCATAAGAGATATGATAACTTACATGTTGCTAAAATGCAACCTTTGGCATAAAGCTTAAAGCTTTATGTTCATAAACCCAAAATAAGCTTGCATAACATGATAGCATGAACAAAATGTTCAACCCAAACTTGCATAACATAACTTGGCATACTTGCATATAAACTTGCATATCACAACATGATAAACTTGCATATAAACTTGCATATCATACATTTAACTTTAGAGTTTAAGTATGAAAGTAGAATAGGGCTTACAATGCTTAAGAAGTCACAAAAATATGACAAAGCCCTTATGAAATCAATTAAACCCAAAATGCAAGCAAAACCCTTGAGCCAAAATGATCAAGACTCTTTCTTTATGATGCAAATATATAAACTTGACTTGAATGCAAGCTAATGATGCTCATACAAGTTTGAAAACACTTGTATGCATGGAAAATCACTTAGGAATTTATTTAGGAATTTTATGAAGAGAGTGGAGGCCATGAGAGGATTGATTTTGCCATAGTTTAGTTGTATGAATGAATAATGATGATTTAGGGTAGGTTAGGGTCTTATTTATAGATTAGGCAAGTGTTTTAGGCCGTAGGATTAAACCTAGATTCAATCCAAGCCATCAAAGCATGTCATGGGGAAGAAGTCAAGTGTAGGAACCATCTAGGGCCTTTAGATTAAAGATGAACCATGAGAACCATTCAAATGCAAAATCTGCATTTGAGCGAATCGGCCCACGGGTTGACAGCCAAACACCCTGGATTAACCCCTAGTCGACCCAGCAGGCTCGGGTCGACCTCAAAAATCGGCCGGTTCGGTTATTCCCCTCTCCCAATTCGCTGTTTTGAACATTTTTGCATATTTATTTATTAAATTTTCAATTATATATATATATATATCAATATATATATATTTCTCTGCGCAACCCATTTCACTTAATTAAGTATACTTTAATTTGGGAATTTTTCGTGAAACTTCGCGAGGCCATATCTTGGTCATACGGACTCCGATTTTCGAAAACTCGGACTCTATTTCGCGTATTTTTCCGAGACGAACGCAATGCATAGCCCGTTTCCCTTGATTCAGATTTTACAGTTTAATTCTGCCTCCATTTATGTTATAACATGTTATTCAAAAATACGGGTTGTTACACATTTCATTTATAAACATCATTTATAAATGAACTGCTCGTTTTTATTTTTCAAAACAAGTTACTTCTAGTCCATTCGAAATTCAAATTCTATATTAGAAAAATAGAATTTTCCTTTTAAACCTCAAAATTTCTTTTCATGATATTTTTAAATATCAACATTTAGGCCCAGTGATATTTAAACAATCAAATCATCCAATTATCAATCACTGGGTTTTTAACACATCAAATATGATAATGTATATGAAATCAAACAAACAAATAATAAATTTTTGAGGAACCCAGTTGGATCCCTCCAACCTGTTTTCCTGCATCCACAGACGTTAGTCAATATAAATAAAACCCATCCTACTTCGAGGTAGGATATCGCAGTATAGAAGGTCATCCACTATCATAGCATGGGGCATATAGGGTCATCCGCTAATGATACTGCGGGCATCCGCTAATGGTACTGCGGGAATCCAACCACCAAACCAATATATATATATAATAGCCACAAACATCAATCCTAAATAACTAATATATATATATATATATATATATATATATAATAGCCACAAAAATGTTTGAATGCATCCAATCAACCAACAATATATTTTTAACAACAAAAATACATGTAAATAAATTTTTGAGTGAGAATTACTCACAGTGATTTTTGTTGTCGATATCGCGTTCAAATTTAATTAATGCTAAAATTCCTGCTAGCTTCAAAATGAACCGAACTCGTTTCCTAGCATCGCCTATGTCCATGAGAATCCCGCAAACACTATTTCGTTTGATTCTGATATCATATGAAATAAAATTTAGCTTTACAAGTTTACAAACTATTTTAGTTAATTCAAATTTTACTACAAGTACCCTAATGACTGAAATTGAGATTAACAAATTACCTCCTAATTTTCCTTCTTCATTTACTTAACAAAGTCCAAAATTGATTTCATCATCACAACCTTTCCAGCTTTGCCCTCCCATCAATCTAGTATACTCCACCGAAGATAAATTTCCCATTCAAGCTTCCCTGCCATGAACATCCACATACAACGCGACCCTTTTCTACATTCGAACTCTTCCTTTGGACCATTCTATTCCTCAACGAGAACTACACCACCCCTCACATCAATGTCAGACATCGCGACCTCCCTCATACTCCAATATCAAACCTTCCAAACCACCATGAAGAAATCGCGACTTGACCTGGCACCTGGTGCGATGGATTTGTGCACTGATTCCTTCAAAAATACAACCCAAACTGCGAAATGATTGTGCAAACTCCACCACCATCGATACTTTGTAAATCGATGCATCATACCCGAAAATCTCCAATCCTAGCTCACCGTAAACAGGTGGAACTCCCCCCAGGTCTCGTTCCTCACCATGCTCGAACCTTAAATCGCACGTGTCTCCAAATGTCGATCTTGATCTGTGTGACTTCTCCCACTCGCGATCCTTTTTTTTATTTTATAAAATGGTGGAATCATTTTTCGATTTACCGATGAGGAAAAATACCAGGCGTTTCTAATTGGAGTGAGGAATAAAAGGTAGTGGGATGGTTTTCCTTTTTGGCCACTGTAATTTCTTAGATTTCCATTTGCTTGAGAGGAATTTAGTCTGAGAGGAAGTGAACGGAAAGAAAAGCAAGAGAAATAAGAGAGTAGTAGTTGCAGTTTTATAGATGAATAATACCTTCGGCATTAAGGAATATGTGGTACAATGGTAGGGTAGCTTAAGTACAAGTTTTTAATGTGATTTGATTATTGATTTAATCTGATTTGAGTACGATCTTAACCATTCAATTTTAAAATAATATAATTCAGGGTTCTGAACTCCAATTCGAGCGCAACAACTGACATTTCAATGGTTTAACTGCTATTCCGAACACACTGGGACATGTCTCCAAGCCTCATTTGATCATCTGAAGAAGATATTAATTTAAATTGATATAAATTAAATTAAATTCGAAACAATTAATATCTCGATAATAAATTATTATATTACAATTTATTTTTTCAAATAAAAATATATATCGATCGTCTAAATTGTTCTGACTCAATTTCAAATTTCGAATTAATTATTTCAAATTCCGTATTATGATAATTGTACATATATATATATATATATTCGAAATAAATCGTATTTCGATTTTTAAATCGATAACTAAATATAAAAATTCATTTAGATTATCAAATGAATATTTAAAATAAACAGATAAAAATCCGGGTCGTTACATTCTTCCCCACTTAAAAGAATTTCGTCCCCGAAATTACTACGGTAGGAAAATGCTACAAACTCATTAATTTTCAAAAACTCACTTAGTTGAAACTCAACTTTTCACATTTCAACAAATTTAGTTCAACCAAAACCTTTGGGTTTTCATTTATATGCATTTAAATCCATTCAAATTGATTTTAATCAATTTATTCACTTCAATCCATTTAACTTGCTTAAGTTAAATTTTAAATTCCAGAATTCAAATCCCCGGGTTTCCATTCCAAACCCTTTTTGAATCACATAAATATACATATATTTATTTCCATCTCAAATTCAAAACATTTGAATATTCAAACCAACTTATTTTCTTTCAAACAAATCTTCACCAAAAACTTTTCTAAGGTAGCAATCCGTCACATAGAAACTCAAAAATGAACACTGATGATGCTACAGTCATCATCAGGATTATTTCCCAGTCATTGAAGTGAGTTCAGTGCTTTATCATTTTCAAACTCATCTAAAATAATTTTGACTCAAAAATCTTTCAAATACAAAGCTATAATGTTCTAATATACTTCCAAAAATATTTTCAAACTTCCCAGGATTTAAATTTCAAATTCTGTTTTGAATTCAATTTTAATTCATCTCATTTGTATATTTGATTCATATACAAATTCTATTTTAGTTATATATAACCATTCCAATTTTTATAATCTAATTTGATTACAATATTAACATCCAACACATCCATATTATAATAATTTCAGAAAATTATTTCCTCTTCTATCAAAAATAGAATTTTTGGGTAAAATTATTTCATTTACCCACTTTAAACAATATCATGTCGAATTTTTCTATTCAAGTGTTTAGAAATTCCTATCGACTTCGTGGCATCCCACGATTCGATCAAAATTCATAAACCCCTCAACAGACTAGCCAACACAATATAAAACAATTTTTTTATATCAATTAACAAATACGCTCTCTCGTATATACACTCAACTCATTCTAGGGTACTATTGACCCTATCTCTAATGAACACATGCCAACAAGCCTAGGTATTCGCTCAACCTAAGCTCTGATACCAACTGTAATGGCCCGCAAATCCGTATTATCTGAGTTGACTGATAACACCACACATCCAACCCAAATTGCACAGAAATACGAATCATTATTAGAAAGAAGTTAGAGGATGAGAAATAGAAAGAAAGAAATGTTAGAATAGAAGAAAATAAAGAAGACAAATCTCACAGCGGAACGGATAAAATATATTATATAACATAACTTTTTGAAATACAAATCAGTAACTTTTTATACATACCATCACCAGAGCACAACAGTTATTCCTGGAACAGTTATAAATGCTTGTTTCCAGATACAAACATGGTACACAGCGGAATATATAATAGTTTATAGCTAACTGGTGAAGCCTCCTGCTTTAAACTCCTCCAAGCGAATCTGTAAAATCCCGACTACTTGACTACTTGTACAAATTTGGGCACCCAAAAGTTTAGGGAAAACATACAAATTAAACTCTGGGTCAGTCATGGGACTAGTGTGAGCAAACTCCAAGCATTTGTTTAACTTTCAAAATCCTTTCGAAAGAAATGATAATCGTAAGAACAATCCACACATAAAAACGGATGGTTTTTACCTTACGAAAACCCAAAATATTTTTGATATCAAATCCAGTGATATTATAATAATGTCTACATCAAATAAATAGAACTAGTGGAACGCTTGCATCTCACGCTCCATATATAATATAAAATTTAAAACCACAGGGCGCTTATTGGAGATTGAATTCCGACTATGACAAGGTATGGAACCACCTTTCGATAGTGTATCTCTAGAGGGGAATACAATGGGTTCAACAAGAACATCTTGCAACCCGGCCCACACGTGACCGACCACTCATTTCGCTTGAGTGTATCGAATGTATATCACCAACGGTTGGGATCAGCAACCATTTCCCGAAAAGGGACAGCATCGATAGATTAAAGAAGTAAAAGGAATTTCTCTAAATAGGTGATTATACACCCTAATGGGAGCGACCCACATAGCCAATCTGCTTGCCCGATTTTTGTCATTTCCCGGTTGTTGAGGCCTGAGGCTACGATTACTTTCCATTCATGCCACATTGTCACATCCGTTAATCACTAATTGATTTGCACAAATATATTCTGGATATTATGCTAAGAGAATAAATTCTCCACCACCATATATATTTATACAGACCAACATATGCGATCATTGGAAACATTTTGTCAGACATTCGTCCATTTACGTTCGTTCTGGGATTAAACGAAACCGAAGGCACAATTTCTATTAATAGAAAAAGTCCTTGGACTTTACTTCGTCTTCGATTATCTTCATATAATCTGATTCGCAACGCTACTATCAATACGGAGTGGTTTTCGGATAATAATCCAACCGATCTCTCCATATTGACAGCGTATTGGCAAATACTTCGATAGTCGGTTATTTAACTATCGAAGAAAAATAAACAAACATTCCAACCATCAAACAAATCATTGGGCCTCTTAATTAATATTTCATTAATTAAATAAAGATTAAATCACTTCTTCATTTCCTTACAATATTTGTTAAACAAATATTTTCAATAATCATCTTGGACTCTTACGCTGTTTGGAAAACATTTTCGCCATCTTTTATTTTCTATACATAGAAAATATCTTCTATTAATAATTTGAAAATATTCCAATTACTTCTCCATTTCATGACAATTCATTTCCATACTTAGGAAATATTTATTATTATATTTCCAAAATTTCACTTATTTGGGTTAAAACGAATGTTATATAAAACATCGCTACAACAACCCAAAATACAACATTCGACTAAATTTCTTTAAACATTTCTCTTCGAGACTGCAACCTCCTATTTATCGGTTAATAATAAAATCAATCAAGTTGGGTTATAATTACATCTTAGACCTTGACTGAAATCATCATTAACTTCAAAACGGAAAGGACCACTTACCTCGAATAATCAACATCATAAATCCAATTAATCATTTTAAAACCCGCATACGTTTCTCTTTCTAATTTTATCAGATTTAATTATAGATTTCCCTTTTTGTTTGTAACATTCTATTTTAATTTAGTTCCCTTATCGAATTCTATATATATCGATATATCGATTCATAATTATCAAATCTTCTTAAAATATTCTAACTTCTTAAATTTTCGGAAAAAATCGCCATAACCTCCTTTGTACCGGTCGATAGTTCAAACCTCAACTCGCCTCTCTGGGCCCTTTTCCATTCAAAAAGAAAATCAAAAAGCCAAGTGGCTTGCAGATTCGGCGCATAAAATCTCATATGGAATTTAGACATGTACCTTTTTGTTGGGCAATAAATTTATAAACTTCATACACTTCATTTCCATACCTTCTCAACACATGTTCACCTGTTTTCAATTCAATTCAACTCAATCCAATCGTTTGAATTCAGTTTCGCCCATTTATTGTTTAATTAGCTTTTTAGCCTATTTCACTTGTTATTTGAATGTATCATGTTCATATGTATTTTAGTTTGCTTATAAATCAATTGAATCCCATTTTCATTTTAGTTTTCATATTCAATTTCAAATATGAAATTCATAAGTCTCATTTACTTATCAGAAGAAATATCTCGATCTAAAATTCGATTAACAAATTATTCTTCCACTCAGTTAATTCTATTCAAAAATAAATAACTGATTTTGTTTCAATAATTATTCCATTTACTCCACTCGAGTTCATATTTATTTTATAACTCAAGTCCCATATTTTTCAAATAGAAATTCTGATTTTATTTGTTAAAAATCCTAATATTTATTTATATAAACAATTATGTTTTTAAACGATTTTGGCACTGCTTTTCTGAAAATTCGATTTTGACATAACTCAGAATTTATTCGACGAAATCCGGATTTTTCTGTTTCATTAGAAAACTATTATCAAATCGGTCCTAACGATTCTTGTTTCAAAGAATTCCGACTTAATTTGACTTAATTGAAGTTCTAAACGCCAATTTTCGAACTACTACGTCGCGGCAAGTTCGTTTTAATTATATATATAATATAAATGTTTAAACGTCATTTATAATTTATTTCAATCTCATTCCTATATACATTTTAACATATGTTAAATCCAGTTTTCAAATCCAACTTAATATTACCGCTTGTCTCTCTAGTTGTCGATTTTCATTACTCGATTGTAAATTTATTTATAACTCCATCTTTTATATGATATTCCAATTCCTTTATAAATAATTTATAGAGTTTGATAAAATCAAATTCAAATTATAAATCCTTATATTTAACTCAATTCATTTCATATTCCGAATTCCGGAATAAAACCTCGTCCCCTTTTTGAAACGATTCCCAATTCATTTTTATAAATTCATACTTGAATTTAAAATTCTAAATTATCTAAAGATAATTTATCTCACTAAATTATAAACGTCGTTTATAATTTAACTTCCTTGTTTTATAAAGTTAAAGCAAGTTTCCATTTCGAAATCTATTTCAAACCAAAATCTTATTTTGAAATTTTCTATTTTTTGTAACTTATATATATGATTGAAAAATCTATTTTCACATTTAAATTTAACTTCTATTTAATACAATCCTAATATCTTTTCTGAAAATATTTTATTTAATTAAATTCTATATAATCGAAATTAATCATAATCCAAACGGATTTATTCAATTCAATTACATTTTGAACATCAGAACAGATTTCATCGTTTCTGTTAGAAACTAATTTCAATTCTCCTTTTTAAACTCACATTTGAATTTGTATTTCCCAAATTATCCAATGATAAATTATTTTATTTATAAATATCATTTATAAATGAACTGCTTGTTTTTATTTTTCAAAACAAGTTACTTCTAGTCCATTCGAAATTCAAATTCTATTTTAGAAAAATAGAATTTTCCTTTTAAACCTCAAATTTTTTTTTCATGATATTTTTAAATATCAACATTTAGGCCCAGTGATATTTAAACAATCAAATCATCCAATTATCAATCATTGGGTTTTTAACACATCATATATGATATTGTATATGAAATCAAACAAACAAATAATAAATTTTTGAGGAATCTAGTTGGATCCCTCCAACCTGTTTTCCTACATCCACAGACGTTAGTCAACATAAATATAACCCATCCTGCTTCGAGGTAGGATATCGCGGTATAGAAGGCCATCCACTATCATAGCATGGGGTGTATAGGGTCATCCGCTAATAATACTACGGGCATCTGCTAATGGTACTGCGGGAATCCAGCCACCAAACCGATATATATATATATATAATAGCCACAAACATCAATCCTAAATAACTAACATATATATAATAGCCACAAAAATGTTTGAATGCATCCAATCAACCAACAATATATTTTTAACAACAAAAATATATGTAAATAAATTTTTGAGTGAGAATTACTCACAGTGATTTTTGTCGTCGATATAGCGTTCAAATTTAATTAATGCTAAAATTCCTGCTAGCTTCAAAATGAACCGAACTCGTTTCCTAGCATCGCCTACGTCCATGCGAATCCATCAAACCATATTTCATTTGATTCTGATATCATATGAAATAAAATTTAGCTTTACAAGTTTACAAACTATTTTAGTTAATTTAAATTTTACTACAAGTACCCTAATGACTGAAATTGATATAAACAAATTACCTCCTAATTTTCCTTCTTCGTTTACTTAACAAAGTCCAAAATTGATTTCATCATCACAACCTTTCCAGCTTTGCCCTCCCATCAATCTCGTATACTCCACCGAAGATAAGTTTCCCATTCAAGCTTCCCTGCCGTGAACATCCACAGACAGCGCAACCCTTTTCTGCCTTCGAACTCTTCCTTTGGACCATTATATTCCTCAATGAGAACTACACCACCCCTCACCTCAACGTCAGACATCGCGACCTCCTTCATACTCCAATATCGAACCTCCCAAACCACCATGGAGAAATCGCGACTTGACCTGTGTAACAACCCGGAAATTCTAAGCCAATTTAAAATTTTTATTTTGGCAATTTTTATGGAATTTGATTATTTAAAATGAATTATTTTAATTAATTACGACGGAAAATTTATTTTCAACGAAGTTAAAACGAATAAATTTATTTTAATTATATAACAAGCCTGAAATGGCGCGATAGTTTGAAAATTCGATTTTGAATTTCAAATGAATATACAAAATTCGTTTTAAGTCGGAATTGGACGAAACCAGAAATATTGGAATCTGTTTGATCATATCTTTCTAACGGATCTAAGAAACTGAAATTTCACTTTAGAAGTTGAAAGATATGTCCAGTTTAAAATTCAGAAAAGTCGCTGTGGAATTTATATATATTTTAATATATATATATAGCCCTTAAAAATAGCCATTTTACAAACGACCTCTATTTTCGACGAAACCACTTTTGTTGGATCTGGGATGTCAAATTATTGCTAGGTTTCAAAATTCATAATTTTTAGAATCAATATGTGAATATGGCGAAGTTAAACGTGTTTTAACAGTTTCAGTCAATTTCGATCGACTAGAAAATGGCCATTTTTTAAACGGTCTCAGAATCCGACGAAATTAGTTTTGTTAGGACCGTATCGTCAATATGAAGCTAGAAATAATTTTTCTGGAATGTTCAGAGTCAGTATGTGGCCCCGGTAAATTAAAATGTACGTTCAAATATGAAATTTAATGTTTTATATTTTAATTTGAAGAATAATTGACTAAAACAGTCGAATTGGCTTACCGGACATATCCCATTGTGTCCGGGATGGGGGTATTTGGCTAGGGGCGACAGTCGTTGGGTTTGATTTGGGGTTTGTATTGGTAAGTATGTATTTTCGAAATTAAAGAAAATAAAATATTAATATTTATATATAATACACCCCCCTTTATATCACAACCCTAATTCACCAGACCAGAAAACCTGTCGCCTGTACTAAGAAGTTAATGAACCAAAATAGCTAATCCTTCCTCCAATTAAATCTCCTAAAACATGGTAAACTAAATCCAACTTCCTAAGTGAAAATCAAAGGCAAATGGAGGGCTTTCGATCCCCATGGATGTGATCGGTTCTCAGGGGCTGTTGTGCTCGAATTTCGAGCTTATAGCCCTAGCGTTCGTGCGTTCTTTTAAGGGCCAGGGGGCGTCGAATCTGGTGTGGCTCACGGACATGGACGGCGGCGTGTAGATGAACAGCGTGGCAGTGTTGGATGGAGGTCCGGTCCCCCAGTTAGGCGGCGCGCATCAGGTTGAAGGAGGGAGCGTTTTGGGTCACGGTTTTCAGGCTAAAATAGAGAAGAAAGGTTTTAACTTCTTTTTATTAGCTTTATGGTTTATAAAATCTGAAAAATATCTATATATTATAGTTTATAAAATCTGAAAATTATCTATATATTATAGTTTATAAAATCTGAAAATTATATATATTATAGTTTTAAATTTTGAAATTTATATATGTTGGTATCGTTTAAAATAATATTGTTTTGAAATTAAATATCTTTGCTTTGAAAATATAAAATAGAATTGAATTTAAAAATAGAAATAGCATAAATAAAGCTATGATTTTAAAATATATAGAACAGTTAAAAATGTGGTTTTTATTTATATATAGAACAGTTAAAAATGTGATTTTTATTTATATATAGAAAAGACAAAAATGTAATTTTTATTTATATAGAACAATTAAAAATGTGGTTTTATTTATATATAGAGCAGTTAAAAATGTGATTTTTATTTATATAGAATAGTTAAAAATGTGATTTTCATTTATATATAGAACAGTTAAAAATGTGATTTTTATTTATTTATAGAACAGTTAAAAATGTGATTTTTATTTATATATAGAACATTTAAAAATGTGATTTTTATTTATATATAGAACAGTTAAAAATGTAATCTTTATTTATATATAGAACTGTTAAAAATGTGATTTTTATTTATATCTGAACAGTTAAAAATGTGATTTTTATTTATATCTGAACAGTTAAAAATGTGATTGTTATTTATATCTAAATAGTATAAAAATGTGATATTTATCCGTTTAGCGTTGAAATATAAATGTGATGTTTAATATAAAAATCATTTGAAACAGACTGCGATGGAATCGACTGGAAACAAATACAAATCCAAACTGTTCGAAAATGAAATGGTGGAGTGGAAACCCAAGGTGAGAACTCCTCACTTTTATTTTTAATTTCTAGTTGAAATATATACTAGGATGCAGACGGTGCTTAGTAGCACCCGACACCCGTTGTCCACAAACCATGGATGACTTGTGTGATTGTTTGTGTTGTGAAAATTGACTGTTGGTTGTGAAATAAAATATATATTCATGTGTTGAAATCAAATATATATTCATGTGTTGAAATCAAATATATATATTCATGTGTTGAAATAAAATAAATATTCATTTACAAATCGAATGATTTGTTTATGTACACTGATTTGACTGATAATGATTGGGAAATAAACTTTACACATCGCCCAACTACACAAATAAAAATCTGTGTTTTTGATGTGAACCCCACATGGGTGTTGGGATGAAATTGGCCATACGCTAGTCCCAATAATTAGTTGTATGTCGATCGATAGATTGACATGCTGTTATAAGCATTAAATATTGATATTTGATGCTTACGCAGTGTAGAATGCAATTTGGGTGATGGTTGCCTGTGCTTGATTGTTGTAGTTTACGCATGTGTATGAAATCCATATAATTAACACTATATGGTAGTTGATTGGGCCTCATTCCAATTTGGAAAATATATATTCATGTGTTGAATAGAAGAAAATTCATGTGTTGAATAAAATATATATTCATGTGTTGAATAGAAGAAAATTCATGTGTTGAATAAAATATATATTCATATGTTGAATAGAAAAAAAATTCATGTGTTGAATAAAATATATATTCATGTTTTGAATAGAAGAAAATTCATGTGTTGAATAAAATATATATTCATGTGTTGAATAGAAGAAAATTCATGTATTGAATAGAAAAATAAATATTCATGTGTTGAAGAAAATATTCGTTTGTTGAATAGAATAACGAAGTTATTAAAATATATAAAGCCGTGTTGGTTAGATTGATGCCATTTTTACGTGAACGATATTTATATCGATTTTATTCATTTTTATAATGAATATCGAAGAGTAATTGATTTCAAAATATAATGTTTTGAAAATATTATCATTTGTATATCGATGAAGTGGAATATTCAATTTTGATTCGAAATTGAATATGAAGTTGAAATCGTTTTGAAAATGAACTTTAAACGATTTATAAAATACGTTTTGAAAGGAAATCGATGAAATACATATAATATATATATTATATATACTAAATGGCCTGAATAGAACGCGTCGCGCCGCGGCAGTTCGCGAATTTCGACCATTGAATTCAAATTGGCGTTGCGGGAGATCTGACCGTCGGATTCTTCGAAAACCGGACCTTTTGGGTTCTTTTCGAAATGAGCTTTCTAATGAATATTAGATATTTGAAATCTAATGGTTGGATTTGGAATTATGTCCAAATCAAATTTGGAAAAGGTCACTGTAAGTGCAGTTCAACGGCCGTTGATGGAAATCGACTGTACGGGCCTTGATAAAATTATTAAAAATAGTAATAATTTGTGTAAAATCATAAGAAATGATATGGAAAGAATTGGGATGAATAACGCCATATTTGAAAAGATAAAAATAGTTTTTTATCGAAATGAACTAGTTTTGAACAAGAATTATAATCCCCTTTATTTTTAAAATAAATAAATTGGATTTGAAAGGATTTTAAAAGTAACTAGAATTTCCAATAATTGAATTGGAATGGATTTGAATCGAAATTGTCTTTGGAATATTTCGATGTTGGATTTCGTGATGATATAGATATTGTTATGGGAATATGAAAGATATATTTATATTGTTATTTCCAATACGATATTTGTTGGTCGTAGAATTTGATATTGAATATAAGCCGATATATTTTCTATTCAGAGCCTTGTAATTAATATCAAATGGGATTTGGGTTTGTCGTGAATGGTGTCTTCGTTAACAATGTTCTTTAACCCAGTTAAAGACAGGATATGATTTCCCAAGTTAAACAATCATTAATATTGATTTTTGGGAAGATTAAAACCAAGTGGAGTTTTAATGAATCTTTAATTAGATTGAAATGATCGAGAATGGAGTATCACCAGTTCTTCTCCATGCGATAGTTAAATCTTTAATTAGATTTGAACGTGAAATGGTGATTGAATTTACCGATAACACGGTGGTGTTAGATATGAAGTATGACCAGTTTTACTTCATGGGATGAATAGGTTGGGATTGGGAAATAAAATAAATGATTATTTTGGTGTGGTTCGCTAATCCCGACTAGTTTGAATTGATATTCAAAAGAAGATTGAAGAATAAATTTAAAGAATTTATCTTTGATAAAATTAATGGGAACCTTTCCCAAAGTATAAGAATATTTGAATAAAAAATATATTCTGAATTGGAATGAGGCATATGTGATGTTTGTGTAACACTTGTTTATTATATACGTGAGTTATTCAGAAAGACCGGGTTTATCCCATTCTAAATAACTGATTCGACGTGGTGTCGAGGATGAAGGCGGTGGTCGAAAACCGGAGGTCTTCACATCGTTTGGGTGATTACTGATGATCTTGATTAGGCTGTACACCCAAGAGGAGGGAATCAGTTGGTGATTGTACAGACGTAATTGGAGATCGATGGATATGCGAGGTACAAGGTGCCTTCGGTTTCGTTCAGACCTAGAATGAACTTGTAAATGGACTGGTGTATGACATTGGATTTTATTCTGTGTGATTGATTTCTATTAAATATTTATCTGTTTGGCGGCGGAGAATTTATTCTCTTGCTTAACGCCCTTCTCTGAGACATATGAGCTCAAGTGTTATATATTGATGGATATCAATCGCATGGAGTGAATTGCCTGTGTGGCATGCCTAAGGGGCAATTGATCAAGGCTTCTGTTGAAAGCAAAGTCTTGTGGTTGATGATCAAAGCACCGCCTGTGTGGCATAGCTTTGTGTAACGTTGATTCGCAAGCCTCACACCCCAGTTGTGAACTAGAAACAGGAGAGGACATCAGGGAGGGTATGTGTTTCCTTCTAGCTAGGGTGGTTTCAGTGACCTACTAGCCCTGACATTTATATTATTTTCACCTGTGCGGTTGTTGCTGTTGCGAGGTGCCTCGGATATATCGGTGACTATGTGGAGACGATGGAGCCATTGGGCTCATTTACGCCCCGAAGGGTAGGGAAACGCAGTGTTTAGCCATTTTAATCCACATCGGTGGACTGGCCTTGACGATCCAAGGGCCCACCTGAGTCTGGGTCCTGAGACATGGTAGGCTAGATTGTCTCGAATCGGTAGAGGACGATCCCGGCCCCGGTTCACAGATGGAAATCCAACTTCTGATATGTGACTTTGCGGTTTGGATTGTATACCTATATATAGCGACATAGTGGTATGGGGCACTTATGCCGTCTATGATTGATACTTATGATTGAAATTGTTTTGACACTATGCACTTATAGTAATATTAAAACATGAAATTTAGCGTATCAAGCATTCTTTGGCTATTATAAGGCAAAAACCCTATCCTCCGGCTTGCGTTGCATTGTGTGATGGGACCTGTGTCTTATAATAGCTTCATTGTTCTTTATTTAGCATTGCATTGTTGTTTTATTCAGTGGTACTCTTGGGAGGATACCCGTTCCGTGTTATACAGCGTGGTCCCTTGATTTACCTAACTTTAAAATAAAGATTAATAACTGTTTTAGTTCTCACACTAGTCACATGACTGACCTGGAGTTTATTGTTTGAACCTAAACTCTAGGTGCCCTTATTTTGACACGGGCAGCTAGTAGTTTTGGTTTTGCAGATTTATGTTCACAGGATCCTGATTTACAGCTGAAGCGATACTCGGAAAGCTTTATATCCGTATATTTCCTTCAGTTGTGTTTTGTATTATTTTTCCGCTGCTATGTATTTGATTGTAATTTAAATCTCTGATATTTTCTGTGTAATATTTATTCTTACTCAGTATATTCTTGTATTCTGATGGAATTGTTGTAATTAACAATGAAATGTTCTTCTGTTTTCGTTTCGATGTGGCTTGTCCTCAACTCAATCCGTGCTTTCCTTACCGGGGAAGTTACGGGTCTTCACAGTTGGTATCAGAGCTTTGGTTTACAGAGCTCGGAGAACAAGACAAGTTAGAACCAAGCGAAAGAATTCATTAGAAATTGGATTAGTAATATCCAATGAGAATGACTCGTTAGAGATGGGATCAGTAGTATCCTAGAACGAGTGTGAAGAGTAGTGTTTTTGAAAGAAAATTGAAAACAAATTTTGTTTTGAAAATTTAAACCTTATTCAACGTATTTGAATATTTAGTTGTATTGAATTTGGGAAATCCAATATATAAAGATTTTGCATATATGTCTGATCCACGGGTATTCAAAGTTTTGATATATTGGGTAGATATAGAATCATACTCTAGTGGCCCGAAGATGATTCTGATGATTGAGTACTCGTCATCAGAATTTATGTTCGAGTGACGAAAGTGGGATTTCTATATGATTCCAATTGACTAGTGTGAGAACCAAAACTAGAGAGGTTTCTTGTTGTGATTTCGCATCAAAAACACGATTTTCTATTTTTATATCAAAGCCATATGATTGAAAAATTAACCAACTAATTGATTGCTAGTTGTGTTGTATGATTATTGGTTTCATTTATTAAAATTTTGAACCATTTAGCCTAATGGAACCAAATTTAGAACTATTTTGAAATTTTCTTGAAATTTGCATGCATATACACGTGTATACATTGAACAAGTCATAGCAAGGAGGCTAGAGCAGAGGAATAAAATTGTTTGCCCGACAAATAGTTACATGTTTATTGTATTTCTTGGGGATTTGATGATTTTATGAGCCGATTGGCTAGCTGCTTGGCTTTTTCTTTTGGATTGGTGAGGGCCATGGGAGGCTATTTGAAATATCCCGAAGCTCCCGGTGCAGGGGAGGTTATGGCGAAATTTTTCGAAAATTTAGGGTGTTAGCCAAATTTTTGAAAAATTTGAAAAGTTCTTAGGAACTGAAAAGTTAAAGAACTTAAGCCGTAATGAAAATAATGGAAGTTGATTTGTTTAGTAAAACAACTTTCAGCTTCGTTCCTTTTCGAGGACGAAAAGATTTTAAGTGGGGGAGAATGTAACAACCCGGAAATTCGAAGGCAAATTAAAATTTTTATTTTGGCAGTTTTTACGGAATTTGATTATTTAAAATGAATTTTTTAAATAATAATGACGGAAAATTTATTTTCGACGAAGTTAAAACGAATAAATTTATTTTAATTATATAACGAGCCTGAAATGGCGCGGTAGTTTGAAAATTCGATTTCGAATTTCAAATGAATATATGGAATTCGTTTTAAGTCGGAGTTGGACGAAACCAGAAATATTTGAATCTGTTTGATCATATCTTTCTAACGGATCTAAGAAACTGAAATTTCACTTTAGAAGTTGAAAGATATGTCCAGTTTAGAATTCAGAAAAGTCACTGTGGAATTTATATATATATTAATGTATATAAAGCCCTTAAAAATAGCCATTTTGCAAACGACCTCTGTTTTCGACGAAATCACTTTTGTTGGATCCGGGATGTCAAATTATTGCTAGGTTTCAAAATTCATAATTTTTAGAATTAGTATATGAGCGTGGCGAAGTTAAACGTGTTTTAACAGTTTTAGTCAATTTCGATCGACCAGAAAATGGTCATTTTTCAAACGGTCTCAGAATTCAATGAAATTAGTTTTGTTAGGACCGTATCATCAATACGAAGCTAGAAATAATTTTTCTAGAATTTTCGGAGTCAGTATGTGGCCCCGGTAAATTAAAATGTATGTTGAAATCTAAAATTGAATGTTTTATATTTTAATTTGAAGAATAACTGACTGAAACAGTCGAATTGGCTTACTGGACATATCCCATTGTGTCCGGGATGGGGGTATTTGGCTAGGGGCGACAGTCGTTGGGTTTGATTTGGGGTTTGTATTGGTAAGTATGTATTTTCGAAATTAAAGAAATTAAAATATTAATATTTATATATAATACACCCCCCCTTTATCTCACAGCCCTAATTCACCAAACCAGAAAACCCATCATCTATACTAAGAAGTTAATGAACCAAATTTTCGTCCAATTAAATCTCATAAAACGCGGTGAACTAAATCCAACTTCCTAAGTGAAAATCAAAAGGCAAACGGAGGGCTTTCGATCCCCATGGATGTGATCGGTTCTCAGGGGCTGTTGTGCTCGAATTTCCAGCTTATAGCCCTGGCATTCGTGCGTAGTTTTAAGGGCCAGGGGGCGTCGAATCTGGTGTGACTCACGGGCATGGACGGCGGCGTGTAGATGAACGGCGTGGCAGGGTTGGATGGAGGTCCGGTCCCCCAGATAGGCGGCGCGCTTCAGGTTGAAGGAGGGAGCGTTTTGGGTCACGGTTTTCAGGCTAAAACAGAGAAGAAAGGGTTTAACTTCTTTTTATTAGCTTTGTGGTTTATAAAATCTGAAAATTATCTATATATTATGGTTTATAAAATCTGAAAATTATCTATATATTATAGTTTATAAAATCTGAAAATTATATATATATTATAGTTTTAAAATTTGAAATTTATATATGTTGGTATCGTTTAAAATAGTATTGTTTTGAAATTAAATATCATTGTTTTGAAAATATAAAATAAAATTGATTTTAAAAATAGAAACAGCATAAATAAAGCCATGATTTTAAAATATATAGAACAGTTAAAAAAGTGATTTTTATTTATATATAGAACAGTTAAAAATGTGATTTTTATTTATATATAGAACAGTTAAAAATATGATTTTTATTTATATAGAACAGTTAAAAATGTGATTTTTATTTATATATAGAACAGTTAAAATGTGTATATATATAACAGTTAAAAATGTGATTTTTATTTATATATAGAACAGTTAAAAATGTGATTTTTATTTATATAGAACAGTTAAAAATGTGATTTTTATTTATATCTGAACAGTTAAAAATGTGATTTTTATTTATATCTGAACAATATAAAAATGTGATATTTATCCGTTTAGCGTTGAAATAAAAATGTGATTTTTAATATAAAAATCGTTTGAAACAGACTGCGATGGAATCGACTGGAAACAAATACAAATCCAAACTGCTCGAAAATGAAATGGCGGAGTGGAAACCCAAGTGAGAACTCCTCACTTTTATTTTTAATTTCCAGTTGAAATATATACTAGGACGCAGACGATGCTTAGCAGCACCCGACACCCGTTGTCCACAGACCATGGATGACCTGTGTGATTGTTTGTGTTGTGAAAATTGACTGTTGGTTGTGAAATAAAATATATATTCATGTGTTGAAATAAAATATCTATTCATGTGTTGAAATCAAATATATATATATATATATTCATGTGTTGAAATAAAATAAATATTCATTTACAAATCGAACGATTTGTTTATGTACACCGATTTGACTGATATTGATTGGGACGATAAATTTTATACATCGCCCAACTGCACAAACAAAAATCTATGTTTGTTGATGTGAAACTCCACACGGGTGTCGGGATGAAATTGGCCATACACTAGTCCCAATATTTAGCTGTATGTCGATCGATAGATTGACAGGCTATTATAAGCGTTAAATATTGATATCTGATGCTTATGCAGTGTAGAATGCACTTTGGGTGATGGTTGCATGTGTTTGATTGTTGTAGTGTACGTGTATATGAAATCGATATAATTAACACTATATGGTAGTTGATTGGGCCTCATTCCATTTTGGAAAATATATATTCATGTGTTGAATAGAAGAAAATTCATGTGTTGAATAAAATATATATTCATGTGTTGAATAGAAGAAAATTCATGTGTTGAATAAAATATATATTCATGTGTTGAATAAAAGAAAATTCATGTGTTGAATAAAATATATATTCTTGTGTTGAATAGAAGAAAATTCATGTGTTGAATAAAATATATATTCATGTGTTGAATAGAAAAAAATTCATGTGTTGAATATAAAAATAAATATTCATGTGTTGAAGAAAATATTCATTTGTTGAATAGAATAACGAAGTTATTAAAATATATAAAGCTGTGTTGGTTAAATTGACGCCATTTTGACGTGAACGATATTTATATTGATTTTATTCATTTTTATAATGAATATAAAAGAGTAATTGATTTCAAAATATAATGTTTTGAAAATATTATCGTTTGTATATCGATGAAGTGGAATATTCAATTTTGATTCGAAATTGAATATGAAGTTGAAATCGTTTTGAAAACGAACTTTAAATGATTTTTAAAATACGTTTTGAAAGGAAATCGACGAAATATATATAATATATATATTATATATATTAAATGGCCTGAACAGAACGCGCCGCGCCGCGACAGTTCGCGAATTTCGACCATTGACTTCGAATTGACTTTGCGGAAGATTCGACCGTCGGATTCTCCTAAAACCGGAACCGTTGGGTTCATATCAAAAAGGGCTTTCTAACGAATATTAGAGATTTGAAATCTAATGGTTGGATTTGGAATTATGTCCAAATCAAATTTGGAAAAGGTCGTTGTAAGTGCAGTTCAATGGCCCTTGATGGAAATCGACTGTACGAGCCTTGATAAAATTATTAAAAATAGTAATAATTTGTGTAAAATCATAAGAAATGATATGGAAAGAATTGGGATGAAAAACTCCATATTTGAAAAGATAAAAATAGATTTTTATCGAATTGAACTAGTTTTGAACTAGAATTATAATCCCCTTTATTTTTAAAATAAATAAATTGGATTTGAAAGGATTTTAAAAGTAACCAAAATTTCCAATAATTGAATTGGAATGGATTTGAATCAAAATTATCTTTGGAATATTTCGATATTGGATTTCGTGATGATATAGATATTCTTATGGGAATTTGAAAGATACATTTATATCGTTATTTCCAATACGATATTTGTTGGTCGTAGAATTTGATATTGAATATAAGCCGATATATTTTCTATTCAGAGCCTTGTAATTAGTATCAAATGGGATTTGGGTTTGTCGTGAATGGTGTCTTCGTTAACACTGTTCTTTAAGCCAGTTAAAGAATGGATATGATTTCCCAAGTTAAACAATCATTAATATTGATTTTTGGGAAGATTAAAACCAAGTGAAGTTTTAATGAATCTTTAATTAGATTGAAATGATCGAGAATGGAGTATCACCAGCTCTTCTCCAGGCGATAGTTAAATTTTTAATTAGATTTGAAGGTGAAATGGTAATTGAATTTACCGATAACACCGTGGTGTTAGATATGAAGTATGACCAGTTTTACTTCATGGGATGAATAAGTTGGGATTGGGAAATAAAATAAATGATTACTTCGGTGTGGTTCGCTAATCCCGACTAGTTTGAATTGATATTCAAAAGAAGATTAAAGAATAAATTTAAATAATTTATCTTTGATAAAATTAATGGGAACCTTTCCCAAAGTATAAGAATATTTGAATAAAAGAATATTCTGAATTGGAATGAGGCACATGTTGTGTTTGTGTAACACTTGTTTATTATATACGTGAGTTATTCAGAAAGACCGGGTTTATCCCATTCTAAATAACTGATTCGACATGGTGTAGAGGATGTAGACGGTGGTCGAAGACCGGAGGTCTTCACATCGTTTGGGTGATTACTGATGATCTTGATTAGGCTGTACACCTAAGAGGAGGGAATCAGTTGGTGATTGTCCAGACGTACTTGGAGATCGATGGATATGCGAGGTACAAGGTGCCTCGGGTTTCATTCAGACCCAGAACGAACTTGTAAATGAACTATGTGTCTGACATTGGATTTTATTCTGTGTGATTGATTTCTATTAAATATATATCTGTTTGGCGGCGGAGAATTTATTCTCTTGCTTAACGCCCTTCTCTGAGATGTACGAGCTCAGGGGTTATATATTGATGGATATCAATCGCATGGAGTGAATTGCCTGTGTGGCATGCCTAAGTGGCAATTGATCAAGGCTTCTATTGGAAAGCAAAGTCTTGTGGTTGATGTTCAAAGCACCGGCTGTGTGGCATAGCTTTGTGTAACGTTGATTCGCGAGCCTCACACCCCAGTTGTGAACTAGAAACAGGAGAGGACATCAAGGAGGGCATGTGTTTCCTTCTATCTAGGGTGGTGTCAGTGACCTACCAGCCCTGACATTTATATTATTTTCACCTGTGTGGTTGTTGCTGTTGCGAGGCGCCTCAGATATATCGGTGACTATGTGGAGCCGATGGAGCCATTGGGCTCATTTACTCCCTAAAGGGCGGAGAAACGCAGTGTTCAGCCATTTTAATCCACATCGGTGGACCAGCCCTGACGATCCAAGGGCCCACCTGAGTCTGGGTCCTGAGACATGGTAGGATAGATTGTCTCGAGTCGGTAGAGGACGATCCCTGGCCTCGGTTCATATATGGAAATCCAACTTCTGATACGTGACTTTGCGGTTTTGATTGTTTACCTATATATGGCGACATAGTGGTATGGGCATTTACGCCGTCTATGATTGATACTTATGATTGAAATTGTTTTGACACTATGCACTTATAGTAATATTAAAACATGAAATTTAGTGTATCAAGCATTCTTTGGCTATTATGAGGTAAAAAACCTATCCTCCGGCTCGCGTTGCATTGTGTGATGGGACCTGGGTCTTATAATAGCTTCATTATTCTTTTTTTAGCATTGCGCTGTTGTTTTATGCACTGGTACTCTTGGGAGGAAACCCGTTCCGTGTTATACGGCGTGGTCCCTTGATTTGCCTAACTTTAAAATAAAGATTAATAACTGTTTTATTTCTCACACCTGTCACATGACTGACCTGGAGTTTATTGTTTCAACCTAAACTCTGGGTGCCCTTATTTTGACACGGGCAGCTAGTAGTTTTGGTTTTGCAGATTTATATTCACAGGATCCTGATTTACAGCTGAAGCGGTACTCGGAAAGCTTTGTATTCGTATATTTCCTTTAGTTGTGCTTTGTATTACTTTTCCACTGCTATGTATTTGATTGTAATTTATATCTCTGATATTTTCTATGTAATATTTATTCTTACTCAGTATATTCTTGTAGTCTGATGCAATTGTTTTAATTAACAATGAAATGTTCTTCTGTTTCCGTTCCGATGTGGCTTGTCCTCAACTCAATCCGTGCTTTTCTTACCGGGGAAGTTACGGGTCTTTACAACCTGGCACCTGGTGCGATGGATTTGTGCACTGATTCCTTCAAAAATTCAACCCAAACTACGAAATGATTGTGCGAACTCCACTACCATCGATACTTTGTAAATCGATGCATCATACCCGAAAATCTCCAACCCTAGCTCACCGTAAACAGGTGGACCCCCCCCCCCCCCCGTCTCGTTCCTCATCGTGCTCGTACCCTAAATCGCACGTGTCTCAAATGTCGATCTTGGTCTGTGTGACTTCTCCCACTCGCGATCCTTTTTTTTATTTTATAAAATGGTGGAATCAATTTTCGATTTACTGATGAGGAAAAATACCAGGCGTTTCTAACTGGAGTGAGGAATAAAATGAAGTGGGATGGTTTTCCTTTTTGGCCACTGTAGTTTCTTTGATTTACATTTGCTTAAGAGGAATTTAGTTTAAGAGGAAGTGAACGGGAAGAAAAGCAAGAGAAATAAGAGAGTAGTAGTTGCAGTTTTATAGATGAATAATACCTTGGGCATTAAGGAATATGTGGTACAGTGGTAGGGTAGCTTCAGCACAAGTTTTTAATGTGATTTGATTATTGATTTAACCTGATTTGAGTACGATCTTATCCATTCAACTTTAGAATAATATAATTCAGGGTTCTGAACTCCAATTCGAGCGCAACCACTGACATTTCTATGGTTTAACCGCTATTCCGAACACACTGGGATATGTCTCCACGCCTCATTTGATCATCTGAAGAAGATATTAATTTAAACTGATATAAATTAAATTAAATTCGAAACAATTAATTTCTCGATAATAAATTATTATATTACAATTTATTTTTTCAAATAAAAATATATATCGATCATCTAAATTGTTCTGACTCGGTTTTAAATTTCGAATTAATTATTTCAAATTCCGTATTATGATAATTATATATATACATATATATATATATTCGAAATAAATCGTATTTCGGTTTTTAAAAAGTAAATATAAAAATTCATTTAAATTATCAACTGAATATTTAAAATAATATTAAATATTTAAAATAAACTGACAAAAATCCGGGTCGTTACATTCTTCCCCCCTTAAAAGAATTTCGTCCCCGAAATTACTACGGTAGGAAAATGCTACAAACTCATTACTTTTCAAAAACTCACTTAGTTGAAACTCGACTTCTCACATTTCAACAAATTTTGTTCTACCAAAACCTTTGGGTTTTCATTTATATGCATTTAAATCCATTCAAATTGATTTTAATCAATTTATTCACTTTAATACATTTAACTTGCTCAAGTTAAATTTTAAATTCCAGAATTCAAATCCCCAAGTTTCTATTTCAAACCCTTTTTAAATCACATAAATATACATATATTTATTTCCATCTCAAATTCAAAACATTTGAATATTCGAACCAACTTATTTTCTTTCAAACAAATCTTCACCAAAAACTTTTCTAAGGTAGAAATCTATCACTTAGAAACTCGAAAATGAACACTGATGATGCTGCAATCATCATCAGGATTATTTCCCAATCACTGAAGTGAGTTCAGTGTTTTATCATTTTCAAACTCATCTAAAATAATTTGGAATCAAAATCTTTCAAATACAAAGCTATATTGTTTAAATATACTTCACAAAATATTTTCAAACTTCCCAGGATTCAAATATCAAATTCTGGTTTGAATTCAATTTTAATTCACCTCATTTGTATATTTAATTCATATACGAATTCTACTTTGGTTATATATAACCATTCCAATTTTTATAATCTAATTTGATTACAATATTAACATCCAACACATCCATATTGTAATAATTTCAGAAAATTACTTCCTCTTCTATCAAAAATAGAATTTTTGAGTAAAATTATTTCATTTACCCACTTTAAAACAATATCATGTCGAATTTTCTGTTAAAGTGTTTAGAAATTCCTATCGACTTCGTGGCGTCCCACGATTCGATCAGAATTCATAAACACCTCAACAGACTAGCCAACACAATATAAAACAATTTTTTTATATCAATTAACAAATACGCTCTCTCGTATATAAACTCAACTCATTCTAGGGCACTATTGACCCTATCTCTAATTAGCACATGCCAACAAGCCTAGGTATTCGCACAACCTAAGCTCTGATACCAACTGTAATGGCTCGCAAATCTGTACTATCTGAGTTGACTAATAACACCACACGTCCAACCCAAATTGCATAGAAATATGAATCATTATTAGAAACAAGTTAGAGGATGAGAAATAGAAAGAATGAAATGTTAGAATAGAAGAAAATAAAGAAGACAAATCTCACAGCGGAACGGATAAAATATATTATATAACTTAACTTTTTGAAATACAAATCAGTAACTTTATATACATACCATCATCGGAGCACAACAGTTATTCTTGGAACAGTTATAAATGCCTGTCTCCAGATACAAACATGGTACATAGCAGAATATATGATAGTCTATAGCTAACTGGTGAAGCCTCCTGCTTCAAACTCCTCCAAGTGAATCTGTAAAATCCCGACTACTTGACGACCCGTACAAATTAGGGCACCCAAAAGTTTAGGGAAAACAAACAAAATAAACCTGGGTCAGTCATAGGACTGGTGTGAGTAAACTCCAATCTTTTGTTTAACTTTCAAAATCCTTTCGAAAGAAATGATAATCGTAAGAACGATCCACACATAAACACGGATGGTTTTTACCTTACGACAACCCAATTTTTGATATCAAATCCAGTGATATTATAATAATGTCTACATCAAATAAATAGAATCTAGTGGAACGCTTGCATCTCACGCTCCATATATAATGTAAAATTTAAAACCACAGGGCGCTTATTGGAGATTGAATTCCGACTATGACATGGTATGGAACCACCTTTCGATAGTGTATCTCTAGAGGGAAATACACTGGGTTCAACAAGAACATCTTGCAACCCGGCGCACACATGACCGACCACTCATTTCGCTTGAGTGTATCGAATGTATATCACCAACGGTTGGGATCAGCAACCGTTTCCCGAAAAGGGACAGCATCGATAGATTAAAGAAGTAAAAGGAATTTCTCTAGATAGACGATTATACACCCTAATGGGAGCGACCCACATAGCTATTCTGCCTGCCCGATTTTTGTCATTTCCCGGTTGTTGAGGCCTGAGGCTACGATTACTTTCCATTTATTGATAGCACAATCACTTTGAATGCCACATTGTTAGATCTGTTAATCACTAATTGATTTGTGCAAATATATTCTGGATATTATGCAAAGAGAACAAATTCTCCGCCACCATAAATATTTATACAGACCAACAAATGCGATCATTGGAAATATTTTGTCAGACATTCATCCATTTACGTTCGTTATGGAGTTAAACGAAACCGAAGGCACAATTTCTATTAATAGAAAAAGTCCTTGCACTTTACTTTGTCTTTGATTATCTTCATATAATCTGATTCGCAACGCTACTGCTAATACAGAGCGGTTTTCGGATAATAATCCAACCGGTATCTCCATATTGACAGCAGTATTGGAAAATACTTGGATATCGGTTATTTAACTATCGAAGAAAAATAAACAAACATTCCAACCATCAAATAAATCACTGGTCCTCTTAATTAATATTTCATTAATTAAATGAAGATTAAATCACATCTTCATTTCCTTACCAATATTTGTTAACCAAATATTTTCAATAATCATCTTGGTCTCTTACGCTGTCTGGAAAACATTTTTGCCATCTTTTATTTTCTATGCTTAGAAAATATCTTCTATTAATAATTTGAAAATATTCCGATTACTTCTCCGTTTCATGACCATTCATTTCTATACTTAGGAAATATTTATTATTATATTTCCAAAATTTCACATATCTTGGTTAGAACGAATGTTATATAAAACATCGCTACAACAACCCAAAATACCGCATTCGACTAAATTTCTTTAAACATTTCTCTTCGAGTCTGCATCCTCCTATTTATCGATTAATAATTAAATCAATCAAGTTGGGGTATAATTACCTCTCAGACCTTGACAGAAATCATCATTAACTTCAAAACGGAAAAGACCACTTACCTCGAATAATGACATCATAAATCAAATTATTCATTTTAAAACCCGCATACGTTCCTCTTTCTAATTTTATTAGATTTAATTATAGATTTCCCTTTTTGTTTATAACATTCTATTTTAATTTCGTTCCCTTATCAAATTCTATATATATCGATACATCGATTCATAATTATCAAATCTTCTTAAAAAAAATTAACTCCTTAAATTTCCGGAAAAATTTGCCATAACCTCCTTTGTACCGGTCGATAGTTCAAACCTCAACTCGCCTCTCTAGGCCCTTTTCCATTCAAGCTGAAAATCAGAAAGCCAAGTGGCTTGCCGATTCGGCGCATAATTGTCGGGCACTAAATTTATAAACTTCATACACTTCATTTCCATACCTGCTCAACACATGTTCACCTGTTTTCAGTTCAATTCAACTCAATCCAGTCGTTTGAATTCAGTTTCGCCCATTTATTCTTCAATTAACTTTTTAGCCAATTTCACCTGTTATTTGAATGTATCATGTTTGTATGCATTTTAGTTTGCTTATAAATCAATTGAATCCCATTTTCATTTCAGGTTTCATATTCGATTTCGAATATGAAATTCACAAGTTATCAAAAGAAATATCTCGATCTAAAATTCGATTAACAAAATGTTCTTCCACTTAGTTAAATCTATTCAAAAATAAATAACTGATTTTGTTTCAAAAATTAATCAATTTACTCCAATCGAGTTCATATTTATTTAATAACTCAAGTTCAGATTTTTCAAAAGGAAATTTGGATTTTATTTGCTTAAAAATCCTTGTATTTATTTATATAAACCATTATGGTTTTTAAACGATTTTGGCGTTGCTTTTCTGAAAATTTGATTTTGACATAACTCAAAATTTATTCGACGAAATCCAGATTTTTCTCTTTCATTAGAAAACTATTATCAAATCGGTCCGGACGATTCTTGTTTCAAGGAATTCCGACTTAATTTGAGTTCTATATACTCAATTGAAGTTCGAAACACCAATTTTCGAACTGCCTCGACGCGGCGAGTTTGTTTTAATTATATATATAATATAAATGTTTAAACATCGTTTATAATTTATTTCAATCTCATTTCTATATAAACGTCGTTTATAATTTATTTCAATCTCATTCCTATATATATTTTAACATATGTTAAATCCAGTTTTCAAATCCAACTTAATATTTCAGCTTGTCTCTCTAATTGCCGATTTTCATTACTCGGTTATAAATTTATTTATAACTCCATCTTTTATATTATATTCCAATTCCTTTATAAATTATCTATAAAGTTCAATAAAATCAAATTTAAATTATAAATCCATATATTTAACTCAATTCATTTCATATTCCGAATTCCAGAATAAAACCGTCGTCCCCTTTTTGAAACGATTCCCAATTCATTTTTATAAATTCATACTTGAATTTAAACTTCTAAATTATCTAAAGATAATTTATCTCACTAAATTATAAACATCGTTTATAATTTAAATTCCTTGTTTTATAAAGTTAAAACAAGTTTCCATTTCGAAATCTATTTCAAACCAAAATCTTATTTTGAAATGTTCTATTTATTATAACTTATATATATGATTGAAAAAACTATTTTCACATTTAAATTTAAACTTCTATTTAATACAATCCTAATATATTTTCTGAAAATATTTTATTTAATTAAATTCGATATAATCGAATTTAAATCATAATCCAAACGGATTTATTCAATTCAATTACATTCTGAACATCAGAACAAATTTCATCGTTTCTGTTAGAAACTAAATTCAATTCTCCTTTTTAAATTCACATTTGAATTTATATTTCCCGAATTATCAAATGATAATTTATTTCATTTCATTTATAAACATCGTTTATAAATGAACTGCTTGTTTTTATTTTTCAAAACAAGTTACTTCTAGTCCGTTCGAAATTCAAATTCTATTTTAGAAAAATAGAATTTTCCTTTTAAACCTCAAATTTTCTTTTCATGATATTTTTAAATATCAACATTTAGGCCCAGTGATATTTAAACAATCAAATCATCCAATTATCAATCATTGGGTTTTTAACACATCATATATGATAATGTATATGAAATCAAACAAACAAACAAATAATAAATTTTTGAGGAATCCAGTCGGATCCCTCCAACCTGTTTTCCTGCATCCACAGACGTTAGTCAACATAAATAATACCCATCATGCTTCGAGGTAGGATACCGCGGTATAGAAGGTCATCCACTATCATAGCGTGCGGCGTATAGGGTCATCCGCTAACGATACTGCGGGCATCCACTAATGGTATACGGGAATCCAACCACCAAACCAATATATATATAATAGCCACAAACATCAATCCTGAATAACTAATATATATATATATATATATATATATATAAAAGCCAAAAAAATGTTTGAATGCATCCAATCAACCAACAATATATTTTTAACTACAAAAATATATGTAAATAAATTTTTGAGTGAGAATTACTCACAGTGATTTTTGTTGTCGATATCGCGTTCAAATTCAATTAATGCTAAAATTCCTGCAAGCTTCAAAATGAACCGAACTCGTTTCCTAACCTCGCCTACGTCCATGTGAATCCAACAAACCCTATTTCATTTGATTCTGATATCATACGAAAGAAAATTTAGCTGTACAAGATTACAAACTATTTTAGTTAATTTAAATTTTACTACAAGTACCCTAAAGATTGAAATTGACATAAACAAATTACCTCCTAATTTTCCTTCATCATTTACTTAACGAAGTCCAAAATTGATTTCATCATCACAACCTTTCCATCTTTTCCCTCCCATCAATCTCGTATACTCCACCGAAGATAAGTTTCTCATTCAAGCTTCCCTGCCATGAACATCCACAGACAGCGCAACCCTCTTCTGCCTTCGAACTCTTCCTTTGGACCATTCTATTCCTCAATGAGAACTACACCACCCCTCACCTCAACGTCAGACATCGCGACCTCCCTCATACTCCAATATCGAACCTCCCAAACCACCATGAAGAAATCGTGACTTGACCTGGCACTTGGTGTAATGGATTTGTGCATTGATTCCTTCAAAAATCCAACCCAAACTGCGAAATGATTGTGCGAACTCCACCACCATCGATACTTTGTAAATCGATGCATCATACCCGAAAATCTCCAACCCTAGATCATCGTAAATAGGCCAAACTCCCCCCAGGTCTCGTTCCTCACCGTGATCGAGCCCTAAATCGCACGTGTCTCCAAATGTCGATCTTGGTCTGTGTGATTTCTCCCACTCGCGATCCTTTTTTTATTATTTTATGAAATGGTGGAGTCATTTTTCGATTTACTGAAGAGGAAAAATACGAGCCATTTCTAATTGGAGTGAGGAATAAAAGGAAGTGGGATGGTTTTCCTTTTTGGCCATTGTAGTTTCTTTGATTTCCATTTGATTGAGAGGAATTTAGTCCGAAAGGAAGTGAACGGAAAGAAAAGCAAGAGAAATAAGAGAGTAGTAGTTGCAGTTTTATAGATGAATAATACCTTAGGCATTAAGGAATATGTGGTACAGTGGTAGGGTAGCTTAAGTACAAGTTTTTAATGTGATTTGATTATTGATTTAATCTGATTTGAGTACGATCTTATCCATTCAACTTTAGAATAATATAATTCAGGGTTCTGAACTCCAATTCGAGCACAACAACTGACATTTCTATGGTTTAACCGCTATTCCGAACACATTGGGACATGTCTCCAAGCCTCATTTGATCATCTGAAGAAGATATTAATTTAAACTGATATAAATTAAATTAAATTCGAAACAATTAATTTCTCGATAATAAATTATTATATTGCAATTTATTTTTTCAAACAAAAATATATATCAATCATCTGAATCTTTCTGACTCAGTTTTAAATTTTGAATTAATTATTTCAAATTCCATATTATGATAATTATATATATACATATATATTCAAAATAAATCGTATTTCGATTTTTAAATCAACTAAATATAAAAATTCATTTAAATTATCAACTGAATATTTAAAACAATATTAAATATTTAAAATAAACTGACAAAAATCTGGGTCGTTACACAAACATAGCCAATACTAAATTCATGTTTACATCAAACTTAAATTGTTCCAAATATAGCACGAGCCTCCAATTCATTCAGTGCGAAGTGCCTCTTCTGCCTCGAGTACCTCTAGTGCCTTTAGTAACAAGATCTTAAACAACCTCATCACTTTCTCCTTCACCTGCATGCCTCAATTACATTTTCGTTTCAGCACAAACTGAGTTTTATTTTCGTTTCAGCACAAACTGAGTTGCATTTGCATTTCAGTTGCATAACTGAGTTTAATTTGCATTTCATTTCCATAACTGAGTTGCATAACTGAAAGATACTAAGTATCTCAGTTGCAAATTGATGTAATGACTCAGTTTGTTTAAAGCATAAACGATACTGAGTAAACAATTAGACAGTTACAATGTGGATGCCATTTCATGCAAAATTAGACAGTAACTCAGTTGCAAAATTATCATTAATCTACAATGTGACAAAACTTCAAATTATACCTGAAAAAATGTCAATGTATGTTATTTCATGTTACTTCACTGCACTATATTGCCATAGCAACACACAAAAGAACTCCAAACATGATCCAGGACATAGCTAAAGCTGTTGCAAAGAATTTTTCTCCTTTCTCGTGTTTTCCACATTTAATGCGCATTACGGCCAACTCTTCCTTCATCTGCCACAAATTCATCGGTTTTTGCCCTTTTTTGCTTTTCCTTCGGCATCTTTTCTCAATTGTCTTCCTTTCTATGAGCAATTGCGATATAGTATTTTCTTTTTCCATCAATTTAATCGTAGTATCATCCGATTCCGCATTACTATGGATTTCATACACTTTGTCATACCACATAAAATACACGCAATTGCCATTCTGCACATATCTTAAATTCTCGACTAAAACATAACTAAAAGATATGATAATCAACAAAGCAACCAAATAAAACCTAATTTATACTTACCGACCACATGGAGCAACCAAAAAATTTCTTCCCCGCATTCGACCCTAGCTTCACAGTCCTCGTCTTCGTTGGAATTTTATAGTGGAAAATCTTTCTTGCAGTTGTTGTTGATAAATTTGAAGTAGAAATTGATTGAGCGGCCATTGAACTCGAATTGAAGGAAGAATTGAAGTGATATCACAAACTACAAATCATTTCACCAAAACGAAACATGCATATATTTATTAGACAGTCTTACACACACACACCCCAAAACAAAGCTCACATAAAATTTTGGAATCATGCATCATAAAGAAACAATCTTCCATTAGCAATTTATTGATCCATGTGTGTAGATATATCATTGTAAGGCCTTTGATGTCAATGGTGATGCACACATCAATGTACAGTAGGTGTAAACATTCATAGATGAAATGAATTTGCACATAATTTCTAACTATGCATACAGAAGTTATCTGATTGGGAATTAGGTGAAAAATTATGCATATGAAAAACATGAAAATACTTAAGAAATGAATTAACTAATTGTATACAACTTCAAACTGAAACTTGAGCAGTTGTTTTGATTATGCAACTTATATAAGGTCGATGGTCTAATTGTTCAAAACCATATTACATTAGGAAAGTTCCGTGTTATTAAATTTATGAGCAACCCAATAGCCGCTCGAAGAACATTTCAGCGAATCAACATACAGAAATGACAAATAACAGAAACTAATTGTGTACAACTTCAAACTAAAAAAAGAGTGGATTCATTGATAAAAAAGCAACAGAAACGTATATGAGAAACCCAGGATGAAAGCTAGCACCTTTATTCTTGGATTGACTGTCGTTTGATGACGAAGAAAGGGAGAAGTGGGTACGTTTGGAGTTGGAGTTCAGGACTAGCTAGAATAAGTGGAGGACGCAGAGAGGGTTGGAATGGAAGAAGCAGGTGAATGAAAATTAGGGATTGGAATTAGAAATTTGGGGGTGAGAACGAACAAATCTTAGAGGTTGAGAAAGAGGAATGGAATGAGTAACATAAGTTGATTTCCTATTGGTGGTGGAGGATTATAACGGATTAGTGAGGTGTCACTACATATGTTATTTTTAAAAGGAAAATTGACGAATAGATATGCATCTTCTTATAAATGCATATTAATGACGTGGCAAATTAAACTTATAAGTTATATAACTATATCTACTACAACACAATTTGATATCTATGCTAACACATTGAAGAGTGCGTTGCAATAGACAAAAATCAGCATAGCTGTGACAATATTTTAGCTGGCAATACCTTGAATTTTCATTGCAATATGCCATCTACGGCGTAGTGAATTCAAGTAAGAGCGACTGATCTCTTTAATAAAGGACTCTTTCTTTGCGTTTAGCGAGCTTAGATAATAAATCATTATCGTTGCGTAAGGCGAGTTGGTTCTTTTCCCACTGTCCAAAATGCAATCTTTTCATCTTCAGGGACGGTTGGGAAGCAAGTTTCTTAGTAGTGAGCGGACAAGGGACGCAAGAAGATAATCGAATCTTTCTGTTATGTACTTCTCAGATAGGGGCTTAACTAAGATAGGGCGATAGAGCACTAGATGATGAATCTTTAGCTTTATGGATAGTAAGTTTTTCCATCCTGTCTATCTTTACTTCTTTGTATTAGTGATTCATTATTGCATTTATTCTTACCTTCATACTCAGATTGAGATATTTGATCTTCGTTAGTGCGTAATCCATTTGTATACCACCACTGAAAAAGACTGGAATAAATGATATTTTCTAGGATGGGCACCTCCTCAAGTAAAGGTTTCTATGGCCGGTTGACCAAAATAAGGATCCCAAAGAAGCAATAGATCTTACATATAAAGTGTAACACCCCGTAATTTTATAACATTAAAATTCACAAATTAAAGTATACTTAATTTTTAGAAAAGAATAAAGTGAATTGGGTTGCGCAAAGAAATATATATATATTGATATATATATATATATATATAAATTAAAAAATAAATAAATAAATATGCGAAAAAGTTCCAAATAGCGAATTGGGAGGGGGAATAACCGAACCGGCCCATTTTTGAGGTCGACCCGAGCCTCGCTGGGTCGACTAGGGGTTAATCCATGGTGTTTGGCTGTCAACCCGTGGGCCGATTCGCTCAAATGCAGATTTTGCATTTGATTGGTTCTCATGGTTCAGGGTTAATCTAATGGTCCTAAATAACTTCCTACACCTATAAATACATCCTAATGTTAACCCTAAACCTAATTAAAATAGAATAGTTACCGTCGCCATGGAAATCAATGGAGCCGCCGCCAACTAAGAAAGAAGAAAAGCAAATTCAATTCTAATTCTCTCAACCCTAAAGAAAAGCAAAACTCTCTCTTTTCTTCTCTAAATTGTGAGTATGATGATCTTAACAAGATTATTATCATTTTAATTAGGTTGAGTTATGAATGGATTATGAGTAGATGATGTGAATTATCATATATGTTGTTGTAAACCCCTTTTTCTATCATGTATATTGTAAATCCAATGTTATGTGATGATGATATCTTATATGTTGTAAATCATGCTATGATGATGTTATGTATGTTGAAAGTTTCTATGCTAAGTTGTGATGAATCATACATGTTAAAAAGGCCATGATGTTACCATGTATGCTAGTTAGTTCATATTAATTAAATCATCATGTTTGGGTTATGTTGATCTATATGACAAGTCACATATGCAAGTTAGATTGATTAGAAAAGTTATGAACATATGCCAAGACATCTATTATGACATCTAGAATTATGCTATGACATATGTGATATCCTATGCTAGTTCACACCATCATTATGTTGCCTAAAAACCCCATATGCAAGTTTATGTATAGATTTGGGCTATGATCATATCATGTAAATTGAGACACTTAACAAGTTGACACCTTTTGATCCTTAACATGTGTAGTTTATGCAAGTTTCACCCCTATTATGATTAGATTTATTTTAATTGTCTATATGTTGTGATAATTTATCTTTGTGCTAGGTGTCAGACTATACAAGTCTAGCCTATATTATGCGTTGAATAAGCGAACGTATAAACGTGGGGTAGGGGTAATATTAAGGATTTAATATTAAAAGTTGGGGTGCAATTGATATGATTTTGCATGCCATAAGTGGATGGCCATAATTGAGTCAATTATGGACATCATTAAAAGTTGACTTAATGAATAATTTGAATAGGGAATTATTAAAACTGGGGTAAAAGATTTTAAGTGTTAATCAATGCTTAGGACACGAGGTTGGACTCGTTTGTGACGTAAACCTGCCCGGACCCGCCCGGAAAATCCAGTGGTCACAAATGTCAGCCCAATGTGAGAGGTCCTAGGCCTAAACTAAAGCATAACGGTTGTAAAGACATGAGGTTAGACTCTTTTATGGTGTAAGACTTCCCGGACCCGCCCGGCAAATCCAGCTGCCATAAATGCCAGTCTAATGTGAGAGGTCTTTATGAGGTTATGGCCTAAATGAATTAAGAAATGCTTAACCAGATAAACATGTTAGGTGGGACATGGGGGTTAAGTAGGTGCCTTGGGTGGCATGAGGAATCTAGGGGGTGCCCTTAGTGGCATGTGAAATACGATTAGTAAGACTTAACCAAACACACATGTAAACGAACATGACTAAGAGGGTTAAGTGGGATATACTAGTGACAAGCTTAGGTGGGTAGCTTGTGGGGGCCCATTTCGACCAGTATCCCAAACGTATCTTTGTGGGCTCGACCCAAGTCGAGGACGGGACACGCATGCTGGGTTCGACTGTAAGAGGCCAAAACGGGGAGCGGTGGCAACGCAAGTCCAACGGGTTTCGTATGCATGTGTGGACCCGGGCTGGTAGGTAAGACGTTGTTGCATCGTGTAGGTATAAGCCGTGCATTCTCAAGTTGTATCGGGTTGCCACTTTAGGGGAGTAATACACCCCACTGAGGGGCCAGCACGGGTATCTACGAGTAGGGAGCCGATCGAAAGTGGGTAGTGGGGTACACCTAGTGGAGATAGGGGCAGACGGCACCTATGTAGTCAGCTAGGGGTACGTAAGGCTATTTATAAAGTTTCTGTGTGAAGCAAGTGGGATCAAACAATAGGGTGACTGGTGTGGTGCAGTGTAGTAATGTGCGGTGTAGTGTAGTAATCATTCGTTAGTAATTAGGTGTGCCTTTACCGTTATCTTTAACGTTATCTTAAACGCTATCTTTATCTTCCTAAGAGTTCATAGACATTTACTTGTCTTCCAGCTTATGCCTTAGTCTAGTTATTTTGATAATAGTATTGTTAGAATTATCATACTCGCCAGACTTTATGTCTGACCCCCTCTATTTCTATCCTTTTTCCCCCCTCTAGGTCCTCAGGTTGGGCCCAGCTCTAGTGGAGTTTGATTGAATTGCTTCATCTCTCTTTGGAAAGCTTGGACCGTTGAAGTAAATTCCAGCTTGTTATCTTTTTAATGGCTATTTATGTAACGGATTATGTATTTTGTTTTTATGAAGATGGATATTGTACTTGGTTATGATCTATGGTTTTATGTTGTAACAAACATGTTTAATTTCCGCTGCAATAAAATGAAGTTTTAGATTTCCAAGAACTATTTACTATCTGTCTTGTTGTAATTTTTCTGTTCTATATTCACTTATAACCTCCATGGAAGTTAATGCATTCCCTTCGTGAGTGACATTAATGGACGTGGGGTGTTACACGTGATATCAAAGCTTAAGGTTACCAGAACGGATAAAAATACTTTAGAAAAATAGTTATTTTTGGAAGAAGTGTTTTTAAAAACATGTTTTAATGAGAAATTTAAAGAGAAAAGTTTTTAAGAAAAACATAATCCCCAATAGCCACATATCTTTATCTTTCGAATTCTCCATTTTGAATCTTTCCTTTTTCGTTTCAGCATGGCTGAAGATCTTAATCTACCCGACGGTGTAACGATACCAGGATTGTATAGGAGGCTATTGGAGGCTAGGGCCGCTGCAGGTCCAGCCAATGTTCCCCCACCACCAGTTTCACCCGTTCCTCCTCCTCCTCGCGTAGATACTTTTGCAAAGACATGCAAGGAATTCAAGGCTATGGGTGGAAAACCATTTCAAGGGTCAGAAACGTTTGTGGAAGCTAGAGATTGGCTTAAGGAGGTGGAAGAATTGCTAGAAATCTTTGAAGTAGAAGAAGGGAGGAGAGTTCGATTAGCAGCTTGGTTGATGAAGGGAGAGGCCTTGTTTTGGTGGGAGGTCACTAATGGGGAGCGTCCTGTTGACTCTTGGGTGGATTTCAGATGTAGGTTCGAGGCGAAGTTTCTCTCAAGGGCGGAAGAAAATCTATATATGGAAAGGTTCTTGACCTTGAAGCAAGGAAGCTCATCAGTGAAAGAATATGTCAATAAATTTAATCGGTTAGCAAGGTTTGGCTTGGACTTAGTGAACACACCGGAGAAGAAGGCGCTGAGGTTCGTGAATGGCTTGAATGAACCATTGCAAGGGTTGGCTATGACCCACATCCCTATGAGGGCCACCTTTGAAAAGTTAGTAGAAATGGCGCTTATGCATGAGGAGAAAAGCGCTAAAGCTGATAAGGCACCCGAGAAGAAGGGGGATCGGAAGAAACCACAACAGCAAAACAAGAAGGGTGGTAAAGACAATAACGGCAAGGGAAAGAAGAAATGTTTTAACTGTGGGACACCAGGCCATCTCAGCAAGGATTGCCGAAAGAAAAAGAAGACAGGCTGTTTTCATTGTGGCGATGCGGGACATTTAGTGAAGGACTGCCCAAAGAAGGGGCAGAGGGCAGGAGCTACCTCGGGAGGACAGGTGTAGGCTCTTATGGCACCAGGGCAGGCAAGGGGACAAGTTCAGGCTCTCGCGGTCCCACCGCTGTAAGAACGAGGTAGAACCATTTCTATTGAAAGCTTAGTTTTTCTGTTTGATCATTCTGTCCGTACCTTATTCGATTCGGGAGCATCACATTCGTTTATCTCTACATCATTAGTTGAATCACTGCACTTAAACACCAGTTTAGTAGAGGATCCCTTAGTTGTTTCGAATCCAATTGGGGGCTCAGCTTATTTGTCTATGATGTGTTTGGATTTGAAAATTTCCATACTTAGCGTTGAATTTAGATGTGATGCTTATGTGTTGGGCTTCACGGGCTATGGGCTAATTTTAGGAATGGATTGGTTATCCAGAAATGGGGCCGTTCTTGATTGTGAAAGGAGAGTAGTTAGGCTCATGACTCGCCTTGGCAACACTCGAATCTTTTGTAATCCCATAAATTCGGTTATGCTAAGTTATCTAGAATCGCTCGACGCGTCTGATGAAAATCTACGATCTGTTCGAGTGGTCCGAGAATATTCGGATGTGTTTGAGGAGGTGAAGGGCTTGCCTCCGAAGCAGGAGATAGATTTTCGAATATATCTTGTGGATAATGCGAAACCAGTATCTTCGCCAGTACGCCACATGGCTCCACGTGAAAGGAGGGAACTCGGTAAGCAAGTGAAGGACTTGCTTGAGAAGGGGTTCATAAGACGAAGTATATCGGAGTGGGGTGCTCCAGTAGTATTTGCCACGAAAGCGGATGGGTCCCTTAGACTTTGTGTGGACTATAGAGAACTTAATAAGCTTACTAAGAAGAACAGATACCCACTGCCGAGGATTGACGATCTCTTCGATCAGTTAATTGGCGCCTCAGTGTTTTCGCAGTTGGACTTAACCACTGGGTTCCATCAGTTGAGAGTGGCTGAGGATAGCATAGACAAGACTGCCTTTAGGACTCCGGACGGTTTCTATGAATGGCTAGTGATGCCCTTCGGTTTGACAAATGCCCCAGCATATTTTGTTGATTTGATGAGTAGGGTGTTTAAGGAGTACCTTAACAAATTCGTGGTAGTCTTTGTAGACGACATCTTGATCTTTTCTAAGGATGAAGAAGAGCATGCCCTACATCTTAGGGAAGTGTTGGAGACTCTTCGAGCGCATAAGCTTAAAGCTAAATTTTCTAAGTGTCACTTTTGGAGGAAGGAAGTACGGTTCTTAGGACACGTGGTTTCCAAAGAAGGGATAGCTGCAGATCCCGCGAAGGTGGTGGCCATTCAAGATTGGAAGGTTCCTAAAAATGCTACCGAAGTGAGAAGTTTCTTGGGGTTGGCTGGCTACTATAGGAAGTTTATCAAAGACTTCGCAAAGATATCAGCTCCACTGACACGCTTGACGAAGAAGAACCTAGTTTTCACATGGGACGTAGATTGTGATGATGCGTTCCAACGTTTGAAGAGAGCTTTGACTTCAGCCCCAGTCTTAGTATTGCCAGATGGGAGTAAGCCGTTTTCCGTTTATACTGACGCTTGTGGGATAGGAATAGGCGCAGTCTTAATGCAAGAGGGTAGGGTAATAGCCTATGGTGGAAGGCAGTTGAGAGCGCATGAGAAAAATTATCCTACACATGACCTAAAATTGGCCGCTATTGTTTTCGCTCTTAAGTCTTGGCGTCATTATCTTCTTGGCGAGAAATTCGAATTATTCACTGACCACAAGTCTTTAAAATACCTATTCTCTCAAAAGGACTTGAAATTAAGGCATCAAAGGTGGATGGAGTTCTTAGCGTCCTACGACTTCAAAATAGCCTATACCCCTGACAAGGGTAACGTGGTGGCAGACGCCTTAAGTAGAAAAAGATTATCCTTAAGTCCTTTGTTTGTTGAGCAACGAAGTTTAGAATTCATTTCGATGTTTGACTTTAGACCTTCCGTTGACTTCGTACCCGGTTTGCTAGCATCCTTGGAGGTCAGACCTACGCTTTTGGGACGGATTGGCAAGGCACAGCGAGACGACCCGTAGTTGGTTGAGTTAGTAGAAAACTCAAAGGAGGGGAGTCATCAAGCCATCTCCATAGGTATACCCTAGACGATAAGGGTTGGTTACGTAGGGACGGTAGACTTTGTGTACCAAAAGACGATGACCTAAGGAAGACTATTCTTGACGAAGCACATCATTCGAAGATGACCATTCATCCCGGCGGGGACAAGATGTACAAAGACATGAAGAGAGTTTACTTTTGGGCCGGCATGAAGAAAGATGTGGCCGATTATGTCGCTAGATGCTTGGTGTGCCAACAAGTAAAAGCGGAGCAAAAGAAACCCGGTGGGTTGCTTCACCCATTGGAGGTTCCACTATGGAAATGGGAAAGCATCTCGATGAATTTTGTGGATGGATTACCGCGATCGAGGAAGGGTAATACGGGAATTTGGGTTATAGTAGATAGACTTACTAAGAGGGCCCATTTTATTCCCGTGAAGAGTAAAAGGACTGCTCCATGGTTAGCTTCTGTATACGTTCAAGAGATAGTTCGTTTGCACGGTGTTCCTTCTAGCATAGTGAGCGACCGCGATCCTATTTTCACTAGCGAATTTTGGAGAAGCTTACAAGAGGCGGTAGGGACTCAGTTATGTTTGAGCACCGCATATCATCCTCAGACGGACGGCCAGACTAAGAGGGTGAATCGCATTCTAGAGGATCTGTTGAGGCTATGTATCCTAGACTTTGGGGGTACATGGGAAGAGCATCTTCCATTGGTTGAGTTCGCATATAATAATAGCTTTCAGTCCAGCATTGGTATGGCCCCATTCGAAGCTCTATATGGACGACCTTGTCGTTCACCTACATGTTGGTGGGAATCTACGGATAAGATCTTACTTGGGCCCGATATGATTAGGGAGACTTCGGAGAAGATCGACTTGATTCGAAGGAGGATGAAAGCAGCGCAAGATAGGCAGAAATCTTATATGGATAAGAGGAGGACAGATCTCGAGTTTGAAGTTGGGGACATGGTCTTTGTCAAAGTGTCTCCATTACGAAACGTTGTTCACTTTGGGTTCATTGGGAAATTAGCACCAAGGTTTGTAGGGTCGTTTCCTATTAAGGAGAGGATTGGACGGATGGCGTATAGAGTGGAGTTGCCCGAGAGACATAGTGGTATACATGACGTATTCCATGTGTCACATTTGAGGAAGTGCTTGCACGAGACCGCGGAAGTGGTAGAGCCGAGCTTGCTTAGAGAGGTGGAGATAGACCGTGATGCGACAATTCGACGAGCTCCTACGCGCATTCTTGGGTCGGAGATCAAGAGGTTGAGGAATCGAGAGGTCAGACTAGTCAAAGTGCAATGGGGAGATGATGAGAGCAACGCTACTTGGGAGATGGAAGAGAAGATGCATTCACGATACCCTTTTCTTTTTGAGGGTATGTCCTTTAATTTCTCCTTTACCGCTTAGCTTGTACTTATCTTATCTTTAGTATATCCTCTCGCTAGTATCTTTGACCTTTAGTTAGGATAATCCTATGGTTGAAACATGTGTTTGAGACATGTTATGTATGGTGGATGCAAAGTGGATGCAAGAGTTTGCTAGTGGTCACTTGTGGATGCATATACACACACTATTAGGCACCAGATAGGCTCAGTCACTTCATATTGCATATTGCATATATATGGATGTATTTAGTAAAATGGATGTATAATGGTTGTATTATCATATAGTTGCTGCATTCGGGTGGATGGTTGTGCACGCATATAGAATTAATATGTATCATTAGGAATCTTTTGCATACATATTGGACGCATGGCACTATCATGAATTGCACTAAGGAGGTCGACTGAATCAGTAGACCGCCTGATTTCGCATTAGGTAAGGACATGTACACACACTTGCATATGATCATAAAGCATTAGAAGTCTTTTAAGGACAATGGATGATGGTGTTTGATGGTTGAGTAGATGGACGATTAGATGGTAGGATATACATTCTTCTTGACTTGGAGATTTCGGGGACGAAATCCTTTAAGGAGGGGAGAATGTAACACCCCATAATTTTATAACATTAAAATTCACAAACTAAAGTATACTTAATTTTTAGAAAAGAATTAAGTGAAATGGGTTGCGCAGAGAAATATATATATTGATATATATATATATATATATATATATATAAATTAAAAATTAAATAAATAAATATGCGAAAAAGTTCAAAACAGCGAATTGGGAGGGGGAATAATCGAACCGGCCCATTTTTGAGGTCGACCGAAGCTCCGCTGGGTCGACTAGGGGTTAATCCAGGGTGTTTGGCTGTCAACCCGTGGGCCGATTCGCTCAAATACAGATTTTGCATTTGATTGGTTCTCATGGTTCAGGGTTAATCTAATGGTCCTAAATAACTTCCTACACCTATAAATACATCCTAATGCTAACCCTAAACCTAATTAAAATAGAATAGTTACCGTCGCCATGGAAATCAATGGAGCCGCCGCCAACTAAGAAAGAAGAAAAGCAAATTCAATTCTAATTCTCTCAACCCTAAAGAAAATCAAAACTCTTTCTTTTCTTCTCTAAATTGTGAGTATGATGATCTTACAAGATTATTATCACTTTAATTAGGTTGAGTTATGAATTGATTATGAGTAGATGATGTGAATTATCATATATGTTGTTATAAACCCCTTTTTCTATCATGTATATTGTAAATCCAATGTTATGTGATGATGATATCTTATATGTTGTAAATCATGCTATGATGATGTTATGTATGTTGAAAGTTTCTATGCTAAGTTGTGATGAATCATACATGTTAAAAAGGCCATGATGTTACCATCTATGCTAGTTAGTTCATATTAATTAAATCATCATGTTTGGGTTATGTTGATCTATATGACAAGTCACATATGCAAGTTAGATTGATTAGAAAAGTTATGAACATATGCCAAGACATCTATTATGACATCTAGAATTATGCTATGACATATGTGATATCCTATGCTAGTTCACACCATCATTATGTTGCCTAAAAACCCCATATGCATGTTTATGTATAGATTTGGGCTATGATCATATCATGTAAATTGAGACACTTAACAAGTTGACACCTTTTGATCCTTAACATGTGTAGTTTATGCAAGTTTCACCCCTATTATGATTAGATTTATTTTAATTGTCTATATGTTGTGATAATTTATCTTTGTGCTAGGTGTTAGACTATACATGTATAGCCTATATTATGCGTTGAATAAGCGAACGTATAAACGTGGGGTAGGGGTAATATTAAGGATTTAATATTAAAAAGTTGGGGTGCAATTGATATGATTTTGCATGCCATAAGTGGATGGCCATAATCAAGTCAATTATGGACATCATTAAAAGTTGACTTAATGAATAATTTGAATAGGGAATTATTAAAACTGGGGTAAAAGATTTTAAGTGTTAATCAATGCTTAGGACATGAGGTTGGACTCGTTTGTGACGTAAACCTGCCCGGACCCGCCCGGAAAATCCAGTGGTCACAAATGTCAGCACAATGTGAGAGGTCCTAGGTCTAAACTAAAGCATAACGGTTGTAAAGACACGAGGTTAGACTATTTTATGGTGTAAGACTGCCCGGACCCGCCCGGCAAATCCAGCTGCCATAAATGCCAGTCTAATGTGAGAGGTCTTTATGAGGTTATGGCCTGAATGAATTAAGAAATACTTAACTAGATAAACATGTAAGGTGGGACATGGGGGTTAAGTAGGTTCCTTGGGTGGCATGAGGAATCTAGGGGGAGCCCTTAGTGGCATGTGAAATACGATTAGTAAGACTTAACCAAACACACATGTAAACGAACATGACTAAGAGGGTTAAGTGGGATATACTAGTGACAAGCTTAGGTGGGTAGCTTGTGGGGGCCCATTTCGACCAGTATCTCAAACTTATCTATGTGGGCTCGACCCAAGTCGAGGACGGGACACGCATGCTGGGTTCGACTGTAAGAGGCCTGAACGGGGAGCGGTGGCAACACAAATCCAACGGGTTTCGTATGCGTGTGTGGACCCGGGCTGGTAGGTAAGACGTTGTTGCATCGTGTAGGTATAAGCCGTGCATTCTCAAGTTGTATCAGGTTGCCACTTTAGGGGAGTGATACACCCCACTGTGGGGCCAGCACGGGTATCTACGAGTAGGGAGCCGATCGAAAGTGGGTAGTGGGGTACACCTAGTGGAGATAGGGGCAGACAGCACCTATGTAGTCAGCTAGGGGTACGTAAGGCTATTTATAAAGTTTCTGTGTGAAGCAAGTGGGATCAAACAATAGGGTGACTGGTGTGGTGCAGTGAGTAATGTGCGGTGCAGTGTAGTAATCATTCGTTAGTAATTTGGTGTGCCTTTACGTTATCTTTAACGTTATCTTAAACGCTATCTTTATCTTCCTAAGAGTTCATAGACATTTACTTGTCTTCCAGCTTATGCGTTAGTCTAGTTATTTTGATAATAGTATTGTTAGAATTATCATACTCGCCAGACTTTATGTCTGACCCCCTCTATTTCTATCCTTTTTCCCCCTCCAGGTCCTCAGGTTGGGCCCAACTCTAGTGGAGTTTGATTGAATTGCTTCATCTCTCTTTGGAAAGCTTGGACCGTTGAAGTAAAGTCCAGCTTGTTATCTTTTTAATGGCTATTTATGTAATGGGATTATGTATTTGTTTTTATGAAGATGGATATTGTACTTGGTTATGATCTATGGTTTTATGATGTAACAAACATGTTTAATTTCAACTGCAATAAAATGAAGTTTTAGATTTCCAAGTACTATTTACTATCTATCTTGTTGTAATTTTTCTGTTCTATATTCACTTATAACCTCCATGGAAGTTAATGCATTCCCTTCGTGAGTGACATTAATGGATGTGGGGTGTTACATAAAGGGTCCTGTATCCATAACTCAAAATTTCCTTTCCAAGCTACATGAAACATATTTCTGGAAGTACATAGGAAGAAAAATGAAATTCAATCCACGAAACAATTTGATCTGTGGAAAAGATCATTGTGGTAAAGCTCGCAATGTCAGAGTAATCAATACCGCAAGACATAGAGGGGAGGTCATAAGCGTCTATACCGTAAAATCTGTTTTCAATGGAATGAAAAAGGCATATCTGGTAGAATCGTTCTATAAAACATAACTGTAACACCCCACACCCGCTAAGGTCACTCGCTAAGGGAATGCCTTAGTTTTGGTGGAGTATTTTTAGTGAGTATAGAACAGAAAAATTACCACAAGACAGATATAAGTAATACTTGAAAATTTAAAACATTATTTCATTGCAGCGGAAAGTAAAACATGTTTGGTTACATCACAAAACCATAACAACTATTTGTACATAATATCCATCCTGATAAAATAGAAGTACATAATCCCACTACATAGACAATAGCCATAATAGAAAAGATAAACCGAGCTTTACTTCTACGGTCCAAGCCCAAAAGATAGATATAGCGGTCTGATCCAAGCCCACTAGTGCTAGGCCCACTCTGAAAACCTGAGGGTTGGGAAAAAGATAAAAACAACGGGGTCAGACATAAGTCTGAGTGAGTCCTATAACCCTAACAATACAACCATTAAAGTAATTAGGGTATGACATAAATAAGGTACGGTACCTCTGGGGATAATGACTACACTAAGTAGCCAACTAATCACCGGATGTACTACGATAACCGAAAAGACGCATTTATCCACCCAAGGATAATTCTTACACCACCCCAGACTTATTCACCCAAGGGTAATTCCTACACTGCACCACACCAGTTCTACCCACCAAGAGTAATTCCTACTTAAAGGTTGATCCCACTAAGTGTACTTAGTAATTTTTACCCGGTAGTTTCTTGTACCCCTACACAGGTGCCGTCTTCCCCTATCTTTACTAGGTGTACCCACTACCCCCAAGCGATCGGCTCCCTACCGTAGATACCCGTGCTGGTCCCACAAAAGGGGTGTATCATTCCCCAAAGTGGCTACCAGATAATATCACTGTGCACGGCTTTATATCTACACGATGCAACAACGACTTACCAACCAGCCCGGGTCCACACACGCATATGAAACCCGTTGATCCTGCGTTGCCACCGCTAACCCGTTTTGGCCACTTATAGTCAAGCCCAATATGCGTGTCCCGTCACCCGACCAGAGTCGGGCCCACAAAGATACGTTTGGGATATTGGTTGAAATGGGCCCCCACAAGCTACTACTTAAGCTTGCTATTTTTATCTAGTGCATCCCACTTAACCCCTTTTTATAATCATGCCCCCTTACATGTTAAGATTTGGTTAAGTCATCAATCATATTTCAATTGCCACTAAGGGCACCCACTAGATTTCCACATGCCACCCAAAGCACTTACTTGATTCCCACATGCCACCCAAGGCACTTACTTAACCCTTTAATCATGTTTAATTACATGTTCCACTTTGGTTAAGTATTCTAATCGTATTTTCTATTGCCACCCAAGGCAACCCACTAGTTTCCTCATGCCACCCGAGGCACCCCCACTAGTTACTACATGCCACCCAAGGCACCCACTTAACCCTCATGTCCCACTACATGCTAATTTGGTTAAGTGTTTCTTAATTAATTAAGACCGTGATCCTCCTAAAGACCTCTCACATTAGACTATCTTTTATGACCGCTGGTTAAGCCGGTTGGGTCCGGGCAGCCTTACGTCATAACCGAGTCTAACCTCGTGTCTTTACGTTAATCACGTATTTAGTTTGTGACTAAGACCTCTCACATTGGGCCAATCATTTGTAGCCGCTGGATGGCCGGTCGGTTCCGGGCAGACTTCCGCTACAAAAGGGTCCAACCTCGTGTCTTAGTTGATTAATTACACCTAATTAATCACCCCCATATTAATTATCCCTAATTAATATCAAGTTTTCCATAACATGGGTAGACCTAACTCAATAGGTAAATTCCCATGGGGTAGACCTAACTCAATAGGTAAATTCCCTACTTATGGTAATTTATTTATTTTATGGTATGCTCAATCATACCCAATCATACTTTATTAACATATTTATTAACCCCATCGTTCCCCCACGTAAATCGTTCTCATTTCATAACATAATAAAGGGGAAGATCCATCACAAATAGCATGGGTTTAGCATATAACTTTGTCATGGGTTAAGAGGATGTCAACTTGCATATATGAGCACATATTAACCCAACTACATATAACCCAAACTTGCATATTATCATACACATGATTTGCATAACATATGACATATGAGCTTGCATATTATCATACACATATCTTGCATAACATGTTGAACTTGCATATAAGCATTCTCATAACTTGCATAACATGTTAAACATGCATTTAATCATACACATAACTTGCATAAGCATTCATATACTTGCATAAGCATTCACATACTTGCATAAGCATTCACATACTTGCATGAGCATTCACATACTTGCATGAACATGCATAACTTGCATATCACATTAAACTTGCATTTAAGCATATACATAACTTGCATAACATCATGCACATAACTTGCATAATCTCATACACATAACTTGCATAACACCATGCACATAACTTGCATATGAACTTGCATCTTAAAGGAGGGTAAACATGCATAGCATATAAGGGTATCATCTTGCATATGTATGCATCACATTTAAAAGGGTAAACTTACATGTCATGATTTATGCATAATACCAAACACTTAGCATGCATAAAACCACATACTTAGCATGCATAGAATCAATTACTTATTATGCATAAACACACCACTTAACTTGCATAAACCCACACACTTAGCATGCACACAATCAAATACTTAACATGCATAAAATCAAATACTTAGCATGCATAACACCAAATATTTAGCATGCATAAAATCACATGCATAACTTGCATATCATGTTACATATAACTTGCATATACTCTCACATATAGTTTGCATAACATGTTACATATGCATAAATGTTGAACATAGTGTTTTGCATCATAAAACATGGCATTAACCTCGCATATAACATAAAACTTGCAAATCACATATCATACAAACTTGCATAAACATATTTATCCACAAACATAGCCATGTCTTATCACATCCTACCATAATCAATTTAACAATTGATTATTAAAGCCATAGAAACTCACCAAAACCAAGATTAGCAAACTTATGAAGTGGAATTAGTGGCTTTAATTGAAGAAGATGTTGATTAGCTTGCAACTCTCTTCATTGATTTGTGGAGGCCATGCTCAAATTTCATTTTGCCATAGTTTAGTTACAAAACCTAATTATGAATGAATTAGGGTAGGGTTGGGGTCTTATTTATAGGATTAGGTAGTGTTTTAGGCCCTTAGATTAACCCTAGGTTAGATTAGGACCGTTAGATTTAGGAAATCTCTAGAACCAGCCCTCTAGGCCAGCCCAAGAACCCAAACTGGTGCACCCAGTTTCACTGGGCGTCGCACCCCTGTCGACAAGCAAGTCGACAGGGCAGTCGACACCCCTGTCGACAGCCCTGTCGACAGCGCTGTCGACATGGCTAGGGCGGGAATTTCTCCCGCCTGACCCGCTGCTTCTATTTCAAATTCTGAGTTTGAATTTTTAAATCTGTTTTTATCTTTGAATTTTCTGAAAACTTCTTTGGGCCATAACCGAGCCATACGGACTCCGATTCTCGAAAACTCGGACTCTATTTCGCGTATTTTTCCGAGACGAACGCAATGACGCAGCCCGTTACCCCCAATTCCCACATCTGAGATTATTTATCCTATAATTAGTGAATTTTAGTATTAACTAAAATTCGGGGTGTTACATTCTCCCCTCCTTAAAGGATTTCGTCCCCGAAATCTCTAAGCTAAGGAGAATGCATATCCTACCATCCAAACAACCATCTACTCAAACCATCAACCACGGGCATCCATTGTCCTTAAAACAATTTCTAATGATGTATGAGCATATGCAAAAAGTGTGTGTATATGTTCCCTATCTAACGTATGAACATATGCAAACCATGATAGTGCCATGCATCCATTATGTATGCGAGAGAACCCTATCGACACATACAATATCTACATGAGTGCACAATCATTCACCAAAATGCATCATCCATATGATAACACAATCATTATACATCCATAATATAGCTTCCTACACACATTTTTTATGCAATATGCAATATGAAGTGATTGAGCCGATCTAGTGCCTAGAGTGTGTGTATATGCATCCACGAGCAACCACTAGCAAACACTTGCATCCACTTGCATCCATCATACATAACATGTCTCAAACACATGTTTCAACCATAGGACTATCCTATCTGAAGGTCAAAGGTACTAACGAGAGGACATACTAAGGATAAGATAAGCACAAGATATGCGATGAAGGAGAAACAAAAGGACATACCCTCCGAAAGAAAAAGGGTACCTCGAACGCCTCTTCGCTTCCGTCTCCCAGGTAGCGTCGCTCTCTTCATCTCCCCTTCGTACTTTGACTGGTTGAACCTCTCTGTTTCTCAACTTCCAAATCTCTGACCCAAGGATGCAAGTAGGAGCTCGTCGAATCGTCGCTTCACGCTCTACTTCCACTTCTCTAAGCAGGCTCGGCTCTACCGCCTCTGCGGTCTCATGTAGGAACTTCCTCAAATGTAACACATGGAATATATCATGTACACCACTAAGCCTGTCGGGCAACTCCACTCTATATGTCATCTGTCCAATCCTTTCCTTAATAGGAAACGGCCCAACAAACCTTGGTACTCACTTCCCAACAGATCCAAAGTGAACCACATTCCGTAACGGAGATATCTTGATAAAAAGCATGTCCTAATATCAAACTCAAGCTCTGTTCTCCTCTTGTCCGCATAAGATTTCTTTTTATCTTGCGTCGCTTTCATCCTTCTTTGAATCAAATCAATCTTTTCCCGAAGTCTTTTTAACCTTATCGGCCCAAGCAAGATCTCATCTGTAGATTCCCACCAACGTGTAGGTGATCGACAAGGCCTTCCATAAAGAGCTTCGAAAGGTGCCATATCAATACTGGACTGAAAGCTGTTATTATATGCGAACTCCACCAATGGAAGATGCTCTTCCCATGTACCTCCAAAATCTAAGATACAAAGCCTCAAAAGGTCTTCTAGGACATGATTCACCCTCTCGGTCTGGCCGTCCGTCTGAGGATGATATGCGGTACTCAAACACAACTGAGTCCCTACCGCCTCTTGCACCCTCTTCCAAAACTCTCTAGTGAAGATAGGATCTCGATCGCTCACCATACTGGAGGGTACACCATGCAATCGAACTATCTCTCGAAGATATACAGAAGCTAGCCATGGAGCGGTCCTCTTGCTCTTCATAGGTATAAAAATGGGTGCTCTTAGTAAGTCTGTCTACCACCAACCAAATTCCCGTATTACCCTTTCTTGATCTGGGTAACCCGTCAATAAAATCCATCGAGATGCTATCCCACTTCCATTGCGGAACTTCCAATGGGTGAAGCAACCCACCTGGTTTCTTTTGCTCCGCCTTCACTTGTTAGCACACCAAGCATCGAGCGACATACTCGGCCACATCTTTCTTCATACCGGCCCAGAAGAAAACCCTCTTCATGTCTTGGTACCTCTTGTCCCCACCGGGATGAATGGTCATCCTAGAACGGTGTGCATCATCAAGAATAGCCTTCCTCAAACCCTCGTCTTGCGGTACACAAAGTCTACCGTCTCTACGCAAGCACCCCCTATCGTCTAGGGTGTACCTACTCAAATGGCTGGACGACTCCCCCCTTATGAGCTTCTTTACTAACTCAACCAACTGTGGGTCGCCCCTCTGTGCTTCTCCCATCCGCCCCAAAAGAGTAGGTCTAACTTCCAAAGAAGCTAGCAAACCGGGTACATAGTCAACGGAAGGTCTGAAATCAAACATCGAGATAAATTCCAAGCTTCGTCGTTCCACGAACAATGGACTCAAGGACAACCTCTTCCTGCTCAAGGCGTCCGCCACCACGTTACCCTTGCCAGGGGTATACGCTATCTCGAAATCATAGGATGCTAAAAATCCCATCCAAAATCATCACAACTGTCCATCTCTCACGCAGACCACCCTAGTCGAACTCGACATCCCCCAAATGCAAGCCCCAAAGGCCTAAACCAATATCAGACAAACACCCAAGGGATATCTCCTTCGAGTTCAGGCGACCTACGTGAGATGATACTAGTAAAAATGGCTAATCAATTAAGCCTTTAACCAACTTTGGATGTCCTCGCCAGTCTCGCTCCAAAACCACCGTTTTTCCCATAACTGGCTTTGCTCACCCTATTGAGCACATACGAAAATTTATTTCGCTCTCAGAAAAGACCAAGATGTCATCCACAAAGACCATCACGAACTTATTTAGGTACTCCCTGAACACCCTTCTCATCAAATCAACAAAGTATGCGGGGGCGTTCGTCAAACCAAGTGGCATCACCAGCCACTCCTAAAAAAAATAAAATCATCCGGAGTCCTAAAGGCAGTCTTCTCTATACTATCCTCAGTCACTCTCAACTGATGAACTTCCGTGGCTGAGTCCACTACTAAAACACTGAGGCGCCAACCAACTGATCAAAGAGATCCTCAATCCTTGGCAATGGGTGTCTATTCTTCTTTGTGAGTTTCTTTAGTTCTCTTTAGCCTACACAAAGTCTGAGGGACCCATCCGCCTTCATAACAAAAACTACTGGAGCGCCCCACTCCGATATACTTCGTCTTATGAACCCCTTCTCAAGCAAATCGCCTACTTACTTATGGAGTTCCTCCTCTCACTAGGAGCCATGTGGCACACTGGCCAAGATACTGGTTTAGCATTATCCACCAGATATATTCGGAAGTCAATCTCCCGCTTCGGAGGTAAGCCCTTCACCTCCTCAAACACATCCGGGTATTCCCTGACCGCTCTAACAGATCGCAGACTCTAGACCGACGTGTCAAGCGATTCTAGATAACTTAGCATAACAGATTCTATGGGATTACAAGAGATCTCGAGAGTGTTACCCAAGTGGGTCATAAGCCTAACAGCTCTCCCTTCAAAATCAAGAACGGCACCTCTACTGGATAACCAGTCCATGCCCAAAACTAGCCCATAGCCCGTGAAGCCCAACAAGCATCACACCTAAACTCAACGCTAAGTATAGAAACTTTCAAACCCAAACACATCATGGAGCCCAATTGGGTTTGAAACAACTAAGGGATCATCTACCAAACTGGTGTCTAAGTGCAGTGACTCAACTAACAATGATGAGATCAACGAACTCGATGCGTCAGAATTAAATAAAGTTCGAACCGGATAATAAAGTAATCCAAATTCCAACCTAGACGGTCCTATCCCCACCTGGTACCCTAGTCGTGAGGGAATACAACTACCCTCCAGAAGATTCCATACCTTGCCCTTGCTTCTTTGGACAATCCTAATAAGGTGTCCTATTCCTCCCAAAAGGATAACCACTTGCCTTCTTCTTCCCTATTCTCCACTCGTAACCTCCCACCAATGAGGTTTCATCCTTCATTAACCAAACAACTATTTAAGCCTTCCTCTCATCGTCTATCCTATAGGTACCTACCAGTCCTCCTCCTTCTTGAACCAACTTCTAATCCGACTAACGTCTAAGTCCCTTGAAGTGGTTTTCCATTCTTATCTATCTTAGAAAGGTCATCTATACGCGGAGGGGAAACTCAAAATGAGAGAAAGGAAGAGATTCAAAATGGAGAATTCGAAAGATATAGATATGGCTATTGGGGATTATGCTTTTCTTTCAAAAACTTTTCTCTTAAAAGACATGTTTTTGAAAATACTCCTTTCCAAAAATATTCTTAGAAAATAATTTTTCTAAAAATTTTATATGTTCTGGTAACCTTAAGCTCTGATACCACGTGTAACACCCCACACCCGCTAAGGTCACTCGCTAAGGGAATGCCTTAGTTTTGGTGGAGTATTTTTAGTGAGTATAGAACAGAAAAATTACCACAAGACAGATATAAGTAATACTTGAAAATTTAAAACATTATTTCATTGCAGCGGAAAGTAAAACATGTTTGGTTACATCACAAAACCATAACAACTATTTGTACATAATATCCATCCTGATAAAATAGAAGTACATAATCCCACTACATAGACAATAGCCATAATAGAAAAGATAAACCGAGCTTTACTTCTACGGTCCAAGCCCAAAAGATAGATATAGCGGTCTGATCCAAGCCCACTAGTGCTAGGCCCACTCTGAAAACCTGAGGGTTGGGAAAAAGATAAAAACAACGGGGTCAGACATAAGTCTGAGTGAGTCCTATAACCCTAACAATACAACCATTAAAGTAATTAGGGTATGACATAAATAAGGTACGGTACCTCTGGGGATAATGACTACACTAAGTAGCCAACTAATCACCGGATGTACTACGATAACCGAAAAGACGCATTTATCCACTCAAGGATAATTCTTACACCACCCCAGACTTATTCACCCAAGGGTAATTCCTACACTGCACCACACCAGTTCTACCCACCAAGAGTAATTCCTACTTAAAGGTTGATCCCACTAAGTGTACTTAGTAATTTTTACCCGGTAGTTTCTTGTACCCCTACACAGGTGCCGTCTGCCCCTATCTTTACTAGGTGTACCCACTACCCCCAAGCGATCGGCTCCCTACCGTAGATACCCGTGCTGGTCCCACAAAAGGGGTGTATCATTCCCCAAAGTGGCTACCAGATAATATCACTGTGCACGGCTTTATATCTACACGATGCAACAACGACTTACCAACCAGCCCGGGTCCACACACGCATATGAAACCCGTTGATCCTGCGTTGCCACCGCTAACCCATTTTGGCCACTTATAGTCAAGCCCAATATGCGTGTCCCGTCACCCGACCAGAGTCGGGCCCACAAAGATACGTTTTGGATATTGGTTGAAATGGGCCCCCACAAGCTACTACTTAAGCTTGCTATTTTTATCTAGTGCATCCCACTTAACCCCTTTTTATAATCATGCCCCCTTACATGTTAAGATTTGGTTAAGTCATCAATCATATTTCAATTGCCACTAAGGGCACCCACTAGATTTCCACATGCCACCCAAAGCACTTACTTGATTCCCACATGCCACCCAAGGCACTTACTTAACCCTTTAATCATGTTTAATTACATGTTCCACTTTGGTTAAGTATTCTAATCGTATTTTCTATTGCCACCCAAGGCAACCCACTAGTTTCCTCATGCCACCCGAGGCACCCCCACTAGTTACTACATGCCACCCAAGGCACCCACTTAACCCTCATGTCCCACTACATGCTAATTTGGTTAAGTGTTTCTTAATTAATTAAGACTGTGATCCTCCTAAAGACCTCTCACATTAGACTATCTTTTATGACCGCTGGTTAAGCCGGTTGGGTCCGGGCAGCCTTACGTCATAACCGAGTCTAACCTCGTGTCTTTACGTTAATCACGTATTTAGTTTGTGACTAAGACCTCTCACATTGGGCCAATCATTTGTAGCCGCTGGATGGCCGGTCGGTTCCGGGCAGACTTCCGCTACAAAAGGGTCCAACCTCGTGTCTTAGTTGATTAATTACACCTAATTAATCACCCCCATATTAATTATCCCTAATTAATATCAAGTTTTCCATAACATGGGTAGACCTAACTCAATAGGTAAATTCCCATGGGGTAGACCTAACTCAATAGGTAAATTCCCTACTTATGGTAATTTATTTATTTTATGGTATGCTCAATCATACCCAATCATACTTTATTAACATATTTATTAACCCCATCGTTCCCCCACGTAAATCGTTCTCATTTCATAACATAATAAAGGGGAAGATCCATCACAAATAGCATGGGTTTAGCATATAACTTTGTCATGGGTTAAGAGGATGTCAACTTGCATATATGAGCACATATTAACCCAACTACATATAACCCAAACTTGCATATTATCATACACATGATTTGCATAACATATGACATATGAGCTTGCATATTATCATACACATATCTTGCATAACATGTTGAACTTGCATATAAGCATTCTCATAACTTGCATAACATGTTAAACATGCATTTAATCATACACATAACTTGCATAAGCATTCATATACTTGCATAAGCATTCACATACTTGCATAAGCATTCACATACTTGCATGAGCATTCACATACTTGCATGAACATGCATAACTTGCATATCACATTAAACTTGCATTTAAGCATATACATAACTTGCATAACATCATGCACATAACTTGCATAATCTCATACACATAACTTGCATAACACCATGCACATAACTTGCATATGAACTTGCATCTTAAAGGAGGGTAAACATGCATAGCATATAAGGGTATCATCTTGCATATGTATGCATCACATTTAAAAGGGTAAACTTACATGTCATGATTTATGCATAATACCAAACACTTAGCATGCATAAAACCACATACTTAGCATGCATAGAATCAATTACTTATTATGCATAAACACACCACTTAACTTGCATAAACCCACACACTTAGCATGCACACAATCAAATACTTAACATGCATAAAATCAAATACTTAGCATGCATAACACCAAATATTTAGCATGCATAAAATCACATGCATAACTTGCATATCATGTTACATATAACTTGCATATACTCTCACATATAGTTTGCATAACATGTTACATATGCATAAATGTTGAACATAGTGTTTTGCATCATAAAACATGGCACTAACCTCGCATATAACATAAAACTTGCAAATCACATATCATACAAACTTGCATAAACATATTTATCCACAAACATAGCCATGTCTTATCACATCCTACCATAATCAATTTAACAATTGATTATTAAAGCCATAGAAACTCACCAAAACCAAGATTAGCAAACTTATGAAGTGGAATTAGTGGCTTTAATTGAAGAAGATGTTGATTAGCTTGCAACTCTCTTCATTGATTTGTGGAGGCCATGCTCAAATTTCATTTTGCCATAGTTTAGTTACAAAACCTAATTATGAATGAATTAGGGTAGGGTTGGGGTCTTATTTATAGGATTAGGTAGTGTTTTAGGCCCTTAGATTAACCCTAGGTTAGATTAGGACCGTTAGATTTAGGAAATCTCTAGAACCAGCCCTCTAGGCCAGCCCAAGAACCCAAACTGGTGCACCCAGTTTCACTGGGCGTCGCACCCCTGTCGACAGGCAAGTCGACAGGGCAGTCGACACCCCTGTCGACAGCCCTGTCGACAGCGCTGTCGACATGGCTAGGGCGGGAATTTCTCCCGCCTGACCCGCTGCTTCTATTTCAAATTCTGAGTTTGAATTTTTAAATCTGTTTTTATCTTTGAATTTTCTGAAAACTTCTTTGGGCCATAACTGGGCCATACGGACTCCGATTCTCGAAAACTCGGACTCTATTTCGCGTATTTTTCCGAGACGAACGCAATGACGTAGCCCGTTACCCCCAATTCCCACATCTGAGATTATTTATCCTATAATTAGTGAATTTTAGTATTAACTAAAATTCGGGGTGTTACAATAACCCTAATAGAAATGCATACATTTGTCTCACCACCTTTTATAGAGAAAAGAACTTAAAGCAAAAAAATTATAACACAACAATGCAGCATCCTTTTAGCACCCCTACCAAATCATGAGCTACACTAATCCAAATCCAATAAGATTTTGTATATGTACAATTCACATATGTATTATGATCTATCCAAAATTTGAGCTCATTCCGACATTCATAACATTTTCAAAATCTTAGCTCAATCGTTCACCGTTCAAATATTTATTCGAATCGTTAAATTTAAACATCAAATATATTATTCTGTAAATGTCGAAATGAGCTCAAATTTTGGATAGATGGTAATATATATGTGGATTAAACATCTACAAAATCTTGTTGGATTTGGATTAGTGTAGCTCACAGTAAAGTAGGGCTATTAAAGGATGTTGCAAAATAGGGGTTCCCCGGAATGCTCCTTATATATATAATATATCATGTAAGCAAATGTAATGGTTTTTCTCTTGGGTTTCAAATCAAAAATGGCGGAAGTGTGAAATTTCCCTCCATCATCGTTGAATCTACCACTTAAATCAAATTCAAATCTGAATCGTAATAATCCTCAAGCTAAATCAGGATCTAACTCCAAAGAGAATGTAGAGAACTCAAGCTCCGAAACTGATGTGAATTATCTTCAGTACGTTAAATCATCGGGATGTCATGTTTCCATTCCAGAGGATATTTTTAATTCTTCTGCAGAGATATGGCATGATACAGTAGCTCTCCATCCTATAGAATTCAAATTATCCATGGTTAGATTGAAAGAGTATATACAAAAGGTATGGAAACCTAAGGTCATTTTATAATTCATATTATCACTGAATTTCGTTTTATTGTGCAATTTAAAGAGAAGGAGGATTGTAAAGTTGTTCTAAAATGCTCTACGTATTCATATTATGGCAGTTTATTAATGATTGATAAGTGGTACCCTAGTTACGATTTTAATAATTTCAAAATAGATAAGGTTCAAATTTGGTTGAAACATCATAAATTGGATATGGAGTTATGGTTGAACAAAAATATATCCATGGTTTCTAGCTTCATAGGTGAACCTATCAGAATAGATGATTTTACTGCTAGTAAGAAGATTATGAGATATGTAAGTGTTCTTATTGCAATTGATTTAGCATCTGAACTGTTTGACAAAATTCCTGTTATGTTTCATAATGGAGAGAAAAAGGATATGTTGGTTGAATATGAATTTATACCTCCTCGTTGTGAACAGTGCAAGATTTTTGGCCATAATTCCTCAGTACATGATTTAAAGTAGGAGCCAACATGGGCTGATAAGAAGAAGGATGAAGCTTCATCTTCAACAGAAATTAATGAGGATTCTGATGTTCAAGCTTCATCAAATGCTAATGATTCAGAACTAAATGAAGAGCTCCCAAATAATATTGTACCGGATGAGTAAAATCATGTAGCCGACAGTATCAATGAGGATCCACCAGCTGAAGAGTAGAATGACATGTCTTATGGGGTTAGCAAAAGCACTAAATATCTTGCACAAGACAAGGGAAAAAGTCAGGTTAACTTTACAGCTCCTTCTAAAAGAAATACCAGGAGCTCATCAATTATTAAATTACGATTATGACATGGAATGTTAGGGGGATTAACTCACCATCTCGTATGCGTGATGTTATTTCCCCCATGACAAAATTTAAACCAACTATTGTTGGTTTAGTAGAAAATAAACTTAGTTTAGTTAACCTGATTTCTTTTAAAAAGTTGATGCTAAGTAACCGGGATTTCTTACCTCATCAATTATCTGAATTTTCTGGAAGGATTATAGTATTGTGGAACGATGATATGTGGTCAACAGACATTGTTTCTTCATCATTTCAGCATGTAACTTTGAAAGTGACAAACTCTGGTGGTATATGTTTCTTTTTATCTGTGATTTATGCCAGTAGTAATTTTCAAGAGAGGCAGGAATCATGACAGAGAATCATTTCTGAAGTAGAGAGCATGAATGGTGAATGGCTTCTTATGGGCGATTTTAACAATTCTACTTCTCCAATTGATAAAAAAAGGTGGTTTGTCTGTCCCCTTTCAACATCTTAGAGCTTTTAATAACTGTTTAGTTCAGTCTGAATTAATTGAAATTAAAGCTTTGGTTTTAATTTAATTGGAGGCGCAAAGGGATAGCTAATTATCTGGATAAAATCTTCATATATTGTGCGTTTCTCTAGAAATTTAATGATATCAAAGCTTTGTCTCTGTCACAACTATCTAGTGATCATAATCTCCTGTTGCTCGAGGTTATTACTACTTCTAATGGAAAGGGTCGACCTTCCAGATATTCAAATGAATGGATGTATAAGAACGGTTATTTTGATTGCATAAGTAGAGGCTTGCAAAATAATGGTTGGGATTTTCCAAGCTATATGTTTCAGAAAAAACTTCAGGCTTGCAAAGCAGAGTTGAAATTATGGAATAAATTACAGCCAAAAGATGGTGCTCTATTAGTTGAAGTAGAAACAAAATTTATGGAAAAGGAAGTTGCAGTGGATATGGATCTTGAAAATGTTGAATTATATGAGAGCATATTATAAGCTAAGCACCAATATATGATTTAGAAACAAATTTAGTTTTGGAGTTACAGGAAGAAGTCAAAAGTGAAATGGCTATAGGAAGGAGATACAAATTCTAAAAAAATTCATGCAAAACTATCAACTCGCAAATATGGTAATAATCTAAAAGTTTTAACCAAATCTGATGGTGAATTATTATTCAAATAGGAAGAGGTTACGGCTAAAACTCTGGATTATTATAGCTCATTATTCAATGGTGCAACTGCAATAGATTTACTTCATTTCCAATCTCCTTATGTCATCAATCAAGATGGACAACAAGCATTACTTAGCAAATTTTCTTTGGATGAGGTCAAGAAAGCTGTGTTTTCAGTGCATGAGGACTCTAGGCCAGGTCCAGATGGGTTCAACTCCAAATTTTATAAGGTACATTGGGAGGAAATTAAATAGGATTTATTAAATTCCCTTTAAGATATATTTGAATCTGCTAAGTTACCTAAGGGGTGCAATCATACGTTTGTGACATTAATACCAAAGAATGAATAGACCCTCTGATATATCCCATTACCATCCTATAGCCTGCTGTAATCTTTACTATAAAGTGTTTAGTAAAATTCTGTGTAACCGGATCAAATGGTTTCTACCACATTTATTATCTCAAAATCAATGTGCTTTTATCCCATTAAGGTATATAGAAGATAATATGCTTTTAGCACATGAATTAATTCGAGACTTTAAAAAGCCAGGGGTTAATAAGATGTGTGTCAAAGTTGATTTGCATAAATCTTATGATAAGATCAACCGAGAAATTATATGCAATATCATGAGAATCATGGGATTTCCCGTTTATTTTATAAATGTGATATATGAATGCATCTCAACACCAAATTTTTCTATCATGATTCAAGGATGTCCAAAGGGTTTCATTTCATCTAATAGGGGCATAAGACAAGGTGATCCTCTCTCACCTTATTTATTCTCTATTGCTATGGAGTATTTTAGTTTTTGCATGAATGAAGTTGTTGTCAAACAATCTTTTAAGTCGGTACATAATTTTTAGCCTATAGTATCTCATTTATTATATGCAGATGATTTATTGGTGTTTGGTAGAGGTTCTGTAGAGAATGCAAGGACATTGAAATCAGTATTTGATAGGTTAGAATTGGCAAGTGGTTTATCTGTGAGTGCTTTGAAAACCAACTTATATGTCAGTACACTTGCCACGCATAGTAGTTAAATCTATGATATTTTGGGGTTCCAGATTAGTCAATTACTTATTAAATATTTGGGAGTACCTTTGTCTTCTAACTACATCCATTATAATGATTGTCAAGACTTGATCCATAAAATACAAAGCAAAATCCAAGCATGGGATGCTAAGTTCTTGAGTTTTGCTAGCAGGGCAAAACTATTAATTCAGTAATTACCTTAATAATTCTGTATTGGTGTTTGTATATCAACTTCCTGATTTCACTATTGATAAGCTTAATACAATCTGTTCAGATTTTTTTTTTTGGGGGGGGGGGGGAGGGGGTTGGAGTGAAACATAATATGAAATGGGAAGTATTATTCATACCAAAAAGGCAAGGTGGTATTGGTTTGAAGTCTCTTAAGGCTTTAAAAACTGCAGCAGCTAGGAAATTTATGTGAAAGAAGTCTCTATAGATTAATTGAATGGAGCAGAAATATTGGAGGGGGGAGTTCTTTTTGAATATGAGTGTAGACAACAAGGCATCATGCCCATGGAAAACAATTTTAAGATTAAGAACATCAGGTAAACAACTTTTCAGCAAAATTATTTCAACTGTTTCATCTACTTCTTCGTGGTTTGATCCATGGATCAATGGGAAATGTTTAGCATATTTAATTGGCACGACAAGATTTCCGGCAATAGGAAGATCTAATGAGCATGTATCTGATATTATGAGAAATGGAAGGATATGAAGTATGATACATCCATCCACTAGGGAAGTACATTCTTTGATTGATGAAGTGGAAGTAAAAAAGCAATGTTATGCATGATTTTATGAATGGAGTAAGGGTGGAGTTTTCTCGTTTCATAAGGCTTGGGAAAAAGTTAAAACAAGGCACCCAGAAAAGAAAATTTTCAAAGTTATTTGGCATGAAAAAAATGTTAAAAGAATGTCTCTAATATCTCATCTTGTTGTTTTAAATAGGTTAAGTACAAAAGACAGATTGATGAGGTTCGGGGTATTAAATGAAAGCTGTTGTATATTGTGCCACAATCATGAAGAATCAGTAGAGCATATGTTTTTCAAATGTGACTACTCTTATTATATATGGGCATATATTAAATTGAAGCTTGGCATTGATGCAAGTTATATTGGCTCTCCAGAAGAAGAAGATACTTATATTTCTAGTTGTTTTAAAGGAAAAATCAATTGGTTGATGTAGGTTGCGCAGCAATCACTACAGCAGTGTACCAGATCTGGGCTGAAAGGAATGCTAGGATATTTAATAATCATTGCATTAGAAGAGAAGTGAGACTAAAGTTAATAGAGAAGGAGGTGAGCTATGTAGTCAAAGACAATGGCAGTAGAACTTAGCATAACGTGGTGAATGAGGAATTTCTGTGAAGGTGGCGAGTTGACTTGATTGATACTGGTTCAAGATAAGAGATGTTAATGGATGTTTTGGAGATGGATATAAGTCTGTAGAAGTAATAATGATTGGAGGGTTATATGATATAGTGGAGACATATAGTTTTTACAATGTGTTTTGTTGTATTTTTGTTGTTTTTGGGCTATACGATGTATTTTTATTATATGGATTATATATGTACTCTTTTTCCTTCTTGTCGCGCTCATTACGGGGGCACAAGGTTTTGATGAGGCATATATATGACGTACATGATTGATTTTTTTAACAAAGCATACCAATTTTCATATATATATATATATATATATATATATATATGGAAGGTTCCAAAGTACCCTTATTATGTGGCACACCTTTTGCTCCTAACTAATAGCGTTTCATTTATGATTAAACAAGTTAGTGGAGGGAGAGAGAGTTAGTGGGAGGAGTGAGAAACATGAATGTGTGGTGGAAATCAGGGGGCTATAGGGGTGCTGCACTATTTAGGGGTGCTCTTGATCCTATCTCTCCTCTCTCTATGTGTGTGTATGTGTGTGTATGTGTATGTATGTGTGTGCGTGTGTGTGTGTGTGTATATATATATATATGAGTGTTCAATGACATCCCAAATAGTGAAATACCCATTTGCCCCTTGATTTCCACCAAGTATCTCCCCCTCTCTCCTTCCACTCACTCTCTTTCTTCACACTACTTTATTTTAATATTAATGAAAGGCCATAAACAAAGTGCATTAGGGGTGCTCCAAAATAGGGGTGCCATTGAACCTGCCTTATATATATATATATATATATATATATATATATATATATATATATTCCAACGGTTCTACATGAATAATGGCGGAATCTATTCCAGTAACTAACTTCCAAATCATTCATCCTCGTCCTAATATTTCTTCTTCCACAAACAATCAACCCACTTCTAATCTTCCTCCTAAGTCATCATCTTCTAATATAAATATTGATCAACAACAAGTATCGAAGTCAGGTAAGAATCGGATCTTGGAATTCATTAAACCCCAATCGGAATATGTTTACATTCCAAAAAACGTTTTCAATAAATCTGGAAATGCTTGGACAAATACTATTGCACTGACCCTGATCTGCTTCACAGTTTCGATTATTAAGTTGAAAGAGTACATTGATAAAGTTTGGAAACCGTCAGGAAGCTATTATGTTCATATTACTCTGAGTTATCATTTTGCTGTTCAAATTGAAAATGAATCTGATTATTCTAGTATTTTAGAGTGTTCAACATATTCTTATTTTGGTCACTCTTAATGATAGACCAGTGGTTTCCTGGCTCTTATTTTATAAATAAAAATAGTGAAATAGTGTAGATCTGGGTGAGATTGCACCATTTACCTATGGAGCTTTGGACTTTAGATGTGATTCGAATGATTGCAAGTTTTTTTATCGAAATCGGTCTTGATAGATGAAAATACTGCAGAGAAGAGATTCAAAAAAGTGCGAGAGTTCAAATCTCTGTTGATACCCAAATTGAGCTGAAATCTCATATTCCTATTCTATTACATAATGGAAAAAAAACTGACATATCAGTAGAATATGAATTTGTTCCATTGAAATGTGAAGAATGCAAGTTATTTGGTCATGATGACTCTACGCATGTATCTGATAAGAATCCTTATTGGGTACACTCTTATAATATTGATGATGCTGGACAAATGAATCCTGAAATGAATGACAATAAGGAGCAGTTAGATGAAGCTCAGGTAAATCTTTCTACTGAAGATGGTGATGATCTATCCTTTTTGAACGCAAAGATTCCAAAAGATATATTACCTGATAAACTCCAAAATGTAGCTGATGTTATCCAAGAGAGTAATAATCAGAAGAATCATGCAAAGGAAAGTGAAGTAGATGTTGTTTCAATGATTGACAAGAACAGAGGCTATTTTCAAAATAAGAAAAATGAAGGTGTTGCTGAATCAACAAATGCTCCTGCTAAAAGAATTTTGAGGAGCTCGTCAATAATTAAATGACTATTTCAGCATGGAATGTTAGGGGTATGAACACAATTTAACGTATGAAAGATGTGCACAAACTCCAAACACTAGCTAAACCAACTATTGTTGGTTTAGTGGAAACTAAACATTCTAAAGCTAATTTAGTTTTGTTTTGTTCAATGCTTCCTAGTTCTTGGCATCATTTAACAAATAATTCTTTAACTTCTTGTGGTAAAGTTTTATTACTTTGGGATTCTAATGTTTGGGAAATGGATGTAGTAGCTTCTTCATTTCAACATATCTCAGTGTCATCAATAAACAAAGGAGGATTTAGCGTGTTCTTTACTCTTGTTTACGCAAGTAATTGATTCTCGGATAGGATAAATTTATGGAGTATTTTAACGAATGAAGCAAATTCAATTATAGGAGATTATAACAATGCACTATCACCATAAGACAAAAAAGGAGGGCTTCCAATCCCATATCAGTATATATGAGAATTTCAGAAGCTTTTAATTCATGCAGCTCTAACTGAAATAAAGCCTCTGGGTTTCTTAATTACTTGGCGTAGAATAGGGGTTGCCACACATATAGATAAATTTCTTGTTAACAATAAATGCTTAAATCAGTTTTTAAGTATGAAGGATCTGTCCTTATCACAGACGTCAAGCGATCATAATCCTATTATGTTGGAGTTAATTGTTACTCAAGAAACTAAAGGATTCCCTTTCCGATATAAAAATGATTGGTGTGACATTTTAGGTTATAATGAAGCAGTCCAGAATGGTTTGGATTCAAGCACTTGGGGTTTTTAGAGTTATAGATTTTTGCAAAAACTCCAAAACTTTAAACATGAACTAAAAAATAGAAAAAAATCAGAGATAGAAGTGATACAAACCTGAAGCAGGCAGAGCAAACAATTTTAAATCTAGAGCTTGCAGTGGATAATAATCCCGAGGATATTGTGCTTTATGATAACTATCTTCAAGCTAAGCAAGAATATCAAGACCTGTAGAAAATATTTTTTGAAGGCTTTAGGCAACAAGCGAAAATATCGTGGCTTTAGCAAGGTGACACAAATTCGAAATTTTTCTATTCTCGCATGGCTAATAGAAGATGTTTCAATTACATAGGAGCACTGATTGATCATGAAGGTAATCTTTTATATAAATTAGAAGATATTGAAGTAGAGGCTATTAACTATTTTATTGCTATGTTTAAGGGGTCTAATATAGTTTCTTTTCCTTTTTTTCATCCTATCGACAGTGAACAATCAAGGGCATCAATTTCTTCTTAAAACAGTATCTCTTGTTGAAATTAAAAAAGCCTTAATCTCTATACATGATGATACCAGTCCTGGGCCTGACGGTATAAATTCCAAATTTCATAAAATACATTGGGAAGAGATTAAATCAGATCTAGAGGCTGCAATTTCTGACATATTTGTTTCTGCCAAAATTACCTAAATCTCTCAACCATACATTCATTACATTAATTCCAAAGAAAGATAGACCCACTGAAATAGCTCATTATCGGCCAATCTCCTGTTGCAATGTCTATTACAAAGTCTTCTCAAAGGTTTTCTGCACATTTTTTCTTCCTTTTTTAATATCAGAAAATCAAAGCACCTTCATAAAAGGGAGATATATTGGGGACAATATCTTGTTGGCTCATGAACTTCTAAGGGATTTTAAGAAAAAAGGTATGCCTAAATTTTGTGTTAAAGTTGATTTACAAAAGGCCTATGACAAAGTAAATAGGGAATTTATATGTTTCATTATGCATCAAATGAAATTTCCTGCTCATTATGTAAATCTAATATATGAATGTATGTCCACGACAACTTTTCTATTATGATACAAGGCATAACTAAAGGGTTTATCGCTTCTTCTTGAGGAATTCGTCAAGGAGATCCGTTGTCTCCCTATTTGTTTACTATTGCTATGCAATATTTCACGTTCTTAATGGATGAAGCTACTTATTATAAAGCATTTCGACCTAGCCATTCTGTTCAACCCATCATTTCTCATTCGTTATACGCTGACAACTTAATGATTTTTGGAAAATCATCAATTTAGAATGCTACGACTCTAGGTGATATTTTTCATAAACTAAGTGTTTATGCTAGGTCACAAGTGACTGCTACAAAAGCAGAAATCTTCTTTAGTGCCTCTGTAAATAATCCTCAGCATATTTTAAGTATACTCGGTTTTGAGCAAGGTTCCTTACCATAAAATATCTAGGAGTTCCTTTGTCCTCTATTTATTTTCACTATTCAGAATGTAACTCATTAATTCAAACGTTTAAAAGCAAGATACAAGGATGGGAAACAAAGTTATTGAGTTTCGCAGGCAGGGCAGAACTTATCAACACTGTGTTAAATCTTATCATATTATACTAGTTGCTTATTTACCAAATACCAGAGTATACTTTATATAAAATTCAATCTCTGTATGTGGATTTTTTTTGGGGGAGGCTCATCTCATAAAGTGCATGGGAAGGTTTACGTAAACCTAAAGCTGAAGGTGTAGGTTTAAAAAACTTTTCAAACTTGAAAATTGCAGCATGTGTCAAACTTTTATGGAATTATTTGTCTAATGTCTCTCTATGGAGTAAGTGGTCTCATAACAGATGTTGCAAAGACAAATCTTTCTGGTCCATGGCCGTGGATAATAATGCTTCTTCTACGTGGAAATCTCTTCTAAGATTACGCACACATTCTAAACAATTGTTCAAAAGAAGGATTGCCGGAGGATATGAAACTTATTTGTGGACGTATCCATGGGTAAATTGTCAATGTCTAGTAGATTTACTAGGCTATGATAGAATTCATATGATAGGAAATGTAGAAGAAAAAGTGAACCATATCATACGAAACGATTGTCTAACATCAGAAATTCATCCCGCAACAAGAGAGTTACTTGAAGAAATTAATTCTATTGCCATATTTCCTAACAATGATCATGACACAAATGAGTGGGCTGAAGGAGGCATATTTTAATTTCACAAAGCATAGGATTTTGTTCGAGTTCATGAAGCAACAAACCCAATTTTTTCAGTAATATGGAATAAGAAGAATTGCAAAAGAATGGCATTTATAGCTTACCTTGCAGTTATGGGGAGACTTAATACAAAGGATTACATTCTTCGTTATGGAAATGTGACGAACAATTTGTGTCCTTTATGCGGAAATCGGCCTGAATCAATTCAGCATATATTTTTTCACTGTGATTATGTTTATTTTATTTGGCTTTCTTTGAAGCATAAGCTACTTTTGCCTCTTCATCCTCTGTTAAATCTAAAAGAGCAAGCTTTGTTGATCCATTTAGAATTCAAAGCGAAAGACCAATTAAGGGATTTAGCTTGTGGAGTATTCACTGCGGTTATCTACTTTATATGGAGGGAAAGAAAAGTAAGGGTGTTTCAAAATCGAAGTGCCAATTCAACTGTGAAATTAATGCAAATCGAGAAGGAAGTATTGTATCTTGTGCGTAATAATAGAAATAGGTCTGAGCGAAATTCGATGAATGTTATTTTATTAGATCGTTGGGGGATTGAATTGATGGATACAGGTTGATAAATTGAAGAAGCTGCTTTCGGTAGGAGGGACTATTTGAATAGTTGTGGGCCGTTTGGGCTGGATACGAGATTGTTAAATGTTTTGTTGTTTTCTTATATCTGACTGTACGAAGTTTTAGCTCGTTTTCATGCTTGTATACAATCTTTATATGTTCTCCTTTTCCCCGTAAGGCACCCATATAGGATAGGGGGATTACAGGGTATTGACGAGGCATATAAAGATGGTTTTTAAATTGGCTCAGCAATAAAGAGTATCAATTTTCAAATATATGTATATATATATATATATATATATATAAGGTAGTTTGACAGATATACATAAAGGCATAAGCGCAAAAAATTATCATTAAGCATTTAGAACTTAAATAAGCAACATAAAAATGCTTAACCTTTATTGACTTAATAAGTGTTCTAGGTATGAACACTTGTTAAAAACAAACATAATTTTAGTTCTTATTCTGTAATAAATGGTCAAACAAGTGGATGCTAGCTCTAAACAAACAATACCTTAGAGTAGATAAATCTTTGTAACGGTAGGTTTAATTATTTTACAAGACTCAAATTAGACAAACATCTCAAACAATTGGTTTGATAAAAAAATTATTAATTAGTAAAGCAGATGAATTTCCATACACGAAAGAAACTAGATCAATTTTTATGGAAGATAGCACACGTACTACAGAATGTTCAACATATCAATATGGTAAACTATTCATTTCTAGTGTTTCTTTCACAGGATTTAACACAATTTGCAACAGGGAATCAAGTAGAAATCCGTAGGTGTTACACCAAAGTCGGATAGTAAACATGGCAAAGTATTATTGTTCTACATTAGTATTTTCGAAAGCAGCCTGTCGAATTATGTATTTCATTACGACAATACACTACTAATATGAGAAACAAATTGGAAGGATAACCGATTAATATCAAAGGAGATATTAATTGATTTGAGGAATCAATCAAATAAGGATGTACATGTAAACAAACATAAATATGCTAAATATTTCATTCAAATTTCCAAGGAAGTATATATCCTCGCACCAATAGATGTGAATGCATTTTCTTATCTTTTCAACAACAAAAAACCAAGATGAGTGTTTTCTACCAAATATCCTCAATTAGATCCCTATTTCTATCTCTTTTTAGGAGGAACAAAACTTATTGAGTGATCCATACTTTCTCTTAGAGTGTAGCAATAAATGGTTCCTACATTTAGTGTTATTAATGGCGTACAACGCAAAAAGGTGAAAACCCTCTCCGTAGCCTTGGCGCACAACATGACAAATGGGCACACCTTTTCAATATACTACGCATGCTTATTTTTTAAAATAAATTTAATAGTTTAACAAAAAATTAAAAAAAAATCAATACTTTTTTGCTAAAACATAGGCAATAAATATTTTTATGCATTTTACAAAAATAAAAAACATAAAGCATAAAATTTCAAACATAATAATTTTCAAATCCAGAATAATAATTTACATTACTGATAAACTAGAAATCTGAATCTAATCGAGCAATTATATTTTTCAAATCAATGTCTGTATCATAAGATTCATATGCTTCAGCATCGCTCTCATGCGTATCATTTAGATTTGTTTATTCTTCGTGAATATGTAAAGAAGCCGAAGAAGGTGCTCATTTTCACCATCGGATGCATCATCCGTTATTTTAGTTAATCAATCATCAATATCATTCAAATATATTGTATCAACGGTGTCACGAATATTATACTTTCTTTTTAATACTCGATTGTATTTAACAAATACCAAATCATGAAATATTTTTATGTTGTAGACAAATCGTATAAAGTATTGGACATGTTCACACATATGCATATTTTTTCTATTTAAGTGTATATTTCAGAGTTGTTTGAATATTTATTTTTCTAAGAATGCCTCTTCCTCCAAATCTACTTTTCTTGGTTTATTGTTCACGGGTTCTCGTTCCATTCATTTGCTATTGCATCTATACTATGCAATATTTTATGATATTTTATACATTATATTATATACTTCAGACAGTATTAAAATGAATCCAAACTAAATTGGATAATAAATAATATATCAGCTATAAATGCTGGCATGCTAAGGTCTGTCAATTACATAATTGTATGGTTATTAACTCATTGATGATAATCGAATAGGAAATAATAATGATATAATTATGTTTTCATATAACTAAAAAAAGATATTAACAAAGTTATTCACATTTCATGTCATTATGATAATAATAACAGTAGTAGTAGTGATTATGGTTGCAGCGAGAACATAAGTATATGTAGTAGTAGTAGTTGCAATTTGAAATGTGAAAAAAAACCCCATAGAATAAATAAAAGATGCATCATTTATGCATTGTGCACCATTTGACATGCCTTTTCATACTTGTCACGCCACAAGCAAAAATGTAGCAAACGCCTCGCCATGCGCCATGGCGCACACCTCAGCGTACCTTTCACAACTATGGTTACATCTACGAGGACATAGGATACTTAGAGAATCTCTAACAAGGTTACGGATCATAATGTTACGATCCGTAACATTCAAGGAGATATCCTTGATATCTCCCAACAGTGGCGCGCCGAATTAATCGGCACGCCTTGAATAACTCAGCGTGCACCGAATAATTCGGCTCTCGAGCTTCGCGAGCCGAATAATTCAGTGCATGCTCCTACCGCGCTATAAGTAGGCACGGTAGGGCTGAGACCCCCCCCCCATATTTCTCTATTTTTACTCCTTTTAATTTTTTTTATTATGCCTGATGCCGGGATGCCGTCACGCGTGATGAAAATGGCGAGACGTACATTCCGAGCTCAGGTAAACGATATGGCTGGTCCAGCGCATCCTCCTCCACCAGCGGGGATGACGATTGAGGACTTACGGATCCTTCATGAGTTGAAAAACGGATACACTCACCATTCGTTTACCGTGCTTGACATCATTTCGGTATAAATTTTAGTTTTAACATTTATATTTACTGAACTGTTAAATAGTTTACTAAATTACATAGGTAGCATGACTTGATGGTTTTATAGTTATAGTTTAGTGCATGTACGTTATAATTTTTAGTAGTATAAACCGTTGATTTTATAGTTATTGAACTGTTATAATTTTTAATAGGACACGTACATCTATGTTTGCGGTAGTTGGGCGAAGTTTAGTACATAGGCCCTTGACATATTACCATTACATATTCGAGAGAGGCTACTGGCCAGTCCGTTCGGACTATTTTTATGGATTATACCTCCCCGGTCCTTCAATCGACCTTTGGTAGAGGCCTTAGTAGAGAGATGTAGCCTATGACATACACTTTCCACTTCCTTGATTTTGAGTTAAGTACCGTATTACCCTAGCATATTTTTACATGCTTACGGGGATTGATATTGGCCTCCCTGACAGAGTCTCCTGTCCATTTGATTCCTCGTATGAGTCACCTGAGTCACCTGAGTCTTACCTTCAGTATTTGCCAGATTTGTCTACGGCTCATATCTCCAATGGCGCTGTTTCCGTCTCTTATTTACTTGATTACAATATGACGCATCTCGATGTGGTGGATTTCCATAACACAGTATATCCGGCCACCATTTTATATCTTCTTGGTTCGATATTCTTTTCGAACCAACGGAGTACGATTAGATTGGGCAATCTAGCAGCACTAAACGATTTAGATCAGCTGCATATGATTGATTGGGGCACTACTATTTTGGGTTATCTATATTCTGCTCTTGACTCCTACGATTTGGGATCGGTTCAATAGATGTTTGGATTTTGGTACATGTTGCCATGCTGGTACTATGAGTACATGGCCAACATGCATCCACGCATGTTGCCCACCGCCATTCATGCCGTCGAGGCCTTTTTCCATGCATGCGTAGATGGGAGAGTAGTCACCTAGTCATGTGTGTTCCTGCTGGTGTAACAACCCGTATTTCTAATAATCTGTTATAACATAAATTGAGGCAGAATTAAATTATAAAATGGGAATCAAGGGAAACGGGCTATGCCATTGCGTTCGTCTCGGAAAAATACGCGAAATAGAATCCGAGTTTTCGAAAATCGGAGTCCGTATGACCCAGTTAAGGCCCATTGAAGTTTTCAGAAAATTCTTAAGTATAAACAGATTTAAATTTCGAATTAAAATACTAGGGTTAGGGCAAACTGGGCAGGCGGGAAAAATTCCCGCCCAGGACCCCATGTCGACAGGCCTGTCGACAGGGGTCTTAGCATGTCGACTACCCTGTCGACAGCCATGTCGACAGGGGGTGCCCGGGCTGTTTAGCCTGGTGCACCATTTCTGATTAGGGCTTGGTCTTGTGGCTTGTTTCTAGAGAGTTCCGAGATCTGATGGACCTAATTGAATCTAGGGTTAATCCTATGGTCCAAATCACTAACCTAATCTATAAATAAGACCCTAACCTACCCTAAATCATTCATTATTCATCCTAGCAACTAAACTATGCCAAAATCCATCCTCTCATGGCCTCCACCCTCTTCATACAATTCCTAAACAAATCCCTAAGAGATTTCCATGCATACAAGGGTATTTAGGCTTGTATGATCCTCCTTAGTTTGCATTAAAGGCTTGTTTCTCTATTGGCATCATAAAGGAGGAGTCTTGATCAAGTTTGCTTGCATTTGGGGGTTTTAAATTAGTTGCATAAGGGGTTTCTTACATTTGCTATACTCATTTGAGTCCGCCTAAGCATTGTAAGCCCTCTTACCTTCATTTTAGAAACTCTAAAGTTAATATGTGATGAAAGTTGGGATTTTTGTATGTTTAATGAGTTGTGCATGCTTATGCGAGTTCACTATGCTATGATATGCATGTTTAATGAGTTATGCATGCTTATGTGAGTTCACTATGCTATGTTACACATGTTTGATGAAGTATGCATGTTTTGATTTGCAAGTTTAACAAGTTATGCATGTTCACCAAGTCATGATTTGCAAGTTTAACAAGTTAAGCATGTTTATGCAAGTTTGCTAAGCCATGATTTGTATGTTTATTGAGTTATGCATGTTTATGCAAGTTTGCTAAGCCATGATTTGCAAGTTTATTGAGTTATGCATGTTTATGCAAGTGTACTAAGCCATGATTTGCAAGTTAATTGAGTTATGCATGTATAATAAGCCATGATTTGCAAGTTTAATAAGTTATGCATGTTTATGCAAGTTTGCTAAGCCATGATTTGTATGTTTATTGAGTTATGCATGTTTATGCAAGTTTGCTAAGTCATGATTTGCAAGTTTAACAAGTTATGCATGTTTATGCAAGTTTACTAAGCCATGATTTGCAAGTTTAACAAGTTATGCATATTTATGCAAGTTTAAAATGACAAGTTGTGCATGTTTGACAAGTTGTGCATGTTTGACAAGTTATGCATGTTTATGCAAGTTCCCTATGCCATGTTAGGCAAGTTTAACGTGTTATGCATGTTTGTGGCAATATGCAAGTTCACTATGCTAAGTTAGGCAAGTTTAACATGTTATGCACGTTTATGGTAATATGCAAGTTCACGATGCTAAGTTGTGCAAGTCTAACATGTTATGTGTGTTTGTTGTGATATGCAAGTCCATCATGTATGTTGTGCCAAGTTCCCTCTTCCTATCCTTTATGCGTTATTACGAATATGTAAGCGATAGAATGACGTTGGGGGGGTTTGGGTAAACTTAAAATACATGAAAATATAAGATTGGGAATTTACCTATTAATTTAGGTCTACCCCTTGGGAATTTACCTATTAAGTTAGGTCTACCCAAGCAATTGTTGACTTGTAATTATGTTTTGAAATAAAGTGGACATGACACTTAGAAAACATAAGTGTGGCCAACTCGAGGTTGGGTTGAGTTTGTAGCGTAATTCTACCCGGAACCAACCGGCTTAACTAGTGGCTACAAACAATAGGACCCAATGTGAGAAGTTGGTCATGGGGTGCCAAGACCCGAGGTTAGACCAAGTTGTGGTGTAAAGCTACCCGGACCCGCCCGGCCTAACTAGTAACCACAACAAGGTCTAATGTGAGAGGTTAAGGTGCATTAAATTAATTAATGCCTCATGATTAGGGTTAAGTCAGGGTCCACAAATACTTAACCAATTTGGGGATTCGAGGGATTGAAATGGGGTTAAGTGGTGAACCGTTGGTTGCACTTAACTAGTTTAATCCATGATTAGGGAAGGGTTAAATCACACTTAACCCTCTTGGGAAACCCTAGCAACGTGGTCTGTTCTAACAGTAATCCCAGTTTGGTATCATTCACAACCCTAGAAGCTAGGCTAGGGCGGGGCACGATTACTGGACGGATGTAAGTGACCAAAGGGCGATGGCCGAGTGGTACAGCGGTGTGGGTCCAGGCGGGCTACGGACGTTCACGTAGTCCGGTGTTGGACAAACTCGAGGCACGGGTACCAGTAGGTTAGGGCTGTGCATTATTGCTTAAGTGTCTGGGGTTGACACCCGAGGGCTTGATACACCCAAAGGTGGACCCAGCACAGTCTAACTACAACCATATGTGGGCCATATGGACACCAACACTTGACGTGTTAGGTTTATAGGGAGCCGATCGACTAGACCGTTGGGCTGGACCTTATATTAAGGTCACTTCATGTTATTGGGTCAAAGCTTGGGCCAAGGGATCAATACCTGTTATGTTGGTTTGCTAGTACACCGTGGTGCAAAACTTAACCTTGTTTTATGCGATGACACCTCTATCTATCTTGTAGTTAATTTACCATGCCAGTATGTTGTTATCTATGATCATCTCAGTTCCCATCATGATGTTAACTTTATTAGTTTATAGACTGATCGTAGCAGGGCTTACTCAGTCTTTTTGACTGACCCGTTTTGTTTCGCCTCTTTTCTTCCGTCCCCCCCCCCCTCCAGGTTCTCAGGGAGGGAATACAGGAGCCTAGCTTGGATCTTAGCTGCTTTCTTGGATAGCTCATGTATGCTTTGGACTTGGGCTCGCTATGGTTTCTTCCACTCTGGGGATAGCTACTTTTATGTTTTCCTTTTCAGTTTCAGATGATGTTATTTTATGTACTAGACTTGTTTACTTGGGAAATTGACATTATGATGTAGCAGACTTGTTTTTGAAATGGTTTAAAATTCTTCCGCTGTTTTATCTATCTACTTACTCTGTTTATTTACATATATATATATATATATATATATATATATATGTCATGTCCTACCTTGCTATATCATTATGCATGTTTACCTTGATTTAAAACGCCCCACCAAAGTCAGAGTCGCTCGAAAGAGCCACCCTGGCGGAGGTGGGGTGTTACATTTGGTATCAGAGCATATGGTTTACGAGGAGGGATAAAAAGGTTTTTAAAACTTTTGAAAAGAAAAACTATTTTCAAAACCAAGTATAAAGTATTTTCCAAAGAAAAGTCTAGTTGTTTTTAAAAGGCTATTCCCCAAAAGCCATTAGCACGATCCTTTGACCCCTCGTTTGAACTCTTTTCTTTTCGTCTCCAGCATGTCTGATAATCTCATCTTGCCCGAAGGAGTAACGATACCCGATTGGTTTCGTCGGTACTTGGAAGTCACGGCACCGGTCCCGGGTGTCCCAAATGTTGTCTTCCCAGTCGAGGCCGCTGTTCCTCCTCCTCCTCCCGTAGCTGATGTTCCTCTTCCCCCTCAGCCTCCACAAGCGGATTTTGCGGAAACTTGCAAGAACTTTAAGAGGATGGGTGGCAAGAATTTTAATGGAACAGAGACTTTTGTAGAAGCAGGGAATTGGTTGAAAGAGACCAAAGATCTTTTAGCCACCTTTGATATAGGTGACCGCAGGAAGGTTTTATTAGCAGTATGGTTGCTAAAGGAAGAAGCTGCACGTTGGTGGGTAGTCACCACCGCAACCAGGCCAATTGAGACTTGGGATGACTTTAGAGGAAGGTTTGGACTGAGATTCTTATCATTGAAGCAAGGGGACATGACTATTAGGGAATACATAGATAAGTTTAATCAACTGGCTCGTGTCAATTTAGACTTGGTTAATACAGCTCAGAAGAAGGCCCTACACTTTGCTCTAGGATTAAACGAGCCATTACATGGTTTGGCCATGTCTCATATACCCTTGGGGGCGACTTTCGAGAATTTGGTGAATTTGGCCCTACTTCAAGAAGAAGATAACAATGACAAGAAAGAGGTCAAGGCGAATGAGTCTCAAGACAAGAGAGTAAATTCCGGGAAACGGGGCAAGAATAACAACAACCGCAAGAACAAGCCAAGAGGGAATAGGAAATGCAATTTCTGTGGTAAAGTTGGACATATAGCCAGGGAATGTAGGAAGAAGGAAAAGAGAAAGCGGGGCGAATGCTTCATTTGTGGTGAGTTTGGACATCTCAGCAAGGATTGCCCGAGGAAACAAGGGCAAGGTCAGACTCAGTGTGCAGGACTATCTGGAGGGCGAGTTCATCCCCTCAGCACCGTTCTTCCAGCTTATGATAGAGGTAGTGTTTCTGTTGAAAGTCTTGTTTACATTTTCTGACTTTCCCTGTTTGTACTTTGTTTGATTCTGGCACATCGCATAGTTTTATTTCATCTGATCTAGTTGAAAGTTTGCACCTAAGTACTAGCCTAGTTGATGATCCCGTATATGTTTCAAATCCAATTGGGGGTTCTGCCCGTTTGTCTGTGGTCTGAGTGGATTTGAAAATTTCTATCTTGAGTATAGAATCCTCGTGGGATGTTTATATTCTCGGTTTCCGGGGGTATGGGTTGGTTTTGGGCATGGAATGGTTGTCCTGTTTTGGAGCCATTCTGGGTTTTTGTAAATAGGGTTGTGAGGCTCATGACTCGCCTCGGTAATACCCTAGAAATTTCTAGCAACCCTATGGGTCCCGTCATGTTATGTTATCTTGAAATCCCTCGACTCGTCTATCGATAGTTTGCAATCTGTGAGGGTGGTCCGAGAATATCCTGATATCTTGGGTGAAGTAAAGGGGTTACCCTGGACGTGGGATAGATTTCCGCATTATCTGGTTGGTAATACCAAGCCAGTTTCGTGGCCGGTTAGGCACATGACCTCACGAGATGAGAGTTAAGAAAGCAAGTCAAGGAGTTGCTGAGAAGAACTTCCTGAGACGAAGCATTTTCGAGTAGGGTGCTGATGTGGACAGTTTGTTTCGCTTATGTGTTGATTATCGCGAGAGGAATAGATAACCGTTACCAAGGATCAATGATTTGTTTGATCAGCTTGTAGGAGCATCTGTTTTCTTTTGATCTAGCTACCGGATTCCATCAGCTTAGGATGGCTGAGGATGGAATTGACAAGACTGCGTTTGGGACTCTAGATGGATTTTTGCAATGGCTAGTCATGCTATGTGGGTTGACTAAGGCACCCGCATATTACGCGAACTCGATGGGTAGGGTGTTTAGGGGGTCCTTGAACAAGTTTGTCATGGTCGTCATAGACGATATTTTGATCTCCTCAAAAGAACGAGGAAGAACATGCTATACATCTCAAGGAGGAGATGGATACGCTTAGAGCCACCAGTTGAAGGTCAAGTTCTCCAAATGTCACTTTGGAGGAAAGAAGTTGGATTTCTTGGGCACATAGTTCCTAAGTAAGGCTTAGCGGTGGATTCCGCTAAAGTGGTTGCGGTTTGAGACCGGAAAACTCTGAGGAGAGCAATTGAAGTAAGAAGCTTTCTCCATTTGGCTAGTTAGTTAGCATTCCCTGAGCTTAGACTTACTCTTCTGGATCAAGAAGGGGATTTCACAGGAAGAAGACCCGCAGTTAGTCAAGAACATGGACCAGTTGATTCGAGGCGAGATGTTAAGTCACCTCGCTAGATATATTATAGATGACAAGGGATGACTAAGGCGCGATGAGAGATTATGTGTTCCTCGAGTGGAAGACTTGGTAAAGAAGGTTCTTGAAGATGCGCATCACTCGAGGAGGTGGCCGAGTTGGTCTCAGGATGCATGTTGTGCCACCAGGTTAAGGCTAAGTCATAGAAGCCCGGCGGGCCATTACCTCCATTGGAGGTTTCGCAAGGGAAGTGTGAAAACATCTCGATAGATTATGTGGATAGACTACCTAGATCAAAGAAAGGGAATACGGGTACGTGGGTCATAATAGGTAGACTCACGAAGAGTGCTCATTTCAGTCCGGTGAAGAGCGAGAGGACTGCATCATGGTTAGCAACGGTTTATACTCAAGAAGTTGGCCAATTTTGAAATAGCCTACAGGAAGCCATGGGTAGGCAACTGAATCTAGGTATGACCTATCACTCATAGGCAGATGGTTCATTTCGATTTAAGCATGAGTTATAGAAAATCACGTTTATAAGGGCAATTAGCAACGTGGATTGGTATTTTCAAGAAAAGTTCTGCTGCGTGGAATACTTTATAGTAAGTAGGCGAGATCCAGGATTCACTAGTGAATTTTGGAGAGCTTGCATGAAATCATGAGGTTATAGTATGTTTAAGCCAAGTATACAGAAGGAAGAATAAGTGGAAAAGAAAGACGAGAGGCGATAATGAAATGAGTTCCAACTCGAATTTGGGAAATAGGAGTTAGGAAGCCGAGAAATCATGAAGTAAAAGACGGTCAAAGCACAGTGGAGTTAAGCTCAAGGAAACGTGACTAAGAAGAGTGAAGACTAGATGCACGCATCATATCTCTTTGTAAGAGTGCATCCTTGATCCTTGTTTTTCTGTGGAGCTTGCTTGCAAGTTATCTTTTGTATATATCCTCTCGGTCCCATTCTCGACCTTATTTCTGTTGTAAACTCCATAAGGGGGTTAAGACTCATCGGTTAGTACTATATGTCAAAGTTTGAATGGATTTCTTGTAATCCAAAAAGGAGTTTATCTAGTTTATCTAGTTATCGTGTCTATCTTGTCATGAGAACCTGAGGTAGAAACCCTTTGGATGAAACATGTGTTTGGAACATGTTATGCTTGATGGTTGCAAGTGGTTGCTCGTGGATGCATTATACACAATTAGGCACTAGATCGGCTCGCACACTCCTCATATTGCATATGCATGAGTGCTTACGCTTATTAATGGTTGAAACTTGTTGTGCTACCACATGGATGTTGCATATGGATGAAAGTTATGTGCACTCATATAGATATTATGAATTATGTTAGGAATTTGCATACATATGGATTCATTTCACTAGCATACATATGCATTAAGGAGGTTTACTGTATCAGTAACCACCTGATCTTTGCATTAGATAAGACATACATATGCATTAAGGAGGTTTACTGTATCAGTAACCGCCTGATCTTTGCATTAGATAAGTACATATACACACACTTTTGCATATGTTCATACCACATTTAGAATCTTTTAAGGACAATGATTGCTCGTGGATGATGCTTTGAGTAGATGGATGATTGGATGGTGGGATACGTTCTTCCTAACTTGAAGATTTCGGGGACGAAATCCTTTAAGGAGGGGAGAATGTAACAACCCGTATTTCTAATAATCTGTTATAACATAAATTGAGGCAGAATTAAATTATAAAATGGGAATCAAGGGAAACGGGCTATGCCATTGCGTTCGTCTCGGAAAAATACGCGAAATAGAATCCGAGTTTTCGAAAATCGGAGTCCGTATGACCCAGTTAAGGCCCATTGAAGTTTTCAGAAAATTCTTAAGTATAAACAGATTTAAATTTCGAATTAAAATACTAGGGTTAGGGCAAACTGGGCAGGCGGGAAAAATTCCCGCCCAGGACCCCATGTCGACAGGCCTGTCGACAGGGGTCTTAGCATGTCGACTGCCCTGTCGACAGCCCTGTCGACAGGGGGTGCCCGGGCTGTTTAGCCTGGTGCACCATTTCTGATTAGGGCTTGGTCTTGTGGTTTGTTTCTAGAGAGTTCCGAGATCTGATGGACCTAATTGAATCTAGGGTTAATCCTATGGTCCAAATCACTAACCTAATCTATAAATAAGACCCTAACCTACCCTAAATCATTCATTATTCATCCTAGCAACTAAACTATGCCAAAATCCATCCTCTCATGGCCTCCACCCTCTTCATACAATTCCTAAACAAATCCCTAAGAGATTTCCATGCATACAAGGGTATTTAGGCTTGTATGATCCTCCTTAGTTTGCATTAAAGGCTTGTTTCTCTATTGGCATCATAAAGGAGGAGTCTTGATCAAGTTTGCTTGCATTTGGGGGTTTTAAATTAGTTGCATAAGGGGTTTCTTACATTTGCTATACTCATTTGAGTCCGCCTAAGCATTGTAAGCCCTCTTACCTTCATTTTAGAAACTCTAAAGTTAATATGTGATGAAAGTTGGGATTTTTGTATGTTTAATGAGTTGTGCATGCTTATGCGAGTTCACTATGCTATGATATGCATGTTTAATGAGTTATGCATGCTTATGTGAGTTCACTATGCTATGTTACACATGTTTGATGAAGTATGCATGTTTTGATTTGCAAGTTTAACAAGTTATGCATGTTCACCAAGTCATGATTTGCAAGTTTAACAAGTTAAGCATGTTTATGCAAGTTTGCTAAGCCATGATTTGTATGTTTATTGAGTTATGCATGTTTATGCAAGTTTGCTAAGCCATGATTTGCAAGTTTATTGAGTTATGCATGTTTATGCAAGTGTACTAAGCCATGATTTGCAAGTTAATTGAGTTATGCATGTATACTAAGCCATGATTTGCAAGTTTAATAAGTTATGCATGTTTATGCAAGTTTGCTAAGCCATGATTTGTATGTTTATTGAGTTATGCATGTTTATGCAAGTTTGCTAAGCCATGATTTGCAAGTTTAACAAGTTATGCATGTTTATGCAAGTTTACTAAGCCATGATTTGCAAGTTTAACAAGTTATGCATATTTATGCAAGTTTAAAATGACAAGTTGTGCATGTTTGACAAGTTGTGCATGTTTGACAAGTTATGCATGTTTATGCAAGTTCCCTATGCCATGTTAGGCAAGTTTAACATGTTATGCATGTTTATGGCAATATGCAAGTTCCCTATGCTAAGTTAGGCAAGTTTAACATGTTATGCACGTTTATGGTAATATGCAAGTTCACGATGCTAAGTTGTGCAAGTCTAACATGTTATGTGTGTTTGTTGTGATATGCAAGTCCATCATGTATGTTGTGCCAAGTTCCCTCTTCCTATCCTTTATGCGTTATTACGAATATGTAAGCGATAGAATGACGTTGGGGGGGTTTGGGTAAACTTAAAATACATGAAAATATAAGATTGGGAATTTACCTATTAAGTTAGGTCTACCCCTTGGGAATTTACCTATTAAGTTAGGTCTACCCAAGCAATTGTTGACTTGTAATTATGTTTTGAAATAAAGTGGACATGACACTTAGAAAACATAAGTGTGGCCAACTCGAGGTTGGGTTGAGTTTGTACCGTAATTCTACCCGGAACCAACCGGCTTAACTAGTGGCTACAAACAATAGGACCCAATGTGAGAAGTTGGTTATGGGGTGCCAAGACCCGAGGTTAGACCAAGTTGTGGTGTAAAGCTACCCGGACCCGCCCGGCCTAACTAGTAACCACAACAAGGTCTAATGTGAGAGGTTAAGGTGCATTAAATTAATTAATGCCTCATGATTAGGGTTAAGTCAGGGTCCACAAATACTTAACCAATTTGGGGATTCGAGGGATTGAAATGGGGTTAAGTGGTGAACCGTTGGTTGCACTTAACTAGTTTAATCCATGATTAGGGAAGGGTTAAATCACACTTAACCCTCTTGGGAAACCCTAGCAACGTGGTCTGTTCTAACAGTAATCCCAGTTTGGTATCATTCACAACCCTAGAAGCTAGGCTAGGGCGGGGCACGATTACTGGACGGATGTAAGTGACCAAAGGGCGATGGCCGAGTGGTACAGCGGTGCGGGTCCAGGCGGGCTACGGACGTGCACGTAGTCCGGTGTTGGACAAACTCGAGGCACGGGTACTAGTAGGTTAGGGCTGTGCATTATTGCTTAAGTGTCTGGGGTTGACACCCGAGGGCTTGATACACCCAAAGGTGGACCCAGCACAGTCTAACTACAACCATATGTGGGCCATATGGACACCAACACTTGACGTGTTAGGTTTATAGGGAGCCGATCGACTAGACCGTTGGGCTGGACCTTATATTAAGGTCACTTCATGTTATTGGGTCGAAGCTTGGGCCAAGGGATCAATACCTGTTATGTTGGTTTGCTAGTACACCGTGGTGCAAAACTTAACCTTGTTTTATGCGATGACACCTCTATCTATCTTGTAGTTAATTTACCATGCCAGTATGTTGTTATCTATGATCATCTCAGTTCCCATCATGATGTTAACTTTATTAGTTTATAGACTGATCGTAGCAGGGCTTACTCAGTCTTTTTGACTGACCCGTTTTGTTTCGCCTCTTTTCTTCCGTTCCCCCCCCCCCCCCCAGGTTCTCAGGGAGGGAATACAGGAGCCTAGCTTGGATCTTAGCTGCTTTCTTGGATAGCTCATGTATGCTTTGGACTTGGGCTCGCTATGGTTTCTTCCACTCTGGGGATAGCTACTTTTATGTTTTCCTTTTCAGTTTCAGATGATGTTATTTTATGTACTAGACTTGTTTACTTGGGAAATTGACATTATGATGTAGCAGACTTGTTTTTGAAATGGTTTAAAATTCTTCCGCTGTTTTATCTATCTACTTACTCTGTTTATTTACATATATATATGTCATGTCCTACCTTGCTATATCATTATGCATGTTTACCTTGTTTTAAAACGCCCCACCAAAGTCAGAGTCGCTCGAAAGAGCCACCCTGGCGGAGGTGGGGTGTTACAGCTGGTGTGAGACACGAGATGGAGACCCGTACTCAATTAGATATGAAGGAGAGGGGTAACCTATTACGAGCACCTTGGGCTTCTTATTGGATGTTACTCTCAGCAGATGGCTCGCTACCTGATGCCCACCCATTGGTCGTTGCATTGCGTTTATCTATTCGTCGTGTCCTCTTGCTCCTACTGGCCCACCTTCTTATTTGGTACTTGGGAGATCGCTTGTATTATCAGGTTCCCGGTCAGTTGCGCATACCCGGAGATCCACCTCTTCCCGATGATATGTTCGGGCCTCGTCGTTCAATAGGGAGACAGTACATACAGAGTCTGAGACAAGCATGATGGGTTGATACGACCGTTTTTTGTTACCTAACGCAGATTTTGACCCTTATTGGGTTCGGGTAGCTCCTAGGCGGTACATGTTGCCAGATTATATGCGGCGTGTGAACTGTGTTTGACTTGATGTAGTGGAATTTGTGTTATTCTTTCATGTTTGCTCGTTTTATGATGATGATGATATTTTGTTTTTTGTTATCATGATGTATGTATGTGTATGACTTGATGTAATGGAATTTGTGTTATTCATTTATGTTTGCTCGTTTTATGATGTTCTACATTCTGGATTTTAGGATTTTCTTGATGTAGTGTACTGTTTTTTATGATGTATGTGTATGAGTTGATGTAGTGGACTTTATTTTAGTATTTTCTGATGTTCTTGGCCCGTTATTATCTATATTTTATGATGTTCTGTGTAATGTTAAACGATGTTTGAAACGTTTAATTTTCGAATGATGTTCAAAAAGTTTAATTTATAATATAATTATAAAACGAACTACAGTGGCGTGGTAGTTCGTAATATAACATTTTGAACTTTAATTGGTTGTACATGATCCAATTTAAGTCAGATTTATTCGAAACAAGAAATGTTCAAATCTATTTGATAATATTTTTCTAATGGAAGAGAAAAATTTAGATTTCAAGTTGTAGATTTTATTTTATGGCCAAATCAAATTTTCAAATACTCGCTACGGAATTTGTATTTAAATTATAATGTTTATTTATATAAAATAAAGGATTTTTAATTTTATTTAATATCGTTTTGGCTAGAAATTCAACCAACAAAGCGGCGCACAGCACGATATACACTCCATTTGTGGAATACCGTTGGGGACGACCCTGTTTTTCGCTATATATAGCAGCTGCTTTGAAGCCGGCTAAACCCTCATTTGCAATTTATTTTCTTCCATCCGCCTCCTCATTCCTCTTTCCCCATTTCATCCTTCTACTTCAAAAGAAAATATTATACTTGCCTTATTGGTGTATGCGGAAATAGGGAAACGAAAGCGTAGGCCCCAACAGGGACAACTGGGAAAATAAAGATGAGGGGGTAGCAAATCAACAACCTGGAAAAAAAAGGGTAGTTGAAGGGCGCGATGTCCAGCCAATAGGTCCGGCTGGATCCAACCCTTTCTGCCGTTGTGAAGAAGAATCGGTGGGGGGTTGTTTCGAAAACCAAAAAAATGTTGGTCAAAGGTTTTTTGGTTGTGAAGCCTACGAGGACCACAAGATTTTTCGTGATGAAATTGATTGTTGTTACTTTAAGCAGTGGATTGACCCTCCGATATGTGAACGTGAAGTACAGTATGCACTGGAAGTGCAAGACGAAATAAGATGCTTGAACAAGATTGTTGCTGAGCCAACTCGGGCTGAATTTTTCCCCCGTCCGTGGTAGGTGTATGTGGAAACTATCTTATTGTTTTTTCTTGTACTTTGAATTTGATGTTCATGTGTTCAGTTGTTGTAGTTCATATGATTGTAATTTGTCATTCCTTATTGTTGTAATTGTCGTTGTTGCAAGCTTCTCAGTTCTTTTATGAAAAAATTATTGAAAAAAACCATTAACCTTGATACAAAATAAGTAAATAAATATCTCACTACTTAAAACTAGGATACATAAGGATATGCAATTTAATAATAAAAATATTACGCATAGTCCAATGCTCAAAACGTCCCTGATAGAGAATCTCCACTATGCACTAGTCTCTGTCCACTGTAGCCATGATAGAAAGTCTACACTATCATTTTGGCTCGGCATTCAACACGAGAATCTACACTGTCCACTGTAGCCATGATAGAGAATTTACATTATCGTTTTGGCTTTGCATTCAACACAAGTTATTTACTATCGTTTTGGCTTGGCATTGAACATGAGCTATTACGTGGACGACCCTACTTTTTAAATTCCTTGCCTACATTTCGTGGACGACCCTACACACTTAAATTCCTAAGCAGCTAATACGTGGACGACCCTGCACACTACGAATTGGACCAAAACATTTACCGATAAAGGAGCTCTCTGTTAAATAAAGGAGCTCTTTATCCAATAAAGTAGCACTTTGACCAATAAAGGAGCGCTCTGTCAAATAAAGGAGCACTAAGTCCAATAAAGGATCGCTCTGTCCAATAAAGGAGGGCTAAGTCCAATAAAGGAGCTCTCTATCTAATGAAGGAGCGCTATGTCCAACAAAGGAGCTCTTTGTCCAATAAAGGAGCTCTCTACCCAATAAAGGAGCTACCCACTAACCAGTACCTCATACCTTATATACAACAGCATAGTCGCAACCATATCTCATATCCAAACATATTCGCAAACAAAAATGGATTCCTATTTTATGAAATGCGTCATGGCTTTTAATAGCGATTCAGAGGGAGAGGAAATCCTTCAAGAGGAAGCGGAAGAAATATAAGAAATATAGGACTTATACCATGAAGCATACGGTTCATCATCCACAACTAGAGGGGGATCGGTTCCTGGACAGAGGTTTATACACCAAAATCATGCTAAATACCATAAGTCTCTGATGCAAGATTACTTCAATGACAACTGCACTTACGGGCCTGATATGTTTCGTAGAAGATACAGGATGTGGAAAAATCTATTTCTTTGGATATTGGCGGGTATTCAAGGTAACAATGATTATTTTAAGTACAAACAAAATGCATCGAAGACACAAAGTTTGTCCGGTGAATAGAAAATGACGGCCACTATGAGAATGTTAGCTTATGGCACTTCTGCTGATGCTTTGGACGATGCATACCGAATAGCAGAGAGCACGACACATGAAACACTCGAAAATTTCTGTCAAGTTGTAGTGTATGTCTACGGAGAAGAATACTTAAGGTCTCCGAACGAAGCACATGTAGTGCGTATCAGAGAGATGCATGAAAGCAGGGGATGGCCGTGAATGTTAGGAAGTCTAAACTGTATGTAATGGGAATGGAAGAACTGTCCTAAGGGATTACAAGGTGTGTACAATGATAAAGAAGGGAGACCAACCATCATTTTGGAAGTTGTAGCATCGTACGATTTATGGATATGACACGCTTTCTTCGAAATCCCCGGTTCGAATAACAACTTAAATGTTATAGAACGATCCCATCTGTTCAATGATCATGCTCAAGGCCAGGTACCTCCTTTAACATTTACCCTGAGCCTAAATACTTACAACCATGGCTATTACCTAGGTGATGGCATTTACCCGAAATGGAGCACCATTGTTAGAACATGTCCAAATCCATGGACTCCTAAACAAGCCAAATTTGCGGCGTTGTAGGAGGGACAAAGGAAAGATGTAGAATGAGCATTCGGTGTTTTACAATCTAGATTTGCAATGTTAAGTAATCCACGTCGGCCATGGTCTAGGAAAAAGATGTGTACAATCATGTTTGCCTGCATCGTTCTACACAACATGATTATAGAAGATGAAAGATATATGGATGAAGGGCAATGTCACTACGAATATGAAGGTGCTTCGCAACCATCCTAAGTATTCCGACAAAACACCCGACTAACTAAAGAGGACTTCAACATTCATTTGAACAGTTAGGTTATGTTTAGAGATGCACGACTCCATAACCGGCTGCAGAAAGATCTTATGGATCATTTATGGAACCACTATGGCGATACCTAGTAATGAAGCTATCTGAACTCGTGTTTTATTTTATGATTGTACGAATTTATGCAGTAATGATGTTGTAGGTTTTTATTTCAACAACCGTATTCTATTGTATTTGTACGTGTTATTAATCAGCTATTATTATGATCTGAAGCTAAATTAGTTTATTTATGTCTTCCAAAACAAAACTGTTTTCTACGAAAATAATAATGATTTTATTTCATCATGGTAATACATAAGACAGAATAATTATAATAAATATTTAAAATGTTAACGGGATCACGCACTGAATCTATCGGCTCGTGATAGCGCACGCCGAATAATTCGATCCGCAACGTCACGAGCCGATAAATTCAGTGCGCCGGATCAATTCAGACTTCTGAATTGATCCCGTAACATTTCCCTTAATATTACGGTCTCCAACATCTATTGGGGACCATTTTCACCCATATCTTTGATTAAGGAGGTGAATCACTCCTTTGTTGGAGATGCTCTTATATTTGTGCCATGTTAAATCTTATGTCTCTTCCTCTTCTTTTATTTCCATTGCACATTATTGTGTCATTACATAGTTGATATGATAAGTTGCATTGATATTCAAATAAGCAATATTAATTTTTGAACTAAACGCTTTTGCAAATTAACCTTTCCACAACTACTCCCGGAATCTTGGACCGTATCGGATCTACATTTGAAAATCTGTAGTTCCAACCATAATATATATATATATATACATATATATATATATATATATATATATATATATATATGCTTTTTTTAAGAACGTATTTTCTAAATGTTCAAAATTTAATCCACAAATTGTAGAATAAGCTTTATGAATTGCATTTTTATGTTTATAATGCAATAAATGAAAGTGATAATGATAACATGGGCTAGTTACAATAATTGCACGGTGCCACTGGTTATGTTTGAATTATTAGATCAAATAATTTCAGCATAAGATTTCCAGTTTAGCTTATGTGAACTGTGCACATTAGGTGACATATAATAACAATGTTATTTTTATTCTAATCCACAATTTTAGTAAGTTAATCCATCCTATTTTATAGGATCATTGAATTTTACTGAAATTTTAATTTTAATTTTAATTTTAGTTAGTGTATCTACCTAAAAAAACGTGCGTATTTTTCTTCTTCTCAGTCTTCTTCTTTGTGTTTTGTGTTGTATTCTTGTTTCTGAAATCCTACCATCTAAATCAAGTTTAAGTGGAGTAACTCAACGTAATAACAGTAAGTGGTTTGTTTATTCATGTTTAAAGTTGATTAATTGTACACAAAATTGTATTTTTTTAATATCACTATTATCACATATAATTGTTGTTAGCTATTTTTAGAAGATACAATGCTTACATTTAAAAAAAACAAAAACAAAAGATACATTGCCTATTTCAAATATAAACAGCTTTCTTAGTCTTGATTCCAGTTTCAAAAAGCTTAAGTCGAGGCTGATTGTCCTTATGGAGGAGCCTTCTGGCGTTGTCTCAAAGATTTTGGATAAATGTAGTTTTTTTTTTCAAGTTACTTTTATTCATACATTTTGATGACAATGGCCTAAACAAGGCATAAAAGTGTGTTATGAGGACTAAGATTTTGCTATAGCGGTATATAATGTAGCAGTAAATAATAGTGTTTGTAATGTAATGCCTGGTTTCCTTCTTTTGTATATGTTTGCTGCATTTGATTGTCCAGTAGAATAAAAGCGTTTTGCATTGCCATGCAAACCTGCAACATATATATAACAATTGATAATGTATTTGTATAATTATATTTGCTGTAGCTGTCTTGAATGTGGTGCTATAAATGATAAAGGAGACTGGTGTTATGGCTTCTGCTTATGATGCATCTTCCTCATTGTTTTCTGCTTCTGATAAAGCTGGAGAGTCTAGTGAGCGGAACTTTGCATCATAGAAGGACCTGAAATGGTTCAGGATTTTGCTAAGATGGAGTTGCAGGAGATTCAAGATAATATGAAGAGAAGAAGGACTAAGATATTCTTGCATATGGAAGAGGCGTGCAGATTAAGGATACAACAGAGAATTAAAAATGCTGAACTTGGTATTGTACCGGAGGAGGAAATGGATGAGCTCCCTAATTTTCCATCTTTCATACAATTTTACCTCCATTCACACCTCCACGAATTGATCCATTTGATTAAAAAATTACTATGTTTGATTGGTCTTCAGGAGTAGAAGATCAAAGCTTCACATTCTTATTTCCCAGTCACACTTCTAGAGCATGTTTATCCATTGATACAGTTTTGAGAATATATTTTCCGTGTACATACTGTTAGACATCTATAATGAAGTTAGATATCGAAATTGGAAGGTAAAAAAAATCTTTAAGTCACAATAGTTGTGGATTAACTTATTAAAACCGTGATTTAGAATAAAAATAACCTAATAACATACGATGATTGTTTTACGAAGCCAAATATTATTAGTCTTTAGAACTCGTTTATTAGGCTAAAACAATTGGTTATTGAATATTTGAGCCTCCTGTGTTCTCCAGATACTCACACCATCTATATGTACAAGTAACTCGTACCTTTTTGATGACTCAGGTTTGCACTGTGAAATTTTATTTTTCAACATATAGATTATTATAAAAGAAAAATAAAGTTCTTGAATATCTTTCACATCATATCAAAGAAAAAAAATACAACATGCCTCTAAAAAAAGAATGCAGATTCAATAATTGTTTGATGCAATATACAGTGTAAAGTTGAAAAATAAACATTTCAGAATTTGGATTTCGGCTTATTCTGAGGATGTTAAATAAAGACACTATATACTAATTACTAAATCACTTAATACATGTTCACTGTGCATCTGATATAATTAGATACAACACACTATGCACTAAATCACGATTACACATGACCCAACCTTACTTGAACAGGATTTGTTCTACAGGCTTGTACAGTTGTACTAATTCATCCTTGTAACTTAAGGAGGAAGGCAACTCAGTCTGGTTGACTACTTAGAGCACCATTTCCATGGTGTGGCAAACTGGTTACTGCATCTCTCAGCAGACCCATCCTGGAGATGTTCATTTTAGCCAGGTCCTGACTTGGTTAAGATGGGTCTGGGGTTGTCTGACAGACGCCGACCCCTTTTTTCTCCCATAATGTGTAGATGGATACAAAACACATTCCAAATTTCCAATCTTTTCCCCTGCATCGTTTACATGTAATATTTTCACATTGTCATATGTTTACATGTACACTAGTTCACTGCAGATACAAACAGTGACATCCTTGATGCTGCAGTTATTACTTTATTAAGTATGTGGTGGGTTGACTCTGTGCAGTGTGTGTTAGATGTCAGAAATTTGAAAGCATTTTTAGGCCTCCTTGAAATATGTTTCAGGAGCAGACCTAAGCACAATAATACTACCAGTTCCGTACATTTCCCTATTTGACATCAAATTTTAAATCAGAAAGCGATTGCATGGGACAAATCTAAATGTCCTGGGGATTACTACCGCATATGGATGATACTGCTTGCTGTGTACACTGCAAAACCTATGACAACTGCCATTAACCATGGGCAATGCATAACCTCCATTGTGCACTATCCATTACACAACCACATGCTGGAAAAATAAAATAAAATCATAATTCATTAGATTTCATTAGACATAAACAAGTTCATGTTCATTATCACATTTCCACCCAGGCCCAGCCCTTCCCAAAAGCAGCAAAAGCTTCTGCATAAAGACCCAACAAACATAAGGCACTGTCTTCTCCAATGCAGCGGAAAGAGGATTTTTTTTGGTAAATCACGTTTTAGAAAAATAAAAAATAAAAAAAAATACAAACGAACTGTCTCCAATCAACAGCAATGGACGGGGAGGCCGGAGGCATAGAGACAGATGACTCAATGACATCATCTCCTTCAAATCAATCAACAACGAAGCGACTCCAATTCCATCCATCTCCAAAGTCTCCGACTCCAATCTTACTCCACAGCGGCCGGAAATACAAGTTAGACAGCAAAGGCACCAAAACCAGTTAAGTCTTGGAAAGGTAGTGTTTAGTGTTATAATGTATGTTTTTATTTTTTATTTTGCTAACCTACAATTGTACTGTAATTTATAATTGTAAACAACATCTTGATCCTTGTTCCATGATGTCAATTCATATGTTCTTATTTTAAGCTAGTTAATTGTACATTAATTTATGGACCGATTTATATAACAACTATTAAGGAATAAATCAAGATTAGTATATTCAAATTGTTAGTTGACATAACTGTATAATAGTGATTTATTTTGTAATGGTTATCGGATTTTTAATGGTTAGTTAACCAAAATTTATCGGTAGACAACTGTATTTTCATAGAAATTTATAGTTAGTGTTTTTAGGTTGAATCAACATTATGTTAGTTGACATAACAGTATAAAAAGAATTTTCGTTCTAGATAATTGTTGGATATATTTGTGGTAAATTATAACTAATACATTAGATGTTCATAATTTGAAATGTTTAATTTTTTTTAGTTATTATTAATATACAATATCATTCGATGTTTTAAAATGTTTAAAGCGCAAACAAGAAAGATTTTTTTTCAAAACTAAAGTATAAAGTCTTATCTACTCTACGTTCTGTCATAAGAAAGATTTAATAGTTTAGCACTTTTATGGATTGAACATGATACGGTCGATGAACTTGAATAATAATATTATCGGTAATTTCGAAAGTCGGAACTGAGGGTTTAAAAAAAAAAATGCTTCTAGACAACTAACATTGATTTTGTCGTAAAACTAGAATTATCATACTAAAAAAAGTTAACTTTTTGTCTCTTCTCTTTATTTATAAACAACATAATTTTTTTAATGATTTAATCAACAATGATAGCATTAGTTTCTGTATAAGGGTCTTGGTTTTGCGATTGGCTTTTACGTACAAAAACACCTAGGACTAGCCTTGGTTCCCCCCAACCATCCTACGTCTAAACTTCGTTGCATTATATAGATATTGAAACACAAGGGGAATAGATTTATAGTTGAAGATGAAAATATCCTTGTCTGGATCTAAATGAAAATCAAAATATCAAGTGTGCCGTATACACACGTATCAGCTACACCAACACATTACACTTCAAAATATTCCCCTACGGACTCTGAAAAAAAGGTAGAACTTAGTCCAAGAGGCTCCTATGGACTCTGAAAAGGACGATTGTACACACCATTTCCCTTACATTGCCAAGAGGTTATTTCCATGCTTGAACCCAGACACTCAAATCGCCATTCGGATAACCTAACCATTGCGCCAAGACTTCATCTTATAAAACTTTGAATAAAGAAACTGTAATGATTCTTTTACTGATACTGAAGTTGGTTTTGTACAGAGAATTATTTCTGTAGAACAAATGAAACGATAGATGTAAAAAGGTACAAGTTGTAACCTTATACAAGCAAAAAATTAAATCGGTGGGCTAAAATGTCAGGCCCATATAATAATAGAGATGATAAAATGCGGCCTCATGTATGTTTGTTTTGCTGTGCAGGAATAACTTCAGGATGTTAACACAACATTTAAAAAAAAAAACATGGTAGGGATGGAGGGATGAAAACTGGTGGTTAGGTTTAACATTATCCTGCAAAATGAACATAACAAGGAATTTCAAGAAGCCATTTCAGTGCTTTCCAAATTGAATGGCTCCCAAATACAGAAACACGATTACCGTATCATCTCAAAACCTTATTCTGTAATATACCCATGCTACATAACTTGAAAACAATATTTTATATCAATTAAGCTAGCGATGTCATGTTTCAAAATATATGAAATGCAGTAAAATTATAATTAGACATTACTACAAACTCATATGTAAAGAGTGTATACTAGCCTACTAGGCAACGTAGATACTAATATAATATAACTTATAGTATGTAATTACTTTTGAGAGATCATCTCATAGCAAGGCTAGTAGTTTACATCTTTTGGAAAAGAAAGAGGGAGGGCAGAAAAAAAACTTACAGGCCTATACAATATAGTAAACTATATCAATCTTCTATGTAGACCACTCTTCCAAAATTGCCAATCCTTGTTATTGTTCAACAGAGCACCTAAATTTAATATACGGCTTCTTCTGACATCAGAACCATTCTTCTCAGCTCTCTTCTACTTACTAGTGTTCACTGCAGAAGCATGCCTTTTATCCCTTATCAAACTATTAATATACTCATCGGGGTTTTGTTTCCTTTCATTCAATTTCAATTTAGATCTATCCTTTGGGTCTCTGAAAATTTTAAGAGTCTCGGAAATCACTTTAGCTTTCTTTATTATTTTCTTTCTCAAGGCCACAACGGTATCTCCTTCTCTCTCTTTATAAGTTCCAGGTAACTTAGTGGAATGTGGCATTGAATCCGTCAATCCTGATATTTTCTTCACCATATCTCCCATTTCTAACTTCATCAACTCCTTTACCAACATCCTGTAAGTAACATATTGTGGCACAGTTCCTCTTTTTACCATGGATTCAAACTCAGTACAAGCTTCATTGGAAAATGCACTAATGTAGTACTCGTAGTTGAATCAGACTCAAACCCATTCTGGTTCGTTTCTCTTATTAACTGCATGGCCAACTTTAACCTCTTATTCTCAGACAGCAATTTAATTAGTAATTGATAAGTCAATCTATTGGCTGCATATCCGGACTTAACCATCTTTTCATACGGATTCGTATCTTTCTCCACTTTCCCAAATCTCACAAAATATCTGAAGAAGTAATTATAAGTAGTAGCAGTTGGCAATCCCGTAAAGTGGAAATTTTTCGACAAACCCAAGCGCCTCCTTATACTGTTTGTCCTATGCAAAAGAATCCGCAATTGGATTATAAGTTGAATGATTTTCCTCAATCCCTTTCTCTCATTTCGATCAACATCTCCACTGCTAGGTTCATCCTCCTTGTCCTACACAAACCTTCAATCTGTTAAATTTGGTGGTGCTAAATCAATAGAAGGAAAAATTTCTTATGGAAAGTAAGGATAGATAACTTGGGTGCCAAGTTTATGCAACGATCTCAGATTTTTCAACGTTTAATATATAAAATTTGTTTGGATTTTGTAAATATAATTTAATTTAATATGGTATAAATACGAATAATGATTAATAATCTTTTATATATTAGTTTAAATAAATATTTGGTTCTAGTTTATAAATGTGATTTTGTAAAAGAAAACTTATTTTAAGATTATGTTTAATGTATATAAGATTTAGTAAGTAGTTATTTCATACGATTCAATTAAATGTTACTTAGTGTAGTACATAAGATTCTACAAATATATTTTGAATATTTCTAATTATATTGCAACGATATGAATTTTTCTTTTTCTTTGTATTTAAAATTTAAAATGTTGTTATGTAATAGAATATGTGTATTTTCATAGGTAATATTTATAGATGTTGTAAAATATATGAGTAATAAATATTATTTTGATGAATTTAACATTATAATATGAGTAGTTACATATAAGTGTTGAAAATGGCTACATACTAGTGTTATAAGAATGTCACAAAAGTTAAATTTTATAAATAAATAATTACTACTTCTTTGGCAACATGCATGTAGAAGAATTTAATAAAGAGCCATGTGTCTCCTTACGTGTAATAATATGTAGTAGGCAAATTAATTTGGACATGTGTCCTTAGTTAAATAGACAAATTTACCCTTAAATTCAAAATAAGGGGTCACGCTGGGGGTGGCAATTAGACCCGACCCGATGGACCCGGACCCGACCCGGCGGGTCTCGGTTCTTGTCGGGTCGGGTTTTGTCGGTTCTAAACTATACATTTCAAAAATATGGAACCGACCCGATCTTCGGGTCGGGTCGGGTTGAAGCTCGGGTCGGTTCGGGTCCGATTGAATAATAATACTGAAAATACATATATTTCAATTTTTTTTTGGTCGGGTCTATGCAGGACAGGTTTGATCGGGTCTTGATAGTATTTTTCATCATCTAGACCCGACTCGAGACCCATTGGGTTCGGTTTGGATTCGGACTTTTCGGGACGGTTCGGTCCGGATTTTCGGTTCTCGGTTCTAATTGCCAGCCCTAGGTCACACCCATATTTTACCCCATCAGCACATTGTATCTCGATCCCCTCTACCGCATCATGATTATCTTCACCGTTTCTCATAAGAAAAGAACTCCATCTGACAATTATACGTGAAGTCTCCTTCCCCTTAAATGTTTGCTGCACCTTTTCCTATACACCTCCACCGAAAAGCCGCATCACCCTCTCCATTTCTCACGTTGGCTTCTCCCCCCCGGCACCACCGCCACCGTTTTCCCACGCCACCTTACCTCTCCGGTGCATTGTCTCCTCCGCTAGTCCGCCTTGCCCACCACCAAAACCCGCAACTCCTCTCTTTCATTGCGTGACCATTTTTCCACTCCCTCTCTAAAATGAACAACACACAGAAAATAACTAGGCCACCGTTTCCCTCTCCTCTTCCTAGTGCTGTGTCAGTTCCGCCTTCCCCATACTCCGACACCCCGTGAGTCTGCCAGTCCAGTTCCCACCTTCAGCTAGTGGACCCAGGCGCGGTCTCTCCCTTCTCTAAAGCCGCTACTCCCCTTAAGGACAGCATGTAAATCTCCTTAAACCAGTTCACCTCCTTCTTCTGTAGCTCACATCCGCCACCATCACCTCCATACACCATCTCCAACGCTGCACTGACCCCCTGGCCACTAACAGCCACCCAAGTCTGCCACCTGCAGCTGTGAAGGCGTGAACCCACTCTTTCTGTTTCCTCCACAAAAATTGTCCGCCTCTTTATAAAAAAACAAGAAAACCGTCGGTCTCTCTGTATAGTGTATTGGGCAATTCCTTGTAAACTACACGCATGTTTTGTCTCGTGTGTATGTAGAAATTGTGTAAAGAAATATATATGTCACTTGCGTAAACGAAGTGTATGCGTAGCGACTTCCGTGAAGGGTGTATATGATTGTCCGGAGATTTGCTCACAGTTAATACGGGATTTGATGGTGAAGATTTAGAGAGTTATCGCTACTAGGAAGGCTTCATTTTGCAACGACCTTGGGCAACGGCTAAAAAAGCGGCCGTTGCACGGTTCTGCATAATAACTGCCGAGCCTTTCTTCCCCAATTCACTTCTGCTAACACGAAATAAAAAATTAAAAACCCTTGCTGCTGCGCCGTCGCCCCGCTTGCACCGATTTCATCCATTCAAATCCTCTCAAATTGTGCCGGTATGTCTTCTAAACCATATTTCATGTTTAATTAGGGTTATTTAGGGTTAATTTGTATGTTTATATGGGGTTGTAAATTGATTGTTTATTGATATGAAATTGGTTGTCTTATGAGATTCATATGAAGTTGATTTTGTTATACATTGATTTGGGAATAAGTGGAATTGGTTAGGAGGTTGAAAACGTTGATTATCACATATGTACTTGATTTAGGAGCATAAAAACGAAGATTATCATGTATGTAATTGGGCTTACGTTGATTGTGTTGTAAGTTGATTGTGTTATAGGATCATTTGAGAAAAAATGAAGTAAACGTGACTGTTTAGCGGTAGTAACTTGATTATGAATATTGAAATGGTGTAATGAAGTCTCTCTATGCATGCACTGTTAATTATGTCACCATCGGATGCAAGAATAGTCGGTCCAAACATATTTGAAGAATGCATTTGCAATATACAAAAAAGAAAATTTGTTGCTATAATATTTAATAAAAAAATGTTAATTCGAGACGGTTTCAATACAATAAAACACTGATTTTGCTGCGGAAAAATACATCGATAAACCCTTGCTAAAGACCTGGTAGCGACGGATTTGCAGCAGAATACAGCTGTCATTAAAAAAGACGTTGGTATTTTAGGCACAATTTAGCGATGGAAATTAACGTCGATTCCCCGTCACTTTACCGTCGTTTTTTAATATATTATCATTTAAATTTAAAATCATTTTAAATATTTCACCGACGTTTTACCGACGGATATATATATAACATAACAAAATTATTAAATATTTGTTCATCGCTAAATGCATGCTATTTAGCAAGGGATTACCGAAGGAAACATGTAACAAATATAAAAATATTAAATTTCCGTCGGTATTCCCTTTCTATTCTGTTTAAACTACAAAAATAATAATCAACTAGATAACAAGCATAAGACATCCATGCATACTACCATAGTAGTTTATCTATTATTATAAAGCAATTGGCAGTCATACTACTGCAGTAGTTTCATCAACAGAAGATAAAATAAATGCAACCGCATATTGAACACAGCCATATAACGAAAAAAAAATCAGTACATGTAGAAAAGGAAATAACCATCTATCATTTGTAGAGAAGCAAAGTATATAACATACAAAATTGCATATGTCATAATAAAAAAATACATGTTTTATTCAATACTACAAAGTCTAAAAGTACTTACACTAGTCATTAAGAAGTTAAAAAATAAGAAAACCTGTAAGAAATTTTTGAAAGTAGCGTTCCCAACAATGCATGCCTTCTTAGTTTGAGAAGATAGCAAGCACAAAACATCCATGCATCATCTTCTTTTCTAGGATAGAATGTTTCTGCAAGGGTTCAACGCTTGACGATTTGAATCAAGTTGATTCTAGGTTGTAGGTTTCAACAATTGCATGGAAGATCCCAACTTATTGTTGAATGTTTTCACAAATCCATTGAAGAGACATATGCGTTGTTTGATATTAAGGAATCCCTTCTTAACTTTTGATATGCAGCAACATTTGTGGCAAAAACATAGAATAGAATAGAAAGATTAGAAATTAATTCTCATCTATTGAGAAAAAAAACTAGAAACTCTAATTGAAAGGATCATATCTTGCATAAATCAAATTAGATTGTTAGCCCACTTTGTGATCGGGCTACATAAAATTAAGGGATTGCTTGACAAGTAGGTTCAAAAGAAGAGAGCAGGTTCGGCTCGGAAGTCTCCAATTTGCTCCCCTCGTGCCTCAAAATTAGCAGCCCAGAAAACAATGAACAAATGATACACCCGGATCAGACCGGTGTCTTCCGACCCGAACCCTTAACACTTCACCGATCCAAACCATGACGTCACAGCAGTATTGCACGATCTCCTGAAAAATCGAAGCGGTTGGGAAACTATTTACCCACGTTCACCCACGATCATCCACTAACTCAATGAGCTGTCAACACCATAGCGCCTCCGATCCCAACTTTCATGGGATGAAGTTCACGTATACTCGAACCAGAGCTATGTCAAAGAGATTATTCACCTATAAATAGACCATCAAACATTATTTGAAGGATCTTTTTGGCAAGTTCTTGACTCAAATACCTATTTCATCCGAATTCCATCACTTTATTTAGATCACAATCACCTTTTTAAGCACATTTTGGAGAAGATTGAGTGAAATTATTCATTGTATGAGTGTAATTGAGTAAAAACAATCATTGTACTTGCATTCTTATCATCAATCAAAGAAATTCAAAGTGGACGTAGGCTCTTCAATGCCGAACCACTATAAATTGTGTGTTTTCTTCATTTTCTTTTTTATCTCATCTAAAATCATCCTTAGTTTCGGTGTTAGATCCATTTTTGGATCTAATATTTTGGTGCTTTCAATATGAAGTTCTTGAATTCTCTACATTTTGGGCTACCGTTCTACTATTTGGGTTCGTACATCCGAAGAAGATAGTCTATACAATCGATATCATTAAAATTTCCTCTAAAGAAGTCTCAAAATTTGGATACTATGACTAAGGGAAAAGGAAAAGAAGTGCAAAATGCGCGGGAAAGTGAGATGGGCGATGATCAACAATCTATGGTGGCCATCATATCAAGAGGATAGAGCTCTGGAGCTAACCTATCCAACAGGGCCTCTCCGATCCGATCTGACCCGACCCTGATGCTCCGAGCTAATCCGATCCAGTTCCACAACGCTGCTAGAGCCCCTCCTTCGATCCGAACCACTGTAACAACTTCAGTCCGATCCCAACCGAAAGCAATTGAGTGTGGAAACTCTACTCGAGCTCCTACAAATGCTCCGTTACCGCCTGTACCAGTTGAGGATCAGCCCACTACCAATGCACTTGTCACCCACCGATATTTCTCGCGTTTGCTTGACATGCTGGAGAGTATTAGGGACACTCTTGAAGCTCATTGATAGGATAGCGTTCTTATACGCGAAAACATGAAGGATATGAGTAGGGAGATAAGCGAGCTTCGCAGATAAAGGGTGTCCTCTTTGGTTCATCATGCTACAATGTACCATTCATCATCCTATGATGAAGAGTGCCCACATGAAAGGAGGCCGTACGAAAGGCCCGAAAATCTTGATCAACTGACATTCGGATCTTTGGGGTCCCGTGAGGATGCAGCCCACGTGCTGGGGGCCGATGATCCAAGTTTGAGGGAACCAATGTTGTTACCAATGTGAGGATCACATGTTCTCCCGAGTGATCCAAATATTACCATTCCCACTCAGGGGAAACTCCTTCAACCTATTCGTCCTGTGAATGACCAGGACCGCAGGAGGCGAGGAGGTTCGGTTACCAATCGGAACCCAAAGGAGTCGCCTGAAGTAGATGAAAGACGTATGAGAAGAGAAATGAGCAGGGAACCTGAACCGGCTCTAATTAATGCAGAAGTATAAGCAATGGTACGTCAAATCACGGACGATAGCTGTCAATATACCAATGATGATTAGGGTATTGAGCGCAGTCATACTCCGTTTATTGATGACATCCTGAGCTTCTAATTCCCTCGACGATTCAATTTGCCACAAGTGGATCGATATACTGGAAGAACGGATCTGAAATAACATCTGATGAGATATGCGTGGTATATGAACGCTGCAGCTGCACCTGACGCTGTAAAGTGTAAAGTCTTCCCAATATATCTAGAGGATGTAGCATTAATGTGGTTTACTCGAATTCCCCCGCGATCGGTGTCAAGTTTTCAAGAACTAAGCGAGCTTTTTATGAAACAGTTCCAACTCCATTCCCACATAGATAAAAGCATTACCGAACTGTCCAGAATTAAACAGGCCCCTGGAGAATCTCTAAAATCATACTTGGACCTCTTCAACTTAGCAGTTACTAAAATAAGCGATCCTCACGAACCAACTAATTTGATGGCCGTGATCGAAGGAGTTGATCCCGATACTGAATTCGGAGGTTATTTAGCTAGGAAGCCACCACTGACTTGGGAGGATTTCTAGAAAAGGCAAATATCCATCTACGGCGAGAAGAGATATACGCCAATCAAAAAAGAAAGTCTAATGGAACCTCGAGAGAAGATATTCGAGTAACGTTGCTGTGAAGCAGTCCGGTGACAGGTCAGGAAAAGTCGAGGTGAATGTTGGTAACAAAAACGAAGGAAGTAACAACAGAAATGGAAATGGTAATAGGAGAAATAGGAATCGAGGAAATAACTCGGGCAAAAGGCCTCGATTCCAAACCTTTGAAAATTATACACCGCTGAATGACACATTGGAAAACATCTACATGGATACTTACAATGTCTTGCAATATAAAAAGCCTCCGCCCCGAGACTCTACGGAGAAGGAGGTGGCTACAGGAAAATTTTATCTATTTCACAGAACTCATGGACATTCTACTAATGAATGTCGGCATTTGAGATACTTTGTCGAAAAGCTGCTGCGAGAAGGAAAATTAGACGAATACAAGGTTGCCCCAAGAGACAGGGGGCAAGGAGGACAAGCCCCGAATCCAAATCAACCTGCTCCTAAGCCAACACCTCAACAAAAAGGTAAAGGAATCGTTATCAATACTATAGTGGGAGGACCTCACACCGCTGCCTATAGCTATAGGGCTATGGACTAATATGTCAATGCGGTTAAGCACCTTGGAGCAGGAGAATGCAACAACCTCGAAGACGTCACCCCGATGAAGCAACTGAAAACAATGTCATATGATGTCATATTTCATAATAGAGATGATTCTAGAATTGAATCGCCCACAGAGGACCCATTGGTGATCGCTACTACTATCGGTCCAACTCTGGTTCACAAAGCATTGGTGGGTAATGAGAGTTTGGTTAATATTCTCTTTAAAAAAGCATTTGATCAAATGAAACTTGAAGCAAAAGACTTGAAGCCTTACGAGGGATGGATACGTGGCTTCAATGGAGCATCAGCTGCTCCAATGGGATATGTAGAATTGTCAGTTGCATTAGGACAAGAAGATCGCAAGAGAGTGAGAATTCTCCAATTTGTAGTTTTGGACATTGAATCACCCTATAACGCCTTTTTGGGTCGACCAGCCTCATAGAATTAGGGCTTATATTGCGCCTTGGTGCTTATTGCTGAAATTCCCAACCGAGTTAGGAGTGGAAGTGATGAGAGGTGATCAAGCTACCGGACGAGCCTATTACATGGCCGAACTAAAGCGTTGATGAAAGGATTAAGCATCGAACCTAAAGACGCACCCTCCCCTGCAAAGGAGGTTCAGCATAGCAACTAAAGGGACCAGCCCCGGGGGAGTTGCCCAGAGGACTGTCAAAGGATATAGATCCCAGAGAGGATGAAAAGCATGGGGACAGAAAGGCGACCCCCAATGAAAAGACTGTGGACATCCCTATTGACGACGTTGATCCAACAAAGGTTTTGAAGATTGGATCCCAACTGGATCCGTTCCAAGCAAAGGAATTGACTGACTTTCTAAAGGCAAATTTGGATGTGTTTTCCTGGACCTATGCTGACATGTGGGATATCTCCCTCCATTATGAGTCAATCATTGAGTATTAATCCAAAACATCCACCCGTTAAATAGAAGAGATGTATGTTAGGCCCGTAGAGGTTGGCAGCCCTAAAAGAAGTAGAGAAGTTGAAAGGTAATGGGTTCATTAGAGATTCGACATATCCTGACTGGATATCGAATCATGTTTTGGTCAAGAAATCAAATGGGAAATGCCGAACATGCATTGATTTTTCGGACCTAAACAAAGCTTGTCCAAAAGATAGTTTCCCACTTCCTAGGATTGACCAGCTAGTGGACTCGACGGCCGGACACGAACTTCTATCCTTCATGGACGCATACTCAGGATATAATAACCAGATTCCTATGCATGTGCCGGATCAAGAGCACACGAGTTTTATAACAAACTTGGGACTGTGTTGCTATGTGGTGATGCCACTTGGACTAAAGAATGCCGAAGCCACGTATCAGCGCCTGGTAAATCGAATGTTCTATAACCAAATTGGAAAAACCATGGAAGTCTATGTAGATGACATGCTCGTGAAATCCAGGCAATCCTCTAGTCATACACAAGATCTAGCGGAGATGTTTGATATCTTACGGAGGTACGGAATGAAGTTGAACCCCTTAAAGTGCTCGTTTAGGGTGGCATCTGGAAAGTTTCTCAGTTTCATCATGAGTTCTCGAGGGATTGAAATTAATCCTAGCCAGATAGCGGCAATAAGGAACATAGAAGTGGCACGAAAGATTAGGGACGTTCAAAGCCTGGCAGGGAAGATCGCTGCATTAAGCAGGTTCATTTCCAAAGCCACTGACAAGTGTGTCCCATTCTTTGATTTAATCAAACGGGGTAAACGGAATTTAGAATGGACTCCAAGCTGTGTAGAGGCCTTCCAAAACTTGTGGACTTATTGGAGAAACCCCCGATATTGTCAAAGCCGGTGGATCATGATGATCTGTTCATCTGCCTGGCAGTGTCATCTCATGCTGTCAGCACAGCCTTGGTGTGTGAAGAAGACAAGGTCCAAAGGCCAGTATACTACGTAAGTAAGAAGTTAACACCTGCGGAGCGCAATTATCCGAGAATAGAAAAGCTTGCTTATAGCCTTTTGACTGCCTCTCGAAAGCTCTGTCATTATTTCCAAGCTAATCCGATAGTTATATACACCGATCAAGCTCTAAGACAAGTCTTGCAAAGCCCCGAAGCATCGCGACGATTACTTAAGTGGAATATCGAGTTGAGCCAATTTGATCTGAATTTCAAACCAAGGAGGTCATTAAGGGACAGGCCTTAGCCGACTTCATAGCAGAATTCACGATTCCTGAAGAAGAAACGGTGAATGAAAAAGTTTTTACTTCAAAGCACGAGTTAGAACTTAGTCTGTGGAAGTTATTTACGGATGCGGCCAAGAATGATCGAAGATCCAGCGCCGGAGTTGTTTTAGTCACTCCTGAAGGACGATCCATTTACTATGCCTTGCGATTGGAATGTCCTACCACCAATAATGATTCCGAGTATGAGGCGTTGATTGCCGGACTAAAACTCGCCAAGGAATTAAGAGTAAGAACATTGGACATATTCTGTGACTACAAGATAATTGTCTGCCAAGTTCAGAAGGAATTTGTGACCAAGGGACCTCGACTCGTTACTTATCTTGGAAAAGTAGAGGAGTTACTGGGCAATTTGGAACATTACAATATAACACACATTCCAAGATTAGAAAATCAGAAGGCAGACCGACTGGCTAAGCTAGCAAGTTCTGATAACCTTGAGGAAACCGAAATGGTTCCAATAGAGAAATTGGAGTCACCAAGCTTCGATCTAATGGAAGTCGAATTAGCCCTGGAAGCTAAGCCAGAAAGGGAGTCATGGATGACACCGATTAAGAACTTCCTTAAGAGAGGAATTCTCCCATCGAAGAAGAGCGAAAGACGAGCTATAACGTGTAAAGCCGCAAGATACGTCTTACAGGACGACGTCCTTTATCGCCAAGGATTTTTTATCCCTCTATTACGGTGTATAGCACACGACGACATCGAATGTGTGCTAAGAGAAGTACATGAAGGAGAGTGTGGAGATCACATCGGAGGCCAAACTTTGGCAAAGAAAGTGCTACGATACAGCTATTTCTGGCCTACTGTAAACAAAGATGCAGCTGACCATTCATGACGCTGCCACAAGTGTCAAAGACCCGCTAAAGTTCCAAGAGCATCTCCAAAACAACTCAAATCAATGGTCAGCCCGTGGCCATTCACCATGTGGGGATTAGATATCATTGGAACCCTTCCAATCACCAAGGGAGGAGCTAAATACGCAATTGTGGCAATGGAATGTTTCACAAAGTGGGTGGAAGCCGAACCCTTAACCACGATCATGGCAAGGAAGGTGATAAGCTTTGTGGTCAGAAATATTATTTGTCGATTTGGGATACCGAAAACCATTTTAACTGATAATGGAACCCAATTCGACAGTGCCGAATTTAGAAACTTCTGTCAGAAATATAAGATTGATAAGAGGTATACCGCCGTAGCTCACCCGCAGTCGAATGGATAGGTTGAAGCAATAAACAAAGTTATTAAGTCTATTCTTAAAAAGCGGTTGGAGTGAGCAAAAGCTATGCGGGTTGATGAATTGCCGCTAGCTTTGTGGGCTTATCGAACAACCTTTAAAACGGCTACTAGTCATACACATTTTTCACTCTCCTTCGGGTCAAGCAGTAATTCCAGTGGAGCTTAAAATCCCTTCTCACAGGGTGACATATTATGATCCAATAACGAATAAAGCACTCGTCCTAGATTCCCTGAACACAGTTGAAGAAAAGAGGGGTGAAGCAGACTTGCGTGCTTCAAGGCATCGACGCCAAGTGGCATGCTATTATGACAGAAAGGTTCGCTTTAGGACTTTCTAACCAGGAGACTTAGTACTGAAGCGAGTCTTTCCACCTTCAGTTCATCTAGGCCCAAAGTGGGAAGGACCATTCACCATCCGACGGAAACTTGATGCGGGAGCTTTCAAGTTAGCGACCGTGGATGGTTAATAAATTCCTAGAGCTTGGAACGCCCAGCATTTTCGGCGATATTTGACTTGAAACCGTACTATTTTATTTTATTTCATAGGCCATGTAAAAAGGCATGACTTGCCTAGAAAAGTTTGTTTATATGAACAAAAGATTATAAAGTGGATGTAGGCTACGACTTAGCCGAACCACTATAAAAATATCGTGTGTCATTTATTTTCCTGCATTGTCTTCATTATTTCTTGCGACTTTTCTGCCCTAATTATGGAATATTAAACATTAAATTGAACTTAAAAAGTTATGGGCAATGCACGTGCAGGAGCAAATGTGATGACCATTTGCATAACATAATGAAGGGATCAGAAAGACAACGTTCCTAACTCTAACTCTCATGAATTGAGAGAGAGTATAAAGGACGGGAAGACGACGTCCTCCGAGGCGCGATGGTGCACCTGAAAAGAGACTGCCTTGATGATACTCTAACCCAGTTATGCGACATGAGAGTATAAAGATTCTAAAAGAGTAAGCATCAACGACAAAGGAAACTTGACCCCACCAAAGAGTCGGGAGCACCTAAGTGTCAAAACTAATCTATCTCGAACAAGATCTTAGCCAGGCCATTTATTCAAGATTGATAGGGTGGAATACACATACATGTCCCCAACATTTATTGTCTATCGTCTAGTAGTAACGACTTTAAATATGACATGTTTTATTTGCATTTTACTTAAATATCGAATTTGCAAACATTTGACATTGCAGGAAGTAAACTATTTTATTCACAAGTACGTGAATTTATACAAGAGAGCAAAACAAAAGGTGCGAGGGCCGTACTCGCTACAACAACAACGGGCCAGGAGATAAAAAAAATAAAGGACAAAGCCACCTTTTATTTGGATTTCGGAGTAGACTTCGCCTTCTTGGTAGCCTTAAGCCTCTCTTTCTCCTCTCTACCAGCTTCAGTAATAATACGCTTTTGCTTCTTCTTCTCCGGAATTGGGGTGTTGGAGTCAAAGGATTTCTTCCCAGGAATTGGAGCACTGGGATCAATAGAAGATTTTTTAGCAAGTTCCTCCGTGATTGACCTAGTTGAAAGTTTGACAACTAACCTTGATCCAGGAGGCACTATCACAAGCGACTTAAAACTTTCGGGGTCTGTTTCCTCAACATTTAGCTGCATGCGCTTGTCATGTTTGGCCTTCATCTCATCCAAAGTCATGTCATCGTCGTTCCCCAAGTCTCCATTCACGACAACATTATCATCCTTTTCATTCCCATCGTCACCGTCATCTTCTATTAGAGCATCTATCATCTCCCCATGGTGAGAAGTCTCGGTGATAGGTGGCACAGGAGCTTTATCAGTAACCTCCTCCTTGTCATTAGCTCCTCCTCCAGATTTTGCACCAATAACTTCATCCCATTCCTCTTGAGTCTCTTCGATGGATTTCTCACCGATGACTGTCTTCTAATGTTCATCGGTCTTGTCAGTTGGCTCAATACCTACAGAATGAGAAGCGACATTTATTAACTCAAGAGAAAATAAGGGATCTTCAATTGATTGCCCAATAATATGATGAAAAGTGGAGATAGCTTTGACAAATTGGGGTGAAAAGGTAGAGATACCTTCTGATGATTTCTCGACTGGGGTGGTTACCGTCTCTGGTGCCAACTCAAGTATAGGAGACAAAAGGGGCGCCTTAGTGAATCCCGGATTCTCGGGATCATATTCCTTTATTCCGGTAGCCTCGGTGGCAGCAGGAGAAGAACCAGATTCAATGATATTTTTTCCTTTGGCCTAACGTTTCTCTTCCTCCATGGCAGCAGCAATAAGTCGACGCCCTTCGGCCAAACGCGCCGGCTCCTCACCCCTAATGAACTTCTCCATAAGTTTGTCTTCATTAATAGAGTCCATTTTGAGCTCTTTCTTTTCCCACTCGATGATTTGGTCCCACATGTAAACTAGAGTTGTCGATAATCCTCAATCCAAGAAATATCCCGATGATGGATCACCTGAGCAAAGAATTCTATCATCAATTCGCTATAACCGTCCAACTCCTTCTACCCCTCAGAAAGTTTCTTTTGAACTTATTCGGCAAATTTAATGGCAATACTTGTATTTCCCTCAGCCAAGACTACTCTAGATTCAGCCTCTAGTAGTTTAGCTTCCAGTTCGGCATTTCACTTGGCCAAATCAATATTTTTCTTCTCTAACTCAGCCTTTTCTCGTTCAAGGGTAAAGCAAGCCAACTGTACTTTGATACTCTCATATTTAACATCTTCAACTTGCTTCTTTAGATCCAGGCGCTCTTGGCTATGAGACTCCAAGCAAGTGTGATAACGCTTCTGTAGTTCATCGTGTTGTTTTTTATAGTTGTCGAGATCCCGTTGAGCGAGAGCAAGCTGGGCCTGTGCATTTTCCAAGTCTTTCTCTGAATTTCTCAGGATGCGTTCATCGTAATTGGCCATTTCCTTCATTTGGTCAATATTAGTGATTAAATCGCGGATAATTTTAGAAAGGTTGCGCGAATATCTGTACATCTCTATGTATTGCTTATCCACTAAGTCTATCTTCGCTTTGGCATCGTCCGCACACTTTGAAGGAACAGGCTCAAGAGTAGGAATAAATTGCAAATGCTCAAAATAGTGATCTGGGAATTGCTTTTTTAAATATGCTAGTTTTGCTTTGGCATCAGAATCGAGCGGCATGGACTTGGATATGGACAGCTCGACATTCCTTCACTTGGTAGGTACGATGGATACATCGTCTCTACTCGGCCTTTTTTCGACTTGTTTATATCTTGCGAATCAGTACGTTTCGACGACGGCTTCTCTTGGGATTGCTTATCCTCAGGAGGAACTGAATCTTTGGATTGTGGTTTATCCCCTTCACGACGTCTTGGTGGCCCTTATGCTTGTCTGAGTCTGCCCGATGAGGAGAACGAGAGTGCAAAGAATGAGAGCGGTTGGAATCATAAAGCCTCCTGTCATCCCGGTCGCGGCTCTCGCGATGATCATGCACAGTGTCGGAATCATATCTGGGCATGCTGGTGTGGATTTTCCTGACATTATAGCGGGGACGTACCATGGTTCCTGCAATACAACGTATATAGAGCATAACTAATGTTTATACAAAGCAATACCGTTGTGACGTGCGACGCTAATGTGTTGTGCGCATCCTAAGTGATATCCCCCCCAAACAACCAAAGCTTGAAGTTAGGCTGGCATGTGTGGTCTCCTTAGCCTTCACAGGAGTAGTTTCTTTTGAAGAAGTAAAGGTCAAAGGATTCATTCTGAAATCGTCTAAGGTGTAGAGGGTTTCAGGCAAGGGAAGATTTCCTAAACCCCTAAATGTAGAGTCATCCACAATGAGGGCATCTCCTTGAGGAGCGTCTAACGACAATTCTTTTGGAGATATTGACTTTTCAAGAGTAGAAGCATCGTCAGGAGTGATGTACTTATCTTTATCTTTTTCTGCTATATTTGCCAAAGTATCATTCTGAGCTATAGAAGGGGAAGGAGGATCCCTAAGGAGCACTGCTAGATCGTTCGAAGTTTCTCCCCTCTCAAGTGGAGTGTCGATTGGCCCTTCAACTGGAGGTATGTGCACGTAAGATCCTTCCACGTGACCTATGCTACGAGTTATAGCAACCAGGCGATGTCGATGGAGGTACTCGTCTACTATGCAATCCTTGATAGTCAAGAATTTTTGGTCACCATTGAGTAACCGATTCAAGCGATCAAACTGCATCGGATGTTTCTTTTGAGGTGGATTAGGAACTGCAAGTGAAAACAAGCAATGCTTAGTGTATTTATGCTAAAGGCGGGAACTAGAACCTAAAACCGAGGTTCTTACTTAACTTACGCCATCTTCTGGCATACCCAGGCCGTTGTTTAATATAAAACCATTCAGGTTTTGGGTCCCCAGCCTTGCTGCTAAACAGAACAGTGATAATTTTCCTTTTTGGCAGCGATTCAAAATATACAAAATACGGGGTTTCGTTGATTCGATGCTTGAAATTGTAAAAGAAATGAACATCCTCGAAGGTAAGTTCTACGCCTAGAATTTCTTTGTATGCTACGTAAGGGTGTACAGATAAGCACAGGAATTGGGATGGAGCTGCATGGGGGTAATCCGCAATTGTCTCAGAAAATCAACGACGAATTGCGGAAATGGAGGTACTACCCCGACAGGGCACATTAATCTGGTGATAACCATATACCCTTTCGGAGGATTATGAGGACGATCTGTTTTTGAGGGCAACTTGGTGTCTCCTTGAAGAATCCCAAGCTTTAGGCATATCCGTATAAGTCTGTCATTGTCAATCGTTGACTCGATTGAATCCTTAGGCAATTCCAAGATACTGACATTTCCAAACTCATCTGGGGCACGGTTATCTCCTACCCCTCCTTCCTCTTCCTTGCCTAAAGCGATATCACCTCTGGATGATACTTCACTATTATGAGTCTCCATCTCGTAGTCTAGACCCTCGCTATCCCATTCTGAATTTGAAGTAAAAGATACATCTTCAACGAGTGGAGTCTCAGATGATATGGTAGCATCTCTCCTTTCTGCTAATCTAGACGAGCTTCTCTCAGCCATGGTTATTAAATTATTGAAGAAGTAATAGCAGGAGTTAGAGTAAAATTGCCCATGTCCCCCATGCATGTGTGTGCCAGTGTGTGTGCAATGACAGAATTAAAGAAATACGATATAAATATGCAACACAGGAATGAATAATGCAGTTATGCATTTATGAGCAGTCAGAAAAGTTCAACTAAAATGGCCCTATCCTAATTGTTCATGGAATCACAAACCATACTTGGTAATGACTAAGTTATTTATAGCGCGATTGTGAGACTTGAGGTGCAAATGTGGATCAGTTCGGATTTTTCCTTGGTATTCGGGTCGGTTCGGATGTTCACCACACATATGTTTGGTTTGAGGGTGGAAACAGAATAGATCCAGGGCAGATCGAATCAGATCTGGTAAGCTCAAAGCAAGTCAAATCATGAAACACCTATCCGAATCGGAACATATCCTTAGAAGTTAATGTCCTCCTTTTTAAGAGATCCCTCCGACCCGAATCGATATCACCATCCACCCTTAGCTGCTCCTCTGTGGGCCTTTAAGACAGTCAATCCGAACCGACCCCGTTTCTCCCTTCTCCTTCCTTTCCAAACCTCTTCGTATTTGCCAAAAACCAACTCGTAGCTTAGCACGTACGAATTGGCATGGCCAATACTGGTTTCAAACTCCTCCTCTACCATTTTGACGCGGCGACAAGGCCACCAACGACGATGGCGAGGGGGCGAGGGACTCGACGTCGAGGTGGGTACGATGGCATGCAAAATCATTCAAACTGCTCTTGAATTCGAGTTAAATCAATTAAAGCGGAGATTATTTAAAACTATTAACCCACCTATGTATTCGATTTGAAGATTAAAGGGAATTCCGATGTTTTAGGAATTAGGGTTTGTCACTTGTGAATTCTGGAGAATGAAAGAAATAAAAGGAAGAAGAGAGAGATGAAGGAGTGAATTTATATGCGTGTGGAATAGTTCTTTGTATTCCCACCGACATGACATCCCACTGAGACCGAATTGGAAGGCAGGCCCATGGCCATTTAGCCTATTAGCTTAATGGCGCTGGGGCGCAGGTAAGGTCAGATGGATCTGATCCGAGCCCAAGCAAGATTACTAGAAATTTACATGTCAAATGAATACAAAGGGAAACATACAGAAGTATACCTGAAGAAGTCGCTTGGGTACTGAACGAAGTTCTTAGAGTTAAATTCAAATAATAAAAGCAATATGCGCATTTCCTGATGTATTTATAGACAACAAAAGATGTGAATTAATGAAGCAACACATCCCTACAAATGAATGGAAACAACTATTCAGTAATCTTAATTCAGAGGTCAGTGAACAAATTGTATTGAAGCACATTCCATCTTCATTGAAAATGTACTTCGAGGGGGAAAAATGTCAGCCCACTTTGTGATCGAGCTACACAAAATTAAGGGATGGCTTGACAAGTAGGTTCAAAAGAAGAGAGCAGCATCAGGAAGCCGGTTTGGTTCGGAAATCTCCAACTCGCTCCCCTTGTTCCTCAAAATTAGCAGCCCAGAAAATAATGAATAAATGACACACCTGGATCAGACTTGTACCTTTCGACCCGAACCCTTAACACTTCACTGATACGAACCATGGCGTCACAGCAGTGTTGCACGATCTCGTGAAAAATCGGAGCGGTTGGGAACCTATTTGCCTATGTTTACCCACGATCACCCACTAACTCAATGAGCTGTCAGCACCATAGCGCCTCCGATCCCCACTTTCATGGGATGAAGTCCACGTATGCCCGAACCGGAGCTATGTCAAAGAGATTATTCACCTATAAATAGACCATCAAACATCATTTGGAAGATCTTTTTGGCAAGTTCTTGACTCAGATACCTATTTCATCCGAATTCTGTCACTTTATTCAGATCACAATCACCTTTTTAAGCACATTTTGGAGAAGACTGAGTGAAATTATTCATTGTATAAGTGTAATCGAGTGAAAACAATCATTGTACTTGCATTCTTATCATCAATCAAAGAAATTCAAAGTGGACGTAGGCTCTTCAACGCCGAACCACTATAAATTGTGTGTTTTCTTCATTTTCTTTTTATTCTAAAATCATCCTTAGTTTGGGTGTTAGAGCCATTTTTGGATCCAACATAGGTATTTCCTTATAGCATTACTTTCGAAATATTCTTCACTTCAATAACACTTCAGACAAAACTTATCAAAAAATACATTATAAGAAAATTTAGGTTAGAATTTTATTTGCATTGGGCCTTTCCGCTTATACTAACAATAAGCATATAACCAGATTAGTATTTTATCTAACCATTGCAGCAATAACTATAACCATACATCTTCATGCACGACAGCTACCCTTTTCCATAGAAAATATAAATGTTGCTTACAATCGAAGTCATGAATCTCAAGGTTACAAAATAACCAGAGTGTGTGTTGAATAGATAAAGAATTTTCTAAGTACAGTAGGAAGTTCATTTATTTCTTACTACATGTACAATGCAGGTTCATTGGCCATAAAGAGTCCTATATATTGATTACGTTAGTTAAACTCTGTTTTAAAACTGAATATAAACTCAGTTTTAAGAATGAGAGCTCAGTTTTAAAACTAAGTTTCACTTGATTCTAAAACCACGAAGCCGAGCTCAGATTAAAACCGAGTACACTTCTAAAACGTAGAAATTGAGCTCAGTTTAAAACCGAGTACACTTCTGAGTTTCTAATTCAATTTCAAATTAGCTGAACTCAGTGTTGCACTCGGTTTAAACTGAATTGACTCATTTGAACTCAGTAAAAAAAAATTAAGTAATTCATAAGAACTACATCTGATTCATAATTCCCATAAGCAATAAAGCTAGTAATTTGTACTGTTATAATAATAACAACATGGCTTGTACTCCTATGTTAAGTCCAACAATGAACAATATACCTCGTTTAGGTTGCTACCAAAAAGAACATATCAAGATTAATAAAGTCTAAAGTAACTCACATCGACTTTTCGCAACTGCTCATAGGTTAATACAGAAAAATGGTTTGCTTTTCCTTTTTCCTTCATTTTTTCTCTTTTAGTATGTCAGACAACAAATTTTTCTTGGAAACTCTATGGTTTACCCATCTCAAATTCCTGTAATTAACATAGGATATACTATACTATGTCAATACAAATATTATTAAATAAATAAACGAACATTTAAAATAGCAGTAAAGCTAGTAAACCATTTATTATAATAATTGCTATCTTTATAAGGAGCAATCAATATTACGTTGAATGTGACATTCATGAATAGGTTGTAATTTTAACTGTTAAACTACTCCAAATATGTTAAAATTGTTGGTTTATAGTGTTATCAAAATTGAGCATATGCAGAAGTGCAATAAATAGAATCTAGATTTGCCAATTGAACACCAATCTAATCTGATAGCAATTATTCTATTACATCAACAAAATAGTAAATAACTATAGCAGAGAAACAAAGAGACACAATATTTATACTGGTTCCACTATCCTCGAGATAGTGTACGTCCAGTCCAACAGAGATAGATTTTATTCCAGTACATGAGAGAATTACAAGAGATTACAAAATAAGAGTTTACATATCCAAACCTCAATCAGGTTTAACAAGAAGAGACACCATTGGGGATCACTGGCTCCAGGTCAGGATGGGTTTACACTAAAGTCTACCCCTCAATATATAGCCAGTGCAAATCTATGTGAGTCATCAATTAAATTACCAACATATGGTAATAATATAATGTAGGCAAATTACCATAACAACAAATGTGCAAACATAGGAAGTAAATCAATCCGTTTCTTTAGCATAGATGGAAGAAATTAATCCCTTCATTTATTTCTCTACCTCCTCATCAAATGCAATCAATGCATTCCCATTATAAAAATATTTACTTTCCATTCTTTGCAAATTTGTTCCAATAAATTTGTGATTTTGTATCACCAAATTTGTCACTCCACCTTGATGCAAAATCACATATCTCCAACACCCCACCTTGAGTCAAATTCTCTTCTCATCATAAAACTCTTCAACAGAACTCCACCTTCAATCAAAATCTGACAACGAGATGCACCAAAAAATGAATATTTACCAAATGGGTTCCAGCAAAGCCACCCCCCATCACACAATTGTTAACGAGCTCAGACTACGTCCCCGCCCGCCAACAAAATGTTGCAAATATCCAAAATAAATAAAAAGGCAGATTCCAAAGTAATCTTAACACCACCAAGACCAAAAAATTATTCTCTCAATTAAAACCAACCTCGATTTCAAGGCAACGAGATACACCCAGTCGATTTGAAAGGACTACGACCACACCTCAATTACAAACACAACTCACCGCCTGCAAAAGATGCATCTACCACCTGAGCTGCACCGTGCAAAACCAACAGTCTAACAAATGCTTGCAATACCACAAGATCTCTATCGTCTTTGTGGATTTCAAAACTCGACATCCGTCTTCCGTTTGACATGATCTCTTCATCTTCGGGATCCCTCGAGCATCATCAACATCTAGATCCTTGTCGATACCATGATCCTCCATCTTAGGACCATAAGCAGTGACTATATTAACCTCTCCACCTTGTTGTGGACTAGGTTCTTCAACCGTCACCGGCCTTCTTCTTCGTCTTCTTCCATCTTCCCCCATCCATATCAGAGGCTTCTTCACAATAAACTCCATATCACATCAAAGTTCCCATATTGGAATGCTCTTCACTCTCGACATAATCTCCTCCACCAAAGTCTCCTTTTCTCCAAAATAGTAATAGCATAATAACCACTGAATCTACCAACTTTTGTAAAAATAATTGATGCACAATTTAAAACAAATCGCCATGCTCTGATACCAATCTGTTATCAAAATTGAGCATATGCAGAAGCGCAATAAATAGGATCTTGATTTGCCAATTGAACACCAATCTAATCTAATAGCAATTATTCTATTACATCAACAAAATAGTAAATAACTATAGCAGAGAAACAAAGAGATAATATTTATACTGGTTCCATTATCCTCGAGATAGTGTACGTCCAGTCCAACAGAGAGAGATTTTATTCCAGTACATGAGAGAATTACAAGAGATTACAAAATAAGAGTTTACATATCCAAACCTCAATCAGGTTTAACAAGAAGAGACACCATTGGGGATCACTGGCTCTAGGCCAGGATGAGTTTACACTAAAGTCTACCCCTCAATATATAGCCAGTGCAAATCTATGTGAGTCATCAATTAAATTACCAACATATGGTAATAATATAATGGAGGAAAATTACCATAACAACAAATGTGCAAACATAGGAAGTAAACCAGTCCGTTTCTTTAGCATAGATGGAAGAAATTAATCCCTTCATTTATTTCTCTACCACCTCATCAAATGCAATCAATGAATTCCCATTATTAAAATATTTACTTTCCATTCTTTGCAAATTTGTTCCAATCAATTTGTGATTTTGTATCACCAAATTTAACATATAGAGTTTTAGAAGTTCAAGTTTAAAAAGTTTCAAGTTTGTGAGTTTATAGTTAAATTGTAAATATATATGCTAAGTTCATCATTTGCCTATTGCTACGAGTATATTAGACTAAATGAATCGCCAACAGGCAAATTTCACTTAATTTCCATGCATAGAAACCAATATAATGTTTATTACTTTTTCGCTTTCAAAATATTTTCAATAGGAAAGAAAGCTTTACTATGGTCAAAATTTGAATTTTTTAGAAACAAATGTACTTTAACTTCAAATATGAGGTTGAGCAAACACAAGCAACTCAAAAGAATATGAAGTTATTTTGTTACATTTAATGAAACAAGTACCACTAGTTCATCATGAAAACAATGGACGGAGAATGAGGAGTGTCACGTGTATGTTTCCTTCTTTTGGTGTACATCTGACTCTCATCTTCTTTTGTTTTTTTTCCTTTTTCCCCTTTAACTAAGAAATTTCTATGTGCCAGAAAACACTTTAGTTTTGTTGGAAGCATAAGTTAAGAATTATGCAATTGTATTATTGTCTTTTAAGCCATGTGATAAAAATATTTTTTTGGTTATTGCCGACTCTAGGTTTGACACCTATGCATGAAGTTTAAGTATGACAAATGCTTAAGTCACAGGCTTTCATATAAAAACGTTCCGAACATACAGGAAATTCTAGCTTTGTACACGTTAACTTTACAAAGAAAACAAAATGGTTTGTATTTTGGATACAAATGTTATGTAACACTCGGCACACTTCTTCTGTTTCGTGTTGCTTGGGTATATAAATATGTATACCGGATGCTGCAAGTTTAATATTTGAAATAAAACAAACCCACCAACTACTCAAGATAATTACGCATTAAATATGCATTGCATTCGGAAATTCGCAAGTGAATGCTTCCCTAATAATAAATAGATTAATAATAATAAGTTGATTACGCATTAACTGTACCTTTTTACTATCGAAATGGAACACCTTATAAACGATGGTGATTACATTGAAAGTGTTCTTAGACTCGAGTCTTGAAATTAGTGACTATTGAAGTTCTGGGATCGAGTTTATGGAAAGGTGCCAAAATAGGTTGCATTAAAGCCATGTAAGAAAAATTAATGAAGGTACGTACATGTATGATTGGAAGAGAAATGGAAAAGATAGGAGTAGGCTAGCTAAGACCGACAGTTACGTTTTATATTGGTTAAGAGGAGCTAGCTGTAAAGCTTTTCGTCTCCCATCCCATGTTTGTGATGCCGTACTATTCGATATTTTAAATAATGGCATAAATATATGCTCTATGCAAAAAAAAGGCAAGATAATCTAAAGTACATTTATTATTGTTATAACCAAACAACTCAAACATAAACAAAACTATCGAGATAACTTTGTTCTTTAACTAATGATTTATAGGTACGAATATTGTGCAGTAAAGCTGTAAAGCTCTCTATTGTAATCATATGATCATACTCCGGTGTCAATATTAGTTTTCTTGCATCGCTAATTGTATCTTTAAACCATTTAGTGCTATGTGAACAGAATATTATTGTTTTCAAGGGAAAATGGTAACCACGTGTTAGCAAATAAAACGTACATGCAGCCAATACGATACTAGATAATTACATGTGTTTTAATAAGGATATAGGAGGAGGAGTATAGAGTCAAGCCTAAGCCTTCCCTGCTTATCCAAAGAGCAGAAAGCAAACATTGAACGAAACAGATCTACCTATTTCACCTACAAAATAGTGCAATTTTATTGTTTCCCTGTTAAACATTGAGTGATGTCTTAACAATCTATATATACCTATATTTGTGCTACACTTAGCATTTGTCTTCCATACTATTGTATGTAAAAATTTGAACAGAAATATGGTACAGACTTATGGCAACATAAGAAGCCTTGTGGGTATTGCAAGTGTGGAGCCGGAGGCTGATATATCCTAAGTTTTAATGCGGATAAATTTGGACTGAGATGACCTATAGCATACTCTTAATCAAAAGGAGACCGTACTTATCTTTATAGTTCAAACTTAATATCAAAGTTTATCCTTACTTATTCTTAATTAGCAGGGTATATAGCAAAGAAATTTTTGAATTTTTAGAATGTAAAAACTTGCAAGAACAAATCTCATAGTTCCATACAAGAAAAGAACGGGATTGTGCTTGTGTTGCATATGTGTGTTGCACACACACACACACACACACATATATATATATATATATATATGTGTGTGTGTGTGTGTGTGTGTGTGTGTGTGTATATGTGTGTGTATGTGTGTTCTAACCGAATCTAACCTACTGGATTTCTGCTGTTTGATCATGAATGGAGACAAAATCCGGAAAATTTCACAACAATAATGGGGGAGATGATGGTCACTGTAGCAGTAGGGATGGTCTTGTCCAGCAAATATTGAAAGAATCACTACAGAGATTGACATTGTTAACAAAACTAGGAATAGGCCTTTTGATATATGCTCTATAAACATAAAACCAATTTTCTTCATTGCCAGCATTAAACATTCTGCATCTTCCATGGCATTGCTATTTTTTATCTGGCTGTAGTCAACAAATTCTTGTATCCATTTGCTTTCTATATCGTCTTCTCTCTTTTCCATCTTTTTCCACATTGTCATCTTTCTATAACAATTCAGAAACAAATCCTCAAGGCAGTTGGTTCCTATAAAAATTTCAATAAAAGATAATAGAAAATACTGCTACACAATCTACCTGTAATGCGAAACTCTCACTTGCAACTTCATTACTCCTGCAATTTAAAATTGAAGTATGTGGCGATTAAGAGAAGTTTATGATTTTTATTTTTATTTTTATTTTGGAAAATAAAATAAAATTGTTTTAATTTGCATATTATGGAATCTTTCTTCATAATTTTTGTTATTTATCTCCTCGGCTGTCAGAGTTTATTCCACTTGCATCACATCTTTAGTTTCTTCAGAATCTACCATATTTAATTCTTTGTTGGCCGTCTCATCTTTTTTATTCTCTTCTTCTTCTCGACTATTTTTTATATTGCTAATACCATATACTTCGGCGATTTTACCTTCGTATTAATGTTACTGTCATCTCGATATTGTTGAAATTAATGATTCAAATATTTGTAGAGAAGGAAAGAAATTGATTGATTGTCAATCAATTAATTGGCTCGTACATGGAAAGAGATAGGAGAAAGTTTTCTTTTTGGAAGAATAATAAAAGGCCAATCAATCAATTAATTAATGAAGAATCAATTCTTAGGGAAATAGATTGAGACCATAATTGCTCCATCCATTTATGCTCCAATCAAATCAAGGAAGATATTATATTTATTTTTCTTCATGAAGCTTCTCTTCTTTATCCCCAAGAAATCCCTCTATATAAATAGGGGTCATGTTATTGTATGAAGTATGCAATCCACCATTAGTCTTCTCTCTTTTGTAATCTTTTGTACTCATTTCTTCATTGAGAAATAAAAGTTGTTGGGTCTCCGTGGACGTAGGCAAAGCCGAACCACGTTAAAAATTGGTGTGCTCTTTCCTTTATTTTCTAATTTTGTTCTCTCTATAATTTTTGCCACTTGTTTTTATTTTTGGCGTTGTTGAAATTGTTGACAGACAAGATCATTGGGTTTATTCATATTCCGCTGCCCAAATCTCTTATTTTGCACTACAGATTGGTATCAGAGCTAGTCGTCCTATTCAAAGACTTTTTCAACCATGTCAAATTCCGCCAAAAATAACGGTGGTAGAAGCGCTACAAATTACGGAGTCGCTAGATTCGATGGAAAGGGGGATTTTGTCACATGGAAGATGAAGATGGAAGCGGTGTTGAAGAAAGAGAGGACATTTAAGGTTGTCTCAGATCCAGAGAAATTGAAGAAATTAGCACCTAAAGAGTTAGAAGAATTAGAAGAGGATGCTCTCACTACCATCCAACTTAGCCTTTCTGATGAAGTACTTAGAGAGTTTTCTCATGTGAAAACTGCTAAGGAATTGTGGGATGCTCTTCAGAGAAAGTTCTACGACAAGTCTCTCACCAACCGCATCATCTTGCAGCAACAACTTTATTCTTTCAAAATGAGGCCTGGAACAGATGTATTTGCTCATATAGATGCCCTCAACACACTTGTCATGAATCTTCGAGCAGCTGATGTAAAGATTGAGGATGAGGCGCAAGCTGTTATTCTTTTATGTTCTTTACCTGCAGAGTATAACACTTTTGTCAACTCTATGATCTATGGACGTTCGTCTATTTGCTCAGAGGATGTGAAGACAAATTTGCATAACGAGATGTTGAGAGGAAAGTTAGCAAGCATGAGCACGGAGAACGATTCTGAAAGTCTTGTTGCACAGAGAGGAAGAAGTAAAAGTAGACCCAATTATGGTGGAGATAGAGCAAAGTCCAGATCTCAGTCAAGAGCAGCTCAGAAGGGAGTTTGTCATTATTGCAGAAAACCTGGACATTATATTGCAAATTGCCCCAAGTTGGATAATAAAAACAAAGCTGTTCCCCAGAAGGCTTCAGCATCTATAGCGGAGACATCAGATTCCGATAATGATCCTGGCATTTTTACAGCTTCCGCCTCTCCTATGAAGAGTACTATGTGGATTATTGACTCGGGAGCATCCTATCACATGACACCTGATAGGCACTCTTTTTCCACTTATCATCAACTTGATGGAGGAGAGGTTCTCATGGGAAATAATGCTTCTTGTCGCATGATTAGTATTGGAACTGTAAAAATCAGGATGTTTGATGGTGTTGTTCGCACTTTATGTGATGTCAGGCATGTACCTGATTTAAGGCGTAGTTTGATCTCTATTGGAGCATTGTGCAATTTTGGCTTAAAGTGTGTGATAGAAAAAGATTCATTAAAAATTACAAATGGCTCATTGATAGTAATGAAAGGGGTAAAAGCTGGAAATATATATTTGCTGAAGGGTACAACTGTTGTTGCGGAGTCTGCTTCAGTTATTGATTCAGTTGATTCCGACTCTACCAGATTGTGGCATTTTCGTATGGGCCACATTGGAGAGCGCAGTTTAGAAGTATTGAGAAAGCGAGGCTTGATTGACGGTGTTCATCATTCAAAACTTGACTTTTGTGAAGGATGTGTACCTGGAAAGCAGACCAAGGTTTCTTTTGGCATTGCAGACCATAAGTCTAAAGATGTTTTGGAGTATGTTCATACTGATGTTTGGGGCCCCGCACCATGCCTATCTTATGGAGGAGCCAGGTACTTCGGTTCATTTGTTGATGATTTTTCTAGAAAAGTATGGGTTTACTTTATGAAGTCCAAAGATGAAACTTTTGATAGGTTTCAAAGTTGGAAATCTCTTATTGAGAAGCAGTCTGGAAAGAAAGTGAAGGTTCTTCGTTCAGATAATGGTGGTGAATTCACTTCTCAAAAATTCATCAAATTTTGTGAGTCCGAGGGAATCAAAAGACATTACACCACACCAGGAGACCCTCAGTCAAATGGGGTTGCAGAGAGAATGAATCGGACTTTGTTGGAAAGAACTCGTTGCTTACGGCTGACTGTGGGATTAAATAAGAGATTTTGGGCAGAAGCATTATCTACGACGGTTTTCCTTATCAACCGCACACCTTCTACCGCCATAGATATGAAGATTCCTGAAGAAGTATGGAAGGGAGGGCCTGTATCATATTCCTTTCTCAGAGTGTTTGGTTGTCCAGCTTATGTGTATGAGAGCAAAGGGAAGTTGGATCCAAGATCGCGCAAGTGTATTTTTCTTGGATATAAGAATAGAATTAAGGGATATTGGATGTGGTGTCCTACTACCCAGAAGATTGTTACTAGCAGGCATGTTACATTTGATGAGAAGGCTATGTTGAAGGTGGAGCCTTCTTCTTCAGTTAATGATGATGATGAGAGGACAAATTCAGAATACCAAACACAAGGCAGATCATCAGACTTCCATACGAGTAAAAATGGTGATTCCGATGACACCGTGGTTGATAGGGAAGAGACAGAAGATCAATCTCAAGGTGGAGCTCAAATTCAAACTCGACCAACGAGAGAGAAGAAAAGACCTACATGGCTCGATGATTTTGTGGGATTAAGCATTGAAGATATTGACTTTGATGACATGGCAGCTTATGCATTAAGCATATTTCATGATGAACCAAGAGACTACAGAGATGCCATTAGTTCAGTTGGTAGCTCCAGTTGGCTAGTAGCAATGGAGGAGGAGATTGAGTCTTTGCACAAAAATCACACTTGGGATTTAGTGCCACTTCCTTCTGGCAAGAGAGCAATTGGATGTAAATGGATCTTTAAGGTGGAAGATGGCGGCAATGGTGACTTGAGGTACAAAGCAAGATTAGTGGCGAAGGGTTATGTTCAGAAGAAAGACGTGGAGTTTGATGATATTTTTTCTCCAGTTGTTAGACACACTTCCATTCGCATTCTTTTGGCATTAGTTGCTCACTTCAACATGGAGTTGGAACAACTAGATGTCAAGACAGCATTCTTGCATGGTGATCTTGAGGAGGACATTTACCTACAACAGCCAGAGGGGTTCATTGATAGCAGCCGGCCAGGTCATGTTTGTAAACTTAACAAATCTCTTTATGGCTTAAAACAGTCTCCTAGACAGTGGTACAATAAATTTGATAAGTTTATGATCTCACATGGTTACTCTAGAAGCTTTAAGGACCAATGTGTCTATTTTAAAAATTGTAATGATGACATCATCTATTTGTTACTTTATGTTGATGATATGTTGATAGCTTCTAAGAGCATGTATAAAATCTCGGAGTTGAAGATGGAGCTCAGTAAGGAATTTGAGATGAAAGATTTGGGAAACACACAGAGAATTTTGGGGATGGAGATTCAGAGTGATAGAAAGCAAAGAGTTTTGAGGCTCACTCAAACTCAATACATCGAGAAAGTCCTATCTCGATTCGGTATGGAGAATGCTAAACCTGTGGCTACTCCATTAGGCTCTCAATTCAAGCTATCCAAAGATATGTGTCCCACATCGGAAGAAGATAAAAGGTATATGGCTAATATACCTTATTCTAGTGCTGTTGTAGTCTCATGTATGCAATGGTGTGTATGAGACCAGATTTGGCCCATGCAGTTGGTGTTGTTAGTCGATATATGTCTAACCCAGGTAAAGAGCATTGGCAAGCAGTGAAGTGGATACTCAGATATCTTCGTGGCACTTCTTCAGTTGGCTTGTTATATGGTGGAGTAGATGGAGACATCTCTCTTATAGGATACTGTGATTCAGATTACGCTGGGGATAGAGATGAACGGAAGTCGGTGTCGGGCTATGTTTTTACACTTGGCATAGGCCCGATTTCTTGGTGATCAAAGTTGTAGTCTATCGTAGCTTTGTCGACAACCGAAGCAGAGTTAATGTCGATTGTGGAAGAAACAAAGGAAGGATTGTACTTACTTCAGTTGTTGGATGATCTTTCAATGGCGCAGCAGACAGTGGAGCTATTTTTAGACAGTCAGAGTGTGATTCGTCTTGTTGAGAATCAGGCTTATAGTTCACGGACGAAGCACATTGATGTTAAAGGCTTCTTTCTTATGCCTGAGGAAGAACGAAGCAAGATCAAATTACTGAAGGTGGGTACTTCGGATAATCCTTCAGATATGATGACCAAGTCACTTCCAAAGGACAAGTTTGAGCATTGCTCAAACTTGATCAGTTTGCTTCCTGTTACTTGAGCGCCATGGGGCGCTGGGCCCAACAACTTCTATGTTGATTGTTGAAGATGATATGATGAAGAAATATTGTCATATTTGAATCAAGGTGGAGTGTTGAAATTAATGATTCAAATATTTGTAGAGAAGGAAAGAAATTGATTGATTATCAATCAATTAATTGGATCGTACATGGAAAGAGATAGGAGAAAGTTTTCTTTTTGGAAGAATAATAAAAGGCCAATCAATCAATTAATTAATGAAGAATCAATTCTTAGGGAAATAGATTGAGACCATAATTGCTCCATCCATTTATGCTCCAATCAAATCAAGGAAGATATTATATTTATTTTTCTTCATGAAACTTCTCTTCTTTATCCCCAAGAAATCCCTCTATATAAATAGGGGTCATGTTATTGTATGAAGTATGCAATCCACCATTAGTCTTCTCTCTTTTGTAATCTTTTGTACTCATTTCTTCATTAAGAAATAAAAGTTGTTGGGTCTTCGTGGACGTAGGCAAAGCCGAACCACGTTAAAAATTAGTGTGCTCTTTCCTCTATTTTCTAATTTTGTTCTCTCTATAATTTATGCCACTTGTTTTTATTTTTGGCGTCGTTGAAATTGTTGACAGACAAGATCATTGGGTTTATTCATATTCCGCTGCCCAAATCTCTGATTTTGCACTACAGATATGTATCTTCTTTCTAATTTTCAGTAACATTTCTTCCTCCTACATATGGTGTTTCTTCAAGCTTTGTAATACCATGAGCCGATTCTCTAGTGAACTGTAAATTTTAAGCATAAAACGTTTATATAATTTCAGCTCAAATAAACAATACTTGGTTATAATATTATTTTATAAAAACATTATACTAAATAGTACATCGGAAGAATGCCATCATAACATGTGCAAAACCAGTTTCATTGTTTGCAAGTTTACAGCTCCAATGAATCCAAACCCTGCATAAAAAAAAAAGCTTCAGTTCTAAAACATAAGACAAAGCTGTTTATACATGCATACTAGTAAATAAATACAATATAAATACAAAAACAACACTAGTAAATAAAACCTACTCTCTAAATTCAATATTAATATAATTAGCTGTAGGATTTGCTATCATTTTAAATGCATAGGCGAAAAGGAAAAGAGTGGTACCATTATTAGTAGGCATGGAATTGCATAAATGCTTATGTTATGGAATTCTACATTTGGAATTTTAATATCATAGCCTATGGGGTTCATTTTATATCCTATTACTTACAAAATTGTAGTGAACTGAAAATGAATTTCAAATACATGTGGCTTATATATTAATACATACCATCAGACATCTTGATAGATGGCCTTACTACCAACAACACAGAATTCATAAAAGACATAATAAGTATTTTGATATTTTCATTCATTCATACTTATAAATGAAACTGAATCATCAAAAATATTTACTGGATTTGTTTGATTTGTGTTTACAAAATAGCATAGTTCTCTTAAAATGATATGTAGCAAATTTGACATTTATATATGCTGCTTTTACCAGTTTTAAATAGATAAAGCTATAAAAGGATGATATCACAAATATATGTGTAAAAATTTGTAACAAAAATATATGGAAACAGTTGTAATTAGGTATATAAAGAATTAATCAGCTCAATTATGGATCTCAATTATAAGGATATAAAAAATTTAAGGAAATCACATTAACCAATGATAAATTCTAAGCAGTTATAAAAAAAAGCATAAATTAGGTTTAATCAAGGAAAATTACCTTTAATTTTGTTCCAAGGAAGCGTGAAGTAGAAATTTGTCTGATCCTTCTTTCCAATTGAGCATCAATCGCATCAATAAAATAATATTTTACAATAGTTTGAGAAGGAAAACATGAATTGCAAAATTAAAAACCAAATCTGGAATAACAAGTGATGCTTGAGCTGCTCCCAATCTAAAACCATAAGTTTTATTTGATACTCATGTGTTGTAGGGGATAATCGGGAATGAAGAGAAAATAGGGTTTGTTGGAAAATAAATGAGGAAATTTCTTCAAGAGATCGAATAAAGGATTCTGAGAAGAATTGATGGTGTTTTCTATCTAGCGAAACGATGTCTCAGATCATATGTTAAATTATAGATCAAACGGTAAAGGTTCCTCCTCGCAATAGCACGTGGATCAATGACGAGGTAAGAATTCCGCAGATTCCTGAAAAATGTTGATTTCTATATGAGTGAACATTTAAAAGACAATTCAAAGCTTGTTAACGATATACAATGAAAGTTTTTAAAATAATAATTAACAAACTACACTAAGACAATAATTCACAATATCCTTTTATTACAGGAAATAATAATCCAAAAAATATCCTATTAGCACATGAGTTGATGAGAAATTTTGAAGGACAAAATATGGAGGTAAGGGTTTATTTTGCGATAAGATTTATTTTCATAAATTTAGCGGGTTTACTCTGTAAATTTTAACCATCGATAAGCTAGCATATAGTGATAATTAAAACCGTACAAACAATTTAAAATTTTAAAACAAGTTAATTAGCTGATATTTTAAAATTTTAAACGATAAGATAACATAAGCATATGTTACAACTGTTGTGCAAAAATATAAAATATAAGTATCGACTATAATTATAAAATATAAGTATCAACTATAATTATCAACTGTAACTATTAAATACAATTATTTAAAATTAATTATTGAATGTTAGGTATCATTTCAAAGTATTAAATTTTATTATTAATTATTAAATGATTATTATAATAAATTGATATTTTCATTATTTAGGGTAACAATTATAAAAGAACAATTTAAGATTTTAAGATTTAGCGTAACATATACTGGCATACTGACTGAAATTTGTGATGAAAACAGAGGACTTACTCAAGAATTTAGTAATTACATCAGTTATGAGCAAAGATTATTTTGCTAATTCTAAATAAGCAATTATTATAAGTTATTTATTATAGAATGTAAATTATTATTTATTACTACTTATAAATTATTAATTAGAATAAATTGATTATTAATTATTGAACATGTTCATAATTATAAAAAAATAACACTAAAGTATATTTTAGAAAAATAATATAAACATCTCTTGCAAATCTGTTGGAATTCTACTGCAAAATAGCTTCGATATATATCCGTTGGTATTCTGTCTGTATTTACAGCGGAAAATAGCGACAAAAAATTTCTACCGGTAATTTGACGCAATTTGCAACGGATTAGTGAGGGATGACAGAAGACGACGGTAATAAATAAAAGAATTTTTTTTAAAATATAAAAAACTATCCCTTGCAAATCCCATGGAAATCCGTCGCAAATTAGTGACGGAAATTTCCGCTTCTAAAAATTTGACGCTAAATCAATGTTTTTTATAGTGTTCTTAATTTAGATACAGATCGTTAAGAATCTTGTTATGTGTAACAAAAATCATATTTATAACTTAACTCCTTTAATTTGAAATGAATTAAATAATTAACTTAAAAGCTTAGTTTATCTTTCAAAAATTGTAACTAATTATCTAAAATTAACTTTATAATTTATATGTTAAACTAAAATTAACTAAAAGTAACTAAAATTAATTTATACTTCATAATTTTCATTGTCATGTTATTTTAGAAATTGGAAGTACTAAAAAATATTATATATACGCTATGTAGTTAACACGCGAGCGCAGACGGAAAAAGTCGCAAGGCACAACTAAGTGGCTTTTTTGAAGTTTACAGCGCACCTATTAGTGAAGTGCAAAAAACCCAAAGCGCAAAAAGCGCGATTTTTTGAGTTGAATTGTTTTTTTTGTTTAAACTTAGGTTGAATATTTTTTTGACTACTTATGTGAACCCCTTAGATGAATTTGGCCCCATCCGACAAGTGTTGTATATGATCGTTATATGGGTATTCGTTTTTACACAAAACGGAAATCTATATTCATTTGATACAATATTCGTTGGATTTGTCCTAGTATTGGACAAGTTACAAATATAATAACGTAAGCACATTTTATAAATCATTTCAGTTTAAACGGTTAACAAAGTTTCGATGGCACTTCCTTTTTGCTCCCTGTGTACAGGCATTTGTGTACGATACTGGGACCAAAGGGAAGTGCTGTTGAAATTTTGTTGAACTGTTTAACCTGAAATGATTTATAAAATATGTTTACGTTATTATATTTGTTATGGGAAGTAGGCAGACTGCCCATCAAAGTCAAAAAAAAAAAAAAAAAAAACCGAAAACATGCAATAGTTATAAATGAAATTTTACAAGATTTAAAATAATAAAAAGTGTTACGTTCGATCGAACTTTCTAATATATTTGTTGCAAATCAGGAAATTGTTCGATTATTTTCATGATCGCGGTTGGATGTATCAACCTCGAACAAGTAAGAAAGGGTCGATAAAGGAACATTTTTGTAATGGAGTCCAAGAATTTATTAGATTTGCTAAATCTAAAAATCGGAGTAACGTAGACATTCGTTGTCCGTGTAGTAAGTGCAGACATCTGAAGCAATGGAAGCCATATGTAGTAGAAGTACATCCGTATAAATTTGGTTTTGTGTCGAATTATCACTTATGGGATCGTCATGGAGAACTTGTTCAACCTACATCTAACCCTATAGTGGTAGAGGAGGATAGTACAATGATGAACGATAATACAATGACGAATTCGATAGAAAATATGGTGCAAGATGCGGCACGATCAATGTTTCCTAACATCGAGCAAGGCGACGATGAGACTGGAAATGTTGAAGAACCAACGGTGGAAGCGATTTTTTTATGATTTATTGAATTCTGCTAAGAGGCCGTTGTGGGAAGGGTGTATAAGCGGAACCGAATTGTCTGTAACCGCCGAATTTTCTGTAACCACCGAATTGTCTGTAACCGCCGAATTCATCACTATGAAATCAAAATTCAATCTTATAGAAGCTGCATTTACAGCAGTTGTACAAACTGCAAAACGACATATGCCGCCCAATAATTTGATGTGCGATAGTCATTATAAAGTGAAAAAACTTATGTACTATTCTGAGCTATGTAATAATAATGATGTTGATTGGTCTTAGCTATGAATTTAATTAAGTTCTGTACTAGTATGATTTATGTAATGATAATGTTGACTATGTATGTTATGCAGTATTGTTCTTCTCATTTACAATTTATGTTATGATAATGATGGCTGATGTTAATAATTCAAGTTATTTTGTATGCACATTATATGATTGTAACAGATATGTCAGATGATAGACGACGAAGATCGAGGAGTACATCTCAGACTACACCTTCACCATCTCCTGGACCAGGATCAGGAGCAGGTCCGAGCAGCTCAGTGCCAGAGCTTCGCCGAGTTGCGTAGATTATTCCGAAGAGTTCCGGGTAAATGTAAAATTTATTTCAATTTAGATTATTTAAAATATATGAAATGTTTTTATTAACATCTACACAGGGGATTCGAGATTGAGCCAGCGCAGTTCATTTTAGATGTATCAAGGCAGTCTTACACAAGAAGCATGCAAGGTGCTTGGCCGCATTGGAATAGTATCCCACCACATATTTAGAATGTCGTTCTGCCCGATATATTGGTAAGTTTTTTTATACTAATATTAAAAATTAATATACTGAGAATAATTAAAAATAAATGTAATATGTAGGCTATTCTAAGTGTTAAGGAGCAGGACATGCTAGCTTTTTTGAGTTATTGAAATATGAAGATGCGCAAGAATTTCGAGAGACAATTTCAAGGGCCAAGAAAAATAGAAAAAAGCCTCCATTTATGAGTGATGATGTTTGGGCAGAATTTCAAAAGTACTGGGAGACGGAAGATGCTAAAGTAAGATATAATGATAATATTCACATTTATAATATTGATTGCATTATTTTACATCATCATGTATCAAATTTAATAGAAAGTAGAAAATAGAAATAAAGCAAATAGAGAAAAGAATCCTGCTCTATACCGCGGTGGCTCAAAATCATTCCAACAACATAGAAGGGATTTGGTATAAATTTTAAATATTTGTAGTATATGTTCAGGTAAAAATTTAGTGTATATAATCCAGTCTTATCTTTAATCATTTTATTACTATATATTTACTCAGTTTATAAAGCATAGAAGAGAGCCTTCGCTGGAAGACGTATTTAGACACACACATGCGGTGGAGCACACTACTGAAGAAAGAAATGGTACGTATGAGTGGGCGGATCTGAAGAGTGCACGTATAATGGTAAATATGCTTATCCGTATAAATTAAAATGTTTCATATTCGTTCATATCACAGTATATAAGTAAATTTTATAGCATTTGTGTTAAAATTATATTGCTATTGTAGGGGAAGCATGATGCAGAGGCTACTAGAGTGATAGAGGCTAGTGGACGGGAGCTTACAACTGCAAAGTCTGATAGTATATGGCATTCTATCACTAATCCGCCTACTCGAGGAAGGCGATATGGTTTCGGAAATCAGGAGGTAAGACTTTTTTAGACTTTTTTTAGACTTTTTTAGACATAAATTACGGCAATCACGATGGTTTATAAATATAATGATAATAGATGTGCTATATATACGTGTGTATTGATATTATATCTGACAATTCTACTTAATAAAAACAAATGTTATTGCTGACTATATACATGTTTAACACAAACTAGTAAAAATATGTTTAAATAACTTTAATGTGAACTTAATTATTTCGCAGGCCATTCAGCGTGGTTATAGGAGGTCGATGGAGGAGGCAACTATTGCTCGGATGCAAGAGCAGATGAATGAGATGATGGACTGGCGAAAAATCCATATATAATAGGCAATAGACGAGCGCATTGCAGCTTACTTTCAGGAGCATGGATTTATGCGTGGGGAGGGAGGAGAGGGAGGAGATTCTGCTGTATATTGAGGGGAAGAAGAAGACGACAATGACGACGAGGAAGACGAGGAAGAGTAGTGTAGGTGCTCAATTTTTTGACTTATGCTTTGGTATGTACATATACTTGGTTTTTTATTTGTTAGATGCATGTACGATGGTATATGATGTGGTTGGACATGTATGACGGTTTGTGGACGAAGGTATGATCTGTTTTGATATGTATGACGTTATTTGACGATGGTATGTTATGGTGGTGTTTTTAATTTAGGTTTTTCTGATATATTTGACGATGGTATGTTATGATGAATTGATTGTTGATGAGTATTGGTGAATTGATGGGATGATAGTGGTGTAGTATTGGTTATTGAATGGAACTGTTGTCGTGTGGATTGATGGAAAGGAATTGCTATTTGCTGTAAAAAAATTGCTTTAGTTTTGCGACGGCTAGCGACGGTAATTTGGTCATTACATTGCGATGGCTAGCAACGTCATTTTTGTAACGATTTGTGATGGTTTAAAACGGCTTCCTGGTAAAATAAACTACTTGCCACATAACATAACACGTTGTTATTAGCCCTTGCTAAACAAGCGACGGAGCCATCACTCAGCCCGTTGCTATTCCTATTGGCGACGAATTAAATAGCGATGGCACATAGCGACGGCTTCCGACAGCTTCTAGCTGTCGCAAATCACCATGTGTCTTGCAGTGTATTGGCGAGAATTATAATTTATATTTCTTTCTAAATTAGTAGGTACGATTAGTTATAGGTCGATAATAATAATAATCAGTTAAACGAATTTATGTTGGGTGATTTGCTTGTGTATATGAATGCGGTATGAAATGTTTGAATACACGATATTTAGTTGAAACACCTTGAACACGGTGGGTTATGTAGCGTGATGCTCGCACACATCAAGAATTGGTTGTTTTAATTGTATGTTTACGATGGATGGATTCAAAAGCATATGCTTGTTTTATTGTCTTGTTCATGGTTGCATCACCCACTGTAGTTGTGTGATTGTGCGAATAACCAATTGAATCTCTTCGCCATGCAAATAACGATTTTATTAATAATTAATAATCTGATAATTAACTTTGAATTTTATTTACATTTGTTTGGAAATCTGTAATAATTAAACAATATCCATAAAAGACATTGAATTTGAAAGAAATTGACTTTGGTATGCAAATAAGGCATTTTATGCAAATAGGTGGTTTCTTCAAAATAATCGACGAGTTTTTAAAATTTACTATTCGTTTTAATTTAAAATTAGTATTCGGAAATTTAAAATAATGTTTCGAAATAAGTTGTTTTAATTGGGAATATAAAATATTATTTGGGAAAAATTAGAATATGGTTTGAAATTCTAAGTAAGAATGATAAATGAATTTCGTAAAGACAAAGCGGTTTCGAAGTATTTTCGAGATTTATTTTAAATTGGTTTTGTTATTATGCAAATGATTTTTATTTTAGAATCAGATTTTAAAATGACCAACCGATGTTCATAAGAACAATTTGAAAGTGAATTAATTTTTGAATTTAGATCGAATATTAATTTGAAATATGTACTCCGCATTGGTTTGTGCAAACGGCTGTAATGATGTATTGCGAGTAACTGAATGAGATTTGAAAATATTATTTCAAGTTTTGATTTAATTTGAAATGAATATCGGAAAATTTGAAATGATGATGTTTGAAGTAAAGAAAGGTTTGAAACTAAGAAGTAAATATAAATATTATGGGAATATGGTTTAAAAATCTAAGTTATAAAATTTAAGTTATTTTGGAAGGATTTAACGATTTATATTTAAACCATTGTGTAGTCTCGAATAAAACACTCGCATAGCAGCAGTTTGTTAATATACATACAACAGATTGACATGAAACGAGAAACGTCGGAATTCTATTAATGACATTTTTCGAATAGAAAAGAAATTTCCAAATTTTAACATGTGGTTTTCAAGTTATGTTTAAATCAAAATTTGAAAAGGTCGCTATACATACAGTTTGGTGACCGCAAAGGAAAATCGAATAAAAAGTCGGTTATAATAATTATTAAAAATTTCCGAAAATTATGATAAATCACATTTTACTATCTAAAAGGTAATATGGGTTGAAATATTTAGGATCTGAATGAAGTTGAATCTATTTGTTATAAATAGCCATTTTCAGTGCTTTCGGTAATGCTTTGAACGTTATTATAAATTTTTCTTTGAAATGATTTGGTTTAAGGATTTAAACCATGTATTATTGTTTGAAACTTTGGAAAGGAGTTTGTTAAACATTTTGAAAGACTTGAAAGAGCTAAGATCTTTCGTACAAAGTTTATTTAAATATTACTGATCATAAGTAAGATATTGGAATATTTTGGAAGGAAAAGTAATGAGTTTGGTTAAAATTCGTTGAATGATTGATATGAAAAGAAAAATATAATTGGTTATGGCAATCCAATATTTGATTTGGTTTATGAATTGATATCGAAAAATAAGTCGGTTAAAATCTATTTGAAAAATCAATTGTAGAATTATCGTGAATAGAATTTAAAACCCAATTAAGATTTGCATATTTTGAAACCTATGAAAAGGATAATGTCAAATAAGAGAAATATATTGTTTGGAAAATTGAATATTGGATTTCAAAAGAAAAATTAAAATTAAAATGCTAAAGGTTTTATGGAATTTGATTTAATCCAACTTTGTTGTAAACAAATTGATAACGATTTAGAAGGAAACTTGAAATGATCCATAACTATTGTTTTGAAAATGCGCTTATTACTTGGAAAGACCGGGATCAGATATCTGTTCGAAAACCATTCCAAATAATAATACGACATTGTAAATAAATTGAAGACTTGGAAATTGATAAATGAAGATCGAAAATCATCAAGTTATTCGGATTGACTGTTGATGTCTCGTTTGGCCCGATCACCCAATACGAGGTTATAAGTGACATAAGATTTGGATATTTGGATATTTTCGGATTGTAGTTTCATTCAGACCCAGAACGGACTCGTATGGATTATGTGTCTGACATTGAAATTGACTGCATAGCACTGATTTCTTTTAATATATATCAGACTCGTGGCAATACATTATCCTTGTCTCTAAGAAACATGAACTTAAAGGTATTGTATTTGTAGAAATCAGTGACGTGTCTGAAGTGTCAATGTGGCATATTCGAGTTATGAAACAAGCTAGTGATGATCAAAGCATGGCTTATTGAAGCGTAGCTTGCTTGCTAAATGTAGCGCGAACGTGATTGGGGGTTCTCGCCATGGTGTTTGGTGGCGAGCAGTGGACTCTTACTCCTACACATCCCTGAGGGGTTGGCTGTGAACTCGAGAGGAAGACCGTAAAAGAAAGTATGCGGTATCAATGTAATGCCACGGGGGGAAGAACCTCACACCCTGGGTTAATGGTAAACTGACAGTTAGGTTGTATACATAATCTCTAATGAAAATCAAAAGCTGCGGTGGTAGATCTACCTTGAAACCTGAGGGAATAAAGTATATACGGTGGCCGATGTTTGGATGTTAACCGAGATATATACTTTCGCGCTATGTATCTGGTGTCTGTTGTCTGGATGTTAACCAGAAGATACTTAGCTTCATGTCCTCGATTGATCTTTCATGCCAGGAACCATCATGATAGAAACCCAATAACCAATACGAGCCGTTCGATTTGTTTGTAAACCATGTATGTAGACTTAGCTACTATGCTCGCTAAGATTAGTATATTTATTTATGAAATGCTTTTCAACAATATGCACTAATAATTGTGTTAAAAAATGATTTTATGTATGAAAGCATTTTTGGTTATCATAAGACAAAGCTCGCCCATCTGGTGTTTGTTTGCATTGTGTGATGTGGGATGAGCTTATGATAGCTTCATTTTCCAAAGTCATAACGGATTTCTATGCACGGGAATTCACATGGAGTAAATCCCGTTCCGCATTAGCGGTGTGGTCCGGTGAATTTCCCAACTTTAAAATAAACCCGAAATAATAACTGTTTTGAGTTCTCACACCAGTCCCACGACTGACCTGGAGTTTATTGTTTTTACACCTAAACTCTAGGTGCCCATATTTTGTACGGGCAACTAGCAGTTTAGTTTGCAAGTTTAGTATTAGCGTTGGATTCAGTTTGGAGCTTGAGTTCTATTTTGATTTACTTCTTCCACTGAGAGAATTTTGTTTCCGCTGAGCTTATGGTATACTCTGATTTTATTGTAACTCTGATGTTAACATTTCATAATGAAATAAAAAGTGTCGTTCTTTGTGCTCAATTACGTTAGTACCCATAGCCATCCGTCTTTATGAACGATTTAAGTTGGTTTAATTACCGGCGCGAACCGGACAGAAAGGCGGGTCATTACAGTTGGTATCAGAGCTTTCCTTATACAAAGCTATTTGGTAAGAAATATTTGAATAAGAGATAGGACCCATCAAGTTATAATATCTCATTATAGATAGGGTTAGAAGTGCCCTAGAACGAGATTATGGAGTATTGTGTTTGAGAGAGCGTATTTTAAAAATATAAATTATTTTGAAACTAATTAATTGTTTTGGAAGTGTGATTATTTTGAAATATAATAAGGGTTTTGAGTATATTATTGACGTCGAGATTGGACTATTGAGTATGTAAGGATTTTGAATATAGGCCTAGCTAACGTATATACGAAACCCAATATATACTGGATAGATATAGAATCACACTCTAATCGCTCGGGGATGATTCTGGTGATTGATGCATCATCATCAGATATTTTTTTTGAGTTTCGAAAGTGGGATGACTATATGATTCTGATTGAGACGTCAGGAAATACTTAAAACTGTCTATATAAATGTTTGAACAAATTTTTATTAAATGATTAGAAAATTTAATATGAATTGAAATAGTTAAGAAAAAACTTGAATAAGTGACATCTTCATTGTTGTAAACCGAAAATTTAATTTGCAAATGAATTAGGACATAGTAGGAGAATAATTTAAATAAAAGTTGAATAGTGTAAACTTTTCCAAATAAGATTTAATGTAGGAAACTGGAATGAAAAATCATATATTACTTGTGTAAGCGAATTTAGAAATGAAATTGGGAATGGGAAGTCATATGATTTGTGAATCTCTTTATCTTATACGAATTTATTGGAAATTTTATTTCAAGAACGTTCGAGATAATTTATTTATTTATATGGTAGCTCGAATGGTTTATAAACCCTATGATTTGAATATTTGCAAAATTCGAATTTGTATAATACTTGATTTAAGTTAAATCGATATGAAAAGTGACTAAATGCTGATTTCCAATTATTGAGAAAAATTGATTTTTCCAATTATTTGGAATATGGAAAATAGCTTATAAGGTGTTTTATAACTATAGGATGTTCGACGACTTGAAATCCCGATATTTTGAAGTGTTTTAAACAATAATATGATTGAAAATACTTGTAAAATATTGTTGTGAAATGATTTATAGCTTCGCGATATGAAATTAAATGATTTGTTACTAAGATTCGAGTAACCCGTGACTAAAGAAAGGCAGGACGTGGGCGTAAGCCCTTAACGATGGTCTTCTCTGGGGTCCGGAAGGACATCATTTATCATTACATACATGGGCCCTTCCTAGTGGCCTTATCATTGGGAGAAACCTCTCGACTAGGGACATAAATGTTATGTTGTTTATCGTAAAATACTTGAAATTTTCAAAATGGTCTTGGTTCTTGGAAATCCCGAAGAAATTATGATTCGATAAGGAAAATTTTAGTATTTCAATTGATATGAAAATAAAATCGGGATCTTGGGTCGAAGAAAATTTTCATGCTTGATTTCACGTTTATATCCTATTGTTTGTTGTTTAAAACTAGATTTGATATTGGTAAATATTTTGAAATTTTGTATGGGTTTAACAATCTCTCCTTTTCGAGGACGAAAGGTTCTGGGTGGGGGGGGGGGGGGGAAGAGAGATAGTAACGATCCAAGATTTTCAACGTTTAATATATGAAATTTGTTTGGATTTTCTGAACATATTTTAATCTAATATGGTATAAATACGAATACTGATTAATAATCTTTTATATATTAGTTTAAATAAATATTTGGTTCTAGTTTATAAATATGATTTTGTAAAAGAAAACTTATTTTAAAATTATGTTTAATGTATATAAGATTTAATAAGTAGTTATTTCATACGATTCATTTAAATGTTACTTAATGTAGTACATAAGATTCTACAAGTATATTTTTAATTATATTGCAATGATATGAATTTTTCTTTTTCCTTTTTTGTATTTAAAATTTAAAATGTTGGTTATGTAATAGAATATGTGTATTTTCATAGGTAATATTTATAGATGCTGTGAAATATATGAGTCATAAATATTATTTTGATGAATTTAACATTATAATATGATTAGTTACAAATAAGTGTGAAAATGGATACATACAAGTGTTATAAGTGTCACAAAAATTAAATTTTATAAATAAATAATTACTTCTTATTTGGCAACATGCATGTAGAAGAATTTAATTGTAACACCCCACCTCCGTTAAGGTCACTCACAAAGGGAATGCCTAAACTTTGATGGAGCATTTTAGTAGACAGAACAGAATATTATAAGAATAGATACGTAAAGAAATACTTGAAAATTTTATAACTTTATTTCAGCGGAAAACAGAAATCAGTTTGGTTACATCTTTCAAAATCACTTTACCAAAACTCAAGTACATATATATATATATATATATATATATATATATATATATATATATATATATATATATATCAGCCTTGTTCAAAAGCCCTCAGAGTAAAAAACTTTAAAATCATAATCCCCACAGAAGATGCCATAAGAAGTCAAGCCATACTTTAAGCACTTCAAGCAGAAGAAATCCGGATCAAGCTAAAGTATTCCCTCCTTGGAAACCTGGGGGGGGGGGGGGGGGGAACGGAAGAAAAGGGGCGAAAACAAGCAAGGTCAGACATACAGTCTGGCAAGTCCAGTGATTTTCAGCATATGAACAGATAATAATAATCATGGCATGCAAATAAAACTGGATAAGAGATAACGGTAACAAGAGTAGCAGATATACTTAGGTTAAACAGAAGAAACAGAATGATATAAGCTATAACTTTTCGCTTCTCTGCACTAATACTAGTATAACAGGATTAGGTGTTATCCTAATGTCCAAACTAAAATAGAAACAGAAACAGAATAATTTCCACAGAAGAGAATGCTAGTAATGGGCCTTTACCGCCCCAACAGAAGGTACAGAAACAAAATGCCAATAATGGGCCTTTACTACCCGAACAGAAGGTGCAGAAACAGAAACAGATTAATCCCTACGGAAACAGAATGTAGAATTAGGTGTACACTAGTAAATGGGCCTTTACCACCCCAACAGACGGTACCACGCAGAAACAGACAGGAGTTACCACCCAACAGAAACAGACGGTACCCCACAGAAACAGACAGAGTTAAGTGTACCCTAAGTCCTACCCTACGCGATCGGCTCCCTAATACATAAATACCCTGTGCCAGCCCCACAGAAGGGTGTATCATTCCCTAAAGTGGCAACCTTTGAATGACACTGACCTATTTATAGATGCCACGACATCTTACATCCTCAGAGGCAGACAGGGATCCATGCACGCACATGACCCGGTTGGAACGCACCATCAACACCCCTTGCCATTATCAGAATGAACCGCTTATAATTAGTTCAGTAACCGTGCCCGGATCCTACCTACTGTTGGGTCATAGTTTTGATACCAGAAAGGGTTACTGACTAATATGGGCCCCAAACAACAAATGACACAAGTATTTTCCCTCCTAACCTTGTTTCCCCAGACTACCATATTTCAGATTAACTTATTTACAAGTTTCAGACATACAGAGTTCAGATCAACTAGTTCACAGATCAGACAATCCCGCTAACAAGTTTTCAGACTAACGGGTCAGATATACGATTCAACAAACTTACAGATTGTCTAACTTTGTATTGGGCCTACAGATTCACGAAACGGGTTTATTAAATTCATTAGTCCAGTTGGTTTAACCCTACCCACCCAACACGTTTTAGACATCATATTTATCTTAGATTTGTATTAATTAATTATTAATGCGCAGACCTCTCACATTAGGTCGCTAGCTTGTGGCCGCTGGATGTGCCGGGTGGTTCCGGGCAGACTTCTGCGACAAGCCAGACCTAACCTCGTGTCTAAGCATATTTTAGTTATGCCTACGACCTCTCACATTAGACTGACAGTTTGCGGTTGCTGGTTAAGCCGGTTGGGTCCGGGCAGGCTTTTACCGCAAACATGAGTCTAACCTCGTGTCTCAGCATTCTTATTATAGCCAATTTATTCTATTACAAATTATACAGATATTAGGCTAATTATGTCCATTTAACAGATTTGACTTCTTCTCAAGTCGCAGCAGATTAATCAAATTAACATGTTTTACTCAGTCTTAGGTTGCCTACAAATTACAATTATTCAGCTTTTCAACAGATTAGGCGACACAACAGATTTAGCAGATTAGGCAGTTTAACATAATTAGCAGATTTGGCGTTTCAACATATTTAGCAGTTTAGGCAATTCAACAGATTAAACAGATAATAGATTTAACAGACTAGGCAATTCAACAGATTTAGCAAATCTAAAATATTCCTTAAGGTTTCATTGATAAATCTTGGCTAATTATAAATTAGGCCTAAATTCACATGCCTAAATCATGGTCATGATTCATAATATAACATATACCCAAATTTTAGTTAAATTTGCATAGTACAGAATATTTCCCAAAAAAACCAATCATGATCCACATATAAATTATGCCAAATATAGCCATTGATTACATTGCATGTCACATATCCAAAAATCCCCATTTTGGTGTATTCACACTTAATAGTTATCAAATCTTAATATAGATCTTTTTACACCTAAGTCATATGCAAATTTCTCCTCCTTCTTTAAAATTACAGACTATAATATATATAGTATGTCCAGATCTAGATCTTAAATTACAACTAATGTCTTGTCCTTAAATTGGTTACAAATCTAGATCTTAAATTTCAACATGTACTATGCATCCAAATCAATTACATGTTTACAGTTAAACTTTACGCCCCAAATCCTACGTCATATGTCCAATATTCTTTATGCCTCAAAACTCAAGTTATATGTTCAATACACCTCATGTTTTAAATATAACATGTCCAATTATATGCCTCGGATTTATGTTCTAAGTTACAACCTATGTTCTTTATGTTCTAAGTCATAAACCATCTCATATAATATGCCTCCGATTTATGTCCTGAATTACAACATGTGTTGTGACCTCAAATCATTACAGATCAGTCATGTCCAAATTATACATCATTCATTATTTTTCACAAATTTGGCGTTTATGAATTTCTCTTATTAGATTTTGCTCAGGCTCGTGGTAGCCTGGCTATATAAAAGAAAAAGGGGAAGAACGGAGGAAGAAGTACAGAACAAACAAAAAAATAACAATAAAACAGAAGAACGGATCTGATAAACAGAAAAAGACATAACCTCAGATCCAGATTTATTATCATGCTAGGATCATAATTAAATTTCATATCGGAAAATAACTGTACTTGCCTTGGTTGGATTCTAAAAGAAAAAGGTGTTGTAGCTGTTCTCTTTTAATCCTAATCGGAATTGGAGGAAGATGAAGCACAAGTCCTAGTTTAGGTTTCAGTAGAGTAGAGACGCCATTGATTTATTTTTTTAGAGAGGAAGAGAGCAATGGAGGTTAGAGAATTGTGTAAGAGATTTAGGTTTAGGTTAGGGATGTATATATAGGTGTAGGAAGTTATTTTGGACCATTAGATTAACCCTGAACCATGAGAACCAATCAGATGCAAAATCTGCATTTGAGCGAATCGACCCACGGGTTGATAGCCAAACACCCTGGATTAACCCCTAGTCGACCCAGCAGGGCTTGGGTCGACCTCAAAAATGGGTCGGTTCGGTTATTCCCCCTCCTAATTCGCTGTTTTGAACTTTTTTGCATATTTATTTATTTAATTTTTATATACATCTATATATATATATTTCTCTCATATGCATACAAACTTCAAGGCTTAATAACTTCTTCATAATTAACCATTTTCACGCTAAACCACTTTTTAGCCATTCCCCTAAAACAAAAATATGGCGCTGGCGGGGATCGAACTCTGTACCTCTTGTATGCAAGTCACATGTTCTAACCAAATGAGCTACTAAGTCTTTTGCTTACAAACCTTAGAACAATACTATCATTCTTTTCTCATTCCTCTTTTTCAAATAAATTATTCTTTAATTTGTTATTTTAATATTCTCAGAAAATACGGGGTGTTACATTCTCCCCTTCTTAAAGGATTTCGTCCCTGAAATCTCCAAGTTAAGGAGAATGTATATCCTACCATCCAATCATCCATCTACTCAATCATCAAACACAAGCATCCATTGTCCTTAAAAGATTTCTAATGCCATATGAACATATGCAAAATGTGTGTGTATATGTTCCTTATCCCATGCAAAATCAGGCGGTCTACTGATTTAGTTGACCTCTCTAATGCGAATTATGATAGTGCCATGCATCCATTATGTATGCAAAAGAACCCTATTGATACATATCATTTCTATATGAGTGCAAAAGCATACATCAAATGCAACATCCATGTGAGGAGTCAATCATTCTGCATCCACAAAAATTGAAAAATGCACACACATCCATATGTAGTATGAGAGTGTTTTTGAGCCGATCTAGTGCCTAGTGTGTGTATATGCATCCACGAGCGTCCACTAGCAACCACTTGCATCCACTTGCAACCATCAATCATAACATGCCTCAAACACATGTTTACATCCATTAGATTATACCTAAAGGTCGAAGACTCGATCCATAGGATACAGCCGAGTGATAGAAGCAACTACAATTAAAACTGTTCCCATTAAACATCGGTTAAGAGAATAATTCCCTAAGTATCAACCCCGAAGACCGAAATCAGCATCTGATTGACACTCAGTGAATTACTCCAGTTAAACAATGTCAAAATTGGAAATCTAATTCACGCTTCGAGTAAAAACCCCTATCCTTTTCAGAAATATTCAGATACTTAAAGACTACTGGTACGGATCAGATTATCAAATGATTCTTAGGAAAACTAAGCATGATAAAACCCCATCATATCCCACAAAACCCAGAATGTATGTGTCATAGTCAACTTAACGCCCAACACAGATTCCCTTAAACCCCAACCTATCACAAACAAATGAGTCGTAACCCTTATGGGGTTTTGAGACTATAGTGGGATCAGAAACAAGACTAGTATTAAAGTGCAGAGTCTCAATTACAGAAAAATGCCATAATCAAAAGGAGTTGTAATTCAAAAATCAGATAAGAAAATTAAACCTCCTACAGAAATTTTTCTATTTCTATCCTATCCATCAGGCACGAGAGCATTCGCCTGCCCTCCAGAAGTAGGTCCTATCTTCTGCCCTTGCCCTCGTTTCTTTGGGCAGTCCCTAGTGAAGTGTACCATCTCACCACAGTTGAAGCAAGTGCCCTTCTTTGGATCCACTTTCTTATTATGTGTCCTATCCATGTCTCCCATATACGTTCTCCATTCGTGACCTTCCACCAAAATGAAGCTTCATCCTTCATTGACCAAGCAGCTGGTTGAACCTTCCTCCCGTCGTCTATCTCAAAGGTACCAACAAGTCCTCCACTCCATTGAGCCAACTTCTAGCCTTGACAACATCTCAGTCCCATAAAGCGGTTTTCCACCCATCGCACGGAAGTCCTTACATATCTTAGAAAAAGCATCTATACGCGGAGGAAGAGATTCAAAAAGGGAAAGAGGAAGGAACTCGAAACAAAGAATCGAAAGAAAGATATATGGCTTTTGGGGATTTTTTTTTTTCAAAATAAGCTTTAATTTTGAAAATACTTCCTTTTTAAAACCTTTTTGAAAATAGTTTTCATAAACTTTTTATCAAATCTGGTAACCTTCAGCTCTGATGCCAAGTGTAACAACCCACCTCCGTTAAGGTCACTCACAAAGGGAATGCCTTAACTTTGATGGAGCATTTTAGTAGACAGAACAGAATATTACAAGAACAGATACGTAAAGTAGTACTTGAAAATTTTATAACTTTATTTCAGCGTAAAACAGAAATCAGTTTGGTTACATCTTTCAAAATCACTTTACAAAAACTCAAGTACATATATATATATATATATATATATATATATATATATATATCAGCCTTGTTCAAAAGCCCTCAGAGTACAAAACTTTAAAATCATAATCCCCACAGAAGATGCCATAAGAAGTCAAGCCATACTTTAAGCACTTCAAGTAGAAGAAATCCGGATCAAGCTAAAGTATTCCCTCTTTGGAAACCTGGGGGGAAACGGAAGAAAAGGGGCGAAAACAAGCAAGGTCAGACATAAAGTCTGGCAAGTCCAGGCACTTTTAGCAATGAACAGATAATAATAATCATGGCATGCAAATAAAACTGGATGAGAGATAACGGTAACAGGAGTAGCAGATATACTTAGGTTAAAAAGAAGAAACAGAATGATATAAGCTATTACTTTTGGCTTCTCTGCACTAATACTAGTATAACAGGATTAGGTGTTATCCTAATGTCTAAACTAAATAGAAACGGAAACTGAATAATTTCCACAGAAGAGAATACTAGTAATGGGCCTTTACAGCCCCAACAGAAGGTACAGAAACAAAATGCTAATAATGGGCCTTTACTACCCAAACAGAAGGTGCAGAAACAGAAACATATTAATCCCTACGGAAACAGAATGTAGAATTACTTGTACACTAGTAAATGGGCCTTTACCACCCCAACAGACGGTACCACACAGAAACAGACAGGTGTTACCACCCAACAGAAACAGACGGTACTCCACAGAAACAGACAAAGTTAAGTGTACCCTAAGTCCTACCCCATGCGATCGGCTCCCTAATACATAAATACTCTGTGCCAGCCCCACAGAAGGGTGTATCATTCCCTAAAGTGGTAACCTTTTAATGACACAGACCTATTTATAGATGTCACGGCGTCTTACATCCTCAGAGGCAGACCGGGATCCATGCACGCACATGACCCGGTTGGAATGCACCATCAACACCCGTCTCCATTATCAGAATGAACCGCTTATAATTAGTTCAGTAAGCGTGCCCGGACCTTACCTACTGTTGGGTCATAGTTTTGATACCAGAAAGGGTTACTGACTAATATGGGTCCCAACAACAAATGACACAAGTATTTTCCCTCCTAACCTTATGTCCCTAGACTAACATATTTCAGATTAACTTGTTTACAAGTTTCAGACATACAGAGTTCAGATCAACTAGTTCACAGATCAGACAATCCCGTTAACAAGTTTTCAGACTAACGGATCAGATATACAGATTTAACAAACTTACGAATTGTCTAACTTTGTATTGGGCCTACAGATTCACGAAACGGGTTTATTAAATTCATTAGTCCGGTTGGTTTAACCCTACCCACCCAACACGTTTTAGACATCATATTTATCTTAGACTTGTATTAGTTAATTATTAACGCGCAGACCTCTCACATTAGGTCGTTAGATTGTGGCCGCTGGATGTGCCGAGCGGTTTCAGGCAGACTTCTGCCACAAGCCAGACCTAACCTCGTGTCTAAGCATATTTTAGTTATGCCTACGACCTCTCACATTAGACTGACAGTTTGCGGTTGCTGGTTAAGCCGGTTGGGTCCGGGCAGGCTTCTACCGCAAACATGAGTCTAACCTCGTGTCTCAGCATTCCTATTATAGCCAATTTATTCTATTACAAATTATACAGATATTAGGCTAATTATGTCCATTTAACAGATTTGATTTCTTCTCAAGTCGCAGCAGATTAATCAAATTAACATGTTATACTCAATCTTAGGTTGCCTACAAATTACAATTATTCATCTTTTCAACAGACTTAACAGATTAGGCGACACAACAGATTTAGCAGATTAGGAAGTTTAACATAATTAGCAGATTTGGCGATTCAACATATTTAGCAGTTTAGGTAATTAGACAGATAACAGATTTAACAAATTAGGCAATTCAACAGATTTAGCAAATCTAAAATATTCCTTAAGGTTTCATTGACAAATCTTGCCTAATTATAATTAGGCCTAAATTCACATGCCTAAATCATGGTCATGATTCATAATATAACATATACCCAAATTTTAGTTAAATTTGCATAGTACAGAATATTTCCCAAAAACCCCAATCATGATCCACATATAAATTATGCCAAATATAGCCATTGATTACAATGCATGTCACATACCCAAAAATCCCCATTTTGGTGTATTCACACTTAATAGTTATCAAATCTTAATATAGATCTTTTTACACCTAAGTCATATGCAAATTTCTCCTCCTTCTTTAAAAATTATAGACTACAATATATATAGTATGTCCAGATCTAGATCTTGAATTACAACTTATGTCTTGTCCCTAAATTAGTTACAAATCTGGATCTTAAATTTCAACATGTACTACGCATCCAAATCAATTACATGTTTACAGTTAAACTTTACGCCCCAAATCCCAAGTCATATGTCCAATATTCTTTATGCCTCAAAACTCAAGTTATATATTCAATACACCTCATGTTTTAAATATAACATGTCCAATTATATGCCTCAGATTTATGTTCTAAGTTACAACCTATGTTCTTTATGTTCTAAGTCATAAACCATCTCATATAATATGCCTTCGATTTATGTCCTGAATTACAACATGTGTTGTGTCCTCAAATCAGTTACAGATCAGTCATGTCCAAATTATGCATCATTCATTATTTTTCCCAAATTTGGCATTTATGCATTTCTCTTATGAGATTTTGCTCAGGCACTTGGTAGCCTGGCTATATAAAAGAAAAAGGGGAAGAACGAAGGAAGAAGTACAGAACAATAACAATAAAACAGAAGAACGGATCTGATAAACAGAAAAATACATAGCCTCAAATTCAGATTTATTATCATGCTAGGATGATAATTAAATTTCATATCGGAAAATAACTGTACTTGCCTTGGTTGGATTTTAAAAGAAAAAGGTGTTGTAGCTGTTCTCTTCTAATCCTAATCAGAATTGGAGGAAGAAGAAGCACAAGTCCTAGCTTAGTTTCAGTAGAGTAGAGACGCCATTGATTTATTTTTTTTAGAGAGGAAGAGAGCAATGGAGGCTAGAGAATTGCGTAAAAGGTTTAGGTTTAGGTTAGGGGTGTATATATAGGTGTAGGAAGTTATTTAGGACCATTAGATTAACCTTGAACCATGAGAACCAATCAGATGCAAAATCTGCATTTGAGCGAATCGGCCCACGGGTTGACAGCCAAACACCCTGGATTAACCCCTAGTCGACCCAACGAGGCTCATGTCGACCTCAAAAATGGGCCGGTTCGGTTATTCCCCCTCCCAATTCGTTGTTTTGAACTTTTTTGCATATTTATTTATTTAATTTTTATACATATCTATATATATTTCTCTCATATGCATACAAACTTCAAGGCTTAATAACTTCTTCATAATTAACCATTTTCACACAAAACCACTTTTTAGCCATTCCCCTAAAACAAAAATATGGCGAGGGCGGGGATCGAACTCTGTACCTCTTGTATGCAAGTCACATGTTCTAACCAAATGAGCTACTAAGTCTTTTGGTTACAAACCTTAGAACAATGCTATCATTCTTTTCTCATTCCTCTTTTTCAAATAAATTATTCTTTAATTTGTTATTTTAATATTCTCAGAAAATACGGGGTGTTACATTAATAGAGAGCCATGTGTCTCCTAATATGTAATAATATATGTAGTAGGCAAATTAATTTGGATATATGTCCTTAGTTAAATAGTCATATTTTCCCATAAATTCAAAACAAGGGGTCACGCCTATATTTTAACCCATCGGCACATTGTAACTCGATCCCCTCCACCATATCATGAATATCTTCACCATTTCCCCATAAGAAAAGAACTCCATCTGACAATTATACGTGAAGTCTCCTTCCCCCAAAATGTTTGCTACACCTTTTCTTGTACACCTCCACCGAAAAGCCGCGTCACCCTCTCCATTTCTCACGTTGGCTTCTTCCTCCCTTGGCACCACCGCTGCCATTGTTCCTACGCCACCTTACCTCTCCAATGCATCGTCCCCTTCGCTAGTTCGCCTTGCCCACCACCAAAACCCGCAACTCCTCTCTTCCATTGTATGACCATTTTTCACTCCCCTCTCTAAAATGAACAGCACGCAGAAAACATCTAAGCCACCATTTCCCTCTCCTCTTCCCAGTGCCACGTCAGTTCCGCCTTCCCCACACTCCGGTACACCATGAGTCCTCCAGGCCAGTCCCTACCTTCAGTCAGTGGACCTAGGCGCGCTTTCTCCCTTCTCTAAAGCCGCTGCTCCCCTTAAGGACAACATGCAAATTCCCTTAAACCGGTCTGCCTCCCTCTTTTGTAGCTCACATCCACCACCATCACCTCCGGACACCATCTCTGACGCTGCCCTGACCCCCTGGCCTTTGACAGCCACCCAAGTCTGGCAGCTGCAGCCGTGAAGGCGTGAACCCACTCTTTCTCTTTCCTCCATAAAAAATTTCCGCCTCTTTATAAAAAAACAAGAAAACAGTCGGTCTCTCTGTATAGTGTATTCTGCAATTCCTTGTAAACCCCACGCATCGTATGTTTGGTCTCGGGTGTATGTAGAAATTGTGTAAATCAATAAGTATATCACTTGCGGAAACGAAGTGTGTGCATAACGACGTACGTGAAGGGTGTATATGATTGTCCAGAGATTTGCTCACGGTTAATACGAGATTTGACGGTGAAGATTTGGAAAGCTATTGGTGAGAATTCTAATTTATATTTATTTAAATTAGTAGATATGATTAGTTATTGGTCGATAATAATAATAATTAGTTAACGAATTTATGTTGCGTGATTTGCTTGTGTATACGAATGCGGTATGAAATGTTTGAATACACGATATTTAGTTGAAACACATTGAACACAGAGGGTTATGCAGTGTGACGCTCGCGCACAACAAGAATTGGTTGTTTTAATTGTATGTTTACGATGGATAGATTCATAAGCATAAGCTTGTTTTATTGTTTTTTTCATGGTTGCATCACCCATTATAGTTTTGTGATTGTGCGGATAACCAATTGAATCTCCTCGCCATGCAAATAACGATTTTATTATTAAACTAATAATCTGATAATTAACTTTGAATTTTATTTAGATTTGTTTAGAAATCTATAATAATTAAACAATATCCATAAAAGACAGCGAATTTGAAAGAACTTGAATTTTGTATGCAAATAAGGCATTTTATGCAAATAGTTGGTTTCTTCAAAATAATCGAACGATTTTTTAAAATTTATTATTCGTTTTAATTTGAAATGAGTATTCGAAAATTTAAAAATAATGTTTTGAAATAAGTTGTCTAATTGGGAATATAAAATATTATTTGGGAAAAATTAGAATATGGTTTGAAATTCTAAGTAAGAATGATAAATGAATTTCGTAAAGACAAAGCGGTTCAGAAGTATTTTTAAGATTTATTTTAAATTGGTTTGGTAATTATGCAAATGATTTTTATTTTAGAATTAGATTTTAAAATGACCAACCGATGTTCGTAAGAACAATTTGAAATTGAATTAGTTTTGGAATTTAGATCAAATAATAATCTGAAATATGTACTTCGCATTGGTTTGCGCAAACGGTGCAATGATGTATTGCGAGTAATTGAATGAGATTTGAAAATATTATTTCAAGTTTTGATTTAGTTTGTAATAAATATCAGAAAATTTGAAATGATGATGTTTGAAGTAAAGAAAGGTTTGAAACTAAGATGTAAATATAAATATTATGGGAATATGGTTTAAAATCTAAGTTATAAAATTTAAATTATTTTGGAAGGATTTAATGATTTATATTTAAACCGTTGTGTAGTATCGAATAAAACACGTCGTGTAGCGGCAGTTTGTAAATATTGATTTTAGCTATAACTTGAACATGTTAAATCGGACTGACATGACATGAGAAACGTCGGAATTCTATTAATGACAGTTTTTGAATAGAAAAGAAATCTCCAAATTTTAATGTGTAGTTTTCATGTTACGTTTAAATCAAAATTTGAAAAGGCCAGTATATGTACAGTTTGGTGACCGCAAAGGAAAATCGAATAAAATTGGGTTATAATAATTATTAAAAATTTTGGAAATTTATGATAAAACACATTTTACTATCTAAAAGGTGACATGGGTTGAAATATTTAGGATCTGAATGATGTTGAATCTATTTGATCTAGATAGCCATTTTCAGTGCTTTTAGTAACGCTTTGAACGTTATTATAAATTTTTCTTTGAAATGATTTGGTTTAAGGATTTTAAACCATGTATTATTGTTCGAAACTTTGGAAAGGAGCTTGTTAAACATTTTGAAAGACTTTAAAGAGCTAAGATCTTTCGTACGAAGTTTGTTTAAATATTACTGATCATAAGTAAGATATTGGAATATTTTGGAAGGAAAAGTAATGAGTTTGGTTAAAATTCATTGAATGTTTGATATGAAAAGAAAAATATAATTTGTTATAGCAATCCAATATTTGATTTGGTTTATGAATTGATATCGAAAAATAAGTCGGATAAACTCTATTTGAAATAACAATTGTTGAATTATCATGAATGGAATTTAAAACCCAATTAGGATTTGCAAATTTCAAAACCTATGAAAAGGATAATATCGAATAACAAAAAGTACGTTGTTGGGAAAATGGAATTTTGAATTTCAAAAGAAGAATTAAAATGCTAAGGGTTTTATGGAATTTGATTTAATCCAACTTTGTTGTAAACAATTTGATAATGATTTAGAAGGAGATTCAAATCGGAAATTCGAAATGATCCATAACTGTTGTTTTGAAAATGCGCTTATTACTTGGAAAGACCAGGATCGGATATCTGTTCGAAAACAATTCCAAATTATAATACGACGTTATAAAGAAATCAAAGACTTGGAAATCGATAAATGAAGACCGAAAATCATCGAATTATTCGGATTGACTGCTGATGTCTCGTTTGGGCCGATCACCCAATAAGAGGTTATAAGTGGTATAAGATCTGGATATTTGGAGATTTTTGGATTGTGGTTCCGTTCAGACCCAGAACGGACTCGTATGGATTGTGTATCTGACATTGAAATTGATTGTGTAGCACTGATTTCTTTTAATATATATCGGACTCGTGGCAATATATTATCCTTGTCTCTAAGACACACGAACTTAGAGGTTATGTATTGATATAAATCAGTGACATGTTGTGAATTATCAATGTGACATACTCGAGTTACGAAACGAGCTAGTGATGATCAAAGCATGGCTTATTGAAGGGTAGCTTTGTGTATATCGTGCCCTCGACGAACCTCACACCCCGGATTGATGGTAAACTGGAGGTTAGGTTGTATACATAATTTCTAATGAAAATCAAAAGCTACGGTGGTGGATCTACCCCGGATTGGTGTTAATAAAAGGTTCTCTCTCTCAAATGGGCGTACACTAACAAACTGTTGGGGGAACCACTATAAATCCCTATTTGATTTGCTTTTTGTTATTGCCTATTTATTTCTCTTGTGTGGTGCTTGTGATTGGCTTTTGGATTGGGTTGAGATTGTCTTTGATATTGATTGGTTGTTTTTGCACGTTTACCACGATCTCGCCTTCCGCTGATTTGGGGTTATTTTTATTTGAGTGGTCTTGTATCAAAATTTCTCCTCAACATTTGGTATCAGAGCATTGGTGTTGGTAGATAGTTGTAAAAATGCCGGAATCAGATTCAAATAATGTCTCAACAGTTGGTCCAAGTGGTATAGCTCCTTATATGCGTGTGTCGTATGTAGCTTTTTGTTCACAATTGGTTATAGACAAGTGGAATGACGATAATGATTTCGAAAAGTGGCAATGGAAGATGAAAGCGGTTCTTAGGCGGAATCGGGTACATCGGGTAGTGTCTGATACACATTTATTGCCATAGGACATCTCAGATGTGGAGAGAGAAGAAATGAAAGAGTAGGCATTCACTACACTTTAACTTGCCATTGGGGAGAATGTTATTTCCAAAATTAGTGGTGAGACGACTGCTAAAGGTATTTGGAACAAGTTGGAGGAGTTGTATATGAAGAAATCACTCACAAATTGACTGATCTTATTGTGGACTTTCTTTACCTACAAGATGAAGGAAGGAACTTCGCTAAAGGCGCACTTGACTGTGTTTGATGATTTGCTAATGAAGATGAAGACGATAGATTTGAAGATCGAGGAGGAGCAAAAGACGATGATATTGTTATGTTCATTGCCTGAACGCTATACTGGGTTCTCAAAAAGTTTGATCTATGGCTAGTATACATTGACTCTAAATGAGGTCAAGATGGGTCTTCTTAGTGAGGAATTGCGAGATTGGATGAAGGCTCTGAGTGATGGTAGTAGTGGTCAAGGTTTATTTGCGGAGAAAGAAAAGTCAGAGAAGAAGGGAAACCGAGGGCGTTCTAAGTCTAGGAATCCTGGTGGAAGAGGAAAATCGAATGAAAGAAATGGAAAGTGCTTTATACGTAAGAAACCCGGTAACTGGAAGAATGATTGTCCAGAAAAGGGGAAGAAGGATGTAGAATCTTCATCAGTTGCGGTGGAGAGAGATGTTGGTGAGGAAGACATAGATGTTTTGTCGGCTGTAACATCGGATGTTTCGGGCAGCGAATGGGTGCTTAATTCGGGGCTTCATATCACATGACGCCTAATAGGAATTGTTTTTCTTCTTATGTTGATCAGGAAGGAAATTCAATTTTTATGGGAAATGGTGTAGTTTGCAAGTCGAAAGGCATTGGATCCGTGCAAATTCGGATGTTTGACGAAGTGGTTCGTATTCTCACTAATGTGCGCTATGTTCCGCTACAGAAGTCACTTATATCTTTGGGACCGTTGGATTCTTTAGGTTTCAAAATCACCAATGAGAGTGATAGCTTGAGGGTTTCGAAGGGTGCACTTGTAGTTATGAAGGGTGCTAGAACTCGTGGTATTTACTTGCTTCAAGGAGTGACCGTGGAAGGCAAAACTTGTGTCAGTGTTGATAGTTCTCGTGGCTTAGATGCGACACGGCTGTGGCATTTGAGATTGGGTCATGTCTCAAAGAAGAGTTTAGATGTTATTTGTCGAAGGGAGATGATTGATGGTGAGAGTTTCAGCAAGTTGGAGTTTTGCGAGGAATGTGTCATGGCGGAGCAAACTAGGGTGTCATTCGGTGAAGGAAAACATGATTCAAGAGGGATTCTTGAGTATGTGCACACGGATGTTTGGGGACCAGCGCCTGTAGCTTCTTTGGGAGGAGCAAGATATTATATTTCTTTCGTTGATGATTTTTCTTGGAAGGTTTGGGTGTATGTAATGAAGGCCAAGTCAGAGGCATTTGCAAGATTCAAAGAATGGAAGGCTCTTGTTGAGAATGAGAGTGGAAAGACTTTGAAGGTTCTTGGGTCCGATAATGGCGGCGAGTGTGTTTCTGAAGAATTTCCGAATTTTTGCAAGCATCATGGTATTCAGAGGCATTTTACTACACGGGGAGATCCGCAATCTAATGGAGTGGCGGAGAAAATGAACCAAACTCTACTAGAGAAAGCTCGATGCTTGAGAATGACATCGAGTTTTTCTAAGGGATTTTGGGTCGAAGCTTTGTCAACCGCAGTGCATATTATTTATCGAATTCTTTGCTCGGCTATTGATAACAAAATTCTGGAGGAAGTGTGGAAGGGGAAGAGCGTTGACTCGAGTTATCTTTGGGTATTTGGCAGTCCAATTTATGTGCATGATTCGGTAAATGATAAGCTCTCACCTAGAACTTTCAAAGGGATTTTTCTCGGTTATATGGATGGCGTCAATGGCTATTCTATTTGGAATCCAAAAATGAAGAAGACTATGGTTTCTCATATTGTTACTTTTGATGAGTCGGTTATGTTCAAGGAGAATGAAGGCTCATCAGATGTTCCGGATTTGGTTCACGGTGAATCAAAGGAGAAGAAAGTTATTCCCACTTTCAGGCCTAGAGAAAGTAGAGTTGTTGGAGGTGCTTGCGAGGTGGATGCGGTTAATATTACATCACATAGTCCACAGGATTCCTCTAGTAGTGTTGCTGATGTGCACGAACCTAGAGAAGATTCAGTTCAAGGTGGAGCTGAAGGAAGACCGGGTGATGGTATTGCTACTCGGGTTGGTCGCCGCTCTATAAGGCCACCAGAAAGATATGGTGATTGGAACTATCCTAGATTTTGTGAGAATTTGGACTATGCTCTTTATGTAGTCCAAGATGAGCCGATTGACCTTGATGATGTCATGAATTTGAGTGATAGCTCGAAGTGGATTTGTGCCATGGAGGAAGAGATGCAGTAGTTGATGAAGAACCAGACTTGGGAGTTGGTTCCACTTCCTTAAGGAAACCGTGCTATTGGGTGCAAATGGATATATAAGGTGAAGGACGAAAGAAGATACAAAGCTAGGCTAGTGTCTAAGGGGTTTGCACAGGAAAGGAGTATGATGAGATCTTCACACCGGTTATGAGGCATACTTCTATCCGGATATTGATTGCCATAGTTGCTATTCACGATTTGGAGTTGGAGCAACTAGATGTGAAAACCGCCTTCTTGCATGGAGACTCGGATCAAGACATCTACATGGAGCAACTGGAAGGGTTTGTTGTAGAAGGTAAGTCAAAACTAGTTTGCAAGTTGAAGAAATCACTATATGGTTTGAAGCAATCACCTAGGCAATGGTATAAGAGATTTGATCATTTCATGCTTGAAAGTGGCTTCCATTAAAGCATTAAGGATGCTTGCATTTACTTCAAAAAGTTGGGAAATGACTGTTGAGTGTATTTACTCTTGTATGTGGATGATATGCTCATTGCTTCCAAGGATAAGGAAGAAATTAACAAGCTGAAATTGAAATTAAAAGCAGAATTCGAGACGAATAACCTTGGAGAAGCAAAGAAGATTTTGGGCATGGACATTGAAAGGGGTCGAAAGCATTTTGAGTTGAAATTGACTTAAAAGGAATACATTAGAAAAGTGCTTTGCCGTTTTAGCATGGAAGATGCAAAGGCGTCAAATACACCTTTACCTTTGCATCTGAAGCTTTCGTGTAAGGGATCACCTATTGAGGAGAAAGACAAGGCTTATATGGCAAAATTCCCCTATGCTAGTGCGGTTGGAAGTTTGATGTATGCCATGGTTTGTACAAGACCCGATATTGCAAATGCCGTCGAGATGGTTAGTCGGTTCATGGCTAATCCTGGGAAATCGCATTGGGAAGCAGTAAAGCTTATCTTGAGATACTTGAAAGGTACAAAATCTCACGGTCTTTTTTTTTTGGGGTAGTAACTGTGAAAACCCGTAACTTCCCCGTAAAGGAAAGCGGAGGATAGTTCGAGAACAAGCTACAACAGAACGCAGACAAAAGAACATTTCATTGTACATTACAAAAATGCATCAGACTACAAGAATATACAGAGTATAAATGAATATTACACAGAAATATCAGAGATTTAAATTACAATTAAATACATCGCAGCGGAAAATAATACAATACACAACTAGAAGAGATATACGGATACAAAGCTTTCCGGATATCATTCCAGCCGTAAACCAGGATCCTGTGAATATAAATCTGCAAAACCAAAACTACTAGCTGCCCGTGTCAAAATAAGGGCACCCAGAGTTTAGGTTAAAACAATAAACTCCAGGTCAGTCATGTGACTGGTGTGAGAACGAAAACAGTTATTATCTTTATTTTCAAAGTTAGGTAAATCAAGGGACCACGCCGTATAACACGGAACGGGTTTCCTCCCAAGAATACCAGTGCATAAAACAACAGTGCAATGCTAAATAAAGAAAAATGAAGCTATTATAAGACCCAGGCCCTATCACACAATGCAACGCAAGCCGGGGGATAGGGTTTTCCCTTATAACAGCCAAAGAATGCTTGATACGTTTAAAACAGATTATTTGATACTATTATAAGTGCATAGTGTATAAAACAACTTCAAATCATAAGTATCAATCATAGACGGCATGAATGACCCATACCACTATGTCGCCATATATAAGTTTACAATCAAAACCGCAATGTCGTATTGGAAGTTGGGTTATCATATATGGTATGAACCGAGGCTAGGGGCAAGATCCTCACCGATTCGAGACTGTCTAGTCCGAGTCTCAGGATCAGAGCTCGAGTGACCCTTGGATCGTCAGGGCCGGTCCACCGATGTGGATTATTATGCCTGAACACTGCGTTTCCCCGCCCTTTGGGGCGTAAGCCTGGCCCGTCAGCCGACCAGAAGCATTGGCCGAAACCGATATCACGAGGCGCCTCGCTTTTCAGCAAGTAATAATAATCAACATCCACATGAGTCAAACTCGTCAGCCAGTTCAAGCACTGACGCCACTCCTAACTAGAAAGAAACGCATGTCCTCCCTGATGTCCGTCTCCCGTTTTTGGTTCATACCGGGTGTGATACTCGCGAATCAGCGTTACACAAAGCTACGCCACACAAGGCCGTGCTTTGATCATCAACCACAAGACTTTGCTTTTCAACAAAAGCCTTGATCCATGCAACACAGCATGCCACATTGTCAGTCCATACTGTACCACTGATTTCTGCCAATATATAACCTCTAGGCTCGTACGTCTCAGAGAAGGGTGTATAGCAAGAGAATAAATTCTCTGCCACCAAACATATATATATTTAGCAGAGATCACCAAATACAGTATAAAGGAATACAACGTCAGACACACTATCCATTTACAAGTCCGTTCTGGGTCTGAACGAAACCGGAGGCACCTTGACCTCGCATATCCATCGATCTCCAAGTACGTCTGGACGATCACCAACTGTTTCCATCTTCTTGGGTGTACAACCCAATCAAGATCGTCAGTAATCACCCAAACGACGTGAAGACTTCCGGTCTTCGACCACCGTCTTCATCTTCGACTTATCGTCGTATCAGTTATTCAGAATGGGATAAACCCGGTCTTCCCGAATAACTCGCGTATACTTTAAATAAGTGTTACACAAACACAACATACGCCTCATTCCAATTCATTAGTCACTAACCGTAAATTAATCAAGAGAATAATCCCCTAAATATTAACCCCGAAGGCCGAAACCAACATCAGATCAATATCCAGAAAACCGTTCTGCTTAGCTAATCGACAGTTAGTTTCTAAATTTCACATTCATAGGGAGAGGTTCCCATTAATTTTATCCAAGATAAATTTCTGGAATTTATTCTTTAATCTATTTTTGAATATCAATTCAAACTAGTCGGGATTAGCGAACCTTACCGAAGTAATCATTTGTTTTAATTTCCCAATCCCAACCTATTCGTCCCATGAAGTAAAACTGGTTATACTTCATATCTAACACCACGGTGTTATCGGTAAATTCAATTACCATTTCACGTTCAAATCTAATTAAAGATTTAACTATCGCCTGGAGCAAAACTGGTGGTACTCCATTTTCGATCTTTTCAATCTAATTAAAGATTCATTAAAACTCCACTTAGTCTTAATCTTTGACTGGGTTAAAGAATTAGTGTCATTTAAAACACGGTTCACGATAAACCCAAAATCACATTCCATTAATTATCGGGTTAAAGAACGAGTGTTATTTAAAAACACTGTTCACGATAAACCCAAAAATCAATATCAATTCAATTTCAATTAAATATTATTTAATTGGTACACTTCATTAAATCTAAATAAAAAAGATTTAATCTTTTCTCAACTGGGTTCAAGAACAGTGTTAATGAAGACACCATTCACGACAAACCCAAATCACATTTGATATTCAATATAAGGCTCTGAATAGAAAATATATATCGGCTTATATTCAATATCAAATTCTACGATTAACAAATGTCGTATTGGAAATAACGATATAAATATATATCTTTCAAATTTCCATAACAACATCTGTATAATCACGAATTCCAACATCGAAATATTCCGAGGACAATTTCGATTCAAATCCACTCCAATGCAACCATTGGAAATTCTGGTTATTTTTAAAACCCTTTTCAAATTCAATTTATTTATTTAAAAATAAATAGAATTATAGTTCTAGTTCAAAACTAGTTCATTTCGATAAAAATCTATTTTTATCTTCTTAAATATGGAGTTTTTCATCCCAATCCTTTCTAAATCATTTCTTATGATTTTACACAAATTATTACTATTTTTAATATTTTATCAAGGCCCGTACAGTCGATTTCCATCAACGGTCATCGAACTGCACTTACAGCGACCTTTTTCAAATTTGATTTGGACATAATTCCAAATCCAACCGTTAGATTTCAAATTGCTAATATTCGTTAGAAAGCTCTTTTCGATACGAACCCAACGGTTTTGGTTTCAGGAGAATCCGACGGTCGGATCTCCCGTAATATTCGTTCGAAGTTAATGGTCGAAATTCGCGAACTGCCACGGCGCGGCGCGTTCTATTCAGGCCATTATATTATATATATAATATATACTTCGTCGATTTCCTATTTAAAACGTGCTTTATAAATCATTTTAAATTTGTTTTCAAAACGGTTTCAACTTCATATTCAATTTCTAATCAAAATTGGATATTCCAATATAAATTCGTTTTAAATTCCTTTCAAATTGATTTCAATTCAAATTGATTTCTAATTCAATTTCAGTTCGTTTTCAATTCAATTCAATTTCAATTCGAATTCGTTTCTATTCCATTTCAATTCGAATTCGTTTATATTCAATTTCAATTCGAATTCGTTTCTATTCAATTTCAATTCGAATTTGTTTCTATTCCATTTCAATTCGAATTCATTTATATTCAATTTCAATTCGAATTCATTATAAAATGAATAAAATCGATATAAATATCGTTCACGTCAAAATGGCGTCAATCTAATCAATACGGCTTCATATATTCCTATTTTCAAATATTCTATTTCAAATATTTCTTTTTCAAATATTTCTATTTTAAAACTGGAATGAGGCCCAATCAATTACCATATAATGTTAATTATATGGATTTTCTACAACACATGTATATATCAACAACGATGAATAATCAACCATCATCCAAAGTGCATTCTACACTGTATAAGCATCAAATATAAATATTCAACGCTTATAACAGCCTGTCAATCAATCGATCGACATACAACTAAACAATCGGGATTAGTGTACGTCAAATATCATCCCAATACCCGTGTGGGGTTTCAAGCAATCAAACACAGATTTTTATTTGTGCAGTTGGGCGATGTGTAAAATTTATCATCCCAATCAATGTCCTTCAAATAGGTGTACATAAACAAACCGTCCGGTTTGTAAATGAATATTTATTTATTCACATTCACGTTAAAAATCATATTTTTAACGACCAAATTATTTTATTCAACTTATGAATATTCTATTCGGTTCATTTATTCAATAAAATGATATTTTTTTTTCTAACATATTTTAGAAAATTTCGACGGCATAACGGCACGATACTAGAAACGGGACAAGGCCTAGCCTTATCCCCGGTCTAGTGAAGGCCCACGCCATTCACACATCAATCAAATCAATTTCATTTCACCAAACAATTCAATTCAAACCAAATAATCTAACCAACTACACAACCAAACAATTAAACAAACAAGTCCATGGTCTGTGGACGATTGTGTCGGGTGCTACTAAGCACCGTCTGCATCCTAGTATATATATATGACTAGAAAAAGAAATTGAAAGGTGAGGAGTTCTCACCGATAGCTATCCAATCATCTTGACTCTTCTTTGATAGAAATCTTCATCGTTATCGCATTTTTGTCATCCTCGTTGCTGTAGCCACTACATATGTAAAAATCGAATTTTTACTATGCTATTCAATATATAAAAATCGAATTTTTACTATGCTATTCAATATATAAAAATCGAATTTTTACTATGCTATTCAATATATAAAAATCGAATTTTTACTATGCTATTCAATATATAAAAATCGAATTTTTACTATGCTATTCAATATATAAAAATCGAATTTTTACTTTGCTTATTATTTATATAAAGATTATATTTTTATCTCGTCAAAAATCATATATTGAAATCGTATTTTTTTTATATAATCAAAAATCATATCTCTTCATAAAATAAAAATCATATTTTTATATGTCTAAAATTCATATCCTCTTCTAACTAAAAATTATATTTTTATATAACTAAAGATGATATATATATTTTAATATTTTTAAAGCCATATTATATATATTTTATACTGAAAATAAATCAATATAAATAAATAAATAAAATCAGATTTGAAAACAATGTTATTTATAATAAAAATCACCTTTTCCTTTTAGTTCAATGCTTAAATTTACATGTAAAAAAAATGGAAAAGCTCACTGGTTTGGTTCAGAACCCGTCGTTCTTGGCCCTTCAAAACTAGGGTTGCAAACTGCGCGCCATTCGAGAAGCTTGGACCAGATCAGACAAGCCCACGTCCTTCGCCACCGAGAGAGCTACTGGCGCCACCCCCTGCGGTTGAACTCGATCGCGTCTGGACGGAGATAAAGGGGTGCGAACGGCGCACCTTTGAGGTGAGATTCTGATCAAAACACTGAACGATAGTTTCTAGACCTGTATGGATTTGAAGGTGGCAAAATTCTCTATAGAATTGCCCTAAGAATTATTGAATTTAATTGAGTAAATTGGAAGAAATCGAGGGGAGAAGATGGGAGTGTTTTCCGTCGATCGCTGGAGAGGGTATCGGGCTTGGAGAGAAGTGATCTGGTCAACGCGGGTTTGAATATTTTATAATAAAATATTTTTTCTATTCAATTTTTCAAAAATACCAGTTAATCCATGCGAACTCCAAATCACACCCAACGACTGTCGCCCCTAGCTAAATACCCACATTCCGAACACAATGGGATATGCTTCGTAAGCCCATTCGACTGTTTGAATTAGTTTTCATTAAAATTTAAAAGATAAATCAATATATATTCAGTTTAAACGTACATTTCAAATTACCGGGGCCACATACTGACTCTAAAAATTCCAGAAAAATATTTTCTAGCTTCGTATTGACGATACGGTCCTAACAAAACTAGTTTCGTCGAATTCTGAGACCGTTGGAAAATGGCTATTTTCCAGTCGATTAAAATCAATTGAAACGGGTCAAACGCGTTTTCCTTTGCCACGCTCACATATTGAATCGAAAAATTATGAAATTTGGAATCTAGCAATAACTTGACACTGCGGACCCAACAAAAGTGGTTTCGTCGAAATCCGAGGTCGTTTGCAAAATTTCCATTTTTAAGGGCCTAAATTCCATAGCGACTATTCAGAATTTTCAACTGGACATATCCTTTGATTCCCGCTATGAAATTTTGATTTTTCGGATTCGTTGGAAAGATATCATCAATTAGATCCTAATGTTTTTGGTTTCACTAAAATCCGGATTGTTTTGCACCCGGTATGTTCAATTGAAGTTTGAAATCGAATTATCGAACTACCGCGCCATCTTCAATTCTATTTTATAATTATATATAATTATTTATATTCTAACGACGACGCGTATAATATATACGTTCGATTTATATTCAAAATAAATTTTTCGCCGATATTATTTAAAATAATTCATTTTAAATAATCAAAATTCGCTAAAATTGCCAAAATAAAAATTTTAAACTGGCCCAGATTTTCGGGTTGTTGAAATCTCCCCCACTTAAAACTTTTCGTCCCCGAAAAGGAACAAAGTCGAAAGTGGTTTGATTAATCAACTCTACGTTCGATCTGACTTCCATTCTCCAACTTTTTAGTTTCTGAGAATTTTCAAATTTTCAAAAATTTGGCTAACACCCTAAATTTTCGAAAATTTTTGCCATAACCTCCCCTGCACCGGGAGCCACGGGAAAATCCCAAAATTGCCATATAGGCCTTCTGATCTCAAAAAGAAAAAGAAAAAGCCAAGCGGCTAGCCAATAGGCTCATAAAATCATCATCACCCAAACAAAACAGTAAATTATGTAGTAAACATGTACCTATTTGTCGGGCAAACAAATTTTATTCTCTGCTCTAGCATCCTTGCTATGACCTGTTCAATGTAAGTACATATATATGCAAGCAAATGCGACCAAATTTCAATTATAACTCAATATTTGGTTCAATTTGGTTAAAGGTTCAACATCTTAATTAATCAACCAATAATCAACAACACAACCATCAATCAATTAGTTGATTAGCTTTTCAAATCCATAACTTTGATATATAGTCAAAAATCACATTTTTGATGCCAAATCACAACAATAAGTGTTATCTAGTTTTGGTTCTCACACCAGTCAATAGGAAATATATAGAAATTACACGTTCGTCACTCGAATATAAATTCTGATGATGATATATCAACCATCAGAATCACCCCCGGGTGACTAGAGTGTAACTCTATATCTATCCAATATATCAAAACTTCGAATACACGCTAGCTAGGCGCATACGCAAAATCTTTATATATTGGATTGTCCTAATCAATATGAAATAAATAATCAAATACGAATAATTGATTTTAAATTTTCAAACAAAATTGGTTTACAATTTTAAAAATATACTCTTCACACTCGTTCTAGGATACTACTGATCCCATCTCTAACGAGTCATTCTCATTGGATATTGCTAATCCAATATCTGATGAATTCTTTCGTATGGTTCTAATGTGCCTTGTTCTCTGAGCTTTGTAAACCAAAGCTCTGATACCAACTGTGAAAACCCGTAACTTCCCCGTAAAGGAAAGCGGCGGATAGTTCGAGAACAAGCCACAACAGAACGCAGACAAAAGAACATTTCATTGTATATTACAAAAATGCATCAGATTACAAGAATATACAGAGTATAAATGAATATTACACAGAAATATCAGAGATTTAAATTACAATTAAATACATCGCAGCGGAAAATAATACAATACACAACTAGAAGAGATATACGGATACAAAGCTTTCCGGATATCATTCCAGCCGTAAACCAGGATCCTGTGAATATAAATCTGCAAAACCAAAACTACTAGCTGCCCGTGTCAAAATAAGGGCACCCAGAGTTTAGGTTAAAACAATAAACTCCAGGTCAGTCATGTGACTGGTGTGAGAACGAAAACAGTTATTATCTTTATTTTCAAAGTTAGGTAAATCAAGGGACCACGCCGTATAACACGGAACGGGTTTCCTCCCAAGAATACCAGTGCATAAAACAACAGCGCAATGCTAAATAAAGAAAAATGAAGCTATTATAAGACCCAGGCCCTATCACACAATGCAACGCAAGCCGGGGGATAAGGTTTTCCCTTATAACAGCCAAAGAATGCTTGATACGTTTAAAACAGATTATTTGATACTATTATAAGTGCATAGTGTATAAAACAACTTCAAATCATAAGTATCAATCATAGACGGCATGAATGACCCATACCACTATGTCGCCATATATAAGTTTACAATCAAAACCGCAATGTCGTATTGGAAGTTGGGTTATCATTTATGGTATGAACCGAGGCTAGGGGCAAGATCCTCACCGATTCGAGACTGTCTAGTTCGAGTCTCAGGATCAGAGCTCGAGTGACCCTTGGATCGTCAGGGCCGGTCCACCGATGTGGATTATTATGCCTGAACACTGCGTTTCCCCGCCCTTTGGGGCGTAAGCCTGGCCCATCAGCCGACCAGAAGCATCGGCCAAAACCGATATCACGAGGCGCCTCGCTTTTCAGCAAGTAATAATAAGCAACATCCACATGAGTCAAACTCGTCAGCCAGTTCAAGCACTGACGCCACTCCTAACTAGAAAGAAATGCATGTCCTCCCTGATGTCCGTCTCCCTTTTTGGTTCATACCGGGTGTGATACTCGCGAATCAGCGTTACACAAAGCTACGCCACACAAGGCCGTGCTTTGATCATCAACCACAAGACTTTTCTTTTCAACAAAAGCCATGATCCATGCAACTCAGCATGCCACATTGTCAGTCCATACTGTACCACTGATTTCTACCAATATATAACCGATAGGCTCGTACGTCTCAGAGAAGGGTGTATAGCAAGAGAATAAATTCTCTGCCACCAAACAGATATATATTTAGCAGAGATCACCAAATACAGTATAAAGGAATACAACGTCAGACACACTATCCATTTACAAGTCCGTTCTGGGTCTGAACGAAACCGGAGGCATCTTGTACCTCGCATATCCATCGATCTCCAAGTACGTCTGGACGATCACCAACTGTTTCCATCTTCTTGGGTGTACAGCCCAATCAAGATCGTCAGTAATCACCCAAACGACGTGAAGACTTCCGGCTTCGACCACCGTCTTCATCTCCGACTTATCGTCGTATCAGTTATTCAGAATGGGATAAACCCAGTCTTCCCGAATAACTCGCGTATACTTTAAATAAGTGTTACACAAACACAACATATGCCTCATTCCAATTCATCAGTCACTAACCGTAAATTAATCAAGAGAATAATCCCCCAAATATTAACCCCGAAGGCCGAAACCAACATCAGATCAATATCCAGAAAACTGTTCTGCTTAGCTAATCGACAGTTAGTTTCTAAATTTCACATTCATAGGGAGAGGTTCCCATTAATTTTATCCAAGATAAATTTCTGGAATTTATTCTTTAATCTATTTTTGAATATCAATTCAAACTAGTCGGGATTAGCGAACCTTACCGAAGTAATCATTTGTTTTAATTTCCCAATCCCAACCTATTCGTCCCATGAAGTAAAACTGGTTATACTTCATATCTAACACCACGGTGTTATCGGTAAATTCAATTACCATTTCACGTTCAAATCTAATTAAAGATTTAACTATCGCCTGGAGCAAAACTGGTGGTACTCCATTTTCGATCTTTTCAATCTAATTAAAGATTCATTAAAACTCCACTTAGTCTTAATCTTTGACTGGGTTAAAGAATTAGTGTCATTTAAAACACGGTTCACGATAAACCCAAAATCACATTCCATTAATTATCGGGTTAAAGAACGAGTGTTATTTAAAAACACTGTTCACGATAAACCCAAAAATCAATATCAATTCAATTTCAATTAAATATTATTTAATTGGTACACTTCATTAAATCTAAATAAAAAAGATTTAATCTTTTCTCAACTGGGTTCAAGAACAGTGTTAATGAAGACACCATTCACGACAAACCCAAATCACATTTGATATTCAATATAAGGCTCTGAATAGAAAATATATATCGGCTTATATTCAATATCAAATTCTACGATTAACAAATGTCGTATTGGAAATAACGATATAAATGTATATCTTTCAAATTTCCATAACAACATCTGTATAATCACGAATTCCAACATCGAAATATTCCGAGGACAATTTCGATTCAAATCCACTCCAATGCAATCATTGGAAATTCTGGTTATTTTTAAAACCCTTTTCAAATTCAATTTATTTATTTAAAAATAAATAGAATTATAGTTCTAGTTCAAAACTAGTTCATTTCGATAAAAATCTATTTTTATCTTCTCAAATATGGAGTTTTTCATCCAATCCTTTCTAAATCATTTCTTATGATTTTACACAAATTATTACTATTTTTAATAATTTTATCAAGGCCCGTACAGTCGATTTCCATCAACGGTCATCGAACTGCACTTACAGCGACCTTTTTCAAATTTGATTTGGACATAATTCCAAATCCAACCGTTAGATTTCAAATTTCTAATATTCGTTAGAAACCTCTTTTCGATACGAACCCAACGGTTCCGGTTTCAGGAGAATCCGACGGTCGGATCTCCCGTAATATTCTTTCGAAGTTAATGGTCGAAATTCGCGAACTGCCGCGGCGCGGCGCGTTCTATTCAGGCCATTATATTATATATATAATATATATAATATATACTTCGTCGATTTCCTATTTAAAACGTGCTTTATAAATCATTTTAAATTTGTTTTCAAAACGGTTTCAACTTCATATTCAATTTCTAATCAAAATTGGATATTCCAATATAAATTCGTTTTAAATTCCTTTCAAATTGATTTCAATTCAAATTGATTTCTAATTCAATTTCAGTTCGTTTTCAATTCAATTCAATTTCAATTCGAATTCGTTTCTATTCCATTTCAATTCGAATTCGTTTATATTCAATTTCAATTCGAATTCGTTTCTATTCAATTTCAATTCGAATTTGTTTCTATTCCATTTCAATTCGAATTCATTTATATTCAATTTCAATTCGAATTCATTATAAAATGAATAAAATCGATATAAATATCGTTCACGTCAAAATGGCGTCAATCTAATCAATACGGCTTCATATATTCCTATTTTCAAATATTCTATTTCAAATATTTCTTTTTCAAATATTTCTATTTTAAAACTGGAATGAGGCCCAATCAATTACCATATAATGTTAATTATATGGATTTTCTACAACACATGTATATATCAACAACGATGAATAATCAACCATCATCCAAAGTGCATTCTACACTGTATAAGCATCAAATATAAATATTCAACGCTTATAACAGCCTGTCAATCAATCGATCGACATACAACTAAACAATCGGGATTAGTGTACGTCAAATATCATCCCAATACCCGTGTGGGGTTTCAAGCAATCAAACACAGATTTTTATTTGTGCAGTTGGGCGATGTGTAAAATTTATCATCCCAATCAATGTCCTTCAAATAGGTGTACATAAACAAACCGTCCGGTTTGTAAATGAATATTTATTTATTCACATTCACGTTAAAAATCATATTTTTAACGACCAAATTATTTTATTCAACTTATGAATATTCTATTCGGTTCATTTATTCAATAAAATGATATTTTTTTTTTCTAACATATTTTAGAAAATTTCGACGGCATAACGGCACGATACTAGAAACGGGACAAGGCCTAGCCTTATCCCCGGTCTAGTGAAGGCCCACGCCATTCACACATCAATCAAATCAATTTCATTTCACCAAACAATTCAATTCAAACCAAATAATCTAACCAACTACACAACCAAACAATTAAACAAACAAGTCCATGGTCTGTGGACGATTGTGTCGGGTGCTACTAAGCACCGTCTGCATCCTAGTATATATATATGACTAGAAAAAGAAATTGAAAGGTGAGGAGTTCTCACCGATAGCTATCCAATCATCTTGACTCTTCTTTGATAGAAATCTTCATCGTTATCGCATTTTTGTCATCTTCGTTGCTGTAGCCACTACATATGTAAAAATCGAATTTTTACTATGCTATTCAATATATAAAAATCGAATTTTTACTATGCTATTCAATATCTAAAAATCGAATTTTTACTATGCTATTCAATATATAAAAATCGAATTTTTACTATGCTATTCAATATATAAAAATCGAATTTTTACTATGCTATTCAATATATAAAAATCGAATTTTTACTTTGCTTATTATTTATATAAAGATTATATTTTTATATCGTCAAAAATCATATATTGAAATCGTATTTTTTTTTATATAATCAAAAATCATATCTCTTCATAAAATAAAAATCATATTTTTATATGGCTAAAATTCATATCCTCTTCTAACTAAAAATTATATTTTTATATAACTAAAGATGATATATATATATATTTATATTTTTAAAGCCATATTATATATATTTTATACTGAAAATAAATCAATATAAATAAATAAATAAAATCAGATTTGAAAACAATGTTATTTATAATAAAAATCACCTTTTCCTTTTAGTTCAATGCTTAAATTTACATGTAAAAAAAAATGGAAAAGCTCACTGGTTTGGTTCAGAACCCGTCGTTCTTGGCCCTTCAAAACTAGGGTTGCCAACTGCGCGCCATTCGAGAAGCTTGGACCAGATCAGACAAGCCCACGTCCTTCGCCACCGAGAGAGCTACTGGCGCCACCCCCTGCGGTTGAACTCGATCGCGTCTGGACGGAGATAAAGGGGTGCGAACGGCGCACCTTTGAGGTGAGATTCTGATCAAAACACTGAGCGATAGTTTACTAGACCTGTATGGATTTGAAGGTGGCAAAATTCTCTATAGAATTGCCCTAAGAATTATTGAATTTAATTGAGTAAATTGGAAGAAATCGAGGGGAGAAGATGGGAGTGTTTTTCGTCGATCGCTGGAGAGGGTATCGGGCTTGGAGAGAAGTGATCTGGTCAACGCGGGTTTGAATATTTTATAATAAAATATTTTTTCTATTCAATTTTTCAAAAGTATCAGTTAATCCATGCGAACTCCAAATCACACCCAACGACTGACGCCCCTAGCTAAATACCCACATTCCGAACACAATGGGATATGCTTCGTAAGCCCATTCGACTGTTTGAATCAGTTTTCATTAAAATTTAAAAGATAAATCAATATATATTCAGTTTAAACGTACATTTCAAATTACCGGGGCCACATACTGACTCTAAAAATTCCAGAAAAATATTTTCTAGCTTCGTATTGACGATACGGTCCTAACAAAACTAGTTTCGTCGAATTCTGAGACCATTGGAAAAATGGCTATTTTCCAGTCGATTAAAATCAACTGAAACTGGTCAAACGCGTTTTCCTTTGCCACGCTCACATATTGAATCGAAAAATTATGAAATTTGGAATCTAGCAATAACTTGACACTGCGGACCCAACAAAAGTGGTTTCGTTGAAATCTGAGGTCGTTTGCAAAATTTCCATTTTTAAGGGCCTAAATTCCATAGCGACTATTCAGAATTTTCAACTGGACATATCCTTTGATTCCCGCTATGAAATTTTGATTTTTCGGATTCGTTGGAAAGATATCATCAATTAGATCCTAATGTTTTTGGTTTCACTAAAATCCGGATTGTTTTGCACCCGGTATGTTCAATTGAAGTTTGAAATTGAATTATCGAACTACCGCGCCATCTTCAATTCTATTTTATAATTATATATAATTATTTATATTCTAACGATGACGCGTATAATATATACGTTCGATTTATATTCAAAATAAATTTTTCGCCGATATTATTTAAAATAATTCATTTTAAATAATCAAAATTCGCTAAAATTGCCAAAATAAAAATTTTAAACTGGCCCAGATTTTCGGGTTGTTACAGTAACACTACATCATAACAGCCAATTTGTCACACAAGGATGTGAAGATAAAATACGGGTTAAAGCCGATTTAATAGTGCTCAGATCCGTATCAAACTACAGTTTGCGATCTGCACCACCCCAAACACCCTAAATCTGACCGTCCATTAACGAAGCCCCGGATCAGCTAATTTGATACGGCTTTGGGCCAGATCTAATGAGTATCATATTGTGCATCACATTAGGCACTCGGAATAAAAAATTTGGCCGCTCCCTTTTCCCTTTGTTTTACTTTAATGGTGACTGAAAACCCAAATTGGGGTTTCTGGTCTCCAAAGCGTGCCTCCACCTTTCTCTAAAATCTCCTCCTCTAACAAAGACGAACAACCCTCTCCTTCGACAGAAACACAGCAACCCTTGGTCCCTAGCCCTCCTTCGACAGCAGGTATGTGTTTCAATTGAATTGTGGCATGCATGCCAGATGGTAGGGAACAAATTGAAATCTTTGTGTGTTAGCTGATTACTACTTTGTGTTAGTGTGTTAGCCGTTTCAATTGAATTGGTATGTATTAGTGTGTTAGGTGATTGCTACTTTGTGTAAGGGACGGATCTGTGGTTATACCCTGGAATAAGAGAAATCAAATTTGAATCATGTTTTATGATAATGTAAAAACATCTGAATTGCTATTGGAAACATGTATAGTATAAATTTAGATTGCGGTATATCCATGAAACAAAGAAATAACAATGAGTTGGTCATAAGGATGCAGTAACCTTTACTAATGTTAAGATGTTTACTGTCAATTATTCATAACCTGATTCTATTTGCAATAGCCATTTGATGATATGTTCTTTAGATCGTTTTCCATGTTGAATCTGAAATGTAATAACCACATCCATTGTATAATTATTGCTTTGATGTCAAAAATGACAAATGGACATAATATATTACTTGATGTGGCGGAAACTAAGCAAATGGATAATTATGGTTCAATATTTAACCATGATTTAGTCGTCCTTTGACTGTTTGTTTGCCTTATGTTTGAAGTTTAAATTGGGTTGTCTTACAACAAGTTTATTCTGTTTTGAGAGATAACAAGTTTACTGAAAATATATTAACAGGTTTATTGAAAATTTTGGTAGATGGATGATTACTCGACCTTTTGGTTAATATTTTAATGGGCGATCCACCAAGTGGATGCATTTTAACTCACGCGTAGGGTCGAGTATCCATGCTTATTAGCTTTATCCAAATGTCTAATGCTCCTGCACTTAACCTTAGTAAAAAGCTGCTTTCTCTAGCAACTTTCCCTTACTTTGTAGCAGAGACTATAGTGTAAGTTGCACTACACAGTCTGCTTCAAAGTAACTGAAAGTTGCAAGTGAAAACAGTTTTTCCAAAGGTTAAGTGAGCGACATTCGACATTTGGATAAAGCTAATAAGCATAGATTACTGACCCTGCGTGTGAGCTAATATGCATCCACCTAGTGGATCACCCAGTAAATTCTTAATCAGAAAGTCGAGTATGTGTGTCATCCGAAGATGATGATTCGATATCTTTAGACGTTGAAGCAGGTATATATTATTTTATACTTATCTCTACGTAGTATCTTGCATATGAATTGAATGGACATGTTGTGTGCAAATGGACGATGCCTTACTAAAACCATGTCCATATGTATGTTTCTGCATATGGTAGTTTATTTGTTCCTTTTTGTGTGTATATATAGGAGGATGTTCTGTATGCTAGGGTACGAACTACTATGTTGCCGATCGACAACAGTTCAGGTGATTTTTGTTTTGGGTTTGCATTTTTAACGACTGACATTTCATTCATCTTTAAGACATATACTGATTGACTAAACAAACACATGGATGGGCCTTAAAGTGCTATTTTAGTTTCTTGTATTTTGACGTACACAAACACACTGATCGATTACCGGTGTACACAAACACACTGATCGACATGTACTGATCGACTACCGGTGTACACAAGCATACTGATCGACTACCGATGTACACAAATACACTAATCGATGGACTATAACTGATCAGCTGCTGGTGTACACAAACACACTGATAGACTACCGGTGTACGCAAACACACTGATCGACATGCACTTATCTTTGTATTCATGTTTGCATCTCAATCACAATGAGTTACAATGTCAATCTCCTGTCCAGTGAAGTATTTGTAACTTGTTCAATGAATTTATATGCAGTTCTGTTGGAGAAAACAGAAAAAATGGGGAGGTATTGGTGTCGACTAGTTTTATGTGCAATTAAGCATAAAATTACTTCTCTTTGCCTGTAGATTTTGGTGCTTTTTTGCTGCTGGAACTCAGGTTGTCCTTTTAAGCTTCTGCTTTAAATTAACTGTGTATATATAAATATTTATGCTATTATAAAACTTTAACAACATCAGCTAGCTTATTCTCATAATAAACTGCTTTGATTTACAGCAAACATGGACTTCATCAGCATGATCAGCACGTACGCGCAATCTTTCCGGCATCGACTGGAGTTTTATCAGGATGATATGTTTTACCTTTTTTTTATTAGTTCGTAATGTGATGAAAATCTTTGACAGCATATGTTTGTATGTACATTGTGTTGTTATGAAAATTTTTGTAATGCATTGAGTGTGTATATATGTATGTATGTGTATATATGTATGTATGTATATATATATATATATATAAATTGTGTTATTCCTGTGTATAAATTGTGGCAAATATACTTATGTTATGAAAAATATATGCTACAATTTCTATTTATATATATATATATATATATATATATATGATATATATATATATATACATGTGTGTATATATATACACACACATATAATTAGATACGGTCAAAGGCTGTGTCTGATTACACTTTAGATACGTCTAAGAGCCGTATGTTATTAGTAGTGAGGTACGGTTTATTGCTGCATCTAATAATTTAACGCGCCATTTTTTGATATGGCTAATTACCATGCCTAACTGCTTTAGATACGGCTAAAAACACGGCCTAATTAGCATATATGGTGCAGTGTAAGGAGAAAAATTACATGTTGGTTAGTTACTGTGATTCGGACTACGCTGGTGTATGGATCGAAGAAAATCAACTTCTGGATATGTCTTCACTCTTGGTGGTACAGCCATAAGTTGGAGATCGAGATTGCAAATCGTAGTTGCTTTATCCACTACAGAAGCGGAGTTGGTAGCTGCGGTAGAGGCAGCAAAGGAAGCACTCTATTTGAAGCGATTGTTGTGTGACTTGGGCTTTGAACATGATAGTGTTGATGTTCATGGTGATAGCCAAAGTGCTATTCATTTGGTGGTGAATTTGGCATTTAGCTCATGGATCAAGCATATTGAAGTGAGGGAGTCATTTCTAGTAGCCATGGACGAAGACAAGCAAGTATGCCTTCAGAAAGTGCACACAAAGGATAATGCGACATATATGTTCACTAAGGCATTGCCGATTGGGAAGTTCGAGCATTGCTCGAACTTAATTCGCTTGGAGAGGTGCTAGGTGCCACGGGGTGGCACGGTTAAGGGAGAAGCTTAGCCATGGATGAAGAAGAGTATTAGTGAAAGGTTGAAGTTCTATCTTCTGGGTATGTTTGTCTTTTGGTGAGACTAGTTTTGGAGTTGGATGTTTTTCAACACTTTATTAGCGGGTGGGGGCTTTGCCTGAACTCGTTAATGGAGTGCAATGAGGGGTTGCTGTGACAGCCCGCCAGAACCAGCTAACATTTCCCTCGAAATGCGTTGTGCTGACGTCCAACTAGTACGTGACGGTCGCCAAAGAAAGGAAAAGAAAGGAATTTGAACTAACAAGGAACCTGTAGAATGTCTCACAACACATGGAATAGCATATAATAATAACATACTTTGACATAAAACAGGCGAGACAATGCATAAGTTAAAAACTAAACATCATAGCAGCAGAAAATCCAAATACAGCTTATGTTCCACATCATCATTATTACAACTTTTGAAAACTGTCTCTAAAGCAAATAAGGAAGTTACACTACTAATGCCTAAAGTAGCGACCAGCAGCGACACAGGGAGAATATCTATATGTATCATACATGGGAGCCTCCTGCTCGTCTCCGGTACAACTACTCGTGCATACCACCTAACCTGTCTCTAGTCTGCCCGTTTAAGAGCACCCAGAGTAATAAGAAGAGACGTAAAACTCTAGGTCAGACAAAAGTCTGGTATGAGCGATAAGAAGCAAAACAGAATAATAACAGGTATACTAAACCATACCTGAACCTAGACCTACAACCAAAGAGTTAGCACAACATACCGTACAATACTCTAAGGTGCCACTAACATATGGTGTAAGGAATACAGGGGTGGGGGTGTGCATGACATAGTGATGGCAAACAATCAATCACAGCAACCATCCTCATATCTCTCACTTAGTGCGTAAAGCATACGATATCCACCACTTTGATCACCCTATTCCTTGCTATGATCACTCTGCCCCATGGAGTCGTAATGACACCACTGCACTGATCCATAGCCACTAATCGTTTTCTATGTCCACTCTGCCCCATGGAGTCATGATGGCTCCACTGCACTGGCTCATAGCCTTGCTATGATCACTCTGCCCCATGAAGTCATGACAACTTCACTGCACTGATCCGTAGCCCATATCTGTCTTTCTGTGGTGAATCAAAGCTATAGACGTCGATAACCCCTTAGCACACGTCCCGCAACAAAGTCTAATCATGAAGTCAACTCGTTGGTTCCCATCTGAATCCTGAGTTCTACTTCCCATTTAGACTACCTTTGCATCTCGGGTTTTGGTATCCTCCGGATCAGTTCGGGTCTCCTCCTCCTATCCGGTTCGGTTCGGGTCTCCTCCTCCTACCCGGTTCGGTTCGGGTCTTCGTCCTATCTGGTTCGGTTCGGGTCTCTTCCTCCTATTCGGTTCGGTTTGGGTCTCCTCCTCCTATCCGGTTCGTTTTGGGTCTCCTCCTCCTATCTGGTTCGGTTTGGGTCTCCTCCTCCTATCCGGTTCGGTTCGGGTCTCCTTCTCTCCTTCTCCTATCTCGTTCGGTTCGGGTGTCTTCCTCCTATTCGGATTGGTTCGAGTATCTTTCTCCTATCTGGATCGGTTCGGTTGTCTTTCTCCTATCCGGATCGGATCGGGTGTCTTTCTCCTATCCGGATCGGGTATCTTTCTCCTATCCGGATCGGATCGGGTGTCTTGCTCCTATCCGGATCGGATCGGGTGTTCCTCCTAACCGGTTCTGAAAATCTGCAACTTTTTCCAGCAAGCTATTTTCGCCAAGTGACGGCGTTTTCAACAATTCTAACCTTTCTATGACATCACAAAACATTCCAAACAACGGTAACAACATATGGAATCAATCAAAAACATTAAAACATCATTCACATGAAATATTTTAGATCAAATAGACCCAAAAAGCATGATTTTCCCCTCAATCCCCTTAATTATGACTTAACCATACAATTAGTAAAACATGTCCAAATTAATCCAAATTTTTATCAGAGCCCTGAAATAATATTTAAGAATTTTACAAATTTTTTCAGATTTTGCTCAGCCATAATTTCGCTAATTATCACTAATCACCCCTAATTAGCCGTAATTTGTGAAAAACAATGCAAATCACTCACCTTTGCCACAATTAAAATTTTCAGAACTGAAACATCGCTGATTTGGGTGAATATTGATGTCTAACATCGGATCTAACACTGATTTGGTGAAGATCTTTCTTGATTTGGCGTTGCTAAGCTTAATCCTTGATTAGAGAGCGATTTTGGATGATTTTAGAAGGTAGAGGCCATGGCTAGGATTAAGGAATAGTTTTAGACGGTTGAAAAATAAAATAAAATTTGTTTCCCTACTGTTCTCAACCTCCCTATAACCCTAATCCCGAAATGGGTTATGGGCCCTCTTGCTAATCAACCTGATTAGGCTTGGTTAAGCTGTTTTTCACCTTCTAAACTTTGTTTCAGCCATATCTCCCAAACGGTGAGTCCGTTTGGCTAATGTGACCACTCTACAGAATTGTATACCATCATCCGAAGCCAATGAAAGTGATTTCAGGTCAAAACTCCTTTCCAATCAAAAGTTATGGCAAAAACAAGATTAGCTAGGGGCAAAACGGTCATTTAAAAATTAGCAAAAATCATGAACATGGGAAATGACCCCAATAGTCGTTCCCCAAATTTACATGACCATACGACTTCATACGAAAAATAAATAAATATTCTACGATCTTCCGATGCATAGAACACGGGGCGTTACATTCTCCCCCCTTAGGAAATTTCGTCCCCGAAATTCCTTAAACAAAACATAAAAAGGGTCCCGCATGCCTACCAATCATTTACAACAATCAACGTACAAAACAAACAAACAAGTCTATCCTAGCATGCGGAAAACTAAATCGCAAGTAAAATCTTACCAGGCAAAGAGTTCTGGATACGCCTTCCTAATACTCTCCTCTGTCTCCCAAGTACAGTCATTTTCATCCTCGTGCCACTGAATCTTTACTAGTTTCACTGCTTTCCTTCGAAGTTGTTTCGTATCGTGCTCGACAATACGAATCGGCTTGCGGTTCCCAACCGCCTCGGGTTCTACTTCGATATCATCCAACTGATCCGGTGAAATAGCCACATCGGGGTCTTGCACGAATTTCCTTAACAGGGAAACATGAAATACGTAGTGAACTCCTGCCGTCTTGTCTGGTAATTCAACTTTATACGCCAAATTCCCAACTTGCTCAAGAACAGGGAATATACTAATAAATCTTGGTGCTAACTTTCCTCTCCTTCCAAATCGAATCACATTCTTTAATGGAGAGATCTTGACAAATACTTAGTCACCAACGGAGAATTTCAATTCTCTTCTTCTCCTATCAGCATAACTCTTCTGTCTATCTTGAGCAACCTTCATTCGTTGTTGAACAAACTTGATCTTTTCTGATGTTTCTCTTATCATATCTGGTCCAAGCACAAACTTCTCACCAGTTTCTAACCAACAAGACAGTGAGTTGCGCTGTCTTCCGTACAAAGCTTCAAATGGAGCCATACCAATACTGGATTGATAGCTATTATTATATGTAAACTATAATAGATGCAAATGGTCATCCCATGATCCACCAAAATCCAATATGCAAGCTCTCAAGAGGTCTTATAATATACGATTCACCCTCTCTGTTTGACCATCAGTTTGAGGATGATACGCGGTATTGAGATATAATTCTGACCCTAGAGCCTCTTGTAAGCTCTTTTAAAACCCACTAGTAAACAACGGGTCTCGGTCACTCACAATGCTTTTGGGTACTCCATGAAATCTCACTACCCATTTCATATACAGTTCTGCCAACTTAGCTGCCGTTCTATTCGACTTGACGGGTATAAACTTCGCACTCTTGGTTAATCGGTCCACAATCACCCAAATGCTATCATAACCCGATCTAGTCCTTGGTAACCCATCAATAAAATCCATTAAGACTTGTTCCCATTTCCATTCGGGGATTTCTAATGGTTGCAACAAACCATTAGGCTTCTTTTGCTTAGCTTTAACTCGTTGGCAATTCATGCATTTGGATATAAACTTCCCAACATCTCTTTTCATTCCTTCCCAGTAGTAGGTATGTTTCATGTCTCGATACATTTTGTTACCACCGGGATGTAGGGTCAGCTTTGAGTGATGACACTCTCTAAGCACTTCATCTCTCAATCCATTCTTGGGTACAACTAACCTTCCATTCTTTCGAAGCCATCCATCTCGATCAAGCCTATACTTGTTCATCTCCTCGTCGATACCCATCTCTAACTTGGAGATGATTTCTAGTAGATTAGGATCATCCCTCTAATTGGAACCAATCCGCTCAATCAATGTGGGTCTGATCATCAAACTCGCTAACATAGCTGGATCCTATTCGCACTTTGGTCTGAAATCGTACCCCGCGATATACTCTAGTTGCTTCCACTCAAGGAACATAGCCCCTAAATTGGCATGTCTTCTACTCAATGCATCAGCTACCGCATTTCCCTTTCCTGGTGTATATGCGATATCGAAATCGTAGGAAGCCAAGAATTCTAACCATCTTTGCTATCGGAGATTTAGATCCTTGTGAGAGAAGAGATACTTTAACGATATATGATCGGTAAACAACACAAATCTTTCTCCCAAGAGATAATGTCTCCACATCTTCAGCGCGAACACGATCGCTGCCAACTCCAAGTTGTGGGTAGGGTATATTTTCTCATGCGGTTTCAGTTGCCGACTTGCATAAGCTACAACCCTACCTCCTTGCATCAACACAACACCTAATCCGGTACCACATGCGTCCATGTATACTGTCATCTCTTCATTCCCTTTAGGAATGACTAACGCTGGTGCACGCGTCAACTTTTCCTTTAGATTCTTGAATGCATTTTCACACCTTTCGTCCCAAACGAAAGCTTGATTCTTCTTGGTCAACTGAGTCAACGGTGCTGTTATCTTGGAAAAGTCCTGGATAAACTTACGATAATATCCGGCTAACCCCAAGAAACTTCTTATGTCTGTTGCATTCTTGGGCGTAGGCCAATCTTGTACCGTAGCCACCTTCGCAGGGTCCACGGCAATACCATTCTCTGAAACAACATGGCCCAAGAATCTCACTTCCCTCATCCAGAAGTGACACTTAGAAAACTTTTCTTTCAATTGGTGTTTTCTCAACACCTCCATCACTACTCTAAAATGCTCCTTATGTTCTTCCTCTGTCCTCGAGTAGACCAAAATATCATCCACGAACACAAGAACAAACTTATTCAATTGATCCCTAAATACCCTATTCATAAGATCCACAAAATATGCTGGTGCATTGGTCAACCCGAATGGCATGACCAACCACTCATAGAATCCAGTCGGCATTTGAAATGCCGTTTTAGCTATACTCTCAGCTTCCACTCTAAGCTGATGAAAACCTGTTGTGAGATCCAACTGAGAGAACACCCTCGCTCCACTCAACTGATCAAACAAATCATTTATCCGCGGTAGAGGATACTTATTCTTCCTCGTCACCTTATTCAGCTCGCGGTAGTCCACACACAATCGAAGGGAACCATCAGCCTTGGTAGCAAACACAACTGGTGCTCCCCACTCGTAAACACTTCTTCTGATAAACCCCTTCTTCAAAAGATCGCTCACTTGCACCCCGAGCTCTCGCTGCTCCCTTGGTGCCATACGACGAAGTGGCATCACTATAGGTCTGACATCTTTCACCAAATCAATACGGAACTCAATCTCTCGGTGTAGTGGAAGTCCGGTCACTTCCTCGAAGACGTCCGGATACTGGCCAGCCACGGGCACATCTGACAACTCATCATGTGGGATGTCAAGGGAATTTAGAAAACTAGCCATTACTCCATCACTAGGTAGACCACAAACACTACCCTCCACCCATCATCCGCTCTAACTGTCACCAAAAAGCCCTCACAGTCTACCACCACCCCATATCTTTGGAGCCAATCGACTCCCAAAATAATGCCAAACCCAGTAAAGCCCAAAACAAAGCAATCACAAACGAACATGCACCCATGACTCGATAAGACCACATTACGGCAAATCATGCTAAGGCTAGTCGAACCACCAATCGGGTTCGTCACTACTAAAGGTCTATCGATAATCTCGGGTTCCAATCCCAACCTATCTACCAGGTCACTAGATATGAAGGAACTGGAAGCTCCGGTATCAAACAACACTCTAACTGGAACATCATAAACAGAAGGCATACCTTAAATAACAACATTCTTTCCTTTCTCCACCGCAGTTGGGGCATTCGACGAAGAAGGAACAACATTGATAGCATATGCTTTCACAATCTGCTTCTCTTTAGGGGGTTGCGGACACTTATCCTTGTGATGTCCCACTTGGCCGCAGTTAAAACACTTCATATCCGATGGCTTGGCCCGACACTCTTTGGCATAGTGGCCCTTCTTACCACAGCTGAAGCGCTCAACATCTTTCTTATCCTTTTTCTAGCCATCCTTGGTCTGATTCTGCTTTCTCTTATTTTGAGAACCATTCTTGCCTCCACCGCTTGCTTGCGGCTTTGGGTCTTATGCAGACGCAACCTCAATCTTCGACTTAGGGTATAGACTTTCTGATCTCAAAGCTTTCCCCACAATCAATTCAAACGTCTCATCGATATGTTTTATAATCCTTTCCCCCAAGTACCCATCCAAGCCAGTTATGAACTCGTTCTTCTTCTTGGCAGTGTCGATAAGGGATAATCCATACTTCGATAAAGTATCGAACTCAGCAATATACTCCGAGACTGATCTACCATTCTGTTTAAGCTCCAAGAACTTCCTAAACAATTATGATTTCTGAGAAGCTGGGATAAACTTATCACTGAATCAGGCCTTAAACTGACCCCACGTGTCTTGATCCTCTGGAGCAGCTGCCTTAATAGCATTCCACCAATTCATCGCCCATCATTGCAGCTGACGGGATGCTAGCTTTCTCTTCATCGCATCCTCGATACCCAAGTCTTCGAAGATACGCTCACAGCTATCCAACCAATCCTGAACATCCGTAGCCGACTCTGTTCCGTGGAACGGCTTCCCACTAAGGCTAGTGTAATCCTTGCATAGCTTGGCGAAATCGGACCTAGGCACCTGCACCGCTGCACCACCACCATTTGCAGCATTGGGAACTGCTCCTTGAACATTTCTAAGCATCTCCCTCATGAAGTCAGTGAACATCGTCCTTATATCAGGAGCATTCCCACTATTAGCTCCTCTACCAGTACCCCTCGTATGTCGGCTCATCATTCAATCTATAAAGAGAAACTATTAGCCATCTCTTCAGTGGTGCCAGTGCAATGCGACTCCATCCTTAGATGTACTAATAGTATATATATAACTTTTGAAAACCAAAATATAACAAATACGCGCTCTCATATATGTACTATCTCTCCTTGGTGCCTTTCCCTAGGTTAACTACGCAACCTAGAGCTCTAATACCAAAAGTGACGGCCCGCCCAGACCAGCTGACATTTCCCTCGAAATGCGTTGTGCTGACGTCCAACTAGTACGAGACGGTCGCCAAAGAAAGGAAAAGAAAGGAATTTGAACTAACAAGGAACCTGCAGAATGTCTCACAGCGAATGGAATAAAATATAATAATAACATAAAATATAATAATAACATACTTTGACATAAAACAGGCGAGACAATGCATAAGCTGAAAACTAAACATCATAGCAGCGGAAAATCCAAATACAACTTATGTTCCACATCATCATTATTAAAACTTTTAAAACTATCTCTAAAGCAAATAAGGAAGGTACACTACTAATGCCCAAAGCAGTGACTAGCAGCGACACAGGGAGAATATCTATATGTATCATACGTGGGAGCCTCCTACTCGTCTCTGGTACAGCTACTCGTGCAAACCACCTAACTTGTCTTTAGGCTGCTCGTTTAAGAGCACCCAGAGTAATAAGAAGAGACATAAAACTCTGGGTCAGACAAAAGTCTGGTATGAGCGATAAGCAGCAAAACAGAATAATAACAGGTATACTAAACCATACCTGGACCTGCAACCAAATAGTTAGCACAACATACCGTACAATACTCTAAGGTGCCACTAACATATGGCGTAAGGAATACGGGGGTGGGGGTGTGCATGACATAGTGATGGCAAACAATCAATCATAGCAAACATCCTCACATCTCTCACTCAGTGCGTAAAGCATACGATATCCACCACTTTGATCACCCTATTCCTTGCTATGATCACTCTGCCCCATGGAGTCGTAATGACACCACTGCACTGATACATAGCCACTAATCGTTTGTTATGTCTACTCTGCCCCATGGGGTCATGATGGCTCCACTACACTGGCTCATAGCCTTGCTACGATCACTCTTCCCCATGAAGTCATGACAACTTCACTGCGCTGATCCGTAGCCCATATCCATCTTTCCGTGGTGAATCAAAGCTATAGACGTCGATAACCCCTTAGCACACGTCCCGCAGCAAAGTCCAATCATGAAGTCAACTCGTTGGTTCCCATCTAGATCCTGAGTTCTACTTCCCATTTGGACTACCTTTGCATCTCGGGTTTTGGTCTCCTCCGGATCGGTTCGGGTCTCCTCCTCCTATCCGGTTCGGGTCTCCTCCTCCTATCTGGTTCGGTTCGGGTCTTCGTCCTATCCGGTTCGGTTTAGGTCTCCTCCTTCTATCTGGTCCGGTTCGCATCTCCTCCTCCTATCCGATTCGGTTCGGGTCTCCTTCTTCTATCCGGTTCGGTTTGGGTCTCCTCCTCCTATCCGGTTCGGTTCGGGTCTCCTTCTCCTATCCCGTTCGGTTCGGGTGTCTTCGTCCTATCCGGATCGGTTCGGGTGTCTTTCTCCTATCCGGATCGGTTCGGGTGTCTTTCTATTATCCGGATCAGATCGGGTGTCTTTCTCCTATCCGGATCGGATCGGGTGTCTTGCTCCTATCCGCATCGGATCGGGTGTTCCTCCTAACCGGTTCTGAAAATCTACAACTTTTTCCAGCAAGCTATTTTCGCCAAACAATGGCGTTTTCAACCATTCTAACCTTTCTATGACATCACAAAACATTCCAAACAGTGGCAACAACATATAGAATCAATCAATAACATTAAAACATCATTCACAGGAAATATTTTAGATCAAATATACCCAAAAACATGATTTCCCCTTAATCCCCTTAATCATGACTTAACCATACAATTAGTAAAACATGTCCAAATTAACCCAATTTTTTTTCAGAGCCCTAAAATAATATTTAAGAATTTTACAAATCTTTCTAGATTTTTCTCAGCCATAATTTCGCTAATTATCACTAATCACTCCTAATTAGCCGTAATTAGTGAAAAACAATGCAAATCACTCACCTTTGCCACAATTAAAATTTCAGAACTGAAACTTCGCTGATTTGGGCGAATATTGATGTCTAACAACGGCTCTAACACTAATTTGGTGAAGATCTTCCTTGATTTGGCGTTGCTAAGCTTAATCCTTGATTAGAGAGCGATTTTGGATGATTTTAGAAGGTAGAGGCCATGGCTAGGGTTAAGGAATAGTTTTAGACGGCTGAAAAATGAATAAAATTCGTTTCCCTACTTTTCTCAGCCTCCCCATAACCCTAATCCCGAAATGGCTTATGGGCCTCTTGTTAATCACCCTAATTAGGCCCGGTTAAACTGTTTTTCACCTTCTAAACTTTGTTTCAGCCATATCTCCCAAACAGTGAGTCCGTTTGGCTAATGCGACCACTCTACGGATATGTAAACCATCATCCGAAGCCAATAGAAGTGGTTTCAGGTCAAAACTCCTTTCCAATCAAAAGTTATGACCGAAACAAGATCAGCTAGGGGCAAAACGGTCATTTAAAAATCAGCAAAAATCATGAACATGGGAAATGACCCCAATAGTCGTTCCCCAAAGTTACATGACCATACAACTTCATACGAAAAAGAAATAAATATTCTACGATCTTCCGATGCGTAGAACACGGGTCGTTACGGTGGCTTTGTCGGAACTCATTGGGAAAACATTCAAGCTTGACGAAGGTAGATATGATGATAGTTGGAGCTATCGGTTACAACTAATGGTATGGTTACCATTAGGTCATGGAGTTGGAGATAAGTGATTTTGCATCAAGGTGAAGTGTTAAATTTGGTGATGCTAAATTAATGGGAGGAAATTTTCTTATGGAAAGAAAGGATAGATAACTTGGGTGCCAAGTTTAATTGGAGGTCAAGAAACTTGGGCATGAAGTAATAGATAATTTGGGTGCCAAGTTTACTTGGAGGCCAAGAAACTTAGGCATGAAGTAATCGGTGTTATAAAAGGGGCCTAAAGGGGAGAAGGAAAGGCAATTGAATTGAATTCAATTCATTCATTCTATCTCTCATTCAAGTTTTAGAGATTTCTAAGCTAATTCTATTTTCTTCAATTCTTTATCTTCTCAAATAAAATTCTTAAGTGAATTGAGTGACCGTTGTAATCAATCTCTTGTACTCTTCATTGGTGATTGAGTTTTTGCTATTGCCCATTTATTTCTCTTGTGTGGTGCTTGTGATTGGGTTTTGGATTGGGTTGAGATTGTCTTTTATATTGATTGGTTGTTTTTATACGTTTACCACGATCTTGTCTTCTGCTAATTTGGGGTTATTTTTATTGGAGCAGTATTGAATCATAATTTCTCGTCAACACAATCAAAGTGCCATAAATAACAGCATTCGGCTCCACATTTTCATTTTTCATCTCCTCCCACAGTTCCTCGGCTCTTCGGATTTTACGTTCTCGGAACCATCCATGCAAGAGGGTATTATAGCACTTGAAATCTGGTGACCAACCAGGGTTGTTCTTTTTATGCAGCTTGATGTAACGAGCAACAAACTTAGGTTGGTGCTCCTTGACGAGGGTGCCTATGAGCACAATGAAGGGGTCGTAGTTGTTCGCATTGAGCTGGGAGTTGGGGATATTCTCGGAAATGTAGCTGAAAGCGTGGTAGGCCTCATCGGGCATGTGAGCCCTGGCATAATGGCGGATGAGGAGAGAGAAAGATGGGGGAATCGAATAGAGTGTATGCTTTTAGTTGGGACCAGACGGCCGAAAAGGAAGGAGGGTTGATTTTCAAGAGAGAGGAGATTGTTGAGGTTAAATCGTCTGATGATGATGAAAAATTATAGCTACGATTTAGGGTTTTGGGGGTGGATGAAGTTGAAGCAGAGATAGGATCCGTTGCAGATGAAGAAACTGCGGCGGGGAAGGTGATGAAGCACGCAGTGGAATAGTATAGAGGCAAATTGGTTGATATCGATGAAGGAAGGAGAAGAGATTGAAAGAGTAGGGCGGAAGAAGGAAATACAAGTATCTTTTTCATTACGGAGCAATTTATTGTGTTTTTTCTGTGGTTACAGGGCGCATCTGTCTACTGGTCATTTAACTGCATATCGCTTACACTCTAAAACGTCTAGGAGGAAGGTTTCTATTTTTATTTTATTTTTTTATCCTATTAAAAAAATTGAGTATCTCTAACCAAAATAGCCCTCTCATAAAAATAAATTATAGCTTGTCCACCCTTTTTATTTTCAACTTAATTCTTTTTAACTCGGTAACATTTTTTATCCCTTATTGATGTTTAGTAAACTTTTTCCATGAAACTGTCAAACTCTAATAAGATTGAATCAAATGAGGAAGAAAATAGATTAATTCTCACGTAAGAAAGTTTACATATTGTTCTACAAAATAGTACGAAGGTACTTTTTTATGTTTTATTTACATTAGGCTTTAGTGAAATATTGTTTAGGGAATTAGGGTTTAATAAACTAGGGTTAAATCTATAAAAGAATCACATTGATCAAACATGCAATGTTGACATCAAAAATGGTTCAACATCCCAAAATTATGTGAATAGAGAAATAAAATGAAAAAATAAATGAAAAACGTGGAAACAACAATTTATAATGATTTGAGTTGAATATGCCTACGTCCACTTGACAATATTCACTAATTCCACATTACTTTGACGATTACAACGCTTAAGATTGCTTGAATCCCGAGTACAAATGAATGCAACATGTAAATAATGTTAAAAGTGGAAGAAGCATCCTCGTTGTTATCTCCTAGAGAAGTATTCGTATAGGAGTTCCTGTCTGGCTCGTCATGGCACTTGGTGGGATCTATTGGAGTAGTTGAAGCAATGGAAATCATGCAACAAAGTAGTGGAGATCGTGGCCACATAAGCCACGTTGTTAGGCTCGGGTCGGCATGTCTTGATTTTGGCATACGTCATGCCGAGTTGGAGGGCTATCTTGATGTTGGCATCTAACACGGTCGAGTAAGAGATATCGACCCGGGGAGGCCATGGCGAGGACACTGAGTAGTAGGAAGGACGACCTGCATCAACCCACTTGAAATAGGCCTAAATTTCGATCTAAAATGGCCAATCGAAACTTAGAGCCATTCTAAACGGATCGTTGGTTTCTATAAGGAAATGGTATACTAGATATAATAAAGCATACTCAAACAAATTCAAAATCTCACACAGCGAAAGAGATAAAATATAATAACTTAAAATAGGTAACAGGAGTGCCTCCTACTCTGTCAGAGAGCTCCAAAGGTGAATTAAAGTCACCACACATAATCCAAGGATGTGTGTGTTGCCTAAGGGCAGGAAGCATTTGAAAGAAAAAAGTACTTCTAGCATTTCTTGTGTTATGTGCGTAAATCAAGGTAAAGTAATACGAGGTGGTAGAAGGAATATAGATATTGTGACAGTGTAAGTGTTGACTTGAAGAGGTTATAGTGGTAAATTAATGTATAGTATGGTCAAATAAGAGTAAGATCCTACCATAGCATGCATCATTCAAATTATGTAAAAAAATCCAGTTAGAATTAATATACCTTGCTGCTCTCAATGTTAGCACTTCATTAAGCTTTGTTTCTAATATAGCAAGAGCAGAAAGATTGTATTTTTTGATAAATAACTTACATTGATCCAACTTCATGTCTTGATGAGAACCCCTACTATTCCATACGCGAATGTTTTACTGCATTGCGAGACTCTGAAAGTTTGTTACATAAGCTTGCCTTAGATCTCGTCAATATCTGATTAGTGTCCATTGTTATGGAACTAGAGGTAGAGCCACTATGAAGATCTTTTCGGCTTTCTTTGGGTCATACAAATGAGATTCAGTTGGTTCTTTATGCCCTGGGGTGGTGTGATATTACTGTATGGTTGTGGATTGCCTTCTTTTTGTTTACCAATCTTGTTTAAGGTTGGTGTAGTATCTGGAAAATTAAGTTTTTCTTTGTTGTTTTCTTCTTGAAATGCTGATTCCAAAACAGAATTTTCAACTGTTCAATTGCTTTGTCACCATTTGAAGTCAATCCACTCATAGAAGGTAAGGCAACTATCAATTCAGGATGTAAATCAAGTTGGTGATCGACCTCATTGCTGTCATCAATTTACATGGTAGGAACATGGTCACTGCTACTAACATTAGTTTGCTTTGCTTTATCAATCACCATGTCTATATCTGGTTGAACATCTTGACCAAATTTAGAATTCATGACCTGGTCCTCATTGCTCACATTATTATCTGAATTCACCACCATTGTTGTGCCTTCCTTGCTATTTTCCATGCTTACTTTACTTGACACGTTGTTATTGCCTTGATGGTCATTGTTCATATCTTGTAAATTATCAAAACTGTTGCGAATGGTAATGTCACCACTACTAATATCATCTTGCTTTTATTTACTTGAAATGTCCATAATTATTCTTTCCTTCACCTTATTGCTAACTGCATGTTGTGTTTCATTAAAGGGAATTTCTCTTTCCTCCATTTTTCTTTCTTCAGGAATAGGTATGACTCCTTTTCTTTTTTGCCATTGTGTCTTCCTTGCAGTAGTAAACTCACCAAATGTATGTTTGCTTTTGTGATTTTTGAAGGTAATATTCTTCTTATTATGCTCTACTTTCTGCAAAGGGTGAATTTTAGAGTAGGTGCTTTCCTCTGTGTGGAACTTTTACTTTTCTTTTCCTGAACCTGCTGACATTGCTCTATGTTACTTCTAGGAATATTTATTTCAAACTGTTATTTAGAATTCTGATTCCCAACTTGTATTGGGTTTTTAACAACATTTTGTCTTTGATTCACTCCTGAAACAACATCACAATTATCCAGGAAATGACCAAACACTTTGCAACCAGTACAAACCAATGGCTTCCATAAGTAGTTCATTCTAATTCGTTGTGTCCTACCATCAGGAATAGTAAACAAAAGAAATTCAGTTATCTCTTTATCAAGCTTTATCTCTATCAAACATTTAGCATACTCCAACCTTTCAATCTTCTTAGTCATCTCATATACACAAATAAGTTTGCCTAATTTGCAGGCTAGTCAGTTAATACCGGGATGGGACCATGCTAATAATGGCATATTGGAGAATTGAACCCATATTGGTACAGCCTTAACCGATCTGCACACATTACTCATTTGTGGATCCTAGGGTTTAATAATAAACAACTTATTCCTCATCGGATATCTCATCATTTTTTTTTCTTGTCCTCAGCGTTAGAAAACTGAAACAAAAATATAACACCATCAGACTTAACTTTGAAAGAACCTTTCAGTTTCTATAGGGATTTGACTTTTTCACTACAGCAGTAAATGAAAGTGGTGCATCCAAAAAGAAACCAACAAATGATTCCTTCCATACATTTGTACCCGCATTAATTGTAGCTTCTGTGTGCTTTATTGCTTCACTAGAGAAAGAAGGTATCATTTCAATAGGCTTGTACTTCCCCGCATTACGAGGTAAGTGCTGAAAAAGAGAAGTCCAACGCCTTTGACTCTCAAGCAAGCAAGATTCTTGAGAAAAGCTGGAAAAGAAGAAGAAGAGGTCAGAGTATCAAGTGGTACAGGTGGTAGCGGTGGAGGAGGATCACCGATAGAAGAATCGGTATTGAGGCTCGAGGAGGAAGGCGTAGATGAAGTAATCACAACAGGAGTCACCATGGATATTACTGTTAGAATTGTCTTTTTTACATATTAACAAATAACAATTAAAAATGGATAAAAAACAATATTAACATAAAACTTACAACCTAGATCTGATTTGATTATCTTAACAATAAAATATAAACAAAAGTGCCATATATCCAATATACATATATAATTCCTATTTTGGATCAGATTCACTTTTTGTGTACGTTTGTATGTAAAACATTAATACTTGAATATTTTGTAAACAGTATGTTCAAATACTCTATTTAGAAAAATTGAGATTTAACCTATTCAAATCTACAATAAATCCAAGTCTTAACCTTTTACAACAAAAACGTGCATATGGATTTACAAAATAATGAAATAAGATAAATCTGACCATAATAGAGAATTACACAACACCAACATGTTTCTCTTTTATTATTTCAACCATCCAAACTCATATATACAAACTGATTGTTCATTTTCGCAAGCACAATAAAAACATAGGGAATTTGGAGGGTATTTAATATGATGTTTTCATATATATATATATATATATATATATATATATATATCTGAATTCCCTTTGGCGTATAGATCCAAATTTATGCTACGAAACAAAGAAAATAGCAAACTGATGTCATTTCCACTCACAGTACCAAAAAGGAAAAAATAGTGGAAATCGGAATGTTGTTTGCTTTTGGATCCAATCCTTCGTACAAAACAATATCCAATTCTTGTTACTCTATATATAAAGATATTAGAGTCTTATATATAAATCTTTTATATTCCATAATATAAATCTAAATATAATCCTAAATCAAAACAGAGAAGAAATGAAACATAAATTAAGGATCTAGAAGGAAACCTAAACTTTTCTCTGAAATTCTAATGGCAAAATGGGGGTGTGAAGAAGAAAATAGATTAGGGTTTAGGATGGGTTTGGTAGGTGGTATATATAGTTGCAAGTGTTAATAAGGACTATAGGATTGAAAAGATTTAATCCTAGTTGTCCGTGTTTGTAAATTATATTAAAAGAACCTACAAAAGCATGTTTCCCCACCAAAATACACTAGGAGCGGTTAACCACTCCCTACAAGGGTGGTAGATACTAGCGGTCGACACCCCTTAAAGGAAGCGGCCGACCACTCTAGTTCAATTTTTCCTAGGAAGACTTATTTCCTGGTTGTTTTCAATTTTATTAAATATTAATTAACTGATTGGTAACCTTCCTTAAGTTGATTATTCTTATCCCCTACTATATGTATATACACACATAATTCAAATTATCATTGAATATTCTTTTCATGCCAATTAATATATATTTATATTCCATATATTTATTTATCCAGTATGAATTTCAAATATTGTGTGTAAATAATTCACGTATAACTTATTTTAATCATAACTTCTTCATACGGACTCCGTTTTCAGCAAATAAAATATGTGAACGGATCAGATTGTCGCCATGAATGCAATAGTAATACTTTCGTGGCATAATTGTAGATTTTAGAAATTCTAATTTTCAGCCCATAAATATTTTATTAATTTATTATTTTTAATACTTAATTAAATTATCTATATCTATTTAAGCTATATTTTTACGGGATGTTACATTCTTCCCCCCTTAAAAGAGATTTCATCCCGAAATCTTTTTGAGGGAGAAAAAATGTAACTCGCTTTAAACAATCATGTTATACACCCATGTTATTTTATAAACATCTATAACTCATAGTGATTATGTACTGTAGACTTGCTAAAGTAAGCTCAGTCCTAGCGTGTATGTGTAATAAGTGGTGTCGGATGTATGCAAAACTCCCTAACATGCATTGAATTTCTATATGAGTGTATGATGCATTTGTGTTGCAACCATCTCCTATAATCCCATCTAGCATCCACAATGCAACCATAGAATTTTAAATTTTCAAGAGGCTACAAAATTTAAAATTTTCTCGCCTTCTCTCGAATTTTCTTCCTTATGTACTCGAACCAATCTAACTAAATATTGTGGAGTCTCAAAATCTCATGCTCCAAAATATCTATGATGGCATGAGACTCCCATGGTTTGTCTTTGTCTCCATTTCTTGATTAGGCCTTACCAAAATTTTTTTGTACATTGAAGATACTTTAACAAATATAAATACATAATGGGCACTTATCACCAATAATATATGTTATCCCCTATCTTTGGGAAAGCCCAAAATATAATACCGACACTCTACTCTTTACAAGAGGCCTAACCCTATTATACTTTTCCCAAAGTCTAATCACAAATTTGGTTTGAGTAGAAATTTGTCAATGGTTATTCCATTAACACCTTGGTATTTAAGATATCCTCTTGGAAATTCTTCAAGAGCACCCACTAATTACCAAAAAGACAACTATACTACTCCTAAAAATAAATATTATTCCTACTGTCTAAGAGATCCAATATCCAAATCTCCTTCTTATTCCAAATCTCTGGTCGTCTTCAGTTTGTCCTTCAGTCTTGGAATGCGATGTAACTCAAAAACTAAAAATTTCTTAAACCAAATTTTCTAGAACTAATGTTCTAGTCTATAGTAATAATTAGGATATTTTATAATGACCCAATTTGTTGGAACTTAAATTCCATTAAAAGGTCTTTTGCTACAATTTCCAAAAAAAATTCCCAAACAATGATACTGACATATTTAAAATGACAAAAAATGGGTATTTCCTTATTTTAAATGGATAATATAATCTCCATGTTAATACGTAAAATTACACATCACTTCCTTTTCATTTTCAAGCATATTTCTTATAATTTCAAATATAGTTTTTTTGAAAAACAACAAAAGGGCTAATTTATAAAAATTAAGTAAATACCCTTAAGAAAATCAAACACAGTCTTATTCTAACTAGAATGGCTAATACAAATCCAGTTCTTAAGCATATTCCTTATTCTCAGGCTTAAGTTCTTATTCTTGAGGGTGACATTTTCTAAGCCTAAACTTCTTCTGCACTAAATATTCCAAAAATCACTAGAACTTACACTTCTTCCTTGCAGGCTACAAATCGAATTATGTTATTGACTTCCAAATCTCGTAGATAGCAGATCGCTAAGCTAAGTATCCCCATGAAATCCTTTCTTACGTGTTTATCTTAATATTTAATAAGGGTTTCAAATCCCAACATCACAGGCATAAATAAGGATCCATTACTTATACCACTTTATACCCTTATCTAATCAATATGGGGGACCATTAGTGATCATAGCTTAAAAATATTTTTTTGGAAGTTCTATCCAACAATTACATGGTTTAAATGGTGCTGAGGTCTAAATACCTTTATTCCAACTTCTTTTGATGCCAATCCATAGCTTCAAAAAAAATTCACCTTTGCCGTTCTCATGATTTTGGTCAATCCATTCTCAAAACCGGACCATTCCATCAATACTTAACTTTTCAAGCTCTTTTATGCGTGAAAATATATCCATTTTCTCCAAACCAATTTATTTTTCTAAATCAGTCCCCAAAATCCTCTTTTAGTTAAAAATTTATTACCCATTAAATTTGCAATTAATGAACCTTTCTCTGAAATCGCGACTTACGGTAAGTTGCAATACACTTATTATATATTGTTAAGCGCTAAAAACAATTGAAAACGTACTAATTCCTAGACTAAACTATCTAGGACAATCTAAATTACAACTAACACTTGATTCTAGAAATACTATACCTCACCATCCTTTGAAATAGAAACTTCTGGGACTGACACTGGAACTTTTAGAGTAGGTTGTGCAACTTATCATTGCCTAGTCCTATAGCCTTATTCTAACTTACCTAATCGGCTACCCTTATTACTCCAAAGTTGTCACTTTTTATAAGGTGATTTTTTTTTAGTGATTACAGAAGATATATTCTTTTGAACATTATTATATCTGTATTATTCTTCAACTTGTACAAATTCAAAACAGGTACTTAATATCTTGTTAACACCTAAGATGTTAAAATTTTATGAGGATTTAATGCTTACTGAGATAATACATGTCTTTAATAAAACAACCTTTATTTACAATTTATTAAAAATGTTAAATTAAGGATTCAAATGCTCGTTCTTAAATGTTAACTTCAATGTTTTAAGTAAGAGCAGAAATGCTTTTGTTAAACACTCGACTTTATTAACTATTTAGATGTCATCCATTGTAACATCCCAGAATTTTTACTAAGTTTGATTTGGATTATTATTTATATAAATTTTTTGGATTTTCTGAATATAAATGATTTTTTTAGGTTTGAATATAAATTTTTATTTTGAATAAGTATCTTGTTTTATTTTATATGATTTTTACATAAGAGAACTTATTTTAAAAGTTATATTTAATTTATAAGATTTTTCTTTTAAGTAATAATATTTCTAATTTTGATAATATTGATTTATATGAATTTGGCAAAGGATACTTTATTTTTAAAAGATTTCACAAGAATGATTTTATTTTCTTTAATGATGTTTATAGAATATATTAAGAATTTATTTTAAACCATTTTTTGTATAAATTTTTGGTAAAGTGTATGTATATAATATATTTGATGAATAATATAGATAAGTATTTTCTTTAAAAGTTATGTTTTGATTTATCTTAAGTAATATGATGGTTACGTTTTGGCCACATTTATAGGTGTTACAAAAGTGTTGCCAACTTAAGCTACTTTAATAATCCCTTAAGATAAGGATCAATGATGAGTTGTCTTCATGCATGTCATTAGCACCATGAGATGATCCATATGTCTTCTTAGTTGTCATCATGCATGAAGATGATTTCTATTGAAATTCCATGTGTCCTTGAACAAATTGTCTAAAATAACCTTGAAACCATCCTATATAAAGAGAGCATAAGCTCCATTTTCCTTCACACTTCAGTATTATCAAAAAATTCTGGTTCCTCACGTCGCTTACTCCCTGTTGTTCATCCTCTGTTTTCTTTCTCCACTTACAGTGAATAACTTATACCATGTCCTCTTAATCAAAAAAAATCAACATCTCTCAATCCAATCGCTTTTGGCCAAATGATCAACATGAATGTTGTTCGTATCATTGTTTGTGATTTTTAGAAAGTGACGGATTTGAATTTCACTGGTTAATGGAGGAGATATCTTAGATTTACTGAGAATGTAGAAATGGGTTCAATGAACTTCAAAAAATCAAATCTCTCAATCCACTTCAAATCGCTTGACACCATCTACGCCATTACGATCAGTAGAACACGTAGTATTTTTAGTGCGAAATTGATTCGATTCCGTGGCGATGATTGGGATTGTTCAAAACCATGGTTAAGGATTGATGGAGAATCTTGCAACGATAGGAGAATTGGTGAGTGGAGTTACGATGAGAATGGAGAGAGCTTTCGTGTGGCAAAAATTGGTGGAACTCGGTGCTTAGGTGGATGTTGCGACATATGTGTTGATGCGGTACTTTCCGCTCCAGGTGATGATTGGATTTTGGGTTCAGGGACCAGGGTTGAAGTGAATGGGTGCATTAAGACGAGGAGGAGAGGAGAGACTTGCGGGTAGGTTCGATTCTGGGTTCAGTCGAGAGTTGGGGTGGTGCATGTGCACCAACGTGCACAATAATGGTGGTTCCAGCGTGTGCAATGAAGAAGGAACGCAAGGAAGAAAGAAGAAGAAGGGAGGAGCGGGACGAACGTGAGAAATTGGGCTTTGGGCCAAGATAATGGGTATGTTTTATTTTGTTTTTAATCGATATTAGTTAATACTTCAAACACCAATATCTCACTCGTTTTAAACCCAATTTACTCACCGTTGGATCTGTTAGGATCGTATCGGAAATAGAACGCAATGGTATATAGTTTTGATAATTTTAGTTAAGTAAAAATTTATAAAATGTAATAAAATAAAAGGTCCTTATATATGAACATATATATAACAAATATCGTTATTAATTTAATTTCGAAATATAAATCGGCAGAAGGATTACCAGCTGCTGATAAGAATGGACTGAGAACAGTACAAGTAACGGTGGCAATATTCGTTGGTCTGTTGTTCTGATAATGAAAAGTTTGGAGCTCGAATGGTGAGAACTTCTAATTTGAATTATTTATTTAAATTAGTTAATTATAATTTGCTGAGATAATTATAATTAGTTGATGATGAATGTGTGATGGATGTTGATGTTTGAATGGTTGTTCATGCAATTAGATAATACACTGAACACTGATAAGCGTTATTATCTGTAACGCTTGTGCACAGTTAAAATGTTGTTCGCGATGAATGAATTCGTATCCATCTGGTCGTGTGGTTCATTCGGATAAATATGATTGCATTGCATGATATTACACTCACACACACACACCGTGGCTGTGGAAATATATGGGTGATCGATTTAGAATCTCCTTCCTATATACGATTTTATTTGATTGTTAAATAATATTTAAAAATGTTAGTTTTGAATTAAATATCAACTTTTTAAATATTGAATTAGGATTTGAAATGATTTGAATTATGTATTGATTTTTGTATAACGATCTTTATATCTTTCTGAAACAAGTTTTGGTAAAAATATATTATTTTCAATTTAAATTAAAAATGAGATTTTAAAAATTTGAATATAGTTTTATACATATTATAATAATGATATAATATATACCACAAAATTCTAGGATGATAGAGAAGATAGTGTCTAGGCTTGGGTTTGGAAATTTAGTTTCCTGCTCTCCCTGGCAATCCCTAACTGGTCCGACAACGGGATGGTAAATTCGAAATCAAATTTGAAATATAATTTGAAACTGGTTTTTCAAATAATTCGGAATTATAATTATAATTAGAATTAAAAAGGATGTGAAAATTTATAATCATTATATTGTTTGAATAGAACGCATACAATTCGTAAATATCGATTTCAAACTTTGAATGGCTATGACTTGATTTTTTTTTAAATTGACTTGACTGGAAATAAGGCGCGTTGGATTTCAAATAATAATAGTATTTGAATAGAAAGAACAATTTCGATTTTCGACATATGATTTTCGAGATTATATTCAAAACAAATTTGAAATATGTGTAGTTGCCGATCATAACGGAAATCGAATAAAAACAAGTTATTAAGTTGGAGAAATTCATGATAATTCCTAAAAAGGTGATTAAAATTGGAATACTTGAATTTCAAATAATTTTAAATCTATTTGATTTAAAAGGGCTATTTTTAATAATAGTACTTTGGTAACATTTTCAAAATTGGTTGGAAATTTATAAGCGTGAACTATTATTTGACTATAAGAATGATATAAAAAAAATAGTTCAAAGATTATTAAAGTATCGGGAATACTTGTATGGGATTGAAATGGGTTTTTCCAATTTTAAAATTTGGGTATGGTTGGAGATAATCTTCAGATGTTTGATATTAACTCGGTGAATGAAAATTCTTATTATCTGAGGAATTTAAAGGTAATTCACCTTTATTCCACTTATAATATGAGTTGGATACAGAGATTAGTTTTGAATATAAGTTGATGTTATTTCTATCCAGATCAAATATCAAAGAGTTGAATAAATCTTTTAATTAAGATATGGGTTTCTCCACCTGATTGAAATAAGTTAGATAGAAATAATCTTCGATATTGGATATAAAATTTCATGGTGTAAATGAATACTATCTGGGGAATTTGGAAGATATTATTATATCGCTATTCCGCTTATAATATTCGTTTATTAGGAGAATTTATATCGACTATTAGTGGATAAAAATTTCTGTGTAATTCATGATTCAATATCGATTGATTTGGGTTTTTATCGTGAATCGTATCTTCAATAATATCATTCTTGAAACCCGGTGAGATTGAATGGTGGAAATTCATATCGTAATTGGGGATTTAATCAAATCTTTGATTCGAGGGAATTAAAGGTAAGAAATTGAAGCGAAGGTATAATCTTTGATTTCAAAGAAGAGATAAGATGATAACGAGATGTATGAAATTCAAATCTTGAGTCGTAAATGAATTAATAACTATTTGGAAGGAGATTTGAAGTGAAAAGCCTATGTAAACCATAGCTACTGTTTTAAAGTACGCTTATTACTTGGAAAGACCGGGATCGAATATATGTTCGAAAACCATTCCATGTAATAATACGACGTTATGAAGCAATTCAAGACTCGGTAAACGATGAATGTAGACTGGGAATATTTGAATTTTTTTAGATTGATTGTTGATTGATGTCTCGATTAGCTAGGCCACCGATACGAGGTATGAGTTACATGAGACCTGAACATATTTAAGTATTTTCGGGTTGTTGTTCCGTTCAGTCCCAAAACAGATTTGTATGGATGGTGTGTCTGACGTTGACATTGACCACATAGCACTGATTTCTGTTAATGTATATCTGATTTGTGGCAATATATTATCCTCATCTCTAAGTCATATGAACTTAGAGGGTATGCATTGATTTAAATCAGTGATATGTCGTGAATTGTCAATGTGGCATACCCAAGTAATGAAACGAGCTAGTGATGATCAAAGAATGGCTTATCGAAGCATCACTTTGTGTATGACGTGACAGCAACAAACCTCACACCCCGAATTGATGAGAAACTGGCGGTTAGGTTTTATACTTATATATGAATTGATGATGAATCTGTGCAGCAGTGGGAAGCCACTTACGAACCTGGGGAAGTTGGGTATGTTCGGGGGGTCGTGTCTGATCGAAAACCGTTGATCTGCCCTGACGATGTGTAGTTGGTGTCCGCAAATGGACGAAAAAGCCGTTGAGGCACTTCGTTTTGTATCCCTGATTGATCTTTCGTGCCAGGAATCATCAAGTTGGAAATCCAATCTCCAATACGAGCCATACGATTTCGATTGTATATATATATATATGTATATATATATATATATATGGCGACATAATATTATGGGTATTATGCCGTCTAGGATTAATACATTTATTTGCAAAATTGTTTTCCACACTATACGATAATATTAGAAGAGGATTTTCACGTATGAAAGTATGTTTAATTATCATAAGGTAATCTCGCCCATCTGGTGTGCGCTTGCATTACGTGATATGGGACGAGCTTATGGTAGCTTCATTTTTTCAAAGTCATTGTGAATTCATATGCACGGGTATTCACATGGAGTAAACCCGTTCCGCATTAGCGGCGTGGTCCAGTGAATTTCCCAACTTTAAAATAAAACCTAAAAATAACTGTTTTTGAGTTCTCACACCAGTCCCACGACTGACCTGGAGTTTATTGTTCCTCTCTAAACTTTGGGTGCCCATTAATTTCCACACGAGCAGCTAGTAGTTTAGTTTTGCAGTTATAGAACGTTGGAGCAGGATTAAGAGAGCTTTTAGAGTTGGAGTCCACGCTAGAGTTTGGAACTTCCGCTATATCATACAGTTTCTTCCGCTGAGAGTATATTTTCTTTTCTTCTGCTGTATGTGTTGTAACTCTGATATTCTATGTAACTCTGATGTAACATTGTATTTTGCAATGAAAGGTTCTGTTATTCCATTCAATATATGTACGTATCCATAACAATTCATCTTTGTGAACGATTTAAGTCGGTTTAATTACCAAAGAAAAAATCGGGCAGAAAGATGGGTCATTACATTTGTGGTATCAGAGCTTTGGTTATACAAAGCTCTAGGGTACGACGTATTTTGGAAAAAGGATAGGACTCATCAGAGCTATAGTATCTCATTAGAGATAAGGTTAGAAATACCCTAGAATGAGATTTTTGAATTTTATGACGAGAGAGCGTATTTTGAAACCTATATAAGGTATTTTTGAACCAGTAAATCATTTTGAAAACGATGATTATTTGAAATATATTTTAAAATGTAAGTGGAAATAAGGATTTCGAGTGTCTTATTCGACGTCACAATTGGACTATCGAGTATGTAAGGATTTTGAATATACGTCTGATCAACATATATACGAAGTCCAATATATAATAGGTAGATGTAGGGTCACACTCTAGTCACCCGGGGATGATCTGTTGATGATTGCAACATCATCGGTACTCATTTTCGAGTTTCGAAAGTGGGATGACTATATGACTCCAGTTAAGACGTCAAGAAATACTTAAACTATTTCGATATGTTAGGAATATTAAAAAGGAATATAATGTAAGGACAATGTGTTATAGATGTAAAACAAACTATTTTGATAATAACAAAAGGGGATATTGTAGAAGTAAGCTATACTTAAGAATTAGAAAGAACACGTAAGTGCGAAAATCCATTAAGAAATTATATCAATACCACCACTTAAGGAATCTGAAGATGATTTTGACTTAAGTTAAGAATTTTTTTAAAGGGATGATTTTGACTTAATTTAGGAATGAGTTTAAAAAGTTAATTTGAATCATAACAAACATCGAAGTAAGGAAAATTTTGGATCTTTGAAATATTAAATTTGAAGAAGTGAGTTCTGAAAATGTTAAGATTGATATTTGAAACAACCCTAGCTTGAACCTGTGTACGCATAATTAGAGTGCGCAGAGGAAGCGTGATAGTAATTTTAAATAAAACTGTTTAAGAGATTTTCTGGCTAGTTGAGTAAGAAGAAAAATTTTCTAAACAAGATTTGATATTTAAACAAGAATGAAAAAGAGTTATATACATTTTTAATTTAAAGTGGATTTAGAAAGTGTTATTCAACTAAAATATGAATATTAATGAGTATAAATTTAACTTGTAAATGAGTTAATATGAGATGGGAAATGATTGAAATAAAATTTGAAATAGAATGAGTATTTCAATAATATAATTCTATCTCTTTCCTTGTCGCTGGGTTTTGCTCGACCCATTGTCATCTTTTGAATACCACCCCAAATTGTCGTGCTTGAAATTTTAACTATCCAACTTTATTTCTGAATTCTTCCTTTTGCCCTGCTCTGATAAAGCCATGGACAAGTGAATTAATTAGATTTGAAACCAGTATTTTGAATTACCTCTTAAATTGAACTTGAATATGTATTAAGAGCAATAGAATTTCAAATACTGAATTTAGCCAAGACGGTATTTTGCAAGGTAATTGAATGATTAGGGAAAGGATTATTTGAGAATTTAGATTTAAATTTATAATTTAACACTTGGTCTTAGAATTGATAAGAAATCATGGGTTTCGCAAGAGTAAGGTAGAAAGATAATTTCCAAACTTCAAAATTTTCTTAGGGTCATAAACCTCTAAGTATTAGGTCGTATCTCTCCCAGTTTATCCTTAGTGGTAGGATAGCAGCTCTGAGTCTAACTCAGAGAATTCGATTTTTAAACAAGACCCGCGACGACCCTAGTAATCGCAAGATTTTAGAAGTTTCCTTAGGCTTTACCGTTAATGGGAATTAGATAGAGTACCCTGAGAATGATTTGAGCCTTGGTTCTGACCATTACATTTCTGATATGTTAAGAGAGAAATGGGAATTTGAAAATTTAGTACAGGAGCTTAAATTACTCGACTCCCTTTTCGAGGACGAAAAGTTTCTAAGGGGGGTGAGTGTAACATCCTAGAATTTTTACAAAGTTTGATTTGGAATTTTATTTATATGAATTTTTTGGATTTTCTGAATATAAAGGATTTTTTAGGTTTGAATATAAATTTTTATTTTGAATAAGTATCTTGTTTTATTTTATATGATTTTCACATAAGAGAACTTATTTTAAAAGTTATATTTAACTTATAAGATTTTTCTCTTAAGTAATAATATTTCTAATTTTGATAATATTGATTTATATGAATTTGGTAAAGGATACATTATTTTTAAAAGATTTCACAAGAACGATTTTATTTTCTTTAATGATGTTTATCGAATATATTAAGCATTTATTTTAAACCATTTTTTGTATAATTTTTTGGTAAAGTGTATGTATATAATATATTTGATGAATAATATAGATAAATATTTTCTTTAAAAGTTATGTTTTGATTTATCTTAAGTAATATGATGGTTACGTTTTGGCCACATTTATAGGTGTTACAAAAGTGTTGCCAACTTAAGTTATTTCAATAATCCCTTAAGATAAGGATCAATGATGAGTTGTCTTCATGCATGTCGTTAGCACCATGAGATGATCCATGTGTCTTCTTAGTTGTCATCATGCATGAAGATGATTTCTATTGAAATTTCATGTGTCCTTGAACAAATTGTCTAAAATAACCATGAAACCACCCTATATGAAAAGAGCATAAGCTCCATTTTCCTTCACACTTCAGTATTAACAAAAAATTCCGGTTCCTCACGTCGCTTACTCCTTGTTGTTCATCCTTTGTTTTCTTTCTCCACTTACAGTGAATAACTTATACCATGTCCTCTCAATCAAAAAAAAATCAACATCTCTCAATCCAATCGCTTTTGGCCAAATGATCAACATGAATGTTATTCATATCATTGTTTGTGATTTTTAGAAATTGACGGATTTGAATTTCACTGATTAATGGAGGAGATATCTCAGATTTACTGAGAATGTAGAAATGGGTTCAATGAACTTCGAAAAATCAAATCTCTCAATCCACTTTAAATCGCTTGACGCCGTCTACGCCATTACGATCAGCAGAACACATAGTATTTTTAGTGCGAAATTGATTCGATTCCATGGCGATGATTGGGATTGTTCAAAACTAGGGTTAAGGATTGACGGAGAATCTTGCAATGATAGGAGAATTGGTGAGTGGAGTTACGATGGGAATGGAGAGAGCTTTCGTGTGGCAAAAATTGGTGGAATTCGGTGCTTAGGTGGATGTTGCGACATATGTGTTGATGCGGTTCTTTCCGCTCCAGGAGATGATCGGATTTTGAGTTTAAGGACCGGGGTTGAAGTGAATGGGTGCGTTGAGACGAGGAGGAGAGGATAGACTTGTGGGTAGGTTCGATTCTGGGTTCAGTCGAGAGTTGGGGTGGTGCAAGTGCACCAACGTGCACAATAATGGTGGTTCCAGCGTGTGCAATGAAGAAGGAACGCAAGGAGGAAAGAGGAAGAAGGGAGGAGCGGGACAAACGTGAGAAATTGGGCTTTGGGCCAAGATGATGGGTATGTTTTATTTTGTTTTAATCGATATTAGTTAAAACTTCAAACACCAATATCTCACTCGTTTTAAACCCGATTTACTCATCACTGGATCCGTTAGAATCGTATCGGAAAATGGAACGCAATGGTATATAGTTTTGATAATTTTAGTTAAGTAAAAATTTATAAAAATAGAATAAAATAAAAGGTCCTTATATATGAACATATATATAACAAATATCGTTATTAATTTAATTTCAAAATATAAATCGGCAGAAGGATTACCAGCTGCTGATAAGAATGGACTGAGAACAGTACAAGTAGCGGTGGCAATATTCGTTGGACTGTTGTTCGGATAATGAAAAGTTTGGAGTTCGAATGGTGAGAACTTCTAATTTGAATTATTTATTTAAATTAGTTAATTATAATTAGCTGAGATAATTATAATTAGTTAATGATGATTGTGTGATGGTTGTTGATGTTTGAATGGTTGTTCATGCAATTAGTTAATACACTGAACACTGATAAGCGTTATTGTCTGTAACGCTTGTGCATAGTTAAAATGTTGTTCGTGATGAATGAATCTGTATCCATCTGGTCGTATGATTCATTTGGATAAATATGATTGCATTGCATGATATTACACTCTCACACACACACCGTGGCTGTGGAAATATATGGGTGATCGATTTAGAATCTCCTTCCTATATACGATTTTATTTGATTATTAAATAATATTTAAAAATGTTAGTTTTGAATTAAATATCAACTTTTTAAATATTGAATTAGGATTTGAAATGATTTGAATTATGTATTGATTTTTGTATAATGATCTTTATATCTATCTGAAACTAGTTTTGGTAAAAATATATTATTTTCAATTTAAATTTAAAATGAGATTTTAAAATTTTGAATATAGTTTTATATATATTATAATAATGATATAATATACACCAGAACGTTCTAGGATGACAAAGAAGATAGCATCTAGGCTTGGGTTTGGAAATTCAGTTTCCTGCTCTCCCTGGTTATCCCTAACTGGTCCGACAACGAGATGAAAAATTCGAAATCAAATTTGAAATATAATTTGAAACTGGTTTTTCAAATGATTCGGAATTATAATTTAAATTAAAAAGGACGTGAGAATTTATAATCATTATATGGTTTGAATAGAACGCGTTATGATGCGACAATTCGTAAATATCAATTTCAAACTTTGAATGGCTATGACTTGATTTTTTTTTAAAAATTGACTTGACTGGAATAAGGCGCGTTGGATTTCAAATAATAATAGTATTTGAATAGAAAGAACAATTTCGATTTTCGACATATGATTTTCGAGATTATATTCAAAACAAATTTGAAATACGTGTAGTTGCCGATCATAACGGAAATCGAATAAAAACAGGTTATTAAGTTAGAGAAATTTATGATAATTCCTAAAAAGGTAATTAAAATTGGAATAATTGAATTTCAAATAATTTTAAATCTATTTGATTTAAAAGGGCTATTTTTAATAATAGTGCTTTGGTAACATTTTCAAAATGTTATTATTGGTTGGAAATTTATAAGCGTGAACTATTATTTGACTATAAGAATGATATAAAAAAAATATAGTTCAAAGATTATTAAAGTATCGGAATACTTGTATGGGATTGAAATGGGTTTTTCCAATTTTAAAATTTGGGTATGGTTGGAGATAATCTTCGGATGTTTGATATTAACTCGGTGAATGAAAATTCTTATTATCTGAGGAATTTAAAAGGTAATTCACTGTTATTCCACTTATAATATGAGTTGGATACAGAGATTAATATTGAAGATAATTTGATGTTATTTCTATCCAGATCAAATATCAAAGAGTTGAATAAATCTTTTAATTAAGATATGGGTTTCTCCACCTGATTGAAATAAGTTAGGTAGAAATAATCTTTGATATTGGATATAAAATTTCATGGTGTAAATGAATACTATATGAGGAATTTGGAAGATATTATTATATCGCTATTCCGCTTATAATATTCGTTGATTAGGAGAATTTATATCGAATATAAGTGGATAAAAATTTCTGTGTAATTCATGATTCAATGTCGATTGATTTGGGTTTTTGTCGTGAATCGTATCTTCAATAATATCATTCTTGAAACCCGGTGAGATTGAATGGTGGAAATTCATATCGTAATTGGGGATTTAATCAAATCTTTGATTCGAGGGAATTAAAGGTAAGAAATTGAAGCGAAGGTATAATCTTTGATTTTAAAGAAGAGATAAGATGATAACGAGATGTATGAAATTCAAATCTTGAGTCGTAAATGAATTAATAACTATTTGGAAGGAGATTTGAAGTGAAAAGCCTGTGTAAACCATAGCTACTGTTTTAAAGTACGCTTATTACTTGGAAAGACCGGGATCGAATATATGTTCGAAAACCATTCCATGTAATAATACGATGTTATGAAGCAATTCAAGACTCAGTAAACGACGAACGAAGACCGGGAATATTTGAATTTGTTTAGATTGATTGTTGATTGATGTCTCGATTAGGTAGGCCACCGATACGAGGTATGAGTTACATGAGACCTGAACATATTTAAGTATTTTCGGGTTATTGTTCCATTCAGTCCCGGAACGGATTTTATGGATGGTGTGTCTGACGTTGAAATTGACCACATAGCACTGATTTCCGTTAATGTATATCGGATTTGTGGCAATATATTATCCTCATCTCTAAGTCATATGAACTTAGAGGGTATGCATTGATTTAAATCAGTGATATGTCGTGAATTGTCAATGTGGCATACCCAAGTTATGAAACGAGATAGTGATGATCAAAGAATGGCTTATCGAAGCATCGCTTTGTGTATGACGCGACAACAACAAACCTCACACCCCAGGTTGATGAGAAACTGGCGGTTAGGTTTTATACTTATATATGAATTGATGATGAAGTTGTGCAGTAGTGGGAAACCACTTATGAACCTGGGGAAGTTGAGTATGTTCGGGGGCTCGTGGCTGATCGAAAACCGTTGATCTTCCCTGACGATGTGTAGTTGGTGTCCGCGAATGGACGAAAAAGCCGTTGAGGCACTTCGTTTTGTAACCCTGATTGATCTTTCATGCCAGGAATCATCAAGTTGGAAATCCAATCTCCAATACGAGCCATACGATTTCGATTGTATATATATATATGGCGATATAATATTATGGGTATTATGCCATCTAGGATTAATACATTTATTTGCAAAATTGTTTTCCACACTATATGATAAATTAGAAGAGGATTTTCACGTATGAAAGCATGTTTGGTTATCATGAGGTAAATTCGCCCATCTGGTGTGCGCTTGGATTGTGTGATATGGGACGAGCTTACGGTGGCTTCATTTTTCCAAAAGTCATTGTGAATTAATATGTACGGGTATTCACATGGAGTAAACCCGTTCCGCGTTAGCGGCGTGGTCCAGTGAATTTCCCAACCTTAAAATAAAACCTAAAATAACTATTTTTGAGTTCTCACACCAGTCCCACGACTGACCTGGAGTTTATTGCTACTTTCTAAACTCTGGGTGCCCATTAATTTCCACACGGGCAGCTAGTAGTTTAGTTTTGCAATTATACATTGTTGGACCAGGATTCAGAGAGCTTTTAGAGTTGGAGTCCACGCTAGAGTTTGGAGCTTCCGCTATATCATATGGTTTCTTCCGCTGAGAGTATATTTTCTTTTCTTTCGCTATATGTGTTGTAACTCTGATATTCTATGTAACTCTGATGTAACATTGTATTTTACAATGAAAGGTTCTGTTATTCTGTTCAATATATGTACGTACCCATAACAATTCATCTTTGTGAACGGTTTAAGTCGGTTTAATTACCGATGAAAAAATCAGGCAGAAAGATGGGTCGTTACATCCATCCACACCTTGAAAATGATCAATAGAAACCTTTTAATGGCTAGTAAAACAAATGTTCATTCTATTTAGAAAAATATAGTTTTAAGTAAATATCCCAGATCAGATTAGGCGACAATTAGGTCTCCCAAAATGTTTAATGACATTCATTTCTTATGAAATGTCCCATTGAAAATAATAAACACCTTAAATGAGAATTCATAACATTTTGTAAACATTTACGACTAAATTTAGAAAATTCATTATTTCTATACACAATACCACTTTGAAGCATTACTCAGGGTTTTTATATCTTTTAACAATAAAACTTAATAACTTTCTTACAAAACATTTCAAAAAAATGCCCTATTTTTAAGAATTAAATCATTTATCAAAATTTCATAAATTCTTAAATTAAGAGTAAAATAACCTATTTTATTTCAATAATTGTCTTATATTTGTATTTTGGATGTCCGTCTTTAATGTCGTTTAAAAGAATAAATGTTTTCAGGTAAATGATTGTTCTTATTAGAGACATGTAACAACCTGCCCAGAATTCAAACATAAATTGTCAAGATACAATTATCCCAGAGGTACATCAATAAACTCATCATTAAAAGTTTCCATAAGCAGCACAGTGGTGATAGCTAATAATAGCATAATATCTCCATTTTTTTCTTCAGTCTCCGTCATTACTTCGTCTATAAAATCAACCCCACCTACTAACTTGTTGGATATGTTAAGGAGAGGATGAGAAAATAAAGTCACGTGTGAGTGAAATATAGTGTTTACTTCAGGACCATACCCAAGATTTAACAGGTTATATATATCAAGGTATGTGTACGCAACAAAGAAACATTCACATGAACACAAAGTATCTAACCAATGATATGGATATCCAAGTTAATCACTTAAGACCTTCAATAGTGCATTTAGGGTAAGGACCCATCGAGTTGAGCATTCTCGATCACTTATGGCCCTATTAAAGGTGGACTCTTATGATCTCTTATAACCCAGAAGCGGACCCTAGCCCCTGAAGGTCCCGTCCTAATACGCCAACATTCTTAAGTCTATACTCTCAAAAGTAAATTGGGAAGTAGTATTGCGAACGTTATTACTTAAATAATGTTACGTTGGAACACCTACATCTCTTACGACTTCCCTTTAACAGTTGGTGAGCATGCTTTTGCTACATCTATGCAGTTAAAGCGCTTAGCGGTTTTATAGCGGTAGAGGTGTAAAAAGTTGTAGCAGGGATAAAGCGGGGAAATAAGGGGCTATAGCGGATGTGCAAAAATGTTAATTAGATGTAAAACTAGATAATTAAAATTAATTAATCATCATTCTCGCATCATTTTTGTAAAAGAAGCGAATATAAATTAATATTATATAATAAAATCAAAGAATATCATGGTTAAACACATTAGACTTGAAGAATACTACAGATTTCTATCATATATAAGGTACTTATGACATAAAATTAGCTCTTTACATTAACTTTTTTGATTTGTTTATAATGAGAACTGGTCAAATCATCCTCTGTATATTAATATTGCTAAAGCATGCGCTAAATAGCGTTAATTTAGCAGGTGTAGCAGAAAATAGCGAGGCTAAAAGTGAAACAACTTTTCATCAGCGCTAAATTGAAATAGCGTAGCGGTCGGAGCGCACTACAGTTTATAGTGGAGATTTTGCGGGGCTTTTACTATGTAGGGCCACATATCACATATAAACTAGTCCTGTCTGTAACAACCCGGAATTTCTGAAACAATTTAAATTTTGTATTTTAGCTATTTTAATGGGTTTTGAATATTTAAAAATATTTATTTTAAATAATAATGACTAAGAAATTATTTAAATCGAAGTTAGAACATACAAATTTATTTTAATTATAAAACGAGTCTGAAATGGCGCGGTAGTTTGAAAATTCGATTTTAAATTTCAGTTGAATGTATAGAATTCAAAATAAATCGGATTTGAGTAAAACAAGAAACATTGGAATATTTGGAACTGTAATTTTCTAAAGAATGTAAGAAACGGAGATTTCACTTTATATATTAAAGGTTATGTCCAGTTTAAAATTTAAAATAGTCGCTATGGAATTAATATATATTTTAATATATATAGCCCTTAAAAATAGCCATTTTGCAAACGACCTCCGTTTTCGACGAAGCCACTTTTGCTGGATCCAGAGTATCAAATTATTATTTGGTTTAAAATTTCGTAATTTTTGGAATTAGAATGTGAGCACAGTAAATTTAAACGTGTTTTGTAAATTCAATTTAAATTTAATCAATTAGGAAAAGGCCATTTTCCAAATAGTCCCCAAATTCGACGAAACTAATTTTTTAGGACCATATCGTCAAAACATAGCTAGATTTCAATATTCGTAATTATTTGAGTCGGTATGTGGCCCCGGTAAATTAAAATGTATGTTCAAATTCAATATTGATCATTATATTAATTTATATTTTAATTTTGATAAAAACTGATCGAAACAGTCAAATTGGCTTACGAAACATATCCTATTGTGTCTGAAATGGGGGTATTTAGCTAGGAACGATAGTCGTTGGATTTGATTTGGAGTTCGGACGAAAATCTCACTTTTAAATGAATATTAGAATTAAATAAAATAAATATATAAGGTCAAAATCGATCAAACCCTATCTCTAAATTTCGCGTGGTCAAAGGCTTCTGGAGCCGCATTCAACACGGATGAACGATTTATATCGTTTGAATCTTTCTTCCCCTTTTTCTCCTGATCTAGTCATTAGTATCAAAAAATTATAACGACAATAATATTGAAGGCTTCGAGATCTTCATATTGATTAGATTTGGGGTATTATCATTGAGTGTTGTTCACGAATTCGCTTCTCAAAGAGCCGACAATCGCGCGCAAATTCAGATGCCATGGGGGCTCCAAGTTCGTCGCGCTTCCTGGTGGGGGTGGCGGCGCTTCGGCGTATGGAGGGGAGGCAGACGATCAACGTCCGGTGGCTTCTAAGGACGACGGTCGTGAGCCCTAGCGATGGAGCGTGGGTTCGGTTTACAACAGGAAGAGAGAACGATGAAGAGAGGGATTAAGAAATTAATTTATTTAATTATTTCATTTTTGTATTTAATGTAATTAATACCATATCTTTTTCATACGAGGTCGAAATCCAGTGATTTCAGTTGCGTTGCAATCATGGCGACGAACTCTACAATATGGAACTGACTAGAACAAAAACGAAGTAAATTGGATTTTTAGCTAAATTATACACCCGTTTAATTTAGTTCAAAAATAAAATCTTTAAATAAAGTCTGACGGGGCGGAAATCAAAGGGAGAATTCTCTCACTAAAATATTGTACAGTTATTTATTTTATAACTGAATATATAAATTGCTAGTGTTAATTTTTATCAGTTTTTAATTATCACAAATGTTGTACGGTGCATGTTAGCTCACTTCATTATTGTTTGAATACCCATGGATGATTTGATTGATTGTGATATGTTTTGTTTGTGATGTTGAAATGTTTAACATATTAAAAATATTGTTAACATTAATGTGGTAGTTGAAATTAAATTATAAATATACATTTATAATTTAAAACAATGAAAATTGGCTAATTAGAAAAATAATTCGAATCAAATTAGTATTGGTTAAATTTATTAACCAATGATTAATTTTAATCGAATGTTGCTGTTTGAAAACCCCACATGGGTATTGGGATGATATTTGACATACACTAATCCCAATATTTAGTTGTATGTCGATCGATAGATTGACAGACTGTTGTAAGCATTATTTATTTTAATGCTTTTACAGTTGTAAATTGCACTCTGGATGTGAATAGACTGTTTAATGGTTGTATATCACTATTTTTGAATACATGCTATGTATAGAATCCATATAAATAAAATTATATGGTAATTGATTGATTCTGATACCAATTCATAAATAACAAATATTTTAAAAAATAATACTCAATGAAAAATCAAAATACGATTTTGATGTCGGTTTTCGGATGGACACGGAAATATTGAAGTATATGAAGCCGAGTTAAGTAGAAGTGCGCCATTTTAACTCGAACGGATTTTTCTATTGATTTTATTCATTTTATAATGAATATCGAAAAGAATTGATTTCAAAATTTGATATTTTGAAAATATTATCATTTTAATATTATGATGACAAAGAACATTCAATTTTGATAAAATTGAAATTGAAGTTGAAATCGTTTTAAATGAATTTATAAATGATTTATAAAATACGTTTTGAATGGAAATCGACGATATACATATACATATATATATATACATATATATTTAAATGGATTGAATAGAATACGTCGCGCAGCCACCGTTCGCGAATTTCAACCATTGACTTCAAATGGACGTAAGAGGAATCCGACTGTCGGGTTCTCTGAAAACCAAAACCGTTGGGTTATTATAGAAAAGAGGTTTTGAATGATAATAAGAGATTTGAAATCTAACAGTTAGATTTTAAGGTTTGTCCAAATTAGTTTTGGAAAAGGTCGCCATGGATGCAGTTCGGTGGCCAATATAGGAAACCGACTGTAAGGGCCTTAATAAAATTATTAAAAATATGAATAAATTGTGTAAAATCATAATAAATGATTTGGAAAGATTTTGGATTAAATATTTCAAATTTCGAAGAGATGAAAGATATTTTAACCTAAATGAACTAGTTAACAACTAGATTTGAAATCCAATAATTTTTTAATAAATAAATTTGATTTATAATGAATTTGAAATAACCAGTGTTTTCCAACGAATAAATTGGAATGGGTTTGAATGGAAATAATCTTGAGTAGTAAAGTCTTGTGCTATGAATGCATAAGCAGGTAAAGATTACATGTGTTGAGCTACTTAAGAAGTAATAACCCCTAAAGAAGCTAGAGCGAGGCCTAATTGAAAATGAATTGAATTATTGATTGTATCATAAAGACCCTTATATCCATGCCCTAATCGACCCCCTGGAGGAGTATGTGCTTCTAAATGATTTTTGATACTATGTCCAATTCCAAAGTTCGTTTTATACATATGAACAACAACAAGAAAAATAAATGCAATAGCTAAAAGGTGATGAGCCATATACCGATCAACCATAAACTTTGCGTTTGTGGATGGAATCCCCCAAGAAGGATTAGAATGGCAGTTCCCGCTCCTCAGGAGGTACAAAATAAATGACTACTGGAATCAGGATTTTGGGCATAAAGAATCCACGCTGACCCGTAAGAAGCGGTCCAACCCTTGGGGATAGGGTAATACGTCTAAAAAATTATTCTTACGTATTCCCCCTAGATCCGGGAATAGCAACATGAACTAAATGTCCTGTCCAAGCCAAGGAGATTACTCCAAAAAGTCCTGATAAATGATGATTGAGACGTGATTCGGCATTTTTGAACCAAGAAACACTCGGTTTCCATTTAGGTTGTAGGTGTAACCAACTCGCTATTAAGGATATTACAGAAAGAAATAATATAAAAAGAGCTTCGGTATAAAGATCTGATAACTCTCGGATGGAGTATTAGAACGGAAAGATCC